>JAJHZJ010000303.1:3173497-4536104 GCA_023548195.1 Bettongia penicillata ogilbyi
ACTCTTTACATTCCTACATGGAAAGACAATATTTGTAACTCTTAAAACTTTTCAGTATCTGGGTAGTTGGTGGGACCACACACACACGTACACACGTGCGCATGCACACACATACACACATGCACGCACATACAGAGAGAGAGAGCACAGAGTGAATTGAATAGGATGGGACCATATCTTAAAAGAAATTAAGGTAAACGATGAGAGAGAAATGTAGTGGGAGGAGAGAGGGTGAAATGGAATGGGGTAAATTATATCTCATTCAAGAGGCAAGCAGGAGACTTTTTAGTGGAGGGAAAATGAGGAGAGATGAGAAAAAAACATGAAGTTTACCCTCATCACATTTGACTAAAGGAAGGAATAAAATGCACACTCATTTTTGTATGAAAACCTATCTTACAATACAGGAAATTGGGGGAGAAGGAGATAAGCAGGGTGGGGGGGATAATGGAAGGGAGGGCAATGGGAGGAGGGAGCAATTTGAAGTCAACACTCTTGGGGAGGGACAGGATCAAAAGACAGAATAGAAACAATGGGGGGCAGAATAGGATGGAGGGAAATACAATTAGTCTTACATAACACAATTATTATTGAAGTCATTTGCAAAACTACACAGATATGGCTTATATTGAATTGCCTGCCTTCCCAAAGGGAATGGGTGGGGAGGGAGGGATGGGGAGAATTTGGAAGTCAAAGTTTTAGGAATAACTGTCAAGTATTGTTGTTGCTACTAGGAAATAAGAAATACAGTCAATTGGGAATAGAAAGTCATCTGGCCCTACAGGACAAAAGAGAAGATGGGGACAAGAGAAGGGAGGGATGATAGAAGAGAGGGCAGATTGGTGATAGGGAAAATTAGAATGCTTGGTATATTGGGGTGGGGAGAGGGGACAAATGGGGAGAAAATTTGGAACCCAAAATTTTGTGAAAATGAATATAAAAGTTAAATAAATAAATTTAAAAAAAAAGAAAAGAAAAAAAAAAAGAAAAAAGAAACCAGCCATAGGAGAAGTCAACTGACATGAAAGTTTCAGCTGTTTATGCCTGATTGGCTGAATAAAAATTGAAAGTCATTCAAAGCTTATTTCAGTTACATTTTCATGGAAATGAGTGCCACCTAAGGCTTGAAGCCTCTCAGAAGTCTCTGTTGTGGCTGCCCTCTCTGGTTTGAGAGAGAAAAGCAGAAAGGGGAAAGGCAGGTTGTGTAGCTGCTTTGTTGCATGGGAAAAGATGCTGAGATCAAATGAAATGCTGCACAATCCTGATGAGTAAAGAGCTGTATTGGTTTACTTGTCTTACTCGGAGAGTCAGTCTGAGCTCTGTGTGCGATACTCTAACTGGAGGACTCATAGTCCTAGGATTTGAAGTGATGGCTAGCTCAGTATGCATGGTCCAGAAAGTATCAACCTGATTGGTTTCTGCAAGTCTAAGATTTAAAAGGATTTCTATGCAATTCAATAGTGTCATCATTTTCAAACACTCTTTTAAGAGTGGATTACAGGATGAAACATCTTATAAATATTTCAGCAGATTGAGAATAGAAGAGGATTTGACTTCCTGGAGAGTAATGAGGTTCATCAGGTATCACTTAGTATAGAAGTGACTTCCTATGATACAGGGCTACTGAACAGACCAATGACATCAAAGTCAAGGTTGTAAATTTTCCCTAATACATGAATGTTCTTTCTTCATGTGCTTCTCCTCCAGGTTTATGTGACTACTTTCCTCCATAGACATTGAATTCACTGGTGAGAGAATATGATCCAGGTTTGTGTATGATTTCTGAAGTAGTTACTATTCATGGAATTAGCTTTTATAGGAGGACCTATTAAGATATTATTATTAAATTAATGTAGGCTTATAAAGTAGGCTGATTTCTGTTAATGAAAGTGAACTAGTAGAGGTCTAAAAGCTAATGGGGAGATTAGGGGGAGTACATTCCCCTTCAGCAGGGTTATTCTTAGGATTTTAAAAGAATTTGAGGTATAACATGTGACAATAGTCCTTTTCAGTGAAGTGAGGTCTGCCTATGTGAGGGCATGTTGGAATGAGTTGTCATCCCAGAAAATAAAGTAGTTTGCGTGAGAGGCATGAGATGCTATGTTGCGGGTAGACCATTTGTGCAGGTCTTAACCTGCTGACGTGGATCCTAGCAGACTGCTACCAAAAGGTCAGGAAACTGAATTGAGAGTTCCAAAAAACATAAAATTTGGAATTAGAATCTAAGATGAGTATAGCAATCATTTCCCATTCAGTGGTATGTAGGAATTTTTTCTTTTAATATGAATGTGAAGAAGGGAAGGAAAAAGTCCAATGGTGTGTTACTGATCCAGAGTAAGCTATAGATGACTGATGAAATTCCCAGAACATTAAATGTTTCATAGGATCATAGGATTTGGAGCTGAAAGATGCCTTAGGGATCATCTAATCAAAACCCCTCATTTTCTATATGAGGAAATTGAGGTCCAAAGAAATAAGATCAATATCCCAAAGTCACAAAGGTGGTGGGTTAGATGAGCCAGGATTCCAGGCTATGTCCTGTAACTCCAGATTCTTTCTCTTGCTCATTCACTCCACTGACACACTACACAATTGCCTCTTGTAACTTTGCATATGCAATCCATCCAATGCCAACTCTATCAGCAATAATTTTCAAATCCCATACATTATGCTTGAGAAGTTGACACTATGGAGCAGGAGACATACCAGAATGACTTGGGGTTGCCATGCTCACATATATTGGCTATATGAGCTTGGAAAAAATCACTTAACCTTGCAAAGCCAGGCTCTAAACAGTACAGAGTGGGTACCAGAATGCATGGGCAAAATTTCATCACCAGGAATTCCCTGTGCCAGTGATATTACAGGTTCAGTTTTATAAAAACCTTCAACTTATCAAAGATACCTTTCAGGCAATTGATACAGTAGCACTGATATTACCACTTATGTAAACCGAGATCTGGATTCTTCTTTCCTTTCTGATTTCAGTAGTCAAAAGTATCTTAGTACCAATATAAAGACTTTCATATAAAAAACAAAAAATTATATAAATATCAAGTAAAATATAAAAGTTAGCTATTGATAAATTCATTTTATCTATTTTATTTAGATCAAGTTGCTCTATGCATTAATTAGGAGAGTTTTGTGAGATTAAATGCCACAGAAGTTGAGCAATCAGTCAGGTAATTTGATTCTTTTAGAAAACAGACCTACATAATTTGCTTTTTCTTCATTTAAAAAGAAAAGGTTTTGACTTTGTCCTATTTGTATGTTTTGCTTCTCCATATGAGATATCCAAACTATCTGTTTCAGTTGATAAAATTATCTGGTTTACATTCATCCAATTGCCTCAACTATTCACTTCTCGGTGACGGCCTTTTTGACATACAAAATCAAGAAAAGTATAATGATCCTTAATTCCTGTATTTATTAAATGTCTTCAAAATGATGTTGTAAATTCTAAACTTTGTTTTTGGGTACATGGCAAGAAATATTGTGTAACACTTAGGCTTCACATTATGTCTTTTCTTTTCCTCTTCTTTTTTTCTTTCCTTCTTTCTTTCCTCCTTTTTTCTTTTTTTTCTTTTTGACATTTCAAGTTTTCCATTTACTGTTTATACTCTGTTACACTTGCTGTTTAAACTTTGTCCACAGCCCATTCTATAAACAAAGGTTCTCTTTTCACCTTCACTACAAAATCCTATATTAATAAGCATCAAAAATAGAATTGTTTATTTGGAAGTTAAATACATTTTCTTTTAAAGACCAATATAATTCAACAGCATTCGAGCTTTCTTAATGGCATTGATAAGAAAAAAAAATAATTTGAAAGAAAAATATTACTTCAAATTGTATATTGTTACTTCCTTCTCCCACATTGCAGTTAATACAAACCTTTGATTAGACCTCTGAAAAAGCCCACATATTCAATAATTTGAATCAAAAGGTTAATGCTGTTATTACAACTATTATCCCTTTTAAAATCATTATCCTCTTGTTTTTTATGTCTATATTACCTTCACCTTTCCATGAACCCACTTTACCAGCTGTTTCCTTCTGTCATAAAGTTTGCTGAACATCATCCTAGGGATAGAATAAATGCCATGTTTTATCAGTGGAGCCTAAGGGAATTTGAAGCTTCTCATAACCAAAATTATAAAGGGAGTTTATTGCAAAGTTTCTATTTTGATTTTTGAATTCCCCCTTAAGTGAAATATATACCTAATGTCAAGGTATGAAGCAATTTAAAAGAGTATATGAAAATTTCTCAATTATAAAGTTTGACAAATTATCAAAATAAGCACGCTCAAGGATTATGAGCAGTATATTTTGCAAGAAACGATCATCCTGCAGAAAGTAAAAGATTTTGACAAAGAAAGATTTTCATCTCATTTTTCCAAATTGAGATATGGGATATCTTTTTTTTTTCTTAATACTGATGATGGGGCTTTTGAAAGTGATGCTTTGATACTGCTTGTATCATACATAACAGAACTGGAAAAGGTCAGTCAACCTTCACATTCTGAATTTTTAAGCAACAATCCCTATACCACCTTCAAAAATATCTTGTCCGTCTTTTTTATCTTGCTCCCTTAAATATTTCTCCAACAATATGCCCCTCTAACTATATACTGATAGCTGTGATGGGGTATAAGCTCTGGGAACCCCCTTGAACTCTCCTTCCCACTTGATGTGATCAACTGAGGTCATAAGCCTTTCATCACCCTTAGCAGAGCCTAGTCCTCCACTGTCTGTTACCTCCTATTGCCACCCCCATTTCTCGCCCTTAATCCTATCAAAATATCTATGCCCAAATCTGTTGCCCTTCAACTAGCCTAGCCCTCCCTTATCTATCACCTCCTGATTGCCTCCAGCTGCTTTCCATACTTGACCTCATCAAAATTCCACTCTTCAGGTTCTGACCTCTACTCACCACAATCCCATCAAGATCCTCTTTAGACTCCTCCTCAAGATTAGACCACACCTAGATCCCTCCCACAATCTTTCTGTATATAGAAACCATCTCACCTCCATGAAGGTGCTCAGATTCATTTTAGATCACATTACAAATGCTCAGATTCCTTGAGAGTCTGACCAATATGGTGGATCTTTAATGAACTTTGCTTTTTCTTTTGGCTGAAAGAAGGCTTGAGTTCAATTCATTCAAATACATCAGTCTTTTGGGGTCCCTGATGCCCCAAATCACAACAGCTATATTTCCATTTTTTTAGTCCTCACATTAAATAATCAATCAACAAATCCCAAGCATTTTTACCAAGCACCTAACATTCCAGATCTGGATCCATGTTTATTTTTGACAAATCTAGCCCTCAAATCTGAGGCTAATGTCTATACCAGTAGTGTGAAACTCAAATAGAAACAGCAGCAATTAATACATACATAAAGACCCCTGCAGACCTCATCTTGATTTAGTTTTAAAATGTCTTATTATATTTGCTTCATTTTATTTTTCTTTATTTTATTTTGTCCTAATTTCATTTTAATCTGGTTCCACCACACTAAGAAGTGTTATAGCCTGCAGCTGCAGCCTACATATTTATCCTCTCTGGTCTATTCATTATTCTAACAGTTCTTGACTATCCTGAAGATATCTAATACTCAGTAATATTTCCCAGTGTTGGAGGAACAAGCTTTGTCATCTTCAGTGTAACTCATTCAACAGTGAATAAGTACCTACTACTAAGGGTAAGGCATTGTGTGATATGCTGGGTACACCAACACAAAAGTTGAACAATTCCTGCCCCTTAAGGAAAATACATTGTAGGGGAGAAGAAGGAAAGGGGCCATGCCAATAAGTATAATAAAAGGACAACTGAACAGCAATTATATACATGCCCCCAGGTCATTCTCAATTCTCCTTCCTTTCTCAAAGTGTTTACTAACTGGCTCACCATTTTCATCTACATCCCAACCCCTCCTTGGCATTTATAATAAGGAACTTACACGTGTTACATGTTAACGTACTTCTAATGCAGTCTCCCAGTTCTTAAACGTTCTCAGCTCCCATGAGCTTCACTCTTCCCCATTCGCAACTCAGGTACTATCCGACTCCCCACCTTGATTTAATCATTTCCCATGTTTCTTTTGTAACTAAGAATTATGGAATTTCTTTAGTTGATCAGACACTCCTATCTTTCCATCTCTTCATACATCTCACTCCTCCCAAACCTATTCTCATCCTTACTATAACCACGTGTCTCTCTGCCTGCCAGTATTCCCCTATATCATCATTCCTACTCTGCCTTATTGTCTTCCCTTTCCATTCTTGATCCTATAGTTAATCAGGGAAACTGAACTATTCTCTGTTCTCAAATTCCTTATATGTTTATCCAATGTGTCTCACATCTTATCAGACACTGAATGTGATCTGATCTCTCTTTACCATGGTCCATGCCCTACCCTCCACCATGTAGGTTAGGCTATTTCTCTCTTTAAAAGGGAAGGAAGCAAAGTCAACAAGTATTTATTAAGTACACGTGTTGTGTCAGACAATCTTTTAAGCACTGGGATAAAACCAAAGGCAATATATATATACAAATATATAAATGAATAAATAATGAATGAATGAACGAATAAATAAATAGGAAGAAAGACAGACAGATAAGTGAAGGAATGAGGTTTCTGCTCTCAACAAGGTCTCAGGCTAATGAAGCAGAGAATGTATAAGCAACTATGTTAAGACAAGATATATAAAGGAGAGCATCTCAGAAAGAGCTTGGGGGGAGGAGCTGTGGGGGGAGGTGGGAGGGAGCTTTTCACAGAAGATAGGATCTTAGCTGGTATTTCAAGAAGATTAGGGAAGATGAGAGATGGCGACAAAGATGGAAAGGATCGCAGGCATGAGGGACCGACGGTGAAAATGTCCAAAGTTGAGAAATAGAGGGACTTTTGCAAAAACAGCAAGGAGGCCACTACCAATGAATCACAAAGTGCATGGAGGTGAGTATGGTGCAACAAGACTGTTTCCAAACCTTGATTGGCCCAGGAGGTTAAGACTAAAATTGCCTCATAGCTAATGCAGCTTCCAAGTGACTTTTGGCTGAATTGATATAGATTCACAAGATGAAAGCTCTCATTATGAAACATCATAATGAAACTGGAACCAGATCTTAATAATTACATGGAAGGGGTTCATACTACTATTTGTCACGTAACACCCAGCTCTAAGTCACACAATAATGTAGTTCAGATCAATTCAGGACAATTTTAGGAAATGACTTCTCTGACCTCAGGGTAGATTTAAAAAAAAGGAGCTAAAATAGAGAAGCTACTAAAAGCTGAATAAAATAGAGGAAATCTAGAGAAGAAAAAGTTGAAGAACCTAAAGTAATTAAAAATGTTCTTTTAAGCAAATTCCAGAAATGCTACTTAAGGAAATAGATGGGAAATAATAATATCCAATATCTCAAAGGAATTTGAAGCAAAAACAAGCATAGTATATTGCAATTTCACAAAACCCTTTTGGAGTTTGATGGCAAGACATTTGATTAACAGACCAAATATAGCAAAAGAGTAATTTTTAAAAGATAATATTTGCTATAACTATCATGAACAAACACAGTCTTCTACAATATTTGATAAAACATGGAAAAAACCACAGTTATTTGTACACGACAGTGTATGTAGCAGCTGTTCACATAGGAAAGCAGAGAAAGCACCATAGGAAGAAAGGTAGGATAATCAAAGAACGCTCATAGCCCAGGAAGCAAACCCCAATCATACATGACAGCCTTCACTTTGGAAACTTGATGATTTTCAGAAAAGCACTGGGAGACTATAATATTGAGTTAGCATGTGAAATAGAAAACTGAAAACCATTTTGAACAATTAAAGGTAACAAAAAGACACATAATATCTAGATTCCTTTCATCAGACATTGAAAGCAAAACTCAAAAAGTTAAGGGGATAAGGAGTCAAAACAGCAAATTCAATTCAATAGCTATCAAAAAATTACTGAAGAGACTTGCTTGAGAAGTAAAGAATTGCAAGGAAAGAGAAAGTCTAATAAAGGATATAAAAAAATTTCTGTTATCTTTATAGAAATGCAATACACAAAATGAAAAGTGAAAGAAATGTGAAACAGCTGTCCATCATTAATAAAATTGACAAAAAAACCTAATTACATAGAGGGATATTTCTTAAATTCTAGCTTTTCCTCTAAAATGAAAAGTCATTGAGTTTGATAAAATCCATAATTATTGGTTCATACTTCTCTATTGTGGTACTTAATACCACTTTCCTGTCACACACCAAAGCTTGTCTCAATACAAAACATCACATACCTACTGTCACAGAATGAGAATATTCTTGATCCCTCCAATTATGGTTCAATTATATGTGTAACTGTAATTACTCTGTCCCCCAATAACTAAAGGCCAGGTCTTTTGTATTTCATCTCTTCCTCAAGGTTCTCCTGTAACTTTGAGGGTGGGGAGACAGCTCAGCCTCTGCATTTAGTTCAAGTTCTCACCAATTGTTTTCCCCATTTGGGAGTCCAAACACTTCAGTTCTTCAATCATTTACAGACAGATAAACATTTACAAAATAATGTTTGCTTCAAAGTTATAATGAGTAATCCCCCCCCAATAATTCAGGTTCATAATTCACACACACACGCACACACACACACACATCAACTTAGTCTCTAAGAAGAGAAAGATAAGGTTCATAACTAAACTCATTTCTAACATTAATCCCACAATTCCAAATCTAAAGCCCCACTTTGGTTTGAGGGCTTCCTTATTGGGCTGGTTGCAACACCTGGCCTGTGATCCTAGACTCCAAGGTCACCATGGCTTTATGGTAGGTGTTTCCACCCTTGGTGATCTATGCAAACATTGAAGCCCTACTGCGTTCTTTCACATATTTAAAACAAAACATTCACAGCTTATATTATTATTTTTAAAAATTGTTTACAAATCAGCAAGAAATAAGCTGAGGATAAAATAATAAATAGTTATTAATTGGTAATCATCAAAAAAGCTACTCAAAAGTGCCATAACATTTATACTGCCATTATTATTTCAAAGTCTTTGTTTCAGTTTCACGTATGGCTTAGGCATGTACTACAAATATATAAAAGAGATACTTATCTCTTTTAACACTAAATTAGATCTTAGTATTCTAGATTATGCTAATTATTCGCTCACAACATGAAAAACTATTCTTTTTAAAAGATGCCACCAATATATATTTTTATACCAAGTTTGAAAATCTATCTCCCACAGGTTGGCCGAGTTGCAACTCCCAGTATGTAACATGCCAGTAAATGTCTGAGGTCAGATTTGAACTCAGGCCTTCTTGACTCCATTCTCTCAATTATTGTTTGGAATAGACCTAGAAATTCCAGCAATAGCAATAAGACAAGAGAACTAAATTAAAGGTGTAAAGATGAGATAAACCTATTCCTGTAAGCTTATGACAAGATAGTGTACTTAGAAAATTCTAGGGAATCAGCAAAAATACTGAGACAATGTCTTCACCAAAGTCATAGTTTACAAACAACAACAGTAATATGCACACAAATCAAAAGCATTTCTATTAAATTAAAAAATTAAGAACCAATAACAGATAGGTAAGTTGCATTTAAAATAATTACAAAATTTGTAAAATAATTGAGGATCGGTCTCCCAAGGCATATGTATAGTATGTCTTAGAGAAATTAAAAAAATTGAATTTAAAAATGAATTTAAAAAGCCACTGTGAAAGAGAAAAAAGAACTCCAGACTATATGGATTTACAAAAATATTCTATCAAACATGTAACAAACAATTAATTCAATATCACAGAAAGTGTTTGAAAAATTAGCATAAGGGATCCTAAAATAGGCTTTCCATGATACAAATATAGTTTTAATACCTAAACCAGAGAAAGACAAATCAGAGAAAGAAAACTATAGACAAAGATCCCTAATTAACACTGATGGTAATGTTTTCAAAAAGAACATTAACAAAGAGGTTATATTGACTTACCAATAATTGTATACTATGACCAGTTAGGATTTACACCAGGAATTCAAGATTGGTTAAAATTTGAGAAAACTATAAACATAATAGACCATATTAATAAAAAAAATTATGTTAATAGCAAAACCAAAAATTATATGATTGTATCAAAAAATGCAAAAAAACCCTTTTGCCCATTTCTGTTAAAAATACAAAAAAGCATAGGAATAAATAAATGAATGAGCCTTTCCTTAATGTGATAAATATTAAATATATATATGTATATAGACAAGAGTCATAATTTTATATAATAAAGATAGAGGGCTTTCAAATAAGATTAAATGTAAAACAACAATTTTATTTTTACCGACATTATTGGTAAGAGAACTAGAAATACTACCTATTACAATAAGATTAAAAAAAGAAATTGAGCAAATAAGTGTAGGCAAAGAAAAAGCAAAATAACTGATTTTTTTGCAGATGACAATTACAAAACACAGAGAACTCTAGAGAATCAACAACAAAACATAACTTTAGCAAAATAAAGCAGGATGTAACATGTACCCACATAAATAATCATCCTTTCTATATTTTCTTTTTAAGGAGAATGATATAGTAAAAGAAATTCTATTCAAAATAAACATAGAATGTACAAAATATTTTGCAATTTATATACTGAGACACATACAAAGATTCTACTAGTACAATTACAAAACACTTTAAGGACAAAGGCAGATATACATAAATGGAGAGATGTTATTAATCATCGTCAGGCTATGCCAATATAATAAAAACGATAATTATTTAAATTATTTATTCAGCACTATACCAATCAAAATACCAGTAGATTACTAGTTTAAAGAGCTAGTAAAAAATAGCAATACAATTCCTCTGCAGCTACAAAAGTTGAAGATTCTCAAGGATTATAATGAAAAGGGAAAAAAAATGTTGAACATTGTCAGAGACCTTATAGTACTATATCTCAGATTATATTACAAAGCATTAATCACCAAAATCATTTAAACAATAAAATGGATGATCATTTACACAAATTAGGAACACAGTACCACAAAGAAGGGAAAGCATAATCACATAATATAAATTATATGAAAAGGTAAAGTCTCACTATTTGACAAAGTGCTGGGTAAACTACAAAGCAGCTTTTGGCAGAAGTGAGAATTAGATGACCATCTCACACCACATATCACAAAAACTCCAAATGGATATATTCCTCAAATAAAAAAGGTCCTGTTGTAGACAAATTTGAGAAGTAAAGAAGAAAATAATCTTTGTGTCTATTGTGGACAAGGGAAGAATTCATGACCATACTAGGGATACAGTTTATTATGGAAGTTAAAACACACAAATTTGATTATGAGAAATTGAAAAGCATTTGTACAAAGATAATGCAGTTAAAATAAGTTGGACACAACTGAATAACAAGCACAACAAAAAGTCTTTTAGCTCTAGTTTCCTTAGCAATTTGAACAACACTACATTTTTCCTTTTGTTTACCTTTTGCTTAGATTTGCCCAAAACTAAGAGGGACATTAAAGTCTGCTACAGTTATTCTATTACTTTTTTGTTTTCTTGTTATTTGATTAATTTCTTCCTTATGAATTTCCTGTTAAGTCATTTGGAGTGAATAAGCTTAATGTTGAAATTGATTTCTTGTCAATGTCTCCTTTGACTTCTTTCACATGATGTAATTTCCTTTTTTCTTTTGTTATGTTTTGAATTTTTTTCCATTATATGACAGCATACCCACAATGCCCACTTTTTTTGGATTTACTATGTTCTAGTCCTTCATTTTTATTCTGTGTATTTTTAAAAATGTTTCACATAAAAATATGTTTCTGGGGTTTTGTTTTCTCAAGCAATCTGTCACTCTCTGATTTTGTTAGATTTTTTTATCCTTTCATATATAAATTGTGATTGTCAGATTTCTGTTCTTCTTCATTGTCTCTAATTATTACTTTTTTCTGTCTCAAAATTTTTCTTTTTGTTATTGTTCCTCTTCCTCTTTAAAGATACTTCTTTCTTTAATTATTTTTGCATAATACTATTCCACGTGTCTCTTCTCCTCACAATCTAGCCCCTTTTCCTCCTACTTATCACCTTTTTTTTAGTTTTGGAATTTTACTTAATTTATTGATTCCTTTTTTTCCTAGTTACATAACTCTCCACTCCCCTCTTTTTCCCTCTCAAGAAAGTAACCAAAATTCCCTCTGTCTCCTCCTCTTCAGCTTCTTTTGTTAAGGTGTTGTGTTTTGTTTTGTTTTCCTCTTGTTCTCAGCATCAATTCTCTTCCCTTTAGTCCTATTCACATGTATTGTCTCATTGGTGGCCCTTACACTTATTTATTCTTTTGTCAATGCCTGAAATAAATCAAAACCATGAGTAAAGGAATAAAGCACCTTTAACTGAGATAATGGGATAGCAAACCTGCCACCCTATTTGATATTCAGTGGATTTCCCTAATATAGATACCCATGAACAAGTTTTTATAGTTTTTGGAGGAGAAAGGGAGGAGACAGTATGAGGTAGCAGGGCCTGGTCATGGGGTCCCAGTGGCCATTGGAAAATCAGGCAAGGAAAATCACTTCATTTGGTTGTTTTACCCTTCATGCCATGAACCCTAGTGGAAGAGGTCAAGGATACTAGACACTGAGATCTTACTTTAGCCAGGGTCCTCACAACTAGCCATGGGTGGGCAGACCTAGGCTGTGGCTCAGCTCAAACTAATCTCATTATCTTAAGGGTAGAAAATGTAAGGACATTAATGTTTGACATTGTCACAATGACTAAGAGGTTTAAGCAATCCACATTACAATTGCTCTCAACATTTTCTGTCTTCATATTAACCGTTATATTAACCATTTTAGTCTTTGTTTTGGACTTAAAGATTCTAAAGCAGGGCTTCTTAAACTTTTTCTACTGGAGACCCCTTGGTTGATGTTGCATGGCTTGAGGGCAGATCCAGTACAAAGTGTGCATGCTTTGTGTTCAGAACTAAAGTTGCAGTGAAATTGTGTAATGCAACACAGGCAAGCATTGCCAGAAACACCACAGATTTATTACACTGGTCATTGTGAGTTCAGAGGCCTTTCACTGCTGTTAAATTTTTAGCGACCCCATATGGGGGTCTTGACCCACAGTTTAAGAAAAGCTGTTTTCTAAAGCACCTATTTTGAGTTCTGTTTTCTAAATTAAAAAAAATTCTACATCATTACCTTGTAGCTTTCCTTCCTTATTTCTGTTGTGCTTCATTTTTAGAAATATCAATTCCTGTAGAAGATCAAGAAGATGTTACAAGATCTCCCACAACCCTGATTTTGTGATCAATTTCTCCTCCATGTCCTTTCCATAATATTATTCTTTACCATTTGCCAGGAAATCTCTCTTTAACGTCCATGTCTTCCCAAACTTCTGGATGATATGGGTCTCTAGGAGCTCTGGTCACCCTTTTCTAGAGGGTCCATGAAGGCACCATGTTCTCAGAGAGATAGCATTCTTTCTAACTACCAAATCCCTGTAGATTATACTCATTGTAAACTACACGTCTCCTATTACAGAATCTCTCCACACACACACATACACACACGTGCGTGCACACACACACACACACACACACACACACACTCCTTCCTATCACAGAATCAAGATTTATCTCTTTCTTTTCCTCTTTTACAATCCCTCCATTTGCCACCTAACTCTTTCTACCATACATTTTCCCAGGAGACTATAGAAGTTATTTTTCCTTCATTATTTGCCATTCATTTGATCAAAGTATATCACACTTTCCTTTCTTTCTTCTATCTCCCCTGTCACCTGTAGCAAGATAATTACTGTGTTTAGTCCATGATGTTTCAGGCTCATTTCTCCACCATGACTTCTGTTCAAGCTCTGCTTTAGTCTTTAAGTCTATGAATATACTCAGAAAGAAACCTCTTAATGGGCTGTCCTGTTTTGTTGTGATGGTTATTGTTTTTCAACAATAGGCATCTTTCATTTACTAGGCTTTTTTAAATTTTTCTCCTTTTAACTCTAGAGTTGGAATAATTTCGGTTTTTTGGTACTTTATTTACCTTTCTTGTTTTTCTGTTATAGATGTTTCCAGAGTAAATAATCTTCTCAGTCTGTTTTTTTAAAAGAATGCTTCAAATGATTTTTTTATTGAATACCATCTTTTTTTATTGATGATTAGGTTCAAGTTTACAGGGTAGGTCACCTTGGATTGCATTTTGGACTTCTTTGATCTTTGGAATACATTACTCCATTTCCTCCTGTGTTTTCCGGTGGATATGAAATAGTTTTGTGTTATACAAATTTCTTTTTGAATTTGAAGGTCTTTCTCCTGGTCATTTGCAGTTTGTCATTATAGCTGTTCAATCTAACCACCATGTGTCTTGGAGTTTACAACATAAGATTTTTTGCGGGGGGAAACTACCTGCGGATTCTTTTAATCATCATTGTGTCTTCTATGTTCAGAAATCCTGAGCAGTTTTCTTATATATTTCTTGAATTGTTGTATTCACATTAGCTTGTATTCTTCTGGGATATTTATCATCCTATCAACTGTAAATTGTCTCTATACATTGTCATTGAGATCACTATGTTTTACTTTTATATGTATTATGTTTTCTTCTTAATGTTATTGCCTTTTGCTTCTCTTTTTCCAGGTTATCCTTGACTTTTGTGTATGTACTTACATTTACAATTAGTTCTCTTTTTTGATTCTTTAGAGAGAATTGTGACCTTAGATTCAAGTTTTTCTATTCTGTCAATTATTTCTGCTATCCATGTCATCCATTCTGTTTTCACAATTATTATTTCTCTTTTGAACTCTTGGAGAATGTCATGTAGTTGTTCCATATTCTTTTGGGAATGCAAAGAGTATTCTGCCTCACAAGTGTTGCTTCAATTCCCTTTGTCTTGCAGTATTTATTTAATGATACTTGGACTCATTTAGATGTCATTATGGCCATCCTCCCTTCAGTTTTTATATCTTTTGTACTGATATATCAACTTGTGCTCAACAATTTCAATTATTTTCTTCCTCTTGAGATCTTTGGTACTTTCAGTTGCATTTTTCTTATATTCCCTACCACTCACTTTCTGACTAATTTCACTTTGATAGTAGATCCCTGAAGGATTGACCTTAAAGCTATCTTATCTCTTCTCATGTTGGAGAATTCACTTTTCACTAGCCTCAGGACCTTCCTTAGATGACTTGTAGGGGGACAGAAATGACCCCAGATGGAAGCTGGTCTTTTTCCTTCATACCTGTGCAGACACACATGCACAATGGCAGCCTGCCCTAATTCTGTCTGTTCCTCAGTTCTGAGTATTGAGTGCGCTGCTACAGTGTGCTGACACACACTTCCCCTTTTCTCCATCTTCCCTTTCCTCTACAAGGGGATGGGCAGAGTTGAAGTCTGAAGTTGGGTCAGAAAATGACACCTAGTGGGATAGAGGGATAGATATCCTAGAGTGGGATAGAGACTGAATGAGCACATTGGGATTTGGAGATTAACTTTTTGTGCTATCAATCCATCAGATTAGATTAGATTTCTCAGTTTCTTATTGCTTCGGTCTACGGGAAACAGCTGTAATTACCTGACCTGTTGTGCATAATTCTTTTTGGGCTGAGTTTCGAGAGTTCACGAAGACTATGTGAAGTGTCTAATCCTCCCTTTTGTTGGTCATGTGATATCCTGTAACTTCTCCTTGGATTTCTGTCATTATTTCATCCTATTCCCTTTCTCAATCCTTGCTAGAGTAGTTGTGCAACAGAGCTTGGCTTACGGCTTCCTCTTGCATCTTGCCAATATCTTTTCATTATTATCGATTTTTGCCTAATTCTTCACAGCACTATTCAGGGTGTTCTTGACAGGGAAGCTGGAATGATTTGCCATTTCCTTCTCCAGCTCATGCCAGTCTCTTAGATGTTATTAAAACACATCAGTGTAGTCCTTTACCCAAACTCCTAAGAAATGGATTTGTAAACAAAAGGAAAGTATATTTATTTTTAGTGAAAGATATGTTATAGTGCAACATCTACTGTACAAAGCAAAGTGCAAAATAACATTTGTATTCAAAACATCAGTTAATGATGTCTTATTTTGCAAATATACTCACAGAAAAGATGCCACAACATCGGGCTGAGTTATTAGAAAAATAAATGAAGTTCTTTCCAAGACTGTACCCTGAGCAGAAAAAAACAGGTACGTATTTCTTCAAACATGATACTGCCATGAAAATCTGAATCTTTACAGATATTAACCTGAAATTTCCAATCATACCCTGTCTCCAAAGCATTTATTAGCAACCTACTACATCAAATTTAAAAATAAACTCAAGAAAAGCAGTATTAAAAAGATCAGTCTCTCCAAATATATAAAATCCTCACCATATAATTTGAATGCTTTTCTGTATTATGTATCAATGTAACAATTTGTTACTAAAATTATATGACTGGAAGGTGTTTTTTTTTTCCTCAAACCTTAGGAGATACATCATTTCCATAATTCTAAAGCCTTTTTTTCTTTACTATATGATCATTCCAGGGACCATGCTTCCTGAAAGAGAACAGGGTAGGCAAATTGACCCTGAACTGTAAAGAACATTAATGGAAACCAAAGGATATCTTTCACAATCCCTTTATCACCCTTAAGGAAAGGTACTACATGAATACAAACTAACATAATACCTCAAAAACAACACAGAAAAGCAATTTTCTCTGATGGACTCCTTGTCTGGTAATACTTCCCTTTGGCAATAGTCTTATATGCTAGAATAGGCCGAAGTTTTTGGCAGATGGACTAAATATTCAAATTCAGGCTAGGTTCCACAACTGTCTCAGGCCTGCTGATTCCTATTGACATATGGCAACTTCAGGCTGCTGACTCTGCTTTCCCATCTATTTCAGGAGAATTTTATAGTTACTCTTGGCATTAGATACTTAATTATTTCCACTTTCTGCCAGTCACGTTTCTTTAATAATCCACTCCAACAGTCAGAGGTAACAGAGGAAGGCAATTGCATCTTTAGTTGTTCAAATTGTGAAATCACTGTGAGACTGTGAGCCAGCTAAGCACATTAAAAAGTCCACTGAATGTTTGAAGTATGGTAATTGTACAGATGGCCTAAGTGACAAAGAGCCATATGTTGCCCAGAGGTGTTCACTTTAGTCATTCTTGGGCTATTTCTAAAAGAAAAAAAAATTCATCATTGGTTTATTAACCTACAATTCCAGTAACATGCCTGTTGCTTATTTGCTGGTTGTGAATTTACTGCTGAAATGCTGAACCTTTCTCCCATTTATCAAGCAATAACTTTTTTTTTTTACTGAGAACAAGCTATATAATTATATAATATACATAACATACACATTATATAACATATATCTTACATATACTTAGCTTGTAGGTACTCCACTATGACAATACTCCAAAAGACCTGTGAGCTCATCAGCATAAGCCTCCCCTTCAATGCAGCAAATCATAATCCTTTCATACTTTCTCATTCTATGCGGTTTTTGTCCATTTTCTCTCACAAATCTACCAGAGAGTGCTCACCAAACGTTCTAGGGGCTTTCCTTCTGATATTGTGGCAATGTATGCCTACCAATGGAGCATGTGAACTTTTCTATTCATCAGTTATCCCTCTCACTTACTATGACTGCTCTTTCTTCTTTTTCAGTCATACAATATATTCATGGCATTCTTTATGTAATGAAATGAGTTGCATATAATATATATGTCTAGTCATGCCTATCACATCTCTCTCCACTGCCTTTCAGGTAATTCTCAGCTGTAGTTCTCTGAAGGCTATAATTTCATGACTTATAATAATCCCACATCACTAGAAAAAAAGTTTGTATAAAAAAGAGCTTTTGTTTAAAGATTTGTGCAGTTGACCAAAGGCAATCTTGTCCACCCTCTTCTTCCTCAGCGTTCAGGGCTTTAATACAATCAGCACACTATCATCTTCAAATAGGAACATCTGGAGAATATCAACATCTATTGGTACTTCCTTTTTCATTTGGACTGTATGTTGCACATCCTCCATGACAGTGACCAATACATGTCTCTTTATTATATGCCTCATATGATCCTAATTATCAGAGTTGTGAAAGAAGGTTATGGCTATTACATCTGTAGCCACTCAAGGCAAGAAGTGGACTAGACACAAAACCCTGTGGGATTTTTAGTTCTTGACTTTTTCTTGGGAACAAAGGAAACTAATGTGATACTATCCCTCAGAGTAGGGGGAGAGGGAGGAGTCACTTTTTGTTTTTTTTTTTACACATGGTGGCTCATAGGGACATGAAGACAGAGGGAGAGAGAAGAGTAGAAAGTGAAGGCAGATAAGTGGCTGTCATTTTTATGGAAACAGTGCAACCATGGAAGGTATTGATGAGGACATCCCCAGTTTGCTTTTTCAGAGATTTGAGAAGTAACCTCTCCAGGAATAAACCGAGAGATGTGCAATTGTGGAATGGGTGCTCATTCCAAGAGTAGGAGTGCTGAAGAGAAAATGAAATAGGAAAAAAGAATGCTTCCACCTACTTATGTGCTTTTTAAAAAAAATTTATCAGAAGATTACATTTGCCAGATTTCTAAATTAATTTTATGAACAGCAGTGACTAATCTATCCTTAAGTGGCCTAGTGTCCTTTGTATCATAGGGATATGGGAGAACACTGGGAACCACTCGAGAAAGAGTGAGACCTTTGTTAGCACAGGGCTAGAAGCTAAACCCCAGACCATTGCTACAGAGTTCTGTTCTGTACTTGGGGGCACAAGCACAAATTACTTAATAAGTGCAGAATCTCTATGAATCTGGGTCCGAATGCATAAATTTACCTTATTGACATGAGCTAAGGTCACACATCTTTTAAGGAATCCAATGATATTTTAGCATATGCAGAGAAGGTACCTTAGTGAAGGTGTCAAACCTTTAAGGTTTGATTTGCCCTACAAAAATACTTTTTTATGGTTAAAAAAAATAACAGTAGAATCTTATATTTTTCCATGCCTTTGGCAAAAACCTAGGTTTGAGGAGCTTTCCAGAGGCTAGAAAAGTGATCAGTCTCTCCAACTTTTTCCCTAACATGTACCAGAACATTCTCATGAAATGGATGACTATGTGGTGGATAGTACTATTATGTCTCTAAAAGTGAAAGCTAAGTTCAATCCATTACTTATATGTTACTACATCTTCAAATGAGATTTATTGAAAGATACAGCGTATCCATCCAGAAGATGGAAAGCAGTTCTTGAATCTTGAATCCAGTCACCTCCAACACTCCTCCTGGTTCTGCAAAGAATTCTTATGTCTCGTCACTGTCCATGTCTGCGGAAGGTCAGTAGCAGTGGATCTTTGGCAGCAGTGAATCTCTAAGTGAGTGAAATTGTAGAATTGTTCTTGCTTAGAGAAAAACCATCTTCACTTATAGCAAATAATTGCCATTCTCTTTCTTTAATCATTTGGGAAGGACAAATTTGCCCAGGGTACATGTGGATGAACCCATGATTGATCTCTTATGAAGCTCACATTTGGCATACATTCAATATCCCCAGTAGCCTTGACACAAGAAGCTAGTCTCTAAATGGAAAGCTGTTACTGGGTAGTATCTATTGATTGTCCCCAAAAAGACAACCATTCAGTGACCTTGAGAAGCAGCTGTTTTCTTAAATTGGATAGCTTGCACCATGGAGGTACTAACATTTATCCTGATAATAAAGCAACTTTTGCCTTAGAATAAGGGAAGTGGAAACCTGTACAGTGAGACTTCTCACAAATTGGCAATGGGGAAGAAACCTATTGAACTTTTGATATACTTATATATACTTAGCTTAATTAAATTGCTCCTCCCAAACGTAGTGCTTTTCTGAGATATTTCCACTTTTGATGGGCCAACTATGATACTACAAGTAGTTCTGATCTAACTCTTCAGACACAAACAGAAATGGTTACAATGTAGGTTGCAATCAAGGACAGTAAAGCCCGTATTTGGGGTCATACAAGAAGTAAAAATATCTCTGTAGAGAATAAGAATAGGGAACGTCATTGAATTAGACCAAGTATATGTGTATAGATATTCTGGATAGGTTTCTTCTTTTTATCAAAGGAATCTCCCTCAGTCAAAGTTGAACATACAAAGATTTCCACATATAAAAAAACAACATATTAACCCATTTCCACACAGGACTTTTAGTCTAACTTTTAATAATGAGGTAGGTAATGGTAGTCAAATAAAGCACCACCCAATGAAAAGATCAACCAGAACATTCTTTTAGTCAATTATATAATATCCATAGAGATGAAGGAGGATTATAATAGGCTAATCCTTTACCTGGAAGATAGTTATCTGCATGGGAGACAGTATGGCTTCTGAAAAGACCAAAGAACAGTTGATTCAGTGTCAGTATTAACTACCTGACAACTCCAGGTGAAATGCCAGGAGCAGAACAGAGGTCTGTACACGATACTTGCAGATCTGACTAAGGCCTTTGATATTGTCAGTCATAAGGGCTATGAAAAATTGTGTCAAAATTTGGTTGCCTGGAGAGGTTCATCAGCATTGTACGTCAATTTCATGATGGCACGTTTGCCTGGGTTCTGGATAGTGGACAATGCTCTCGTGCCTTCCCAGTCACCAATGGAGTGAAATAGGGCTGTGTACTTGCTCCCATGCTTTTTAGCATGATGTTTTCAGTCATGTTGTGAAAAGCCTTCAATGAAGATGAACATGGCATCAAGGTTAGCTACTACACTGATGGTAAATTCTTCAACTTGAAAAAGCTACAGGTGGAGGGAGTAAGGTGCATAATTTTCTGTTTGCAAAGGATCTTGCATTCAATGCAACCTCTGAAGCTGAAATGCAACAAAGTATAACTCAATTCTCTGCTGCTTGTGCTAATTTTGGCCTAACCATTAACATGAAGAAAACATAGGTGCTCCATCAGCCACTGCCACACCATTCATAGGTGGAACCATCGGGTACAGCAAATGGAGAAGTTTTGAATGCTGTGGATAAGTTCACTTACCTTGGTAATTTACTTTACAAGGATGAACACATTGATAATGATACATGGTACATGCATTGTCAGAGCTAGCTTAGTGTTTGGGAGACTCCGAAGGAAAGTATAAGACAAAAACGGTGTTAGACTGACTACTAAACTGAAGGTTTACAGAGCTATTGTGCTCACCTCGTTGTTGTAGCCTATGAAACTTGGACAGTATACCAGCACCTTGCCAAGAAACTGAATTGCTTCCATTTGAATTCTTAGGAAAGCTCTGAAGATCACCTGACAGGATAAGATACCAGACACTTACATCCTTTCTTTAATTAAAGTACCAAGCATTCAAACTCTGCTTCAGAGAGTGCAGCTCTGATGGGTTGGCCACATTGTTCAAATGCCAAATGTACACTTGCCAAAAAGACTATTTCATGGAGAACTTGCATAGGGCAAGCGTTCATATGGTAGCCAGAAGAAGCAATACAAGGACACTCTCAAGGTCTCTCGTGTGATGTGGGAGACACTGGCACAGGACTGCTCAGTTAGAGAATTAGAGAAGGTGCTAAGCTCTGTGAGCAAAGCAGAATCAAAGCAGCTCAAAAGAAACACAAGATGCTCATCTTTAGAGAATCCACCCCAAATGTTCACATGGACTATTTGTAGAACATCCTGAGCCTGTAGCGGTCTGATCAGCCTGGCAGACACACTGCAACTTGACTCTAGTATTGTGATGTCATTTTGGTCCTCTGAGAATGGACAGCCAACTAGCAGTAATACAGAGGGATGCAACTTCCTATAGAATATAATTTTTGGAAGTCTACCTAGTCACTTCTTATGCTTCAATAAAGGATATGTAAATTATTCCCAATTTTTAAAAATGCATAAATGGTAAAGTAAGCATTTTGGATGATCATTGTTGATATTCTTTTGGACGATCACTTCTGGAGGGCCAAAAGATCTGTGTTTTCTATGTCTTTGTTATCCCCACCTCCTAATATTTGAGATTCGGCCCCTAAACACCTTCAGGATTGTGTCACCTCTAGCAAGCATACACTTGATCTAGTCCATACATGTATATTTAGCCTAGCCTAATTGCCTTTCCCATTCTTGTTTTCTTCAGATATTTCCAATTCCTCTTAGACAAAATCTGGGACTGAGAGCCCAAATGCAGAATTCACTGTCCTTGCTGATGAAAAATATTATTAATATTATTTTGGATCTTTTTTCTTTTTGGTTGGTTTCTTTCTTCCTGGTTTAACTTTTATATGCTATTTGCATGCCTTCACTTAGTTAAGTTACTTAACAAGTGTTCTTAAACTGTTTTTTTTCTCCACTGCCTTTCATTGTTCTATGTAGTGATACTATTCATAATCTTACCTCACCCTTCCCCATAAAATTTTACAAACTTGTTTATATTTTAAATATGTCTTGCCCTTGCTTGGGCTATCTTTCAGGTTGACAAGGAGATCGAGTGAAGGCTGAGGCCCTTTCCAGGCTATTTTAGTCTCCTTGTTATGGCAATCACATGGCAACCCATGAAACTTGGGTGCTATGAGAAAGAAAACAACCGAAGTCTCTGCCTACAAGGAATACCGTGATACATAAAATACACAAATCTGCTGCTTTTCAGTTAATCATTATCCTAAGTCTAATCCAACAGGTACAAAAGCAGTTGAAGCATTTAGAGATACATCAGATATTCACTGAAAAAAGAAACTATATGATACCATTCCAGTAAGATGTTAAGTTTTGTACACAGATGTACTCAATAATTATGAATTTGAATACCATGTTTATATGGCTTTCATTCCCTCAATTTAGGAAAGGAAGTGAATAGAAATGTTTATCCTGAATAATAGGTTTCTCTAAGGTTTGTCTTTGCCTAGGTAGATGAGGAGTTAAATGAAGGTATGTTTGATTCTTCCTTTCTATTGAGAAGGGGAAAAGAGGAGATTAATTTTAGAGAGGAAAGTTGGGGAGATTAGAAGCAGCCAATATGTATGGAGTCAGATATATCTGCTGGGTTCTAGTAGGCACTGGTTCCTCAGCACTTCTTAAACTGTTGGTCACAACCCCATAAGGAGTTACAAAAAATTTGGCAACAGTGAAAGGTTCCTGACCATGAAACACCCAAAAATTAATTAAAAATCAAATGTGTAATGAATCTGAGGTGTTTTTGGCAGCACTTACCCATGTTGCATCTCACAACTTAAAATCAGCCTTAGTTCTGAACACAAAGCATGTGCACTTTGCACTGCACATGTCCTTTGGCACACAATGCCAATATTGCCAAAGGCTAAAGGGTTGGGATTAGACAAAGTTTAAGAAGCCCTGCTGAAATTTATTGAACTGTCACTCATATATGCCTCTTCCTTCCATGTCTCATTTTGTTTGTATCTTCTCCTCCTTTCTACCTCCTCTGGGTTGGGCAGCTAGGTGGTGCAGTGGATAGAGCACCAGTGCAGGAGTCTGGAGGACCTGAGTTCAAATGTCACCTCAGACACTTGGCACTCACTAGCAGTGTGACCTTGGGCAAGTCACTTAACCCCAATTGCCTCATCCTGGGTCATCTCCAGTCATCTTGATGAATATCTGGTCACTGAATTCAGATGACTCTGGAGGAGAAGTGAGGCTGGTGACCTGCACAGCTCTCCCTCACTCAAAACAAAGTCAAGTGCAAGTCATGTCATCATTTCTCTGATGTCATGGTCTTCTTTGGCAAGGAAGGACAAGCACAACAACAACCTCCTCTGGGCTAGAGGGACAAGAGTCAAACCCTTTGTGATACATGTCCCACCTTATAAAAAAAGACACAGTAAGTGCTATAGTTAATGTCTGATGCCAATGAAATTTCAACTTTAAATATGAAATATTAAAGGAAAAATATTAAATGCAAATACTAATTTGACAAATCATATCTGTCTTCTTTCTTTTTTTAGTTCTGTCTCAACACAGCCCTAAAACCTGACTTAAATCAGTTTTTCACTCTCTGGGGTAAGGGGAAAAATATTAGGTGATTCCAGTTTATTCTGCTACTCCCTGCTGTGTAACTCAGGAAAAGTCACTATTCTTTAACAAATGATGGTGTATATCTCAAAAGATTCACAAAATCTACCAGTAGCTACAGGTCAGAACTGATACACTTATAGGACTTCTAGTTTACCCATTTTAGAAAGGGAAATTGATGAGAAATTTTGCTAGTAAATAACATGAAATCATTGCTTCATGTGTTTCTGAGCAACAGATTCAGTCAATTAATATTAACAGAAAATATGATCAATTTTCAATTGGTAGGTTAACATCAAAGTAGTTATTTTTAAAAATTGATCATTATCTCTAACGTCCTACTATTACCAAGCTCTCCTTCTAAACTTTCCATACATGGATGGAATAGCTATAATGTTTCTGTGACAAGTCAGATTCTAGATTCTTATTTTGGATGATATGAAAGAATCAGAAACTTCTTGGTCACTTCTCTTTTTTTTTGTGAAACAGAGTTCTAAAAATGTGTCCTTTATCATGGATATCAATTAGCCTGCCAGAAGAAGCATCATGCCTCAGGTTCATAGAGCCTAGAGCTCAAAATAAATATTAATCAGTTATTTCTACTTATTAAAGACAATTTAAAAGTATGTCTCAATCAGATTAAATTTAAAGATTTAAACAGAAAGTTTATTTTTACTTTAATATGATATGTCACATCACATGTTAAGAATTCTTGGGCAAATGTTCTTGAAGTTTCTTGGCTTTCCTTCAAAAGGTATGTGACAATGTTATTGTGGTGAAAATAATAAACAAATATTTATTAAGTACCTAATATGTAATAGGTTGCATCTGTCTGTCTGTCTGTGTTCGTCCTTCATTTTTGAAGAAAACAATGACATCAGAGAAATGATGACATGACTTGCACTTGACTTTGTTTTGAGTGAGGGAGTGCTGTGCCAACTTCACTTTCTCCTCCCGAGCCATCTGGGTCCAGTGACCAGATATTCATCAGGATGACTGGAGATGGCCCAAGATGCAATGGGAGACCTTGGTCTGTGCTGGTTCGGTATTAGTTTCAGTGCTTGCCAAAATAAGAATATTTTGCTGATAATTTTATAGAATAAATTAGGACTATAATTTCATTTATGAGACTAAGATATGTGTAACATCCCCTCTCTAAGGTATTGTCCCAATATACCCTGGCATTCATAGGTTGTATTCTAAGAGTGTGGCTACTACTTTAGGTTCTAGGAGTAAATCTGTGGAGCTAATTGAACACTTGCCTACAAGCCTCCATCAGTGATCTTCTCATTAAATAAGTAAGCAAGAAAACTTAATTGATTTTTAACAAAAGTATTTACAAAGACAGTGTAGAATGAATCACCAGTTAGTACAAACATTCCTCCCTGCCCTCCTACAAATACAAATAGGATCATGGGAAGGGAGGGTTCAAACTTAGAATACAATAACAGCAAAATACACACATAGGCACTATCTGTGGCAAAGAGGTAATTCACAATTCCTGATACTTGATGTCCTTTTCAGGGGTCCATAGCCAATATTCTGCTCTGATACAAGAGGTCACACTCCTTGAAGTCACTTCCGTCCTAATATGACCATCTTCTCACATCACCTGTCTCTCTGATTCAGTATTTCTAACAACAAGGTCATTTGAGGTGTAAGGAGGGCACGAGGATAAGAGAAAAGTCAAAAAGTCTCTTTCTCCCCTCCAAGAGTGATTCACTTTCAGGGCACCAGTTTTCTTCCACTTTCGATTCCAGTTCCCAGATTCTGAATTGGAACTCTTCCACCCTGGACCAGCTGGCTCCTGAAATTCCTCCAGCTTTTGAAAGTCTCCCAGAGGTATGGTTAGCTTGTTTGGTCAACCAGTCCTGCTCTTCCAGTCTTCACCCAGTCAATAAGTTTCTTTCTTTATAAAGGGATCACAGAACACGAACTCATCTTGTTTAGTCAGTCAATAAGAATTTATTGAGCACTTACTATTTTCCAGACACTGAGTTCACACATTTAAAACTTCATCATATGTGACCACATTTTCTGATTACACTAGTTGATTGGGGCTAAGGGTATGGGAAATCACATTCCCCACTTTTACACATGAAGTTGCTTTTTTCAAAACTTTGTGGATAAGTATTTATCTGAGAAAGATTCTTACTAGTCATCTAATTTTATAGCTCAAACATTTGAATTAATTGATGAGTTTGTTTAAGCTGTTTATAAAAACCTGACAGTATACTTTTATTTACCATCTCTCTCTGCACACTGTTCTCAATAAGCTCAATAACTTCTTTCCAACATGTGATCAAGAGAGACTAAAATGTCAGAAATTTAGCAGAAGGATGTCCCCTTTGAGTAGGAACTGGTTGAGGGAAAATGTTTCTTACATTTGGAAAGCAGAAAGTCAAAATTTATTTCTATCGAAAAATATTTCAGTTAGTTTAGCTACTACATTGGTTACCTGGGAATGATAACACAGTGACCCATTTTATCAACCAACTTATTTTATTATCAATTCAAGTGGCTGTAACACAGTAAAAGTTATTAAAAGTACAAAAAGTACTGACTTTTTGTGCTTAAGGTTTTTAAATTGAAATCGTAGTATTTTAGAGTTGAAAATGACATTAAGAATAATCTATCAATCTATTAATAAATAATCATTTATTAAGTACCAATCAGATACCAAAATAAATCCTGCCTTCAAGGAGCTTATGTTTCAATGGAGCAAATAATATTCACATTTTTATATGTATACACAGACACATGCAAAAGATTCTGGGTACAGTCAATAGACTGGTTCAGCTGGAATTTAGGTCACCTCAGTAGCAATTTAAAAAGAATTGTTTTAATTTCCATCTCGCCTGTTATTATATCATCATGTTTTTCCATGAGAATTCTTTGCGAGCAACATATAAATATTGGGGTTTTTTTGTTTTGCTTTGGGGTGTGTGTGTGTGTGTGTGTGTGTGTGTGTGAAGCTGATAACAGAGCTATTTATCATGTGATAATTTCAATTAGATCTTTCTGGAGAAAAAATATATTAAAGAGCAATCATCTAGAACAAATAGTGTCTGGTCACAGATGAGTCTTTTTCATTGACTCTGGCTTCTATATATAATTATTATGTTTATTTAAGACACTTAATTGTAACTTATCTTACATGTCTTTATTTCAAGCTCACTTTTAGTAACAACAATCTACTATACTATACTACTATATAACAATAACTATCATTTCAATTGTTTAAAAAAAATTTTACTTGCTCTGCCCATTTTGTAATCTTAAAATAATTACATAATATTCATAAGTAATGAAAAAATTTTGAGGGAAGGAAATTTACTACCACCTTGATGTTAATATGTATGCATGTATACATATATATGTATAAATATGCATGTGTTCATATGCATGCTCTGTGTTTGTATATATATTGAGTGCTAGAATGACATAGTAGCTAGTAAGCTGGCCCTAGAGTCAAGAAGACCTGGTTCCAAATCCTGCCCTTATATAATTACTGGCTGTGTGATCCTGGGCGCTTCATCTCTTGGGCAATTCTTTAAGACTACAAATAGCACAATACAGTAGAACCTTGGTTTACAAGTAACCTGGCTTATGTATGCTTCACTGGACGAAGAAAAATTTTTTCCACAAAATTTGTCTTGCAGGACAAACAAAACTTTGCAGTATGAACATCACGCTTGGACTTGAATGGCTTACGAAGGGATGACATTCAACTAGGGCAATTTTTTTTTTTTTTTGCTTTCATATGTCAAACAAAGGAACCCCAGGTTGGTAGACTGCCTAATCAGCCTAATTTGGCACTGATCCTTTTGAGTGCAGCATCATTCTCTATTAATTGTACTATTACTAGCATATTCACGTTTGCATGCATACACTAGTACTTTGGGTAAAAGTGTTTGGTAGTGACTGTAATCTACAACAATATTTGTAACAATGGCCCCAGTGAAGAAGAAGATTGACCGTTCAAAGAAGGAGACCATTATGTTGGAAATGAAAAAAGAAATCGAGAAGCATGAATGTGGTACGACCAACCTTTCACTGTTTTATAACTGGTCTGCATCTATAATCTGCACCATTTTGAAGAAGGACGAAATAAAGGTGGTAGAGGCAATGAAACGGCTCAGGAGAACATCAAAGCAATGGCCACATGTTCTAGAAGATGTTGCAAAGTTACTTCTCATGTGTAGATCAACAAGAAGCAATGAGCAAGTGACACTGTAACAAAGCAAAAAGAGCTGGTGAAGGAACATAGTCAAAAACTGACCACAAATGAACTGATGAATCTGCATGAGAAGCAACAGTGAGTTGTGGAGGATATTTCATCTGGGGAGGAGGCTGAGAGGTTGGAGGAACCCTTCACATAAAGTGAAATTAGGGAGGTTTATCAGATGTGGGGGAAAAGCGCAAAGTTCTGTTGAAAAACTTCCCCCAAATAAGGCTGTGGCAATGAGAGCTATGAATATTTTTTAACGATAATGCAATGTCATATTTCCTTGACATTCTGAATGAACGTCAAAAACAAGCGTCCTTAGATGGATCAGAAGTGAATGTGAAGAAAAAAAGTCAGGGAGTCAAAACATGAAAGTGATTCTAAAAAACGGAAAATAAGTGAAGGCAGTAGTGCTACTCTTACTTTTAGTGAAAGGGGCATAAGAGACAACACTTCCCATGATGAAATCCCCAATATTCTCATAGGAAATTCTCCTGCCAAACAATAACCCTTCCTCCTCCTCCTCCCTTTCATCTCCTTCACTCTAGCCATGACTCTTCTCAAACATAAAGTGCAGGTTAATTTATTTTAAGTTTATATTGTGTACTAATCATTGCTATTGTATTTCAGGCACATTAGGGATGAAAAACTTACTTAAAATTATAAATAATTATTTTTATATGAATATTTTGGGGGATGTGGTACTTGACATTATTTCCTATGGGAAAATTCACTTTGCAATATGAACAAATCGTACGACGAACAGTCTCCAAATGAATTAAATTCATAAACCGAGGTTTTACTGTATTTGTCAATCTGAATTGTGAGTTCATACCAAGCAAATCACAGGGAGTAACATATAAAAATATACACAGTCATGTGTAAATATGTAATATAGTTACAAATACATATAAACATATAAATATGCATTGTACACATACATGCATGTGTGTATTTATATATGTCTCATGTATTAGAGTACATATGCAAACTTTTTTTATCAAGTCCTTTGTTTTCATTGATAAAGGCAACTCCAGGTGAAGAAATTCCCTTGGCCAATGCAGATAAACAAGTGCTTGCCTATTATATGTTTAGAAAGTTTCTTTCACTGATGAAGATAGACAATTAATGGTGCAACTTATTGTCTTAGAAGGTTTCTTAGGTACTGAAAAGTGAAGTAACTTGATCAGAATTTTAACCCATCTTTACTACTTCACAGAATGTTTTCATTCAAAATGGGTATTTAATGTGGGGCACGAGTTAAGGGAGGGAAGGAGAAGGTGGAGAAAACATAAAATGGTTACAGAATAGGAAGGCTGGGTATATGGATGATAAACTTTCTCTATTTCACAATCTTCCCTATGGCTGACTCAGCTGTAGAGTAAGGCAAATATTCTAAAAATGTGGCAGGGAATATTATATTTAAGAGATTGCATATTTTATATAAAGAAATAGCATGAAGGAGAAGATAGAGGCTCTTTAGTCCAAGCCAGCCCTCTATCTACTAGGCCACTCTACCTCTCAACATAAAAAATACATGTGTGTATGTATGTTGGTATGGAAACTTGTACCCTAATGTAAATTGGGCATATTCGGTGTTACTTGAAATCTTTTGGGATGGGTACTTAGATGTTAAGTGACTTGTCCATGGTTATATAATGTGCATAATATACTTAATAGGCATACTATCCATAACAGGCAGAATTTTAACCAAGGTCTGATTCTCAGGACCACTCTCCTTGCATACAATCTGTACAGGATGTGTGTGTGTGTGTGTGTGTGTGTGTGTGTGTGTGTGCATTTATATATTAATACAATATAGAGATGGTACATCTATGCAAAATATACAATCACTTAAGTGCAACCTTCTCTGCCATCTTTTTTAACCTGCTCACAATTTCTAGAACTGTGCTAGCCATAGGAAAGACTGTGAAATAGACAAAAGTTTATCATCAGCATACCCAAATTCAAATCCCTTTCTGTGACCATTTTGTGTTACTCTAGTATACTCTTCCTTTTTCTTCTCTCCCTGCCCTTCCCCTCCCTCCCCTCAGAATTAAAAACTTGCTCTTGGGTTTTTAATTGTATGATGAGTTGCTCTATACCCTAGCAAAGAAATATAGAGCATCAATAATCAAGTAGGGAGGACTGTTTCAGCCTCTAGTCTCACAACAACTCAAACCACTTGTGCTGTCTATTTTTAAGGTCGATTCTGTTCCCTGGGAATACAGAGAAGTAAAACCATTAAGTTAAGAGGCACAAATTTCTGTTCTCAATTTTGACATTTTAAGCAAATATCCATCAATCGGGGAATGGTTAAACAAATTTTGGTATATGTGTATGATGGAATATTGCCACATTATGATATGATTGTACCTCCATGTTTTGCAGAGATGGGGAAATATATATTGGAATACTATATACACTGTTAGACTCATTTGATGTTTTGTTCATTGATGATTTTATTGAACTATTTTCTATTTTTTTAATTCTCTAATTAATGACTTCTATGGAATTTAAATTCCCTCATAACCTGACCCCTTTCTACCATTCCAGTCTCCTTAAACTTATTCCTTACAACATACTCTATAAGCCAACAATACTGGCCTCCTTGCTGTTTCTCACACATGACATTCTAACTCTGAACTCTATGCCTTTACGTTGCATATCTTCCAAATTGAAAATGCTCTCTCTTCTTTCTTCTGACTCCTGGTTTTCCTGATTTCCTTCAAGACTCAGTTCAGATCCCTCTTCTGCAGGATCCCTTTCCCTGTCCCCCATGCTAGTGACTTTCCTCCGAAATTATCTCTTTTTACAATGTATATACTTGATATATACAATCATTTGCATGTTGTCTTCCTCATTAGAATGTGAACTCCTGGAGGGCAAGATTTATATTTTTGCCTTTCTTTGTATTCCCTAGTGCTCAGTACAGTGCCTGGCAAATAGTAAGCACTAAACAAATATTTATTATTTAACTATTTACTGACTGACAAAGTATATATTACCTCGATTAGTTTCTTTGATGATTCTCTGGGGTTTTCTAAGTAAATGTTCATGTCATCTGCAAATAAATATAATTTCATTTCCTTGTTTCCAGTTGTCCTTTTAATTTTTTACTTTTGTCTTATTGCATTCACTAGGATTTCCAGACTATGTCAAATAATAGTAGGAGAAGAAACATCCTTACTTTTATCCTATGTATATAGAGCAAGTTTCCAGTATTCTCTCTTTGCAAATAATATAACTATATTATATAGAAGTATAACTATATCATATATAAGTATATATACTTATAAAATGTAAATATGTATTTATAAAATATATAAAATTATATATAAATAAAGAATATATATATATATATAATAAAAAATAACTTCGCAAAGCTTTTGGTTTTAGATATAAACTCTTTATCATATTTTTAAAAGGTCCTTGCTGCCTATGCTTCTTAGGGATTTTTCCATAAATGAGTGTTATGATTTGTCAGGATTTTTCTAAATCTATTAACATAATCATGTTGTTTTGGATATTTATGTTTGAACATAATTGATAATACTAATTGTTTGCCTAATATGAAACCACCCCTGCTTCATTAATATATATCTTCTTTGTTTATAGTGAGTAATATGGGGGCATTGCTATGGTTTTTTGATAGGCTATTCCTGAAGTATTATTCCTGAAGCACAGGTTTGACCATGTCGCCTCCTGCTCAGTAAGTTCTGGTGGTTCTCATTTGTCTGTGGAATCAAATACAAACTCCAGTGTTTGGCCTTGTAAGCCCTTTAAAACCTGTATCCAGCCTACCTTTGCGGGTTACTTGCATATTACTTCTCCTTCATAATACATTTTAGTCCGGTTAGTCTTCCTACTATTTTTCATACATACAATTCCATTTCTCATCTTGATACCTTTGCTTTCCCTGTTCCTAGAAAGTGTTCCCTTATCTGTTTCTTAGAATCCCTAGTTTCCTTCAAAGCTCAGCTCTAGTATTTCTTTGAGGTCTTTCCTGGTCCCTCCAGCTGTCAGTGCTGGTCCTCTCCACAGAATATAGTATCTTGTATTGACTTCATATATATTTTTTATCTTTTCCAATGTTTTTAGAGTGACTCTTAATGTTTAGTTTATATAGCCATTTTGGGTTTATTACAGTAAGCTAGGATAGTTTCAGATGCTGTGATAATAGTTCAATCTTTCAGTTGTAACCCCCTCTTCTAACCATATCATCTATGAAGTCTTTTGGCAAAGATATTGGAATGGTTTGTCATTTCTTTCTCCAGTGAAATAAGGCAAGTAGAGAATAAGAGACTTACCCAGGGTCACACAGCTAATAAGGATCTGAGGCCAGATTTGAACTTAGGTCTTCCTGATTTCTAGGCGCAGCCCTCAATCCACTAAACCACCTAACTGCTTCCTTCAGATGCAAGTCTAAAACAAATTTATGCCAAAATACTTTCCAGTTTTCCCTACAATTCATCTCAAATTGGGAGTTCTCCCCTCAAGTAATTTATGTTTTTGGATTTATTTGACAATTGGTTATGAATTTCAGTTCTTTCTGATTCATTTTTATCTAATCTGATTCATCTTTATCTACTTTCATATTTTTGGTGCTGTTCAGTGGTTTCAGTTGTGTTTGACTCTTCATAACCCTATTTGGGGTTTTCTTGGAAGGAACACTGGAACGGTTTGTCATTTCCTTCTCTAGATCATTTTACAGATGAGGAAACTGAGGCAAACAGAGTTAAGTTACTTGCCCAGGATCACACAACAAGTAAGTGTTGGAGGCCAGATTTGAACTCTGGAAAATGAGTCTTCCTGACTCCAGGCCCAGCACTCTATCTACCATACCACCTAGCAGTCATAAATAATCTCAATAATGATTGTCTTACGGTATAATTTAGAATCTGGAGGTGTTATTCTCCATTCATTAGTGTATTTTAAACTGTTCCCCATGAGATTCCAGATATTTTGTTACTCCAAATGAATTTATCACTTGTCTATTTTAAATTGTGCTAAGGGTAGTTGGATTAGTGTAACACAAAATCTGACTTGAAAGAAGGAGACACAAATCAGTGCAAAAGAGATAAATGGAAGAAAATAAAAACTTAACAATCATAAGTTTAAAATGTTAGTGGATTACATTATCTGATAAAAATAAGAGGGTATTATAATGGATAAGAAAGTGAAACCTCATAATGTGCTATACAGAAGAAACATAAAAAATGACATATAAAGAATAAAAACAAAAAACTAAAGCAAAATTTATTGCACACTAGGTGACTCCAAAAAAGCAGGAGCTATAATCATGCTTGCTATCAGACAAAGCAAAAGTGGTTTTCATCAGAATGTCAAGAGAGATAAACAGGGAACTTACAATATGCTTAAATGTGCCCAAGAAAATAAAATAACATCAGTATTAAGTATATATGCTCCAAATGCAATAACATCATAAAGAAAAAAATTGAATTGCAGAGAGAAATAGATAACAATAATTGTAGAAGACTTTACTGTTCCTCTCTCAGAGTTACATAAATCTAACAAATGAGTAAAAAGGAAAATACAGAGCTAAACAGAAAAGTGAAGAAATTAGGTTTAAAAGTCTTATGGCATCTTCAGAATAGAAATATTAAAGACAATGTATATCTCTGAAGACCACATAGTAAGTTTACAAAAAAAGACTGTGTGCTAGGGAACAGAAAAATGATAAATAAAAGTTAAATAGGGAGAAATATTACACACATTCTTTAAAGAACCTAATGCAATTTTAAAAAGTAATTATGGCAGGAAACACAGGTTAAAAAAATACATAAATACAAAGACATCCTGAATAATCACAGGATCCCAGAATTCATGATTTGGAAAGGACCTTAGTGGTTATATAGTCCAACCTATACACCAAAGGAATTCTCACTACAGCATAAAAGACAGATGGTGGTCTGGCCTATACTTCAGAAGAGAGGGAAGTTACCACTTCTCAAGGCAACTCATTCTACTTACGGAAAGTTCTAATTGTTCAGAGGTTTTTTCCCAACATTAAGCTTAAATCTGTCTCTTCGAAATTTCCACTCATTGTTCCTAGTTCTGCCTTATGAGGCCAAACAGAATGATATACCTTCATATATTTGCACACAGTTATCATGTGCTCACCCCCTGAGTCTTCTTTTCTTCAAACTAAACATGCCCAGTCCCTTCAACTAATTTTCATATGTCATGGACTCAAGACCTTTTACTCTCATGGCTATCCTCCCTTGGGCACTTTCCAGCTTATCAGTAGCCTTCAGAAACCACAGTGCACAGAAGTGAACACTATACTCCAGATAAGATCTGTCAAGGGCAGAATATAGTAGGATGCTCACCTCCCTGTTCCTGGTAGCCAATATTCGGATGTAATCTGGATGTAATCATCAGATGTAATCAAAGATAGAATTAGTTTTTTTGACTACCATATAACACTGCTGACATATTAAGTTTGGAATCCTTTCAGAACAAATGCTGTCTATATTGGCCTCCTCTATATTATATTTGTGGAGTTGATTTGTTGCACCCCAGTAGGAGATTTTGCATTTATCTCCACTGAACTTCATTTTATTAGATTCAGCCTACTACTAGCCTCTCAAAAGTTTTTTGGGTACTAACACCTTCAATCAATGTGTTAGCCAATTTGAGAGTCACTGGAAAATTTGATAAGAATGCAGTTGATAAAATGTTAACTATCACAGGGTCAACTACATATTCCTGGAGCACTCTACTGGAGACTTCCTACCATATTCTATATGATCTGATCCATATCATATATATCATCTGATCCATAATCCAACTTTGCCATAAAAACAATTTAAAAATATGTAAAAGAGAATAATGAAGATGAGATGATGTTCCAAAATTTCTGGAACACTGCCAAAGCAATCCTGAGAGGAAAAAAATCATATCTTTTAAAACATACATTACCAAAACAGAAGGAAAGGATCATGAGAAGGAAAGTTATGATTAAACTGAAAAAAATAGGTTGGAGCCAGATTGGACAGGGGATTTAAACACTAACAAAATTTTTTTTTAAAAGAATTTATATTTTTTTCTATAGATAATAAGAAGCTGATAAAGTTGGCTGAGTAGAGAAGATACATGGTCAGAACTCTACTTATAGAAAATCTCTTTGTTAGCAGTGTATTGGATGGAATATAGTAGTGAGACAAGTGAGGCAAGGAGGTTAATTAGGAGGCTCTTCTGCAAAGGAATGTGGGCAATATCTTCTTATACCTATTCTTTGGGACAATCTTGTTCTTTGTAATTCTGCAACATACATTTTCAACTGTTTGGGGACTGTTCTTTCCATTTACATTGTTACAGTTATTGTGTATATTGTTTCCTTGGGTCAGTTTACTTCATTTTGTGTCAGTTCACATAAGTCCATCCTTCTTGTTAATAAGATATTAATTCATCATATTTATAATTTCTTACAATTTAACAATATCCCATTACATTCATGTGCCACAGTTATTTGGATGTGTTCAACAAATAGGCATCTACTTTGTTTTCAGTTCTTTTCTACCACAAAAAGTACTACAATAATTATTTTGGCATATATGGGACTTTCTGTCAGTATTATCCTTGGGGTATGTGCTTAGTACTAGAATCTCTACGATAAAAGTATGGACATTTTAGCTCCTTTATTTGCACAATTCCAAATTGCTTTCAACAATGATGGTATCAGTTCACCTGTCCCTGAAAATAAGCATTGGTGCTCCCACCTTTCCACCAACCTTCCAACATTGACTCTTCCCATCATTTATCATCCTCGCCAGTTTGCTGAGTGTGAGGTATAACCCAAGTGTTGTTTTGATTGGTATTTCTCTTATAATTAATGATATAGAGCATTCCTTCATATAATTGTTCAATGCAGTTCTTTTGAGAACTATTTGTTCATATCTGTTGACCACTTTTTTTATTGGGGTATATGTTTTGGTCTCATACATTCCTATTAGCTATATACATTGTATACAATAAAATATATATGTATACACAATTATACTATCATCTGATAGACTTTTTTTCCCTTTCTTCCCTTTTTCTACTTTCCTTCTTATTTTAGATACATTAATTTTGGGCAAAAGTTTCTCAATTTACATGTAAAAAACTTTCTATTTCATCTTTTCATTTATTTATTTATTTATTTTTATTATTTATTTTTAACACAGTTTATTACAGATAAAGTGATTCCAACTTTTGGTCAGGTGACACTTCTTTTTAAAGCATTTACAATATGGACCACAAAAGAAATATTTTTTTTAAACATTAACTGAGACACAAATAATATTTATGTTTCTAACTTCACAAGCTCTTGACCTAATTGTCTCCACAGTATTACTAAGAATTAAAGGACCCTAACATATTGTTGTTGCTCTAAAGTCCTATGCCTAATAGCTTAATTTTAGACAGCCTCGGATGTTCCCTTACCCATAATCTATAATTGAATAGATCTGGTATTAAGCTTACAAAGCTTTTGACTATAGGAAATTGCCACCAATAGTAAGGACATTGCAGGGATACGATATCTCCCCAACTTCATGTCAGTTCCAGGCAGGATTAGATTGTCCACTTGCATTCAGTCAGGCTTAAAGTCTGCCAGGTGTCAGTGGGGAAATTGAGTCAGGAGAATCCCACCTCAGCCCATGCTAAACAGCCGCTCTCCCACCCTTCCCTTGAGATCACCTATGCAGTTCATACCAGCATCTCATCAGCTTACTGGCATCATGGATTAGAGACTCAGACCGCCTTTGTCGCTACCCATACCTGGAGTTAGACTCAGAAGAACAGTCACTTAATAGTCCCATAGCATCTAAAAATGGCAAGTTTCAATAACCAGGTTTCAAAAATGATTATAGTTTCACTTTGGCTAAGGAACATCTTTTGAGGCAAGTCTTAAGTGGCCTACATGCCTTTCTATACATGTTCTAGTTCCTGATTAAATGGCCATCATAAAATCAAATTTACCATTAAAATCTTGACTTTTCCATTAATGCCAAATTTTACCCAAGGTTGCCTTCCTCTAGAAAATTTAGACTGTAATTCTTTTCTCCAAACTAAAGATGTCATTGATTTATTCTCAGTAATTAATTCAGTCTATTGTTTTAATACTAATTGCTTTTACCTCACTTTGTAACATGTCCAATTTTTCTCCCCATCACTCCCCTCCCCCCACTTCCTAATACCTTGCATTCTGATTACTCCTTCCCTCAGTGTACCCTCCCCTCCTTCACACCCCACCTCTCTCCTATCTCCATCTTCCTTCTTTTCTTGCAGGGCAAGATAAATTTCCATACCCCTATCCCTGTAGCTCTTATTTCCTGATTGTATGCAATAAAAGTTCTCAATATTCATTTCTAATACTTTGAATTCCAACTTCTCTCCCTCCCCAACCCCACTGAGAAGGGAAGCAATTCAATACAGACTAAATATGTGTTGTTTTGCAAAAGACTTTCATAGTAATCATGTTGTGTAATACTAATTATATTGCCCTCCGACCTACCCTATCCCCCCTTTATTTTCCCCCCTACAATTGACCTTGTACCTTCTTGAAAGTGTTTATTTCTAGTGACTCCCTTCTGCTATTTGCCTTCCCTTCTAACATTCCCCTTGCTCCACTTGTTGCCTCCTCTTCTACTTTCCTGTGGTGTATATAAATTTTCATATCAAATTTAGCAAGCATGTTATTCCCTCCTTCAGCCACAGATGGGGAGAGTAGCTTTATTTTTCCCCCTCTCCCCTTCTCTCTAATCTCCTCCATTGAATAAGATTTTTCTTATCTCTTTTTTGAGTTATGGCTTGCCCCATTCCATTACTCCCTTTCTCTTTCCAGAATTTTCCTCCTTCACCCCTTTTTATTTTATTTTATTTTGTGTGTGTGTGTGTGTGTGTGTGTGTGTGGATATCATCTCTTCTGATGTAACACACCATGTACTCTCTATCTATCTATGCATGTGTGTGTGTGTGTACAATCTCTCCAACTACCCAAATACTGAGAAAAGATTCAAGAGTTAAAAATATTTTCTTTCCAGGTAGTAATGTAAACAGTTCAGCTTTAGAGAGTCTTTTATGATTTTTCTTTTCTGTTTACCTTTTCATGCTTCACTTGATTCTTGTCTTGGGAAGTCAAATTTTTAAATACTGATCTGGTCTTTTCCTCAACATGAAATCTTGAAACTCAACTATACCACTGAACAACCACTTTTTCCCTTGAAATATTATATTCAGATTTGCTGGGTAGGTGATTCTTGGCTTCAATCCCAGTTCCTTTGACTTCTGAAATATCCCACTCCAAGACCTTCAATCCCTTAATGTTGAAGCTGCCAGATCCTGTGTTATCCTGATTGTATTTCCACAGTACTCAAATTGTTTCTTTCTACTTGCTTGCAATATTTTCTCCTTGATCTGGGAACTCTGAAATTTGGCCACAATATTCCTAGGACTTTCTCTGTTCAGGACTCTTTCAGGAGGTGATTGAGGAATTCTTTCAATATTCATTTTGCCCTCTGATTCTATAACATCAGGGCAGTTTTCCTTGATAATTTCATGAAAGATAATGTCTGGGCTCTTTTTTTGATCATGACTTTCAGGTAGCCCAATAATTTTTAAATTATTTCTCCTGGATCTATTTTCTAGGTCAGTTGTTTTTCCAATGAGTTGTTTCACATTATCTTCTATTTTTTCAAATTTTTGGTTTTGTTTACTTACTTCTTGGTTTAACTCATAGTCATTCGTTTCCCTGAACTCAATTCTCTCTTTCACCAAATTATTTTGTTCAGTGAGCTTTTGAACCTTTTTCTCTATTTGCCTAATTCTGCTTTTTAAAACCTCCTTCTTCTTGTTGGCTTTTTTGACCTCTTTTTCCAATTGAGTTAGCCTCTTTTTAAAGCTGTTATTTTCCTCAGCATGTTTTTGGTTCTCCTTTAGTAAACTGCTAACTTGTTTTTTAAGGTCTTCTATTTCCTGAGTCCATTTTAAGTTCTCTTTGGAGGCAGAGGCTTTGACATCCTCTGACAGTATGCCTTGTTCTTCCTCATCCAAAAGGATGCGGGGAGACACCTGTTCCCCAAGAAAGTAACCTTCTATGGTCTTGTTTTTTTTCCCCCCTTTTTTGGGCATTTTCCCAGCCAGTTACTTCTGAGTTTCATCTCCACAATTACCTCACCCTGCCAGCACTTGGGGGGCTGAGATTCAAATGAGCTGCTCCCTAGCCTCAGGGGCTTTCGGCTGGGGCAGGGCTGCTATTCAGTGTGAGATTAACTTCAGCTGCTCAGGTGGGGGCAGGGCTGCCACACAGGCTCAGTTCCCTCAGGGGGTTTACAAGGATCTTCAACAATGGATGTGGGTCACTGCCTGCTTTGGGAGCCCCATCTGCTGCTGCCTCTACTGCTGCTTCCTGAGAAGACATGAGTTATGGGGATACCCTTCTCCCCTCTTGGGCAGCAGAAAAGACCTTTGGCACCTGTGTGTTGAGGGATCTGTGCTGCTGCTGGAGACTCTGCCTCTGAAGCCTGCTCAGATCTGCTCCTCTCAGGGCCTTTTTGAATCACTTTTCATTAATGATATTGGCATATGGTACTTCTTTTCCTGATTTAGTTATTAGGACTATATTGATTTCATAAAAGGTATTTAGAGGGGTGCTTTGTCATTTTTGAGAATAATTTGTGTCGTATTGATAGTGATTGTTCTTTAAAACTTTGATAGAATTCTCCTGTGAATCACAGAACCACATGTTATTTCTTTGGTGGTTTTCTCCCTTTCCTGAGAATTTAATGTTTAAGACTTTGATTTGGTCTTTTGATAGTTGGGGTATTCCACATTTTTTTAGGTAATCCTCTATTTCTTTTGTATTGCTAACACTGCTGGAAGTTCAAAGTAGACCTTTACTTCTTAGAAAATTATTTTGAATTTTCAAGGTGTGTAAGTATAGAACTATTAGAATATAATATAGAGTTACATGGAAGCAAAGTGTAACATTAACATTGAGTATTATAGGATAATAGGTATTTAGGTGTTGATACATAGTGTCCATGTTAAGTCTTTGGAGTAATCTCATTAGAGAGGTAACAAATGGGTAATATGTAGGTAATAAGTGTTTTCATTTGGAAAAAATAATAAAAGACCTTCTTTTAATTAGAATAGGATGAGAAGACCTTCACCTGGAATTGTGTCAATCCATGATGACAGGTCATTAACTTGGAATTCAGTTAAAAGAATCATCTGATATTGTTGTAACTATAGAGTGTGGTGATTAACAAATATAATTTGGAAAGGACACAAAAGAATATCAGTCCTGCAGGGAGTGAGTCGAGGATAAAAGTGTGGAAAATGTTCATTGAAGCTGACAATTACAGATGAGATTTGAATGTGTGGGAAATAGATGCTATTAAGGCAAATGGAATTTATTATAGACTATGGTTGTTGAGGCTGGCAAATAGTTTGGGGTAAGGGAGGAATACTAATAACTCAAATTTCTATAGTATTTTAAGGTACAATCTTCATATAAGAACTGTTATGTTTTTTTAAAACTATGGTTCTAGGACTCTAGATATAGGTTGAATTCAAATAAAATGGAATATAGTTAATGTCCTATATTTTTTTTTACTTCCTTACTTTTATTCAAAAATGAAATGTTTATTAAATTGGTTCAGTGACCAATGGATGGTAAGAGCATGACTTGTCTTGCTTGGGACAGAGCTAGGAGTAACAGGCAGACTCTGCACTAGGAGATTGAGGAGAAGAGACAGATTCCAGGAAGGAACATGTCATGTCCACTAGGCATAAAAGTTTGCTATGTCATGGAAAGGACTCCAGAATTAGGAAGGGGTATAGGTTTGATGACCTATGACTATAGAATCTATGATTCTATTTAGATTTAGAACCTATTTCAATTTTATTTATGCTTTCTAGTTAGAAAATGTTTTCCTCATTATTACCCTGAAAGAGGTAACAAACTTATAATCTCCATTTTTTTTTTCAGAATAGGAATGAATAAACCAAAGATTCAGAAATGGAAGGGATTACTGAGTCCAACCTCTTTGTTTTACAAAAGAGAAAACTGAAGGCCAGGAAACTGAAGAGTAACTTGCCCAAAATCACACAGGTAACAGAGAGAATAAAGTGTGGAATTATCATTGGGTCTGCAGTTAGAACCTCTGTATTCAAATCCTGACTCTGAACACCGGCTATTTCTGCAGTCTTGGGCAATAATAATAGCTAGCATTCATAGAGAATTGTTTGTAAAGAATTTTAATAACAATGCTTAACATTTATGTAGTGTTTACAAGTGCTAAGTGCCTTACAATTATGAGCTCATTTTATTCTCACAATAACCTTGTGAGGTAGGTGCTATTACTAGCCCCATTTTACATATGAGGAAACAAGCATACAGAGGTTAAATGATTTGCCCAGGCTCACATAGCTGGTGAGTGTATGAAGCTGGATTTGAACTCAGCTTTTTCTTAACTCCAGGTCAGTCATTCTATATACCCTGTACCAGTCAGCTCTCTACTTACTTCAACTTTCTGAATTCTATGGGTTTCGTTCATAAAATAAGTTTGGACTATATAGTGTCTGAGATCTCTTCCAACTATAGGGTTGATTCAATGATCTTAGATATGAAAGTCAGGATTGTGAATCTAAGTCTTCTGACTTCATATCCAAGGTTTTTTCCACTACACTACCTTCCATAAAATATGGAAACTGAGGTCTAGAAAGGTTAATTGAATTACCTATTATGGCAATATTTTAAAAGCACCATATAGTGACTTACAAATATTATATCATTCGAGTCTCAATGTACTACTATTATTCTGTTTCATAGAAAACAGAGGCAAACAGAGGTTAAGTGACTTGCCCAAGGTTAATTGGCTAGTAAGCGTCTGAGATCACCCTGGAACTCAGGTCCTGCTGACTCCAGGTGCAGTGCTACCTGTCTTCTGTAGGTGTCAGAGGTGGATTTCAAAGTTGTTTCCACTCTACCATTTTAAGAAAATCATGACTGAGAGGCGAAGCCTGGACTAGACAAAGAGAAAGAAGGACCACAGGGTCTTTGGGAATTCTTTAGGACGTAGTCTAGGAAAGGAAATTGCTAAAGTGTCTATTTCCAAGTTCTCATTAACCCGGCCCCAAATGCAACATTGTAAACAAACATGGGCACCCTTTCTCCAGCTCACCAGTTCTATCTCTAGGGATTTTTTGGACGGCAATTCAAGCTGGAGCCTCACCGTTTGTGTAAAAGCCAGAGGGTTAGGCTGATGTCTCTTTCAGCTCTTCCTGCATCTCCTCTTTGTGGTACTTCTTGAAGCCCAGCCCCCTGGAGTTACCATGGAGACTCGTGACACAGTCAGAGGTAAGGACTTTTCACTCGCTTGACATCCTTACAATGTTGTTTCCCCAAAGCCTGTCCACATGGGCGCACCATCTTACCATTGGTCCTTTTCCGTGCCGGTGCCTTCCCCCGTCCAATCAGATGTCTAAGCACGTGCGCCCCCGCGGCCCTCCGCGACTTGCCATTGGCCCGGCCTTTCTGATCACGCTCTGCCCGCTCCCCATCACGCAGGGAGGGGCGGTGACAAAGCAATGACTCAGTAGAGGCCTGGCGCCAATCAAGGAGAGGTGGGCCTTCCAGCCAGCCAATTACCAAAGCGCGTGGGCTGGCCCTTTCCGCACCTTCCAGGTCTCAGCTGGGGTTCGAGGGACTTTGTTAAAGCGACAGTCACCCCAGTGCGCTGGGGAGTAGTCCAGGGAGCAGCCAGTGACCCCGGCGGCCCAGCGGGGCAGTCGGGCTCCCTCGCGGGTGCTTCTGGTCCCCCGCACCCCGACCCCAGCTCCGGCCTGGTGAAAGGAGCATCGAATCGCGTTGTCGCGGGGCGGCGGCCGGAGAGCAGGTGGCCCGGGAGGGGGAGAGGGAGAGGAAATGGGGGCCGAAGCCGCCTCGGGCATGGCCTTCGCGGCGGGGCCGCGGGCCCAGGGCCGCGTCAAGAGCCTGGGACTCGTGTTCGAGGACGAGCAGAAGAGCAGCTACTCGAGCGGCGAGACCGTGGCCGGCCATGTGCTGCTGGAGACCACCGAGCGGCTGTCGCTCCGAGCGCTCCGTCTGGAGGCCCAGGGCCGGGCCCGGGCCAGCTGGAGCCAGAGCCACGGACACCACGGGCTCGACGCCTCGGGGCCCCCGGCGGCGGAGGTAGAGTACCTGAACATCCGCCAGAGCCTCCGGGAGCCCGCGGCAGGTGAGAGGGGCCGGCGTCCTGAGGCCGAGGGGGGCGGGGCGGGGCTGCTCTGGAGAAAGTGGGGTGGGGGCCAGGAGGGGTGCCGGGCGGGGGGCGGCTAGCGATGGAGCGAGGTAGAGCTGGGGATGGGGTGGGGTCGGAGGGATGTTAAAAGGAAGAGAAGCGGAGCTGGGGGGGCGGGGCACAGCGAGCCGGGGAGGGAGGCCGAGCTGCCCCGGGAGGAGGAGGGGATGGCCCAAGGGAAGGAGACAGAGCTGGGGGGGGGGGGAAGGGAGGCATGCTAAGCTGGGGGGCGGGGGGGAAGGAAGGCAGGCCAAGCTGGGGGGGCGGGGGGAAGGGAGGCAGGCCAAGCTGGGGGGAGGGAAAGGAGGCATGCCAAGCTGGGGGGGGAAGGGAGGCATGCCAAGCTGGGGGGGGGGCGGGGGGAAGGGAGGCATGCCAAGCTGGGGGGCAGGGGGGAAGGGAGGCAGGCCAAGCTGGGGGGCGGGGGGGAAGGGAGGCAGGCTAAGGTGTCGGGGTGGGGGTCCCTAGAGGAGAGAGGCAGAGCTCTTGGAGGGGGAGGTAGAAGGAGGGGCTGAGCTGGAATGGGGGAGGGAAGGAGAACTGGGGAAAGGGGATGTGGGGTGTGGATGGGGATGTCCTGGAGAACCGAAGTAGAGGGTATTACTAGTTTGAGTGGGTGGGAGCCTGTCGAAGGAATTTTCGATGAGGCAGGAGTGTTCCAGGAAGTGAGAACTGGAAGGGTAGAGGGGTAGGGGACCAGAAAGGGCGACTTAGCTTCGCCTTAGTCATTCATGGGTCGTGACCAACCAGATAAAAAAGCCAAAGCTGGCTAGTCAGTAGGCAAGGAGATTTGGGAAGTGTCCTTCAAGTACCTTAAAGGCTTTCCACCTTAAGAGTGATCAGACTTATTCTCTTTGACTCCAGAAAACAATACTAGTCCTACGAAGCGGGGGGAGCAGATGGGAAGGTTACTTTGTAGCAAAGAGGAAAGGGAAAGGTTTGGAATGAGAAAGGGATGAGGTTTTGGAGGGGAGGGTTAATGAGCTGTACTTGAAGGGACAGTGTTGTGAAAGGGGGTTAAGTAGGAGTCACTGGGATGGAACAAGCACCTGGAGTATTGAGGTTCAGAAGGAAAGTTGTAGACAAAGTTTAAGTAAGATTAGGACACATAAAAATGAGTGATAAACAAACAGGTGGGAGCTAACAGAGATCAGAAAATACTAGTAAAGGTATTTGTGATGGAGATGAAAAGGCATTGAACTTAAAGTGTGAAAGCCTTGACTCTAGCCCTGATTGGACAAATAACTTTACTAAGAGTGAGAATCGTAGATTTAAAGCTCATTGGTCAATGAGAGGTCATCATCTTTTAAATAAAAAGAAACTGATACCAGGAGCAATGAAGTATTTTTACCTATTAAAACACACGTAGTATCTGCCAGTCAGGATTGCTGGCCCTTGAAGACTCATTTCTTAGGTCTATGGACTCCAGTGGTGATGGTGTTTATTGCATGTAAAGTCTTAAAATTATACTGGTTGTGTTTTAAAATATAATTTTTATAATCAAGGCCCATTAAATTGTGGACTTAGGTATATCTGAAAATTTGTTTGAACTTTAAAGCTGTGTCAGTGTGACCAATGATTATTAATGCTACTACTTTGGATTCATGATCTCATTATGTGGGTACCATAGTATTCTTAGATCTGGAAAGATAGCTCAGAGATCATCTAGTTAAAACTCTACCCAAATATGCATTTCATCTTTATCATTCTCTACAACTGATTGCATAGCTTCTTCAAGATATCTCAAGATGGAGAACTCATCTTCCTAACGGAGTTGATTCCATTTTTGGACTATTAATAATTGTTGGAGCTTTTTTCCTTATCAAAAAGAAACTTGCTGCTTTCTGGTCATATTTCTGCCTTTTGATAAAGTACTTTAAAGTTATTTATGCAGCAAATTACAGGTTGAGATAATAAGATCAAAACTTTTGGCTGCTTAATTTCTAGGGAAAGAAAGCTCTGACAGTAGTGTGGTTTGATTCAACAAATATGTATTAAGCCTCTATTATGGGTGAAACAATGGAGATGCAAAATTAAATAAAAGCAAACCACGAGCCTCATGTTGTTGAAGACAGAGCTTCAGCTTTATTTAACCTCAGAGAAATGCAAATATAATTTTATTCACTGTCATATTTCATACTAGGGAGTCAGGCATGGCAAACATTTGTGTGCTGCTTAGCAAACATCTCTGTGTAAATGTCTTTGATCAAGGCAGAAGGCTTTAATTAGTTAAGCAGTAAGCACAATTCACAAATTGATTGTTGAAGATGTTAAACTATAAACAATTGAATACAAAGTAGTTTCATTAAAATATTGCAACCATTTTATATTTTGTTTTTCATTGTTTTTTTAAAATAGTGAAGTCTTGTTTCAAAATGTATGTAACATAATTTCAGTTTTCAGTGTAGAGGTATCATTAAAATTAAATGCAAGATTTCTGTTTTGGTACTCTAAGACTTTGTCACCTTGATGAATTCACTTCTCTACATGTAAAAAATACCTTTTACATTGAAAGATGCTTTTTAATTGCATAATATTCAGAGAATTGTGTACTTATATTTCTTGAATATCGGTAGTCTTAAAGTAGTAATCTCTAACATGTCAAGAAATATGAGTATATAATCTATTCTTTGCAAGAGTCCTTGTCTGTCATAGTTGTTTGCTTGACTTTGGAATTATTCAGATTTTGGATTGTTTTAATTACACTTTCTTCTCATTAATCAATAAACAACAAAAAGCCAATTATGTAGTGACAGTAATAGAAACCTGATGGACAGCCTGCTTTCCATTGATCTCTTTACAATACCAGGAGAAGGCTTCCAACATGTTGGAAACCCCCTGTGGTGTCTTTTAAGGAATCCATGGAGGAAAGTCATGGGATCAGAAGACATGGATAGGTGGAAGTCTGCATTACTGGAGGGAACTTTGAGCATAAATGAGATCCCATATCCTTTAGGACATAGATTATTGGATAATCCTTCAAGGAAGCTTAAGAAGAGCCATGACCCTGCTCTTAGTTCTACCACTTGTCCTACCCCTTCTTAGCCTTCCTTGTAGAATTATCATTTATGTCCTGCCTTCTAAATGGAGAAATACCCCAGAATTCCATCCTGAGCCCTCTTTTGTCTATATATTTTCCTCTTGGTGTTCTCAACTCCATTGGGTTCAGCCATCTTCTCTATTGCAGATGACTCCCAAATCTTCCTCATCTTTATGTAGCGCTCACCTCACTTTACCAAGTGCTTATTAAGCATCCCCACTTGGACATACCTAAAACTCAGCACCTTTATACTCCCACTTTTTCTCCCTCCTGACTACCATTCTACAAAACAATCCATCTTAACTTCCCTGTTATTTCTATGGAGAGTGCCACTGTTTCTCCAGTCATTTCTCTTTGAAAATTCAGCCTTCCTCTTGAACGTTTCTCTCTGTCCTCTTCTTCTTCTTCTTCTTCTTCTTCTTCTTCTTCTCCTTCTTCTCCTCCTCCTCCTCCTCCTCCTCCTCCTCCTTCTCCCCCCTCCCCCTCCTCCTCTCTCTGTCTCTCTCCCCTCCCCCCCGTTAAGTCTGGTGCCCATAACTTATAGATTCTACTTCAGTGATATCTCATATCTGTCCCTTACTCTACTTACTATTCATAGTTTAGGGCCCCATCACCTTTCACCTGAATTGTCACATAGCTTTTTAATAGTTCTCCCTGCCTTTATTCTCTTCCCTTTCCAGACAATTGTAAAATTGCTCTCCCTAAAGCACAGTTTTATTTTTGATAAAAATCTAAGTTTTTCTCTCTTTGGCATTGGACCCCCTCATGATTAACTCCAACCTAGCTTTCTGGACTGATTGGACATTTCTTTGCTTCACATTTGCCAGATCGCCCTCTGTCCTGTACCTCGTTCATGACATTACATCCCTTGCCCCTTTGCCATCACATAGATTGTCATTCATCCCTCCTGTCACATTTTACCTCATTGAATCAAAGCTCTGTTCAAGTGCCACTTCTTCTAGAGGCTTTCCCTAATCCCCACAATAGTTAGGGCTATTCCCAGCCCCTCTAAAAAATTACTTTGTATTTACTGTGCATGTGTGTGTATATGTATGTATGTATATAGGTATGTATGTATTATTTCCTCCCAGAAGAATTTAAGCTACCTGAGAACTGGGACTTTAGTTTTTTGTTGTGTTATCTAGTGTTGAACACAGTGCTTGAGACATAACAGGTATTTTATAAATGCTTGTTAAATTGAATGAAATTAATGGATAACTGATTCACTTGTTCATATAAACTGAAATCTCTGCTGTGGGCCCTTTTTTCCCTCTGTTTTGTTTGGTGACCTCATCAGTTCTCATAGATTTAATTATCTTTTAAAATTGACTTCCACGTCTTTATATCCAACCCTAGTCTCTTTCTGAGTTTTATTCCTATTTTCCACCTACTGCTTCTTGGAAGGTACCTCAAACTCAACACGAACAGAACTTTCCCCCCAAAACCTACCCTCTCTTCTGAACTTCCCTATTTCTGTTACCATATATACTTCCAGTTACCCATGTTTACAACATTAGTGTCATCCTTATGTCTCTTAACCTGCATATTCAATCAGTTACCAAGTCATGTTGATCTACCTCCACAGTATTTCTCATGACCCCTTTCTACTCCATTACTACTCTAGTTCAGGCCTTCATGACCTCTCCATCTGAACTGATTAGCTTTTATTTAGGGGGGGATCCTTTTTCAAGTCTTCTCCCACTGCATCCCATCCTCCACATAGCTGCAAAAATGATTTTCCTAAACCACAGGTCTAACTCGTTCCTCTCCTCCTTCTTCTAAGATGAAATAGATTTCTTCAGCATTTGAAGTGGTTTCAGACCTGACCCCACTCTATTTATCAGTCTTATTATATGATATACTTCCTTTCAGGTACTCTAATTCAGCCAGTTAATCTTCACACCACTTTCCATCTTCCATCTCCACCTAAAATGTACTTCTTCACTTCTGCATCCTGGAATCTGGTTTCCTGAGATTATGCCTGTGACACTACCTTTTTCAAAAGGACTTTTGGGGTCCCCAATAACTGCTAATGCCTCCACTCCCAAACTTCTATCACTTTTTGCATTCATATTTTCTTCCCAGTTATAATGTAAACTCTTAGAAGGAAAATATTGTTTTGCTCTCTATAGCCCCTAGCACATAGCATAGTACCTGGCACATGGTAAACCTTGAAAAATGCATATTGATAAATGTTTTACATTTGTGATAGAAAACTTACATAAGTCATTCTTCCTTTTGGAAAATAAAATACATTTTTATGAGACAGTTGCCCAAAATAAAAAGGTTCACTGTCTTATTCCTGGACCAAAGAAAAGGTAACTAACCAGAAGGGAATATCTAAATTTTGATCAAGTTTCTTTACCTACAACATGAATATGACCTTATTACTACCAGCTCTTACCTTTTAGTAAACTAAGTTAAAGCCAAAGTATTCATAGATGCTATGTAAAACAGCCTGTGTACCAGTTGGAAGGCAGCATGATATCCTAAAGGGGGTGTGTACCTGGAAGTCAAGGTCAGCTGAGTTCTGCTATGGATCAGCTGTGAGACTGAGTAACACATTTCCAGGTCTTGGTTTCCTCATCTAGCAAACAAGGGAGTTGGACTAGGTGATCTCCAGGGCTGCTTCCAGTTTTAAAATCATGTACTTCCTATAAACCTATTTTTGGGAAAGATTACCATATAACACTCCTCATATTTCTTTACTCTCTGACTTTTCCAAAGAATTCTCAGAGTAGAAGAAGCAAGAATTTATTTTCATTAACCTAATGTCTTACAATCAAAGTTGTCTTGTGTACATTCTTGTACATTTGAGAAAAAATTCAGTGATGAAAAAGTATTTTCATTCCCACCTTCAATTTTCAAATACAAAGTGTAATTTTAACAAATGTTTAGTTTGAAAAGAAGCTATATTAGCAATTGAATTATATATGTGCAGTTTGTGTCTTTTGAAGCATATTCATATATTAAATTTGACAGATAGTAACAACTGCTCTGTTTGTGTCCCCTTGTGTCTTTTTTTGTTCCGTGTATTTTGCATCCCACAAAAAGAAAAGAAAAACTTTACCTTCTCAGGTTAATAAACTTTTTACGGATATCTATAGTAGCAAAAGAAACTTTAAAAGGAAATAAAAACTAGATTGTGTCATTAAAAAATTGATTTTATAGTAGAATTATTTAAAGTATCTAATTTATCTTTTATAGGTGAAGGCATAATTTTATTACAGCCTGGAAAACATGTATTTCCATTCAGCTTTCAGCTCCCATCTGAGTAAGTGAAACCTATCTAATTTTTTTCTTTCCTTACAAAATAATTAGAACTATAGACACCAGGAATCTTCTGTCTCTTAGATTTACATGTTTATTCATCAGATAAACATTTTCTGTTTACTGTTTATCAGAAGTAAAAATATACTGACAGAGCAACTTTATTAAAGGTCTATTTTAGATAAGAAAATTGCCATAATGTAGTACACAGAGTTGACCTTTGAGTCCAGAAAACCCTAGTTCATGGAGTTCTTCTGCTACATACTGGCTGTGTGACCAGCCAGTCTTCTTAAGAATATTGTGTGTAAACATGAGTGGAAAGAGTTTTCTACACTCTAGTTTTCCCAATACAGATGAACAAGCATGTCCAGACAGTCCTGCACCTTCTCTCTGCTCTCCCATCCCCCAGAACTTCCATCCCTGTGTCCCATGTATAACACACTTACAAATTAATTGCATGTACAATTCATTTATAACTTTTATCTTTTGTTTATGAAAGTGTTTAGAGGTGTAGAATTTCTCCTCAGAACTATTTTAACTGCATCCCATGAATTTGATATGTTATCTCATTATTGACCCTTTGGTAAAAATTTTCTGTGTCTGTAATTGGTTCTTTAACCCACCGGTTCTTTAGAATTATATTACTCTCCAACTACTTTTTAATTCTTATCAAAATTATAAATTAATGTATGATGTTTATTTTAGGCCTTTGGTAACATCATTCACTGGAAAGTATGGCAGTATTCAGTACTCTGTGAGAGCAATCTTGGAACGGCCTGTGGTACCCGACCAAAGTATAAAAAGAGAACTCCAGGTTATTAGTCATATTGATGTCAACACACCAGCTTTATTAGTAAGATTTTTTTTAATTATAACTACACAAAATATTTTAAACTAAGATTTAGCCAATTTGGTGATGGTATGACCTGTCACTTTCTGACTACTTAAAAGAGTATAATTTTGTAACCCATCTTAGGTTGGGCAAATTACAATTTGTGTAAGTGTGTTAATAGTATTGATTATATCCTTGCCGTTCAGAATTTCTTTTGCCAAAAAGTTATGCAAGCTTGAAATGCATTAATAAAGCTTAATAATAATAATGTACAAGCGTAAAGTAGTTACTTTTACCAGAGCAACTATATTCATAGGGCTGTAGTGTCCTAAGCTCTTCAATAATAGTAGGTTGAGAAACAGTAATTATAGTAGAGTATTAATCATGCTTAGCCTGTTATTTAAGCTCTGGCCATTATGCTGTGGATCCTTCCATTTTGCATGTCATTTTCTAACATTAAGTAAGTGCGCGCAGCTGCTGCAGAGAGCCTTTCAGTTATCATTTCCTTATGACAGATTTGGCCACATTAAAGCATTGAACTTCTAATAATCACCAGAAATACTGTAGAATGATAAGAAAGATCAGACTATAAGTAACAACAGAATAGGCAAGATGGGAACTAATGAGCTAGATTCTTTTATCTAAACCCATATTATCAAAATAATATAAAATTATACCTTGTACTTTCATGATAGCTAGTAGGACCTAATGGTTCTACATTTAAATATGAATGAATGATTTTTACTTCATAGAAAATACTGGATAATTTAAACTTCCTATCATAATGTGACTATAATGTATTTTTAGTATCTGGGAATTATTTTACTACTAATATTAGAGATTGTATTATTTTAAAGACGAGGAAAAGAAATTAAGATTTGACTGTGCAACCACTCTAAAAGTAAATACAACTTGTTTTAATAATTTTTAGTAGTTGTAAGACTCTATCAGTTATATATCACGAACTAGATCATTTTAGCAAAGCCAATCAGTCACTGTGGTAAGATGCTTCACTAAAGATATTGATTACCCTTGACCATACTGCAGTCTGTGTGGATCATAAAATAATCAGAAGACTAGGGACAATCCAATTATTTTAAGCCACATACCCCTGACCTTAGTATAACACATTTTTACAGGTTTCTTATATGTGAGAAGTATATTTTATTAACTTTAATAATCTCTTAATGGTTTCAAGAAAGAATTCTTAACCTGGGGTGCATGAATTTTTTGTAATTGGGTGAAGGGAAGAGGGAAGGGAAGTAAGCAGATAGATAGATAGATCTTATAATATTCTAGGCACTATGCAAAGAGTTTTATAACTGTATTTCTTTATGCTTTGTTTCCTTTATATGTTTAAAAACATTCTGAGAAGGGATCTAGATTTCACTAGACTGTTAAAGGCAGGTGGGCAGGGCAAGTATTGGCATCCCAAAACCTAAAAAAGATTAAGAACTGCTGCTTTACAGGCCATTTGATAGTTAAAAAAAAAAAAGTGACAACCTTTAAGTTTCTCACTCCATCAAATTGGCTTACCAATACCTTAACTGTAGGAGCTTTGCAAATTGATGGCACTGTTCAGTTCCATAGTTTCTTGATATTACAGAAAATATAGTGGTGTGCTTAGACCCTCAAAACTCATTGTGCTATATGTTATTATACAATTGATAGACAGTTTTTAAAATTCAAATTGAGGGTGGATATCTAAACTCTCTGGGATTTTTTTTTAATTAAGAAAAATAAGCCTATTTTTATATTCCTCAGTTAAAAACTGATACTACCTAAATATCTGAGACCCTGATTACATATTGTTATGTCTTACTATCAGACTTCCTCACATGTTGGCAAATTCTGAGGTTATTTTTTGTGTGACTTTTTAAAATTAATTGTCTTTAAGTTGATATCCTGATTATCTGAACAGACTTTTAAAATATTGTATAGTCACTGAAAATTATGTTCGCAGGATAAATGGTTCCATAGAATGATTGCCATTATATCAATTTGAATCCTAAATAAATTGAGGAAACAGGCTAGACTCTCATCTTATTTTCCAAGATCCAGTGTTTGCAGCACTTCATATTATCATGAGCAGTTTGTAGCATAAGGTGTGGAAGGAACAAGACAGAAGGAAAATCTGTGTGAATAATTAACTTGTTTTTCTGATGCCTCAGAAGAAACATGATCTAATTGATTTCGGTGCTTCTTTTACCAAAGATGGCAATTTCTTCACAACTTGTAGCTGGTATTGTGTTCTGGGTTGCTGCGGTCATTCTCCTGGTGAAATCCTGAGACCAGAAATGTGTTTGAAGCACTGGTCTTTCCATCTTGGTAGCAATTGCCAGGATTTATGCTCAGCCAGCATAATTTTTAAGAACACAGAATCAACACTATCCATTCCCATGATAAAGTATTAACCAGGTCCTAAATCCCATTTGATGCTTACTAGTCCATATTACGGTGGACATAAATGTCTTGAATTTTTAGTGTTTTTGCATTCTTTACTAAAACTATCTTCTATTATTTTTAATGAAAATTCTTGTATTTGCAATTTTAAAGACACCTGTACTGAGAAGTCATGAGAAAATGGTTGGCTGTTGGTTTTTCACTTCTGGCCCAGTCTCGTTGAGTGCCAAAATTGAGAGAAAGGGATATTGCAATGGTAAGATTTTTTTCATCTTTTAAATGTCCGGGTAGAAAGCCAATGAGTATTTTTAATTAATTTAAAAATATTTTTTAAAAAATAGAATAACAATTTAGGACAATAATTTCCATTATTGAGGAACTGAAGAAATAAGTTCCTATAAGTGCTGGCATAGGGTACTATTTGTGTATCTTTCAGTGTCTGTAACAGAAACTTTATTAATGACATCTTTAGTTTGTAAATGCAGGAATGGGCTGCAGTAAATCTGCAGCTTAAAAACAAAAACTTAGACTTACTTATTCAGGAGCATAATGTCAATTATTGCAAAGAAAATATGCATTGAAATATTTCAGTGCCTGGATTAAATTCAAATTTAAGTTTAAATACAGTTATTTGTGTTGCTCATACATTTTTGATATGATATCTTGCACCAATATATTGAACTCTATGTGTATATATTGCAAATATGTTGGTCCATATGTATGATATCCTGGACTCTCTAAAGCACAGACAACAATTGGAAGGCACCCCTTCTTTTTCCTCCATCCATTGGCACTTCAGTTTTTTTTCTTTCTATGCTATTAAGCTTAAAGGTCTTTCAGCTTCTTCATCTTATTTGAAATACCTTAGGACAAAGACTCTTGACATCATTTTTATTTCTTAGACACTTCTGAATACATTGGTGATGTTTTATAATACATTCGTGATAGAACTGAATCCTGTATTTGTATGCAAGTTAAGACTTTGATAATTAGACTACATTATAACTACACAATAAGCTCTAAAATCGGAACAGTGAGCTTCCAGCTGTTTCAGATTTACAATTTTAGTTTACTACCTTATCCTCTTAATTTCTAGAAGGTGATACTGAATATTATTAAACATTTGATTCAAGTGTTTAATTCAAGTTCATTATTGATAATAAACTGATAGGTACTTATCACAGTATTTATTATGCTGGGCCATTTTTGTGAAACCATAGTTACATCAATATTTGCATTTTATTATTTCTTTTCGTTAGGTGAAGCCATACCAATCTATGCAGAAATTGAAAATTGTTCATCTCGTCTGATTGTTCCCAAAGCTGCCATTTTCCAAACACAGACTTATTTGGCCAGTGGAAAGACCAAGACTTTTCGTCAAATGGTTGCCAACGTGCGAGGAAACCATATTGCTTCTGGAAGCACAGATACATGGAATGGCAAGACTTTGAAAATTCCACCTGTTATACCATCCATCCTTGATTGCTGTATTATCAGAGTAGATTATTCCTTAGCTGTGAGTATAATTGTAAATGAGAATTAAAATACATACATAGAGTAATAAATAAGGTTACATTAATGTAAATTTGTTCTGAAATTAGTATCTGTGTAAAAAGAAAGCTTACTTTTGTTCCAATTTTACAGCAGATTATAAAGTGTACAGGTATTTTACTATTAGGTGTTCACAGATTTTGAATTAGAGGCAAAGTTGAAGGATGAGGGAGGTACTAAATAGGCATGTAGAAAACTAGTGCATTTCAGCTGATAACTTTCTATTGCCATAAAATCCGTAACAAAATTAAAACACACCTTAAGACTTTCTAACATTATATCTACCATGGTTCTTTGTTATGTACCACGTCCTGAAAATTTGGGGTTCTGTAACTTTGACCTCACATTTTATAATCTTTTTTAAAAACTGTTTTGAATGATAAATCTTTTTTGATATTGATCATAGTTTCTGATCTCTTTGTGCATTTTTTGTTGTGGATTTCTGGCATATAGGTATATATTCACATTCCTGGTGCTAAGAAATTGATGCTAGAGCTGCCATTGGTGATTGGCACAATTCCTTACAATGGTTTTGGGAGTAGAAACTCCAGTGTTGTTAGCCAGTTTGGTGTGGACATGAGCTGGTTGACATTGACCCTTCCAGAACATCCTGAAGGTAATTATTTTGTTAATTCTCTACTAAAAAAAAGTATTAGAACCAGAGTTTCAGAGATGGCAGGGACCTTAGAGGTGTTCTAGGAACAGGTCTTATCAGTCTGTCCTCATTTCCTTTCTTGACAGGGTTTTGATGTTGGGATTCAAAGGGTCGTAGACCAGGGGGCCTTAGAGGTCATCCAGTTCTGACCTCTCAAATTGCAAAATGATTACACAAATACTAAGCAGTAGAACTGGGTTTCACATCTTAGATCCTATTATTCCAGATCCACTGAAATACCTTAATAACTGTAATATATTTGAATATCAGCAAAACTTATGCAAATCTTCCACAGTATTTATCTGAACAAGATTACAGTATGATATGGTAGGTCTGGATTTGGAATCAGGAAGACCTGGATTTAAATTTCACTTCAGAACCTTACTATCTGTGTGACCACCCTGAGCAAGTCACTTAATCTCTCTTTGTCTATGTTTTCTCATGTGGGTTTTTTAAAATTTTATTTATTTTTAGTTTTCAGCATTCACTTCCATAAGATTTTTGACTTCCAAATTTTCTCCCCCTCCCCTCCCCTCCCCCCACCCAAGACGGTATGCAATCTGATACAGGCTTTATATACGCATTCATATTAAACGTTTTCACATTAGTCACGTTGTAAAGAAGAGTTAGCACCAATGGGAGGAACCACAGGAAAGAAGAAACAAAAAAAAGAAGAGTAAATAGGATGCTTGGATCTGCATTCAGACTACATATCCTTATGTGGTTTTAAAAGTGGGGAGAAGGGGGTGTTGTGAACTTGATTGCCTCTAAAGAAGTTGCTCTTTTGGCTCTAATTCTACGTTCATAGCCTCTAAGGAGGTCCCTCTGTCAGCTCTAAATCTATGTGTCTTGATCTTTTGGAGAGAGTTGGTTTGTAAATGATAGGTAGATTTGACTGGTTGAGTGATTGTACCTAAAAGGAAGTAATTAATGGACCATTAATTCTTACTAACTTATTCAGAGGATGGCAGTACTTTATTAACAGAGTAACCAGGGAGTGTTCTTAGCTCTATTCTTAGCAACATTTTTATCAATGACTTCAAAGAATCCATTGCTTTATTTTCATACATTTGTCAAAGTTGCAAATCAAGAAATAGCTAATATGTTAAATGAGAAAATCGGAAACACACAAGATCTCACCAAATTGGAATGATGTGCTGAATCCAGTGAGATGGAGAGAAACTCAAAGTCCCACACAGTTTCTCTGTCTCTGGGCCTCGTACTCATCTCCTTGACCTCTGCAATGTTCGATGTTGGTGATTAGCCAGCCCCTTGCGCCTGCTTTCTTGTCTGGTTTTTTTGACGCTGTCTTCTGGTCATGTATCTGTCTGATCCCTTTTCAGTCTTCTCTGTCGTATCGTCATCTGACTTCAGATTTCAGGTGTCCCTGCCCTCTTCTTGATGATCTATCCCTGTGAGGGTGACTCCCAGATCGGAGACGGCTTCCTCATCTCCATCTTTCATCAGACCTCCGGTGGAATGTCTGAAAGGCATTTCTGATGCAGCATTTCCTGCTCTTAACCATCATCTTCCCTTCCCTTCACCTAGTTCCTTAGTCATCCACGTTCACACTTTGGGAATTATCCTAAGTTGTCTATGTGTGCGATGTCTCTCACGCCTAAGCCTTTTCTCCATTCACATGGCACCACAGTAGTTTAGGCCCTCATCACATTGCCTGTGTCCTCTCATGTCCTCTCATGTACCATAGGGAAGCTGTTTTGGATCCCTGTGATTATGAATGTTCTCTCTTTCATCTTCAATTTATTTGTTTACGTATTGTGTTCCCTCAGGAAAATGTAAGCGCTTTAAGGCCAAGGGAGGTTTTAATTTTGTCTCTGCCATTCACACAGTACCTTGCACTTAATAGGCACTTGATAAATGTTTGTTAGATTGCATTGAAAACATTTTAAGTTCTTTATTTGGACTCATTCAACTGCATAAAGTGTAGGATTTAGGGAGGCATTGTTAGAAACTAGTTTTTGCTGTAAACACTGTAAGCTTACAGTGAATCTAAAGTTAAGGAGAGCATTGGCTGCCCCTTTACTCTTCCTAATCGATCACATCTGGAGTATTCAGTTTTGGTTGACATATTTAAGGAATGACATTGACAGATGTCCAGAAAGGGAAAACAGGAAAATTAGAGCATTGTAAACCATGCCCTGCAAGGATCAGGCAAAGAATAGGGTCTTTTTAATTTGGGAATGACTTGGTGTAGGATAAGGAAGTATAAGGATATCTGTCTTCAAGTAAGTAAAGAGTGACCAGAAGGAATTCTTGTTTTGTTTAGTACCTAAAGGCAAACCTTTAAGCAGGGATTGACAAGAAAAATATATTTTGGTAAGTAGATCTGCCCCAAATCAGTGTGGCAAATCTCTTAATAGTAAGAGTGTTTTCTTAAGCATTATGAGGTTATTAGTAACAAAAAAGGTAGAATCTAAATTGGTAGGGGAATTTCTTCATTAACAGTTCCCTACAACCGTGAAATCTCAGAGCCTAGTTTAAGAAACAAAATGTTCAAAATTAGAAGTAATCCAAAAGTTGTTCCTCAAAAGATAAATGATCAAAGGTCCTGGTCAAAAGGTTCTCCAAAGAATGGTAAACTATTAACAACCTATGAAAGAATACTCCAAGTCATGTTAATAAAAACAACCCCAAGGTATCACCTCACACCCTTCAAAGTGGCAAAACAGAGGCAAAAAACCAACGTTAGAAGTGGTGTGAGGAGATACGTGTTAGTGCATTGTTGATGGAGTGATGAGTCAGTAACCTATTGATACCAATTGAAAAACCAATTAAGAATTACGTAAATATGGTAATGATTTTGCTGTTAGGCTCATAATCTAGAGAGGCCAAGAAGAAAGTTACTATAATATCAGTATAGAAAAGATGAGAAGACATCTCCACCTTATCCTTTTATAGAGGTCCATAGATATACATTGCACATTTTTAGGCATTTTTTGATGTACTGATAAATTTTGCTGATTTTTTTTTCTCTTTTTCTTTAAAACCAATATTTGTTATATAGCACCATTCTCTAAGAGGAGAGGTAGAGGCGGGAAATACTGGGGAAAATTTTGGTGAAGGGAATCGTTTACTTTAAAAAATGTTCAAAGTAATCTGATTTGGTTAAAAAATTGTTAAGTTTCTTGGCTATGAACAGTGTATTACACAAAATCTTACTCTGCTCAGTCATATGAAGATTTAGTTCATAAGCAGTAATTTGTACAGCATTATGAAACTAAAAATTGTTCCCAGAAAAAGTCACTCAGAATTCAAAGGAGATACATGTCAAATTTTGGATGACTTATGTATACTTTATTACCCTGAAGTTTTTAGTTTTCCTAACAGTTTTAACTGACATGATAGATTTGGGACTTAGGCACAAGCAGGGAAATTTCATAGTAGATAATAAATGTTGAATGGACTGGGCAGTGGCAACTATCTATAGACTATTTATGTAGAAGTATAGAAATTATGCATGTAATTAGTTATGTTGAATTTTTAGATTTGCATACCTTCCTTTTGCAGCACCCCCAAATTATGCTGATGTGGTATCAGAAGAAGAATTTTCTAGGCACATTCCTCCTTACCCTCAGCCACCTGATTGTCAGGAAGAAATATGCTGTCCTCTGTTTGCTTACATACAAGAATTCCGATTTCAACCTCCACCTCTATATTCAGAGGTAAAGTATACATGCTTCAATCAGTTCCACAATTCTGAAATAATAAACGTTCTTCATAAATATTAATATTACAGACCTTTCACCAAGAGGTCATTTTAAAGGTCTTCTGATAGTGATTATAAGTTTGCCCTGATACATTTACACTGTTTTGTACTGTTTTCACTTATGGGCAATGATAAGTATTTACAAGATGACTCTCTAAGGTTAATTAAGGTCAGTCTAGCCATTGAACAAAAAAATTAAGTGCCCCCCACGTGGGGATATTGAGCACAGGACTTTGGGTCCTGCTCTAGCACTAGGTTTAGAGCACCTCAGTTACCAGTCGTAGGCATCATAAATGTACATTCAACTACAAAACTAATATTGGATGTTAAAAATCTTACTAAATCTCTCTTCTTTAGGTTGATCCACATCCTGCTGATACAGAAGAGACTCAGACTGTTTCATTTATGCTATGACTGTTTCAGAAACTGCCGGAGTCATGTTCAGATTAGATCACGAACTCTGCCTTGTTTGGGAAGGGGCTATAGAAGTGTAGGGGAACTTAGCTTTCGGTAACGGTTTTGAACATAAAAGCTAAAGGATGTAGAAGATGGAAGACGTGTGGGCTTTTGGTGTGGACAAGTTTGCGTGATGGCCCTTTAGATAATGGGATGCATATGTGGGCATCACTGAATGGAACTGAATGTGCAGATGAAGATGGAGTGAGTGAAGGAAAGAACACTTGAGTGACCCACAAAGAAAGTACCACATACATGATGGAAACAAGATAAACATTTTAAGGGACTTTGTCAAAGGGAAATGAAAATATCCTAAAAATTTTGGGTTTCTGTAAATGCAAGAGGAAAATGATGTGATAAAAAATTTAAAAGAACCCTCTCCACTAATTCAAGGCTTTTCATGTTTTGTATGCTGAAAAAGATTATAAGTACAACCTTTTAAAAAACATCATCATGTTAATTGGACCAAATGAATTCGGTAATTTCATCAGTGTCATTTGAAGATTCAGTTCATAAGCAGTAATTTGTATAGTATTATGAAACAAAAAATTGCTCCTCGAAGAAATGTGATTCAGTTCGAAGGCGATACAAATCAGATTGTGTTTGACTTCATTATACTTTGTTACCCTGGAGTTTTAATTTTCTTAACAATTTTTCCCCCAAACTTACATGGTAAACTTAGGATTTTTCTTGTCTCATGTTTAAGAGTTTCTTGTAGGTCTGATTGATAACACAGACAAAATATATTCTAATGCTTTTCTTAAGTCTACTTCTTTAGGAGTTGTAGTCACCTGATTAGAGGTTATAGGCCTGAGACCAGAAGTTGTCACTGAGCTTCAGTTATTTACTGTATCAGATTCTATAGTCTTTTATAATGAGATTTTGAAATGGACTGTTAAGACTAGAGTAAAATGAAGGTTAATATGTATTCATATGCATAATATGTAAAAACATGTAAATACATACATATAGCAATTAGATATAAGCAAGAAAGTAATAGTAAATGCCATATATTTGTAAGAAGAGGAAGAAAACCTCTGAAAAAAGTTTAGCTTAAATTCTTTATTGGAGTAGCAGGCATTACGTATTTACTGTTCCCATTCCTCAGTAATTCTGACTGGTTTGTTTTGTTTTGTTTTGGTGCAGTATGTTACTGTGTCACATAACCTCAGGACTTCAGATCATCATAACTATATTGCTGCTGAAAGTACATGCAATTCCCCTCACACCCCTATTATCAGAGTTAAGAATCTTTGTTATTTAATTACATTTTGTATGGCAAACTGATGATCGAATACTAAATTTCAGAAAGGTGTGGGACTCCTAGTGTTTATTTTTCTGGTATAATATCAGGTGATAGATTTTAATTTTAAGTGACAGAGTTTGTTTTCTACGTCATAAGGGTTTTGACTCAAGACCTTGGTGCTTCGCATAATCATTCACTACAATTAAAACAGAAAATAAGTTTAAATAATTTTCTGTTTAAAAATCATAATCATTAAAACAGCAGGGATTTTTCTACTCATATTGTGTATTTTCTTTGTACTCTTCAGAACATACCTCTCAGTCATTTGTAAGCACTTCTTTACTTTTAAGCCACTGTTTAAAGTCACAGTATAAAATGGTGGTTCTTGAACTGTTAACTACCTAAATTAAATTACACAGCTTTATTCAGTTGTGTCATTTTAGGAAAATGGTATCTTCAAATAAGCCTTGTTTTAAAAATTGGTAATTTGCATGATTGTGAAAAAGATCAGGTTTTTCTATAATGCCAAAACAATTATTGTTTAATTGAGAAATATTCCAAATCAAACTCCCAAGTACAATTAAACTGGTTCCTTGGAGTCACTTGATAAAATTAAGTACTTATTTAAACTTAACTGTTTTGACACCCTAAAAGAATAAAATCGTGTAATGCACAGATCATCAGTAGGCAGTGACTTTGAAACACAAGAAAAATAGTGGAAAGATGAATGCATTTGCCTAATTAATTTGTATTTGACATAACTGCCTTTATTTATAGTATAAGGCTATATAAAATACCTTAAGAAATTTTTTGTCTAATTTAGAAAATCATAAAGGTTGTCATTTCACTTTGGTCATTTACCTCAATATCACTGTGGTACCAAGAATATTCTTTGAAGAATAAATATACTGCTGAGATGTGCTTAGGTTTTCACCTCTGTGGCTCTTATTTTATTTTGCAAATGAACTGTGGCCTTGGAATTGTTTGCTTTAAAAAAATAAGTGGAAAATGTGTGTCTTGGCACATAAAACCTTTATAGGTCAAAAACCTAAATGTTCTCTGTTTTGCACAATTAGAAAGGTTTTTTTTTTTTCATAAGTGAGCTGTGAAACAGTTTTTCAATCTAAAAAGAAAAGCTGTTACAATATATTAACCCACAATAAAAAAAGATTGTATTTTGTATTCATGTATGAACCCTATGGGTTCCTTTCGTTAATAAAAAAAAATTATCAAGTGCATTTGGCTTGTTGACTTTTTCCCAAAAAAAGCCTTTTTATTTTTTTTTTTAAAAGCATCATTATAACCCCAGAGAAAAATCACTTATCTAAATGATGTATGATACTGTTCAAAGTCTGCGGGTTGGGGATATGAAAGTGACAAAGTTGTATTTAACAATACAATTGTATTGTCATAGAGAAGTCAGAAAATGACAATACAGAAATTAGAAGTCTTAAAGTGCCATGGCTTATGCATAGCTACATGAGGTAGTCTGGAGACTCGGAAATTATGAAAGAACCACATACAATCCCACTTCAGCGCATTAAGATAACATCAGTAGTGACTATAATCATTTTATTGAAACAATTTTTCCAGAGTACTCTTCTGAAATGTCACTAGTTCATGATTAACTTGCAGTTCCTTAAAGCAGTTAATTCATCTTTAGGGTTCTAATTTAGATGAGAAGTGAATCTAATAGGAATTATGTAGAAGTGTTTTTGCTTTGAAATGAAAATGCATCTCTAGCTTCAATGCATTATTTTACCTTTAAAATGTCTATTTCTGTTGCCTTTGGGGCATATGATGATTGGTTACTGTGTAGTAGCTGATAATCTTTTTTTTTTAATTACACATTGATAAAATGATACTTTAGGTACAAATCAGCTTTTTCAGGATTTGGTTTCAGAGAAACCTCCCTTTAGGGGATTCTTAATCTGGGATCCATGAATTGAAAATATTTTTTGATAATTTCATTTCAATATAATAGGTTTTTCTTGTGATCCTATATATTTCATTCATTTAAAAATATCCTCAGAAAAGGACCCTCGGCTCTACTGGACTGCCAAAAGAAGGGAAATATTTGAATGACATTAATAATAAATGAACAAAGAAAAAAACATTCATTGACACATGATTATGTAATAAATTCTGTTCCATTCCCTTCCTTCCTCCCCACAACTGGGTCTTTTCATCCATATTCCCTCCTAAGATTTTGAAGGGACCAAAATGCCCAAGGCAGTAACTTTTTATGGATAACATGTAGGCTTATCCTTACCCCTCACTGGTTTCCTCCAGACCAGAAAATTTTTCTGGTTGCACAATAAATTACAGTTTTCTATCCAAAAATTATAGCTTGATAATACAGATAATTGTCTTAATTTAGACTTAGACACTGCAAGTGGTATCCATTGGAAGAGAAGAAATTTTCCATCAACTAATGTAGATTTTTTTCCCCATCCAGTTGGCCAAGACCTAACTTAAATCATAGCAGTTACGAACAACACCTCGTATGCATTTATTCATTACAGTTATACAGTTATCCCTTATACATCTTAGGTGTTAAGGGTACAGTGCTTTCCTCCTCACCCCACATCTGGAAAATCCTTGTAAAAGCTTTTGGCCCTCCCTTTGTACCAGAGAATAATATTTCTTTTATGGGGTGTTTATACTACTTTACTGTAAAATTTGGATTAAGTATTTGGTCATAGGTTCTGTCTTGTCCTTTGGCCATTATGTGTCATCATAGCTTCTACAAACTTCCCCCAAAATTCCCATGTAATTTCTTATGCTAATTCATGATATATGGAAACTGTGATGGGGAAAGTTGTGATGTGGAAGTGATAACAATTTCTTAAGGGAATCCAGAAATCACTTCATGGAAATAGCTCCATATTGAACATTAAATAGACTGCTATTATTTTTTACAATTCCACCACCCTCCCAAACAAGCCAGTGCCAGTATTTCTTTTTTGAGAGAGACATCATGGTAAAATGCAAGCTTCGTCTTCAAGGAGATGAAATTTAACTTCTAGTCTCCCACCTGGTTCTGATTAGTTTTGTAACCCTGTGGTCAGTCTCCGTATTTACATAATGAAGGGACTAAACTACAGCTCTGAAGTTCTGTGACTATGAAAATAAATGGTCATAGGTGAAATCTAAGTAAGCCTAAGATTTTCTTGTTCAGGCATTTCAATTGAATTTGATTCTTCATGATCCCATTTGGGGGTTTATTGGCAAAGATTCTGGAGTGGTTTGCCATTTCCTTCTCCAGCTCATTTTACAGACGAGGAAACTGAGGCAAACAGGCTGAAGTGACTTGCTCAGGGTCGCACAGCTATTAAGTGTCTGAAGCAGGATTTGAATGCAGGAAGATGAGTCTTCTTAATTTCAGGTCTACCACTCTATTCACCGTACCACTTAGCTGCTCCCCTAAACCCAAAATTTTACTTAATGTCATGTTTAGTTGGGTGTTTAAAAGATGTGAGCATATGTATTTAGACATGGGTATGTACATACAGATACTAACCTACAGCCTTACAAAAGCTGAATGTGTTTGGTTTGGGGAACCACACTCTTGACTGTCTGGCACTGTAAATATTTACACCTGTTTGAATAGTTTAGGTGGTTAAAGTACTATGTAAGAGTTTTGTAAATGCTTAAGTGTTTATGAGGGAGACCTGTCAGGAGCTTTAGTATCAGCAAGGTTACCACCACTAACTGGAACAATAACTTAAAACGTACTGTAGTGACGTTGGGTCAGTAACATTTTCATGGGAGGAAGAAAAAATACATTATAGTCAGGAGTTAACAGCTGCATGGCTACGATGGTTCTGAGAGCACTGATGATACATTTGAGTCATACATAGTTGTAGATGAAGACTTAGCTGATACATGTATTTGGGGAAATTAGTACATATTTTTCCTATGTAATTTTATTTTTTACTTTAAAAGGTTTTATTCATGTGGGGAGTGGGGAAACAAAACAGCCTGCCAAGGATGGGGAATCTGTGGCCTCGAGGCCATTTGTGACCCTCTAGGTCCTCAAGTTCAGCCTGGAGCCAACCAGAAGATAAAGCACATGTTAGTAAAATAAATAAATAACCTCTGAATACATTTACGGAGGGAAAAAGTAAATCCCCAAGTTTTCCTTAATTCAGCTATCTGGTCCTTTGAATAGAAAATCGTCAAGTAAGGTAAATTTGTACCTGGTTCATAACTATTTTATCTTAGCCGAACCAACATTTTAAAATAATGTTGATAGACCCTTCACTGAGATGATTATTTTCAGATGTCACATAAATGTACTCTTGCTTTAAAAACTTTCTCCCAAAAGATTATTTCCTTTGTTGAAATAGTTGCATTGAAGGTGAGCGAAAAATTATCAACCCGAACCTCACCTGTATTGCCATGCCACAGGAGCCCCTGTTCTGAAACTTTAGGGTGATAAAATCCTTATTGGTGGAAGAATCCAGATTTGTCTTTGGCATACATCTTTGTAAATAAAAACAACTAACATTTGTGTAATGACTTAAGGTTGAGGGAGACCTGTCAGGAGCTTTAGTATCAGCGTATGCTCACAACTGAGGTAGATGCTACTGTTACCACCATTCAACACATGCGAAAATTGAAGCCAACAGAATTACACAGTAAGTATCTGATGCACAACTTCAAGTCTTCCAACACCAGGTCCAGTGCTCTGTATATGAATATGGATGTGTCTGATATTCTGGGACCTCACTTCAAATTATATGAACCTTTCTCTTTTTGACAGCTTCCTACTATGGCAATTTTGTTGATATAGAGGCAAAATAGTGACAAAATACTGAAGGCACAGCGTGAAGTAGAAACGTTCTAGATTTGGTGTCTCAATACCTGGTTTTCTGTCCCAGCTCTACTACTTACTACCTATAACCGTGGCAAATCCACAATTTTTCTGGTATCTTCTGAAAAATGAGAGGGTTATAAATGAAATTGTTTCTTAAGTTGTCTTTTAGTCCTAAATCCTATGCTTATAATAAGATGATCTAAGAGGAGATGAGCCACTCCAACTGCCACATAATGGTAGTTGATATAAACTGAATTTTATAGCTACAAAGTTCGCTGCTGTGATAACAGTGTTTTCTCTCCCTCATACACCGTTTTTTAAAGGAGATGAAACAGACTTGTGGAGTTATTTCCATCTCATCTTCTGAGTCCAAGTTCAATGACTTTCTACAATCTATATCTATCCAAACTTCACCTCTTGGTGATGAATTGGTAAATATTATCTGTGATGAAAGGTGTACTATTTTATGTAGAGTTTATTTATCTCAATATCATAGACTTAAAAGTTGGAAGAGATCATAAAGGTTAAATAGTCCAATTTCATCTGTAAAGATGAAAAAACTGAGACCTAGAAAAGCTTAATGATTTGTTCCAAATCATACATATTCAGGGCCAGAACAAGTAATTGACCAGAATATTTTGCCAATGCCAATGAATTTGAAGGCATGATTTTCATGAGTAGGTAAGTCCATTTGGATAAACTATCTGAAAGAATATGAAAAATGTATGACGGGGGGGAAGGGGAGTTGATCCATAATTTCCTTGGTGTAGGAAAATTCCCAGTGGGTTTTCCCTCATGAGAGGTCTTCAAGTAAAGGCTAAATGACAGTTTGCCAGATAGATTATATAAGGAATGTGTAATTTCAGTACAATATTGGACTGCACAACTTCATTTGCATCCTTCTGACATTATTCTCTGAATCTAGGAAACTGAAAAGGAAAATGAACAAAGAATACAGGCAAGCAGTATAGTCAATAATACATTACATTCTAAGATCCTTAAATATACATGCCAATGTATCGTGCTGCCATAACACTAATCCCCTGAGTCTCCAATAGAAACTTGACTTTTACTATTTTCCCTCCCCTGCAACCACCTAGTAAAGCTGTCAATTAGTAAAATTTACTCATTAGCTACCTTCAGATGCTTCAGGAGAAGCATGAGTGATTAGGAAAATAGATATCATTCAACAGAAAAATTGGCAGCCATGTTTTCCACAAGCTAAGATGATTGGTTGGTTGTTGTCCTTAGCTCTCAAAGAGGACCAAAATGACATCACCATGATAAAGTCAAGTTTCATTGTATCTGACTGTGGCTGATCAGACCAATATGAGCTCGGAATGCTCTACCACAGGTTGGGCACAGATAGTCCATTTGGGGTGGATACTCCAAATTTGCACATTCTGTTTCCTTTGTGCTATTTCAATTCTGCTTTGCTCATAGAGCGCAGCATCTTTTCTGATGTGGGCACATCATGCCGAGCAGTCCTGTGCCAATGTCTCCCATGTCACAATTAAATCCAAAGTTCTTGAGAGAGACCTTGAGAGTGTCTTTGTATCCCTTCTTCTGAACACCATGTGATCTCCTGCCCCATGCAAGATCTCCATAAAAGTCTTTTTGGCAAGTGTACATTTTGCATTCAAACATGGCCAGCCTATCAGAATTGTGCTCTTTGAAGAATAGTTTGAATACTTGGCAGTTCAGTTCGAGCAAGGAGTTCAGTGTCTGGTACCTTATCCTGCCAGGTGATCCTCAGAATCTTCTTAAGACAGTTCAAATGGAAGTGATTCAGTTTCCTGGCATGGTGCTGGTAGACTGTCCATGTTTCACAGGCATACTACAATGAGGTCAACACAATGGCTCTGTAGACCTAATAGCTCTTCTCTCCCAAACTTTTCTTCAGAGCCTCCCAAACACTGAGCTAGCTCTGGCAATGCATGCCTCATTGTCAATGTGTACATCGCTGGAAAGTATACTACCAAGGTAAGTGGACTTATCCACAGCATTCAGACATGAAAAGAAGACTTGGGTATAGTAATTTTGTAACTTCCCTTGCTAAGGCAGTCTAGAATTGCCATCTCAGTCTTATTGGTATTTGTGGAAGGAAAATAAAGCCTTATTCTCCTAATATTTTTCTTGCCTTTTATGCTGTATTTGTAGGATGCTTTCTAGGCTTCCTGTTTGTCAAAACTAAGATTCAGGGTTCTATGTCAAAAGATATTTCTAAGAGGGTTTGTGGGGTAAAGTATACTCACTGTGTTATATAGCAACATCTGTATGTTCATCATTCAGTGCCTCTCATTGTGCTTTGCACACAGCAGGCACTTGATGAATAGTTCTTAAATTGAATTATATGTTAAATCATCATGTGAGTGGAATGATATATATGTATTGCTGTGACTATAAATACTTATTTTTTATCTACATTTATTGCAATAAATTTCATTTTATTACATTCGACCATTGCTCTAGCCTTCCAAGATCTTTTTGGATCTCTGTCATCTAGTATGTTAACTATCCCTCCAAGCTTAATATTATCTACACATCTAATGTGCATGCCATCTATTCCTCTATCTACATCATGGATAAAACTTTTTTTTTAATTTTGTTTTTATTTTCAGTTTCAAATTCTCTCTCTCCAGGTAAGAAATAGAATACTTAGTATACATATGAAGTCATATAAAACATATTTCCACATTAGTCAAGTTCTGGGGGGAAAAGGGCAAGAAAAATAAAATAAGGTTCGATATGCATTCTATGCCCATCAGTTATCTGTCTGGAGGTGGATAGCATTTTTCATTATCAGTCCTTTGGAATGGATCATTGTATTAATCAGCTGCTAAGTCTTTCACGGTTTCTTCCTATATATATTGTCCTTCTACTTACTTCATTTTGCATCAGTTCATAGAACTCTTTCTTCCTAGTCTGAAACCTTTCCCTTCATCTCTTATAGCACAATAGTGTTCTATGACATTCATATACCATAACTTGTTCAGACATTCCCAAATTGATGGACATTCCCTCAGTTTATTTTTGTCACCAAAAAAAAAATACCACTTGGTAAAAATATTTTTGTACATTTCATCTTTTCTTTTATCTCTTTGGGAAACAGATCTAGTTGTGGTATTTCTGGGTCGGAGGATATACATGGTTTTATAGTACTCTGGGCATAGTTCCAAATTGTTCTCCAGGATCATTGAACTAGTTCACAGCTCCACCAATAGAATACTAATGCATTTTCTTTCTCATATCCTCTCTAGCATTTGTCATTTTCCTTTGTTGTCTATCTTATCTGATGAGTGAGGCAGTACTTCAAAATCATTTTAATTTTCATTTATCTAATTATTAGTGATTTATAGCATTTTTTTTTCATGTGACTGTTGATAGCTTTGAGCTCTTTCTCTGAGAACTACCTGTTTATATCCTTTGAACATTTATCAGTTGGGGAATGGCTTTTATTTTCATAAATTTGGTTCAATTACCTATATGTTTGAGAAATAAGACCTTTATTAGAGAAACTTGCTGTAAATTCTTTTGCCCAATCTCCAACTTTTCTTTTTTGTCTGCATTAGTTTTGTTTGTGCAACAACTTTTAAATTTAATATAGTTAAAATTATTCATTTTGCCTCCTGTGAACCTTTTTCTTTTATTTAGTCATGAACTAAATATTGAACCTATTGAATCAATAGATCTGTTAAGTATTTTTTTCATGCTCTCTAATTTGCTTATGACATCACCTAAATAATGTACCCATTTTCAGGTTACCTTGGTATGTACACTGTGAGATGTTTAGCCTATGCTTAGTTTCTCCAAAACTAGTTTACAGTTTCTCATGCAGTTTTTTTCAAATAAGGAGTTCTTGCCATAGCCGGGACCTTTGGTTTTTATCAAGCACTAGGTTACTATATATATTTGCTTCTATATATTGTGTGCTGAATCTATTCTGTTGATCAACTACTCTGTTTCTTAGGCAGCACTAGATTGTTTTGATAATTACCACTTTGTAGTATAGTTTGGGATCTGCTACTGGTATGCCACCTTCTTATACTTTTTTTCATTGATTCCCTTGATGCTCTTGACTTTTTGTATTTCTAGATGAATTTTGTTATTTTTTTCTAGCACCACAAAATATTTCTTTGGCAGTTCAATTGGTACGACACTAAATAAGTAAATTAATTTAGATAGTATTGTCATTTTTATTATATTGGTTTGGCTTACTCATGATCAATTAATTTCTCCATTTGTTTAGATCTGCCTTTATTTGTCTACCAATTTTTTTTATCATATATTCCATAACAAGATAAAGTCAGAATGGATATATCATTTAGACATAAAGTGTGATATAAGCAAATTAGAGCAGCATGGAATATTTTACCTATCAGACCTATAAAGAAAGAAAGAGTTCATGACCAAATGAGAAAGAAAGTATTACAGGATGTAAAAATGAATAATTTTAATTACATTAAATTGAAAAGGTTTTGCACAAACCAATATAGTCAATGTTAGAAAGAAAGCAGAAAACTGGAGAGGGAGAGAATTATAGGAAATTTTTTCTGATAAAGACCTTATTTCTCAAATACATAGAGAACTGGGTCAAATTTATAAGAATACAAGTCATTCTCCTATTGATATAACAATATGAACAGGCAGTTTTCAGGCAAAAAAATGCTCTAAATCTTTATTGATTAGAGAAATGCAAATTAAAACAACTCTGAGGTTCCATCTTACACCTATCAGATTGGCTATTATAACAGAAAAGGAAAATGACAAATGTTGGAGGGGATGTTAAAAAATTGGGACACTAGTACATGGTTGATAGAATTGTGAACTGATCCAACCATTCTGGAGAGCAACATGGAACTATACCCCAAGGGCTATAAAATTGGACATACCTTTTGACCCAGCAATACCACCACTGGGTTTGTATCCCAAAGAAATCAAAGAAAAAGGAAAAGGACCTATGTAGACAAAAATATTAGTAGCAACTCTTTTTATGGTGGCAAAGAATTGGAAATTGAGGGGATGCCGTCAATTGGGGAATGGTTGAACATGTTGTGATATATAATTATGATAGAGTACTATAAGAAATGCTCTAAAAATGACAAGTAGGATGCTTTCAGAAAAATCTGAAAAGACTTACATGAACTGATGCAAAGTGAAATGAGCAGAACCAGGAGAAAATTGTACACAGCAACAGCAACATTGTGTGATGACCAAGTTTGATGGACTTAGCTCTTCTTAGCAATATAAGGATACAAGACAGTTCCAAAGGACTTATGGCAAAAAATACTCTCCACTTCTAGAGAAAGAACTGATGGAAACTGAAAGTAGATTGGAGCATAATGTTTACCTTTATTATTCTTTAGTTTGTTTGGGGTTATTTGTTTTTGTTTTTTTTGTCTGTTCTCTTTTGCAACATGGCTAACATGGAAAGGTTTTGCATGACTACACATGTATGATCTATATCAAATTACTTGTCTCAGAAAAGGGACAGGGGAGGGAGGGAGAGAATTTGGAATTCAATTTAAAAATGAATGTATAAAAGTGTTTATATGTAATTGAGAAAAAATAAAAATAAGCATTTAAAAAAATCAAATACACCAAGTTGAACATTTTTTACTTCAAAGTCATCTCCTTGGGAGGTTGTACACTTCCCGCTCTCCTGGAGTTTCTATTTTGGAATTACATAAGACTTTGTAGCACACATTCTTGCATGTCATGACTGGTGCAAATCCTAGACTCAAGACCATCCCTGATCCCTTCTTTGCCATCTCCACACCCTTCTGCCTCCACTCTCGCCATGCTCTGCCAGGATCTTGAACTCTGTCCCTGGAATGCTAGTCTCTGATCTCTTTTCCTGCTCTCTTTTATGCATTATTTTTCCTTTATGAGTATGTAAACTATTTAAAGTCAAGGACTATTTTGCTCATTTGTTTTTGCATCCCCAACACTTAGTACTGTGCCTACCATATACCAAGAGCTTAATAATTGTACCTGTCTATCTATCCATCTATATTATCTATTTGTCTGTCTATCAATCTGCAAGGATAAACTTGTTTACTAAAAGTCATTTGGAGCTAATTCAGCTCATTAACATAGTAAATGATCAAACTGAGTAAGTAACAAGTAATATATTTAGCAAAAGGCAAGGTACAGATGAAGAGGAAAGACTGATTTTTATGGGAGGTTCAAAAACTGTTTCTGAAGACAATGTCAAATGAGCAATGTCATTACATAAATATGTAAAAAATGGAACATTATAACCAAATGTTCATAAAAATCAGGGCTACATACATGGTGTGTTTTGAATGACATTTCAGCCACAATTTGTCTTGGTACTTCAGAAGGTCCTTGTTCCTTTAAGATATAAGGGTTGGTATTCTAAGCCTGGAACCTTGAATATAATATGTATTTAAACAAATGTTTGTTACATTGAGTTGAAAAATTACATTAAAACTTAATTTTTTTTAGAATAGAGAACAGAACTTGGCTCTGAGGGGAAGGAGACCTGTATTAGAAAAAGTGCTGGCCTGGGGCTCAGATACTGACCTGTAGGGTAAGTTTCCTTTAAAATGTAGGTTTCCTTCCTTGCCCATTCCCAAGGTGTGGTAGCAGTAACGTTAGTCTTATATAAGGAGTTCTTCCTCCCCTTCAGCATTTTAGAAACTTTGCCTTCTCTGAGGCATACTTATTCTCCTTGGTCACTGCACCCCAGGTAAACTCACTCCCTAACCCCACCTTCCCACTTGACCCAGGTACAAAAATTCCTAGTTACAACCCTGAAGTCATGTCACTTCTCTTGGCTTTTATTTTTCTCATTAATCAAATGAAGGGACTGCACTAGATGATCTTTAGCAATTTCAGTTGTCACAATTTGTTTTGTTCCTGGGAGGAGACATAGGAAAGATATATTTGACAAAAGCAAAAAAATGAAAAAAATAAGAAATGCGGCACTTCTTATAACAAATAGGCCAAGCTGGGCTACTTCAGTATAAGAGATTTCCCAAACAAATTTAGAATGATAATAATATTTAGGCTTTGGATGTCCATGACATGGGTGTCCAAAGGAGGATGGGGTCTAGGGATGAACTTTACCCACTTCTCACTTACTTAGAGTCATTCAAGCCTCTTGTGACAGTCCATGTTCAATGCATAAACAGTTGTACGCAGTAGTAATAACAGCTGATACTTATATAGTGCTTTAGGGTTTATAAAGTGCTTTATACGTTCTTTCATTTGCTCCTCACCACAATTCTCTGCAAGAAAACTGATGGAGAAATTAAGTTCCTATTTCTTGCCAGGGCTATACAACTAGTGTGTGTCCAGGGTGGGATTCAGATCTGGGTTTTCATATCCATTGTGCTACTCACTATCCCACATTGCTTCTCCTGTGTTAATAACTCATTAATAGACCATTTCCAGAAATGCAGGACTTGCGATCTGCCCTGCAGAGCTAACTTTTTTACAGTCTTCTTTTCAATCTTTTTGGGCATGGTTTCTTATATAAGCCTTCATATGTTCTTAGGATAGAGAATCTAAAACACTTTTTATATTTATTACAATGGAAAGAGATATTCCATTCTGTGTGTTTCCATTAACACAGACTGACAATTAATGTGTTTGGTTCAAAAGCCTTTAAACATTTGTACATCCATTTGCACGTTTAAACGGCTCCCTCTAACAGTCAAGCAGGTGGTTAACTATATGTATATTAAATTCATAGAGAAACGGGTAATTTTCAATTATAATTGTCAGTTCACAGTTTACATGATAAGAATTTTAAAAATAGAGCCATTAACTGATTTAGGTAGCCAGGGTTTTTATAAATCATGGTTTATTTGCTTACTCTACTTACAAATGAGAAATTTTCTGTATTCTCACATGAATGAGTCAATATTTACTTTGCTTTTTATTCTGCCCAAACTCTCAGTTTGACATCCAATGAAATATAATTTGAATTTTCTTAAGCAGCTGTTTGAATGTTATTGTTTTATTACTTGTTCTGTCTAGCAATATCACTCAGATAATAGCGTAACTGCTTTATTCATTTGCTATTAATTTGTTTTTTATAAATAAAGGCAAAATAGAACTGGATTGCAGTTCATGGAAATTTTGCAATATATCGTACATTCTTGGGAATATGTTTCAACAATATTAACTTCCAAGCCAAGACAAAGCTGTCCCATTTTTCTAAATGATGCTTTATTCTTTAAAACAAAGCTCTAAAATATATAACATTAACTGATGCATAATAAAAGTTGACGCTTCTTGTTATGGTGGATGATATTTTTTATTCTGTGTATTATCCCTATGTAATGGGAACAATTTTGAAGTGTCTAATTTGACTTTCAGAACACCAAAGACAATGGGAGACAAGAATGATAATGAGGAAAATACTGAACTTGGTGTCAGGAGATTGCATTTTTAGAAACTTCCCTGGTTTGTTCTAACCATGGACAATCCATTTAGGTTCCTAGGACAAAGTGAAATCCTTTCTACTCTGTCCAGGGCTATTTGATTATAGAGAAACAGCAATGGCAACTATGGTTCCCATATAGCACTTTAAAGCTTATGGTGTGCTTTACAAACGTTATTTCATTTTATCCTCCCAACAATCCTGAGAGGTAGGTGCTATTGTTTTACTCAGTTTACAAAGGAAGAACATTGAGGTAGACAGAGGTTAAATGACTTGCCTGGTTATTCAGTGTCTGAGGTCATATTTAAACTTAGGTCTTCCTGACTCTTAAGTCTAGCACTACCTACAAGTCTAGACTTTGTACATGATTTTCAAAAATTAGGAACCCCAAATACTTTTCCCTGGCCTTATTTACTTTAACCACGGCTACCCTTTCAATCTCTTCTTCTTAACCATATCATTAGGTAAAGAAAGGAGACAGACTGGCAAATCAGCTCCCTTGAGAATGGTCTGTAAAAACTAGAAGAGATAAAAGGAACTTTACATATCCTCTTTTTCCATATCACCTCTTTTTCCATAAGCCCACTGGGTTTGTACTAATAGAAATGCCTAGATAAAAGCACAGTGGCTGCATTCTCAAGGATTGCCACTTTGGAAACAGAACTGAAATGGAATCTCATTATTTATTTAGCCACAGCCTTAAACCATCTAAACAGACGATAAATGTGAATATAGGAAGGAGTACCTTAAAGCAAAGTGAGTTTTCAATATGTTACACAACATTTTACAGGTCCTTAATAGTTACTCACATCTATATAACCCTTTCAAGTTAGCAGAGCACTTTCCCTATAACAACCTGTGAGGTAAGCAACAAACATACTATTTATCCCATTTTTACAGGTGAAGAAACTGAGGACATACAAATGAGATCATTTGCATGTAGTCATAATCACATAATTACTATTTTGAATCAGCACGGAATTTGAACTTAGGTCTTCCTGACTCCAAGTCCAACACTTAATCTAAAATACCATGTTGCCTCTCTGTGATTTAGCTAGAGGAGATATAGATGTCACTGAAGTATATAATGGTCAAAGTGAGTTCACATATGACTGCTGGTTAGAGGAAACAAAGTTAACAATGCTAGACAACTTCTACAAATCATCCCCTTTTCTTCCTTAAACCAGTTAGTTCCAGGTGACTTTGAGTGAGTCAGATACTCCTGTTTTACACCTGGATAGCTATATATGAAATTCAAAGATACAAGGACAAAAAAGAAAATGGTCCCATTATAATAAGAAATTTTGGCTCTTGATTTATTAACCACACCTGGTCAAAGCCTTTCCCATAGGATGTATAAATTTACTTAAAGTCCTAAACATTCCTTAGATAAGATGCTGGAGGAAGACTCTCAACTGTCCCCGACTCCTTGGTGACATGTAAATCTTTCCCTTCAGTCAATCTATTTGTGAATCCTCTAAATGAAATCTGTAACCTGACTTGGTTTACTTATAGTTTGTTTGCTGCAGTTTGTTTCCTTAGGGGTTAGATGAGATTATGAGTCACTTAAATTTAATTCGGTTGCAAGTCAAGACATCGCTGTCATTGGCCTTCTTAGAGAATGAAAGGTGAACAGCAAACTTCGAGGAAGGCACCCATTTTATGCGGGCCAGGGCCAAGCGATGGGGATGGAGGGGCATGTTCGAAGAAAACAGAAAGGCCAACTTGACATTGTACAATGAGGTTATATTCTGTGTGTACTTTTTATGTTTAGCATGTATTTGTATACTTTATTCTGCGTATACATTTATATATACATAGAATCTCCTATTATGTATCTATAATCTCTGATTTTGAATGTATAATCTCCTATTAGAATGTAAACTCCTTGCCTGTAGGAACTGTTTAATTTATTGAATTTATATCTTCATTGCTTAATGTAGGATGTATTATACAGTAGAAACCTAATAAAAGCTCCAATATCTTGCCAAGAAAACCCCAAATGGGGTCCTGAAGGGTCAGACATGACTGATATGACCAAACCACAAATAAAAGCCCACTGACTGATTGATCGATTGATATCACACAATCAATGATTATTGCCTAAAGGTCAGCCAGGTTAAGTGACTTTATACATGCACAATTTTTAATACAAAAATTTTAATGAGTTATCAGAGGTGAAATATAAAAGAATGTGAATGAGGAATCATAAGCCTATTCTGGTAATACATAGGTGAAAGGAAAACTGAAAACCAAGGGAGAACTCCAAAGCCCTAAGGTCTGGTCACCTTCACATTCTGTTTCCTAAAAGGAAGATTATGGCAGCCTTAATTAGAAAGCAGTTTATCTGAAAGTGATCTGAGGATTTTGCTGAACTCAATAGGAATCAGTAGTATGATAAAGCGGTCTAACTTATCTGATCTTGGCTACACTGAGAGGCATAGCTTCCAGAAATAAGGAGGTCATGGTTCATCTGTGCCTTGGCCAGACTGCATCTGGAGCACTATATTCCATTCTGGGTACCACAGTTGAGGAAAAGATTGATAAACTGTAAAGTGTCAAGAAGCAGGCAACCAATATGGTAAAGTACCTCAAGTCCAATCTTTGGATCCAAATGTGCATTAAAGAAACTGAAACTGACTTGCTTGGAAAAGGGAAGTTTCCACTTGACACGTACTAGCTGGGTGACTCTGGGCAAGTTGCTTAATCCAGATTGCCTCACCAATCTGCCGAGTCCTAGAGAAACATATTAGGAACACTAAAGGTAAAGCTACAAAAAAAAAATAAATTTAGACTTGGTGTAAGGAAAAGCTTTTTCTCAATTAGCACTATCCAAAAGGGAATGGGCTGCCATTGTGGGTAATGGGTGTCCCCGTATTTAAGGTCTTCAAGCAAAGGTTGGATGGCTATTTTGGAGTAAACTTGAAGGAATTCTCTTGGGAGTGTGTTATGGACTAGATGGCCAATGATGTCTCATCCAACTCAGATATTCTGCGAGTCTGTAAATGTGACTGTGGTTTGGGGGAATGCCCTAATACCAGAGGAGCAAAAGGAAGCAAGGACATTGTTGTTTCTTCCAAATGGCCTAAGCTCTTTGCGACCATTAACACTGTAGTCTGGGGTATTCTAGAGAAGCATCAATTGCTCCTGTCTTTAGTATTCATTCTTCTATAGAATTCCTATGGATTAAGACTCTGGGTTTCTAGAAGCCTCCAGTTAAAACCCAGAATAGCCCATGAAAATTATTATCATTCAGGAACATCTTGACATGGATTAATCTATCTTGTTTGAAAACAAAAATCAAAGATTTGAGCCCTGGGGAGGAGGGAAGAATACATCCCGAGTATGGAGGTCACATAGGGATGGCAGTAAGGAAGAAATGAGGAAGGAAGTTCTGACCAGGGACAGAGCAACATGAAAATGAAGTATGTAGGGGGAAAGAAGTTGAGAAAGAAGTGTAGGAAAGGTGGGAAGGTACTAAGGACAAAATTAATTTTCCCCCGTCTCTTGCCTATCCGTCTATGCCGGATAGCTGAGGGTTCTAAAAGCAAGCTAACCCAATCTTGTTTCTGCCTTTACAGGACTTAGAAAGGAGGAATCATTAAGTAGAAATAGTTGGCATCTATTATATCTGAGTCAGCCCTACTTTACTACAAACAAGACATTCCACTCAAAGCATCAGCAGAAATACAAAAACATCATTTCACACCCAGGCCTTCTCACAAAGCTCCTACACCCAGTTTTGGTTGGGAGGTATTTATAAAGGTTTTTTTTCTATAGTCCTGAAGTACCTGGTTCCATGAGTCAGGTTCAACCAGGGTTTGGCTACCAACTATGTTGAATTGCCTTTTCAGACATACATCTCAAGTTTTTTCCTCTGTCTCCTCTCCCCCCACTTTTGGAAAGAAGTATCAGTGGATGAAGGTGCTGAGATATACATATACAAACAACCAAGTTAATTATTATATGCAATTAGCTTGATTATACCTCAGGAAGTATAACCCACTTCAGACATTTTTCAAGCTCTTTCAAACCTAAGTCATTTCTGAAATTGGAACATGTTTCATTTAGGAAAAAAAAGGAGAAATAACTTTATTAACTTCTATGTCAGTTATTAACACCAAATATACTTTCCCAGTCCTCCTCCCACCAAAATACTAGATCTTTAATACTGTGACTTCTTTCCTTGAACTTTTTCCCAGTGCTTTCTTTTCAATTAATCTTTAATCATGTTGCACACTCACAAGCATGGATATCATCCCATGGACTGCCAACTCCCTTGAGCAGCTTGGGAGAGTCTAGTCTTGACTGAAGTACAACACAGCACATACTCCCTACAAAGCAATTATCAAAACCAGAGGATCATACAGTCACATAGAAACATACACACACACACATACATACACACACATCTATATAGCTTCTATCTGTAGATTATAATCTATAGCTTAATCTCATACATCTGGAAAGGACTTTAGAGTTCATCTCTTTCAAGCCCTCATTTGACAGAGGCTGAAGCTGTATCTCTGCATCATAGCTCTAGGGTGGACAGAAATTCAGAAGTCTAATGAACACCCCTTATTTTCCAGATAAGGAAACTGAAGTCTAAAATCAGTCATCCTCAGAAGAGTGGCTTCCAGGTGACACATGGTTTCAACCACAGCTGGTGAGCAAAAGCTGCTGTGATGTGCTTGAATGGGGAAAACCCATTTCAAAGAAATCACAGATCCTGGAAGTTTTGAAATATATGATTTAATATTGTTATTACTCTTATCAAAATCATGTCTGTTTAATAACTATCAAAAAGCAATATTCATTTCAGGTCCAAAACATTTTGTTGTAATACACAGATATTAGAGAACTCTCCCTGGGCAGGGTTATTTCACTCATCAGCTATTTAAAATATGCTTAGGTAGGGAGGTAGGTGTTATTGTTAGCCTCATTTAACAGATGAGGAGAATTGAGTCTAAGATTGCTTAAGGGACTTGCCCAGGATCCCATAGCTAGTAAATGTCTGAGGAAGAATCTGAACTCAGTCCTGATTCCAAGTCCTGCTCTCTCTACACTAGCATACCTGGTTCCCAGCTTTAGAACTTCAGGCAAAGTTTGATTGGTGAGTTAAATACAAACTCAATTATTGCATCCTCTCTAGCTGACCTGCCCCAGATCACCAAACTATGGTAGAAGACTAAATTTTACATATAGTCTTTCACCTCAGCTATATGGGCTGCCTCTGAGTGAGTACTACCTTGTCACCCCATTTCTTCCTTTTGCTCTGAGCTCAGCAAACTTATTGATACAGTTGTGCTACGTTGTTCCTGGAAAGGGAGAAAGGGCATGTGAATTGACTGTCTTATGGATCATCTTATCCCTGTGACTCCTCGAGAACTTTTCTCTGGGTCACCATCCCCATATACTTGGTGTTCCCCAATTATCTCCTTGAGGACAATGCAATTCTGTCCCCAGTGCTTAGCACAGCTCAGTGCTTATTAAATGCTTTTTAATTCATCCTTTCGCTCATTAAATTAGCTTGTTTTTAATTCTTTTACTACTCCCTGTCTTTAGCTGATGTAGATCTAGAACTAATCTAGTTTTATTTTTTTTTTTAATTGTATATGGTTTTTAGCCAACGAAGTGCCATGAATGCTTTAATCATGGAAACAGGCCTTTTCAAAGTTATGAAGAAGTGCTTCCCTTGTCCAGGGAGGACTTGTTCTATGAAATGCAGATCCATTTTGGAAATGGAAGAGTCCTAGAGATATTTCTAAGAATATATCAGTCTGGGGACACTTACTTGAGCTACCCCTAAGCACTGACGTTTCAAGATGGATTTAGCACTTATCCTAGGGTTACAGATTGAGATGTGAAAGGCATTGTAGAGGTCACCTAGTCCCACACTCTTGGTTTTACAGATAAGGCAACTGAGACCCAGGGAAGTAAAATGACTTGTCCAAGGTTGCACAAGTAATAAGAGGCAGCACTTAGATTAAAACCCAGATCCTCTAGATTTCAGATTTGTCTTTTTTTTTCCCACTGTACCATTCTGATGTTTCATTACGCTATAGAAGAGATTTCTAGGTGAAGTCAAAGCATTCAGGTTCAAATCAGAGTTTTCCTGATTCTCCCTTTGTGACCTTAGATAAGTTATTTAACTTTGCTGTCTCAAAAAGGATGACTACAATAGATGCCCCTACTTCCTTTACCTCTCCACTTAATCCCTTACAATCCAGCTTCCAGTTTTATTGTTCCACCAAAACTGCTCTCTCCAAAGTCACCAGTGATCTCCCCATTGCCACCTCCAACGATCTTCTTTCAGTCTTCATTCACCTCAACTTCTCTGTAGACTTTGACCCTGTTTGTCACTCTATCGAGTATCCTTGACACTCACTACTTTTTGGAGCACCTCTCTCACCTGGTTCCCTTCCTTCTCAATCTCCTTTCCTGGATCCTCATTCAGATCATGCCCTCTAACAATAGGTATCCCACAGGGTTCTCTGCTTGGCCCCCTTCTCCTCTCCCTCTATATTATTTTACTTGGGGAATTCATCAACTCCCCTGGATTTAATTGCCATCTATATACTGATGATTCTCAAATCTGCCCTAACATCTATGCTGACCTCCAACCTCAAGTCTCTAACTGCCTTTCAGACATCTTAAACTAAATGTCCAGTAGACCTTTTAAACTTAACATGTCCAAAACTCATTATTTTCCCCCTCAAATCCTTTTACCTTCCTATTTTTCCTTTTATTGAAGAAAGCAACACTGTCTTACCATCCCCCAGGCTCACATTCTAAGGGTCATCCTTAACTCCTCACTGTCTTTCATCCCCCATATCCAATCTGTCACCAAAGGCTGTTGATTTCACCTTTGCAATATCTCTTAATTATTCTTCCTTCTCTCTTCTGAAACTGCCACCACTCTGGAGCAGGCCTTCATCACCTGGACTGATACAATAGATTGCTGCTGGGTCTGCCTGCTTCAAGTCTCTTCCAATTCAAATCTATCCTCCATTTCATCAAATGATTTTCCCAAAGCACAGGTCAGACTATATCACTCCCCTAAACAATAAAACTTCAGTGGCTCCCTATTGCCTCTTGGATCAAATACAAAATCTTCTGCCTCTTACCTGTACAATATTTTTATACCTTACAACTCTCCCAACCTTGCACCCATTCTATCTCTGATCTAGTAATACTGGCTTCCTTGCTGTTCTTTGACTCAGACATTCCATATCTCAGCTCTAGGCATTTTCTCTGGCATTATTCCATGCCTGGAATGTTTACCTTCTTCCTCTCCACCTACTGACTTTCCTGGCTTACTTTAAGTCCCAATTAAAATTCCATCATGTACAGGAAGTCTTTCCCAACCCTCTTAATTTCTAAGCCTTCCTCTTTTAATTTCTTTCCTGTTTCCTGTACATAGTTTGTTTTTATACCTTTATTTTCTTGTGTTTCCCCCCATTAGATTGTGAAGTCCTTGAGGACAGGGACTGTCTTTTGCCTCTTTTTTTTTTGTATTCTCTATGCTTGGCACAGTACCTGGCACATAGTAGGTATTTAATATACATTTATTGACTGACTAAAAGTAAGGGATTGCACCAAATGATCTGTAAAATCTCTTCCAACTCTATACCTTTTGATGTATAGATTTCAAAAGTAGGTAAAGATATAGGACAGAGATTAGAAGGGCGAGGCAGAGGTGTGGGTTCAGACAGTACACTTTGAATATATATCCTTCCAAATGGATTCTGGAGGAGGGAAAAGATGACACAGCCCCCAAGGGAAAAGATGTCTCACTTATCTATTTATATAGTTTTTATTGATAGCTTTTGTTTTTTCACTATGCCTTGTTTTCCTTGTACATCTTCCCCCAACGAGAGACCTATCATTTATAAAAAATAAAAAAGAGGGGACAAAAGCAGTTCTGCAAAACAACCAACCAACAAATTTTTTAACCATATGACAGTACATATTGTGTCCCATACTTTCATCATCCCCTCCTCTGTGAAGAGGAAAGCGAGGCTCATTCGTAAACCTCTCCTTTTGGGGCAAAGCTTGTAGTTGGATCATTCAGTTGCCATTTTTCTGGTTGTTGTTCCTCTCTCCAAGCCCTCATATAGTTGCCACTATCTTGTATTGGGTCCTTGTACTTAGCAAGCTGGTGCATTTGTTTTTCTCTTTACCTATACAGGATAATCAAGTAAGTAGTATTTAAGGAAGCCACTCCCAGTATCTTCTAGGAATAGACCCAATAAATGGATTTTGCATAGCCTTCCAAGTTCCTCCTAGAACTTGTTTCCTGTGGTTGGTCTTCAGGATCCTGGACGTTTGCTCCATCTCTCCATCTCTTGCACTTACTGGCTTTCAGCTTTGGTTTTTTCTCAGCTATTGAAAGGAGCCCACTTATCAGACGCATTCCAGTTGTCCCACCCAATGGAAATCACTGTATGCCTCCTGAAGAATAAGAAGTTTGACTTCGGGTTCACTTAGGGGAAATCAAGGCCCCACTCTAATAGGGGCTACAAACAACTTGGGTCATTTTTCCAAAGATTAGTATGGTGAGCCTTTAACTATATAAAGTGTGCCTTTGGAGAAGAGGAAAGAGTTACTGGGAGGGATGAGGGGAATGAAGACAGCAGTGATTTACTCATATAACGAACATTCAATTAAAGAAAAATTAAACTATTTACTAAAGGGTATCACAGCCAGTTCTGTCTTGATGTTCCAGTGAATAAAGTATCATGTGGCCAATAGGAATGGGAAAACTCTTTCAGTTTTGGGCCACAGATGGGAAAACAGTTTGGAACAAATAAGAACCTCATGAATCCTTAGCTATTTTCAGAATAGCTCCTAAGCCAAGGGTCCTCTGCCAAGATTTCCGTGCAGTTATGTTTTGATTTCATTATCTTTCATGCTCCCACTACCCGCAGTATTTCTGGTTTTAGTTGGAGGCTGAGAATTCTAGAACATGGGGTGTTCTCATGATACATCCATCTAGCCCCACAAGAAACAAGAAGAACAAAGCAATGAACTTCTAATCTTAATACAAGATTTCCATACTATACCCTATTTTCTAGCAGCACAAAGCTCTTTGTAAATATAAGTTCATCAAGCTCCATAACGACCTGTGGAGGGTGGATAGTATTCATTGTATAAGCGTTCTTTGCGCAAAATGGCACTTGACCCATTACCATTAGGGATTAAGCACTGGTTTTCTTGTAAGGGTGATAAAGTCCAGCTAGACTGTCCTACATAGTCCATCTGTGAATAATTGAATGCATTTACAAGAACGATGGTTGGGTTAAGTGACATTCTATGGCCACGGGATGGTAGGTATACAGCTGGACTACAAAGGAAATGCAGAAAAACTTCAACTTACTTAACGGTTTACTAAATCACTAGGGAAAACTAAGCTCATTAGAAACTGGAGTTCAGGGAAGTTAAGGAATTAGTGAAAAAATCAAAACCTGGAGTTTATAATTGTATGATTACAATTCCTACTTGGATACTTATTAGGAATGGCGCTGGTTAAGTCATTTAATTTTTTTTATGCTTTGATTTCATATGAAAAAAATGGGGCAGAGAATGGGGGAAAGAAGAGTAGGATTGTATGACCTCCAACTCTAAATCTATAATCTTATGAAGCCAGGATTCTATTTTGTCCAGGGTTACACAGATAGATAGAACATTTACACTTGCTGCCTTCCAGTTCATTAGACTGCACGACTCTATCAGCTTGGGTTGGACACCTCCTCCATCGTGAATACCTATCAGAGGAGGTATAGGGCAAATACAAAAGAGTTAACGACTTTCATGATCATATTTAGAGCTAAAAGGAGCCACTTTGCTCTTGTAGAATCTCTTCAGGACCGGACTTGGGGTTTTCTTGGCAAAGATACTGGATTGGTTTGCCATTTCCTTCTCTAGTTCATTTTACAAATAAGGGACTTAGGCAAACAGGGTTAAGTGACTTGCCTAGGGTCACACAGCCATCTGAGGTCACATTTGAACTAAGTTATTCTGACTCTAGGACCCATATTCTATTCACTGTGCCATCAGCACCCCCGCCTTCATTCTACAGATAAGGAAATTGAGGAGTGTATGGGGTATTCAGGGAAGATTAGCACCTCTGGTATGATGGTGTGATAAACCTTTTTCAGGGTTGCTTATCCCACCTTTGGTGTCCATGGGTCACCCAACTTTCACCTCCAAGAAGCTATAGCCTATGCAGTAGTCATACCTCAATAAACTGTCTCTGCAGACAGACTAAACCATGTTGAGCATAACCAATAGACCTCAAACGCTTCCATGATTTAGGGGGATGCCTGTTCCAAGCATGTGAAGACTTCCCTGGCAGAATGAGCAGATGACAACTATTTGTGCCAACAACCATGAAGGTGTCTGAAACAGGCACCGTGGAGAGCTTAGAACTTGATCAGACATTGGCATCATTGGATGCCAATGTCATCCACTGCATTCTGAGCCATTCCCAGTTGTTCTGACTTTTGTCCTGTCACTGGACTTTGATAATTCTGGAGGAGAGAGTGAGGATGACAACTCCATATTCTTTGCCTCACTTAAGTCCAATTTAAGCACAAGTCAAGACATCACCCCATTGGTGATGGTCGTTGGTCCTCTTCTAAAATGAAGGACGAACAACAACAGGGAAATTGAGGCTAGAGAGGTCAAGTGACTTGCCAGGAAATGGTAGTACCTGGACTTGAATGTAGATCTTCTACCTCCAAAAGTAAAGTTCTTTTTCACTAAACTTCTCTTGCTTTACTACTAAAACTGTCTTTAGTGGAACAAGTTTGAAGAAACATTTTGTGGATAATATGATATATAAAACTGCAAAAACAAGAAGGAAAAATTGCCTGAAGATTTCCAGCTCAATTCTCCTAATGATCTGGGAGGGAGAAAAAATTACACAAAACAAGAAATGTAGAATCTGGTAGTATAAATTTAAAAAAAAAACACTCAACAACACTTCCTATTTCTTAAGGTAGAGAATATACTTGATATATTTGCCAGGTCTATATAGATGAGTCATATATAGATGTATTTGGCTCTAGTCTCTCCTTGGTAACCTCTCAATGATTCTCACCACCAGTGCCCTGCTCTCTCCTTCCTCTTTTGCTGTGTTCCCTTACACATGCAGCTTGTATATATTTTACTGTATCCTGAAAACACAAGAAGAACAAGGCAGGGGCCCACCCATAGCTTTCTGGGTAACCAGCAAGGCTTCCATTCAGACCAGCTACTTGGAGGAACCAGGAGGAGAAAAGGCATGTGCTCCCCTACTCAGCATCTACAACCACCTTCCCTTCTCCCAAGCCAGACATCAGATGAGTCAGGTTCATTATAAGGAAAAACAACTAAGGATCCAACTTCCCAGAATTGAATATGTTCTCTTAGCCTTGAGAGTTTCCACTCTGGAACTTATTGGATTGCCCAAAAAGTTTCTGTCAGACCTGCTTGGCTTCACTTCCTTCTTTCCCAACAGCAAAAGGTACCTCCCTGCCCAAAGGATTGTTCTAAGATTTCTCCTCTAGGACTCTTTCAGGACTTTGCAGGATATGTTTTTCTTTGACTTGGGGAGCAGGGAAGATGTTTAATGAGGAAGGGGGAAGAAGAGAGAGGATTTTAATACCTGGCAAAGAATAAGTGCTTAATAAATGCAGGTTGGCTGATTGGTAGATAAAGGAGAAAACTCTCTCAGTTCTGTCTCATTGCCTATTAAGCAAAAATAGCCCAGGTTAGCCAGAAATTGCACTCACTGAACTTCTCCTCTCTATCTAGAAATTATTGTCTTAAAATTTCCTTAATATGATTGTTTCTGCTGGAGCAGCCAGGGGACAAAATCTAGAGAAACAAGAATATAAAAATAACTGAGTATTTTGGACTTGTTATCATTAGGCATATAGAACCAAATGAAATTATATATGTTAAGTGCTAAATAAATGTAAAATGCTACATAAATGTGTGATAGGGAAAAGGCATAAGGCATATAGATATTACAGTTGAAATGATGGGGAGGGAAGCCTATTACTGTCAGTCACTGATTCATTGAATATTTTGAGTGCCTACTCTAAGCAAGGAACTGTGTTAGGCTTTCTTTATGTCCAAATAAAAAGCCATCCCCTTCATCCCCCTCCTCCCGAAATGCTTTTCCATATAAAATGCTAATCTCTTTTCCTAAGAGGGCCCAAAGACCATGTGTTGCTGAAGTAAGCAACTCTGAGGCTCTCTCGTAGGCCTTTTCTCAGATTTTAAGAGTTTTCTTAACCTAGACCACTCTCTCCAAGGTCAGATATTTTCTCCATTCTTGGGTTCTGAGTCACTTATTTAGAAGATGTGCTTTCCTTTCTCATTCTAATTTGCTAGGTCTGCATTAATATCCTCCTCATCCAAATGTACTTTTTCTTGTAGATTCTACTTTCACTGTCTCTTTTCCAAATAACTCCTTTTGGCTCCTACAACAACTTTAGTTCAGGCCCTTTTCACCTCTTGCTTGACCTATTTTAATAGCTGTCTATTTGGTCTCCATATATCTGGTGTATCCCATGCCCAATCCTTCTTTCACAGAGCTACACAAATAAGCTTCCCAAAGCATGGCATTGAGCATGCCATTACCCCACTCAAAACTTTACAGTTTTCTATTTTCTCTAGGATAATGGAAACACTTCAGGCCTTCCCAACCTCAGTCCAATCTGCCTTTCTAGACATTTAGCATTACTCCCCTGCATACTTTATCTTCCAGTCAAACTGGCCCACTCACTGCTCCCCAAACTTCTTACATCATCTCCTAACTATGCCATCTTTGCACAGGCTGTCATCTGTTTGGCATTTACAACTCCTCCTCTTTGCCACTTGGAATCAATCCTTAGCTTCCTTTAGGGTTCAGCTCAGGTATCACTTCCTGTAGGAAGCCTTTCCCTAGGCCCTTAGTCCTAGTGGACTCTCCCATAAGAAATTATATTGTATTTACTTAATCTGTATGTGTAACTGTTGTACCCTCTTCCTGCCCCACAATGTAAAGTCCTTGAGAGGAGGGACCAGTTTCATTTCTGTTCTTTGTTACACGCAGATCATAACACAGTCCATTTTGTATTTGTTTGTTCAATTGTATCTGACTCTTTGTGATCTCATTTAGGGTTTTCTTGGTAAAGATACTAGAATGGTTTGCCATTTCTTTCACCAACTCATTTTACAAATGATAAAACTGACACAAACAGGGTTAAATGACTTGCCTAAGGTCACACAGCTAGTATTCGAGGCCAGATTTAAACTCAGGAAGATGTCTTCCTGACTTCAGACCTGAAACTCTATCCATTGAACTATCTAGCTGCCCCTCTATATAGCTTGTAGTTATTAAATATTATCGAACTAAATTTAACTGGGTGAGGCAAACTGTTTACCCTCTAGGACTAGCTGCATTCAGACTCACTTCTAGAGTCAGGAGGAGGTTTGCCACTAGAAAAAGGAAGGAGGTTTTAGTAGATCTGTGATAAAGCTGAGAACACTGTTAATAGAGACATAAACATTAAGAACCTGGGTGTATTATTTAAGGGTAAGTGAATGAGTTCCATCTTGGTGAAAAGATTCCATCATGTGTTTGGCATCCAAAATACTTCAAGTATAGCTCTACTCAGTGATACCAAGAGTATAAGGATTTCTATTTCTATCCCTACAAGGATTTCAACCTCTAATGCATCAAGATATAGAACTGTACATAACATTAAAATACCAACTACATACCGAATGAAGGAATGACTGAAAAGTCTTACTATGTGCGTAAAAACACAGTAAGAATGAGACACTTCTTTCCCAAAGACGCTGAAGTAGTTTGCCAATTCCTTCTTCAGCTCATTTTACAGATGAGGAAACTGAGGAAAACAGAGTTAAGTGACTTGTCCAAGATCACAAAGCCTTAAGCATCTGAGGCTGGATTTGAACTTAGGTCTTCCTAACTGTAGGCCTGGTGTTCTATCCATACTGATAGGAAAGTTCAACTGCAGGGTATCTGGCAAAAACTAACATCCTTCATTGACATCCTTAGGCCAGATGATAGTGCTGGGGTTATGGACTATATTGGAGCAGAGTATGATAAGCCTGGAAGATCTAAGGAGGTAGTAGCAAGGCAGATGGTAAGGTTTGGTAGTGTTCCAGTTCATCAGAAGCACTAGAGTTTGTGAATCCCACCTCTTCCACGCCATATGAACAGTCAAGAGTAGCCTGGATGGTTTCTGCATAACCTGGAGGGGGTGAAGGGGAAGCATGAGAAGAAAGGCAATATTCATGAAGGAATCTTTTTGAATCCTGGTCATCTCATATAAACTCACAAACAAACCAACTTTAGTATTGCTTTATGGGGAACTTGAGATCACTAGATCATGGGTTTTTAATCTTTAACCTTCCTTTGGCAGGATGGTCAAAGTATGGACCCTTCTCAGAATAATGTTGTCTGCATTCATGATGGAAGGAAATATTAAATTTCAGTTGGAGGTCAGTGAAAATAAAGATGTATTTTCTCTCACATTCAGGTTTACAGACCCCTTGAAATCAATTCATGGACCTCAAGTTAGGAATCTATGGACTAGATAGAGAAAGAAAGAAGATCCTAATTCTGATCTGGGAGGATGTGAGGGGGAATCCTTTTAACAATATAGTTAGCAAAATTACCTAGATTTCACAAACCAGTCAGCGGTTCCATGTCCAGAAGTCTTAAAAACTACATTAAGGGGATAACAAAATTATTCAACCTACTACAGCATAGATGGACAAGCTCGTAAAGGCCAATCCTTGAAGAAGATACTGCCTAATCCTAATCTAAATGACCAGACAGAAAAAGTTGTCAGTACTATTTGGAGTCGCCTTCCTAGAGTCAGGTTGGGAAAAGACTACCCTGTGTCCCATCTGCCTCTGAAAGGGCAATTCTAAGTAGCATTTGGGGGGCACAAGGGGACAGTGTACAGAGCCTGGAGTCAGGAAGACCTGAGTTCAAATTCAGCTTCAGATACTTACTGGCTAGACAAGTCACCCGTTTGCCTCGGTTCCTCATCTGGAAAATGAACTGGAGAAGGAAATGGCACAGTACTCCAGGGTCTTTGCCAAGAAAACCCCAAATGAGGTCACAAAGAGTTGGACATGATTGAAAAATGACAGCATCAAAAATGACAACAAAAAGTCCTATCTTCGCACTGACACAAAGGAAAGAGAATTAGATGGGTGGGGTGTCTCTTTTGTGGGTTCTGGCTCCGCAACCTCTGAGTCATCAGTTCTTCTGATTATACAGTAGCCAATTGAAGATTTTTCTTCACACAGCTCTTCTGTTACTAGTGGTGAGAAACTAGCTCCAGGCAAACACATGGTCATCTGGACTGGAGCCAGCCAAGGAATATCTGCACATGCTTCAAGGACTGGCCCCAAAGTTCTATCCACCTCTGTAATATAGTCCTCTACATTATAATCAACTGAAATGTTCTTTTGGAAAACACATATAATTAGATTTTCTCCTTTCTCCCTTCCTACTTTAGTAAAATTTAAACAAGTTCTCCTATCACCTAGTTATCCAGCATACTGCCCCCTTATCTGTCTTTTTCAATTTCATGTCGCTAAAACTATTATAAGGTTGATAAAAACTTCCACTACAAAAAATTCAGCCCTCTCATCTGTCTTCATTCATGTCACTTAGTAATAAGCCTAGATTGTTCTAAATTAATTTGAGAACATTGATCTCAAGTGGAAAATAAATATACCAACAGGACTGGTCTTCCAATAGTCAGATCAAGTCAACCAAGCCAACCAAGGTTGAGTGACACGTAAACAACTTAGCGGATTTAGTCTATTTTGTTAAGCAACTGTAGACCCCTGTCCACACAGGAATCGATGTCACTTTTTATAAAGTATTTTCTCTGAAGCCTGAGTTAAGATGGTGGAGTAAAGGAAGGGACTTGCCTCAGCTGTCACCCCAGTCCTTCCAAATACCTTTAAATAATGAGTAAATAAATTCTAGAGTAGCAGAACCCATAAAAAGATGGAGTGAAATAATTTTCCAGCCTAAGACAAGTTTAGAAGGTTGTCAGGAAAGGCCTCTTGTAGCACAGTCCAGCACAGGCCAGAGTAGACCAGGTCCTAGAAAACCAGAAGTGGGCCTCAGGGTGATTAACTCTATGGTGGCAGTGGAAGTTTCCAGAACTCTCAGGCCACAGATGGTAAGAAGGTCAGATAACCAGTCAGAAGGTGATTATACGGGTCTCTTTGCTGGCACTGGGTATAGAATTCTGTTATATTGCCCAAATTTGGATATGGCTCACAGTCTTGGGTCTTAGTCCCAGGGCGAGGAGGAGCACTAGCACTTCAGAACTTGAGGCTGCAGGGGAGTAATTCCAGAGTGGAAAAGAGTGCTTGTTCTCACTCACAGACCAGAGCACAGCCCAGGAGAACAGTAAACACTTTTCCCTAGATCATACCATCTTAGAAGAACAGAAGATTTACAGGTCCCCAGAATTGTCTCTGAAAACAGCTGCACAAAAAATCTGAAGCTTAGGATAGTGCTCCCTCCAGTCCAGAAGCAGAATCCCATGGTAGCATAGAGTGAAAAGTCAAGAAATAGGTTGGAAAAATGAGCAAACAGAAGAAAAAGATCCTGACTAGAAAATCAAAACACAAACCCAATGTGTCAAAGAAAAATATGAATTGGTCTCAGGTCGTGGAGAACTCAAAAAGTATTTTAAAAATTAAGAAAGAGAGACAGAGGAAAAATTGGGAAGAGAAATGAGAGTGATACAAGAAGATAATGAAAAAAAGAGTCAGCAGCTTGGTAAAGGAGGTATTAAAAATACTAAAGAAAATAACACTTTTAAAAGCAGAATAGGCCAAATGGTAAAAAAGGCACACAAATCCAATGAAGAAAAGAATCTTTTGAAAAGCAAGAACTGGTCACATGGAAAAAGGGGCAAAAAAGCTCACTGAAAAAAAAATGCTTTAAAATTTAGAAAGTGGAAGCTAATGACTTTATGAGACATCACAAAACAATAAAACAAAATCAAAAGAATGAAAAAATAGAAGAAAATGTGAAATATTTCATTGGAAAGCAACTGGCCTGGAAAATAAATCCAGGAGAGATAATTTAATAATTACTGGACTACCTTAAAACCATGATTAAACAAAGAGCCTAGACATCATCTTTCAAGAAATTATTGAGGAAAAGAGCCCTGATATTCTAGAACTAGAGGGTAAAAAAGAGATTGAAAGAATCCACTGAACATTAACTGAAAGAGATCTCAAAATGAAAACTCTCAGGAATATAATAGCCAAATTCCAGAGTTACCAGGTCAAGAGGAAACTACTGCAAGCATCCAAAAAGAAACAATTCAAATATGGAGCCATAATCAGGATAACACAAGATTTAGCAGTTTTGGCATTAAAGGACTGGAGGGCTTGAATATGATAGTCTGGAAAGCAAAATAGCCAAGACTACAACCAAGAATCATCTACCCAGCAAAACTGAGTATAATCCTTCAGGAGAAAAAATGGAATTTAATGAAATAGAGGACTTTCAAGAATCCCTGATAAAAGGACCAAAAATGAATAGAAAATGTGACTTTCAAATAGAAGATGCAAAAGAAGCACAAAAAGGTAAACAGGAAAAAGAAATCATAAGGGATTTGATAAGGTTAAACTGTTTATATCCTTACATGGGGAAATTATATTTATAACTCCTAAAAACTATTATATTAAATGAGATTTTAAAAATAAAGCATTTTCTTTTATTTAGGAGAAAATATAATTTAGCTAAATTAGTTATTTGACTCAACTGATTCACTGCTTGACTCAACCAGATCAGCCTAAGAGATACCCCTCCCCTCCTCCAGGGAAACTTTAACTGGACTTTCAAACTTTTTTTGAACTACTTTTGAACTACTGTGGACTGTCTTTTTTTTGTGGGTGGAGGTAGAGATAGCACAGAAGAACTAGGATATAGTTCCACCTCTTTTGATAGCTGACTGTTACACCTTGGATAAGTCACTTCTACTGGACCTCAGTTTTCTTATCTATAAAGTGAAAGGATTGGAATAGACCATCCCTAAAGTCCCTTCTATTTCCACTGAAGACCTTGCTGTTCCTTGAAGAAGATAATCCGTCTCCCAATCCTGACCTTTTCACTGGCTGTCCTCCATAACTAGAATTATCTCACTCATTTCTCCTTCATGACTTTCCTGGATTCCTTCAAGTCTTAACTAAATTTAACTAAACCTACAATAAGCTTTTTCTAGTTCTTTAAACTTAGAGCCTTCTTTCTGAGTTTACCTCCAATTTATCCTGTATATACATATTTTAAAAGCTGTTAGAATATTGTCTCTCCTTCCCCTCCGTTCGACTATGTGCTCCTTGAGAGCAAGGACTATTTGCCTTTTTCTGTATCCCTAGTGCTTAGTACAGTGCCTGGCACATAGTAGGCCTTAATAAATTCTAGGTGACAAACTGAGTATTGAAGAAGGGAGATATTTGACCTGATCCTTAAAAGATTAGTAATATTTGAGTGGTTTTGAGTGGCTAAAGTGAGGATATAAGGTAAAGAGTTGGGAAGGAGATTTTTGTATGTACCCATGTAGAAATAGAGCAATCCAGTGTGAGTAAAATAAGGAGGGCCTGGGATAGGGAGCTGATACCACTCATCCCCATCCATCAACGGCTAACTTGGGCAGCCATGTTAATACAAGCAATCACAATGAAGCAGCTCCTAATTTAGTTCTAGACAGTTCTTACACTCAGGTAGCCCACCTACATGTACAGTGCTAATGCAGGTGAGGATAATGGGTTTTATAGAAGAGATTTGGATTCAAAAACATGAAATTGATAACCCTACTCCAAAGTCACAGATAGGGAGATACTAGGGCTAGCCAGTGGGTTCTCCCCACCCCCATGTGACACAAAAGGCATCCAGCATGAAAGATTCAACCAAAAAGTAATGTAGAGGTACCAGGCAGGAGGAGGGCTTGAGGTCTAGAACAGAAATTACTTATTACAAGAAAACCTAATATTTCCTCCCAACCTAAACCAGGGAAGGTTTTTTGAGTGACCGCAGAACACCATACCTAATCTATTTGTATTTCCACAGTGCTTGTGGAGTTTATAAAGATTATGGGCATAACTAAATCAGTTTTCCTAAAGTGTATTATTTGAAAATAATGTGCTTTTTCCCTAGCTATGTTTCTAATCTTCTTTATTTCCTTGTGCCTAATGCCATTGCAATCTCCTTAAAGGAAACAGGTCTCCTACAAATGGATTGCTATGCACACTGAGCAGGTGTGAATGTGTTTCCAACAAATGAAGTGTGGAATAAGTTACTATGAATATGTCACAAAAGGCTTTAGTGAAAGTGCCGCATTACTGGTAATATGACCTACTTGCCCAAAGAAGAGGCAAACCTCTATTTATAAAGCATTTTATGACCAAGGTAAGTTTAGTTTGAGCACAGTGTCAGGAAAACACAAGATGAGACTGACTGAGCATCTGTGAGGCACTTGGTAATTTAGAAGGGCTTTCTGCTCTGGGAAGGCACTTGAGCTAAATGACCACTAAGTGATTCTAGTCAGTCCCTCCTTGAACACAGAGATTAGGTTGTGTCCCTTCAATAGGAAATTTCAGGCAGACGCAGCCACTCTGCCTGGTAGAAATTAGAATTTATAATTAGAAATTAATTCTTAAACTTATTTCTGCCAATTTGGAAGCTCTCTCTCTCTCCTCTTCCCTTCTGCCCAAGCACATCCAGCATATTTATTTCCTTTTCTGGAAATTAAAACTAGTTTAGGGTTCAGAGGATCCAGGTTTCTGTGTATAGTGTAAATAGTGCTAGGGCTAAGAATCAGGAACCCTGAGTTCTAGCCTCTGACCAATGTTCCTTGTTTACTATGTAAGGATGCCACTAATCCTAGGTAAATCAATTAATCTTTTGTGTATGAGTTTCCTCTTCTGCTAAACTAGGAAGGTAAAACTTACCCCACCCCCTTTACCACAGTTTTTATGAGGATAAAATGAAGTATGTGCAGAAAGAAACTGAAAATGATTCAGTGCCATTCCAATGTGACTTACTAATGATGTAGTGTGAGGAACTTACCCGGATGGAAGGCAGTTAAGAAAAACGTAGGTTATGTTTGGTCACTTGGTTGTCCCTGCTTTCTTCTGATTTTCCAGTGAAGGCTGCCATATTGCAAATGATCATGGTTTGCTTACTACTTGATCGTCTCTCAGACAACATATCCTCAGTACTCAGACTGAAAACTAGAAACGATGTGACTTGGCCTCTTTCAAGAAGTCAAACACAGACCCATTTCAGTTTCACCTTTAAAAAAAAAATGAACGTTCTACCTCCAGGGCTTTGATCCTGGCCAGAACCTGAGGAGGTAGCTGTGTCCTGGGCTGTGCTTGGAGGAAGGCAGTCCTTATGGGTGTCATTATTATTCCACGCAGACTGAGTGCCAGAAGGCCAAGTACGTAGCAAATGAACTTTGTCCATCCAGTACAGAGCTGGAAACAGTAAAACAAAACGAAAACCGACAGCAACCTGGATTGGTTTCACTGGCATTTTTTAAAATAAGAACTAGTGCTTTAATGTTTGCACATCGCTTTACGTGTTATCTCCTTTGATCCCCATAACCACATTTTATGGATAAGGAAATTGACAGAGAAGTTAATAGCTCAGAGTCACATAGCAAGGAAGTATCTAAGACAGGATTTGAATTTAGATCTTTATGACTCCAAGACCAGTGTCCTATCTCCTGCTGCAACCTAGCAGTAGGCTAGGCTAGGCTAGGCTAGGAGAGCAGAGGAGAGGAGAGAAGAGGGGAAGAAAGGAGAAGAGGAGAGAAGACAGGAGAGGAGGAGAAAATGAGGGAGAGGAGGGAAAAGGGTAGCATAGGATGAGATGGGATAGGGTAAGATAGGGATAGGGTAGGATAGGATAGGTTATGAGAGAATAGGATCAGATGGGGTAGAGTAGGATAGAGTAGGTTAGGATAGGATGGGATGGGATGGGATAGGATAGGATAGGATAGGACAGGATAGGATAGGTTATAAGCATGGGGGACTGGGAGGATGGTAGTGCTCTTTGGAATTTACCTTGGCAAGGAAAAATTGTAAAACAAGTGAATGATAAGACAGTAGCAGAAGTCATCTGTGAAAAGTCACATGAGGAGGAGAGAAGAGGGAGGTCACACTGAATGGCCTCAATGTTTTCTGTAAAATATGAGGCAAGATTCTCATGTGAGAGGGTGAGGGTTTGAGGAAGGATGAAAATCTTAGAAGTGCCACTGTGATGAGTGAGAAACGGACCTCCTGATATGAAAACTCTCCCCACCAGTGCAGATGGACAACTTGTGTATAAGTTATTGTCCAAGTTGCCTGAGGCAAGGATAGATTAAGTTATTTACCGACAGCCAGCTTCTGTGGTGAGCAAATTTCTAGAAAAGAGACAGAGACAGACACAGGGAGGGAGAGAGAGAGAGGGAGAGAGACAGAGACAGAGAGAGAGAGACATACACAGAGAGAGAGAGACAGAGATAGAGACGAAGACAGAGACGGAGACACAGAGAGACACAGAGAGCAGCTTTAATGAACAAGGAACACTGCCTTTTCCTGTGAGGTTGCAAAATTTGCAGTCTCTCCGTTCTCTCTGTACTTCCTCACAGGTTGGCCAGGCCTCCCTTGCCCTGCTGCCTACTCCTGTTCTCAGAATCCCTTGTCAGACAAAATGTTTTCTGGCAGGGCTCAGTCCAGGCTAGATCATTCTTTCCACCCCACTGAACTAGCTGACCCAAACATCTTTGCCATCAGCTCCACCAAGGCCCTCAGATCTAAACCTCCAAATTGAAATTTCCTACTCTCCCCTTTCTTTCCCCCCGCCTCTCCTATTGAGTACTATGATACAGTGAAAAGAAAATTAGATTTGTAATTAAATCGTTTGATTTTAAACTGTACTTCTGGAACTACTTGAAACAATTTACCCTTTTAATCTGAGCCTTAGTTTCCTCATCTTGAAATGGACATCTGTTATTTATATTGTTCTACCTTACAAGATTATTATGAAGAAAACATTTTAAACTGTAATGTATTATATTAAACCACTATATAAAAATCATTATAAGTGGTTTTCTCTTGAATTCAAGAACAATTTTGTTGTTTCCCTGACTCCAACTTTTACTCAATCAACAAGCCAGTATTTGTGTTTCTACCATGTGCTTAGCACTATCCTCAGTGCCGCAGGGTATACAGAGTTATTTAATACGTATGTGTCCTACTCTCAAGAAGGTAACACTCTAAGGGGAAAAAAAGATTTGTATGAATCAAAAATAAAAAATAGAACCACAGGAGAAACATTATTGTTGCTACCATTCAGTTGTTTTAAACTCTTTGTGACCCCATTGGGGTTTTCTTGGCAAAGATACTAGAGTGGTTTGCCATTTCCTTCTCCTCCTCATTTTACAGATGAAGAAATTGAGGCAAACAGGGTTAAGTGATTTGTTCAGGGTCACATAGCTAGTAAATATCTGAGAAGAGATTTTTTTTAGACTCAGGAACGAGAGTGTGCTTGACTCTAGGTCTAGTACTGCAGTATTGATAGGCATGCGGAGAATGGGGTGATTAGTTTGAGTGAACGGCAGTTGGGAAAGGTTTTATAAACGAAATGAAACTTGAGCTGGGTCCTGAAGATAAACAGAATTTGGATAGGTCACTATTTTTTAGCTGACAAGATTTCTTCCATCCCAGAAATAGGGGGTGATGGCATAAAGTTCTTTGTTTATGGCATTATGTTTTTTGAAAGAAAAATGGCAAAGAGGTATATAAAATGTCTGAACTTCTTACAGATCTACCAGACTTATGTTCTAATATATACCTTTCATGTTCTAATATAATCATGTCTCATCTGCCAAGGTGATTTTTCTGACCATGTGGTATCTGCTTCCAATGACTTCTAGACTCAAATGTAAAATCCTGTTTGGCATTCAAAGGTACTCATAACCTTCCTTTTCCTAGCTTGTAGTCTTCTTACTCTTTTTTTCTCTCTATTGTCTATGATATAGTTGTTCTGGCCTATTCGTTCCTCAAACACAACCCTCAATCTTTCATTTCCTTGCTTAGACACCACCTGTCATTAGTGTCTGGAATGCTCTGCCCTCTCATCTCTGCCTTTTAGTTTCTCTGTTTTGACAGATGGACTAAACTAAATTGAGGGTAACCAATGGGTCACCAACCCATTGATGAGTTGGGGGGGGGTCTATCCCAAGTATGTGAAGACTCCCTCCCCACAGTGGAATGGGCAAGAATGTTCCAATAGGCCAGGAGGGAGGAGGAAGCAGGTGTTGTGGAGCACTTCAATGTTAGACATTGAAGATGCCAAGGTCATCCACTGCACCCCAAGCCATAGCCAGTTGTTTTGACTTTTGTCTTGCCACTAGACTTCGATGACTCTGGAAGAGAGAGTGAGGCCTATGATGTCGAGCAGCTCTACCTCACTTAAATCCAATTTATGTATGTCAAAAGATGTTACCTATAACCATTTTACCATTTGGGGGAGAATTTATAGAGACATCTCCACTCCAAATGTTCTTATGGATTATTTGGGCCAGATCCGCGGTATAGCCTTCTGAGCTTGTATCGGTGTGATCAGCCCCAGTAGGACACAATGCACCTTGACCTCAACAGAGTGATGTAGTTATGGTCCTCTTCAAGCATGAAGGGCAACGACCAACTAACCAACCACTGGTTTCTTTCAAGACTCAGCTCAATTCTTACTTTATGCAATAGGTCTTTCTAGGTCCCAGAAGGTTCTAGTGACTTCCCCTCTCAGATTACCTTCCATCTAGTCTGCATATCTTGTATGTGCCTAATTCTTTCTATGTTGTCTCCCCTGTTGTAACACATATATATGTATATATGTACATACATATAGGACACAGAAAAAGAACACTCATTTATATTTTTACAGTTTATAATATTTTCCTCATATGTTTATTAGGTAGATAGCATAAACATCATAATCCCCACTTTATAGAGAAGGAAATTAAATCTCTGAGTATACTTCTAGTAAGGATTTGTATGTAGACTTGAATACAAATACAGTGCTCTTTCCACTATACCACAGAATGTAAAGAAGAGGAGAATAGTCAATGATAAGTTGGGGCTTTAAGAACATAGGATTCAGAACTGGGAGGGACCTTTGAAATAATTTATTTATTTTAGTTGATAATGACTACAAAATGAGACAACAGTTTGATATGGTTTTGAGTCACCTTTGACTCTTTCCTGTTCTTTATCTTCAACATCCAGTAGACTATGAAGTCTTGTTGCTTCCATTCTGACATCTTTCACGTAGGGTGAATGCACTTCAGTGTGAGGGCTTGCCAAATCCAGCAGCCACACTCCCATAAAACCATCTTGGCAGATGGACCAAACCAGATTGAGAGTAACCAACAAACTTCGTAACTCTCAGTGAATTAGGGAGATGCCCATCCCAAGCATGTGTAGACTTCCCCTGGTGGAGTGGGTAGATGAGAGCAACTTGTTCCAAAAGCTATGAAAGTGACTGAAGCAGTAGCTGTGGAGTGCTTAGAGCTTGATCAGGTATCAAAGATGCCAAGGTCATCCATTGTGTCCTTGGCCATTGCCAGTCATCTTGGCTTTTCTAACATGCCACTGGACTTTGACGACTATTAAGAGGAGTAAGCCTGACAATGTTGCACAATTCTGCTTCGCTTAAATCCACTTCTGATGTCATTGCTTCTTCTCAAAAAAAAATCAAACAACCTATCACATATATTCTCTCCTGAACTGCTGCCCCGCCTAGTAGAGATATTCTCATTAGCACTTGCCTGATTATAGAAGTACATCACGTCACATCCTTCGTTGCCAGAGTAACTTTTTTATGTGTGGAGATACATATGTCATTATTCAACTCAAAAATCTCTAATTGATTATTCCTTCTTAACTAGTAAAGCTCCAACTCCTTTGTTTGTTTTTTAAGTCCCTCTGCAATCTAAAACAACCCTGCCTTCCCAACTTTATCTCATCTCATGGGAACCTTGGGGAAAAGCAGCCACTCCATTATGGAGTTCATGATAACAGGAGAAAGGATGTGTATAATCTGACTTACACTCTTAATTTAGGGAGATTAAGTTTCAAAGAATTTAAAGAAAGAATGGAGAGGATTCAGAAGCCTAAAGTTCTCAAGGTAAGATGACTTAAGAGCACTGTGAAATTCTCAAGAACAAAATTCTGAAGACATAAGCAAAAATGATTTTGATGAAGAGCTCCTTATAGAAACCAAGGTGACTTACAGGTCAGCCCAGTCCAACTCAGATTTTTAAAAGACATCGATAGAGGATAAAAGCAAGCACAGGTGATATAGCAAACAAAAAAAAGCAACAGTCCTTTAAGAATCATGTCAGCAGTGCCAAAGACCACAATATGTTAAGGCTGGAGATGAATTCTAAGAATAAAAAGTATTGTTTTAACCATGGTGAGTGTACGAGTAAAATGAGAAATAAGATAGGGATACTTCTCAGGCTGTATGAAGGGAATGGACAATAGTTCCCTCAAGCCTTACATTGTTTCTTTTGTCTATTCCAAGAAAAATGACCTCTAAATATTGAAAGATAGAAAAAAATAGGGTTAACAGAATTGAGACCAATGATGTGAAATCATTTTAATAATGATAACAATTTATTAATAATTCTAAGTAGTAATACTAGTTTTTTATCTCTTTACTTATCATTGGACTCCACTCCTCATCATCCTCTTTTTTCCCTTGTAGACACTTAATAAATTAATTTTTGACTGACATTAACCTTCACAGTACAGCACTTATCTGTTGTCGAAGATTTCAAGTTACCAGGTCTGAATGAAATACACCTTAAGATACTCAAGGACCTAACAAATGTGATTGCTGAGCCACTGTTAGGGATTTCTTAAATTTCATGAAGAATGGCCCCAAATGATGGGAGAGGGCCAATGTTTAAAAAAAAAAAAAAGGAAGGAAGAAAGAAAATGGAGTATGCAAATTATAGGCCAAAGAATGCAACATTTTATTCCCAGTAAAATCCTAGAGCACAATGAAAATCATAGATTAAAATTCCTAGGTAAAATCCTAGACATCTAAGGTCCCTTTCAACTCTAGGATTCTGCAATTCTGTTAAGGAAGTGTGGTTTGTGAGGGTTAAGACAGGAAAATAGGGATAACTAAAAGCCAGTATGCCTTCATCAAGAACAGGTCATGCCAGATTAACCTCATTTCTTCCTTTTTTTTTTTTTTGACAGGGAAGTTAGGCTGGTTGATAAGCATAATGCTGTAGTCATAATATATTTATTTAGATTTCAGGATAGCATTTTTGGGGGCCGGGAAAGTCTGCCTGATCTAGGCAGAAATCAGAAATAGACTTTTCAAGTGAAAAGGATTGTATGCACCATTTCCTAACAACCATTTCAAATAATGAAAGAAGATATTTCCCCAGAGGCAGTCTTTTCTTCCTTATGTTTTCAGCCAAAGAGAATCCTAGGATATAAACACACCTCACAGTGTAATAACCCTAGTAGCCACTCTGGGCCTTCTACAAGTTCAGATTTAGGAAGGCAACACTATAGTTATGATAAAAGTTATGATTTCATACAGTTGAGAAGCACAGGTGTAGGGGCAGATGAATTAGTGGTTCACAGAAGAGCCAGCATCATTCAACCAATGACCAGACTAAATTATGACCGTCTTGTGAAACTAGCAAATATGTAAGAATTCTCTTGGAAAGTAGGGATTGCTTTGTACTTTAAATTTGTATCCCCAGCGTTCATTGCAATATCTGGCACATACTGGAAGCTTATTAAATGATTATTGATTGATTAATGATTGATATGATTTCTCAGAGAAGAGAGATTTCTATTGTAAACCAGGTAGCAGAGTTGTAAATTACGTCAGAGCAACCAGGCTTTATTTCTGGGTGCCAATATCCAAGGGACACATGTCTTCCTCAAGGCCATTGCCCCTGCATCATTTAGCAAAAGCTAAACCACCCTAAACCACTCTCACTCCTTTCCCCTAATTCCTTCCTCGTTGTCTACTGATACCCTCCTACCTCCTTCAATTAATTGAGTGGTATCAGGATTCATTGAGTGTGCTAAGATAGGGCAAGTGGGGAGTGGAAGGCAGTCTATAATCAAACTCTTTGAGAGATGGGACAACTATACAACCCCTGATTCTATCAACATCTGACCCTGAGTAGACTGTACTCTGAATGCCCTGGGAACAACTGAATCTGCCCCTTGTTCCAGAATTCCTAGTTACAATTTTATAAGACAAGACCTTCTTCATTTAAAACTGACAAGTGCAGATGGTAGTGAACAGCACTGATGTTCCTTTTCTCTTCTCATTCTTCTCTCCTGATGTACAGAACGTAATTTAAGAGACACTAAAGATGAGTTTTAGTCAACTCCACTTGTGACATACTGTACAACTTAATGATTCTCTATACCTTGGATATTCCAACTGGAAATTAGAAATAATAGTTTTCCTTCCCTATTTCATAGAGATGATGTTTATATTAAAAAGGATGGTAGAAAGCTGAGGGTGTGGTTGAGAGAAACTCTAAGAAGAAATTTTAAATTTTGTCCTTATGTTATGAAAAAAAAGCATCTTATGTGCTAAGTATGGGGAAAAAAATAGTCCTTGTTCTCAGAAAAAAAATAGTCCCTGCTCTCAAGAACCTTATAATCAACAGCAGGCATTATTAATCTAGGTCTGTTAATTTGCTTTAAAAATGCAAATACAGAATAGAGAAAAGAAACAAAACATGTTATAAACTTAAATATCAGAATTAAAATACAAAGTTAAAAAGAGGGGAAAAGCATGGCATGTGCCTAGCAGAACGTAAAAGAGGATTAAAAATATGTGACAATATTTTCATTTCAAGAAAGCCCAGATAATAAATACTACACATTGTGTTGAGAGCTGTTCATCTTTTCTTTGCTTCCTTCTAAGTTTCCTTTTGTTCTTTACTGTGCACTTTTTTACTTTGTTCTTTAAAAATATTTTTATAACTATATTTCAAATTCTCCTTTGTGATCCTATGTATTTTATTTTATGCATTTAAAAATGTTATTCTGAGAAGTCTGACTTCACCATCCTGAACACATGTAAAAAGGGTTTAAGATCCCCTAGTCTAAGTGATGGAAGTGGATATAACATATATACAAATAGATATGTGTGTGTGTGTTCATCCTTCATTGTCGAAGAAGACCATGCCATCAGAGAAATGATGACATGACTTGCACTTGACTTTGTTTTGAGTGAGGGAGGGCTGTGCAGGTCACCAGCCTCACTTCTCCTCCAGAACCATCTGAATCCAATGACCAGATATTCATCAGGATGACTGGAGATGACCTAGGATGAGGTAACTGGGGTTAAGTGACTTGCCCAAGGTCACACTGCTAGTAAGTGTCAAGTGTCTGAGGTGAGATTTGGACTCAGGTCCTCCTGACTCCCGCATTGGTGCTCTATCTATTGCACCACCTAGCTGCCCCAGAGGTCTGAAACAAGTCAGAATAGAAAGGTATTGTGGCACAACTGATAGAAAGCCTGCCTCAGAAGTACAGGTGGATTCAAGGTTTGCCTCTTGCTACATACAGGCTCTGTGACCCTAAGTAATTTTTTTTTAATTTATTTATTTATTTAACTTTTTACATTCATGTTCACAAAATTTGGGGTTCCAAATTTTCTCCCCATTTATCCCCTCCCCCCACCCCAATAAACCAAGCATTCTAATTTTCCCTGTCACCAATCTGCCCTCTCTTCTATCATCCCTCCCTTCTCTTGTCCCCATCTTCTCTTTTGTCCTGCAGGGCCAGATGACTTTCTATTCCCCATTAACTGTATTTCTTATTTCCTAGTAGCAAGAACAATACTCAACAGTTGTTCCTAAAACTTTGAGTTCCAAATTCTCCCCATCCCTCCCTCCCCACCCATTCCCTTTGGGAAGGCAGGCAATTCAATATAGGTCATATTTGTGTAGTTTTGCAATTGACTTCAATAACAGTCATGTTGTATAAGACTAACTGTATTTCCTTCCATCCTATTCTGCCCCCCATTGTTTCTATTCTGTCTTTTGATCCTGTCCCTTCCCAAGAGTGTTGACCTCAAATTGTTCCCTTCTTCCATTGCCCTCCCTTCCATCATCCCTCCCTCCCTGCTTATCTCCTTCTTCCCCATTTTTCTATACTGTAAGATAGGTTTTCATACCAAAATGAGTGTGCATTTTATTCCTTCCTTTAGTCGAATGTGATGAGGGTAAACTTCATGTTTTTTTCTCAGCTATCCTCCTTTTCCCTCCACTAAAAAGTTTCCTGCTTGCCTCTTGAATGAGATATAATTAACCCCATTCCATTTCACCCTCTCTCCTCCCACTACGTTTCTCTCTCATCATTTACCTTAATTTCTTTTAAGATATGGTCCCATCCTATTCAATTCACTCTGTGCTCTCTGTCTCTGTGTGTGCATGCTTGTGTGTGTATGTGTGTGTGTGCATGCATGTACATGTGTGTTCATGTGTGTGTGTGTACATCTGTGTGTGGTCCCACCAACTACCCAGATACTGAAATGTTTTAAGAGTTACAAATATTGTCTTTCCATGTAGGAATGTAAACAGTTCACTTTTGGTAAGTCCCTTATGACTTCTCTTTGCTGTTTACTATTTCATGCTTCTTCTCATTCTTGTGTTTGAAAGTCAAATTTCCTTTTCAGCTCTGGTCTTTTCATCAAGAATGCTTGAAAGTCCTCGATTTCATGGAAAGACCATATTTTCCCCTGAAGTATTATACTCAGTTTTGCTGGGTAGGTGATTCTTGGTTTGAGTCCTAGTTCCTTTGACTTCTGAAATATCCTAATCCACACCCTTTGATCCCTTAATGTAGAAGCTGCTAGATCTTGGGTTATCCTGATTGTATTTCCACAATACTGGAATTGTTTCTTTCTAGCTGCTTGCAATATTTTCTCCTTGACCTGGGAACTCTGGAATTTGGCCACAATGTTCCCAGGAGTTTCTCTTTTTGGATCTCTTTCAGGTGGTGATCGATGGATTCCTTCAATACTTATTTTGCCCTCTGGTTCTGGAATCTTAGGGCAGTTTTCCTTGATAATTTCATGAAAGATGATGTCTAGGCTCTTTTTTTGATCATGGCTTTCAGGTAGTCCTATAATTTTTAAATTGTCTCTCCTGGATCTATTTTCCAGGTCAGTTGTTTTCCCCATGAGATATTTCACATTCTCTTCCATTTTTTCATTCTTTTGGTTTTGTTTTATGATTTCTTGCTTTCTCAGAAAGTCATTAGACTCCATCTGTTCCATTCTAACCTTGAGAGAACTATTTTCTTCAGTGAGCTTTTGAACCTCTTTTTCCATTTGGCTAATTCTGCTTTTGAAAGCATTCTTCTCCTCATTGGCTTTTTGAACCGCTTTTGCCAGTTGAGTTAGCCTATTTTTCAAGGTGTTATTTTCTTCAGCATTTTTTTTGGGTCTCCTTTAGCAAGGTATTGGCCCATTTTTCATGCTTTTCTTTCATCTCTCTCATTTCTCTTCCCAGTTTTTTCTCCACCTGTCTAACTTGAGTTTCAAAATCCTTTTTGAGCTCTTCCATGGCTGAGCCCACCAGACATCCACCTCAGATGTCTGGGATAGAGAGGCCCCGACCTCCACGTCTTTCTCCGATGGCAGGTATTGTACTTTGTCATTAGAAATGAAGGGAGGAAGGAACATCTCTTCCCCAATAAAGTAGCTCTCTATGATCTTATTCTGCTTCCTTTTTCTGGGCATTTTCCCAGCCAGTTACCTGACTTCTGAGATTCCTCTCCACCCCTGCCTAGATCTGCCCAGCTAGTGCTTGGGGTCTGAGATTCAAATTCTGCTTCCCAGTCTCAGGGCTATCCGCGGCGGGCCCTAAGTAATTTTCTTAGTGTCCAGGGTAATTCTGTAGATTTAAAATTGCAGAGGACATGTGTGATGGCACACTTCTATAATTCCTGCTAATGGTAGAGCTAGGGCTAATGGATTTCTTCAGTTCGGGAATTCTGAACTTTGATAGGACTAGAGCTAATGAGGCATCGGCAGTAATATGGTGAACTCCCAGGAGCAGGGGGTCACCAAGATGTCTAAGGAGTGAACTGGTACAGGTTGGAAGGGAAGTGAGTTGAAGCTTCCATGCCCATCAGTTATGGGATCAGGCCCCAGAGTGGCCACTACACTTTCAGCCTGAACAAGATAGAGTGAGGAAACCCATTCTCATTGTTAGATAGATAGATAGATAGATAGATAGATAGATAGATAGATAGATAGACAGACAGACAAAAACAAATAAATGAACAAATAAAAACTGCAAAGAAAAGTATCGTCTTATACTGGTAGACGTTCCATATCAAGATCTCTTTACATTGATGGAATAACAAGTCCGATTTTTTAAAAAGTCAGAAAGGCAAGGGAAAAAAATAAAATCTGAGGTAGGAGAGAACATTTTCAACTGGAGGGATCAGGGAAATCTTCATGAAGGAAGTGACACATGAAACAAGAAAAGGATTTCTATGGGTGAAAATTAAGGGATTATGTTTGCAGGCGAAACAGATGAAAAGTTCGTAATCCAGTTTTAGGCTGACCTCGGGCAATAAAAGAACTGACTGACTATGGATGCAAAAGAAAATTAGTACTGGCAGTGGAATCAAGCTTTGCAGAAAAGTAAACCTAGAACACCTAGCTGAGACTTGACTCACAGAGGTGCTGATCCCAGGAGAAAGAAAAGACATCAGGTCAGTACAGTATTGGATGCATTGTTTGCCTTGGCTATATATATTCCTATATCTATGCCGTGCTATCAAAGCACTTTTAGCCAACCTTGACACCATCTGTTTAATGATAGAGTACACCCTGGGTTTATTGTAGGGCTAATGTTCTTACTAAGCTGCCTTTATAAATGCCTTTGCTTTAAGCTAATTGTGTTTGCAGGTTACTTCCTCTAAAAGTAAGCACATTGGTGGGGGCTCGAGCTATAATTTAGGAGTGCAGACCCACAAAATTCCATTCAATCTGAAGTAGCAGCCACCTCCCAGGGAGTACAACCTAACAAACTATTCCAATAAATTAAAAAGATATATCAGAGGGAGAGTTTAGAAATAATAGTTCCTAAGAAAAATATTTTGAAACTGTTGAGGAAGTAATAGAAAGAATAAAGCCTAGAATCAGGGAATGAGAAAAATACCGCATGAATTGAAGAGTCAAAAATTGGTTTTGAAAATACATTTGATAATTGGAGGAGCTGCAGGAAAGCAAGTCAAATATACACTGTTGGTGGCTTGATCCAACTATCCTAGAAAGGAACGTGAAACTATGCTCAAAAAGTCACACACATATTATATATTTATATTTTTATATTTTTTTCATGTTTCCAATATCAACTTCATTAAGGGTCAGGGGAAGGTGGTGGTGGTGGAGAGAGGAGAAGCAGCCGTCAAATCAGGAGGACGGTGGGTAATGGAGGAAAGAATCAGAATTGTGGGAGGAGGGCATTTTGAGCAATGGGGAGAAAAAATTTCAGTTGAAGGGCTTATCGCCAATGGTAGGGGTAGTATTGGAACCAGGGGAATCATGAGTAAGATGAAAAATATCAGGGGGTGGGGGTTGGGGCGGCTACAGATAAGGGAGGGAAAGCATGGGAAAGGGAGGGATCGTGAATAATTGGGGAGTGGGAGCAGGATCTGCCCTAGATCTTGCGTGTAAGTGGGAGGGCGTGGGGTGGGCGGCAGCTCCAGAAGGTAAGGAGCGGGCGGGAGGGTTCCTGCTGTTCAGGGTCCAGCTCCAAGTCACTCATCCTCTGCCTCTGAGAAGCGGGCTCGGCGCTCTCCGTCAGCTTGGGGGGCCCTGCTCTCCACTGCCGACAAAGCCAGCAGGACTTGGGCAGCGTAGTAGGTGGCCCTGATGAGCAGGCGGCCCGAAGGCAGGGGCCGCACGAAAGTGTCCCAGGCCAGGAGGGCGTCGGAGATGCTGAATAACAAGCCGCCCAATGCCGCATTTCTGCCTCGGACCAGCGCGCGCCACAGCATCAGAGCCAGGGTCGTCCCGTAGACGATCACGGGAAGATTCAGGCAAGGAGGAAGGTGAGAATGAAAAAGCCCAAAGTAGAGGAGGAAGACGACTGCCACAGACTCCAGATAGATCTGGCGGATGGGGAACCAGCCCATGGCCCGGAGGTAGAAGAGATGAGCGAAGGCAAAGGCCACCAAGCCAAAGAAGAACTGCTTGGGCCAGGTGGTCATAATGTCTCCCAGGATGGAGCAGAGGAGACCCAGCCAGATGAATTGGCCATAGGGCCCGGCTGGGGCACTGTTGCGGACAAACAGAGCCAGACAGAGGACGGGGAGGCACTTGGCCAGGGCGGAGGTCCAGCTGGGCTCCTCTGAGGGCAGCCAGATGAAGAAGTAGAGGGCACAGGAGACAAAGAAAGGCACCAGCCTGCGTACGATCAGAAATTGTGGATTGTGCCACCTCTCAGGTTCCCTTCCACCAGCCTCCATGTTTGCATGCTTATCCAGGCATCCTGAGAATTCTGCAACCTCACAATCAGGACTGGGTTCTAATGCTCATGGCTACAGGCTGGAATCATTGGAACCATATGTATGTATATACTGAAGTGTGTGTGTGGGGGGGAGGTGTAAGGACCTCAAAAATGGAGGGGAGGTGTGGTATTTCCCATGTAACTAAAATATTCAGAGCAGTGCTTTTTATGTTAGCAAAGAAACAAAAGACAAGGTGAAAACCCATCTGTTTGGGCCTGGCTAAGCAAATTGTGGTGCAGGATTGTAGTGGGATATTATAGCAATGTAAGAAATGACAAATATGAAGAATTCAAAGATTTCAAAGAAACGTGTGAATTGATGCATAATGAAGTAAGCAGACCCAGAAAAAGAGTAGATACAATAACAATATAAATGGAAAGAAAAAAAGAAACTGAATACAGTGCAATTAAAACAACCAAGGATAAGAATTGAGGAAATGTCCATACACACTCCTCTTTGCAGAGATGAAGAACAAGGGGTGTGGAATATTGTAAAGACTGTCAAATACAACTAAGTGACATATTGATTAGTCTTGTATCGTTTCTTTATATCTTTTGTACTCTTTCTTTTTTAGTCTTTCTTGAATGGGATGGTTTTCTGGGTAGGAAAAGGAGAAAGGATTTATTTAGAACTGAATGTGATGTCAAAACATAAGATATCAATTTTGAAAGATCAAAATTACAACTGATTTATGTATATAACCATCTTTTTAATCATATTGCCTGGTGACCTTTGCTTCAGGAGTCACAGCAGAAATATCTAATACTAAAGACCCTGCTGATAGAGTACATTAGTGCTTTATATGATCTTCTCAGTTAGGGAATTTGTTAGCATATTTTCCTTATTAGCCATTAAGTGATTTATTGATACTTGGGCAACTTGACTTTTAAAGGGACAATGGCATCATGACTGTTAAGAATCAATCAGAGATATAAAGCCTCATTTCTAAAATATAGAGAGAATTGAGTCAGATTTATAAGAATACAAGTCATTCCCCAATTGATAAAAGGTTAAAGGATATGAATAGGTAGTTTTCAGATGAAGAAATTAAAGCTATCTATAGTCATGAAAAAATGTTCTAAATCACTATTGATTAGAGAAATGCAAGTTAAAACATCATCAGGCAATATCTCTTCTGTATTTCTTTTCCATTCTTCCAAGGTGAGAAATTAGGACAGGTTTGTAATTTGTAATTAATTTCAGTTCTTTTTTCCAGGAATGCTTCCATATCTTTAGGGTCTCTGCTATATCCTCAATTCCAGACAAATTGTGATGGATTTGAATGTACTAAGTTAGAATTTCCCCTAAGCATATGCTGTTACTGCTAGAGCAAAATCATGTTTTTGTTTCTTTTGTTTCAGTAGAGATCATCCAAAAGATCCTGGTAACACTGCCTTGAACAGGTTGGATGGAGAAACATGAATGCTGCCTTAAACATTTTACCTGCTGATGCTAATTATGAAATGAATAAGAATGTATGCAGTGATGTGTCTGTGGACACAAATATGTACCTATGTTTGCATGTTTCTATATTTGTAAAATAAGCTAATAACGCCTGTAGTCCCTACCTCATAGTGTTGTAGGGACCAAATCTGATAACATAAATTGTTCTACAAATCTTGCAGAATTATGTAAATGTGAGCTATACTTGCCCATAAGTTTCATTAGGGTGGGAACTGTGTTTCCATGAACTTTATATTGTCCCCAGCACTGTAACCCATTAGGTACTTAAATGTTTAAAGAATTAAAGTGGTTTAAAGAAACTACTCTGAATAGGGAATTTCCATACTTAACAGGTTTTGGTAGCTAATAAATCATTGGAAATTAGAATTCTTTCTATGTCCTCTTTGGTCTACTCTCTCTCTTCTCTGTTCTCCCATAATGAATCAATTAAATCACTCAATAAACACCATTAAATTCAACATTCTGCTAAATGTTGTGGCTACAAAGAAAGGCACACATACATACATACAAGCAAAATCCATTTTCAAGGAACAGATATTCTAAGGGAAGAGATAACATGCTAATATTTAGTAATGTACAAAATATATACCGAGTAATTTAAATGGAAAGAGAAATGCATTAGGAATAGGGATGACCAAGAAAGTCCTCATGTAGAAGGTGGGATTTGAGCTATCTGAGACAAAGATAAGAGGGCAGAGTATTTGGGGACACTGAGCTAGGCAAGCCATAGGTAGTGAGATGGGAAAAGGAATGTTGCATTCTAATTAAGGAATTAGAAGCAGGCCATCATAGCTGGATCCTAGAGTGGATCAGAGTAAGGTATGAAAAGACTGGAAAGGAAAAAAAGGGCAAGGTTGTGAAGAGCTCTAAGTGCTGAACAGAGCACGCCATGTTTGATTCTGGGAGTAATAAGGAGCCATTAGTACTCCTTGAGAAGGATGACATAGATCTACGCTTTTAAAAAAAATCAATTGAAAGCTAAAGGAAGGATGAATTAGAGAAGAGAATGTACGAGTTTAGATAAGAGAATGTATATGAGAGATTGTGAAATCAGAAATGACAATTCTTGGCATTGTTTTATGTGGGGGTAAATGAGAGGGAAGAGTTGAGGATGGCACAGAGGCTATGGGTCTAGATGCCTCAAACAAATTGGGTGATAGCCTCAATGGTAATACTGAGATTCACAAGGGGGTAATATTTGGGAGGAAATATATTAAGTATTATGCCTATGGAATATACAGTTTGAAATATCTAAGAGGCAGTTGGAGTGGAGATATGCGGGAATCATTTGCATAATTGAACCTGTAGAAGTTGATGTGATCACCAGGTAAGCTTGTTGTTCTTCTAATAACATCACTCATAGGAGATAGTGGGTGATATCTTGACTTGCACATAAATTGGATTTAGTTGAGGCAGAATTGTGCAAAATCTTCAACTTCACTCTCTCTTCCAGAGTTATTGAAACTCCATGCCAAGACAAAAGTCAAGATGACTGACGACGGCCAGAATGCAGTGGAAGGCCTTAGTATCTTTGATGTCTGACCAGTTTCTAAGCTCTCCACAGCACCTGCTTCAGCCACTTTTATGACTGTTGGAACAAGGTGTTCTCATCCAACTATTTCACTAGAGGAAGTCTTCACATGCTTGAGGTAGACATCCCCCAAAACTTTCAAGCTGGTTTAGCCCATCTGCTGAGAAGATTTTACTGGGATGTAGCCATTGCATATGCTACAGCCTCTTGGAGCCACAGGTGAGAATTGGGAGACAGATGGATACCAAAGGTGAATGAGAAGCCTTGAAAAGTGCTCAACAAGCCCTGAGACCAGAGGTGCTGGTCCTTCCTGAACCCTCCATACACCTCACAGGTATACAATCAAAAGAAAGTATATAATCAAAAAAGAAAGGAACCAAGGACAGAGTTGTGAGGAATATTCATAACTAGGGAACATGAAAGGGAAGAATAAATAATCAATGGTAACTGATATTCCGATTGTGTGAGAATTTAAGGATGGAGAAGACATGGGCATATGTGTAGGAAGCAGAGAAGTAGCCTATAGATTTGGAAAGAATAAGGATAAGAGAGTGAGGATGATAGTGGGAGCAATATTATGGAGAAGCCAGGAAGAGGAAAGATCAAGCGCCCAGGGAGAAGGCTTTGCCTTGGCAAGGAGAAAAGATTTTAGAAAGAGACAGGCTTTAGGATTTGTTTGGATTAGTTGCTATGGAGAGTAGGGCAGTAAAGTGATTAAGGAAACTGATTAGCAAACTGAAATGATTGTGTCTTGGTCCAGTGAGGGCCCAGGTGAGATTATATAATAAGTTCGTGGAAGATCTAATCAGAATGGTTTCTTGATCTCCTCCAGTTCCATTCAGCAGTACATGAGCAGGGGTGAAGGAGGCAGATGGTGGGAGCAATCCAAGGTTAGGACTTAGCAAGAAATAATCAGCGTAGAACATGGGGGCAATGGATGTAAATTTAATGGGTATAGTAGAGTTTAGCTGGTTCACCAAGCAGTTGAGATAGGAAAGGGAAGAAAATATGTTCAGGGCTGATAGCCTGGGAAACTGAGAGTTGGAGGGAATGGAGGTCATGGCAAGGATGAAAAACAGGGGTCTGGGTTGTGAGGGATAGGGAAAAGATGAAATGATGAAAGATAATGATTAGATAAAGGAATTTTGGAGTTCATTAATATTAAGTTGGAATACTTTGTGGATAACAACAAAGTCAAGAATGTGACTGTGTAGCTGAGGTGGGGAAATAGGTAGTACAACTGAGGAACTGAGAGGTTAGGGTATCTGACAGGTATTGGAAGAAGAGAAAGAACATAAGTCAGGCACAAGAGCTCATTGAGGGAAAAAGGAGAATATCCTAGGGGGTCTACAAACAACACTCATCAGAATTTGGATTGGGTGATAAATTTGGATAGTGGAACCCCAAAGAAGGAGTGGTACTTTGTGAAATGGTATAGGGTAGCCTGTCCTGGATGTACAAATGGGGAGCGCAGAGTCTTCCAGTTCTTCCATCATGACCAAGGAATTTGAGGGGAGGCTCTGAAAGATAATACATAGATAACACTGGAAAGGATGGGAGGGAGCCATTTTCAATGAGAGTTAGAAGATAGAAGGAGAAAGGTATATGTATAATCTGATTTGGGCAGAGCTAATTGAACTTTGTCCAGAACCACCCATCATCCTATACTGCACCCAGTCCATCTAGATAACTTCTAGAAAAGTTTCTAAGTGTTTACTTCCTTTAAAGTACTATGGGAATGTTGATTGTTCCAGAACTATCCTTTGCCTACATATACTCTCCTCTGCAGGCAATTTCCCTACTAGAATACTGTGTAAATGCATTTCCAACCAAAATGCTTAGATATTCCCAATCCATTTGACTCTTGCTTCAGTTTACTTTTCTTCCAGGGAACGTATCCATGCAAAGCAGAAAGCTCTTTGAAAGGAGAAACTAACAGCTTGGGAAAGACATTAGGATGTAAACCTGCTGCCCAACATACCTGCTGTAAATCCTGAACTAACATTAATTGTTATTTACATATAAATGGTATTTCCCTGTAGGAAAAGAAGGTGTTAATATAAAAAGGGGTGTGTGTGTGTGCGTGTGTGTGTGTATGTGTGTGTGTGTTTAAGACAAAGTCACATAGTCTTGGCTCTCTGCTGGGATAGACTGCATCATATCCCTATTGTTTAACTAAAAATTGATGCACCTCCAAGGTTTGTTGTTGAAGATGATTCACTATTGAGCCATAGTCCTAAAATCATAAGCTCTTTTATAACATACCAATGATTGGTCTGGAATCCAGGTCCTGCATAGAAATGAGAACAGATGTGGTGGTGGATGAAGTCTTATTAGCCAAATCACCTGTCATGAAAAAGGTAAAACAGACCACAAGTCTATTGTTGGTCAATGTGTTAAAAAACTTATTGAAGCTCTCATGTGGTGCTGATCATCCTTTGCTTGTGAAAATGACTAATGACAGCACAAATAGTGGATAACGGACAGAAGTCTCAACTTGCATCTGAACAGGATTTAAGTGAGGCAGAGTCGCACAAAGCGGTCAGCCTCACTTTCTCTTTCAGAATCATCAAAGTCCAGTGCCAAGACAAAAGCCAACAAAACTGGCAATGGTCCAGCTTGCAGTAGGTGGATGACCTTAGCATCTTTGATGTCTGAATAAGCTCTAAGCACTCCACGTTGCCTGCCTCAGTCACTTTCGTGGCCAATGGAACAAATTGTTCTCATCTGTACATTCCACTAGGGAAAGTGTTCACATATTTAGGGTAAACGTAGACATCCCCCAACTCACCAATGGGTTTGAGACCTGTTGTTACCCTCAACTTGATTTATCCTGCCTGCAGAGACAGCTTACAAGGGTGTGGCTGCTGAACATGCATTGGAGTCATGAGAGTACTGTGCTGGGTGGACACCAAAGTTTGATAAGCAACCTGAGTAGGGCTCATACCAGAGTTACTAGCTTTCTTGAACATCTCAAATACTTGAAACCCAAATGTAACGATCAAAACAATGTTGTACTTTCTCTCTCTCTCTCTCTCTCTCTCTCTCTCTCTCTCTCTCTCTCTCTCTCTCTCATTACATTTTCAGTGTGAACATTTACACTTTGGAAATCAGCAAATGCTACACATCAGAGCTTGATTTACTGTTTGCTTGGTTGCCCAGACTTTAAAAAGTGATGGAGAAAGTGTTAACAATGCAGGTTAAATTTACAAGTGTGTGCTATATACTTTTCTTTCTTTTTGGAGAACCTGTTGTTAAACATCTTAACAATATGCTAGTGTATGTTTGAAACAGTAACATTTAAAACTGAGAGGTAAACATAGTGCAGTAGACAGGGCATGAGACTAAGAGTCCAAGAACCCGAGTTCAAGTTCTGACTTTGCCTCTTACTATCTTTAAGTACTGACTTGGACAAGTCACAAACTCCCTGGTCTCAGATTCCTTATGTGTAAATGAGTTACTAGAAGGCCTTTGAAGTCTCCTCCAGTTTTAGATCTAAGATCTTATGATCTTTAAAGTCTTTTTAAATCCTGTGATCCTAGTGCAGAAAATAAAACTGATCAGCCATGTTATACCAGAAAATAAAACTGATCAGCCATGTTATACCTTTGTAGTATATCAGGGAAGTCCTTATTTCTCTCTAATAATGAAATTTCAATAAGGTAATTAAATAATGATTTCTTAGAAGCTTGTGTTCACTGTCAAAGAAAATACAATTTTTCACACATATATCGTATATGTATTAATCTCCTTTGCTGATTATCCATGTCCTTTTCATTAAACCTGGATGTCTCCTGAGACTCTGTACTTGGGCTCTTTTCATTGAATATTATCTCGGTGATCTCATCAACTCCTATGGGTTTAATTATCAGATATAGATATGCATGTAGATAAAGATACAAATGATCTAGATTTAGATATGGCTATATGCATGTGGATATAAATATAGATCATATAGCTATCCCATTCCTAGCCTTTTTCTTGAGTTACAGTCACATACCTCAAAGACCTCTTAGACATCTAAAATTGAATTTCAAATTCATAGGTTCCCGGGCAATACCACCCCCTGTGAGGAACTGGAATAATCCAGGGGGCAATAATAGCCTTGTATGAAATTGGGGGGCATGGAATAAAAATAAAGAGGAAGGTGGAAGCATGGAGAAGAACCTTTTGAAAAACCATTCATATAGGTTTCATCTGTTGCATTACAGCTAAAGTCGTGGTGATTACATTATTTTCCAAAAAAAACAGATAAAATGTAAGTTATAACCAATCAGGGATCAAGTCAACCAATAGGTCTTAACGAGCAAATGTTAGTGGGCAAGAGGGATGTGTATTGTCGGGAAGTCAAGCATGTATTGGCTGGAATATGTGCATGTAATGACTTATTTACAATATAATACTATACCATTACATGATGCAATATTACATCATCAAAATTTCAATGCAGCAAACCTCCACAAATTTGCAATAAATTATTAAACTTAAGAGGAGTCATTTAAAATAATATATTTTTTTAGAATGATGTAAATTTTTTTAAAAAAAATATTAAAGTGTTAAAGAAAGTAGATTTCCAGGGGAGTGCTGAGTAATTTTTTTTTAAGGGGGCAATAAACCAGATAAGTTTGGGAACCTCTTCCCTAAATCAATACATCCAAAATAGAACTAATTATGCATACCACCCTTCCCCACCCCTTGTCAAATCCTTCTACCTTCTAAACTTCCATATTATTGCTGTCATTCTCTTAGTCACCTACACTCACCTCCTTAGTGTCATCCTGGATTCTTCATTTTTACTCACTCCACTTCTCTAATCTATTGTCATGTCTATATTTATATAGACTATATAACAGCAATATGTAATCACCTGAAGTAGTGGAGAAATCATGAAATTGACAGTCAAAGAACCTGTGTTCAAAGTCTGGCTTTATCCCTTGCTTTACAAAAACTGACTTTGATAAATCATTACCTCCTTAGGTTTCCCTGGGCAGTGGATAGAACACTGGACTTGGACTCAGAAAGACCTGCGTTCAAATTTGGCCTCAGATACTTACTACTTGTGTGACTCTAGGCAAGTTACTCAAACTCTTCCTCAGTTTCGTCAGCTGTAAAGTGCGTATGAATAGCACCTACCTAATAGGGTTGTTCTGATGGGTACAGGCCTAGGCTGAGACCTTCACTCTTTCCCCAAAAGAATTTGAGTCCTGTTTATCCATAGGTCTTAGAAAATCCTACCTTGAACTGCCCTTGAATCTTCCCACTTATTTGACTTTTCATGCCCAAATATGTTACCCTTGACCTAGGCTAGCCCTCTATTGTCTGGTACCTCTGAATTACCCCCACTTACTTCCCACTCTTGATCCCATCAAAATCCCATTTTCTTGGTTCCTGGTATCTAACCTCTAGTCACCTCAGCTAATGGCCACTCCCATCTAGGCCCTCCCTAAACCCATCCTCTAGCTATACCAGACTACTTGGGCAGCCCTAGATCCCTCCCACAACCTTTCTGTGTATAAAATCCATCTTGCCTCCATGAAAATGCTCAGACTCAATCTAGCTCAGATTCTATCTGGCCCATTTGTCAACACAAGTGTCATAAATGCTCAGATTTCTTAAGAGTTTGGCCAATATGGAGGATCTTAAATAAACTTTGCTTTTCTTTGGTTAAAAGAAGGCTTGAGGCAAATACATTCGGGCAGGACCCAGTGTGTTGGTATTTGGGAATCCTAAGCACTCCTAAATCTCAACAGCTGTGAGGGTGAGATGAGGCAACATTTGTAAAGAACTTAGCACAATACATGGTAAGTACTTACTAAACGTTTGTTCCCTTCATTTCTCCCTTATTTCCACTGATACCAACACAACTCTATTTATCTCCTCATAGTTTACCAGAACTATGTCAATAGCTTTCTAACTGATCTCTCCATTTCAAGTCTTTCCCCATTCCAAACTGTGCTCCACTCAATAGCCAAGGCAATATTTTCTAAAGCATAAATTTGATTCTAAAACCTTCTTGCTCAAGGACTTATAGTATCTCCCTATTACCTCCAAGATGAAATATAAACTGCTTTGTTTTCCATTTTAACCTTATCCCTTCCTACCTTTCCAGTCTTTACTCCTCTCCATACTTCCCACTATGATTTAGATCCACTGGCCTTTTTTCAGTTACTCCAACATAACTATTTCCCGTCTCCTTGCCTTTGCACTGGCTGTCCCACATATCTAAAATGCACTGCCCCCTCACCTCTTCCTCTTAGTTTCCATGACTTTCTCTAAGATTTAGTTCACCTTTACTTTCTGGAGAGGCAGCTAGGTAGTACAATAGACAGAGTGCGGGGCCGGGAGTCAGGAAGACTCATCTTTCTGAATTCAAATCTGGCCCCAAACACTTTATACCTGTGTGGGCAAGTAACTTAACCCTGTTTACCTCAGTTTCTTCATCAGTAAAATGAGTTGGAGAAGGAAATGGTAAACCATTCCAGTATCTTTGCCAAGCAGATCCTAAATGGGGTCACAAAGAATTGGATAGAACTAAAGAACAATGACTTTCTGAAAGAGGCCTTTCCTGTCTCTCCTCCCCCTTGCAGGTTCTAATTGCTTAGTATAACCTAGATGATTACATGTTGTCTCACCCTTAGAATGTAAGCTCCTGGAGGTTTGGTACTGCTTTAGCCTTTTTCGTTTTATTTTTTGCTTTTTATATCCTCACCTCTTAGCACATTGCTTATTACATAGTTAACAACAAATTCTTACAGACTGGTTGACAAACACAATAACTTATAGGTATATAGTAATTTACTACTTACAAAGCACTTCAAATACAGTAGGTCATCTATTATCACCCCACCCCTATGCCCCAAGGCACATACACTTCTATTATAACCTTTTGGAACAGTTCTTGAAATGATCATTTTAACTGAAACCACCCTCTTCTGAATGCCAGGAATTTTTAAAAACACAATGTAGAATCTGACATCATAGCCTTGTTGCAGCAACTGGAAGTCTATTTCAAAGAGCCAAGTCAAGTTTTTAATTTGAATGATACTGCATATAAGAAACTAGGATCCAAACTCTCTTGGGAAAACCCCTATAGCTTAGTCAAATAATAGTGATGGACAGAGTATCCTTTCATCTTGATGAGTCATTATTTTACCTGCTGGAGGAGGGATGAAAGAACATAGTGACTTTCTGTGCCCTATTAATATTTAGTGTAAAGTATTGCCTAATACACATGAAACAATACCTAGTGATGTTGATAGAGTAATTGTTAGGTATTGTAATACAATGTTACAGTACTCAAGGGACATGACACACAAAACATGCTGCACAGACAACTAGGATAACTTCAAATTAGAGATTCCTGGCCATGTTTTGAGGATCAGTTACTCTTTTCTAATGAAAGCCTGCTAGAGATCATTGGTGTGATAGGATTGGCTGTTGACAATGAAAGAATCTTTGGACCCGTGACCTCTTTCTGCTCTAATTCCTGGTGAGATGTAGTAGAGAGGAGGCATGGTAGTGATGACTAGGTTGGACATCTACCAAGTAAAATTTTCAGAGAAAATATTGGATCATGACCTCTGGATGGGTATCTTGGCTCTAAATGTGACTTCATAAATGGGTTATATCCATATATCTATCTATCCAATAGTCTTTACTATGGGAAAGAGGTCCTGTGGGGCATTAATATGGCATAGTGGAAAGAGTTGTAGGAACAAACACTTTGACATTAGTTCTGTCACCTACTTACAAACCTGTATGACCTTGGGCAAAGACTGGACCTCAGTCTTTCCATCTGTAAAATGGAAGGAGATGAATTAGATTTACTTTAAGCCTCCTTTCTGGCTGTAACAGTATGATTTAAATGACTATATTTAGAGGAGCTCCTATTGAGATTCTTCTTACTGAACTTCAGAAAGAATACCTTAAATACACAATATAGCTTAACTATAGAGCCCTCATCTGGGTTTCCAGGAGTAATTCTCAAAGAAATGAAGAGTACCCCAAATCTACCATTTAACAAATTGATTAGAAATATCATGTGCAAGATGGTGGCTGCAAAGGGTTGAAGCGTAGCAGAGTCCAGGAACAGAAAACCTTGCTTGAATTTGGTGGTGTTCCTTATTGAGTGTCCTTGGCTACAGAAGAACAATGAACACAGTGGCAATGGGAGCTCTCCAGCTAAAGAAAAACTTGGAGGTTGGGCCCAGGAGATGAATGACCAAAAATAAAAATATGGCTATATATATCAAAATACTATAGCAGCATTTTTGTAATAGCAAAGAACTGCAAACAAAAATAGTATGGCATTAGTTGGGGAAGTACTTAACAAATTGTGGTATAATAATGTGACAGTATTACTATGCTATAAGAAATTATAAATATATGACTAAAGAGAAACATAAAGAAACTTGTGAACTCAGACAATTGAAGTAGCAGAGATAGCAAAACAACATACACAATGAGTACAGCAATGTAGGTAGAAAGAATAACAATGAAACATTAAAAATTGAATGCAGTATAATTTTAATTACTAAGCTTGGCATTAAAGATGAGATATATGCACCTTTCCAGCTTCTTTGTAAAGACTGGCATCTATTGATATAAAACATTATGTACTTTCAGACTTTTTTCATATGTTGGTTAGTTTTACTAAGCTGCTTTGTTTTTTGTCTTTTTAAAAATTCTTTTTTTAAAATCAGAGATGCTTTCTGCAAGAGGATGGCAGGGAAGGGACAAATGAAGATGATATAATGATATATATATGTATATATATATATATATATATATATAATGATGATATAAAAATAAAAGATTTGTAGAAAATAAATAAACTGGTGGTTAGGCCCAACCTCTCTAGGGTCCTTCCATTGGATACATAGGATCATGGCTTAAGAACTTGAAAGGAATTCAAAAGACATCTAGTCCAACCCCCTTATTAAACAGATAAGAAAATTGAAAGCCAGGGATGTTGTGACTTTCCCAAAGTAACACATGGTGTCAGAGGTGGAATTTGAACCTCTGATTCAACAACCACCAAATCATTCACTCCAGAAAAGTAAAAAGTTATATCATTACCACTGACACACCCAGATACCAGAAGTCATTCTCAGTAGAATAAGATAACTGGCAGAGGGGTTAAAAGGTGACACCACCATAGAACTACAAATGTCTGGTAGATATTCTTCACAGGAATAGTTGAAAAGAATTATGCAATACAGAGGAAAGAGCAGTTAGCACTCAAATCAGCGCTTAAGGTAGAGCTCCATAAGTTAAAAAGGGTTCAACACAATGAACACCTTCAAATCAACAGAAAATTAAAAGAGCAACAAAATGATCATATTCCCCACCCCCACTGTAATGCTAGTCATGAGAAAAAACCCTTAAATCTGAAATAGTTCTAGAAAGGATTTGGGGATGGTGGTGATTTGATAGAGGAGATACAGAAGAAGGCTATTGGAGAGCATTTTAGAGAGCAATCTGGACTTATGCCCAAAGAGTTATTAAACTGCCTATACCCTTTGACCTAGCAATACCACTACTCAGTCTGTTTCCCAAGATGATTAGGGGAAAAAGGAAAAGAACCTATGTGTTCTAAAATATTTATAGCAGCACTCTTCATGGTGGAAAAGACCTAAAAATTGTGGGGATGCATGTTGGGGAATGACTGAACAAGTAGTGGTATATGATTGTGATGGGATACTACTGTGCTATAAGAAATGATGACCTTGATGATCTTAAAGAAACATGGATAGACTTGCATGAAATAATTAAGGGAAAAATGAACATAACCAAGAGAATGTTGTATACAGTAACAGCAATATTGTTGTAAGAACAATTTTGAGTGGATAAGTCACTTGGACTATTATAAATATCACTACAAAGGAGATCTGAGGGAAGATGCTATCTGCATCCAGAGGAAGAAATAATAAATAGAAGTATGTATAGAATTATTTTAAGTATTTCAACATATTTGTGTCTACTGATAGCTATCTCTAGGTTGGGTAGGGAGAGGAAAGGAAGGGAAAAAAGGGAAAAATAAATTTAAATGATAAATCTATTATATATTTAAAAGGTACAGCAAGCTGCACAGAATAGATATGCAGTTCCATGTGCAATCACCTTTCAAAAATTATACTTCGTTATACAAATGCTTGTTTTATTCCATAAATTAAAAAGAAAATAAACAAAAAATGAAATAAAAAAGATGCATATCAGTACACATAAATATTCAAAAAGTAGACCCAATACCTGGGGGGATTCAGTCTCTCAGCTTCCCTCTGAAATCAGCCAATTTCTAGTCACATCAAGCTAGGTTCAAACAACAGTGTGTATGTGTGTGTGCGTGTGTGTGTCTGTGTGTGTGTATCTGTGTGAATTCATTTTTCAGTTGTGTTCAATACTTTGTGACCCAAGTTGGGGTTTTCTTGGCAAAGATATTGGAGTAGAAATTTCCTTCTCCAGTTCATTTTGTAGATAAAGAAACTGAGGCAAACAATGTTAAGTGACTTATCTAGGATCACACAGCTAATAAGTGTCTGAGGCCAGATTTGAATTCAAGAAGATGAGTCTTCCTGACTTCAGACCTGGTGCTCTTTCCACTGAGTCACCTAGATGCTTTTCAAACAATATTAACAAAGGATAAATAACAAATACTTCCTCCGAAGTAATACTTCCTTGTATATAATTAAACCTACCACAGTCTATGAGACTTACCTCTGCTTATTTTTCACCCCATATCCCAGTCATTGGTGCAAATAATATTTTAAACTAAATCACTCAGTTGTTTCAGTAGTGTCCGACTCTTTGTGACCCCATTTGGGGTTATCTTGGTAAAGATACCATAGCGGTTTGCTATTTCCTGCTCATTTCAACTCATTTTGCAGATGAGGAAACCTAGGCAAAAAGTGTTAAATAACTGGCCTAGGATCACACAGCTAGTAAGTATCTGGAGGCTGGATTTGAACTCAGATCTTTCTGACTCCAAGCCAGGCCCTCTATCCACTATACCAGCTAGCTGCCCCATTTTAGCCTAAGAGGTTAATATAAATGTTTCAGATTGCACCATTTTCAATAAAAGGTATCAAATCTACTCAGGAAAACTCCATGGGTGGTAGTTATGCCACTTAATAGAAGAAAAGGGAACATGAGCTGAGGGGCAGGTTTCAGCTGTGTCATTCAGTCAATAAGCATGTACTAAGAGCCTACTGTGTGCCAGGCATTATGTTCTGATAGCCACATTGCTACCAAAAACTACCAGCAATCCCCTGGAGATAAAAATTCTTATACTTGTTTTAGAGGAAACATGGAGGTAAACTATTAGATTCTGGGTTTGTGAAGTTGGTTCACAGAGTAGTTCCTGAATATCAGGTGAAAAAAATGAATTGGTGGATTCTAGAATGATTAAGAAGGAACAAATCATTTGAATTTAAGGTAGAGGAGAATGAGCCTGTGCACAGAAGGAAGAGTGTATGTCTGGAGTTTGGAGCTCCGAAGTGATTTTGCATAAAGGAGAGAGACAGAGAAAGAGAGAGAGAGATAGGAAGGGAGGTAGGGAGGGAAAGAGAAAGAAAAGGCAAGAGAGGAGGAGGACATTATAGTTGGAATGGCAAATACACCCATGAAAATGATGAACTTTATCACAATATGCAATTGTCAGGCAGAGTGCTTGATTTAAAGTCAGGACCTACAGTCTGGCTTGAGCACAAATGTTGAACAAGGTTAAAATATGGGAGTCAGACCATATTTTGCTTAGTGGCCTGACTCTGCACAAGTAAAACTAACAAATTCTTACATCATAATAATCTCAAATTACTCTATAACAAAGGAGCCATCAACAAGAGCAACAAGATGAAAGAAACGTGGAGAAAGCAGAGCTAATTAATGTTTATTTTGCTTCTCCTTTCCATAGCAAAAACAATTCACAAGTCCAAAAGAATAAAGGGAAAACATTCCATTTGTCTCCTGACAGAGAGGTGATGAACTTAAAATACAGAAAGAGACATAAGTTTTTGATATGGCTAATGTAGGAATTTATTTCGCTGAATTATGCACTTGTGTATTAAGAGCTTTTCCTTCCTTCCTTCCTTCACCTGTTCTTTAAACGTAATCTATACCAGCAGAAAGCATGATTACAGACAAAAGAAAGCTGGATTAAAGTGCCAGAGGGAATTCATTAAAACAATCTGAATCAGTGGATTCATTCTTATTATACTTTGTTTAAAGTTTGATATAATTCATTTAAGGAGGAATAAGGTCAGATTAGTGACAAACTTTTCCTAATTATCTCATAATTTACTTTAGGAAATAAATGCACTGTGGCCATGAATACAATGAATCATTATCTTGGGATTATAAGAGCCATTTTGATCACGGTTGTCAATGAACTCAGCAAACACAAATATGAGACAAAAAAGGCAAAGCAATGCCATACCAATCTTCAATAGCTCAATCACTAATGACCATTGAATCTCAATCTCTATTTAATAAACATATTTCTTTTTAAGTCCCATGTATCTCTGGTGGTTGTCTGATCTCTGGAAACGTTTTCCCTTGGGTCTGGAATTGGCCTTATTTTCAGGGCAATTCTGAAGGGGATTTCTCTTTCCAGATCTGCTTCTCAGATTCCAAGAACACATAGGGAGATGATACAAACTCAACACAATTTAATACAACCCTCTAACTCAAACCTTATGATTTTGATTTTATTAATAGAGCTATAAGAAAAACATGAAATTAAGAATACACAATTCACTTGAAGCTTCAGAGAATTTAAATTGGAAAATGAGTTTTTTTCTTTTAAAATTATCAGATAGATATTTCAAATTGGAAAATAATTTCATCCTCCTCACAATTATCAATGTGATTTTCCACATAAAATCCTGAATCCAATTTTGAAAACTGTGTATCACACATCTTTCATTAATACACCTTTTAGGAGGATATTATTCTTGCATCATATGCATGAATAAAGCTACAAGCTAAAGCAAAATGATGGAAGATATTTCATATTCACATCCTATTAAGGTAACTTGGACAATTCAATACTAACAACTGATAGTGTCCCTTAAATCTTTAGAAGGTGATTCCATTTTATAAGTTGAAGTACTTTAATTTCCACACACACTTCCAATTTTCTAAGCCCAAATATTTTGCTTTGAAAAGGAAAAGAAGGGCATAGTTATGAGGATATGGAGAAGCCATAACAAGGGCAATACGCACTTAGCTTTAATTTGATTCCAGGCAAAAGGGATAGTTAGCAGTCAATTAAAACTCCACATTATTCACAAGGCATCAAAAAACCAGACAAAATTATCTAGGTGGGAAATTTTCTGTTGAGAAAGGAAGTAGATTGATGGGAAACTGGGTCAAGATGGTCTTACCTTCAACTTCAACAAGTCATATCCTCAGTTGTTCCAAGGACCCTGTCTGATTGTGCATGTCTCAGGTTGCTCTTTTCAGGGGCAATCTCACCTGTCATTGTCTAATTAGTTATCCTTGGGGCAAACAGTGATGGAACATGGGTAAGTATCTGTAAACGTGTCCTCAAGTGCAGGTAGAGCATAACAGTTCCTTGGAGACTAGACTACCTGGAGTTGTACAACTATGCCTGAAATTAAAATGAACAGTATTAAATCCTAGTCCCAAGATATTTTCCCCTGTATAACAAAATTTCCCAAATATTGTTTCTCTGCTAGTTAAAGACAGCATGTCAATTATCTCCCTTCTGTTTGAGATCATGAACAATAACATTTCTATGAGTATATGATAGTTGACTCAAAGTAAATACTTAATAATTCTTTAAAATATTTAGCCTCATTCATTTAACAGTCCCTAATAGCTATTCAACACTACTCAGAGTAAAAGAAAGACAACATTTCAAGTGGCATTTCAGAGAAAATTTTTCCTAAATTCTAATACTTATTTCTTAAAGCTAATGATTATGAGAAGAATAACGCAAATGGCATTTCACAATGAAAGAAAAATTCAAAAACATCATTAACACAATAAATTTATTATCCCAAATTGGAATCTGGTGGAGTATTCAACTTGATGACTTACTTTCTGAGGTGAAATTGTACAGAATAATCCAATATGGAATAACCACCTTTATATTTGATTAAAGAAAAAATAACAATGATTATATCAAAAGTTACTATGTAAATAATGTTTACAATTAGATGGTCATCACAACAACTTTAAGCAAGACAAGAGCCCTTCAAAGAAACACAAAACACTCGTTCAAACTAAATCTTACTTTCAAATGCTATCTGATGTATATAAACTTCTTGGAAAATAAAAAGGACAGTAAGTTCTAAATGCAGCAAAAATCTTTCTTTTATTTTGTCTCCTACTTTCACACCAGTTTTCACATTCCATAGTCTAGTCTCTTTTTTTACTTTCTTCAGAGTAACTACATTTGATTAATAACAATTATTAAAGAATTAACCAAGGACAAATATATTTCAAAACACATGAACCACAGTTTAGAAGTTCATAGCGGAAAGCTTAAAGTATTGTTTCAAACAGACTATAATCAGAAATTTCTTATGGAACGGAATTAAAATTTTTCTCAAAAAACTATTCATTTTCAAAGTCCCTATTTAATTTTCTTTAGCTTCGTCCTTCTCATTCGCACCTTACCAACCTCAAGTCACTGACTTTTCATCTCTTCTCCTTCTCAACTTCCCTTTAGCCCACCTCAATTTAATTTTCATTCTAAGATTTCACTTCATTGTCCACTTTGATTTAAGTGATGTGTAAGGTTTCAGTAATAGTTAATATGAGGACATTCCACAATCTCACACTCTTACATATATTATGGTTAAAGAAATAGCAATACTATAAAAATGAGAGAGAAAAAGAGCAGGAGCTCTAGAAGAGCAAGTTATTATTATGAACCAAACAGATACAATTACGTATTTACTGAAACCAACATACTAGCCTGAATTAGAACCCTTCTCACATTCCTTACCAAAAATCCAACTGCCTATAGAACCATTGAACTGCCTGCTGAATTTTCCCTTTGTAATGTAGCACAAGTTTAATATGTAGCAGCATCTTTGGTGCTTCTAGATAACTTTTAAACTACAAACTTATTGCCTTTGGAAAACTTTCAAACTTGCCATCCCTGTGATCTTTATGGGAAATGGAGGGTTTTAAACTTATACCCCTAACTCTAAATCCTTTCATATAGGAAAAGGTAAGAGGCAATACTTTGATCTTAATCTGCTATGAGAGTTGTGAACTGCCAGGAAAAAACCTTGTGGCTTTCTGCTTCAATTCTCACTTCTCTCTTTAGAAGTTAAACAATTTTCAGGCAAATAGTGCTTTTAAAAGCATATATTTCCACATCCTAGGAATAAAGATTCCCTTATAATTGTCTTCATCTCAATCTGGCCAGGGTCATGAGTGCCAAGAAAAGAGAGAATGTCTTTCTGGAAGCTTTGGCAAAAATATTTAAAGTATAAATTGGTAAATCACAGCTCCGCCAACAACCTAGTGTTTCCAATTAGTTTATAATTAGTTCCAATTAGTTTATAATAGTTCCAAATTCTTGAAGACTGGGGAGTAGCTTCTCTCTCACCAGTGTTATCTCTTGTCTATCTTCCCAATTTGATGAGAGTAACAAGGGTAGAAAGAAAGCTTCATCTTCAAGAATTAATGTAGTGTTTTTCTTTTGACTGTTCAGACCACAGGAAAAAAGATTGATCCAAAGCTACAAGTACATGTAAACTACTTAAATCCTTATCCTAAGTTATAGAAAATAAAACATGATAAGACATATGCTGACAAAAAATACACATAAATCAAAGATGCAATATATTAAGGCAGACACACATCAAACTACAATTTTAATAAAAGGGATCTTAAAGCCCTCTAAGATGATGGTATGATCTTTTTAAAACCAATTTTTTCTTTTAAAAGTTCTGCTTCTTAATTAAACTGTCTCTGAAAAGGTGGCCCTTTCTGTTACAATAGAAACATATCACAATTCCTGGTTTCTGGATGTTTGAAAGGAAATCAAGGTTTTCTGAGTAAAAGCCAAGTATCTTTTGGCTCAAGGCCCTCTCTGCTTCCTTCCTCATTCATTTATGTGGCTCGTGATTTCCTGAGGTGACTCAAAAAGGAGCTGAAGCTGTTTTGTTGTAATCTACTATCATTGTTAGGATAACTGAAGGTTATTGATTTGTCACTTCTATTTCTGGCATGGACTGGCTAACAATTGTTCTTTCCCTAGGAAAGAGGACACTTTCTTTTAAATCTCCGAGATTTCCCCAAGTGAAATTAGCCACCCGGCCCATGAATTTAGGAGTGTCTCTCTTTCATGTGGAAAAATCAGAGGGACCAGAAGGTTGATAGCCTGGCCAGGTTATATCAGATATAGGACTTTCTTGGAGAGGAAAAACAAATGTGGTTGGTCTCCCAGTTTCAAAGAAGATGAGATCTCCTGCTACGGTGGAAGGAGAAGGAAAAGAAGGAGGAGGCATAACCCATTAGGCAACACTGCCCAGCCAAGAAAATAATTATATGGGTAGAGTTGTCTAATATGTAATCTTAATTCTTTTAATAAGGTGAAACTGGGAGTAAAATAATTTATCAATTGAATCATTTGCAGTTTTAGGAACACTGTGGCTGGATATCATTATTTAGAAACAAGAATATAGATACATGGAACTCTTCAACCCTGACCTCTCTGTATAAAACCAGGGAAAGGTTGATTCTAAAGTCTTGCCAAGACACACACACTATGGAATGAAACAGACACTGAGATACACAGAGTACTTACTAGCAAAGTCTTCCTCCTTATCTCCCTTTGAAAGTTAAATCCCTGCTAGCTAGGAGAGCTGCTTTTAAAGATTTTCCTCTATGAATTTTACTTAAGTGCACACTCAGAAAATGAAACAAAGAAAAAGAAAATTTGCAATAAATGAAGGTTCTCTTGGGGACAGATGTGGGACTTTTCAAGGCTTTGTGCTGAAAATGAAAGTTCTTTCGTTCTGAGTAAATTTAGGACTTCCAATTTCCGTGTCCAGTATTAAAATAGTTTGAGAGCTCTGTCATCTACCTCTCAGAAAGATGTCACAAAGCATTTCCCCTTTGGAAAAATCTATGACAATAATGCAGGTGTTCTGTCTTTTCAGAGCAAAGCTGGTACGTTTGTCATATGAGCCCTTAAAGGGAACTCCCACAGTTTGTCAAGGGTTAGGCCCTACAAATCCCCCAACAAGGGATATCTCAGAAATTGACTGAGTTCTTCTACCTGAGAAACAATGGTAGAATAGGGGAAGGAATGGATTCCCTACCTCACACTAAAAAGAAGCTCTCTGCAATTGACAGAACAAATCACAGAAAGAAAGAAAAACCAAAAAACCAAAAAATTCCCCAACTTAGGGCCTACTTTATTTCTTACCACAGGATTTATAAAGCTATCTAGCAAGGTTTAGGTAATCTTTCTGTTGTTTGGAGATTTTCCTCAAGAGGTTTGTCTTAATCCCCAAGGTCTACAGTTTAGACAAGATGGAGAGCACAACTGCTGGGAGCATTCTCTACAGTGAGGTTTTCCATTCCGAGGATTGGGGTCCCTAGCTTGAGTCCCATTTGGGATGCCACTATATTCATGAGAATTAAACATATTCATGATATTAATGCACAACCATAGAGTTTACAGGAATAGGGAAGTATGACAGGAATTGAGTAGGTTGATTTACAACATTAGGGCTAAAAGTGTTCCCAACTCTGTCACTTTATTAGAACAAAACTGACTTTCTCATTGGCTCAAGTGTCTATGATTAATGAAGCTAATTAATTAATATCATCTTACTGATATACTATAAAAGCATCATAGAGTGTTCTGTAAGTTTTCATGAGTCTAAATAAGAAATTAATTACAAAGAGAACTTTAATACAGAAAAGGGGAAGTCTTACAAAGCAAGAAACTAAAGCTCACAAAAGTGGGGAAGTTAACTCTAATAACTTACTAATACAAATTAGCTTAGTTAAGTTTAATAATTCATAGCAGGAGTTAGCTAAAATTGAAGCCTGATTATATTTATTGAATACAATTCCCAATTTGCACTTCTCTGTACTTAGTACATTGCCTGGTACGTAAAAGGTACATAATGGATACCTATTCCCTTCCTTCCCCCCCAGTTCTGTTGTGATGCTTCCTCTAAAAATTAAAGCTAAATGAAGAGATGGTAAGAACACCTAGCTGCCCATAATAAGTTCATGTAACCAAATCCAAATGTATTGTAGAATGCTTATAAAATACTGGTAGATGTGATTGATGACCCATTATGACTGTTTTTTTTAAAATCACGGAGGATGGAAGAGGTGTCATAGCAATGTAGATAAGTAGGTAAATATCCTAATTTTCTAGAAGAGTTGGATAGATCCATCGAACACTAGACCACCAAACTTAACTTGGATTCCTGAAAAAATTTTAGATGATATTATTAAAAATCCAGGTTGGGGCCATTTAGAAAAGATTTTGGTAATTACCAAGACCCAGCATGGCTTCATCAAGAAGAGGTTATACCAAATTAACCTCATTTCTTCTTTCAACACACTGGCTACATTGGAAAGACTTCAAAAGTTCAAGCCTAGTGATGGGTTAATTTTTGTTTGCAAACCAGCCAAACTAAATTTGGAAAGATTTATAGTCTCATGTTGGATGCAAGGTGTTAAATCTTTTGTGGTATATATTAGCATCACACCTACAAAATCACAAATCCTTAAAGTACAGAAGAAGTGTTACTAGATCAGGAACTGCATTGTCATAGCATACAGTTATCCCTTCTGCATCACAAGAGTTAGAGTGCAGTAACCCCATGATATGGAAAAACTACTTAAAATTTTTTGTCCCTCCCTCTGTGCCAGAAAAGTCTGAATTTTTTCTTTTACTTTTATGAGGTATATCTTATTGTAAAAATTGGGTATATTTATGGTATTAAAAGATAAAGTGTGTTGATATTATACAACACTATACATATATTTTATGCATTTCTGAGTTTCTAAACATTTTCTGTGTCATCTGCAGCTCCCACAAAACTCCCCAAAAATTCCCATTTAATTTTTCATGCAAGATATATCAAAACTGCAGTGGGGAAAGTTGCGATGTGAAAGGGATACCTGTACTTGGATTCAAACAAAGCATTTGACAATTATATTCTGGTGATACAATAGTGATATGTGTCTATGGTACACAGAATGATTGTAAGTGATGGCTCTAATGACATTCTTATAGACAAGATGGAAAGATAAAGTTTCAATAACAGTACTTCTAGTCTATTGCTCTTGGCACTGTGTTATACAATACTCCCCCACCCCCAATGACTTAAGTGAATACATATGTGGCGGTTTGACCAATTTGGAAATAATGAAAAACGAGAATAAATAACAACTATGTTGAATGACTAAATCAGAATTTCAAAATAACTTATCAAGCTATAATGATGGGCCCTAATAAAATAAAATTTAATAGGGATAAATAAGATAGTACGATGCTTAAATGTATTCATCATAGTAGCTATCCTATCCAAAGCTGTCCTAGCTTTGGAATTATTTTTATTAACTTCTAACTGAAATTTATTATTTTCTTCAATTATTTTCAAAACATTATTTTGAGAAGTCCATAGATGTCAGTGAACTGCCAAGGGGTCCATGATACAAAGGAAAAAAAGGTAAAGAATCTCTGACTTACAGTCTTTTTCCCTAAACCTTGCTCTATCACGTTTGTTTGGTTGGGGTCCTTTGTTCTCAAAGAGGACTAAAAGGACATCACTTTGATAAAGTGAAGTTTCCTTGTGTATGACTGTTGCTGATCAGACCAATACGAGCTTGGAATGCTCTACTGCAGATGGGGCACAGATACTGTGTGAACATTTGGGGTGGCTACTACAAATTTGTACATCTTACATTTCCTTTGTGTTGCTTCAATTCTGCTTTGTTAATATAGCATAGGACCTTTTCTTATGTGGGCACACCATGCTGAACGGTCCTGTGCCAGTATCTCCCATGTCACATAATCAAATCCAAAGTTCTTGAGAGTGTCCTTGTATCGCTTTTTCTGATCACCATGTGATTGCCTGCCCCATGGGAGCTCCCCATAAAATAGTATTTTTGGCAAGCATACATTTTGCATTTGAACAATGTGGCCAGTACATTGGAGCTGTGCTCTCTGAAACACAGTTTGAATGCTTGGCAGTTTAGTTCAAACAAGGATCTCAGTGTCTGGTACTTTATGATCCTCAAAATCTTCCTAAGACAGTTCAGATTGAAGCGATTCAGTTTCCCGGTATGGCACTGGTAGATTGTCCATATTTTACAGGCATACAACAATGAGGTCAGCACAACAGCTCTGTAGACCTTCAGTCTGGTAGTCAGTCTAATACCTCTTCTCTCCCAAACTTTTCTTCGGTGCCTCCCAAACACTGAGCTAGCTCTAGCAATGCATGTGTCAACCTCATTGTCAATGTGTACATCCCTGGAAAGTACACTACCAAGGTAAGTGAACTTATCCCCAGCATTCAGAACTTCTCCATTTGTTGTAACAGATGATTCCACATATGGATGGTGTGGTGGTGACTGATGGAGCACCTGGGTTTTCTTCATGTTAATTGTTAGGCCAACATTTAGCACAAGCAGCAGAGAACTTTGTTGCATCTCAGCTTCAGAGGCTGCACTGAGTGCACAATCATCCGCAAACAGAAAATCATGTACTCCTTTTGTCAGACATACCAGCTCGCTGACTAGATTAGTTTTGATTGAAAAACCTATGCTACCTTCAAGGCAGTCCCCTTTACTGCTCTCACTACGGAAAAATGTGCATCCAGCTCCAACTTCAGTAAGCTGGCCTTCATTTGCCAACCTTGTTTCATTCAGGGCTGCTATTTGGATGTGATACCTATTGAGTTCTCTTGTGACAAGAGCAAGGTGAGCAGTGCAATCCTTAAAAGGCTGCTCAGAAACCCAGGGGTCTACAGAGTCCCATTGCTGCTTCCAGTGAGAAATGACCCTATGGCCTGGGCCACCTGTGGGCAGGGTTGTGACTACAGTTCCCAGTGTATCTGCACCTGCTGCTTCATCACTTGTCTGTCACCACAGGAATTTGAGGCATAATAGTGAAATGGTATGTGTGATGTCTTTTGATTCATGTGTAAATTGGATTTAAGTGAGGCAGAGTTGCACAAAGTTGTCAGCCTCACTCTGTCCTCCAGAGTCATCATAGTCCAGTGGCAGGACAGAGTCATGATGGCTCAGGATGCAGAGGATGACCTTGGTGTATTCAGTGTCTAAGAAAGCTCTAAGCACTCCACATCACCTGCTTCATCTGCCTTCATGACTGTTGGAACAAATTGTTCTCATCCTCCATTCCACCAGGGGAAGTTTTCACATGCTTGGGAGTAGACACCCCCTAACTCATCAATGGGTTTGAGAGTCGTTGGTTTGGCCTGTCTGCTGAAATAGTTTACTGGGGTGTGGCCACTGCTCATGCTGCAGTTTCTTGGAGTCATAAGTGAGAGTTGGGTGGAAGAGGTGGACACCAAAGGTGGAAAGAGCTCCAAAAAGGACTTGGCAGTAGTCATACCAAAGGTCCTCCCTGAACACATCCTACAACCGACTCTCATGTACATGCTAGTCTAAACCTCCTCCTCTGTGCCCATCATCCCTAGTGCTGAAGGAAAAGCAGGAATAATCCTCCTGATAGGGAGATTGCTCAGGATCATCCCTTGAGTGTCTCCAAACCCAGTCATAGGAGAGAATGCCATGAGCTCCAGGACACAATCTCTGTTTTGCTGCCCCAGGTTCATTTCATTTCTAGCACTGTTTTAATGGGATTGCAAAGATTGGAAAGCTGCAATAAGAAAACAAAACCTCGAACTCAGATTTCATGATAAAAAACAATCAAATTATCTTGGAGACTAAAGAAATAAAGAGATAAAGACACCATTTAATAGATAACAATTACAATGGATCTTTGACTAATCCTTTTAATCTCAGTTTTTCATTGTCCCAGGGGGCAATTTAGTGTCCTAAACTACTGTAAACAATGTCGAGAGGAAGCATTTTCTTCATAGAAAAATTTCTGATGTTTTCTTTCTTCTTTTTTTCTGGAATTATCATTTTAAAGTGATAATCTGACTTATAGTTCATGTGCACACATGATAAGCTATCAACCAACCTATGTACATACCTATGTATTCATCTACTAAGTATGTGCTTTTATGTATATACACATACTCACATAAAAGTAAAGTATATATATACATATGCATTTCTAGAATATAGATGTTTAACATCTATCTATACACATGCACACATTTATGTGTGCAAACAGCTCTAGTTATTAAAAGGAAGATAATAATAGCACCTACCTCCCAGAGTTGTGAGCCTAGAATATTCATAAAACATTTTCCAACACTCAAAATGTTATATAAATGATTCATATTATTATCATATAATTTATTTTGTAGTGTATATATATATATATATACATATATATACAAATATAATCAATTGATTCTGGAAAATATATTTGTAAGCATAAATAATACACACGTTAACATGATTGAAAATGCATTATTGTGATTCCCTCCTAATTCCGAGTTCTATCTTTGTTTGTTTGGCTTCATATTACAAACTTTTTTCTACAAATTTAATCACTACATTTTAAGAAGGAAACTGATGATATAGAGTGTTTCTGGAGGAGAACAACCATGAAGTGCCATGTAATGTTGGAGAAACTGGGTGCATTTAGACTAAAGAAGAGAAAACTTAGTGGATATGGAGGTAGACATAGTAGCTATTTTCAAATATGTAAGAGCTGTAATGTGGAAAAAAGATTAGATTTGTTTGTTTTGTTTTATTTTTTACCCCAGAGGAGAGAACTAGCTAAGAAAACAAAGAAAAGCTTTCTAACATTTTTGTAATCCATCCAAAGGAGGAGTAGGTTGATCTCTATTTGAAGTCTTCATGCAAGGCCTCTTTGACCATTTATCAGGTCATTTATATGGTGAACTCCTTTTAAGATATGAGTTAAAGGGAATCATCACTGAGGTGTCTTCCAAAATTCTGAAATCTGTGAAATATAGGAAAGATCTATAAGGAATTCCTAGTGTGGAAATCTCCCTCTTAACAAGTTGCTTTTCAGTCATATCCAACTCTTTGTGGGATTTTCTTGGCAAAGATATTGGATTGGTTTGTCATTTCCTTTTCCAGGTCATTTTACAGATGAGGAAACAGAGGTAGATAGGGTTAAGTAACTTGTCCTGGGTCACACAGCTATTCAGCATCTGAGGATGGATTTGAACTCAGGATAGTTGTTTGAGGAACATAGAAGTTAAGTCATTTATCCTAAGTCACAAAAGTAAGAATGTAGAATTTCAATGCAGTTCTTAGTTCTAAGCTCACTATCTTTTGGCATCACATTGTTTTGGTGGAAAATATTCAATAAAGTAGAATGTCAGAAATGATTTCTGATTTTGGAATCAGATAGAATTTCTTCCTATCTCCCACTTACATGATGTTTAACATAAATCAGTTAGCTAATGTCCCTCAGTTGTCTTTGGCAGTAGAATTATGTACATTGACACTTGATTTCTATTAAGATATAACATGCTCATTTTTTTCTACTGAGTGGTTTCAATTTAATTGATGACTGCTGTCTTCACACTTAGCACATCAAAATAATATTTGTAGAGCCTGAAAATTCTGTAAATTGTGTTCATGCTTTCTCTTTTGTCCCTAAAGCTAATTGCTGAATATTTTTGAATATCTTTTTAATGTGGTAATTGGTATCCTAATAAGACAGTTTAATAAACAAACCATTATTGGACTTAGGACAGACTTGTCAATAAAACTGAATTACACTGTTATGTAATTTGATAATCTATGTAGGCTTTTAGCTGGTTAACAGATGCCAATATATGTCCCAAAGTTAAATATTATCTGCACAAATGTTATACTTTCAATGAAGGGAGAAAATGTTTTCTAACAAATGATGAAGACGATGATGCCAACAATGACGGCAACGATGATGATAGCGATGACTCATTTATGATGTGTTCAAGTCTTAGAAATTTCTATATTTGATTCTAAAAACTTGTGAGGTAAATAGTAGAACTATTATTATTGCTATGTTTCAAATGGAGAAACTGAGGTAATGAGTTTTAAGGTCAGATAACTACAAAGGAGCAGAATCAGGATTTTAGCCTATATTTTCCAACTACAAATCTGGTGCTCTTTCCCCAGTATCATGCTGCTTCTCAAAAAAGTGCCCACATATATTTCAATATATGATTTTGGAAAAGTTGAGAATGTCCATTAGCTGAGAAAGGCAATAAAGTACTAAAAATGTCATTTTCAAATTCAAGTTTCAAAACCAGTCCTCATAGCAACAACATAGCATCAGTTGGAAGTCAGAAGCAGATAAGACAGCTCAACGTTGTTTATTGTAGAAGTCCATAATGCCCAATTCAATCTCTGATTGAAAGATTGAACTCATGTCAGCTGTTGAGATCACCAAGACAGAAGATAAAGAACACCCTCTGTTTTGTGGTTGTGATACAGATGATAATTAAGGAAATGACACTAAGAAAAAGTACAGACATATAGAAGGAGAATCAGGAGGAAGCAATGTCAGGAACACAGAGGGAGGAGATAGTGTCCAAGAAGAAGGTGTTGTAAGTATCAGAATTTGTAGGAAGGTCAAAAAGAATAAGGACTGAGAAGAGGAAAGGCATTTGGGAATTAAGAGATTATTATTGGACTTGTGAGTCAGATAATGAACAAGATGGAGGACTAGACATTTTCTCTAATCTTCATGACCTTGCGCACCTCTCCAAAATAAGACTGGATTGAATAAATTAATTAAATAAAGCAATCTCACTGATCACCACCATGTAAGACACCAAGAACCCTAACAAGGTAACAGACTAATGAAGTAGTAGCAGAGAAGACTGTCCCATAAGGTGTTACCTATGTGATCTCTTATCTAGCTGCTACTACATTCTGCTCGAAAAGAAACTCAACCCTGTCCCATCCCCTTATAGTTCTGTAGAAAACCAAAAAGTAGACTCTTCTCTGTATGAGACTTCATGGTGGCAGCGTTCTGTGCTGTAACAGACTTCAACCAGGAAAACTATGTGTGTACGTGTGTGTGTGTTTGTGTGTCTGTGTGTCTGTGTGTCTGTGTGAATATATCAGACTTAAAGCAAAGGGAAATAAAATTTAGCTGGAGTCAGTTCTATCTTCCCCACTCCCATCCCCAACCCCAAAGGCTCCTAGGGAAGAAACTGAGACTGGTGAAACATGAATGGACAAGCACAGAAGGAGGCTGAGACCACTAAGTGATTTTGATCAGTCCCTCCTTAAACACCGAGATTAGATTGCATCCTTTCAATAGGAAATTTCAGGCAGACACAACCACTCTGCTTGGTAGAAATTAGAATTTATAATTAGAAATTAATTCTTCTCATATTTATTTCTGCCAATTTGGAAGCTGTCTCTCTCCTCTTCCCTTCTGCCCAAGCACATCCAGCATATTTGCTTCCCCTTTTCTGGAAATTAAAGCTGGTTTAGGGTTGAGAAGATCCAGGTTTCTATGTATAGTATAAAGATTACCAGGGTTAAGGATGAGAAGACCTGGCTTCTGGCCTCCAAAAATGTACCTTGCTTACTGTGCAAGTATTGTCACTAAATCTTGGGTAAATCAATTAATGCATGAGTTTTCTCTTCTGTTAAACTAGGCAAACTTACCCCACTTCCTTCACAGAGTTTCTATGAGCTTAACATGAGGCATATGCACAAAGAATTTGAAAATGATTCAGTGCCATGCAAATATGATTTAATAATGAGGTAGTACTAGGAATTTATCCAGATTCCAAGCAGCTAAACAATGTAGATTATTTTTGGTCATTTGGTTGTCTCCGATTCCTTCTGATTTTCTGCCATTTTTCAGACACTCATAGTTTGTTTACTATTATCACTACAACAATGTAAATGGAATAGAACCATCACAAAACATCAAAAGTGAATGCTGCAAAGTTACAAAGAATAAGTATGGCTTGAATTAAGAATATGTTTCATATCAAATATCAAATGCTATAGAAAAGTCAAGAAGGATAAGTACTTGCCTTTTGTAAATGAGTGATATCCAAAAGCATGGCGTATTATATTACTTTTTAGACTTTTGTGATATATTGATCAGTTTTGCTGATTTTTTTCTTTTTTTTGTCTTAAAATATTGTTATATGGAATGGAGGAGGAAGAATACTAGGGTAAATTTTGGTGGTATAAATAAGAGATCAATAAAAATTCAATTAAAAATCACCAATAACTTTAGAGAGACTTTCAACAACAAAGTCATCTGGAGTTGTAGGAAGTTATAACACTAATTTCAGAGGTCTTTTCTGAGAAAGGTCAACGTGACCTGGAAACTTGGTGACAGACTTATAGAAAACAATGTAACTTATTTGGAAGTAATTATTTTCTATTTTATAATTGTCTTAGAATCAACAAAAGTTATTGAAATCTCATATAGAATTCAAAATAAAAATGCAAAATCATGAGAAAAAGTTTGTTATAATGAAAAGAAAATGTACTTGGAGTCAGGAGGAATTTGATTCTAATCCTAACTCTATTACTTGCTACCTGTGTGACCTTGAGCAAATTACCTTTTTTTCCTGTCCTCCGTTTCCTTGCCTATAAAATGAGTGGCTGTGATTTGATAATCCTACTCAGCTCTAAATTTGTGATGCTCTCTCTATGTAAAATCTACCACTTATATGAGGATCCTCCATATAATGCTTTAGTCACAGCTAGTAATGACTTGTAAGCCAGAAACAGATAATGCATATCTTCTTGGGGGACAAGAAATGAGCATGTTTTCATTTTTGTGAACATACTCTTGGAATAATATGCATTTAATCTATGCCCATCTCAACTAATAAAAGGTATTTAATTAGATTTACTAAACCAATGCTTTCAATTTTCAGAGTCATCATATTTTGGTGCAGCAATCACAGAATCATTAAACAGAAGAATTAAAAAGGGTTTAAGAGATCATGTCCTCCAGACTCCTCAGTTTACAAATGAGGAAACTGAAACCCATAGAAATCTAGTGCCTTGCTGTGGATAAAGACTTTCTAAGTCTAGTACGTTTTCTACTGCAGTGGAAAGTAATAAATAGACCAATCATTTTAGGCTAGGTAAGGCAAGAAGCATTTATTAAGAAATGACTATATTGGGGCAGAGCCAAGATGGAGGAGTAGAAGGACAGACCTGTAGAAGCTCCCCTCCATAGCACATAAAATACCTGTACAAAATGACTTTGACTCTAAACAAATTCTAGAGCAGCAGAACCCACAAAATGACAGAGTGAAAGAGATTTCCTGCCCAAGACAACCTGGAAGGCCTATCACACTAGGCACGGAGCTGAGCACAGCCCAGCCTTGGCCACTGTGGCTCAGCAGGGACAGGATCAGAACAGGCTTTTGGGGGTGGGGGGAATCCCTGGCAGCAGCTGCTGTTCCCACATTGTTCAACCCATAAATGCCAAAGACATCTTCAAAGGTCAGTGAGAAAGCTTTTTCAACTGAGAGAGAAGGGAACATGGTCTGGCACCACCCGCAGCAGAAACTGCATTAGCAGGGTCCATTTTTGGAGCACTTGGCCTAAAGCCCCTGAGGAAATTGAGTAGGTGATCCAGATCTCAGCCCTGAGTGGCTCTCCTGAGTTGAGGATGAGTGCTGGCATGGCAAAGTTGGAGGTGGTTGTGGAGAGGAATTATACACACAGATCCTGGGCAGAACAGAGTGCTTCTGGTTGCTCATAGACAAGAGTGCAGGCCAGGAGAGGAATAAACTACTCTCTCTTGATTGTGCCACCTTGGAGGATCTGATAACTTACAAGTCCCCAGAGTATGCCCTCCTTTTGACAAAGGACTCAAAAGTCAAGTAATTGTCTGGGAAAATGCCCCCAAAATGGAAAATTTTATACATATATATGTTTGTGTACATATATATGTGTATATATATATGTGTGTGTATGTGTGTGTATATGTGTGTGTGTGTATTTAGTATATATATTTATATATAGAATATAGAAGTCTGCTTTCTTGGCACACAGGTATTTTGTTCCATCCTTTCAGATGAGGAAGAACAATGCACACCATCAGAGGAAGACAAAAGTCAAGGCTTCTGAATCCAAAATAAATATTCAATAGTCTCAGGCCATGGAAGAGCTCAAAAAGGATTTTGAAAATCAAGTAAGAGAGGTGGAGGAAAAATTGGGAAGAGAAATGAGAGTGATGTAAGAAAATCATGAAAAGCAAATCAACAGCTTGCTAAAGGAGACCCAAAAAAACTCTGAAGAAAATAACACCTTTAAAAATTGGCTAACTCAATTGGCAAAAGAGGTCCAAAAAGCCAATGAGGAGAAGAATGTTTTAAAAAGCAGAATTAGCCAAATGGAAAAGGAGGTTCAAAAGCTTACTGAAGGAAATAGTTCTTTAAAAATTACAATCTAGCAGATAGAAGCTAATGACTTTATGAGAAACCAAGAAATTACAAAATGAAATGAAGAGAATGAAAAAATAGAAGATAATGTGAAATATCTCATTGGAAAAACAACTGACCTGAAAAATAGATCCAGGAGAGAAAATTTAAAAATTATGGGACTACCTGAAAAGCCATGATCACATAAAGAGTCTAGATATCATCTTTTATGAAATTATAAAGGAAAACTGCCCAGATATTCTAGAACCAGAAGGTAAAATAAATATTGAAAGAATCCACTGATCACCTGCTGAAAGAGATCCAAAAAGAAAAACTCATAGAATATTGTAGCCAAATTCCAGAGTTCCCAGGTCACGGAGAAAATATTGCAAGCAGCTAGAAAGAAACAATTTGAGTACTGTGGAAATACAATCAGGATAGCACAGGATCTGGCAGCTTCTACATTAAGGGATTGAAGGGCTGGGAATAGGATATTTCAAAAGTCAAAGGAACTGGAATTAAAAACAAGAATCACCTACCCAGCAAAACTGAATACAATACTTCAAGGGAAAAATTGCCATTCAGTGATATAGAGGACTTTCAAGCACTCATGATGAAAAGATCAGAAGTGAATAGAAAATTTGACTTACAAGCACAATAATCAAGAGAAGCATGACGAGTTTGGAGTCAAGATGGTGGAGTAGAAAGATGCACGTTTGCAAGCTCCGAACCCACAGCCCATAGATTTAATGTAAGAAGAGCTCCCCAGAAGTTCTGGATCACTGCAGGGGGTGCAGAAACATAGTGGAAGAGATTTCCGTTCCAGAGAGCCCTGGAGAGCCATCCCCAGGGTCCGTCGCGCCCCAGAAAGCGGACCCCACCCCAGCGCTGCCCTGGCCGCGGCCCCAGAGAAGCTGATCCGAGCAGGCTTCAGGGACGGAACCTCTGGTGGCCTGGAAGGTCCCTCCACCCCCAGAAGCTACAGGTCAGTGAGAGAGACGGCTGGGCCGGCCAAGAGGGGAGCGAGTGTCTCCGTGACTCAGGCCCCCTCGGGAGGAAGAGGAGGAGTCAGAGGCGGGGGCAGGCAGAGGCAGGGGCAGCGGTGGGGGCCCAGGACTCCCCCAGCAGCAGGCAGGATCTTCATTACTGAAAGTCTCTGCATAAACCACCTGAAGGAGCTGAGCCTGGGAGATGGCCCTGCCCCACCTGCTCCATTTCTGAAGGTCTCTGAAAAAAGCCCCTGAGGGAACTGAGCCTGGGAGGTGGCCCTGCCCCCACCCCAGCACCAGAACTAAACCTCACATTGATTAGCAGCCGTGGCACCGAAAGCCCATTTGAATCTCAGACCCCAAGCACTAGCTGGGCGGATCTAGGCGGGGGTGGACAGGAATCTCAGAAGTCAAGTAACTGGCTGGGAAAATGCCTAGAAAAGGGAAGAAAAATAAGACTATAGAGAGTTTTTTCGAACAGATGCAAATGATCCTGACTTTTGGATCTGACGATGATGAGGACATATTCTTGCCGTCAGGGAAAGACGTGGAGGGCGGGGCCTTGGTACCCCAGACATCCCAGGGGGATGTCAGGTGGGCTCAGGCCTTGGAAGAGCTAAAAAAGGATTTTGAAAAGCAAGTTAGACAGGTGGAGGAAAAACTGGTAAGAGAAATGACAGAGATGCAAGAAAAGTAAGAAAAACGGGTCAATACCTTGGTAAAGGAGACCCAAAAAAATGCTGAAGAAAATAACACCTTGAAACATAGGCTCACTCAATTGGCAAAAGAGGTTCAAAAAGCCAATGAGGAGAAGAATACTTTCAAAAGCAGAATTAGCCAAATGGAAAAAGAGGTTCAAAAGCTCACTGAAGATAATAGTTATCTCAAAATTAGAATGGAACAGATGGAGTCTAATGACTTTACGAGAAACCAAGAAATCACCAAACAAAACCAAAAGAATGAAAAAATGGAAGAAAATGTGAAATATCTCATGGGAAAAACAACTGACCTGGAAAATAGATCCAGGAGAGACAATTTAAAAATTATGGGACTACCTGAAACTCATGATCAAAAAAAGAGCCTAGACATCATCTTCCATGAAATTATCAAGGAAAATTGCCCTGATATTCTACAACCAGAGGGCAAAATAAGTATTGAAAGATTCCATCGATCACCACCTGAAAGAGATCCAAAAAGAGAAACTCCTAGGAATATTGTGGCCAAATTCCAGAACTCCCAGCTCAAGGAGAAAATCTTGTAAGCAGCTAGAAAGAAACAATTCCAGTACTGTGGAAATACAATCTGGATAACTCAAGATCTAGCAGCTTCTACATTAAGGGATAGAGGGGCATGGAATAGGATATTTCAGAAGTCAAAGGAACTAGGACTCAAACCAAGAATCACCTACCCAGCAAAACTGAGCATAATACTTCAGGGGAAAATATGGTCTTTCAATGAAACAGAGGACTTTCAACCATTCTTGATGAAAAGACCAGAGCTGAAAAGAAAATTTGACTTTCAAACACAAGAATGAGAAGAAGCATGAAAAAGTAAACAGCAAAGAGAAGTCTTAAGGGATTTACCATAAGTGAACTGCTTACATTCCTACATGGAAAGACAATATTGGTAACTCTTAAAACTTTTCAGTATCTGGGTAGTTGGTGGGACCACACACACACATGTACATGCATGCACATACACACATACACACATGCACACACATACAGAGACAGAGAGCACAGAATGAATTGAATAGGATGGGACCATATCTTAAAAGAAATTAAGGTAAATGGTGAGAGAGAAATGTAGTGGGAGGAAAGAGGGTGAAATGGAATGGGTAATTATATGTCATTTAAGAGACAAGTAGGAGACTTTTTAGTGGAGGGAAAAAGAGGAGAGCTGAGAAAAAAAAACAAGAAGTTTAAGCTCATCACATTTGACTAAAGGAAGGAATAAAATGCACACTCATTTTGATATGAAAACCTACCTTACAGTATAGGAAAGTGGGGGAGAAGGAGATAAGCAAGGGGGGGGGATGATGAAAGGGAGGGAAAAGGAAGGAGGGAGCAATTAGAAGTAAACACTTTTGGGGAAAGGACAAATTCAACACTCAGGGAGGGACAGGATCAAAACACAGAAGAGAAACAATGAGGGGCAGGATAGGATGGAGGGTAATTCAGTTAGTCTTACGCAACGCGACTATCGGGGAAGTCATTTGCAAAACTACACAGATATGGCCTATACTGAATTGCCTGCCTTCCCAAAGGGAATGGGTGGGGAGGGAGGGATGGGGAGAATTTGGAACTCAAAGTTTTAGGAACAACTGTTTAGTATTGTTGTTGCTACTAGGAAAGAAAACATACAGTTAATGAGGAATAGAAAGTCATCTGGCCCTACAGGAGAAAAGCGAAGATGGAGACAAGAGAAGGGAGGGATGACAGAAGAGAGGGCAGATTGGATATAGGGAAAATTAGATTGCTTGGTGTATTGGGGTGGGAGGAGGGGATAAAAGGGCAGAAAATTTGGAACCCAAAATTTTGTGAAAATGAATGTAAAAAAAGAAAAAAAATAAAATAAGGAAAAAAAAGAGAGAAGCATGAAAAGGTAAATGGGAAACAGAAAGCATAAGGGACTTACTAAAGTTGAACTGTTTATATTCCTACATGGAAAGATAATATTTGTAACTCTTGAAACTTTTCTCAGTATTTGGGTAGTTGGAGGGATTATACACATACACACAAACGCACACACACACACACACATATAGACAGAGAGCAGTGGGTGAGTTGAATAGGAAGGGATGATATCTAAAAAAATAAAATCAAGGGGTGATAGAGGAATATATTGGGAGGAGAAAGGAAGAAATGGAATGGGGCAGGTTATCTCTCATGAAAGAAGCAAGAAAAAGCTTTTTCAATGGAGGGGAAAGAAGGGAGGTGAGAGGGAAAAAGTGAAGCTTAGTCTCATCACATTTGACTTAAGGAGGAAATAACATGCACACTCAATCTGGTATGAAAATCTATCTTACACTACAGGAAAGTAAGGGAGAAGGAGATAAGTGAGGTGAGGGGGTGATAGAAAGGAGGGCAAATGGAAGGAGGGAGCAATTAGAAGTAAACACTGTTGGGGAAGGGACAAATTTAAAAGAGAGAATAGAAGAAATGGGAGGCAGGATAGGATGGAGGGAAATATAGTTAGTCTTACACAACAAGACTATTATGGAAGTCTTTTGCAAAACTTCACATATATAGCTTATATTGAAGTACTTGCCTTTTCACTGAGGATGGGTGGGGAGGAAGGAAGGGAGAGAAGTTGGAACTCAAAATTTTAGGAACTAAGGTTGAGAATTGTTTTTACAAGCAACCTGGAAATAAGAAATACAGGCAATGGGGTATAGAAATCTATCTTGCCCTACAAGGAAAAAGAGAAGATGGGGATAAAGGTAGGGAAGGGTATGATTGAAGGGAGGGTAGATTGGGGGAAGGGGTAATCAGAATGCAAGGTGTTTTGGGATTGGGGGAGGGGAGAGTTGAAGAAAAAATTTGAAATTCATAATTTTGTGGAAATGAATGTTGAAAACCAAAAATAATTAAATAAACATTTAAAAAAGCAATGACTATATCCAGGCACTACGCTAAGTGCTGAAAATATAAATATAAGCAAAACAGAGGATAGTCTCTGCCCTCTTGGAGATTATATCCAAATGGGCAAAGACAAAAAAAAATAAAAAGACAGAAAAACAGAGTGGAGGGGTGTTGGTGAAAGACATGAAGGTTATTGTAAGGTTGGTTTTGAAGTTCAGAATGCCAGGAATAGAGTTAGTAGAAGAATGAAGGCTGCCCAACCTAGGGTCTTCCATAAAATGGAGGTCCCAGAAGAAACTTATTAATTGGAGAATGGGGCCATTCAGGCAGGAAGTTATTCTAGGGTGAGACAGTCACAGGAAAAAGTATTTGGATATTCCCAGAAATTTGGTTTATCAATAACTTCACCTTCCATATACTCTGCTAGCACTATATCTCTCTATTTCTATAGCTATATATTAAATAACTTCAACGACATAACTATGAGACTTAGTAAGGCATAGTAGAAAGAGTGTCACTGTTACATTAGGGAAATCTCAATTCTAATCCTTCCAGACATATACTAGCTTGTGATCATGGGCAAATCACTCAACTTCTCAATGCTCTGGACAACTCTCTGAGATCATACATTAGAGAGGTCTGGTGTAGATAGGTCCTGATGTAGAAATCAGAAACTCTTCTCCAATTTATAATCCAGAGAATTGCCTGGGGCACTGAAATGTTAAATGCCTTGGCAATTTAGAATTGGAACACAAACAAAGATGTTCCTGACTATGCATTACACCATTCTACCTCTCCTAGAAGGTATCTGCAGGGCATTTACAATACAGCAAGGGTGTGTTGGGTGTTAAGGGAGGACTGGCACCTTGGTGAGGGCTTGCCAAGCCCTTTTCAGAACTGCTTGTCCAATTTTGGTGTCCAACCAAATCACCCAACTCTCATCTGTGACTCCCAAAAGTTGTAACATGCGCAGCAGTCATACCCTGTTAAAGCCCTCTTAGCAGACAGACTAGTCAAGGTTAAGGGTGAGTCAGGGGAATGTCTACCCCCAGCATGTAAAGACTTCCCCCGGTGGAATGGTTGGACGAGAATAGTTGGTTCCCATAGCCATGAAGGTGGATGAAGGAGGTGCTGTGGAGTGCTTGAGCTTGATCAAGACATCAAAGACGCCAAGGTCATCCACTGCATCCTGGGGTCATCTGGACTTCATTGTCTCTAGAGGAGAGAAGGCTGACAACTTTTTGCAACTCTGCCTCACTTAAATCACATTCACAAACAAGTCAAGATATCATGTTCTCTTTGAAAATAAAGGTCAAACAACAACAGCAATAGAATATGCTTATATTTGGAATTCACAAATCAGCTAAAGGTTCACAGGCTGTTGTTTACTAAATAAAGAAATCTTAATATACAGTAATCTTTTAAAAATATTCTAAATCCTTCAAAAGTCCTAAATGACCGATTCTGTTTAATTTGTTCATTATTACCCTCAAAATATTTATGTTAGTATTGTAATATAAGGCAGCTGGTAGCACAACGAATGAGCCCCAAGCCTTGAGTCAGGAAGATCTGAGGACCAAATGAGATTTTATTTCTAATGGTAATTAGCACAGTGCCTGGTACATAGAAGGTGCTATGTACATGTATATTTCCTTCCCTTCCCTACTGCAGTACCTGTTCTGAGAAGACCATTCCAACTTACACTAAAGAATTGGAGCCTCAGGGTTTGACTACTAGGCCCTTTCAAGGCTTTAGGGGTACTTCTTGGGAATTGAAGGGGCAAGGTTATCTTTATAATGCTATTCAACTCATGAGCCCCAACTAGTGTGCTCTCACCATGATTATCAACATATGATCATTTTATTAACCAAATTAATAAGGTAATATAGTTGGTATAAAACATCACCCTCCAAAAGTCTGTGACATACTCTCTCACTGGTACATACAGAGTCAAGGGGAAGTAGGTTTTAAGGTTAGAGAGTTCCTGTGCCCAATGGGTAACTCACATCTCCTGGTTGTTAGAATTCCTTTTATCTGCTTCAAGAAGTACTCAGAAAGTTACCCCTTTGAAATGGTATAGCTTCTTTACTTGAGATCTTTGTACAGCTGTGAATCTATACCTTCTATACATTGACTCCTGATATAGACACTGCCACCAGATCTGCTATCCTGAGGGATAATGCAAAGATGTTGGGAAAGATGGGAAGCCATAAATCTTCTGGACTCTTCAAAGTTCACAAAATCCTCTGTAGGTCAAGTAAGGAAATCATAGAAGAAGTCACAGTGCTCATCTTCTCCCCCTCCCTTACTCCCATCACTAAGCAACTGCACAGGCTTGGAGTTTAAATGGAATTATTGCTCCTTACTCTTTGCTTTCTGGAAACTAAATTTCTCAAAGAACTTCAGAACTAGCTTCATATTTTTAGAAGACAGCTAGGGAATGGCAGCTCAGTGGTACAGTGGATAGACCACTAGACCTGGAGTGAGGAAGATTCATCTTCCTGAGTCCAAATCTGGCTTCAGATTATTCCAGCTGTGTAACCCTAGGAAGGTTAGTCAATGCTGTTTGCCTCCGTTTCCTCATCTATAAAATAAGCAGGAGAAGAAAATAACAAACCACTTCACTATCTTTGTCAAGAAAATCCCAAATGGGGTCACAAAGAATTGAACACAACTAACTGGCTAAAAAAACAATGAAAACAAAATTATCTTCAGAGGTTGAGTAACACATAGATTGCTAGGCAGATATAAGCACCTTGAGGACAGAACCATTCCTTCAATGCGCTGGTAGCCCCAGAGCATAGGTGTCTTGCACATAGTAGGCAGAAGCTTCATGAATACTTGTTGGATTGAATTGGGTTTTATTTGGCCTTCCTGTTATTAATTTCTGCCACAGAAACAAGTCATTTCTCATGTGAAGATCATAGGTAAAATGAGAAGTCAAGTGAAGAAACAAAAACTCAGATTAAAAATAAATGTAAGTAAATGCTAAATGTGTGCATATTATTTGGCAACATAAAAAAACTGTATTTTTAGTGTTGCTTATGTTTTTGTTGCATCATTTTTCTGATACTGATCTAAGTTTAGAGACTGAAAAGACAGACTTTTAAAAGGATCTTAAATTCTTTAAACCACAATTCTTTTCCCTGATTCTGGCATTTCTTAAGCCAAATAAGTAAATCAATGAATGGTATCTTCCAGGAATGGACACAGGATGTTTCACTGTCTTTCTGGCTGGGTTCTCAACTTCATCTGGACTTCAAAATCATGTCTTCTTCTCTACTGTTGGTAGTCCTGAAAGCCTGGGATCTCTTCATCTAGGAACAGCCTAGCACCCCTTGTAACCTAGACCCTACAGAACATACCTTCCCCATATAATATTTCTTTGCAATACCTCACCCCTTCTCTTTTTGGTGAATTCTTCCTATACCTGAGGTTGAGGGGCCTTAATTTTCCTTCCAGTTCTATTCCTGACTTACTCTGGACTTCAGAACCATGCACTTTCTCCTGCTCATCTTGGAACTTCTTTCAGAGCCTGGGGTCTTTTTGCCTTGGGATTGCCCTTAAAATTATTCTCCCACTTCAGCTACCTATACCCCAGGATGCTTCCATCTCCTTTGTGGGCTTTCTCCATTAGAATGTAAACTCCTTCAGAAAAATAATTATTTTTTAATGTTTTTATTTGAATCCTAGTATTTAGTACAGTGCCTGGCACATAGTAAATATTTAATAAATGTTTCTGTCCAGAAATAATTTATTTACTACAGTTACTAGCTTTGTGACCCTGGGCAAGTCACTTAGCCCTGTTTGCCTTCATTTCCTCCTCTATTAAATGAGCTGGAGAAGACAATGGCAAACCACTCCAGTATCTTTAAAAAGAAAACAAATGAGTTCTCAAAGAGTCAGACATGACTGAAATAACTGAACAGCCACAAATAAAGTCTACAAGCAATATTTTATAATAGGCTTCTTCTTTACTATCATACAATTGATTGAAGGATGTAGAGCATAGAAAATTCCACTGCCATTATTATATGATGATTGTTAAAACAAGTATTTGATTCATTGCAGATATGCAGATGATATCACTCTGATGACAGAAAGTGAAGAAGAATTTAAGAAGCCTCTTGATGAAGGTGAAAGAGGAGAATGTAAAATCTGGCTTGCAGCTTAAGAGCAAAAAAAAAATAAGATCTTGGCAACTGTTCCCATCACTTCCTGGCAAAGAGAGGAAAAAGAAATGGAAGCAACGTCAGATTTTATATTCTTAGGCTCAAAGATCACTAACAGAGGAAGACTGCAGCCGTGAAATTAAAAGATACTTGCTCCATTTAAGGAAAGCTATGGCAAATCTGAACAGCATACTAAAAAGCAGAGACATCATCTTGCCAACAAAGGTCCATATAGCCAAAACTATGGCTTTTCCAATAGCAATGTATGACTGTGAGAGTTGGATTATGAGAAAAGCTGGGTACCACAGAACTGACACGTTTGAACTGTGGTGCTGGAGAAAACTTTTGAGTCCCTTGGACAGCAAGGAGATTCAATCAGTCAGTGCTTAAAGAAATTAATTCAGGTTATTCACTGGAAAGTTAAATACTGAAGCTGAAGCTTAAATACTTTGACTACATAATGAGAAGATTGAACTCATTGTAAAAGACCCTGATGTTGGGAAACATTGAAGACAAAAGGAAAAGGGGATGGCAGACTGTGATGTGGATAGTATCATGGGAACAGTGAACATGAACTTGGACAGGCTTTGAAGGATAGTGGAGAATAGTAGGGCCTGGCTTGTTATGGTCCATGGGGTCACGAACAGTTGGGCACAACTAGATAACAGCAGCAACAGTAACACAAACAAATTTGATTAATAAGGAAGATACAACCTCAAAGATTCTCCTTCCATAAGAGACAATGAGTTGGGTCCAGAACTGAAAGTTGGAGAGCAGGCTGGATGGACAACCTTTTCAGTTTTTACTGACCCAAACTTCTTCTTGAAATAGCAGTTCATCTTTTTAATACTAATATTTTTCCAGTATTGTTTTATAACTTAGAGTGATGAAAAACTATAATCTTTGAATAAATAAAATTGAAGATCACCCAGAAGGTAATGGAGAGATGGATTGTGGGTATGAGCAAGATAACACCTAGTGTGTTAAACACTACAGAAGAAAAGTGGCTAAGTCAGGTGCCATCAAAGTCCTATATCTCCACTTGGATGTTCCCTATAATATGAAAAAAAGAACTTTCCTTTAAAATCTTTCCCTCCTCTAAATTTTGCTATTTGTGTTAAAGTTGGCATGATCCTCTAATTCATCTAGGAATGAGGAAAATATCAATGATAATACAGAGACATTCTGAAGTGTTAAAGAGAAGGGTTAAAGGAGCTAAGGTGGTATGTGAAAAAAGATTTGGAATAGTCGCTGTAGAAAATGTGAAAGGAAGTCAATAATAAATACAAGAATGAAGGGAAGGATGGATAGCAGTGAGGGCTGAGGTGAGGTGAATTTATACTACATATATATACTACATATGTATATAATGAATTTATACAACACTCAACATAGTTTTATGTTATTCTCATGCGTTCAGAGATTTGTGAGAAATAACAAGAGCAGAGAATAGTAAAGATGAGAATTTTTTATGGTTGGGAATGAGTAGGAAAGGGAGGTAGAAAGCAATTGAAAACTGGTTCCAGTTTAGATAATAATGCACCTGGGGCCAAAAATGTGATTGTGAACTGAGAGAATCCAGAAAAGTCAGACTAGAAATCATAATAAAGATAAGAATTAGATTCAATAGCAGTGAGGGAGAAGGAATAATAGGGTTGGAGGTTGTGGCCAAATGGGAAAGCATCAGAGATCAAGACCTTGGAGATGGCAAAATTTTTAAAAAATAAATTTTATTGATGCATTTTATTTTTGCATCACCTACATATCCCAATGCATTTTTCACCTTCCCATTCCTAGACTCTGATCCCTTATACCAATTAAAAATATGCAAAAAAAAAGTTAGGAAAAAGTATAAAAAAGTCCGACAATATACAGTATTCCACATAGCACTTTGATGAGCTGCATGATGACAAAATTTAGCATTATAATTTTGCAGCATTAGTCTGGATCACTTTATTTTTGTTTTATTGTGTTCATTGTGTATGTTGTTTTCCTGGTACAGCTTCCTTTGCTTTATGTGAGTTTGTAATTGTCTGTCCATGCTTCTCTTTAATTATTATATTTATCATTTCTTAGAGAACAGTAATATTCCATTATATCTACTTTGTTTCTAGGATTTTTCTACTATAAAAAAGGCTCCCATATTTTAATATACATGGGGCCTATGTTTTAGGTGGGGCCATTCTGAATATGAGTTTTAAGCTTTGGCTGGTTTGCTAGATAGCTGAAGAGAGCTCTAAGGCAATACTTCTTTCTTAGATCATTGAAGTTATAAGCAATCATAAATGCAGTCAAAAATTCTAAATAGACTGTGTCCTGGATGTGTGGCCCAAATGGTAATTCTGACATATCTCTTACTGCAGAGAATTTTGCAGCAAGATGAAAGAAAGAATATCTGAAGAAAGGAAAGGTATCCATGGGGCACAATAACCAAGAAGAAAGCCGAAAGCATACAGACTCAGATATCTATCTACAATGAAAATAAGTACAAGTAAAGGTAAAATGAATTAAAGATTCTCAGATAAGCAAGCAAGTTTGACCACATAGATGTCATCGAAACATGGTAGGAAGGGATTTATTAATGGAATTTAACTTTGGAAAAGTATGCCTCACAAAAAAAAAGAAACAGAGAAGGAAGGCAGGAGAGTCACACATTATATCAGTAACATATTTTTGCGAGGACATCCAGGAACCTGATGGGTGAAAACATGGTGGCGAATATTTGGATAAGGACCAAGAGAAGTAATATTGTTGATCAAGGCAATGTGGTATAATGGAAAAGGGCTGCATTTTTTGAACAAAAAAGGTCAAATTCTGGTTCTACCAGTGTGACCTGGAACAAGTCATTTAACTTCTTTGTGACTCAGTTTCCTTACATATAAAATGAGGGGGTTTTACTACATGATTTTTAAAATTTATTCCAATCCTAAATCTACAATCTTGTGTATAATACAAACTCTCTGAGTGGAAGAATGAGTCAGATTAATTTGGAAAACATCATAAATATATCACAGAAGCAAAATATTATACCTACATCATATTCTTCTGAACTGTTCTCTTGGTGAAAAATAAACAAAAAGCTGACAAATTTGTGATTTGCCTAAATGATAGCATCATCCTTCAAAAAATGTAGAAAGTTATAAGAGAAAATATTATTCTGGACCAAGAAGAAGGAACTGGTAGCTATATTCTTCTCCGATCAGGTCACCTTTAGAATACTTTGCTCATTTATGGGCCCTACGTTTTTGGAAAACCATAGTAAAGTGAAAGGGATAGTTTCAGAGAAAACTTAGAAAACTTGTATGAACTGATTCAAAAGAGTGAAATGAACAGAACGAGGTGAACAAATTACATGACAACATTGTAAGAACAATTTTGAAAGAAGGATGCTGTCCACCTTCTCACAAAGAGGCATTGGACTCAGGGCGCAGATTGAGACATTTAGGGTATAGGCAACATGGAAATTTGTTTTATTTGACTATACATACTTGTTAATAAAGTTTTGTTTTCCTTTTGTCCTTTGGGGGAGGATAGAAGAAAGGAAAAATGAGCATTTGTTTATTTTAAAAATTAAAATAAATTGAACCGGAATTTGTACAGAAGAGGGAGACCGAAATGGCCAGGGGACTGGAGAATATTAAAATTTGTTGGAATAATTTAAAAATTTGACCTAGAGAAGACAGAGAGGACACGGTGCTTTCTTCAGGTATTGGAAAGGCTATCATATAGAAGAAAAATTAAACATTCTTCTTAGCCCTGGAAAGTACAACTAAAGAACAGTGGTTGGAAGTCTTGCACTCTTTCACATGATAGCCCTTCAGATAAGTAAAGACAACTTTCATGCCCTTGCTAAGTCTTCCCTTCTCTAGATTAAACATTCCCCAGTCTTCCAACCAATGCTCTTATGGAATGGTTTCCATGCTCATTATCACTTTGGTTAGTCACTCTCTGGACATTTTCAGCTTGTGAATATCCCTATAGAAGCAAAAATAGAGTTGGAGAAGATTAGGGAAAGGAAAAGTTGGCATGGACTGGGATAGTTAGCGAAATTTCTTAGGGGACCTGAAGCTTATATAAGGTCAAGATGGACCTTAAACAATGGGTAGAATTTTAAAAGATGGAGAACAATCACTGTAGGACTAAGAGAAGTGGTAAATAGAAGTTCAAAAGGTGGTAGAAGGTGGCATTTTGCATAGCACACCTAGTGGCTAAGCCTAACTAAAGTAGAGAGCTAATGCTGGGGAAAAGGAGATAAGTTTGACTTGTTAGAGAGACCTAATTATGAAGACGCTTGAGAGTCATTCTAATATTTATGTTAGGAGGAGAAAAACTAGAAAGTCATTGAAAATTTCTGAGCAGGATAGTAGTTATCAAAAGGTTTCTGAGCAGGGGAGCATTAATGAAAAACCAGTACAGGACTGATTAGAAATTGGGAGAATAGTTCTGATGCTAATACAATAGTCCAGGCAAGAGGTAATAAGAGTCTTGATTAGGGTTGTGGCAGAGGGAGGCTCTTTGGATCTCTAACATCAAAGGCACCATGAGCTGTAAATATAAAGTTACAATCTGTCGAGCTAGTCTCTTCCCTTAGCTAAGTTACTCCCTAGTGGTAGCTTAGGCACTGGGCCTACTGGGATACTACTTAGTAAATGAGCATTTCAGTGTATCCTGAAGGTAATGGAGCCTCCAAAGGTGCCTAACTTACCATTAGGGAGTAGTTGAGGCACCAGGAGAATCTGGCTCAATACATTATTCTGGATCTATATTTATGTTCATGGCTTACAAAGTGCTGAGGGGCCCTTAGGGATGAAGGAAGCAGCACGAAGCTAAGAAAATATTATTAAATAGATTTATTTTTGGTTGCTAAAGTAGTGCAATGCCCTCTGGAGAACCACTGAAGGAGAATAAATTATTTCCTGCAGCCCCAGCACTTGTCTTTTTAAGAGTCTCTCATTGAACCCCTGGTGCCCTCCCTAATACTTTCAGCTAATCTTGTTGCTATAGTTACTCCAATTAATTATATGCTTAACTAGCCTTACTAGTACATGCTAGCAATTCAATTAAAATCTGATTTTATTCTTCTTTGAAATTCAAGGCTTTTTCAGCCTCCAGCTCATGAAACTGCATATAATGGGGATAGAAAGGGTCTCAGAGGTCATTCAGTCCATTTCCCTATGGTATCTTTTCCCAGAACTTGATGGTGAGGAACATTTTACCCTGAAAGAGACCTTGATCCTCCCACTAAAATACAAGAGCCATAGTATCAGGGAGATTTGAACCCAACAGCTGATTCAGTCATGAAACTCTATAAAACTGCACTCAGTGGGAATAAATCTAGTGTGAGTAGGTTTTTTCCTCCCGTCTTCATTTTAATAATGTATTTAAATTGAAAATGGAGATACACAGAATTCCTAAATTATTGGCTCCGATTTAACATTGTTTGGAAGTCAATCAGTATTATGAGTAGACTCAGCACCTGTGCCTTATAAAAGAGGCTTCCCTTTTGGGCCATAGAAACTAGAGGGAACACAGACAGCATTAAAAAGCACTTAAGAGTGTCATGGGATCTTTGGCCTCTAGAGAAAAGGTAGGAAAACTTACAGTGTTTTAGTTGGAGGCACTGTCCTACCAATCCACAATTCGTAAGACTAGCTGTAAGGAGACCACTCGTATTAGGACACCAAGAAGTATTAGCCATCATGGAATTTCAGAGCTGGAAGAGACCCCAAAGATCTCTAACCCTCACACTTTGCAGGCTAGGAAGCACAGATGAAGAGGAGCCCAAGATTACATAGGTAGTTGGAAGTAGGGTCAGGACTGTAATTCTTCAGGCCACTTCTCTTTTAATTCAGTATTCCTTCCACCATACTACACAAATGAGAGTGTTTTTGAATCAAAACTATTATCTTCATTGCCTTTAATGTCTTATCACACTCCTGCAGTCTTCAAGATTGTAGAAATTCTATAAAGTCCTTTCTATTCTCTATTTTTCCTTCAACTAGCCCTCTCATTTAAACTCAGGAGACTGAGATCTACTTCAGTATAGCAGGAGAAGGGACTGGAACATTTCTCATGGAACTGGGAATGTGCTAAGGCCCCTTCTGGTAAGACTTGTATTCTATACCTTTGCTAAAGGACCCACAATACCCACAGCTTTTGTTGGGCTCTTAGTCCTCATGGCAGGGTAATGATTGCTATTGATTTGGTGAATTCTACTAGATTTCTATAGTAACAAATATTGCTTGAAATAAGATGGGCTTTAGAACTTTTTCTAAATTTACTAATATTTTTCTTTCAACGATTTGCATGAAGTCAGGATGTTGTTTGCACTTTGTTCTCAAAGAGGACCACGACATCCGGAAGGCAATATCATGACTGGAAAGGAAATTGGATTTAAGGGAGGGAGAGTTGTGCAGTCACTAACCTGACTTTCTGCTCTGGAGCCATCTGGGCTCAGCGACATATATAGATCAGGACAGCTGGAGATGGCCCCAGATGCAGTGGGAGACCTTGGTCTTTTTAAGCTAAGATCTTTTCCAGGTCTCAGTTTCATTGAGGCAATTCTAACCACTGGACCCAGATGACTGTAGGGGAGAAAGTGAGACTGGTGACTGCATAGCCCTGCCTCACTTAAATTCACTTTCAAGTCATGGAATAACCTTCTTGATGTCATGGTCCTCTTGGAGAACAGAAGGAAAAAACTACAATAAAGTCATTAACCTCACTCTTTCTTCCAGAGTCATCACAGTCCAACATCTTCTCCACCCTCTCCTCACATGAGACTCTCTCCCATACCTTTCATCTCAATGTTGCCAGAGAAAAATGACAAAAGCACAGGTCTGACCGTGCCATTCTCCTACCCCAAAACTCAGCTGGCACCCTTTTGTGAGCTTGCTTCAAGTCCTTGATATGACAATTAGACATCTTTGTTTATCTTGCTTTGAATTTGCCTTTTATCTCCCATTTCTCTTCTAAGCACTAGGTTCAATTTATCACCACTCCCTGAACATGCTCCATGTTTTCCTTCCTCTGAGGTTTGTTCCTACCATTTCTATGATTTGGAATGATCTGTACACTTCTATCATCTCTACTTGGCAATTATTTAAGTCCAGTACTGAAATGGACTTGATAAAGAAGTAACTCTATTGTTCTGACCTACAAAAAAAATATGAACTTTTCCCCTCCTTTTTTTCCTTTCTGTATTTGGAAAGTGGGCATGGGAAACAGAAGACTGGTACTTTGCTCCCTATTAACAAAAGTTATTTGGATAGATTAGGTTTGTTGGGAAGGGGTTATCCTGTCTAGTTCCAAATTGTACTTGCTTTCTGGGGGTCATCTAAACCATCGGCTGACATAATGAGTCTTATGAAACTGTTTAGGACTCTGTGACACTTTTATAACAATATCAGGGTAGATATCTCAGTTTTCATTCCTTTCTATTATGAACGTTTCTTTCTGTGCTTTTTTATAAGCTCCTATTAGAACTACCCCATTGATTGTTGTAGGAAAACAATAAAGAACACCCCACCCCCCAAACCTCATAGCCCACATTTGTAGAAATATAGACATTACTAGATCTGAAGATTTCTCAGTAAAATTCTGAATGGGGCAAAGAAACAAACTGACAAAAATGATCTTTTGGGATCATCATCATGATCAAGTCCCAATCTAGAGCTTGATAAGGAAGAGGAACTTGGATGTGGTCTACACATGAAATCTCAGGGAACAGAGACTAGCATATGAAGAAAGTGTTCAGCAATGTCAAAAGCTGACAAGAAGTCAAAAAGAATGAGGAATGAGAAGATGCCAGCAGATTAAGCGAGTGAGAGATTGCTAATTACCTTGGAGAGAACAGTTGATGTGTGATAGCATAAATTCCATTGCAAGGGTTACACAGTAAACAGTAGGAGAGCAAACAGAAGCAATGAGTGTAGGCAGCTTTTTTTCTGGACCATCCCTTGGAGATTTTTGTAATGCAATTTGAAACAAAACGTTGATATTACATATTTGATGCTTGCAAAAATGTTCAGATAACGGTCATATCACTATTACAATGGTACCAACAGCATTTAAGTTATCACATTACTTGAAACTCAATATATTGTATTTGACCAGGTGTGTGTAGTTAGGAGAGGACTGAGAAGACTGCATTTCACTCCCAGTTGTACCACTAGCTGGGGAGACAACTTATTTTGGCCTTTTTTTTTCCATCTATAAAATTAAAGGATTGGACTAAATCATTTCTAAGATCCTTTTCAGATTTCACTTTGGTGACTCCCTATATGTTCAAATGAGCTTGGAAAATTGTGCTGACACTTTGATACTTTGGGAACAAATGAGATAGGAGGGGTGAGAGAAAGTGAGTAGTGGAGGATGATGCCTAAGTTCTGAGCCTGGGTGAATGACAGGAGAGTGGCACCCTTGATGGCAAGAGGGAAGTTAGGAGGAGGGAAAGGTTTTAGGAGAAAGATAATGAATTCAATTTTGAACCCTGTGGAATACCCACACTTAGGGGGGCATGACCTGGATGAAGATCCCACAAAGGAGACTGAGAAGAAACAGTTATTATTTTTCCTATAATTATTAGGAGTGGTCCAGAGAAGGTCACATGTGACTTAACTGGAGATTCCCCCAAGGGAGCATTAGGGAGGAAGTAGGTACAAATGAATATCAGGCAGCACCATTGGAATGGAAGCAGTCCAAGCAAGCTCTGCCTCCCAAATACACATACACGCACTGAGGCCACACTGATATCTCCATAGTGTCATAGAGACAAGTGAAAAAGGGACACCCAACCAAGAGCCCTACAAAACAATGGTAGCTTCGGGCACTGCAGTCTTCAAGCCACATCAAGAAGAGGGAGTTTATTATGATCTTCAGTAAGGTTATTCCCAGGATCTGCATTAACTCAAAATTTCCTAGGTCCAATGATTTCTAGTTCCAATTTTACTTCAGGTATCAGAAAAACTCCTGGATCAAAGCAGTTTTGTTTTTCTTTTTTCTTTTGGAGGGTTGGGGTTCCATTCAAAAAATTTTCAATTGCTCTCCCAGCTCTAAGATTATAGATAAGATAATGGGTGTTGCTAATCAACAAAGAAAATAGAAGCTTTTGACTTTGAATTTTAGGAGATTCTAAATATTAGAAATTCTAGAAAGTGGGTGGGACAGAAAAGAAGGGGTACTCCTCTTTTAAAGAAGTTAAGTGGCATAGTGGATAGAATTCTGGACTTGGATTCAGGGAAAAGTGATTTCAATTTATGCCTCACATTAGCTGTGTGACTCTGGGCAAGTCAACAAACTCTTTTCAGACTCAGGTCTCTCATCTGTAAAACAGAGGTAATCATAGCATTGGCTGAGCATCAAACGAGATCTTATATCTTAAGCACTTTGCAAACCTTAAAGTACCATTTTAGTACGAGTTATCATCACCATCATTGCTGTTAACATTATTAGTGTTACTGGGATGTAGGGTGTGTTTAGGGAGGATCACTACCTTTGGTGTGATGGCTGCCAAGCCCTTTAGGGGCTCTTTCCACCTTTGGTGTCCACCTGTTCCACCCGACTCTCACCTGTGGCTCCAAGAAGCTGCAGCATGAGCAGTGGCCACACCCCAGTAAGTCATTTGGCAGACAGGCCAAATCAGGTTGAGGGCAATCAAGGGATCTCAAACTCATTGGTGAGTTAGGAAGGTGTCTGCCAAGTATGTGAAGACTTCCTCTGGTGGAATGGGCGGATGAGAACAATTTGTTCCAACAACCATGAAGGCAAATGAAGCAGGAGATGTGGAGTGCTTACAGCTTGGTTAGATGTCAAAGGCACCAAGGTCATCCACTGCATCCTGAGCCATTGCCGGCTGTCTTGACTCTGTCCTGCCACTGCACTATGATGACTCTGGAGAAGAGAGTGAGGCTGATGCCTTTGTGCAACTCTGCCTCACTTTATGATGACTCTGGAGAAGACAGTGAGGCTGATGCCTTTGTGCAACTCTGCCTCACTTATATCCAATTTACACATGAATCAAAAGACATCACCCATACCATTTCACTATTTATTATACCTCAAAGTCCTGTGGCAACAGGCAAGTGATGAAGCAGCAGGTGCAGATACACTGGGAGCTGTAGTCACAACTCTTCACACAGGCAGCCCAGGCCATAAGGTCATTTCTCATTGGAAACAGCAGTGGTACTCTGCAGCTCCCTGGGTGTCTGAGCAGCCTTTAAAGGATCTCACAGCTCACCTCCTGGTGTGAGGAAGGGAGCTAGAAAAGGTGTCCTAAACATTGTCTGCTTACCCAACCCTGGCCTGATTACCGCAGTAGGTGGGGAATCCCATTATGAGGTCGAAACACAAAAAAATGTACAAAATATACAAAAACATCTGCAAAGATGATTCCACTCACCATCAGTACATGGAACATGTCCACACTAATAGACAACACAAAATCCAATAGACCTGAAAGAAGAACTGCTCTTGTTGCAAGAAAATTCAACAGGTATCACATCCAAATAGCAGCCCTGAATGAAACAAGGTTGACAAATGAAGGCCAGCTTACTGAAGTTGGAGCTGGATACACCTTTTTCTGGAGTGGGCACAGTTAAGGGGAGTGTTGGGAAGCTGGCATGGGTTTTGCAATCAAAACTAATCTAGTCAGCAAGCTGGTATACCTGCCAAAAGGAATGAATGACAAGCTCATGACTATGTGGTTGCCACTCATAAGAAAATGCCATGCTACCATCATTAGTGCCTATGCTCCCACCATGACAAACCCTGATGAAGTCAAAGAAAAATTTCATGAAGACCTAGAGACCCTTATCATCAATGTGCCAAAAGAGGACAAGCTTACAATTCTGGGTGACTTTAATGCTAGAGTAGGCTCCAACTACCAGACTTGACAGAGAGTCCTAGGGAGGAATGGAGGTGGAAATAGCAACAGCAATGGCCATTTACTGTTGAAGACTTGTGCATCACATGACCTTCTCATCACCAACACTGTCAGAACACTAGCAAATACCAAGACTGGTTTGATGAAAATGATGGGGAAATTCGGAAGCTGATAAATGAAAGACAAGAACTCCACAGGATTTACCAGCAGGATAGTTCATCCACCTCTAAGAAGGCAGCATTTAATTCCATCAAAAGCAAAGTACAAGCAAACTTAGAGAGATGCAGGATTCCTGGCTTAGTAAGAAGGGAGATGAAATTCAGTTTTATGCTGATAATAACAATCTAAAGCCCTTTTATGATTCCTTGAAAGCTATTTATGGACCAAAAACCTATGGTGCATCACAATTACTCAGTGCTGATGGAACCACATTGATTGGTGATAAGGAAATGATCCTAGAGAGATGGGCAGAACACTTCCATAGTGTTCTCAGCAGACCATCATCAATCAATGCTGAGGCCATTGACCATTTATCTCAGGCTGAAGTCAATCCCTCCTTATCTGAACTTCCAACTGAAGAAGAGGTTTTGAGGGCCATTAGGCTCCTTTCATCTGGCAAAGCACCTGGTGCTGATTCTATTCCAGCTGAGATTTACAAGGTAGGGGGACCATTGCTCATACGAAAGCTGACTGAAATTTTCCAGGTTATATGGCAAGAGGAGGTTATTCCCCAGGAGTTCAAGGATGCCTCCGTTGTCCTTCTCTATAAGGGTAAAGGGAATAGATTGTCCTGCAACATTCACAGGGGGATCTCTCTCTTAGTCACTGCTGGCAAAGTTCTTGCTACAGTTCTCCTTAATAGGCTGATCCTTCACCTGGAAGATGGTCATATACCTGAGAGCCAGCATGGCTTCAGAAAGGGCTAAGGAACGGTCAACATGGTGTTTGCTGCCTGACAACTCCAGGAGAAATGCCAGGAGCAGAACAGAGGTCTGAACACAATGTTTGTAGATCTGACCAAGGCCTTTGACACTGTTAGTCATGGAAGCTTATGAAAAATTATGTCAAAATTTGGTTGCCCGGAGAAGTTCATCAATAGTGTACGTCAATTTCATGATGGCATGTTTGCCCAGGTTCTGGATAATGGACAGTGCTCTCGTGCCTTCCCAGTCACCAATGGAGTGAAACAGGGCTGTGTGCTTGCTCCCACACTTTTTAGCATGATGTTTTTAGCCACGTTGACAAATGCTTTCAATGAAAACGGCATCAAGGTCAACTACTGTACTGATGATAAGTTCTTCAATTTGAAAAGACTGCAAGCCAAGACCAAAGTGGAGGGAGTGTTGGTGCATGATTTCTGTTTGCAGATGATTGTGACTCAGTGCAGCCTCTGAAACTGAGATACAGGAAAGTATACTAATTTTGGCCTAAAAATTAATAACAAGAAAACACAGGTTCTCCATCAGCCACTACTACACCATCCAAACGTGGAGCTATCTGTTACAACAAATGGAGAAGTTGTGAATGCTGTGGATAAATTCACTTACCTTGGTAGTGTACTTTCCAGGGATGTACACATTGACAATGAGGTTGATGCACACATTGCCAGAGCTAGCTCAATGTTTGGGAGGCTTCAAAGAAAGGTTTGGGAGAGAAGGGTATAGACTGACTACAAAACTGAAGGTTTACATAGCCATTATGCTGACCTCATTGTTATATGCTTGTGAAACACGGACAGTCTATCAGCGCCATGCCAAGAAACTGAATTGCTTCCATTTGAACTGTCTTAGGAAGATTCTGAGAATCACCTGGCAAAGTAAGGTACCAGACACTGAAGTCCTTGCTCTAGCTGAACTGCCAAGTGCTTCAGAAAGCACAACTCTGATGGGCTGGCCACATTGTTTGAATACAAAATGCATGCTTGCCAAAAAGACTATTTTATGGAGAACTTGCATGGGGCATGTGACCACATGGTGGCCAGAAGAAACGATACAAGAACACTCTCAAAATCTCTCTCAAGAACTTTGGATTTAATTGTGCAACATGAGAGAAACTAGCACAGGACCACTCAGCATGGCATGCCCGCATCAGAAAGGGTGCTGTGTTCTTTAGGCAAAGCAGAATTGAGACTGCACAAAGTAAACACAGGATGCACAATTTGGGATATCCACTCCAAATATTCACACGGACTATCTGTGCCCAACCCGAGGTAGAGCATTCCAAGCTCATGTTGGTCTGATCAGCCACAGGCGGACACACTGAAATTTCACTTTATCTTGGTGATGTCATTTTGGTCCTCTTTGAAGATGAAGAACAACCATGATTGTTACTATAATGAGGATGAGGAAGAGGAGGAGGCTGGACCCACAACAATAGATTAATCTTTTATGCTTGCTGTTTTAAAGGATTTGTTTACTTTCTTAAAAGATGGGAGAATGTGGGAGGTGGTTTACTTTCTTAAAAGGTGGGAGAATGAATAGAGAGCTGGAATAGAAACTAGGAGATCTTGGGATCAAATCTAACCTTACTACACAACTACTAGCTGTGTGACCCTGAACAAGTTGCTTCATCTCTGTTTGCTTCAGTTTCCTCATCAATAAAATAGTAATGATAGTAGAACTTACCTATGAGGATGGAATAAGAATAGTTATAAAGCACTTTACAAACCTTAAAGCACCATGTAAATGCCAGATATTAGCATTATTATTACTATCCATCATTCAGTACAACTGGTGCTTGCTCATGTTTTCTTATTATAGTAATTTCACATAAAAGGTATTATTGTCTCTTCTTACTAGGAGGTTATAGGATTATTAAAACCATTTGATTATTTATGGGGCCTGGAAAAGAAAATTACAAATTCAAAGCTCAGTAACAGAATGATAACATAGATCTCTTGTGTATGTTTTGATTATTCAACTATAATAAATACAAGATTAATGATTTCTAAACCATTTTGCTTAATATTATATTTCAGTAGTACGTACAACCTTTTCTAGTGGAATATTACTACTAGAGGCATTGTCTCAACTCTAGCCTTTATCCTAGGCTCTAGGCGTTTTAAATCTCATTTTTATTTTCTGGAGGAACAGGAACACTAACCCTAGTATCCTGGCCAATCACAACTGTATTACTTTTCCTGACTAAATTTCCTTGTACAGTTTTGAGTTCATCTCACATGCTTCTCGGCTTAAAAGTGGCATATCCATTGTTAATCAACTGCTGTTAATATCTCTGAATCTCTAGACTCTCATCTGTATAGTCTTTCATGCTTTCTAACTTTGGAAGATTATTTGATTAAGAAGAAAAGAAGATTCATCTAGACTCCTATAGGAAAAGACAAGAACTCGCTTCCTTCTTGGGCCCCCACCTTTGGAATGTGAGCCTTTCTAGGCAAAATAGTCATACCTGCTCTTGCTCCTACTGGACAGTTCTTACTCCCTAGTCAATCCTCTTGACCCTACATACATTTTTTTCGAGAGGATGGAATAAGTGAGGCTATGTGTCCCAACCACCTATTTTTTAGCCTCTTTGCTCAGTTTTCCAGTCTCCAAACTCCAGCCACCACTCTATCACCTTGCTCACTTGAAAGACATACCATCCTTGCTGCTACTACAACCACTAGACACTCCTATTCAGCTAAACAAATACAAAACTTTTGGTGTGGGAGTACTCCAATTCACTACTCACATTTATGCCGTCAAACTGAACTCAGAACTCCTAGTAGTCTTGGTTGCTCCTGGGGTGCGAAGAAAAACAAACAAAATAAAAACAAACGAACAAGACTCCTTGTCTCCGAAACCTCTGCAGCTAGGCTTTTAAGACTTCTCTCAGTCACAAAAAACAGTTATATCTATAAACCGAGAGAGCTGGACTATGTGATCATAATGGTTTCTTCCAGCTTTAAAATTCTACGCTTCCATGATTGCATCCTGGAGGCAGATGAGTGGCAAAGGGAATCCTCCAATAACCTGAGAGTCTGTCTTATCAAAGCATCATCAACTGAGGAGTTAGCAATAGTGAATCACAATTACAGTTTTCCCTAGGGACCCTGACGAGCAATGCCTGATAAAAAAAAAAAAAAGGAGAACTGATTATTGCCTTAGGTAAACTTTCTAATGATCATTAGACTCTGGGTATTTTCCTATGGCATTAATATGGGTGCTACACACAATTCCTTAGAACTCCATTGTTATTTATCGCTAATTAATGCCCATATATTAACATGTTTAATCTCATAAACTCCACAAAATGGGGAAACCCATAAGGAAAATGATTATTGAATAGCAACTCCCTCCACAGTTACTCTACATGCACATTTTACCCAAGCAATTGCTATAGCAACCCCAACCTTATAAGAATCTCTACCTTAGCCAGAGATGTATATATAAGGAGAGAACTCTGTGTGTGTGTGTGTTTGTGTATGTATGTGTGTGTGTTTGTGTGTTTAATAATTTGAAATATACCTTCGAGACAATGGATTTTATTTTTTGGCAGAGCAGAAGGGGGAAACAATAAGAAAATTGCCTCGCCGATAATGTCATCTGGTCCTCATAAAGCATTTTCCTTCTCAATACTCTCTCCCTGCCTTTAACACTTAGAATCTCTTCTTTCAAAATTCGGTTTCAGTGCTGACCTCTAAGACTTTCCTGATTTCCCCAACCCCCATTACTTTGTATATTTTGCATTGACTTACCTATTAAAATGTCATTTCCCACTAGCAGAATGTGAGGTCTTTGAGAGCAGAGCGATATTTCGGTTTTATCTTTGTATTACCAGTGGCTAGCAGAGTACACAGAATAATATTTTATAATTGCTTGCTAAGTCAATGCACCATCCCACTTAGACACAAGGGTTTTCTTTTTCTTTTCCATTGCAATTCTTCTATAGAGAATCCTGTGATTCCCCTCATAACTCTCTCCTATGAACACCCTTCTTTCCTCTGACACTGCTTTGTGCATGCCATTTTCGATCCTGTCTCACTGTTATACTGATAAGAAATAATCTACGAACCAGTCTCAATAAAGGCAAAGATGTTGTTATTCTGACACAAGTGTTAACGTTTTGTTAACCATCTTCAGTATCCAAATGAGAACTGGTTAAAAGGGTCTGCTTATTTCCATACCAGAAGGTTTTGTAACTTTATCAAAAGAATCCTTCTCCTTAGAGTATATTTCTTTAAGGGCTGCTTTCAACTAAACATAAACTTAAGGTCTGTTTTCTACACTAGAAAGCTACAGGCCCAGAATTAGCCTCTTGAATATACATACCAAGAATGATGTCTGCTTAAAAGCCTGGCCTCAGGCACCTGCCCCCAGCCTCCACTCCCAAGGTATCTATCTTATTTACAGTGAAATGTAACAAGTCTAACTTAGATATTATGCAAATTATAAGCTTCCACCTTCTGCCTCACTTTTTAGCTTCTTATGGTTATTTTTCTACAGAAGCCTGGGAAATAAAATGTAGCCTCAGGAAAGGACCAATTACAGAAGAAACCACACAGAGCAGAAGACTCAGACCAGGTCAATTTGGATGGTCTTCCAACCTCACAGAGAGCATACCAAGGAAAGAGAACTGTAGAAGTTCCTCTGATGGGAGACAAACCTGAAGTCAAAGCTTAGTATTCAAGCTGTCACAAATTGTTCCAAGCCTCTCATCAGTGAGAAATAGCCTCCATCAAAAAAAATTCTATGAACACCTGATCTCTCAGCCATAAATCTCCTTGTTGGAAATAACACCCTATACATATTTCATCTAGGCCTGAAAGGATACCACAGACACTCTTCCTTAAACAATATCAGAAGCATCATAAACCTTGGTGAGGGAGGCAATAATGCGAACCTAAAAGGAATTAATTTCATGCTAATCATATGTGTCAGTGAGATCCACTCACAGCTGCTTCACATGAACCAAGTTTTATACATTAGGTGCTTTCTTGTGTAAGAGTAGTGGGGTAGCTGCTAGGCAAAAACCTTATCGTGACATGAATAGTGTGTTAATTGGGATTTTTTAATTGGGAAAATCCTTATCAAGCAATCAACAAGCATTTTTAAATATCTGCAACGTGCCAAGCACTGCATTACACATTGGTACTACCAAGGCAAAAGTACAACATTTCTGACCTTCAAGATGCTTACGATCTAGCCAGGGGAGACAACACATATATACAGACATATATTTGTATATGTCTGTATATATGCACACATCTGCTTATATGTATATACATGAATATATACATGCATGTATGTACACATGTTGTATATATGCACATATGTATTGTGTATGTGTGCATATAACACAGAGAAGTTAATTGCAATGCGAGGGGGAAACACTAGCAGCCTAGGATGATGTAAATCTTCATACTGAAGTTATATTTAATTTAAACCTTGAAGGAAACTAGAGATTATAGAGATGAGGAGCGAGTGGATTCCAGGCATGAAGAACAACCATTGCAAAAATATAGTGTGGGGAGATGAACTGCCTTATATAAGAAATATTAGGAAGATCAGTTGGACTGAACCACAGCATCCATGAAGGGGAGTGGTATGCAATATGTATGGAAAGTTAGTTTGGGTCTATGTTATGAAGGGCTTTAAATGTCAAACAAAGAATTTTATATTTGATCCTTGAAATAAAAGTGAAACAGTAGAGGAAGGTTTCTTAATCTGGAGTCCTTGAACTTGTTTTTAAAAATATTTTTATAACTGTATTTCAATATAGTTGATTTCCTTTGTAATCTTTTGCATTTTATTTTACACATATGAAGAAATTATTTTGTGAAGGGGTTCATTTGCTTCAGGAGACAGCCAAAGGTAGTCCAGGATGTAAAAATGATTAACTTCTGCACTGTAGTTATTGTCAGAATAACTGGCCAGATATATGGGTTATCCAAATTACTTTAGCAGCTTGTGTACGATAGATTGGATGGGAAGAAATTTGAGATCTATCACAATAGTTCAAGCAAGAAGTGCTTGAAGGCCTGAATGAGGACAGGGCCAAGGTGAATGAAGAGAAAGAGATATGCCCAAGAAATGGTATGGAGTGGGAAAAGATAAGATTTGGCAACTGAAAGAATATGTGGCGAGAGGAAGATATCAAAGATTATATCAAAGTTGGGAACCTGAGTATTCAGAAGAATGGTAATGACCTTCACAGTAAGAGGAATTCTGAACCTGGGGTTATGGCTTCCTGGGGTAATGCATTCACAGAGCCTGGTACTTTGCACAACTCAAGAGCTCACTAACTGTTGAATGAATGGATGAGTGGTCAAGGTTAGTGGAGAAGTCTTTGGCTGGGGAACAGATGTTCTCTTTGTGTATGTAAAGCTAACCTTTATGGGGCCCCAATCCTGCGACCTGGACCTCATTAGCACCCTACTCTTGACAACCAAGCTAATCAGCAGTCGTTTTGCAACTATACCATTGTGAATGCTTTTGGTAGGGGTGCGAAGGTCTTCTTGGGAGAAATGAATTAACTATTTCCTCTTCCTCTGGGACTCACACTCAAAATTATCTTCTGCTTACAGTGTTTCCTTCAATTATCAGTTCCACACAGCTGGCAATCATATTTAGTAGTAATTGCTACCAAAAGGCAGAGCAATTAGAGAACTAGAATCTTTCTTTCAAGTAGGAACATTCCCTCCCCTTAAACCCATCTGACCTTCCACAGAGATTAGCCAATCTTCTTGTCATTTTCTCTCAGCTTCTCCTGTTCCACCCTATATTTCAAAAGTCAGATTTTGCAAAACACCATAAAACTCTCATGTTGATATTTTTAGTCTAAGCAGAAGCATACAATTCTGGAAATCCTTGTGAGGGTCCCTCACATTTCCCAGTGTCATTCAAAAAATTAGTTGGAATAAGTGTTTAAAATTCTCATTTCAGCTCAGTTCTGTGTTAATTGCAAATCATTCCAGAGCCCTGTCACATCCAGTCTCCAGAAATACCTGAAACAGAGAAGTGATAAATCGTTCCATCTTTAATGCATCTTGGAATCATAGATGTAGAACAGGGTCTTGGGAGATCATCAGGTTTAGGGGTGGGGAACCTGTGCCCTCAAGGCCACATGTGGCCCTCTAGATCTTTAAATTTGGCCCTTTGACTGAATCCGAACTTCATAGGATTTGTTCTGTAAAACTTGGATTCAGCCAAAAGACCACACTCAAGGACCTAGAATGCCACATGTGACCTCAAAGCCACAAGTTCCCCACCCCTAGTGCATCCTCTTTTTCTAGGATTTCAAAGAAAGACCCGTTTTTTTTTTGCCTTCTTTAGTAATCTATTCCGATATTCACATCCAGTTAGCTCCCTAATATCTGGTCCTAAATGTCATAATTTTTCTTCTTCCAGCAACTTAAGGATAGATTTGAACTGACAGTGTTTTTATTATCACAATCCTGTATGGTTTTGCCTACTTTCTTGCTTTCTTTTCTAACAGTTAATAGCTAATATCTAAATGGCATTTACTGTGTGTCCTCAGGCACTGTGCTGAGCACTTTTCAATTATAAGCTGTTATTAGCCTCATTTTACTGATGAGAAAATTGAGGCAAACAGAAGTTAAGGGACTTGCCCAAGGTCACATAGCTAGTAAACATTTGGAGACTGGTTTTGCATTTAGGTCTTCCTGGTTCTAGCCCTTACACTCCATCTACTATGCCACCTAGCCACTTAATGTTAAATAATCCAAATTTTGAGGAAAGCATTCTTTTTACTTTAATCATAAGATCATATAATTTACATCAGTAAAGGACATTAGAGATTATTTACTCTGTCTTTGTGCTAATGTTTTAGCTTACTCTGTGTTGTCTATTAAATTCATTAAGATTCTAGTGACTAACCAGAATGGATTTCAGTGAACCCAAGCAATAAACCAGGGGTATGGGAAAGTGTTGGGAAGGGATTTGATAGTTCAGAAAGCAAAAAAAAAAAAAGTAATTTTATGATTATCTGCCTGGGTAGAGAGACAAATTTCCAACAAAAAGTACGGATATGTATGCTATCATATATATATATATATATATATATATATATATATATGTGTGTGTGTGTGTGTGTGTGTGTAAATATATATATATGTGTGTGTACATATATATATATATATATAATACATAACTTATGTTGGAAATTCCTGCAAGGGTCTTTGACCATTTTAACATTTTCTGCTGTCATTCAGAAAATTGGTTGGAAAAAGTTCTTAAAATTCTGGTTTGGGTTGAACTCCATGTTAGTTCCAAATCCTCCCAAAGGCACTAAGTCATGGACATTTATGATATGTGGAAAATGAATCACTCTAGGTAACCCAAGGTAAAGTGATTGTGAACTATTGTTGGAGAATAACACTGTAGTATTCATAGGATTTGTAGTCATCAGCATGGGTAGTCCCTCCATTAATACAAATTGGAACTTAAAAGATAGTCTCAGAGAACCAGCAATAAATAACTAAATGATAAACCAATTTATTTATATACATAGATACAGATAAATATAGAGATAGAAATATCATCCTAGGGCCAAACCTGGTGGTAAGGCTCTCCAGAGTTGTCAAGACTGATCCTCAAACAACCACAATTTACTCTTGATGGACCTAAGTTGGAGAAAGCTTATACTCTACTGGTATTATCTTCAGGAGGGCAAGGTTACATCCAAGCCATGAAGTAGCATTCAAGTAAGACATTAATCCAAGGCACAATAAGCGTTTAATATATTTTTCGCTTAAATTGGATTTGAATACTTTTCTCTCGTCACCTCCTTCAATATTCCAAGTACTTGAAATACGAGCTGCCCAAATGTCTCATGAAAAGATGTTCCTTGTCTTTAGACACACAATCTCTTCCACATCATTTATTCTCCTGGGCAGAACCTGCAAACCCTTCTTCCACCTAGGTGTAATTTCCTTATGTCATTTGAATGAATAAGAATTTATTAAGTACTTACTACATGAAAAGTACTGGATGAAATTAGAAAAGTAAGAGGTAGGGTAGGGGCAAATAGAAGAGGAGGCAGTTGACTCATGGGTTGTGAGAAATCTGGAATGGAAGTAGAGGGGACAAAAAAGAAAGTGGAGCTCAGTGGCAGTCTTATAGAACAACAATGCAACTTTGACCTGGATTAGTTTTTCCAGATATATAAGACCTCGTTAATTTTTCCATGAAGATTCTACATACAGAGCAAAAACAAAATATTCTAGATACTTTTTAACAAGTCTGATTCTTAGACCACTGTCATCCTTTTTTTTTGCAGGGATGCATTCTATCACCTACCTTGTAGAAATGAAAGAATAGTATTCTGGGCTAAAGACCAATTTTGCATTTTTAAACTCATTTCATGTGTTGTCCTGGCCAATGAATCCATCACCTAGGGCCCAATCCGCTTTGGAAGATCTTAGGATATCAGACAAGCTGATCCCCATAATCGAATCCTTTCTACCTCGGTACAATCTGCCACAGTTTATGGGATACTTCCATGGTAACCTAGCATCAGGATGGAGGTATCAGGGCAAAAATTTTATGGACCCAGACCAATCGCTGCTTCAGGCAATTTTTGGACTCACTCAAAATGGAATAACATATTTTTTGGAATTCCCAATAATATAATGGTTCCTAACAGTTTTTGTGCCATAAACTCCCTTGGCAGTCTGGTGAAGACTATAGACGTTATTTTACACACACCAAATGAAATTCATAGGATTAAAAAAGAAATAAATTGTGTTGAAATTATCTATCATCTATCTATGTGTGTGTCTTCGAGGTAGTTTGGTAGAGAATACACCAGTGCCAGAGGAGCGTCAGGAAAGTCTTCATGTAGAAGGTGGTACTTGAATTTAATATTGTTGGAAACCAGTGGGCTTCTCTAGACTCACTCTTCCAACATTACTTACACTGGGAAATTGGGTCTCCAGAAAGAAGCTGGATACTAATCTCTCCAGGTTTCTTGGGGTAACCCAAGTCTCATAGCTCATGAGATCCATCTGGTATGATTCCCTTTACAAACCAACCAGTAGAACTCTATTGGCTTACCTAGAAGTTACACCAAGAAAAGTAGTTCTAAAAAGCATTTCCTCCCAAACTGGGGATGCACTCTTCCCTTGAACATACTAGGTCTTCAGGAAGAGTTTTAAGTAAAATTGTAGTCAGACACATAGAAAACATGGTATCTCCTGACTCCTGGTCCCTAAAGTCTTTTTCTCCCTTAAAGGAGTCTTTATGAGGTTTCTGAGGTATAGCTTACAGGAGAAAACTCCATAGCAAACATTCCTCTTCATCCTAAGGGTCCACAATCCGTGAAGCTACCACCATCCTCAAAAGTCTGTCATTACATTTAAGCCCATAGACTCCTCTGTTGTCAGTCACTACTATTTATCCAGTCCTAACCTCTCTCTTGACCTCCACTTTTACATCTCTAAGTGCCTCTTGAACATCTTAAAATGTATATCCACTAGGAATACTAAAATCAATATGTCCAAAGGTAGATGTATTATTCTTTCCCCCAGAAATCCTTTCCCTCTTCCAAATTTCCCTATTACTGTTGAGGGATCCATCATCTTCCCAGGAACCCAGGCTTGCCACCTAAGTGTCATTCTCAATTCTTCTTCATTCTTTCTCACCTCCCACATCCAATCTGTTATTAAGTCCTGATAATTCTACCTGTAAGCCCACTTTTCTCTTTGGATACTGCCACCATTCTGATATGACAGGCCCTTATCACCTCTCATCTGGGCAATTAAATCTTCCTCAAGTCTCTTCCCATTCTAGATCATCTTCCACTCAACTACCAAAGTGATCTTTCTAAAATGCAATGCTGTTCATATTACTGATCCCCTGCCCCCAATCAATATACTACAGGGGCTCCCTGTTACCTTCAGGATCAAATATATAACCTTCTGTTTGGCTTTTAAAGTCTTTTATAACCTGTCCTATTCCTAACTTCCCTATTCTCACACTTTACTGCCTTTTATGATTCAGTGACACCACCTCCTTACTTTTACTCACATAAGCCACTCCCAACTCAATGCATTTTCACTGGCTGTCCACTATATCTGAAATGTTCTTCCTCATCACCTCCACTTTCTGGTTTTCTTCATGTCTCACCCAACTTCTGGCAAGAACATTTTCCAGTTGCCTGAAATACTAATATCCCTCTGAGATCACCTTCCATCTGTTCTGTATATATGTTGAATGTATTCAGTTGTTTTCATGTTATCTCTGTAAGTTGCTTGAAAGAAGAGACGTTTTGGTCTTTCTTTGCATTCCCAGTACTTAAAAGAGTAACGATAACTCCAAGAGAAATACCAGGAGCAGAACAGAGGTCTGCACACAATGTTTGTAGATCTGACCAAGGCTTTTGACACTGTTAGTCGTGAGGGCTTATGGAAAATTATACCAAAATTTGGTTGCTTGGAGAAGTTCATCAATATTGTACATCAATTTCATGATGGCATGCTTGCCCAGGTTCTGGATAGTGGACAATGCTCTTGTGCCTTCCTAGTCATCAATGAAGTGAAACAGGACTGCGTGCTTGCTTCCATGCTTTTTATTTAGCAAGAGGTTTTCAACCATGTCAAATACTTTCAATAAGGATGCACATGGCATCAAGGTCATTTATCCCAACTGATGGTAAATTCTTCAACTTGAAAAGGCTACAAGCCAAGACCAAAGTGTAGGGAGTATTGGTGCATGATTTTCTGTTTGCAGATGATTGTGCACTCATCACAGCCTCTGATGCTGAGATGCAATGAAGTATGGATCAATTCTTTACTGCTTGTGCTAATATTGGTCTAACAAAAAACACTGGTGCTCCATCAGCCACCATCACACCATCCATACATGGAACCACTGGTTACAGCAAACGAAGAAGTTTTGAATGCTGTGGATAAGTTCACTTACCTTGGTAGTGCACTTTCCAGGGATATACACATTGACAATGAGGTTGATGCACGCATTGCCAGAGGTAGCTCAGTGTTTGGGAGGCTCCAAAGAAAAGTTTGGGAGAGAAAAGGTATTAGACTGACTACCACACTGAAGGTCTACAGAGCCGTTGTGCTGACCTCATTGTTGTATGCCTGTGAAACATGCACAGTCTACCAGGGCCATGCCAAGAAACTGAATTGTTTCCATTTGAACTGTCTTAGGAAGATTCTGAGGATCAACTGGCAGGATAAGGTACCAGACTCTGAGGTCCTTACTCGAACTGGCAAACATTCAAATTCAGAGAGCAGAACTCTGATGGACTGGCCATGCTGTTTGAATGCAAAGCATAAGCATGCCAAAAAAGACTATTCTATGGAGAACTCTCATGGGGCAGGTGATCACATGGTGGTCAGAAGAGGTGATACAAGGACACTCTTAAGGTCTCTTTCAAGAACTCTGACACTGACAGGACCGTTCAGCATGGAGTGCCCACCAGAAAAAGTGCTGTGTTCTATGAGAAAAGCAAAATTGAAACAGCTCAAAGGAAATGAAGGCTGCACAAATTTGGAGTATCCACCCCAGATGTTCTCATGGACTATCTGTGCCCAACCTGTCCTAGAGCATTCTGAGCTCATATTGGTCTGATTGGTCATAGTTGGACACATTGAAACTTGACTTTATCGTAGTGATATCACTTTGATCCTCTTCCAGAATGAAGGACAGTAACCAATTTAACACAGTGCCTGGCATACAGTGTTTTAATAAATGCTTGTAGACTGACTACCTCTGTAGTAGAATCTAACTCTGGTTGCAGGGGGGGATCTCTGATGAGTCTGATGCCTCCCCTAGTCATCTGAATATTCATGTAAAAATTGGTTGATGCCCTAAATAAAGAACAAATATGAACATATTCGAAGAAATGACCAGTGCCCTCATTGGTCAATACTCTCTGTTTTCTTCACAGCAGAGATTTCATGAAGTAGAGGTTAGGAGGAAATACAGAGTATGGTCTTCAACATTTCTTCCAGATAGTTTCTTGATTCTATGCTTTCTGGTTTATTGGAAACTCAGGAAGGACTGACACCTGCTGGATTTAATGAACATTTCATACCAATTCATGCCCTGCTCCAGGATCCACCTCTTTACTACCCTGTTCAAGGAATGAGTCATTTTCATGCAGTTTCCCACCCTTCCCACAAGGAAATGACTATTTCCAAGAATTTATAATATTCTACTATTTTGTACATTCCATAACAACAATTTCTACCCATATTGTTTTATCTCAAATGGTTGGCTTATTCCAAATCATATTTGAATTTGCATGTGAAAATTACCTTTTCTGCTCTGAAAATTATTCCTGCCTATAAAGAGAGATAGAGACCCACTCCATCGAAGTTGGTGGGTAGGAAGAAATGAAGACAGGGATCGGTAATTACCTCATGGCCTCTTCTGCCTCAAACTCTGAAGCATGCAGAAGATACACTAAACATACCAGGAATCCATCAATTTTTCTTAACCTTGGTCTCTTAGACAGAAAGAAGACAGTAGTTGCTCCAGCTTCATTCAGTCCCTCGTGAAATATACATGCTACACCTTTAATTTTAATGTTATGCCTTTTCAGGTCATTTTTAAATGTCAGCTTTCATATGAAGCTCTAGTCCACAGAGCCATTTTGAATACAAGGGAAATTCTCTTCTATTTTTCTATGGACTGAGATAAGACAACACAATAATAACCGAGAAAATGATCTTCAAAGTCAACATCGCATAGGTGTGCCTAGTCTCCAGTCTAAAGCAACTGTATGCTCCAAAAGCATTGAAAGATTCTCTAGGGAATAGGTCATGATCCTTGAGCATCTCCAGCCTTTTTTACTTACTTCACAGTCCATCCATATCTAGACCAAGGGTTCTTAATGATTTTTCTACAATGAATTTTTTTGGTAGTTCATAGCTTTCAGATCCCTTCTCAGAAAAAGTATTTCTAAATATTTGAAGAAAATGATTGATTTTAACTAGAGGTTAATGAAAATAAAGATATAATTTTTTTTATCCTGGTCCAAAGACTCTAGGTTAAGAAATCTTGTTCTATATCAGGACTTTAGCTGTGGTTAAAAAGCAGCTTCATTTTATGTATTTTATTCCCCACTACTCCTCCCCCACAAAGTTTCCAGGGGCTAAGCCTTTTCTTGGATCAGCAAGTATGCAGCAATCAATCAGCACTCAACTACCAAGGATGCGTGCCAAGCAAACAGGAAAAAAATATATTAAAAAAATAAATAAATAAAACCTTCCATATTAAGGACAAGTTTTGAATTAACTATACTTCCTGTAGGGCTGCTCTGGGTTGCTTAGCTTGCTTGTAGGTAATATGACACTTCACCACTTTGAAAATTCCCCCATAACAAGCTACCTGTCAGTTACAGACTTCTCAGTAAACAAGAACATGAAAATGTCAGTTATTTGTACCACCTGTGTGGTTCTTGTTAGGACTGGTCTAATCCCCTTGACCTCTTCTCCTTTCCTAACCTTGTTTCCTGAGCTTATTGGCATGAATGTGCCAGCAGGCAGGGATGGCCCTCTAGATTTCCTTATCGAGGGGGCTAGCGTTCACCAATCAAAGTATTCATCAATATTTTATAACAAAAGAGTCTGGATGACAGAAAAACATATGGTCCCATGCCACACTACTTAGTCCTGGAGTTTGTCGACTTCTGCTTCATTTCTATCCCTTGTGACCCTAGCTTCGTGTTTCAGTTTGCTACAGCAGAAAAAAGCCTATTACAAGAGTTGGAAGATGAGAGGTATAGTCCTAGTTCCACCACTACTTGAATTCAACAATTTCACATTTATTAAGTGCCTGTTGATAGCCAGAGACTAAGCTAGGCTCTAGTCCACAGAGCATTTGCACTATTTGGACATTTGGAGCTTTGATAATGACAAAGACAAAAAAGAAATGATTCCTTCCCGAAAGGCAGTCCCATTCTACTAGCAAGAAGAAACATGTACACAGGAGAAACGTATAAAATAATTTTGAGCAACAGTAGAAGAACACTAATAACTGGGAGAATCATGAAAAGCCTTTTGTAGGAAGTTTCGCTGGAGCTAATCCTTGAAGAAAAAGAGAGATTTCAATGAGTAGAGCTGGGGAGAGCTCAGCTCGTACAAAGACATCAGATGGGGGGATGCAATGTCCTGTAAAGGAAGCATTAAGCAGAACAGTATGATTAGAACACAGGATATATGACATAAAGAATTCCTAATCTTTTTTGAGTATTAGATTGTATTTATTAATTTTTTTGCAGGGGGAGGCAATCAGGATTAAGTGACTTGCTCAGGGTTACACAACTTGTAAGTGTCTGAGGCTGGATATGAATCCAGGTTCTCTTGATTCCAGGGCCTATCCACTGTGCCATCTAACTGCCCTTTTTTGAGAATTAAAAATCCCTTTAAATGTAAAAAAAAGTCAATGGCCTCTCTATGATAGTAGTTTCTTATTTATGACATTGATGAAATAAACAATGAAAACATACAGTACATTTAGTAACACTTTGAAATTTATTGTATTTTAGTCATTACAATGAGGTCAAGTCAGAAGAGTCTAGTCCAAGTTCCTCATTTTATAGATGAGAAAACTGAGACCTGGAGACTTTAGTGTGGCCCTGAGGGTTATTGACTTGCCCAAGGTCACAGAGATTAAATACCAGAATCAAAGCCAGGCAGAAATCTACCTTTAAATCCAATGTCCTTTTTGCTGTCCCATGTTGCAAAGCATTTACAGTATGTAGGAATAAGGGTTAGATTTGTGATTTCACTGATATAGGGAACTTTCAAGTAGGAAAACTCTGTCAAGGCACTTTCTCTGTGATTTATAATCTTAGAACATTTCTTAGAGCAGTCAGCATTTATTAAGTAACAAGGTCAGTATATGTCAGAGGACAGACATGGTATCATGTCTTTCTAACTTTAAGGTCAGGTCTCTGTCATCTAGAACAGAGGGATCAAACATAGGTCTGCCACACTCTCAAGGGCAACCCAAGCCAGATTAAAATGAAATTGTAAAACCTTTAAATAAATAACTAAATGAATGAATGAATAAAAATACAGTAGAACACAATGTTAATAAGTGGTTTTCTAATTCAATATGCCACCCACAGGGATACTTATATATAAAGTTGGGTGTCCCTGTTTCTACTTGAATTTGATAACAATAGTGACTCCAGTTACATATTGACTTAAAAAAAACACAAATTCTCATTGTCTGTGTTCTATTGCATTTTTATTTATTATTTCCCAGCAAGATTTTAATCTGGTTTGGTTTGGTACCTCTGATCTAGATATTTAATTTAAAAACCAGTAATACACACATGAGACATTATTTACTCATTCTGTGGAAGACATGCTTACTTCTTTGTAATGCAGAGGCACCAGATGTTTTACTAGACATAAATGAAGGAATGGCAATGTGACACAGTGTAATGAATGGGATGCTGGTACTGTAGTCAAGAAGAACCTAGGTTCAAGTCACACCATTGACATATACTAGCTTGGTGGCCATGTCTTCCTAACTATGCAAGAGAATTAAACTTTTAGCTCCCCAGGCAAATCTTTAAGATGCCAAGATTGAGGAGAGTTACAGATTTGCCTCCAAGTGTTTATAAATTGAAAGATCCTTACCAATGAAATTGTGTTTGGATGTGAGAGAGACAGAGAGAGAGAGAGACAAGAGAGAGATGACATTACTTAGTAAGAGTATGGATTCATAGCTCACAGATGGAAACCACTGGTTTATAGTAGTACTTTCCCACACTTCATCCTTTTTCTCTCCTGGCCCTGCTCCTGACTTTCCAGATTTCTTTCTCTGTCATCCCCTAGCAGCCATCTTGTCCTGAAAGATGTTCCAGGACAATTCTCTTCTCATTGTGGAAGATCCCTGCACCCCTTTGTCTGTTTGGTTGGTTCCTCCTAGAACCTCTTTTATAAAGAAGTGTCCAGGCTAGCCATATTTCCTCCTTCATTCTTTTCCAGTTCCCCCACTCCTGATTCTGCACACTTCCTTCTCTGTCATGCCCCCATATGGGTACCTTCTGCACCCCTCCCTTCGCACAGTTTTTCAGCTCCCTTTAGTGTTATCTTCTCCCATTAGAATATAGAATAATAATAACAAAAACTCTTAGAGAGCAGGGATAGACTTTCTTTTTGCGTGTATGTGTATTCTGAGTGCTAAGCACAGCACCGAACACATAGCAAGCCCTTAATAATTACCTATTGACTTGACTTGGTCCATGAAACTGGTCCTCAATTCTTTTACAGCAAAAGAGGCTACTCACAACTTGTGTGACCTCAAACAAGTTAGTTCCCATTGGTGGGTTTCAGGTTCTCTAGATCTCTGGACTCAGTACTGATCATGGGATTTATTCTGGTTAGTTCCTTCTGTGTGTGGGGGTTATTTATATTATTATAATGATGTGTATCATTCCCCTGGTTCTACATTAAATTGAATATAAAAGCAGATAGAATAATCCAGCTGTCTTCTACGAAGTCAAGGACTAAGGGTCCCTGCTGTTTGAGAGTTTGAGAGACAACTTTGTCATAGTTAACAGGATGTTGGACCCAAGTCAGAAAGACTTGGGTTTAAATTCTGCCTTCAGTACTTACTAGCCTTGTGACAACAGGCAAGCCATTCAGGCTTTCAGCCTTACTTTCCTCATCTATAAAAAAGAAAAAAACCTACCCTCCATGAGGTTGCTGTGAGGTTCAAATAGGATGAGATATGCAAAGTGCTTTATAAATATTATTATAAGTATTGATTTATATACAAAGTCCTGGTTAAACCTTGGTTGTTAAATAATAGTATAGATACCGTACTCAAAGCAGAGGGCATGTACTAGGTAGCGAATGATTTTAACGGCAGGGGCAAGCAATACTGTTAAGTAGATACTGATGCTTCATCATACAATCTTGAAAGCCCTAACAATACATAGGGAGATTTACTTTCTCCTTGAGTTTAACTTATCATTCCTATATACTTTGAAAACTAACTCTCCTTTCGGTCTGGAGACAAGGGAACTAGATTCATTGATGTAATGGGTCTCTCTGACTCAATCTGTCAAATCTAATTGCTCCTTTGAATCTTGACTAGGGCCTTTAAGATGGAGAGAGTACAGGACTTTAATGCCATCAGAGGGTTTCCCTTCCACAAGAAAATCCTCCCTTTTATATTCAGCAGCTTTTTTATGGGTTATTTTACCCTGAGACATGAGGAAACTCAAGCAATTTTGATCATTTGAAGAGTGTGAATAATGCCTAGTACTTACTCCCCGGTATATCTGTTCCAATCACCCATTACACTTTATTTCCTATTATGTTGAATGAAATGGATGTATTATGGCTATCATCTTGAATTTTTACTGTGGTTTATATAGGTGGTTTGCTACTACATGCTCTACTGACAGATTATTTGGAGATTAAAATTAACTTCAAAAATGCATGTCTATAATACAGGGCTTAACATAAACTGAAAAATGCCAGGGAGAAAATTCAGTACCAAGGGCAGTCTGAACTCCCACCTCTGAAGATTATTCGACTCGTTGCTCCACTAACCACTGTCCCCCTCCCATCACGCCGGCCCTAAACCCATTTACTAAGAACAAAGCAGTCCAGAACTGACAGCCAGCCAGGCTTCTTATTTTTCTTATCTGCATTGAAATGATAGAGTGACTTAAATTTTTAATATTGCTTCATGATCCTTGAATTTCATCCTGGTAGACAGTTGATGTGATGGTGCCCAAAGGGTCAGTCTAATCACCTAGCATGTGCCAATGAATACTAAACTTAGTGGTTACCAAATTATATGACAAATTATAGGCACGTGGCACCATTGGTCAAGATATATATTGGTCCGCTCATTCTGGAAAGTAAATTAAAATCAAATCTTAAAATTCACTAAATTATGCATAACCTTTGACTCAGTTATTCCATCACTAGACCTTTAGCCCAATGAGGAAAAAGAAAGATGGAAAAACCCTATTGTGCATGTCTAAATAAATGTTTATGAATGTAATAGAATATTATTGTACCATAAAAGAAATGACAAAGTGGAAAATTTCAGAGGAAATTGGGAAGATCTCTGTGAACAGCTGCAAAGTGAAATGAGCAGAACTGGCAAAGCAATTTTAACAATGACAATATTATAAAGAAAAATAATTTTGAATGACTGTAAAATTCAGATCAATGCTATAACAAAGCATGATTATAGAAAATCAAAGATGAAGCATGGTACCCACCTCCTTGACAGAGAAGTAAAAGTCTCAAAATGTGGAATAAAACATATTTTTGAACATAAACAATAAGAGAATTTGCTTTGCTTTTTTTGTTTAGTCATTTCAGTTATGTCTAACTCTTCATGACCCCATTTAGAGTTTTCTTGGCAAAGATGATGAAGTGGTTTGCCATTTTATATCCCAGCTCATTTTACAGATGAGGAAACTGAGGCAAACAGAGTTAAGTGACTTGGCCAGGGTCACACAGCTGGTAAGTGTCTGAAGCCAGATTTAAACTTAGGAAGATGAGTCTTCCTTCCTCCCACCCCAGCACTGCACCATCCAATTGCTCCTACTTTACTTTACTATGTATTTTTATTCTAAGGATTTTATTTCTCTGTTTTTTGGTATTATTGTCCAATTAAGGATTAGGGTGGAGAAAGTCAAAGAAAGCAAAATGCTTGTTAAATTTTTCAATTAAAAAGATAGACATTTGGATGTCAGAGATAAAAGAGACCTTGAAACTCATCCAACCGAATCCTCCCCTTTCAGAGAAGTCAAAGAACAAACAATCAAACAAACAGAACATTGAGCCCCAGCAAACTCAAGTGAATTAGTTGTCCAAGCTCACTGTTAGCACAACAAAGAAGGCAGTGCTGAGTTATGGGCCTGGTAGTAGCGCAACTTTCCTCCTATTGAGGAGGGGAGAGGATGGTACTTGCAATCAGTGCATTAAAATGTGAGGAAGCTAGATTTTCAAACATAGAAAGGATTAATGTATAGTTTTCTAAGTCAGTATGCTGACCACGAGGATCTTTATTTACAGGTTAGTGGTTCCATTCCAATTTCTATCTTCATTTGATACCTCTGAAATAGATGACCTCTATGGGTCCTTTCAAATTTAAAGCTATGGTTCTATGAGACAGGCAGGGCTTTCCTACAGCAGAGCTATGGTTCTCAGGTATGGGGGGTTCTTTTCTGAGGCATCTGTGAGTCAATTTGTTCTCTCTATGCAATATCTTCCTGAGAGGCTCATGTGTGTTGGACTGAGCTTCCCAGCTTCCAAACATGAGAAACACACAAAAAAATCAAAGGGATGATTGGTAATCAATCTGTGTTTTACACCAGCAATAGCTGAGTCTTGGACAACTTCTGAGCCATTTCCTATGAAAATTTATTAATATGTTTATTTTATCTATATCACAATACATTATGTAACTCAATTCATTTATGTAATTTATATAACAATGCATATATATCTTATATATGTCCTTTCCCAACCCTACCTTTCTCCCGAACTCTTCTTTGTAGCAAAGAAAAACAAGTTTCTATTATAATAACTATGTGTGGTTTATCATGTCACGTTCGGCATCAGTAAGTCTGAATTCAGTACTAATTATTACATTTATTCTGTTTATTTGCCTTTTGTGGGGGGGGTTTATTTACATTATTATGATGATTTTGTATATTATTCCACCAGTTCTGCTTTAAATTAAATTTTAAAAGCAAAAAGAAGAATCCAGCTGTGTTCTATGAAGTCAAACATTAAAGAGATTCATAAAAGGAAGCAAAAAATAAATGCCATTCCTCAACAGTTTTGTTTTGTTTTTGGAAAATTAGTTCTTTTTCATAAGAATAAGTAATTTATCTTAACATATAATGGGTTTGCTATTGTTATTATAAAATAATTTTTAAAGTTATATGGTAATATAATATGGTAAATATCAACAGCTAAAACAGATATAAACAAAAGCTCTATGGGTCCCTCAACATTTTTTTAAGAGTATAAAGAGCTCATCAATGATCTTTAAGTGTATAAAGGGGTTCTGACACCAAGAAGCATGAGATACAATCATCTAGAGCACAGAACATAGGACATATGGCTGGAAAAGTAGGGTTTGCCAGATTTTGGAGGGCTTTAATGCCAGATCAAGAAGCTTGAACCCCTATTTGTAGAAAATGTGAGAACACTGAAAATTGTGAGCAGAAAAATTTTAGAAGAAATCAAAGTACTAAAATTCAGCCAGATAGAAACTGGACTGGAGATGGGAGGATGAGAACTGTTAGGAGATTAGTGGAATAACTCAGCTGGTTGGTAATGGAAGAACCTCATGTAGCTCAAAAGCTACTCATTGGGTATCTACTGGGAGCAGAGGTCTCTAACTTTGCTTCATCCTAAGATTTGAGTGAGTGAAAATCTAAAGATGAAACCTGAAGAATCTTCAGAAAGAATCGCATTCATAGCCATATACCTAAGAGTTATAAATTAAAATCCTATGGAAAGGGGCAGCTAGGTGTCAATAGAGCACTAGCCCTGAAGTTAGGAGGACCTGAATTCAAATACAGCCTCAGATACGTGACACTTACTAGCTGTGTGACCTTGGGCAAGTCATCTAACTCCAATTGTCTCACCTCCTCCCTCAAAAATAACCAACCACAAAAAAGTGCTATGTGAAGTCGAAATAACCAATCAGAGCTATTAAAGACGACTCCATAGAAGAGATGACAGTTGAGAGGGATTTTAAAGATAGATAAAAGTTGAACAGGTAAAGGTAGGCAAAGGAGGTGACAAGGACAGGGGATAGCCTGAAAAAAAAGCTTAGAAATGCTGGGAACACTGTGAATTTTCAGAGGCCAGAGTGTTGTTGCTCAATTTCATTAGAACAGAATGCATCAAGAAGAGAAAGATGAGAAAAGGCTGAATAAAGGAGCATTGGGTTATAGAGGGCTTAGAAACCAGGTAAAGTATGAGTTTTAGCTGGAAGACAATAGTGAGCTATTTAAGATTTCTGGTTAGAGGAGTGACATGCTAAGGTCTATGACTAAGAAAGATTATTCTTGGGGCAAAAACCAGTATGGATGGAGGTGGGGGTGGGGCAGAAGAAGTAAGAAGCTATTCTAATAGTCCAGATGGGTAGTAGCAATGACCTTTAAAGGAGAAATCAAGCAGTGAATAGATGTGAGAAATATTGTGAAAATGAAATTGATACAACCTCATTTTCTGGACCATATCTTCTATTCCTCCTCTGGACACATACCTTGGCAATTCAACAAAACAAATTCAACAAACATTTCTCAAACACTTAGCAGAGGTGAAACGCTATAATAATTGACTAGAGATGAAAAATGAGGAAGAACAAAATTGAACATAATTTATAGCTATGAATCTGGGGACCAGGCAACTAGTGATATCAGTGAGATATGAATTTAACAAGAAGAACAGGTTTAGTGGAGAAAATAATAAATTCAGTTTTAGAGTTGGAGTTTGACATACCTGTGGAACACACAGAAGGAAATGTCCTATAGATAGCTTCAGGCCAAAGTTTCAGATTCAAAAAAGAAGTCAAGACTGGAAATATAGACTCTTATTTGTTTTCAAGCTCTATGTTTGCCCACAGATACTATTTTATTTCTTTTGTGGAGGTAAATCTTGAGAGTTAGGCATTTTCTGACTTACTCTGCTCCCTTCCCAGAATCCTCTCCCAGAATGATATCTTAATGAAATGCTTTGCATTTAAGGTATCCCTTATGCAAGGTTTCATTCAGTTTAGAAATAAACTTGAGAACTAGATTGGCATAGCTTTTTTGGGATGGGAAAGACTCAAGGGATCTGAAAATATCCATACATTTTGTAAACAGAAAATATACATACATTTCAATATGTTCACACAAATGGATGGCAACGATTGTTACTAACAGAACAGTGGTTTCCATATCGACTTTTAATCCATTTATGAGTAACAAACTATTTTTATGAAAAAGAAGTGATTGTTTAATGCAAAAGAAGCTGATAGTCAGTTGTAAGACATAGACCTGAATAAAGAACAAAAGCCTACTCAGATGCCCTGGTAGCTGTTTTATCTACAATAACCTTGAATCATCAGTAGCCCTTGTCTCCCAACTTTATTACCCCAGCATCAGAAATAACATGTTCATAGTCAGCATCTATCACCCCAATTGGTTTTAGAAAGGGTATAGATGCATTATGCAATAGATTGTCTAAATTAAATCAAGTTTTAATGCTGGTTTTTTTTTCTAATGGGTTACAAAGTTCAATCAATCCACTCTGTACCTGAAGGGCTAGTAGGTACAAGCTTAGAGTTCTGCTTGACTGGACATCATTGTTGTAAGAACCAGGGTATCGTCTCTTCGTTATGTAAAAGAATAAAATAATTTAATCTTTCAAGACAGATTAAATGAATTCATTCTACCCTGAAATAGATAAACTGGTATACAAAGTACAAGAGATAATCCCTTTGATAAGCATGCGACTTATACCACCACTGGGGTGTCAGGAGACAAATTGAATACCGCATATTAAACAATTACATTTCTACCCAGAAGACGATGAGTGGGGACAGCACTGGTGCTCTAGAATACTCTCGGAAGGCTTTCATAGAAGCCAGTCAATCTCGCCGCCATGGCGAAGGGTGCAGTTGTACTTCCTCGGGCATGAGACATGAAAATGTCAGACCTCTCACAGCATGAACGATTTCCTACAAAATGCTAATCTAGTGAACCTAACAGAAGTCCTCAATTAATCTGATTTCTTTTAAAGACAAAAGGCAAATTACAAGAAAATAAACTACTATTTTCTTACCTATCTGATCCCTTTGGAGTCTCTCTCACTTGTCCCTCTTCCTTCTCCTTCACCCTAAGTATGAGTAGCCCATAAAATTATCCTTAGCCTTTTTTCTTTTTGTTTTATATTTCTCATCCACCGTCATGACTCCCACAACTGTGTCCGGCCTCGATCTTTTTTTCCCCTCTGTGCTGCAGCAACACATTTCAGCTGCATGGGTGAAAGATCTTTCCTACTAGGTATCCTGCTATCACCTCAAACAAACTATTCAGAATTGAACCTTCTTCAGCTCCCTCCTCCCATAAATTTGCCCACTTTGATCCAGGTGCCCAGAATTAAAGTTATCATTGACTCTTCCCTTTTCTTCCTTGTGCTCCATGTCTTGTCAACTCTACTACCTTGATCATAATTCTCCTTTATCTTCTCCTCCCCATTCATGCTGTCATCACCCTAAATCAGACACTCATTATCTCTTGGCATGGGCTAGCATAATAGTAAATCCACATTTTACACTTTGGTCAAAGTCACCTTCCTAATGCATAGTATCATGGTACTCTTCTGTTCTAATACCTCCTCTGTAACTCCCCATTACCTATTAGAATAAAATATAAACTTCATTGTCTGATATCTAAGATCTTTCATATTCCAACCCCAATGCACTTTTCCAATTTTATTTATTCTACTTCACATATTCTGTGTATCTGTCAAAAAGAACTAGAAGTTCTTCACCTGTCTTGACCTCTTCTACCTCTGCATATTCTCAAAGATCATTCCTTATGTGGTTGGAAAATGCTCTCTCCATGTCTCCAGCTATCAAAGGCCTTCAGTTTCATCATGACCCAGCTCAGGTACTACTTTCTCTATGAAGCTTTTTCTGATCATCTTACCCTGGTTGAAAATAAAACCTCTCAAATAGAATTTCTCATAGCACTTAATCTCTATCATCCCTTTTCCCTTATGACACTCAACTTTCTATCATAACTTATTTAGACACAGAGCTTTACACACAGCAATCACTTAGTAAATGCTTATTGAACAGAAATGTCCCCCTATATAATGTGAACTCTTTGAAGAAAATTCTCATTTCTGTAACCCCACTCTCCCACACCAAGCAGTATCTTGTATATTATAGTTCTTAAGAAATGTTTGATCAAGTAAGCCTAATTCAGTTTTTAGAAGACAAAAAAAATGAGCAGTTAATTCCTAGACTCATTGCAAATCTGATTCAGTCATCTCCATTTGGTAGGTGAAATCAGTAGGCCTTCTCTATGGGAATAGATACACCAAGGGATGACTTTGTTATAAATGAAATTTAAGTAAGCTGAGGTCCAAAGTTCTGAACACATTCAAATTATTGGTGAGGCTTGCAATTACTCATACAGCAGATTTCTTCAGCTCCTCCATCAGTCAAAAGATCACAAGATAGGGCTTATTAGCCTTCATATAGTTTTGGGAAATACAAAAGAAGAAATGATTGGACACAAGGTCTGATGTACCTTAGATGATGGAAAACAATGTGACTGGATGGAAATATGGAATGCAGGGCTAGCAAAAAACCCCTATTTCAATCTTGTTGCTATGGAAAGTTCATTGGTGGTATCTATCAACTTTGAAGCCCTGTAAGCAATTTTCAAAGCTACATACAGGAATTTTTACTATACTCCCTTCACTAAGGTAAGAAAGTGTACCTTTGTATAATATTTTTGACAAAAAGCCTGAAACAAAACACTTTTCTGGTTGACCCTCAGTGAATCCCATTATACCATTATCCAATCTGGTCATCATTTCAAAAATAGTAGGAATTGTAAACCTCTAAGTTCCTAAATGAACTTATTTTATGAAAGGGTAGATATATGGAATCTGTATCTTTTTTTGAGTCATTTGAATGATAATGAAGAGGTAAACAGGACTAAGAAGGGAAAATCCAGTTGACTGAGTTACTGACATTTATAAGTCATACAATTTAGCCACTATGAAATGGTAGATAATTGGACCCACAAAAGTTGGGGGGTTTAGTCCAATTTAACTTCTCAAAGTATGTCTTAGGCCTTATTTCACTTTCCTAATCCTTATTTTTTTCATTGCCAGGGTTATCTAGGATTTCAGATTTTTAGCTAGTCCTTATTTCTACAACTATTTATCTGGGGGTGGCTCAAGTAAATAGATGTATAATATTGGGAAAGTCACTTAACTTCTTGATCTATAGATTTTTCATCTGTAAAATGGTATTAATACCTACAGTGTCTTTCTCACAGAGCTATTGGGAGGACTAAATGAGATAATGTCTTTAAAGTGCTTTGTAAACCTTAAAGCACTATTAAAGTCGTTCTTATTGGTATCTATAAAATGAGAGGATTAGATTAGCTGATCTCTAAGGTTCCTTCTAGCACTAACAGCCTAATCATAACTCATCATAAGTTTATGCTTCTAATTATTTTCAGTGGTCAGAAATTCAGGCAACAATCCATAAATAATTGTTTTCTGGTCATTTTCAGTATTTTCAATATCCTCCTATGAAATATAAGACTGTGTAATGAAATAGAAATATCACTGGATACGGAATCAAGAAAACTTAAATTGGAAGCCCAGCCAAGAATCCATAATCAGAAAGGAGCAAACTTGGAAGTTTGCAAAGCAGAGGAAAGGAATAGAAGGGGGAAGTCCTGCGATTTAACTAGCTGTGCTGGTAATTGGGTCTCTGAAAAAAATATATATTCACAGTGTACTTTTAAGTTTACTCTGCATTAGTAAGATTTTTTTTTTCTACCACTGTAAGTCTAGACAACCAACAAAACAATAAATCAAACCCTAATTCACAGCATTTGCCAATTTTCAAGGTGTAAATGCTCTCACTGTCAGCTCTCCTGAGTCAGCTGGCTTCAGCAAACCTATGGCTAGATAACAGACTACAAGAACCTTATTTTGGACACAGAGTTCAAGTTATTGCAGTAACGATAGGATAAGACCTGTATTTCCACTCAGTAATTGGTTGATCACATATTATTGAAGATAGCCAGGTACATAATAGAGCTCTGGATCTATTTTTTTTTCTTTTGCTTTATTCCTTAAGGTCAGACCATGGTACTCTTTGGGTGCTGCCATATCCTTACACAGGGTCTTTGGGCCCCGCTTTTGAGATCACAGTCTTAGAAGACTCCAGTCAAAAAAGAAGCTAGGTTCTCAACTCTGATGTCATTATCTTTCTTACCTTGAGCAAGTCACTTATTTTCCTTGGGCCATAGTTCCTTCATCTGCAAGATGAGGTTGAATTAGATAGTCTTTGAATTTCCTTACATCTCCAGACCCAAGATCCTGGGATTATCCAAGGGTTTTAGTTCTCTATGTCATCACACAACCCTTCTTCACTCAGGCACTGTAACATCTTTACCCACCCATGCTAGGAAGAATCCTTAAAATTAAGTCAAAAGTATAAAATTACTACTCACTTCCCATTGTGAGTATTCTCCACAAGGCAAGATAACAAAGCAATAAGCATTTAAAAAGTGCCTTCTATGTTCCAGGCTCTATGCTAAACACTGGGGATATAAAGAAAGGCAAAAATCAAAACAGAACCGATTGTCCCTGTTCTTAGGGAGTACGCAGTCTAATGCGGGGACAGGGAGAAGAGACAATATGTTTTTGTAAACAACTATGCACCAACAGGCTATATATGGGATAAGCAGGAGATCATCTCAGAGAGACGTTGAGATTGAGGTGGCCAGAGGAGCCTCAGAAACCCTAAGGGACTCCTTGGCCTACCTTAGAAGGAGCAATGGAGTTCAAATGAGGGGACCTGGGTTCAAATCCAACCTCTACTACTTATTATCTGACTTTGGTCAAGCTGTGGCATCTTGGAGCCTCAGTTTCCTCATCTTTAAATTAAATGGATCAGATGGGTGCTTAAAGTTTCTTATAGCACCAAATCCTATGATTTATTTATGATCATAGATTTGGTTATAGCTAAGTTTTCATCTTGACTCTGCCCTCTTAGCAAGATAAAGATTTAACAGCTAGCTCTCCAGAAGAAAAAATGGTATGCCTACCTGCTTTTAAATCTCATCTATATTATTGCCATTTTCTTCCACACTTTACTAAGTCTAGCCTATGAGCAAAATTAAGTGCTGATTATTGCATTTACTGATTTCCAAGTGTAAATTCTCATACTGAAAATTTAATAACAGGCTTTTTTGAAGCAGTTTGAACTAGCTCCTGTACATCCCTGGCTTCTAGTGATTCTGATCTAGCTCTAGTTGCTCGCTGTATTTCTTTGAATTTTCAACAAATATAGACTGACAAGATTCTATCAAAGGAGACTAACCAAACTTAGTCTCTCCTGGAACTTCCAAGAGCAGCATGGGGCATAAGATACTTTCAGAAATGAGTAACTAAAAAGGAAATCCCTGGACATCTAGTACGTGAAGATACAGAATGTTAGAGGGTGCTTTGGTTAATAAGCTTTCTTGTAGATGAGAAAACTGAAAGCATCATTGATTTAGATATGCAAGAGATCCTAAAGGTCATCCAGTGTCCAATGTCACGCTGGTAATAAGGGACAACAGATCCAGGATTTGAAGTAGGCTTCTCTAACACCAAAAACCGCACGCTTTCCACTGTACACTCTCCTCAACTCCCAGGCTCAAGAGTAAATAGGTCTTTTATCTTGGCAAAATCTCTTGACTAAGTCTTCTCTCTTCTGCTCCTACCACCACCATGGTTCAGGCCCTCATCACGTCATACCTGAGTAATTGCAATAGCCTGCAGGTGCGTCTGCCTTCCACATGTCTCTCCCCATTCCAATTCTTCCTTCACTCAACTGTCAAAATCAACCACCACAACACTCAGTAAACTCTAGTGGCTCCCAGAGACCCCCCAGGATAATTTATAAAATTCTTCCATTTATCATTCAAAACCTTTCATAACCTCCCCCCCAGCCCCTCTAGTCTTCTAACATTTTACACTACCCTCCTTCTAGAGAATTCTTTAGGAGCTATTTAGTGACACCGGCCTTCTTGCTGTTTCTCCAATAAGACACTCCATCTCTTGACTCCTGGCATTTTCTTCATCTGTTCCCCCAAGCCTGGATTGCTCTCCCTCTTTATCTCCTCCTCCTGGCTTCCCTGGCTTCAAATCTCAGCTAAAATCTCACCTACTACAGGAAGCCTTTCCTAATCCCTTGTAATTTTAGTGCCTTCCCTCTGTTGAATATTTTCAGTTTGTCCTGCGTATAGTTTTAATTAGCATATTGTCTCCCTCATCGGACTATTAGGTCCTAGAGAAGAGGAATTGCCTTTTGCTTTTCTTTGTAACCCCAGTGCTTAGTGCCTGGTTCATAGTAGGCGCTTAATAAATGTTTATTTGTTGTCCATTCTTCATACTGAAGAGGACTGAGGACATCACCAGGGTGATGTCTTGACTTGCCCATAAACTGGATTTAAGTGAGACAAAGTCATCAACCTCACTGTCTCATCCAGAGTTCTGGAAGTCCAATTGCAAGACAAAAGTCAAGAGGCTGGCAAGCGTTTATTTACTGACTGACTGATCCCTGCCTACTTCACAATGGTCAACAATAAATTCAGATGCACCAATCCTGGCCCAGGTGTGAAGCCTCATCTTTTGTCAGGAATACATCTATGTCCCCTTGAAGAGTTGTTTGCTTCTATTTTATTGCTCTGGTGCTATAAATATAGGATGCTCTCTATAGCCGTCACATGGGAGTCTTAAAAATGGTACTCAAGGATCTAATGGCAGCCTGGGTGGTTCATTTGTTGAAGTTTCTGAGATCTCCTCCAAATAATATCCAAAGGCACTTATTTTGATTCAGGCCAATGTGTGAGTATATATGTGTTAGAGTTCATGTACTTAAAAGTCAGGGACTTTGGTTCGTTAAGCAGGCCTCGGACTGGGTATGGTAGCTGACAGAAGGAATAAACAACTGTATTAGTCAAGGCCTGTCCATCAGTTTTTAACTTAACTGGAAAAAAAAGAAAACAAGCAGTAACAACGAGAAAACACCAAAGGCTTTGTTCAGATAAAATACCAATTTCAATGCACGACTACTCAGATTCCTACCCATGCTCCCTTCCTCCAATCAATCTTCCTTTAGAAATTATTATAGATAAATGGACAGTGAAAATTAGAACTGCCCTAGGCATCTCTCATTCATTTTTTTTAAACCTAAAATGTGCAGTGGGTTTTTGAGTAGAATACAGTGCCTGCTTCTGTAAATGTTTTCCATTCCTTCCCAAATAATAAACAGGAAATAGGCAAGCATCAGTTTTAACCTAAGCACCTCAGCATATAGGTCTTCAGTATAACCACAGAATGTACCATCCATTGCAAAAAAGCCTAGCGTCAGTTTTCAAAACAGCCTCCACTCATCAGAGATATTAAACTGGTTCACAGTCATGCTTTCAAGTTCCCTAAGGATCGTGGCCTTAAATCTTGAACTTTAGAAGTCAATCGGTACAACCCATCTTATAGAAAAAGAAACTGAGACCCAAAAGATTGATTTGCCTAAGAGTTGGGATTTGAACTCAGGTTCTTTGAACAAAGAAAATGTTATTTTTTTGAAGATTTAGCATACCACCTCCCCCTCCCCCCCACTTATTTTTCTCCCTTTGGTGCTCTGCATCTCTAGACTTTAGGGAAAACTTAAGGGAGGAAATAAAGTAAGCAGAGGCTCTCTTCTTTTCTTTGAAACTATGTCCCTAAAACAGACTTCTCAACAGGGATACTTAGAAAATTCTGACCTTGGCAGTGATCCTAACAGAATAATTTAAAAATTCTGATCTAAGAGTTGAGAATGAAATTGGTATTGCTAGAATACAGACATGTGAATATTATAGAAGGGGACATTAGAGATGATAAAATCTTGCCAATATCTGAACAGATATCCTCTCTACACCAACTCTAATAAACAGTAACAACTTCCTCTTGAAGACCTCTAGTGACAAGAAATTCACTGCTTCTGAAGGGAGCTCATTCTACTTTATTGGATGTCTCAATTCTACCCATTCATATACTCCAGATTCTTAATTTGTGTAGGGAATTGGGGGATAATGGAGAGGGGTGGCAGAACTCAAGTGCAGTATTTCACATTAATCTCTAATAAAATGTTTTCTTACTCAACTGGGGGCAGCTAGGTGTCTAGAGTGCAGGGATAGGGATCAGGAAGATATATGTTCATGAATTTAAATTCAGCCTTAAGACACTTGTGTGACCTTGGACAAGTCACTTGATTCTGTTTTCCTCAGTTTTATCCTCTGTAAAATGAACTGGAGAAGGAAATGGCAAACCTCTCCAGTATCTTTGCCAAGAAAACCCCAAATGGGGTCATGAAGAGTCCCAACCGAGCAATTCAACTAGACTGTTGAAATATTTTCATCCAATCGATTCCTCTCAGCTTTGTGCAATCAGCAAATTTAATAAGTATGTCCCCCTCATCTCTAGACCCCCCTTTTAAGCTGAATTCAAAGGAATTACTAAACTGCTAAAGAGAGCAAGACCCTGGAGAGTTCACTGGGGTTATTCCACTACAGACCTACTTTCAAGTTGAACTCCATCACTCTCCATCACTGTTCTTTAGTAGTGAATGAACTAGTGATCCTCAACTATTCCTTCATCTAAACATACAATTATTTAGCCCAGAATCTCTCCACCTGGTCTATAGGGACATCATGAGAGAATTTATGGACCGCATTATGGTTTCATGGAGAGATCATTGGATTTATAATCAATGGAACTAAATGCTGATCATCCTCTGCTTCTTACTAGTTGTGTAACTCTAGAAAAGTCATTTAACTCTTGGGTCTCACTTTCCTCATTCCCTATTTCCTGGTTGGGTTGAATCAGATGCTCTTAAATCTGCCTTCCAGCTCCTAAATCCTATGAATTAATCTGAAGAAACACAAATTGCTTTCAGATGTTGAGAACTTGCTAAGTGCTTAGCTGTGTCAAGTTTTTCTTGCGAGAAATCAGCTTTTGTGTCTGTTATTTAAATAACTGTTAAGTATCAGTCATTCCAAACAGGACTGAAGGGGTTTTTTTTTAGTTTCATTGGGGAAATGTTTTTAATGCTGCCACCTAGTGGATTTAGCTGAAAAGTGTTGTGTGCTGTATCTCCAGTTTAAATTGACTTGAGAGGACAAATATTGCTACCTAATGAGACATTTGGTCCCCTAATTTTCCCCCATGGTTTTCCTTTATTTTATCTCTGGGCATCTCCAGACTCCTTTCCATTCCATTACAATTGACTGAGCCTTGAAGTTTCCCATTTCGTTTCATAGCATTCATGCCGCATTAGAGCTATTTTACGACAAGATTTACAGCAATGTCAGAAATAGAGAAAACTGTTGTAAAATAGCCATGGACAACATTATAAACTAGCAATAAAATTGGCCATAATGCACAGCTGGGTATTTATGTCTGCCACCTGTTCATTTTTAGCAACCTCTGATCAACCGGTTTAGTGAAAGGAATGAGCTCATTACATTTGGTACAAAAGAAAGACCCACAACATTCTCTTCCTAAGGTCTCAAGAACTGGAGATAAGGTACAGAAATGGAATGAGCTTATGCATCCAATTACACAGACAGAATTTAATCCATGTGCTACCCTCTAGCTCACATAAAAATGCAGAGCATCCCTAAAGGTACCGCACCCTTACTCTTTATTTTGCACATGCTACTAACATATGCAGGAGAAGACCCAGCCTCAACACTAAGACATATTCTAAATCCGGAACAATCATACAACAGCTGATCAGCTTGGCTATTTATTGAATGCCTACTATGTGTAAAGTACTATTCGAGTTTCTGGGTATGGAGGAAAGGACCAAAAAGCAGAAGACTAAGAATCTCATCCTTCCTCACCCACAGAATCCCTTTCTTCCTTTTTCTTTTTTTTATTAATAATTTATTTTTACTTTTCAACATTCATTTCCACAAGATTTTGAGTTCCAAATTTTCTACCCTTCTTTCCCCTCCCACCTCACAAGATGGTATGCATTCTGATTACCCCTTTCCCCAATCTACCCTGCCTTCTATCACCCCCTTCTCCTTTCTTTCTTTAAGATACAAATTTTAAACACTACTTTCTACTAAAGTCTTTCTATGAGCCCTCTAGTTTTCCTTCCCCAGGTATTTTGTATTTCATTCCTTTGTACTTCTTTATATGTATTCTCTATATTCGTATATGTACTTGTGTTGCCCATTAGAATGTAAATTTCACGTGAGGAGAGAGGAGGGAATACAGACGTATTTTACCTGAGTTCCCAGTGCTTAGCAGTGTGCCTGGCACATAGTGGGTACTTAATAAATTCTTGATGATTGTTTAACCTTTCTGGATCTTGAAAGGCATCGTTGCCTAAGGAATAGATTACTGGACTTGGAGTTCAGAAGACCTGAGTATAAACTTTGCTTCAGACACTAGCTGTGTGACTTTAGACAAGTCATTTAGTATCCTTATTTATAAACTTGTGACAACAATGGTTCTTATATCAACCAGCAATTGTGATAATGAAATGAAATAAATTAGATAGATTAGATAAATTATTTATTATAATTATTGAGGAGTTTACATTCTTAGGGAGGTTGACAACGCATCTGTGCATAAAACAATAAACAGCACATATGATGAAGGATAGAAACTTACGATAGTTAATATTTTTATAGTTTTAAAGTAAATGCCTTACATACATTATCTCTTTGACCCTCGCAATACTCTTATCTTTTATCTCCATTTTGTAGATAAAGAAACTGAGGTGCAAAGAGATTAAATGTATCATCTAAGGTCACATAACTAAGCAGTGACAGAACCAGTGGAATTTGGATCCTTGAAGTAACAGCCAGTATCAGGAGAGTCATGTTAATAACTTTCTTTTTAAAAAAAAGTGATTATCATAAACATTACTTTCAGTGCTTAGGGAAGATGCACGAATGGCTTTTTTGTCACTTGTCAAATTATACACCACTTGGAGAGTATATGAGTCATTTGTACTGGCATATCATATATGTTGGTTCAACCTGTCCAGGTCACATATTACTGATAGCTACTATTTCAGTTAGTAATTTAGTGAGAGGAAGTGTGATGTGTAGCAGATGTACTTGAGTTCAGTCTGTACTTGGGTACATACTCACCATGTTACGCTCAAAAAGTCATTTACCTTATTGGTTCCTTAGATAACTCTTTGAGACTATAAGTTATTGTAGAAAAGTTGCAGATGTTCATTGGGGGATAAAATCCGCCCCCCCAAGGCATTCCTCAAGCCATGCAATGACAGGTCTAGACAATGATGATAAAGATAAAAACAGTTCAGTGTTGCTGCTGTTACTGTTGTGTCTGTATCAGACTCTTCATGACCCCATTTGGGGTTTTCTTAGCAAAGGTACTGGAGTGGTTTGCCATTTCCTTCTCCAGATCATTTTACTGAGGAAACTGAAGCAAACAGGATTAAGTGACTTGCTCAGGGTCACACAGCTAGTAATTATTTGAGGCTTGATTTGAATTTAGGTCTTCCTGACTACAGGCTTGGTACTCTATCCACTGCACTGACTAATGCTATCAACCCATGTCATCATTAGACCTCTGCTTCTATAGAAAAAAATAACAAGAATATTGTTAGTTATTTTTTTTCAATTAAAAACCAATACCACCATTCAAGGCTTTTGACCTTGGGAGATTTTTGTATGTGAGCCAGAGTATCTGATGGATGAGCCGTCGGAGACCAAAACATCACCAACAGCTGGTAGAGAATTCTTGCTTTAATGTGAAGTTCAAGATCCACCTTCTTCAGTAAGCTGTGCTCATTCAACCTTGATCACTCCCCCACAGCAATTCTAGACACACAGCTATTCTCAAAGCATTCCTAGGGTGAGAGTTCCCTGTATACTTATGCCAACTATTTCTTAATCTGTCTTATTTACCCCATTAGAAGAGGAGGAGACTTGACTGCAGATATCAAGAGATTTCTATCTGAACTGGCAAGTCAGGCAAAGAGAATTAGGAAGCCAACAGCACTATCCTAGGAACTCCCAGGTGCAAAGATCTTCTTAAGATAGTAGGAGGTGGTTGGTGGCAGGGAAATGCAGATATAAAACTCCATGCTAAGTCAATTTCATTTTATAGGATCATAGATGGAGAGCTATACGGTGCAGTTAAGTAAACAAACAATTCTCAACAGCCCATGAATGCCCAGTATTCGTGATAGCACCATTGATTTTTTGTGACCAACCCCACTGGGACACTGGGAAGTCATCTGAGTCAGTTCCTCAAAGCCCATATAATCCAATTTCTTCATTTTACATATGATGAAACTGAGATCCAGGCAGGATGTATGACTTGTCCAAAGTGACCTAAATACCATGTTAGAGGTTAGATTTGAATCCAGAACTTGTGGCCCTGAACCCAGAGTTCTTTCTACTACACTAGGCTTGGGCAGTATGTGTAATAAAATTGAACTTCAGTGAGGCTCTGGCTTCTACCCTCATAATATTCTCATCAACAAGTTAGGGAGAGATGATATGGATCTGGTATCTGATGGAGCAGGCCTCTGGAATACATGCATCGTTTTCCTACTTCAGGTCTAAATCTAAGGACTGATGAGGCATCATAGCTGAAGGATGATTGTGAACGATGCGGTCTGGCTCGATAGAATTTAGGGCTTCATTCCAAAGGGCTTACTGCACTTAAAATAGTCAATTGGTTTAGTGCAAAACAAATCACTGCTCAAAACAATGCTAAAGGGAACAATTAGCTCCTTAGGGAGAATGTTGGAAACAGCAAATGATTGGTCATTGTAACAATGGAATTTCATTATAAAGTGTCAATGATGCTATTACAAATGAGTGTTATTGAAGGTGACTTTTTATTTAACTAAACTCTAGGGTTGACTATTATTTCATGTATAATCTTTCTATTTCCATAACTTGTAGAGGACAAGGACCATACAATCTTTGGTTTTTTCTATATTTCCAACAAGGCTAAGCAGTGTTTCTTTTTTTTATAAATAATAATGGCATTTATATTACACCTACTATGTGCTTTACAAATATTATCTTAGTTTATCATAACAACAATCTCAGAAGGTAGATGCCATTATTATCCCCATTTTACAACTGAGGAAACAGAGGCAAACAGAGATTAAGTGACTTGCCCAGAGTCACAAAACTGGTAAGTGTCTGAAGCAGGGCTTGAACTCTGGTCTTCCTGACTCCAGCCTTAGTGCTCTTCTCCATTGTCCACCTTTGCTGCCTCATCATACCTAAGGGTATAATGAAATACAACCAGAAGGGAGCTGTCACTCCTCTTTTCCTCTTCTCTTCTCCTGGATTTTTCCCCACTAACTCTCTCCTTCTCTCTTCACTGCTGGTTGGTACAAACACAGGACAGCTTATACACAACTAATTTTGCTATATGGTAAGGAAAATAAGGGAGCTTAACCATTAATAGGTGACGATCAGTATCAGGTCAAGCCAAGTTATCTAGGCTAGCGTTGAGTTAAAATAGTCAATCCAACTGCTAAGATATCACGTTTCCCATTTCCTACTCAACCCCCTTGTCCTGACTCAGGGCCCTGGTAATATGGGTTCAATACTGGAAAGAAATAAGACATATGTAGGTCATTTAATAGTTGACAAAAGGAGCTTTTCCTAGCCGTAAGAGAAGGATATTTTTTGAGGATAGGCATTGAGGATACTTTGAATGATTCAGCTAAGTGAAGCTTCCCTGACTCATCATGTTCCACAAACCATTAAGATAGTTTGAAGGAGTTCCTCATGGCTGTTTTATACCTAGGTAATCAGGACATTGTGTTAACAACCTGAACCTTTAGTCTTCTGAGCGAATCAAGTCTAAAGGATAGTTTTAATACCTTTTAAGGGAAAAAAAATCACTTAACACATAGGGGCAGAGGCTGAGATACTGCTGCTAATGTATTGTCCTATCCCACAGTGACCTCCCATCATCTTTGGTTTATTTTAAAGATAGGAGCAAAATGCCTTTTCTTGAGTTTTACTCTCGCCTTAAGAATAAGCCTTTCTGTCCCCCTGCTTTCTCTCCAACCTTTACTTTCTGTCATTCTAAATTCTAGGGTTCTTCTTTGCCCCAAGGCTCTCTTTTCTGTCATTGATCTCCTCACACCACAACTTCCTCTCATTCCTTGGTCTAAGCTCAGGCCAACTTCTCAGCTCCATAGACCCTGTTTCAGTTTTTGAAACTATATCGCACTTGTTTGTATTTATTCTCTTTATGTTTATTCTGCATAAACTTATATGTGTACCCGTTCTCTCCCTAGATGCCTTTTGTGAGTAGGAACTGGTTATATTTTTGCATTTGTGTGCCCAGTTTCTAGAACAGTACACGGTTGATAGTAGACCCTAAATAAATGCTTGTTTTACGTGAGTGATAGTCAAGAATCAGAAGTGTACAATACAGGAAAACCCTAAGAAAGGCTTATTTTACTTGTCACAAAGAAGACTTTCTGCCTTTTTTTCCCAAAAAAAGTTGAAATAGCCTGACTTTAAGCTAAAAAGCAAAAGATCCCCAAACCAAAAATTGGCAACACCTGCTCTTCTCCTGAAGAAGAGACAGGCAAGGATTTTGTAGTTGAAACCCAAGCTGGAGGTAGCACGTATCATCCAGCATTGGCATTTACCTAGTGGCCAACAGAGCAGTGTCAGAGATTATGTCTTTGGCCAAGCAGCAGCAAGTGAAGACTGTTAAAATTAACTGGGAGCAGGTACAACGGGAATCATGTGATGGTGCCAGGTCCACCAGAAGCATGGTGATAACATCACTAAAAAATAACTGTTTTTTCAGTATCAGAGATAAAAATTACTCACTTTTTGCCCTGAACACACATATTCCCCATTTCCTCTAGGAAAGTGTATCCTAGATCTACGAGGGAAATACTTTATTGCTACCTTCCTTCATATTCCATTTTATTAAATATCTTTGCCTTTAACTTATTCTGCCCTCTGATTAATCATTAAGGTAAACACATCAGTGGGGGCTCCTGAACTATGATTTTAGAAAACCTATATCCATAGTGTACCATGAACATAGGTAGTATGGTTCCCTATAAATTGGGAGTAGGGATATAATTTCAGTATATTTAGACTTTACCTTCTTTGAGGGCAAGAGGATTTTTCTTTTTGTTTTTACATCCCTAACATCTCTAGCACAGACACTTGCATATAGGACATGCCTAATAAACTTTTATTATATGAATTAATGAATACACACATATTAATGTAAATATTAACCAGAGGAATTGAATCTATAAATTGAATGAGCTAGTTCATAACCTTATAGGACAGGAATATAATTCAAATTTTAAAATTCTATAATTTGATGGTTCTAAATGGTCCTGAGAAAGTTTAAAAATTTGAGTTCCAACCAAAACAGGAAGAAGTTTAATATAAAGTCCAGAGAACAATAATCCAGAGAAAAATTCAAAATGGAGAGATTCAAGATGAGGAGAGATTGGCCGGGCACCAATATGGTAACTAAAAGCACTCTTGGGTCATAATAAACCACTAACAATACAAATGAGTCCCATAATTCTGTTACTTAAAAAGCTGGGATGTATTAGCATCAATATGACATGCAAGAGGCAGGAATTAATTCTCCTAATGTACTCCACATTGTTCAGCTACCCATTAGAGTTCTGTATCCAATATTAGTCAGTTCTGCTTTCTAAGGAATATGCCAGAAAAAAATGGAGTGCAGCACTAAGAGTGGATAAAAGGAAGAAAGATGGATCTTGGTAGAAGTTATAGGAGAATCAGAGCTGTTCAACCTCAGAAACAGAGAGTGATTTCAATGACGATCTTCAATTATTTGAAGGCTCATAGAGTATGTTTATGTGATACAAAAAATTCATTCATCCAAATGAAAACTGAAAAACTCAGTACAAAACATGGGTGTTCTCTACCAGATAAAAGGCAACATAGCAAAGTAAAGAGAGAACCAGACTCTAAATGGAGAACTGATTTCAAATTTTCCTCAGACACAGACTGGCTCTGTGACCCTAGACAGGCACTTTGCCACTCAGTGCTCCCTATCAATTGTCTAAGACTAGAAGAGGCAGAGAAATTGCCCATCAATTCAAAAACAGGTCTGAATTTGGGGAAGGCAACTATGTGGTGCAGTGGCTAGAATGCTGAGCCTGGAGTTAGAAAGATTCCTCTTCCTGAGTTCAAATCCAGCCTCAGACAGTAGCTATGTGACCCTGGGCAAGTCACTTAACCCTGTTTGCCTCAGTTTCCTCATCTATGAAATGAGATGCAGAAGGAAATGGGAAACCACTCCGGTATCTTTGCCAAGAAAACCCCAAATGAGGTCACAAATGGTAAGACATGACTGAAAAAATGGTTAACCACAAAATACCAAATATTCTGAAATGTTTACTTTTCTACCTACTTTAAAAAAATGTTATCCAATTATTTGCTGTTATATATGCCTGAGTCTGATTTGAATCCAAAAATTTGTTTATGATAAGACATTTATTTTACAGGAATCATGGCATTAAAATTAGAATGAGCATTTGAGGTCATCAAATCCAAAACTTCCATTTTCAGGCAGCAGAGGGACCAAGTTTCTTGCCCAGGTCACTAAGACTGAGAGTCAAACTCGGTATTTCTGGTGTTAGTACTTTTCACTTTACTACACTATCTGATAAATATCTTTGTTGTGATTTTTTTACTGATTGTAATTAACAAGAATTTTTTTTTGGTCAAGACATGATTTCATTAGTGCACAAAGTTTTCAATGCAGAAATTCCCTGTCTTTAATGCACATAGGCAACTATTCTACAAGGGTTTATTTTAAAGGGCTACTTGAGGCATGGAGAAGATATATAATTTAGGTCATATAGCCAGTATATATATCTCAGAGGTAGAAACCTGAAGCTTAAATCAAACTCTATTTCAGAGATCTGTTTTTAAAACTATCTGTATTCACTATATTAAGTGCTTAATTTAACATCAATGATCAGGACATATCTAACACTGTGCAATGTTTTAGAACTGAAACAACAAAAAACCCACTAAAGCAATTCATAATAAACATTTACTATATGATTGCATGCCTTCAGCTTCTGGAGACTTAGATAATGACACAGCCTCCCCACCTTCATAGAATTAATCAGACAGTAGTAGGCTACTCTAGAGTTCTAGTGAAGACACCATTTGGTTTATTTAGTCAAAGTGTTAGGTTTATTTATTCTCAAAGAAGGCCCACCTATAAGGAAGCAATGAAAAATAGAAAACACAACTGATATTTGACTAATGCATCCAGTAGGGTCACCAGTTATAGACTTAGCAGCTCTGAATCCAGGTTTTAGCAACCCCTGATGGCATGCGGAATGGGCTTAGGATTGGGTGATAACTGATTCTCATAGGTCAGTACTTTTCCAGTCAGTCACTGTCCCATTTATTACTGGCAGAGACTTTTCATTGCCTTTTACCACTGCCAACTCTTCACTTGTGAAGCAAAGGGAATGAAATCAATGGCAGGTCCTGGCAGGAGAATCTACCACCACTCTACCTTAGTATGTCTCTCTGACCTTGAGATTTTCACTTTCAATTTCCAGTGACCAAAACATTCCATTCCATTCCACCTCACTTCAGCTCTTTGGCTTCCTAGTCAAAACCAACCCAAGACATTCAATCCCAGTTATAGTAGGAAAGTTCCAGGATCACAACTCAGAATTCTTCCCTTTTGAATCAGCTTAGTATACCTGACTTTTATTGCAACTTCTCAAAAACAATTTCTAGATCCAGTCCCGATTCATCAGCCATGAGAAAAGTGGTTGTTAAAGTAATAAACATACACATATGCAGCTATAAAATCTCTTTTCAGTCACTATCATGGGATGATGATGACAACATGATTAAACATTCCATTTGGAGGATGATACCTTCAGTTTTAATGGGGAAGCAGGGAAAGGAAGGCACAAATCACAAAGTAATTATTGTCCCTCTCCATGTTGGCCATGGCACTCACATGATTCCCTAGGAGAGTAGCATGAACAAAACATGACAGATGCCTCAGAGGCAAGCTAAGGCTACATGGAGAAACAAAGCCACAAATATAGGCATCAACATTTCTACACGGGTGCTTCCTAAAAGCTAGTATATGTTATGGATAGACATATGTTGAAATGTTGGCACATTTTTTAACAGCCAAAATGTTATGCTAACACATTCCCAGACAATTCTATGATGAGGCACCCCTTCCATAGAAAGAATGATGGAAACATTTTGAAAACATTTGGCTGTCCTATCAGCTTAGGGTGGGTGTGTGCATGTCTATGTGAGCATGCATGTGTTAGCATGTATAATTTAAAGAGTCCCCATAATTTAAGTTGTTTCTCTTTTGCAAACCCTTGGTAGTCAAACATATCCTCTCAAAAGGAAACTATTTCTTTTTTACCATAAAGATAATGAAAAATAAAACCTTTTTTTTTCTGTTGACATAAAACACTTGATTCTCCTTATCTCTCCCTGAGGACATGAAAGAGTAATTAATATTCATGGAGAAAAGTAAAATTGATCACCTGGCAATATTGTTGAATTGGTGCTAGGTTTGCTTCAAAATACTCTGACCTACTTACTGAGGATAAGTATTCTTACCATAAAGATATCCAAACACATGGGCTTAATTTTCTCCCCAAAGTGGTACAGTTTTACATCATTGTTTTCCATGTGGGGTTAGACACCACGATGAAAATTCCATATTCTTAAAATGTCGCAGCATCTCTTTCATTTCATTTTCTTCATTTCCTTCACATGACACTGTACTCCAATTTTTTACCCTTAGGATATCTGTGTGGAATTTTCCAAATGGAGGAGGTCACTTCTTGGCTTATTACTCCCTCACTTTCTTTAAACTTTTGCTGCTTTCCAAGATCAGATGTTGACTGTATTTTTTTTTTCATTTTGAAGAGTTCTGACCTCTCCCATGAATTGAAGGAAAGATGATGAAATTTAAAACTTTCTCTCCACCCATCTCTTCCTCCATTAAAAGGAAACCATAAAAACATCACTGCAATGCAAAACTGAAGCATCACCATTCCTGTCATGGTTCTACTGGGAGGAGAAGACACAACCCAGCTTTAATCACATTCTTCCATTAAGGCAATATAAAAACAATCTGAATGTAAAAATCAAGCAATAGTCAGACATAACTTATGAATAAAATAGCCATTTAATAACGTAGACTTTCTTCCAAGGGTCTATTCATCCTGTTTATTTCCTTTGGGTTTCTTGGGTTTTCTGCTCTCACCTTCTACCCACCATTATAAATTTTTCCTTCTTGAAAAAAATATTTTTAATCATGCCTTTTTCTCATAAATTTTTGCACTATATCTTCCATTTTGTCACAATATTACTTCCTAGTATTTCTGCTGCCCATTAACCATGAAAAATTTCCTTTAAGGATTCAAGGCAAGTAGTTCATTCTAGTTCTACTGTTCATAGATTTGCCTTACACTTGCATATCCCTGTCCATATTATAAAACTATTTAGGACCCAACAAAGTACTGAAAATTCTCTTCAATCTACTACATACTCTCTGGAGGCTACTGCAACTTTAAATCACAAGTAAGCCATCTTTATTTTTGGCTTACATAGTGGTATTAGTGGACTGTCCAGCCAGCAACTTTCATTCATTTCCTCTGGGTTTTGCTCCCCAAATGAATCATACCTTTGTTACCTTCTAAAGCTCATGTCAGGCTCTTTAATCCCAGTATCTGAAACTGAGTTGTTGCAAAACAGTCCCCAGTGTCTTAACAATGAAGATTCTCACAACACAGTCCCAGTGTGCATATTAATTACTTCTTTGACACTTCTCCAGGTAAAGTAATCCTTTGAAAGTTTCCTTGCTTTATACTCTTCCTCTGAGCAGTTTTTCCCTTTATACTGTCTCTCCTTTGTTCTTCCTGAAATCTCTGAGGAAATATCTAGGAGGTACACCAAAGCCTAAAATACGCTCTACCTCCTTCAGAGTGTGATAGGGGACATCCTGGCAGTGATCTCTATATCAGAGACATTTTGTGGTCCTTGGCCACCATCCCAAACTATAACTTTCTCTTCTTGTAATAAGCTGTTATCCCTTCTGAACCCGGGCTGTCCTTGAACCTCAGCTCACTGTAGAGACAGAATGTTATAGGGAAAAGAGCACTTGGACCTAGAGTCAGGAAATGTAGCTTTAAATCCTGCCTCTGACACTTACCAGCTGTGTGGTCATGGAAGGAAGGAAGGCATTTATAAACAACAAACTTTTAGTAAGCTCCTACTATATGCCAGAACTATGCTAAGCTCTTTACAATCATTATTTCATTTCATCCTCCCAACTGCCCTCAGAAATAGGTGCTATTATTATCCCTATTTTACAGTTAAGGAAACTAAGGCAAACAGAGGTTAAGTCACTTGCCCAGAATCACATGGCTAGTGTCTGAGACCCAACTTAAACTCAGGTATTCATGACTCCAAGACCAGAGTTCCATCCACTGCACCATACACCTGCTTCATAAGCAGGTCATTTAGCCTCCTTGGGTCCCATTTCCTCATTTGCCAAATGAGGATCATAATGTCTAGTGCACCTGTCATAAAATTCAGTGAGCACTTTGTAAACCACAAAGTACAATATAAACTTCAGCACTTACTGCACCCTGTGAAAAGACATGCTGGGTTCCAACCTTTGCCATACTCTGTTGGGCTCTTGAACAAACACAAAATGATCTCAGGTTGTTTTTGAACTACTAAATAAACATCAACACTATTAACAATAAAACAATAACACAAGGGGAATATTAGAAATTTAGAACATAGATCACGTAAATAGCTCTGGCCCCCCAAAGACAAACGTAAGCTGAGTTAGGTCTTGATTTTTCTTTGCTTCTTCTATGCACTAACTCATCCTTGTCCTTGGAGTCAGCATGCCAAAGTATCTCTGGGCTGGATGCTAGTCCATGAGTCAGCCTTAAGAAGGGCAAAGCTTCCAGGAATAGGGAGGGGAGAGTCCATTGTACAATGACCTCATTAGACCTTATCTGAAATTCTGTGTTTGGTTCTCAGCACCATAGATAAAAAATTGATCAGCTGGGTAGTGCCCAGGAAAGGGTAACCAGGTTGATGATGGGTTTCCTTGTCATATGAAGATAAGTTAAAAAAACTCAGTATGGAGAAGAGATTTCTGTGTGTGTGTTCATCCTTTGTTGCCGAAGAAGACCATGCCATCAGAGAAATGACTTGTACTTGACTTTGAGGAAGGGCTGTGCAGGTCATCAGCCTCACTTCTCCTCCAGAGCCATCTGAATCCACTGACCAGATGTTCATCATGATGACTGGAGATGACCCAAGATGAGGCAATTGGGGTTAAGTGACTTGCCCAAGGTCACACAACTAGTAAGTGCCAAGTGTCTGAGGTGAGATTTGAACTCAGGTCCTCCTGACTCCTGCACTGGTACTCTATCCACTGTACCACCTAGCTGCCCCATGGAGAAGAGAAGGGAGAGAGAGAAGTCAAGCCTGTTAGCTGCTTTGAAGCATTTGAAAGTCTCTCATTTGGAAGAGAGATTGATCTTCTTGAACCCAGAGGATGGAACTAGGAGGAGCAAAAAAAAAAAAAAAAAAAGGCAAATTAAGGTTTGATGGCAGAAAACACTTCCTAACAATTACAGCTGGAATGGGCTAACTCAAGAGATGGTGGATGTCCATGCCATGGAAATTTTCAAGCAGAGGCTGATCAACATCCTATAGTCGCAATTCCTTTTGTGTTTGGATTGGAGCACATAACCACTGCAATCCTTCCATCCCTCTAATTCTGTGATTCTGTGACCACAACCCATGAAGAGTTTGGATTACCAAGACCACTAGATTCTCAGCAATTCTACCTCCTAATATTTTAATAGCAACTTGTATTTGTACTTCTTAGAGGTTTACTAAATACCTCATTCTTTTGTCTGAAGCACGTTTATTCTTCACAATATCCCCCTTTTTATAAATGAGGAAACAGCTGCTTCCAGAGAGGAAGTGACTTGCCTATGGGCACAGAAGTAATTGGCAGAAGAAGATCTCCAATGCAGCAGCTCTGACACTAAATTCAGTCATCTTTGCATCATCCATGAAACTACTCGCCCTGTATTGAGGGGTGATATTCTTCTTTAAAGAAGGTCCTTCCCCATCTACAGTTCCAAGAATTCTTCATGGGTTTTATGTCTGTATAGTATAGTTATCTCCACAACTCTGGCTCCTTGGGAGTCACACAGTAGCCTTGCCTATTATTTTTTATCCTGGTCAATGTGCCTAAAGCAGGAAAAGTCTTGCTCTTTGGCCTCTTGTTTTAGGACAACATCTGGACCAAATTCTCCCTGGCAGCCATAGTATCTCAATGCCACCTGAGAGACAGTATAGGATAATGGGAAGAAAAGTGCTAGATGTTAGATTCTCCAATTCTCTACCTTGGGCAAGATATTTTGATATGTTCAGTTCAACCTCAGTTTCTTCAGATGAAAAATTAAAAGAACTAGATGAACATGAATGTCTTGGGATTCCTCCAGAACTTTCTCCAAGGCTATCAAAATATTGGAAGCAGTTAGGTAGCCTGACCTGGAGTCAGGAAGACCTGAATTCCAATCTGGCCTCAGACACTTACTATCAGTGGGACCATGGACAAGTCTTTTAAGCTCTGTGTGTCTCATTTTCCTTAATTATAAAATGGGCATCATAATAGAGAGCATCCATACTTCCCAGGGTTGTTGTGAGGGTTAAACAGATAATTATTTGTAAAATGTTTGGCACAATGTCCAGCACATAGATAGGCATTTAATAAATTCTCACTTTCTTCTTTTTTTAAAGTCTCTACCAGCTAACAGACCTTTCACTAAGTTTCTCTTACCTGGAGGTACCCCTCAGTTGGCTTTAATTATCAGCTCATTTACTGAGTTTAGATGAGGCAGTGGAAAGAACCTTGGGTTTGAAGTTAGAAGGCCCCAGCTGGAATCCCAGCCCTGAGTGCTACGTTTTTCCTGTGTCACCTTAGACTAATTGCTAACCTCTCTGGGTCACAGTTTCTTCATCTGTAAGATAAGAGGAATAAGCTGGATCTGGGTTTTAAACTGTTTTTATATCATGGACCTTTAGACCGTTTCTCAGAATAATATTCTTAAGGAATTGAAGGAAATATTTAATTTCAGTGAAAGATTAGTGAAAATAAAGATGTGCTTATTTTTTTCTTCTGCATTCACAGACCTCTGGAATTTATCTACAGACTAAGAAAAAAATAATATTTTTCCCAATTAATGTAAAAACAATTTTTAACATTCATTTTGTAAAATTTTGAGTTCCAAATTCTTTGCCTTCCTTTCCTCTCCTCCCTCAATGGTAAGGAATTTGATATAGGTCAAATATGTGCAGTTATTCAAAACATATTTCCATATTAGTCATGTTGTGAATGAAAATGCATACCAAAAAGAAAAAAGAAATCATAAAAAGTGAAAATAGTGTACTTCAATCTGCATTCAGATTCCATCCATTCTTTCCCTGGAAGTAGACAGCATTTTTCATCACAAGTCCTTTGGAATTGCCTTGGGTATTGTAGAGAATATCTAAGAGATTCACAGTTGATCATTACATGCTTTTGCTGTTACTGTGCACAATGTTCTCCTGATTCTGCTCACTTCACTTTGCATCAGTTCATTTAAGTCTTTCCATATCCACAGACATTTTGAAGATCCATGGTCCCTGGTTATAATCCTCTGCTCTGGTTGGTTGGTTGTTGTCCTTTATTCTCGAAGAGGACTAAAATGACATGACTATGCTAGAGTCAAGTTATAGTGTAGTCAACTGTGGGTGATAATACCAATATGAGCTCAAAATGTTCTACCACTGGTTGGTCACAAATGGTCCATGTGAATATTTGGAGTGGATTCTCTAAATTTGCATATCTCATGGTTTTGGGGTTGTTTTGAACTACTCCAATTCTGCTCCACTCATAGAGAACAGCACCTTCTCTGATGAGGGTACCCATGCTGAATGGTCCTGTGCCAGTGTCTCCAATGTCACACGGTCAATTCCGAAGTTCTTAAGTCTATGCCAGTTTTATGACACCTGCGAATGCTTCTGCTTTTTTGGATCATGTCATCAAATCTGCCTACTTAAATAGGTTTTCTTTGATGCTCATCACTCTGGCGACCATTATTTTGCATGTTCACATGGTGGTTGGGGTGATGGGAAGGTAGAAGGGAAATATTTAGTTTATTTATGATTAATATTTTTTATGCACAAGTGCTATCTTCCCAATCACATCCTCCATTGTAACAAAAGGGAAAAGTATTTAAGTAAAATCAACACACTGTGACTGCATAAGACAGTGTACACCATTTCATCCCAAATCTGTAGTTCCCCATGGCAAGAGTTTGATTATCTTTGAATGTTGTTTTATTTACATGATTGTAAATATCATTCCTTTTTATTTACTTTGCTCAGCATCTGTGTATTCAAATCTTCACATATTTCTCAAAATTCCTCATATCCATCATTTCAAACATCATAACATTCCATTACATTAATATAAAATGATTTGTTCAGTCTTTATACAACTAAAGGGCACCCATATGGTATCTAATTATAACAACAGCAACAAGTCCTGCTTTTTTATTTTATTTTGGTACTTTTAGAGTCTTTGGTATTGTTATCGTTGTTCGTTCATTTCAGTTGTGTCCAACCCTTTATGACTCCATTGGTTTTTATTTGGTTTTGACAAAGACACTGGAGTGGTTTGCCATTTCCTTCTCCATCTCATTTTACAGATGAGGAAATCAAGGCAAACAGGGTTAAGTGACTTGCCCAAGGTCACACAAGTAGTGTCTGAGGTGGATTTGAACTCAGATTTTCTTGATACTAGGTCCAGTACTCTATCCACTGTGCTATCTATATATTCCCAGAAGTGGAATCATTAAAATCATTAAAAAATACAAACTATTTAATGACCCTTCTCACATAATTCTAATTTTAATTGAACCAATTCATGGTCGTACCAATAATCTATTAGTGTGTCTGTTTTTCCATAGCTATTCAAATGTTACCTATTTCCATCTCTTATCATCCTTGCTACTTAGAAGGTATATATAATGGACATATTTACATTTCAAAAATACTTAATGCAATCAATAATAATAGAACATTTTTACCAACTGTAAGTTAAAGATCATTCTTCTTCCTCTTCCTTATTCTACTTTTTCCTTCCTCTTTTATCAAGCACTAAGCCTAACACTTACCTACAACCAGCTTCTTCTTTACTAATTTCTTGATCCATGTTTATATTCATCAATTCTAAGATTTGTATATTCTGGTTCTTGGGCCATGTCAGGAACTCTTCTCTCTTTGTGCTGTTCTAACTATGGAAACGTGGGCATCACATGATGGGTCTGAGCCAGAGTTTCTTTATCTATAAAATATCTAATTCCTAGGGCTTCTGTGAGGATCAAAGAAGGAGCTATGTATAAAGTATTTTGTAAATCTGAAAAGACTGTAAATGTCAACAATCGTTACTATTAGTTCTTCTTCTTCTCCCCAACAGCTTAGAAAGATTGCCATGGGAATATGCTAAGTCCAACTGCCTCTTCTCTCCAGAATTCAGGCATTTGGATTTTTCCAATGAGTCAAGTATTACTGGTCCCATTTTTCAGATGGGAAAATTAGTCTTGAGATCCATTAAGTGTCTTACATTAGTTTATTTAGCAAATTCACAATGGTGGTACTGCCAAAATGAAGATTTTCTAATTCTTACTCTTTGTCTCTTCCCGGTAGATGTTATTGCTTAAAGGACATTTTATTGTGAGATGATGGAGAGCATGACACATTGTTTTCCACTATCTGACAGTTATGAGGATGTCTGCATCATTTGTCTGGGACTTGCCAACATTTCACATATTTTCACTTTTCCATTTGCTGCATTTATTTTGATTATCATAATGACTTTGAGCTAAGCTTCTATCTGGAGGGGGTATAAAGGAAAGCGCAAAGGAACAGAAATCAGCAGACCTGGACTGGAGTGCTGACTCTCACTTATTATCTAGGTGACAGTGGGCAAGTGACTTAATCTGAGTGACTAAGTTTCATATGTAAAATGCGAAAAATAAAATCCCTGCTTATCTCACAAATGTGTTATGAGGATTGAAGTAGATAATTTAAAGTGAACAGCCCTCAGAAACCACAAAGCACTATGTGAATATAAGAAATGATAGTGATAGGAATTAGACCTATCCTTTCACTGGTAGAGGGGAATCCTGAAAAGGAAATTCCTGTTATGGATGATGAAGATCTGTACCTTTCTCCCAGGCTCAAGAAACCACTCCCTTTCACCTGTATCTCCTGACTTCAAGTGTCTGCTAAAATCCCACCTTCTGCCAGAAGCCAATCTTTCCTAATGGTAACACCTTGTTTCTAAAATTATCACCAATTTATGCCTTGTCTGTACATGGTTGATTGTATATTATCTTTTCTCCCACTTTAGGTTGTTAACGCTATAAAAGCAAGTACTGTTTTTGACTTTCTTTAAACTCTAATACTTAGCACAGTGCCTGGCACAAAATAGGTGCTTAATTAATGATTGTTGACTTGATTTCTTAGGAATTTATAGCCTTAGAGAGTTGTCTGAGAAACTGAGAGGTAAGTGATCCACACAGCCAGTGTATGTCAGAGGTTGTTCCTAAGCCTACTTCTCCTCTAGTTTTCTATCTATCTACTATGCCACAGCTGAGTCAAGAAATAATAGTATCAATAATAAAAGGAGTTAGAAACTCACCCTGTGACTTCATTGGTGAATTGATCTTCCAGATAAGGAAATTATTACAATAGATCTACATCTTCTCTACAACTTACAGTCTTAGAGAGCTGTCTAGTGCGCTGAGCAATTATGTGACTTACCTAGGGTCACAGAGCCACTATAAAAGTTAGGACTGGAACCCTAGTTTCTAAAGTCCATGTTGTTTTAATTTGGAAGGTGTTATCATATCCATCAAAACTACTCTTCTCTCATCCTATGCTACAGATACCCACCATCCCATCAAGCACAACTATTTTTATGGGACGGTTTTTTTCCCCCAAACAAATACTTATCATGAGCACCATAATATAAGTTGACCAAATATCCCATACAAGGCTGTTTCTTGTCGATCCAAAAAAAAAAAAAAACAAACAAACTCCACTCACTCCTGATTGAACCTTCTATTTATTTAGCTTGTAAGTCTTTATACCTTCTGTTTCCATTAATAGAGATCGTATTTGATTGATGTGATTCAGTTTCTCTAGTAGCATGTCCATTTGGTCATCATGGGATAAGTTTCTCACATTTAGTGTACCAATAACCAAGTTAATGTTTATAATTGGTGTTAAAAACTATTCAATTGGCCGCTTTCCACCATTTCCCACTGCCAATGCAGAAACAGAAAGGGGCTGTTAAGGACCAACGTCTATTTGGTATATGTCTATGTTTCATGGGTTGCCATGGTCAAAGAATTCATCACTACTCACCTACTCTACTGGGATGAGTCTCTCTGTACTTAGCTATGCTAGTTCATAGACTTTTTTGGGTCCTGCCTTGAAAACTTTCCACCATGGGAGAGGTTGTCAGGGTTTGAGCAACATTAGGATAGACTTCAGAAATCTAATATTTCCTTACCATGATGTGGCATCAGAGTAGGACTTTGTGGAATTAGTTAATTAGGTTACTTATTACTGGTTAATTGGGTAATTAGACCCATATTTTCATTTTTCCTACTTTAGGTCTGTAGCATCCAATAATATAATATTTCAGTTCAGCGATAGAAAATGTTTTGCGGTAGTTAATACCTTTTCCAGACAGTGTTTAAAAACATTTCCCTCTACAGCTGTGGAATGGCTTAAGAGATTATGCTCTGCATTTAGAGTTTTAGAGAAAATATGAAAAAACTGCTTCTTCCTTCTGCACAAGGATTTTTTTTAACCTAGAAGAAACACATTCTTCTTCCTACCTCAACATGTTCTATAAAAAAAGAGTGCTGGGTTCAGAGTCAATAGGTTACTTTTACTTCAGACTCCTTGTGATCTCAAGCAAGCCACTCTGGGTCTCAGTTTCTCCATTTCTAAATTGTAAAAGTAATATCTATATTTCCCTATCTCACAAGGTGGTTATGAAGATAAGGAAACATGAATTCATAGACATAAACATGCATTAGAGAGAAAATACTCTGATAGTGATCACGACTGAAGAATAAATCTATTTTTAAAGTTGAATTTTTATTTGAAGGTAATTACTAAGATAACAAACCAAGTTAGAGACCCTATACTACCATAGAGGCCTGCTTCCATTGAGAGATTTTCCAGGCTTGAGTCCATTTTTTTCAATGCTCTGGTCCCCATCCATGTTCTTCCGCTTTCAAGTTTCCTTAGGGCTTCCCTGATACCCTTGCTATACCTCTCCCCAAGGTCATAACTTCTGTTTCCTTTGCTGACTTCACTTCTCCAGGACTAAACTTCTAACATTCAGCTTCCCATGGAAAGAGATAAAGGTTTCCATTTGTTTTATACTCTGATCCCTAAAACAGCTCAGTTCTCTAGCCAGAACACTCCAGAAACTCCCAATATATTTTGTTGACGTCTTCTATCCACTGCCTCTCATCTGCCCCAGATGTTTCACTGTCCCTGCTTGACATTTCACATAGCTTATTGAAACTGTCTTTGTTGATTATACTCTGAGCCAGAAATAGTCCTGAGAATTATGAAATTAGGAATCTCTGACCATCACATAGCTCCACCCAGGGAAAAGGCAATCAGTAAATGTCCATGTTAAAGATCAAAGAAGTGACCATTAGTGGGGAGGTGGAATCTAGAGAAATGATGCAGAGTTCTGACTACTATATGTGCCTTGCAATGAGACTTTCAAAAGGAAAACAGGACAGTTATGCATTAAATATAGTAGGATCCAGGGCATGGCTTCTGGGAAAAGCCATAAATGAGAGTTCCCTGAGGGAGGACTCAGTGAACTAGGATAAAGGTCTTTAATGTTGCTCTAAATAATGCTATTACACCATTCTAGAGTTCTAATTAGAGCAAGAGGACCAGGGCCTGCCGTCTCAATCTCTCAATGGGTGCCTCCTAGGTGAAAGTCTCCCTATTCTCTCCCTTTCAACAATTCAACCAGTTTTTACTAAATGCCAGAGCCTGGGGATACAAAGACAAAAATGAAAAATTACCTGCCCTCAAGGAACATATATTCTATCAGAAGGAAACAATATGCACACAAATAAGTAAGTACAGAATAAATACAAAGTAATTGGGGGTAGGGAAAGGATGAGAAACAGTGATAATTGGTGGGATCGGACTAGAATTTTGGTAGGAAATGGGCACCTGAGCTGAGTTTTGATATGATACAGGAATTCCAAGAGGTAAAAGAGAGAGGGAAGGATATTTTAGGTAGGGGGTATAGCCTGTGCAAAGTTAAAAAACAGAAGACAGAATGCTGAAGTGCCCTATACAAGAAATGTGAAGCAGATCAATTTAAGTGATATGTAGAGCATAAGAACTGGGCTTAATGTGAAATCATTGTAAGGATTCTAACCAAGAGTCCAAATCTCCTACAGTGCTGAATTCTTCTAGCATCACCTAAAAGTTAGTGCTCCTCGTATACTTGAAAAGTGTTTTCTTAAGAAGACAAATAATCCCCTTAAGGATTTCTTGACTTTCTTCTTGCCTATGGTATGTTCTAGCAAACATTCACCTTCTAGTTCTAATCACAAATTTCCAGATTGACCTAAGAACAAAAGTTTTAGTTATAACTCCAAAACCAATGAATCAATCAAATTACAAGTATTTTCTAAGTACTTATTATGTACTAGACACTGTGTTGTGTTGATAATACATATAATGAAAAAAATTCCCATGTACATGTACAGTTAATCCTTAACATTCATGTGTTTAATTTTTATGTCTTGTAGTATTCTCATGATTTTTTTTAGTAATCTCATTTGCACTTTGGAATGGTCATCCCAACATTCCTGGCTATGCACAGTAGAGAAAATAGAAGACGCCAAGTAGCTGATATCCTACTAGGTGCTTCACTGGTCCTGTTCATAAAGAGCCCTCTGTGCATTCACTGCATATTTTCATGGTGAAATGCAAAACTCAATTTTTGTGTTGTCATTATGCCCTCAAAGTGAACAAATCCTTTGGGCTCTAGGCCCAAGTGTGCAAAGTCAATGATACGACTTTGTGAGAAAATAAAGTTATTAGATAAAGTTCCTTCCAGAATGCCTGCAGCCACTGTTGATCTAAGTGACTGACGACCTAGAGACATCAAAGATGTCTGTCCCATCATCGATTATACCCTTAAGATTAAGCATCAATTCTTCTCTGCTATGCTCCCATACTCCTAGATTTTGAAGGATCTCAAACAGCATATGAAGCAGTTGTTGCTGATGGATTATTTCAAGCTGGCACATTCTTCATGATCTCCAAAGCTATCTACCTGCCATTGAGGACGGAATCAGAGGTACTGTCAGAACCTCACCAGTCTTAGGGTCTTCTGACAGCAGTGACTTAAGTCCCACCAACCTCTTTCTTGGTTTTCTGAGTGTGGCCAAGGTAGAAAGATTATCAGAAGTATAGTATGTAGTACAATTCCCTCACACCACCATCTATCACAGTGGAAGATAAGATTTGGTTTAAAATGTCCCGATTTTAAGAATTTTACTTGCTTTGCATTATTTATGATACTAGAGATTTCATATGTTATGAAAAATGAATATTATCTGAAATCGATGGGTTTTTTTTTACTGACACATTAACATAAAAGATCACAGAATTCTAGAGAATGACTAGTGAGAAAAAATGTTTTGCATGTTACCAATTTTATTTTGTGTGCTGCATTTTATGGATTATTTCATGCCTACTTTGCTATGGCACAGTACTGTGTCTGGGAAATGTACATATAATCAGGATTAATGTTTTGTTATAAAGAACTGTATACAGAAATGTGGATTTTCAACAATATCTGGTGAAAGATTACAGTTTTTTTGGTGAATGTGAGAACCTAATCCCTTATTTCCCAAAAATTCAAGATATGAACATTCGTATTTTTTGCTTTTGCTCCATTTTCTAAGAACATTAACCCTGGAAAAAGTTGAAGATTGACTTTATATCATTAAATATAAGATAGTTTTGGAGAAAGCAATAGCATTTGGTGGGGTTAGAGTAGATTCCTTTAGAAAGTGGTGATTAAATTTCATTTTGAAGGAAGAGAAGTATTCTATGAGGTAAAGATGAGAAGGGAGTACATTCCAGGAACAGAGGTCAGAAAATATGTAATAAAGCTGAAAAGATAAGTTGCCAGCAGATATGGAGCAGTTTAAAAGCCAAACAGAGAAACTTATTTTTTATCCTAGAGGCAATAGGGAGCCACTGGAGTTTTTTGAGTAAGAATATGACATGGCCAGATCATTACTTAAAGAAAATCCTTTTGGCAGCTGTGATAAGGATGAATTGGAGTTAGGAGGAAATTGAGGGATGCATTTGCATTACACTTTCCTAGGAAAGAAGTGATGGGGACTTGAACTATATTAGTGGCTATGTGAGTAGAGAGAAGGAATTAGATGTGACAGATGTTGTGGATGTAGAAATGACAAGATTTGGTAAATGATTGGATATATAAACCGAGGAAAGATAAGATGCTGATAGTACATATATAGGAGATTGAAAGATTAGTCATGCCTTCTACAGAAATAAAAGTTTGGAAAAGGGATAAGTTTTGGGGAAAAGAAAATGGGTTCAGTTTTGGACATGGTGAGTTTGAGATCTCTCTTGGACGTACAGTTTGAAATGTCTAATAGGTGGCTAATATTTCAGGACTGAAATTCAGAAGGGAATCTGGGGCTTGCTGTTTAGACTTAGGAATGATCTAAATAAAGATAATAATTTAAATACATGGGGACTGATGATGTCACTGAGAAAGGGTAGAGAGCAAAGAGGACACAGAACAGACATGTTTACATGACCAATTGAATTTTGTCCAAAATAACATAAAGTTGAAACATTTTAGAAGCAACAATTTTTGGGGGCTTGTCTGATTCTCTGTGACCCCATTTGGATTTTTGCTGGCAAAAATACTGGCATGGTTTGCCTTTCCTTCTCCAGTTCATTTTACAGATGAGGAAACTGAAGCAGACATGGTTAAGTGACTTGCCCAGGGTCATGCAGCTGGTAAGTGTCTGAAGCCAGATTTGAACCCAGGAAGCTGGGTCTTCCTGACTTGAGGCCCAGTGCTCTGTGTACTATAGCACCACCTAAGTGACCTTCTAATAAGAATTATATGCTATTAATTAGTTCAGAGACCCACAATTGATATTTCATTATGATCTACCAACTATTTTTCAATGTCTTTTTCTATTCTATCTGTACCTATCCTGTTAGGTTTCCTAATTCCTCCGATTCACATTTAAGAGAGCAAAAGATTACACAACACAGATTTTTCCCATCCACTTTGCCTCAGAGGAAGCTGAGCCACGGGAATGTTAAGTAATTTGTCTTAAGATTACAAAGGGAATAAAAAATTGAGGTGAGGAACAGGTTAACTAGGTTTGGTAAACTTCTTGTAGGCCCGGTGACACATGTGGAGACCAATGATATCACAGGGTATTGTCTTGACTTGCATGTGAACTGGATTTAAGTCAGGAAGAGTCGTGCCAAGTCATCAGCCTCCCTCTCTTTTATAGTCATCAAAGTCCAGTGACAAGATAAAAGCCAAGATGATTGACTGCGGCCTGAGATGCGGTGACTGACCTTGGGGGCATCCTTGATGGCTGACTAAGCTCTAAGTGCTCCACAGCTCGCAAGGTTCAATTGCCTCCATAGCCATTGGAACATATTGTTCTCATTCATCCTTTATGCTGGAGGAAATCTTCACATGCTTAGGGCAGCCATCCCCCTAACTCAATGATGGGTTTGATTGGTTACCCTCAATATGGCTTAGTCTGTCTGCTAAGTCAGTTTACTAGGGTATGGACATGGCATATACCACAGCTTCTTGTAGTCACAGGTCAGAGTTGGGTGAGAAGTAGACACCAAAAGTGGAAAGACAATCCCTCACCCCAGAGGTGCTAATCCTCCCTGGACACCCCATACACTCACTCCTCCCACCCACATGCTATATAAAAACTGGTTAAAGAAATTTGGCATGTTTGACCTGAAAAAGAGAAAACTTGGGGGTGAGGATGGCAGTTAAAGAGAACAAGAGGACCAGAAAGTTATCTTCCAAGTAGATGAAGGACAATCATACAGAAGAAGGATTAAGTTTGTTTTTAACTGTATGTCTCCAAAGAGCGAAAGTAGGACTACTAAGTAAAAATTGCAGGGAAGTAGATTTTTGTCCAGTGTGAGGGCAATCAGAGCTAATTGTTAGACAATGGAATCGGCTTTGTTAGGTTGTGAGTTTCCTCCGATAGGACCTAGTCGTTCTGAGGTGTGGATGATTTTGTAGGGAAGATTCGAGTATGGATTGTTAGACAAGATAACAGTAATCACATTTACTGTATGCTTCTTATGGGAGTGAGGGAAATCTGGCCTCTGATTTCACTGGCGTTGAGAATAACCTGTCAGGAAACTCTCTACCAATGCCAGCTAGCACTTCCTCTGCTATTTTTTGTCTTAGAGAGACTGGGATCACTAAAAGGTTAAGTGACTTGCCCTTGGTCACACAGCTAGTATGTGTCAAAGGCAAGACTTGACCCCAGGTCTTCCCAATTCCACGGCCAGCTCTCCATCCACTATTCCACTTGGCCCTATATAGTGTCACAGAGCACTTTCAAGTTCACAAAGTGCTTTCATCATAATAACAAATAGATAGTACAAGTAATATTACCATCATTTAGTCAATGAGGGAACTGAAGCTCTGAGAGTTTAGGTGACTTGTGTATGGTCACATAGCTACTAGGTTTCAGAACCAGGATTCCAATACACATCTTCTGACTCCCCATCCATCATCAGTTTTTCTACCATACCAGCAATTCCCAAACTTTACTCACTTAAAAATTGCCAAGGATCCCTTTAAACATCACAAAATTATTGAGAACCCCAAAGAGTTTTTGTTTATGTGGGTTATATCTAACAATATTTACCATGTTGGAAATTAAAATAAAATTTTAAAATATTCATGAATTCATTTAACAATGACAATAATAGACACCTAATACGTTAGTACAAATAACATTTTTATGAAAATAACCTATATTTTCCAAAACAACTAAAAATTAGTGAGAAAAATGGCATGGTTTTACAAATTGCTGCAAATCTATTTATTATTTAGCTTAATAGAAGACATATGGATTCTCATATCTGCTTATGTAGTCAATCTGTTGTGATATGTTGTTTTGGTTCAAGTATATGAAGAATATCTGGCTTCGCACAAACATTTAGTTGGAAAAGAGAAGAACACTTTAATAGACAAATAATATTTTTTTGTAAATAGTTTTGACCTCATGGACTCCCTGAAAGGATCTTACTGGCCCCCAGGGTTCCCATACCACACTTTGAGAACTTCTATACTCTACCAATCTGATTCTCCAATGCGACTTTAAGGTGCCTTTCAGCTATAAGTTCCTATGATTCTAACAGTCCTTTACCTGAGAGTTTTATCTTCTACACTGCTGGAGACAGCAACAACATCAGATCCACCCTTTGTATTCATCCTTTCTCATTTTTAAAGTGAGAAAATAAGTTCATTGGACTATTGCTCCCAAGACATTAAGAAATGCTTGCAATGCATTTCCTAATTAGATTCTGAGAAAGAATTATTATTTTTCTTAGGGTTGTCCTTAAGTTGCCGATACAGCCATGATACTTTATAGTGTTTTTTATGATCAAATTTCACTAAAGTCCTCCTTTTCATTCCTTTTAATAAGGTGAGGTGATATTTGGTCAATGGTACCTAGAAGTATAATCCTGTGAGGACAAGCACCGATCCTGATCTAATTTGCAATATATCACTGAATATTTTTCGCTCTGAAAGAGCTGTGATCAGTATATGCAACAAAGGTATTAAAATATGTAGTCATTTTCAGAGCTCAGCCTAGGATAGAATACTACTGTTTGAAAGACCCACATTGGAAATCATAGCTTTTGGCTAATTAAATCAAATTATAATGGGGGAAAAAAAACTTTCTTCCCTGAGTTTCAGTTTTCATAACCTAATCAGGCATTTCATTGGGTGGAACATCTCTATTAAGTCTCCCATTTCTCAGCCACATGATACAAAAACAGGATGATAATTGAGGCTGCATAATTGATGTGTGCAGTGACAGAATATAGAAAAGGGTTCCATTAGCCAGGTCACATCATTAGCATACATTACATTCAACAAGATTGCTCTTTTCACCTCCTCTTTATTAATGGGTTAATCCAGTTGCATCAGCCAGAATACATCATTGTTTAGCTCCTCTCTGTAACATACAGTAGCTCATTTTTACGTTTCCAAAGGACTACTGCCAAGGGCCATAAAACCCCTTTTCTGTCAGCCCAACTGCTCTCAGCAGCCCCCAGTTTCTTTAAAATTGCAGGCTATAATAAAATTTATAATACCAATGTTTCAGGAACAGTGCAAATCTAAGCAGAATATGCAACTTACTAGACAATGAAAAGGATGCCCTATTTTATATAATTCAACAATTTCCCTTTCTGCCTCCAATGCCCTAAGCCAGTGTGGCAAGCCCCCTGTTCGGTATGTCTTCTTGTACAAAGGAGCAAAATGTTACAGGGGTTCCTCTTCTCTTTAAAACAAAACAAAAAACTCAGGGACCTGCCTCTTTACTCCTATCCAACACCCTCCCTATCGAACAATCAATATTCAACTCAGAAAGGGCAAAAATAGACCAGACTGAACAAAAAAGATGATATCCAAACTCTTATTCATTGGTACTCCTATTACAGCAATAAACAAAACTCATGATGATGACCCTGAAGACCCAGCTCTCTGTCCCTTATGATCTGACTCCAAATGCACCATTACCAATAATCTTTTAAACTACTAAGTCTAATGACCTCATTCTACTTGACTGTTCTGTAGCAATGGTTACTGCTGACTACCCATCCCTCCTGGGCACTCTCTTCCTTTGCTTCCATAGCACTGTTCTCTGTTACCAAATGGACCTCTCCTTAGTTTCTTTTGTGGACTCTTCATCCATGTTTTGCCCACTAACTGTGGATGTCCTGTAAGGTTCCATCCTAGGTCCCCTTCTCTTCTGTCTTCTATCACCTTACTTGATCCTCAGAACAACCCTGTGGAGTAGGCATATCATTATCTCCATGTTTTATAGTTGAGGACACTGAGATAAATGCATTTTCATAGATAAGGGGTATCTTACCCGGTCCTGAGAATTTCTTAGATATGAGTGGCTCAGTAGTCAAAATTCTGGTTACTGGAAAAAAGAATCTAGTTGGATTTCCTCCACTCCCTCTCAAAACTTTTGCTGATGGTTTTGCATTGGCCATTTAGAAATATACTCACACAGGGTTAAAGACCTTCTGACTTTTGAATTAAAAAAGCATTACAGAGAATACTGCTAACACAGAAGAGACTGTACTACTGATCAGAACTTCAGCTAATGGCAGAAGCTAAATGTAGGCAGATGTCCTATACCCATGTAGTTGGTTCAGCCATGCCTGGCAGCATCCTGGAGAGAACACGTGTCTAGTAGAGCAATGCCCAGTCAAACAGCATCTGGTAGGGGGCATCTGGCAGAGATTATGTGTCTGGGGAGGACCAATAAGGAACAGGCCTGATGGGAGTAGGATAGTGGTATCACTTGAAATGTGAATTGTTCTTCCTTATGTGTCTCCCAGGAACATATGCTCCCTAACTTTGTGCCTACATACTTCCTACATGTGTCTTCTTTTCCTGCAGATAGTGCATGAACATGATGGGAACTGTCCCCTCAGATTAGGGGGGAAATATGTTCTTGTTAATTTTCCTTCTACTAAATGTGTTCTTTCGTTGATTTATAAAAGTAAACATGTCAGTGGGGGCTTGTGAACTGTGGTTTTCATGGACACAAACTCACATGCTATCTTGGACCCAGACTAGCCTTTTCTGGGGGCCCTACTCTATGAGTTAAGAGGTAGCTCTAGAGTCTCAAAAAATTGTAGCTCCATTATTGTCTAACCCAGTGGCATCAAACTCAAATAGATACAGGGGTCACTAAACCACACATAAGAATCTCTGAGGTCCACATAGTGACTCAGAAAACCATATATTAACATGTGTTTTATTGTATTTTTATTTATTTTGTTAATCATTTCTCAATTGCATTTTAATCTGCTTCTGGCTTACTTGGGAATGTTAATGAGATGCATCCCCACTGCCTAACACAGCTCCTAGGATATAATAGGAACTTAATAAATGTCCATTGTTGGTTGATTTTTTGAGAGCAGATCAGTTTTCCCAATATTTAACTGTGTACAGAGATAGTCTGACAAAACATGGTTACTCAGTAGGTGAGAGGTGCTCTATCCCCTCAAAATATAGTTATCCATGGCTTTTCAGGGATTATATCAGACAACCTCCCTACAGCAAGATGGCCTTCATGTTTGACACCTTTGATCTCATCTGTGTTGTAGCTGCATCTTCTACCCAAGGATATCATGAGAGACTTTGGCAAATGTTTTGGTGAAAAAAAGAGTGAAAAGTACATTCAGAGGAATGACAATGTTCCAAAAGGTAGGATAGTGTTATTCTATGAAAGGCCTTGTAGGCTAGGCAGAGGACTTGGAACTCTATACAGGAGGCAACACGGAACCACTTAAGATTTTTGAGCAGAGGTGTAACATCACCTATCCTTTCTAGCTAGAGTTCTGATGGTGATCCCTGTCTGTATGGTGAAGAAAATCATGTCTCTTCATGTGTTGCACCTCTAAAATCAACAGCTTTCAAGGAAAAAGGAAACTCAATCATCACCTGCCACAGGAGAGTCTTTCTTCCATTCTATCACTTGTTGGCTCATGCCAAGCTGAGCTATTGTCTACTATCAGCTTCATTTTAGGGATGTATTGGCCTAAATTCCTTATTTAGTGTGTCTTTGAATCATTTCTTTAAAGTCATACCTATTTCAAAATGAAAACATGCGATTGATTTTCTTCCAAATCTCTGAGCTTTGGATTTGTTTACAATGGGTTATACTACCTCTTGTAGGAACTTAGAATTTTTAAAGGAAAAAAATGCTAAGAGAAGATCTGTAAACTGCAAAATAAAGAAAAGAACGGGAATTTTCCCCGTGAGTTGACTTTGTGTGGATTGCTCAAACGTATCTCTTAGAATGACTTGGATTGCGTTACTAGGTTACAGTTCAGCAACTTAAGAAATAGATCAGCACCCTGCTTTTACCCCAAAACTCAATCCAGAGGATCTCCCACAAGGAATATATTAAGGAAGGAGAGCATGCCTATAATCCAGCAACTATTTGCTCTGTTAATTTAATTCATTTTAAATTATTTTTTGAAAAATAAAAATGATTTGATAACACCCATCATCTTAGCCCTAAGGCTGGGACCTTGTTAGAACATCTCCTCTGCTCCAATGATGTACAGATGTCCAAGATTACATTTTACAAAGGAAGAAACATGCAATAATTATCCAGCAATTAGGAAGGAATGAGTGTTCCAGGACACTCCTCTATGGCTTTGGGCCTTGGATATGCCACAGCAAGTTAGTACAACTTTGTATAGCACTGGAAGTTTTCCTTTTTGACCTAACTGGATTGGATATAACCCCTGTCATCAGTGTAGGGAGATCGTTTGTCTGATACAATCCCTGGGAAGCTTTGGATAACCCATCTTTAAGGTATGGTAGCTCCTCTTACCTAGTAGCTAACCATGTTCCATCAAGCTATTTCTATATACAGTTAACATTGGAAAATATAATCTGATCCCAATCAACTAACGAACCATGGACATTTATTAAGTTTATGCTATGAGTTAGAAACTTTTAAGCACTAGGGATATAAAGACATAAATGGCATAAACTCTGCCCTCAGGGAGCCTTTACTTTATTGGGGTAGACAATATATGAATAAATAAATACATGGTCATTCTGAGAAGGAGGGCTCTAAGAGCTGAGGAAAGTCAGAAAACCTTCAAGGATTCAATCTATCTTTCCAACTTTATTATGTATTAATCTCATCACACTGGTCCAGACAAGTTGGTCTTTTTGCACACAGGACACTGTTTCCCATCTCTTCTTTGGGCTGGCTCTCCCCCAGTTCCAGTAATGAACTCCTACCTCATCTTTTCCTTCCAAATTTTATAGTTCTAGCTTTGTCATGTATCTGAAACTTTTTCTTATCTCTCCCAGCTACTCGTTCTCCCCCCTCATTTTTTTACCTTGTGTTACTTTAGTATAAATACTTATCTGTGTATGTGTTGCTTCATCCAACAAAATTCTTGAGGCCATGTACTGATTCATTTTTGTCTTTACATCTCAGAACCTAGCACAGTGCCTGGAATATAGTGCTTAATGAATGTCTTTTGGTTGGTTGAATGATTGAAATAGAAGGTATTCCTGGAGCTGTGTCTTAAAGAAATCCAAGATTCTACAAGGCAGAGGTGAGGAGGGAGTGCCTTTCAAGTACATGAGGAATAACATTACAAAGGCAAAAATAAAGTGTTATGCATGAAAAACAGCAAAAAAAACCAGTCTGGCTCAACCTTAGAGTATGGGAGGAGGAGCAACGTTCACTAAGGCTGAAAAGGTAGGCGGGAGCTCAGCTGCAAAAGACTGTAATTGCCAAAGGAATTTACATTTGATCAGTATATATAACTATGTGAAATAATATATAACAAACAGGGCTCTAACTGTATTTTTGAAATTAGAGTTATGTGGTAAGGAATACACTTTAGCATAATTTCCTTGAAAGGAAAGATCCGTTTTAGATTTTCATGAATGAGAAAATCAGAAGGCAAGATGTTGCTCATCTTAGTCTTATGTTCAAAGTATAGCTACAATGGTGCAACTGTCTACAATTTCATTTATTAACTGAAGTGAATACCAATTAAAAATTGAAAGCTGAACATATACATCATTAAAAACTTCATCCAAACACTAATTTTGCATATCAAAAGATATCAGCCAAGGGAAGTTGATTACTTTTGCCTACTCCAATCAAGATAAGTGAGTATACCTTAGCTAGAATAAATTCTAGGGAGTAGACACTAATGCACTGTGGGTGAAATTATGAACCAGTCTGACCATTCTGAAGAAAAATTTGGAAATATGCCTGATTTGGAACTATGCTATAAAACTGTGCATATCCTTTGACCCAGCAATATCACTACTAGATCTGCATCTCAAAGAGGGCAAAGAAAATGGAAAGGGATCTATTTGTACAAAAACAGGTATAGCAGCTCTTTTTTGTGGTGGCAGAGAATAGGAAATTGAAGGGATGCCAATATTGGGGAGTGGCTGAACAAATTGTAATATATTATTGTGGTGGAATGCTGTTGTGCTATAAGAAATGTAAATTGAAGCATACTTTTTAAATTTTTTTTGCTTTTGTTAGTACTTTCCTATTGCAACATGGTTGACATGGAAGTACGTTTTACCTGACTTCATATGTATAATTGATATCAAATCCCTTGCCTTTTCAAGGAGGAGAAGAGTCAGGAGGGAGTAAGAGAATTTGGAGCTCAAAATTTTAAAAAACAATTGTTAAAAAGATTTTACATGTAGTTGGGAAATATTTAATGAAACTAAAAAATAACATGAAATTAAAATAAATAAAATTTACAGACTCAGGCTCATTCTGTCTGAGCAGATGATAGACAAATAGGTGCTCTTTTCCAAAATGTTCTACCTCCATGCCTTTGCCCCACCTGTACATGGAATTTCATGCATTTTCAGACTTTTCAACTAAAAATTTCCTTTGGCTTTTAAGAATCAACTCAAACGCCCTTGCTTGTAATTTCTCCATTCACTATCAGCACCATTTTGCTGGTACCCTACCATAAAGTATATGTGTCCTGTAATTCCCCATTAGGCCTTATGTCTTACTCATATTAGGGTTCATTAGGTAAGGCCAAATCTCAGTGTCACTGTTCCCTTCCCATGGAGCACTCTGCTGAAATAAATGCTGAATGATGTAGGTTTGGTTCATATGTGCTCACATTTGCCATTGGCCAAACAATGCCTCTTGGGGTTTACTGGATTGCTATCTTTTTCTAGTCCCACCAGAAGTTCTCCTCTCCAAGCATGAGTCTTTGGGGTTCCTCCCTCAAAAGTGAAGGAGCAGGCACAATGAAAGTGAACAGCTTCCCCAAAGATGACCCCACCAAGCCCATCCACCTGTCAGACTTTCTGGGCTATACAGCACATCATTTGAGAGGTGGAAAGGCTTGGCTCAAAGGTAAAACAGAAGAAAGCAGTTGGGGCTATCATCATTGTAGAGACCCCACTCTATCCACCCATTCCTGCCAAGGTCACTGTAGTCATGGTGGGCTACCTACAATTGCCTGAGGATTCTGGACCTTCAAAACCACCTTTGCTGAGCACATTAGTGACGGGTGTAAGAGGCAATTCTACAAAAACTGACAAAAGTCCAAGAAAAAGACCTTCACTAAGTACTACAAAAAAAATGGTGGGATGATGGCAAGAAATAGTTGGAAAAAGACTTCAACAGCGTGGAGAAATACTGCCAGGTGATCTGAGTCGTTGCCCACACCTAGATGTAGCTGCTTCCTCTAAGGCAGAAAAAGTTTCACCTGATTGAGATCCAGGTGAATGGTGGTAGCATGGCTGAGAAACTGAACTGGGCCAGTGAGACTGGAGTGACAGGTGCCTGTGTCCACTGTGTTTGGGCAACACTGAAGTGACCAAGAGCAGTGGTTACAAAGCTGTCACCAGTCACTGGTGCACAAAGAAACTCCCCTGAAAAACCCACTGAGGCCTACATAAGGTGGCCTGTATTGGAACATCCTACCTGTGCAGCCTTGTCTGTGTCTGAGGCTGGTCGAAAGGACTACCACCATAGCACTGAGATGAACAAAATAATCTATAAGATTGTCCAGGACTACCAGATGAAGGGTGGGAAGCAAATCATCCATAATACATCCTGGAATCCAAAATGTTGTGGAAGTTAATACTGAAAACTGAAAATAACTAAATTATATTAAAAAACAAAGCAAAAACCATTGCATCCACCAAGTATAAGAGCACTAGCCCTGTGGGAGACTTTGTCCACTCTAGTGAAGTGACCAGTGACTTTGTCATATTAGAATACTGTATTGTTGCTACCAAAAAGCATGTCCTCTGTGAAAGTCTCTGCTAGTACTGACTAAATGTCACAACCTGGAAATTTATTGACCTAACCTCCAAAAATGTCCATGGTTGGTTCCAGACTGGATGAGAAGAAAGCTTTCATGGGACCATTCAAATGGGACCATGTTGCTAAAGAAGAAACTGTCCAATGTTTCTAGGCTAGCTTGGAACTGGTAGCTTCTCAACAAATAAATTATTTTCAGAGCTAAAGATAAAATAATAACCAAAAATAAATTCTAGATATGTAAGCAAAATCCTTGAGCAATGCCTTCAATTCAGAAACACCCTCACATCTTCTGCCTGAGGACAGAGTCATAACTAGGGCATGGTGATTGGGGCTTTGTCCCAGGGTGTGAACATCCAAGGAATACTTCCTTCCATCTCCAAATCTTCTATTAGTTTTCTGTCAAGCAGTGCCACAAGGATCCCACAACTGCAACTGCTCCCCTCAAGGTTTCTTCCCTAGGATCTAGGGTCTGACAGGACAAGCTATCCTCTACTCATGGCCGTTACTCTCTCTCCCTCCTACACTTCCTACTCAAGGCAACTCTCATATCAGACTAGATCAGATATTCTTAAACTGGGGAGCATGAAATTCTTAAAAAATTTTGAACTAATTCAATAGAAATGGCTTCACTTGTAATCCTTTTTGTTTTAGGCTTTTAAAACATTCTGAAGAGGGGTTGATAGGTTTCACCAGACTGCCAAAGGGGCCCAGGTTACAAAAACCAATTAAAAACTCCTGGAAATGATTACTGAAGTCTCTTCCAATTCCAAAATTCTTTGATTCTGTACAATTTATGTCTTTTAATGTTAGTTTTCCCCAAGAGGTAGGTAATTTCATCCTTGAAGCAAAGCAACTCAGCTCTCTGACTTGAAGAAGGTAGATACTGCAGAAAAGTATGTGTGTCAAGGCAGGCAAGGGGCATGGATTTGTATTTATTGCTTTAGAGGGTCACGTGTTTTTCTTTGCTTTTTGATAGTTTGGAATCTTTACTGATAAGTAGTGAATTTTAAGCAAAGATTTACCCAAACCACAGGGATCTGATTAGTTTCCCAATATGATGCAGTGATAAATACTTAAAAGCTATCTGTGGCTTCACAAAATAAAGCCTTCCTTTGCTGATTTTTCTTATTTAAGCTCTACATCTAAAAATGTTCCCGTGGGCAAAGCAACGCATCTCTAAAAATGCCCAGGAAACAGAAGGACATACTTTCCACCTCTGGTTGTTGGGTAGATCTTCGAGGTGGGAAGATTGAACACTGGTAGAAAGAATGTCCCCTGGTACCTCTCTTTCATTGGCATGCCACTCTGATGGGCAGCTCAGCTGTGCTTCAATCTGACTGCGGTGGAGGCCGCTGTCAGGGGCTTCTCTGCTTTCTCGTGTGGCCTTTCCAGGGCAGACGGGCAACTCAGTGGACAGGGGAGGACCTGGAGTCGGATAGCTGTTGTTCAGTTGTATCAGTTGTTTAAAACTCTTCATGTTGGCAAAGATACTGGGGTGGTTTGCCATTACTTCTCTAGTTTATTTTTACAGATGAAGAAACTGAGGCAGGCAGTATTAGTGCCTTGCCCAAGATCATACAGTTAGTAAACCTCTGAGGTCATATTTGAACTGAGGTCTTTCTGACTCCAGGCTCACTGCTCTATCCATTGCACCACCTAGCTACCTGGAATCAGGAAGACAGGAGTTCAAATTCAGTCCATCTTAATAGCTGTGTGATCTTGGGCAAGTCACTTAACCCTGGTTTGCCTCAGTTTCCTCATCTGTAAAATGGGGGTAACAATAGCATCTACCTCCCAGGGTTGTTGCAAGGCTTAAATGAGATACTAGTTCTAAAGCACTTAATATAGGCTTGGTACATAGTAAATGTTATATAAATGTTAGTTATAAAAACAATAATTATTATTCCTAAATCTGGAATTGTCCAGGAATCAAGTGATGACCATGGAGTGGAGAGATCTTTTTTTTTGCTACAGTGAGGATGCCTTATTCAACTCTGACTATTATATATTGTTGAAATATCAATTCTTATTATACCACTATTTTTTTCAGGGGAGATTGAAAAAGCCAATAAGAATAATAACCAATTATCCAAGAGGCAGCAGAGTGTGGCAGACAAAACTGACTCAGAGTAAGGAAGGCCTGGGTTCCAGTTCCAAGTGACCTTGGGTGAGTCCCTTAACTTTTCAGTGCTCCAGATAATCCCCTCAGACTATAAATTATAGAGAAAGTGATGACCTGAGTTGGTATTGGGAATTTCCTCATTTTGAAGTTCATTACATGAAGGAAATCACAGTTCCAGTTACCATCCCTAAAATTTATGTAGGGTTTTCATCCCACGATCCCCCCTCCTATTCATGGCTCAACTCCTTGAGGAAGCTCTTGACAGTTGGTACCTCCCCTTCCTCTTCTTTCATTATATTCTAAATCCTCTGCAATCTGCCCTTCTGACCTCAGCATTCAACTGAAACCGCCCCCTCCAAAACTACCAACGATTTCCTAAATTGTCAGATCCAATGATTTTTTCCCCTCAATTTTCATCCTCCTTGACCTCCTTGAGCATTTGCCATTTCTCCTTAAAGTTTCTCTTTTCTAGGGTTTTGTGACCCGATTCTCTTCTGTTTATCCTCCTTTGTGCCTGAGCTCTCTTTCTTTGTCTTTATTTATGTCACACACATTAACCATGGCAGTCGCCCAGTCTCTGTCCCGGGCTGCATTCTCTTCTTGCTCTGTACTCTCTCACTTAGTGATCTTGTCACTGGTTCAATTATCATCTTTATTCAAATTATTCTAATATGTCTATATCAACCCCTAGTTTTGCTGTTGAACCACAGTCAAGACATCTCAAGCTAGATGCCTTGTAGGCACTTCAAACTCAACATGTCCAAAACAGGTAAGGAAATTGAGGGTAGGAGAGGTGTACCTTGCTAGTCAAATGGCTAGTAAGTGATGGTGCTACTTGAATTCAGGTCTCTCTGACTCTAGTGTTTTATCCTTTATGCTGAGCATATGAAAAGGACCTTAAAGAAAGGAAAAAAAGAAAATGGAAAAGGAGTCATTTAGGCCAATGACTAAAATTTAAAGATGTCAAAGAAAGAAAGTCCAACAGTAAAAAAGAAAGAAAATCACAAGGGGAAAGGAATGGAAGAAACAAAAAGAAAAGAAAAGAGGAGGAGAAAATGGGAAAAACAAAGGTATAATAGAAACTTAAATTCTGGAAGGCTTGAAGCAACAAGTAGGATCATCAATTGAAAGCTGAAAGAGACCTTGGAGTTCATCTAGTTCCTCACATTACAAATGAGGAAACTGAGACTCACAGAGATGGTCTAATCACTGTCACTGTCCCATTCAGCAGAGTCCAGTGGCTCCCTATTGTCTCCAGGATCACATATAAAGTCTTCTGTTGCCTTTCAAAGCTCCTCATAAGCTGGCCCCTTCCTATGATTCCAGTCTTAAATTTTAATTCCCTCCACATACTCTATAATTCAGCAACATTGACCTCTTTCTTGTTTCTAACATAAAGCACTCCACATTCACACTGAATATTTTTATTGGCTAACTTCCATATCTGGAATATTCTTCCTCCTCATTCCTGCCTCCGTCAAATCCTGGCCAAAACCCCACCTTCCATAAGAAGTTCTTCCTAATCCACTTTAATACCAGTGCCTTCCCTCTAAGTTTATCTGCAATTTATACTGTTTTCATATCTTGGTTATACCTATAGGTTTTCAGGTTTTCTCCTCCAATGGAAATGTGAGTTTCTTAAAGGCAGGGACTATGTTTTTGCCTTTCTTTGTACCCCTGGTGTATACAGTAACTCACACATGGTAGGTACTTAATAAATAGCTTGTTGACTTGAAATGACTTGTCCAAGATGGCCCCAGTAATGAATGGTAGAGCCAGAAATTCAATTCAGTTCCTCTGGCTCCAAAATCAGCCCTCCTCTCAAAGTCAGTTGTTATAACTATTACTCCTACTACAATAACAGCTAATAGCATCACTGCTTTTTGTGGTTGTTTGGTCCTTTCAGCCACATCTAGCTCTTTGTGACCCTATTCTGGAGTTTTCTTGGCAAAGATACTGAAGTAGTTTGCCATTTCCTTCTCCAGCTCATTTTATGGAGGAGCAAACTGAGGCAAACAGGGTTGAGGCCATTTTTGAACTCAGATCTTCCTGATTCCAGGTTCAATGTGTTATCCACTTAGCTGCTCCAGTTGCTGCTACTATTACTACCACCACTACTAATACCAGCACCACCACTATCACTGCTACTGCTACTACTGTTACTACTATTATTACTCAGTGCTTAACCATGCCTGGCTCACTGAAGGAGAACTGGCTGTAGAACACTTGGAGTACCAAAAAAGGGAAAGCATTTTAAAATCCATCTGAATTCTCTAGGATTGTACCTGCAATCAATCTCCCTTTTATCCTGTCTATTTTTTGTCTTCCTTCAAAGAACAGATAGGGGCCTGCTCAAAAGCTCATTAATATGCATAAAGTACAGCAAAATTAGTTGCCACACATAACCCTTCTATGGCTGTGTAAACTAAACTAAGGTGCAAATATGTGAAGCCCAGAAAGTAGGAGAGTATAAGTAAAAGTCCCCCAGTTTCATAAAAGAATATATTCGAATAATATGCAAATGCATTTGGATGTTATTAACAGGATGTCAAGGTTTGACAGTCCATGTTATTGTGGAAATAAATGAGTTTTGACACAAATAACTTAGAAATGCATTGATTTTTAAACCAATGTTGTAATGAGATGTTATGTATTGTGTTGCAGATTTATAAAGATTTTGATGACTATTAGGAGAAAAAAACATAACGGTAGATCATTTATTAATGTATTCATTAATCTGTTCCAAGGTGTAGCAATAATTATCTCCTCCCAAAAAATGCACACTGCTCCTTTCGCATATTTAATCTCTTCTGGCAACACTTGTTTCAAACAATGTGGGGAGCTGTCATTGCTGCATTCGGAAGATAGAAATAAAGCGTGTTCAAGTCACTAAGAACATCAAAGACCCTGAATCTTACAATTCCTGACAAATATCCAGGGAACATTTTCTATAGTGCATCCTTTCTATCACTAAGCAATCTGGCTAATGAAATTCTTCTGTCCCTTTTTGTTCAAGGAAGCTAGTTAACAGGCTGTCTGTCGCCAGTGTTGAGGTCAGCCTTTCCTAATGCTGGCCAGTGAGCTTATGACTTTCCATTGTGTGGGCATGTGCCCCTGAGAGGCAAAGAAAAAGAGGCATCCAGAAAGCACTTAGTGCCTAAGGAAAAACATCTGTTGGAGTGGCTCCTTGGCCAAGTTCACTGACAGGGGAATGTGCGGTTGATCCATTCAGCAGAAATTGCCAGATGTCCCACTTTCCAGCCCAATCTGAGCTGTGAAGGGAAGGGATTGACATGTGGTCCCAAGAGAAGGAACAATGACCTGCCATAGCTGATAGGCTGACCTGGATGGCCCAAGATGCATAGTCAGCTGTACTGCTCAAGTGTTCTGAAATCTTTCTGTTTTAATGGGCATCCCAAAAGTTCAAAGGCTGTGCATTATGGTGGAGTGGATACAATGGTTTACTTGGAGTCAAGAGGTCATTGTTGAAATCCTGGTTCCAGTACTTACTATCTGCATGGCCACATAAAACTCTCTGGGCCTTAGTTTTCTCATCTGTAAACTGAGGATAATAACAGATACACTTCATACCTCATGGGCCTGTTGTGGTGAACATACTTCATAAAAGAAGCATTGCTAGACATGTAATTAGGAAAACCCAAGTTCAAATACTGTCTTAGATAAATGTCATTTGAGTCACTTGATTTCTCTCAAACTCAGTTTCCCTATCTACAAAATTGGCATCACAAAAATGTAATACCTACCCACTAAGGCCAAATTTTTAAATACTTTTCTTTATTGATTATCTTTTGTCTATATAACAGTCACCCTTAATACCTCACCCTCCACTAAACCCTTTCTTGTCAAAGAGAAAAAGGGAGGTAAGCAAAACTAATACAGTAAACACATCTGATGTGGTCTACCACATGCCACATCCATCTCATCTGTCTTTCTTCTGACAGAGAGAAGAATGGTTCCTGATCATATTTCCAGGATTATTTATTATAATTCATCACAATTGAACTACTTTTTAGTGCTCTCATTTACATGATAGCAGCCATCGTGTATGTTGTTCTATTGGAGTTGCTTTCTTGACTTTGTATCACTTTCTATAAGGGTGTTCATGTTTATATCCCAATTCCTCCTGTTATTTATTTCTTAAAGTGCAATAATGTTTCATTACATCCAAACACCAAATTTATTCAGTCATTTGCCAATCCAAGGGCACCTATTATGTTTCCAGTGTCATTTTTGCTGCCCATGAAGAATTGCTGTGAATAGTTTTATCTATTGGATCTTTATTTCTGTCATTAATCTCCTTGAACTATATGCCCAATAGTAGAGTCACTTGTTAAAAGGGTATGAACAGCTCAATGATTTTACTTATGTAATTCTAAATTGATTTCCAGACTGATTGGACCAATTCTCAGCCCTACCAACACATAAATGTTTTTATCTTCCCATGGTCCCTCCAGCAGAAGGACTTTATTTTTTTAATCACTTTTGTTGATCTGATGGCTAGGAAGTAAAAACTCAGATTTGTTTTCATTTACATTTCTCTTATTAGTGGTGATTTGGAGCAATCTTTCAAAAGTTGTTGGGAATCTGGTTTTCTTTCTTTAAAAACCAATTGTTCATAAGCTTTGATCTAGGGGAAAATGAGGCAATTCTCATTGTTTTGATGATTTCCCCTCTCTCCTGAACATGAATTGGAAATGTAGCTTCATTTTAGAGGTAAGTTGTCTTAAAGGAAGAAAGATATTTTGACCATTATTCCCCAGAGTCTAAAAAAAGTCAATTTACCAACCACTGGATAAAGAGTAAGCCCAAAGGGTAAGTTCCTCGCATTCCTGGAGAAGCAGAATAAACTTTTCTTAGTGCTTTTTAAAGCAAAGTTTTTCCCACCTCTACTTTATTTTCCTATCCTAGGTACATTATCTTTGTTAATCTGAAAGCTTTTTAATTTTATGTAATGAAAATTGTCTTTCACTTTTATGATCTTATCTAACACTTTGGTTGAGAATTTTATCTGTAGACATAGTTATGAAAAGTCACCACAGGGTTTTTGTAAGGCATACATGAAATGCCTACAAAATACTTTGCAAACTTTAAAGTGCTAGATAAATATCAGCTATTATTTAATTTCTCTCTATTCTCAGAAGCAAAACTGTTTGTTGATTCAATGGCATTCAGTCCATCAAGCATCCAGCCTACAAAAGTTCACTGCTAAAAAGACCTCTGGCTTCCAATAGTTGTGGTGAAATGTTTGTCAGAGGGGAGAGGAGACTAAGCCTGTGAGTGTGCTAATAATACCTGTTGGAGAATCATAGGGATAAGTCATAGGGATATTTGTGATCATCTAATCTGTGAGTTTTTAATCTGGCTTGTGTGAATTTGTTCTTTTAGCATTTTGATAAATGTATTTCAATATAATTGGTTTCCTTTGTAATCCTATGTATTTTATTCCATGCATTTAAACACATTATTCTGAGAAAAAGCCCATAGACTTCACTAGCATGAGAGAAAGGTCAAAGACACAAAAATCATTAAGAATTCCTGATCTAGTCCTATCCACTCATTTTATCCAGAGAAGCAAGATAACTTGTCTAAGGTCACAGAGCTCCGGAATGGTGGATCTGGTTCTCAATTCAAGTTATCTCTTTCCTAACTCACTTATTTCCTTATATGCACTATGATATTTGGAGAGAGACGAGGAAATATCACCAATAAATGGTAAATAGCCCATGCTAGCAAGAAGACCCTCTCTACTAGAGGATGAAGCAATAAACCCTAAAGGATTCTTGCAAAACCAACTTTGTGGGGGATTATAGGAGAATCAGTGCATTCTCAAAAGAAGAGGATTGGCAGATCCTTCATCAACCCTCCAATGGGGCTTAGAAGTTTGCTACTTGAAAAGAAATAAAAGGAATCTCTAAACTCCTTTGTAAAATCCTTCTCTAGATTCTTCTGCCCAACCTAGGAATCCACAGAGGGACCCTGGAGTCTTGAGGAGACCCTGGGAGAGAAAAACCAGCGTAGGCTGAGAGTGGAGTATAGAGGATGGCATGAAGACAGCCCTTGCAGGCTTCTGGAAGGTCTAACACTCCTTGCTTGAGACCATGTGTGCCAGAGTTCAGCCCAGCCAGTGAGTTAATGTTATAGCCATGGAGTGAACAGATAGTAGAGCAGACAAAGGAAAACTAAAAGGAGAAGGACACTTTGGTTGATGCTCCTGCTACACTGGAAATTGCATTTTCTTTCTCTAGATAGAACCTTCCCCCACTATCCACTAATGAAGGGCAATTGATGCCTGTGGCTCTGACCACCTGGGTCCTTTATGCCACCAACATCTCTGGAATAAGAATTATATCAACATTTCATTTCTCTAACCTAGAAGTTGGGCCCAATATACTATCAGAGGAGTAGTTGCAAATGATTCCAGTGTTGTTTTTGTATCTAATGTGGTATTCTCAAGTAGGAGCAAAGAATTTGAGTGTTTAGAACAAGTAGAATCCTTAGAGATCATCTAGTAGAAACCCTTTGTTTAAAAACAATTAATTATTTATTTTGAGTTCATATCACCTTAATTTCCCAATATATTTCCCTTCCCTTTTACTGAGAGCCATCTATAATAACAATGTATAAAACAGAGGAAGGAGGGGAGGAATTTCTTTCAATAAAACTAATTGACACATCAAACAAATCCATCGTTATATACTCTACCTCTGCAAAGAAAGCTGCCTTTTAAAATCTTTTCTTTGAGATGAAGATTGGTGTTTATAATTTGATATCATTCACTTTTGATTTTTAATTTGCCAATGCTGTTTCCATTTACATTTTATAGTCATCGTGTATATATCTTAATTCTGATCCCTTCGTTTTGCATCAATTTGAATGTCTTCCCATATGGAGCAACAGGCACCCTGACACACATCTAGGGATGATCTGCTAGCACAGGTTCTTAGATCTGCTTTTCTAAGGAAAGCAACTTAAAAGGCGGTCAACAATTTTCTTTAATTACATTCACCAGTAGAGAAAAGACAAGCAGAGAAATAAAGACCAACAGACAGGGCTTCTATCTGACTATAAGCAATACATACATCACAGATCAACAGACAGATCCTACTGTCTGACCATTACATACATACATAGTTACCAGAGAGAGAAGCACCACCACCTGTGTTTTCAAAGCTGAAGGGCCCCTTTATGGCTATCCAGAGTCTCATTTGGCACAAGAGCCTTCTTCCAAAGAGTGAGCCCCAAAACAAAATCTCACCTCAGAGTACATTTACTCTTTTCAGAGCCAGAGGGCATCATGACCCTCATGACCAGTGCCTCACTCGAAATTAAGAAAAGGTGTAGACTTTCCTACAAAACAAGCCTCCCCTAATCAAGCTTCCCTTAATGGGCTCCACCTGAGACCTATTAATGGTTGGGGAAGATCTTTGCCTTTCTACAAAACAAGCCTCCTCCAATCAAGTCTTATTAACATTACACCATGCTTCTCTGTATTCATCACATTCAACATTTCTTATGGTACAGAAATATTCCACTACATTCATGTACTACAATTTGCTTATCCATTCCCCAAGTAATGGGCATCTATTTTGTTTCCAATTCTTTGCTACTACAAAAGTGGTATTATGAATATTTTGATAATTGTAGGACTTCTTTTTCTCTCTGACTTTCTTAGGGATAGATAGATAGATAGATAGATAGATAGATAGATAGATAGATAGATAGATAGATAGATGATAGGTAGATAGATTTGTATCTCTAGACATAGAGATCTATTTATCTAAATGGATATATATTTACCTATATACATGTCTATCTATCTATCCATAATGCATGTGTGTATAATATAAGAGAGAAAGAAAGAGAGAGGGGAGAGAGAGAGAGAGAGAGAGAGAGAGAGAGACAGAGAGAGAGAGAGAGAGAGAGAGAGACAAAAGGTAGAGAGGAAGAGAGCTTCCTTTGTAGTGCTATGTATTTTACATACATGGAGTTATTTTTCTCTCTTTGACTTTCTTAGAATAAATAGATTTATGACTCTAGATATAGAGACCTATTTATCTAGGTAGCTATATATTTTTCTTTATACATATCTATCTATCCAGAAAGTGTGTGTGTGTGATATGTGAAGGGGGGAAGGGAGAGGATAGGAAAGGAGGGCTAGAGAAGGAGAGAAAGAGGGAGGGGGGGTGAGAAATCTGGAACTCAAAGGTTATGGATAGTTTAGTCACATTCTCAGCATAATCTCCAATTGCTTTCCAGAAGCCAAAGCTGTTATTTTATATATCAGAGAGGGTTGAGTGATTTATCCAAATTCACATAGACAACCCAGATTGTCAATCGAAAATTTATTGGTTTTGATGTGTATTTTCTGAGGTAGAATTTAAAATGCAAACATAATTTCTCGATCACCCACTGTTACTGAGTGATACATGACTGTTGATATACACCATGCAATATAAAGTAATAATAAAATTTAGCCAAGAAGGGCAGGGAGCTCAGGTTGGGGAGATATTACCATTTGGCTTGTTCCTACATGTTCTTTGAAGTTCTAACTTAGATGTCATGTGTCAGAACAGGTTAGGACATGTTCATATATGTTCAGTCATCCAGTGAGGCTGTCAAACTGTTATGTCAATTATGGAATGAGTATCATTTGGTTAACATCATTATGATTTCTTATTCCCTTTTCTCAAATGTGTTATTCTTCATGGATATTAGAGTGCATCATTTAAAATTTCTATTTGTCTTATGTCAGTCATCCAAATAAATTTTGTTACATATGTGGTGTTAACTTAAATCTCAGAGCTCAAACTTTCTTGCTCTAATTTTAAAAGTATATGAACTCTATATAGTTGAAAAATAAATAGTGGGTACAAGACTTGGACCTCTTTTTAAATGCTTTTTGATCCTGGGCAAGTCAATTAACTTTGATATACCTCAATTTTCTCAGCTGTAAAATGGGGATAATAAGAGCACCTACTTCCAAGGGTTGCTGTGATGATCAAATGAGATATTTTTAAAATGTTTAGCACATAGGACCCGGAACATAACAGGTACTTGATAGGTGTTGATTTTTTTCCTTCCCTCCTTTCCCTTTTTCCTTTCCTCCCTCACTCCTTCCTTCCTTTTTTTCTTTCTCTTTTCCTTTTCTCTCTTTCTTCCTGTCTCTTCCTGTCTTTCTTTCTCTTTCTCTTTCTTTGTTTCTTCCTATCTTTCTCCCTTTCTCTCCTTCCTTCTTCCTTCCTTCCTTGCTATATACCTAATGTTTAAATTACTATCTTTTAGTATGACTTACAAATCCTACTTTGTCATATGTCACATACAGCTTATGGTTCCAGTGATTTGGAGAGAAATAGGGAATATTCAGCAGTATACACATTTTGTTTATTAAATTTATAAGGGGTTACCTCAACAACTAAACATACTGTGCCATATCCAAGTATACCATCAACGTGTGTTGCTGCCCTACCTATACTAAAACTACCAGAAACTCTGGATGAATATGAACGTATAGATTTGGTTTGTGAAGATGAGACTTGGCGTGACAGAAGAGTGAACAGGAAATGAATGATCTCTCTTACCCATCTGTCCTCATCTCCTCATTTAAGAAATCAGGCAAAACTAATTGAGGTTGTTTGAGATCTTAACTCATCAAAAAAAAAATACTGAACATTGAACTTCTAGATTAAAATGATGGAAAGTTCCACAAGAGGATGCTAAAATATGTTCAAAGCAAAAACTTTTATGGGAAGCATTAAATAAAATATGTATGTCCACAAGATAATACATATGTATATACATACATTTATAGATGTATAAATATGCACATGCATGTATGTATACATTGTATTTGTGTATATTCAGAATAAATATAATAAAAATAAATACAAGGCTTTGACAGCAATAAATCCTGAACTAGAATAGTAGCTTTGGGAATGAAAAGAGATTCATTTGAAAAAATCTGAAAGGAAGAATTCTAAAGATTTAGCGATTGATTTGTCTGTGGGGATAAGAAAGAGAGGAGTCAATGTTTTGAAGCTAAATAATTGGTAGAATCATGTTACTGTTAGTAGAAGGAAGAAAGACAGGAATAGGAAATAGTTTGGGATAGGATTGTGGAGGGAAGATAATTTTGAGTTTTAATTTTTATTATGAAAGCTCTGAAGAAACTGACTCTTTAAACAGCTACAGAGAGCAGTCAAATCCAAAGAAGGAAATGTGACTTTTAGATTTCCTTACTGAGTTCACAAAATACACCAAGTTTACTGTAAATTTTTTAAAAATATAATTAACAAAATATCTCAAAATTGAGTTTTTCTAACTAGAAAAGGCCCATAATTATGCCATGGATATATGAACCATACATTAATAACTTGAGGGGGAAAAAAGCAAACCTCCAATCTTAAACTCTCCAGGTGGCTTATTCAAAATTAAAATTGCTTTTGAAAGTTCATTAAAAAAATTGATAGATGCTCCCATTCAATTATTTCCTGACAGGGTTTCTTGGGGGTCCTACTTCTATAATTACTATATATGACATAACTACATGTAACCCCCCAAAGGTTACTTCTAAGTAGTTTCAACATCTTCAATAAAGAAAAAACCATGACAAGATCATAAAAGGGCTGTGTTGTTACTATGAAAAATCAGTCACCCAGACAATGACTTTTAAAAAACTCCAACAATTAAAACTCTGCTAAATAATACTTGAAGTAATGAGTCAACATAATGGTGAAAAACCATTAGGATGATGGCAGAGGAACTCTAAAGTAAAAGGAATAGTATGTCACCTATTAAAAACAAAAGCTGTGTTTCTGATCACCTGACAACAATCCCCTCACTCTAACAGAAAAGTAGCCATTGGAACTCTTCCAAAGGAGGGTCTTCTCTGGGCTTTGGCTGTATCAGTTTGAGGGAGGAAAGTTCTTACTCATTTAGACAATCATTCCTATAAGAGGTAAAAATGAGGACAATCGTTAGCACTCCAGCCAAAGTAAAAGAAAAATAGTCATTATGGTAATTATTGCAATAAATGTGCCAAGAAATAAAATAATAAAATTAATGCTAAATAATAGAATACATTAGATTTCCTTAATTTTCTTCTAAATGACCACATGAAAGCTAGAGGAACAGTGTGACTAGGAATATGAAGCAGCTTTGAAGAAAAAAAAGAAGTTGGGTTCAAAATGCAATTCTGACATTTGTTTCTAAAGCAAATCTCTCTAAGCTTCTATTTCTTAATCTGTTTGTATCTGGATTAGGGAAGGAAGTTGATCAGGGGACTCTGATCAAATAAATCTCTTCATCCCACTTGAGGAAATTATAGGAGGCAAATGGCAAGGAAGAAGGAAAACAAAATTTTAAAGATTTTCCACTTTTAGACTTGGAGAGAACGTTTTTACTTTGGGGATTCTGAGCGGATCTTTTTTTTTTTTTATTTTTTACCTTGGAAAGGATTTAAGACCTTGAGTGGCTTATATCTTGTGAGGTCAATTCAGCAGATTCTGAAAAGATGCAAAAGTACAGAGGACCATTCACAGCTCATAAGGGGAGTGTTTATACTGTTTTGTTCTTTTAGGAGGTATGAAACAGATCTTCCATCAACTTGACAGAATTAGAGGGTAACTGGTGTTTGTATATGGACACTAGGTGGCACAGCGGATAGAAAGCCTAGCCAGGAATCAGGAAAGATTCATCTTCCTGAGTTCAAACCTGGTCTCAGACACGTATGATCTGTGTGACCCTGGGCTTGACTCTGCCTCAGTTTCTTCATCTATAAAAATGAACCAGAGATGGAAATGGTAAACCACTCCAGTATCTTTGCCAAGAAAACTCCAAAGGGGGTCACAAATGATCTGAAATGACTGAGCAGCTTTTGTATGCTGACAACAACAGCTTTTGTATGGCTGAAGAATCAGCCACACATCGATGTGGAAAGCTAGCCAGATCTGCAGAGTCACACTTTCTGGTGTCCTCCCTAATAGTCAAAAAAAAAGAGCCAGACATGGAGATAGAATCCAGCTCTTGAGGAGGAATTTGATGTTCACCTTTTCTTTTGAAGTTCAATTTCATGTAAGGGTAAGAGAAGGTATTAGGAAAGTGGAGGAGGGTCTGGTCAGGAAGCACGAGGTGGCAGTGAAAGATGGGCTCCTTGAACAAGTACCTGAGGGAGAAGATATCAATGGGGAGGTAGTAGCCAGGTCTGGTTCCAAGGATGCACACATACCTCCCCTCTTTCCCCCCACAACCATGGAGAAAACTCTGGGAAGGAGAAAGTCAGGAAGTCAACAAGCATTTATTAAGTTCCTTCTGATGTGCCAAGCACTGTGCTAAACTGAGAACACAAATAAGGCAAAAGCAAAACTCTCTCAAGGAGATCAGTCTGACTGGGGAATCAACCTGCAAAGAATTTTGTACAAATGAGATATATACAGGATAAATTGGAGATAATCACAAAGAGAAGGAAGTAGCATTAAGCAGGATCAGAAAAGGCTCCTTGTAAAGCTTTATATTTTAGCTAAGACTTGAAGGAAGCCAGGAAAGCCAGAGAGTGGAGAGGAGGTGGGAAAGAATTCTAGGAATACAAGAAAGCCAGTAAAAATGGACACTCAGAGGATGGAGTGTCTTGTGTGAGGAAGAGCAAGGACACTGCCATTTTCACTAGATTGTAGAATACATAGAGGAGAGAAAAGGGTGAGAAGACTGGAACATTAGGAATATATCACATTAAAAAAGAGCTTAAAAAACCAGACAGATGATTTTATATTTGTTCATGGAGCTCCAGCTGGAATTAATTGAATGGGATGGGGGTGGGGGTGCAGGAGCAGAGACATGGTCAGAACTTTGATTCAGGAAGATCACTTTAATTGTTGAGAGGAAGGTGGACTGGAGAGAGAGACTTTAGGCAAGGAGACCAGCCAGCAGGCTATTTCGCAATAATCCAGGTGTGAGACATTGAGGGCCTGGATCAGAATGCTGGCAGTGTCCAAGGAAAGGAGAGGGTATATAGGAGAGATGGTGAGAAGGATGAGTCAACAGAAGAAGGCAAGTAATTGGATTTGGGAGGTGAGAGACAGTGATGAGCCAGGGAAGACACTCAGGTTGTGAAGTCTCTTCCACTTGGGAAAATGGCAGTTGCCTAGATGGGAAGAAGAATGTTGTGAAGAAGATGGAATATTAAAAGAATGTAATGAGTATGGTTGTGTTTAAGGTGTTTAGTTTAAAATGTCCAAAGGACATCTAATTCAACACATCCAGCAGGCAGAAGAAATCCAAAGGGTGACTTGCCTGGGGTCACAAAACTAATAAATGTTAAAAATTAAATTCAAACCCATTTCTGTCTCCCAGCTCAGAATTCCATATATTTTTGTCATGTCTCTTGTCTTCTACAATCCACGAAGTCTTCAAAAATTTTACAAATGTTATTCTAATTGTATACTGTGTATTATGATATTTTATAGATGGAAGAACTGATATTGTTTAGTCATATTTAAGTGAATAACTCTTTTGTCATTTACTAACAAGTTACCCAATAGTAAGAATTGAGTTGTGCATGGAAATATAAAAATATAGTACTCTAACATTTCAATATAACTTATTAATTTCATCAGTCAAAAATGAATACAGAATGTCAAAACTAAAAGAGACCTTACATTTGCATGTATTGATTTTTAACTTTGATGTTGACAAGAAAATTCTAGGTAAAATCATTAGCACACTAGCTAATTCATTTGATTAAAAATTATACAATACAACCTCTCTGGAGCCTCAGTTTCCTCATCAATAAAATGAGGGGTGGGCAAGAAGAAAGGATTTTTTGTCTTCTAAGATTGCTTCCAAGTCTAGCTCTATGGTAATGTAGTTCAATCTCTATTATTTTATAGATGAGGAAACTGAGGCCCATATAGGCTAAATGACTTACCTAAGGTGCTAATTAGTAGAGGTAGAATCCAGGTCCTCTGACTCCAAATCCAGAGCATTTTTTTTTGAAACATGGTAGCTTTATATTGTTTGACTTCTCGTTTATTCTTAATCTAAGACACATTGCTGGAAAATTTTGGAGGGCAAAGCTTATTTCAGAATGAGAAATTTAAAGGGCAGCCACTGCTCACTAAGCCTTGTTAGTGGATGTATTTGAGCTTCTTGGGCTACTTATTTGATAGACTAAGTTGATAATCAGTGCCATGCTGCATAAGCAAGCCATACATATTAGCCATGAGCAAAGAAGGATTGTCTTATTTGTTCAATTTGAATCCAATTGTCAGTTCAACTCATTTTCCCCTTAATTGGAGAACCTCAATTACTTGTAAAACCTAGGTGGGAAGCATGTGTGTGTATGTGTGTGTGTGTGTGTGTGTGTGTGCGTGTGTTTATTTTTAAATATTGAGATATCTTTGTAATCTAATTTTATCTGTGCCAGATGTTTAGAACTAGTGCATTTTTCCTCCGAGTCTCAAGCTAATCATTGAGAGAGCATGATGCTTTCTTGAAAAGACATAGAGGTAGTCCTAGTTTCATATCTGCTTATTTCATATTCCAAAGCTCATTCAGAAGAATGATTTCCCTGCCTAGCTCTCTTTCTTCCCTCATTCTCAATTCTGTCCCCTTTACCCCCAAGGAACAGATCCGAGACTGTAGTTGACCTGTGCTGACATCATAGCCAAGACTGAGACCACAACCTTTGTAGCCCAATGACCTGAGCAACATTCAATGAGGCAAAAGGGACATTCTTCCTGGCAAAGCCACTGAGCACTGTTTAGGTTGTCACAGCTGCAATCAATCTTTCCCCATTTTAATGTCTTGCTCTCTAGCTAAAGGGGCGGCTAATAGTATTGGTATGGAACATTAGTACATTTGGTCATGAATTTATTAGTCTTACATTTGCAAGCATTGATTTCTAACTTGGATGTTGACAAGAAAATGTTGTGTAAAATCATTAGCACATTAGCTAATTCACTTGATTGAAAAATTATACGAGAATCTCTCTCTAGCCTCAGTTTCCTCATCTGAAAAATGGGGGAAGAGAGGTTGGGAAAGAGGTAAGGACTTGTTGGTTTCTAAGATTACTTCCAGGTCTAGCTCTATGATCCTATGATCTCTCATTATTCAAGGAATTCTCAGCACATGAAAAGACTAGCACTGCCAGGCATGGAAACTCCCTAGCTACAAATGGTATTGCATTTTTCATTGACTAAGTAGACCTGAGAAAATGATAAGCTCTGTAGACCACACAAGTTTCAAGCAGCCAACATAAGAAGTCATTTGAGGTTTCTTGTTTTCAGGAACAAGTGCTGATTTTCAGGGGCAGATTATCAGCCTGCATATTGAAGCTTTTTCTTTAGCGATAATAACTCTGTGATGGACTTTGCTCATAGACAGTGTCTTAGGATAAGCAATTCTGAATGTGCGAGGATGTAATTGACTGCACACTGGGCTCTGTAGTTCAGCACAGTGGTGCAATGAGAGCTCACAAAATGCCTAAAATATCCCATAAAAGAGGAGATTTCTTTGTCCTTTAAAAGCCATATAAAACTCAAGAGTTTAAAACTCAAATCCAGTCTCCCTCTCTGAGTTTCTTGGGCAATAAACTTCCGACATAGCTCTTTCATACAGTCTCCTCTGGTAGCCCAAATGGGAATAGGTGTATGTCACTTATGTTGTAATGCTATTGAAAAAGTATCTGATGTCTACCATTAGTGCTTATTTTTAGAGAAGCAAAGATAAACATTAGCTATTGGCAAGCTAAAGAAATGTGGCCAAAGAGAGCATGGTTGGAATTCTTTCTAAAAATGAAGAAAAATCAACGGATGTGTGTTACTCATCTACTAACAGCCTCTGTTGAATTGTAAAGAAAGGTTATACAAGGTACACCATCCAAAGCAATGCTTATACTGGTGTAGGAATAAAGTGTTCCCTTACCATGTCACCTTCAAAAACTTTTCATTGTAATCACTCTAGTGTTAATGACATCTTAATTCCTTTTCACTTCTCTCACAGACTACCACCAGAGGATGTAATTTATGTCAAATATGTGCCTAGCACATAGCCTTTTCAAGAATAAGTTGAGACTACAACTTAACATGCAAATGCTACCAATGCCATGCAAGCATTATCTACATAATTCCAGACAATTAAGAAGTGAAAGACTCAACCAGTCAACAACTGGTAGTAATAGGTTGGGATTTTGCTTATTTCACTTTTGTTTTAGGAAAATATTTTTATATAATACTAAAAAAAGGTTTTTTTCCTTAAGCTGAATGAATCATCTAATTGTTTTGACATTATGTAATCCAGCTTCAGTTAAACCCTGTCTTGACAGCAGGCTTTACTTAAATAAATTTCTAATGCACCACCCCTTTGCCTCAAATCACTATGTCTTATAATGTTCCAGGAAGAGGAGTTTTAAATTGGCTCTAAAAAGGCGTATTATCGCAAAATAGGAAGCAGGGAACACAGACTACTCCATCAGGTAAACTAGAGGAATGGAAGAAGGGACATAAGACCGAGACGTCTGAATTACGTCTATTGAACAGAATTGTTTGAGAGTAAAGAATTGTGTAGATTTATCTTTCCTAAAAGAATTTCTCAGAAGATAATCTGTGAACCTTGAAGCAGACAGGTCATGCTAGGACCCCTCTCTGGGGGCAGAGAGGAAGATGTAGAACCTGCAAGAGTGACTAATGGATCCATAAGTGTAGCTACTGAGCATCAAGGAAACTATAACAGCCCATATGTGCATACTTACCAGTTATTTACTTCCGACTGGTAGATGCAGAGGGGCCTGGGGTCAGCTTATGCCAGACTGGTGAATTTGCAGGGTAACTTTTGTTTCCATATCAGCATGGTACAAAGTAATGCCCCCCCCAGTATTTAGGGGCTACTTATGATCAGTCAGCAGATGGGGCTACTTCTTGGTTAGACCTCATGTGTACTGATTTCTCAAATCAGGACAAAGGGGACCCAGATGGCCAAATTATCATCTGACATATGTACCTGCTTTATCCTTCTTGTTCAGTTTCTTTAGTCATGTCTAATTCTTCATGACTCCTGGTAGGCTTTTCTTGGCAAAACTGCTGGAGGGGTTTGCCATTTCCTTCTCCAGTTTATTTCACAGATGAGAAAACTGAGGTAAATGGGTTGTGACTAGACCAAGGTCACACAGCTAGTAGATGTCTGAGGTGGGATTTGATCTCAAGTCCTCCGGACTCCAGGCCTGGTTGCACTATCTGTTGCTTCACACAGGTAAGTCCTCTATGAGTATAACCAGCTTTCTTAAACTCAGAACCCAACCCATACAGTCCTAATGTACGACACTAGGAAACAAAATCCCAGCCATTTTTACCCAGTAATGTACATGCATAGCACATTGTAGGTGATTGAAAAATGTCAAATAAATGAATATATAGCAACAATAATACAGATAGGGACAGGAATTGGTCCTTTGATTTCATTGTAATAGCTCTCTAAATGAGGAAACTCCCTCTACCAAGGCAGATCGGTATCTTCTCTACCACTTAGAATCTTAGGGAACTGCGCATAGCACAGAGGGGACCCTAATTAGTGTGATACTGCAAAAATTAACCTCCCTCCATTTCATATAATACTCATCATTTATAATTTTTTCATATATAAAATGATCTCTACGGTATATAATTCTTGGTAAAAAAAAAACAAATTCCACATTCCATCCCCTTAACAGGAGCAGGGAGGCAGAGTAAGGTGAGGAAAAGACACTGGATATATAATAGGAAAATTGGGGTACATTTTGGGCTCTCACTATTTTAATAATAAAAGCTAGCATATATATAGCGCCGATGTTTGTAAAGATATATATCTACATATACATGTGTGTGTGCTGTGTCATTTTATTTAATTCTCACAACTCTGTGGTGCTATTATTATCTCCCTTTTACATATGAGGAAACTGAGACTGAGACTGAGATTTGCCCAAAGTCACAACAACTAAGCATCTTAGGTCTTGCTGATTCCAAGTCTAACATTCTATCTATTGTGCCTCTTATGTACCTTATTATTATATTGAGGAACATTCTCAGGTGGGCCACTCAAGTGGCCCCAGGTTCCCCATTTGTCAAATAGGGCAGATAATATCAACCTGATCTAACTGAGCTTGCCTATTAAGGATTAAATGAGACAATGGATATGAAAACATCTTGAAAAAATTACTATCGATGAGTTCCTCTTGACAATAGGCATCTGCCCTTTACTCTGAGTTTAAATGGAAGGGATGGGGGTTTGTCCATGATAGCATGGTCGTAGAAATGGTCAGGTGAGGACAGATGAAGTGAGGGCTGTGGTAAAGAACCAGGTGTATTTCTTCTTGCTCACTAAAAATCTTTTTCATTATTTCCCCAGTTCTCCATGAATCATCAGACACCAACACTGAGTAGAATTCTTAGCCACCAGATAACTATTACAAGAAATTCCTCATGCTGTCCAGGCCCTAAACACCTAGAGTTTGATGTAGGTATGAAATAAGCAAATACTCGTTAGTTTTCATTCTACTACATCCTGCCAGCATGTCAATCATGGCAGACGGGGATGTCCATGAGGAAAGAGGGTTGGGAAAGATCTACAAACGTGGGAAACTAGTAGGAAATATCACAAAACATTTTTTTAAAACATAAACACATGATGTTCAATTCCTGAAGAAATGAGTTATCCTATTCACATACACACACGCACGCACACACGCACATACACACATATCTGAGAGGCAGGATGGGTTAATAGAAGGAAAAATGAAGTAGGAGTGAGAAGACAAATTTTAATTCCAACTTTAAGCTTTAGTTTCCCAATTGCATAACTGCAAATGAGCTCCACACTGATCAAAAGAAGTAGAGAGTACTGTATTGTTTTGGGGGAAATTGTGCCTTTAACAAATTCAAATTTTCCCCTGATATAAAAGGTCCAACTTTTTTAGCATCATTATTTGTCCAATGTTGCTCCTTGACGATGAACCATGAAATAGCTGATATTCATATAATTTTAAAATATAAGAGTTTTATATTCTGCAAAGTATTTTACCTATATTAGCTCATTTAATTTTTAATTTAAATTTAATTTAAAAATATGAAATTATAAAGTATTTATATACAATATAACAATATAAATATATTTATATTATATACTACATATTATAAATAAAATGAATATAATTTTAAATAATTTTTAAAAATAGTATAAATTTAATAAATTAACAAAAGTCAAGGGTCCATATACCGAGATAAGATTGAAATGGGTACATGATTAAAACATAAACATAAGCAAATTAGAAGAGCAAGGAATAGTCTACTTGTCAGATCTATAGAGAAGGGAAAAATTCATGACCTAACAAGAGACAGGAAGCATTACAAAGTGTAAAATAAATGATTTTGATTACATTAAATTAAAAAGTTTTGCACAAATAAAACTAATGCAATCAAGATTAGAAGGAATGCAAAAAGCTGGGAAACAATCTTTACATCAATATCTTCAATAAAGGCCTCATTTCTCAAATGTATAGAGACCTAAGTCAAATTTATAAGAATGCAAGTCATTCCCCAATTCATAAATGGTCAAAACATATGAAAGGCAGTTTTCAGATGAAGAAATCAAAGCTATCTATAGGCATATAAAGAAGTGCTGTAAGTCACTTGATTAGAGAAATGCAAATTAAAACAACTCTGAGGTACCACCTCATAACTATCAGGCTGACTAATCTGACCAAAAAAAAAAGAGGAAATTATAAATGTTGTAGAGGATGTGGGAAAACTGCGATACTAATGCAGTGTTGGTGGAGTTATGAACTGATCCAACCATTCTGGAGAGCAATTTGGAACTCTGCCCAAAGGGCAACCAAACTGTGCATACACACTTTTTGATCCAGTGTTCCCTTATTAGGTCTGTATCTCAAAGAGATTGTAAAAAAAGGGAAAAGACCTACATATGAAAAATATATTTATAGCTGCCCTTTTCATGGTGGCAAAATATTGGAAATTGAAGGGATGCCCATCAATCGGGGAATGACTAAACAAGCTGTGGTCTATGAATGTAAAGGAATACTATTGTGCAACAAGAAATGATGAACAGGTAGATTTCAGAAAAAACCTAGAAAGACTTAAATGAACTGATGCAAAGTGAAAAGAGCAGAATGAGGAAAACATTGTTCACAGTTTCAGCAACACTGTGCGATGATCAACTATGAATGACAGCTCTTTTCAGCAGCACAGTCATCCAAGACAAGTATAGAGGACTCACAAATGAAAATGCTATGCACATCCAAAGAAAGGACTGACAGACTCTGAATACAGATCAAAGCAAACTTTTTTCACTTACTTTATTCTTTTTAATGTTTTTTTTCTTTTTGATATGTTTCTTCTCTCACAACTGTGACTAATATGGAAATGTGTTTTATATGATAGATAACACATGTATAACCTCCATCCAATTGTCTATCATTTTAGGAGGAGAGGAGGGGAAGGAGGAAGGGAGAAAAATTTGGAACCCAACATCTTGTCAAAATGAATGCTAAAAATTGTCTTGTCATGTAATTGAGGGGAGAAATAAAATACTATTTAAAAAATAACTTAGTCAAGAGTCACCCAGCAGACAATAGAAAGGCATATAGTAGACTGTAACATCATCTATTGGAAAATGTATAGGAAAAGCAACATGAAGGATATCATTGAAAATACATATGACCAAAAAAAGATAACTAGGTAGCATTGCAGATAGAGTACTGAGCCTGGAGTCAGGAAGACCTGAGTTCAAATTTGGTCTCAGACATTTACTAGCTGGACCTGGACAAGTCACTTGACCCTGTTTGCTTCAGGTCCTTATCTGTAAAATGAACTGGAGAGGAAAATAGCAAACCATTCTAGTATCTTTGCCAAGATAACCCCACTGGGGTCATGAAGGTTTGGACATGACTAAAAAACAACTTCACATATACAAACATACACACACACACACACACACACACAAGAAGATGGGCTAGTCATGTGGAAAGAATGTGGGATAATTGGTGCATAGCCAGTATACTCCATGGGCATTCATGTAGTTGTCAAGATAGCTAGAATAGGATGTCTTTATATTTTTTGTGTGTCATGGACCCTTTTTTGTAGTCTGGTAAAACCTATTGACACTTCAGAATCATGTTTTTAAATACACAAAATGAAATACATAGGAATTTTCAAAAGTGATCATACTGAAATAGTTATCAACTTTATTGAAGTTCATAGCCCCTGATTTAAGAACCCTTGATCTACAAGAAGGCTCCTAGAACCTTGGGTCAACCTATTGTTCAGTAATTACATGAAAAGACATGAAAAAAGTTGATCAAGTATGAATGTTTGGAATCTGCACTGCTAGAAAAAATGTCCATATTAATAAGACCAAGACCTATCAATAAATTGAGGCAATAGTTGAGGGAGTTTACAGTCAGTTAGTGAACTCAGATTTCATATACACTATTACTTCCTTCCAGGCAATCAAATCGAGGTCAAGAATGATCATAGCCCTTTCAAAATATGGGAAAACAAGAGACATTGAGAATCCAAATGGAATGGAAGGTTGATAAGATTACATGTAGTGTTTCCCAAGTCAGGGAACTATCCACCGCTTCCCCTGATTGGTGGGGAGGATGGAGTGGGGTAGAAAATAGTGAGAACCTTTACAGTAGAGGAGAGGCTAAACCTTGGAAGTAGCTATGATATTTGTGAACAGTTAAAGCCACAGTGATATTTTAAACAGAAATCCTCATTTGCACCAATGTCATTTACCTCATTAAGCATGCAACCATTTGAGAAACTATTACAACTGAGAAATTTTAAATTTTCTAAACCAGGAGACACCCAGAAGTTGAGCTGTTGAGATAAGAACACTCATAGGTCTTGCTAACAAAAGGCTACAAATCAGGATCCCAGGCTGCACTTCTGAAGCATTCTAATCAGCTGTCCAGTCTGCCTCAGCTTCTACCTTTAACTCTCTAGGTGAAAATATTCATTAAATTAATCGGAGCAAATGTTCACAAGAGTGTGCTGTGCCAGACACTCCCATCCATCCAGATAACCTCTTGTACAACTGTTTTGTCTTACATTGGAAATTCTAAATCAGAGGGCTGCTTCATTCTACTCACTGTGCTTCTTGAAGCCTGTGCAAAAAACAGGTTAATTTAACTCAATGATTTTAAGCCAAATTGGACCATGAACATGTAGGAAATTGTTCAGATTACCACACAATTGGGAGCGATATTTATGTGCATGCGCTACACTGATATTTCATTTCTCTGGTGTAAACACAGACTATTTGAAGAATACAAATAGAAATTTGGGCAGAATTTGAGTGTCTGGCTGCCAAGGATTTAATGGTGTATGCCTCTCCACAAAGGCAGTGCTTGAGGCCAGAGGAGAGATTAGGAGCATGCCTCCCTTTCCCCTCTTTACAGAATCATAGATCTGGGACCTCAAGAGTTGGCTGGTCTAACCTTACTCAAAGCATCAATCTCATAGTACACTGGAAAGAATGCTTAATGGAGTTAGAAGACCTAGCTTTAAATTCAACTGCCACTTACAACTCATGTTACACCTTGAAAAAGTAATTTTAGGGCCTCAGTTTCTTATCTGTAAAATAAGGAATTTGGAACCTGTGGCCTAGAGTCCACAGGCTCCCCACCCCTGGATTAGATGATGTCTAAGATCCCTCCCAGCTCTACATCTTTTATCCTCTGATTTCTCCACACCTGTTCTTTGACAGCTATTGGCCTTTTCTTTCCTGTTTCCTTCCATCTTTTGTTCCTTCTTAAAAGACTGGGAGTTTGACCTCTTGAAGGAACATAGATGGTGAAAACAAACAGCCCTGCGATCAAGAAAATTTAAGTAGAATGAGGCACTTGAGCTGAGTTTGAAGGAAATGAGGATTTTTGAGAGGTGGAATTGAGAAAAAAGCATTTCGAGCTTGGTGGATAACTAACACAAAGACACAGGATGAGAAATGCAACACTGTATAGAAGGAAGAAGAGTTAGATCACCATGGCAAAGCCAAGAAACACACAGAGAGGAGTGATGTATAAGAAGAATGGAAAAGTAGGAAAGGTTTGGGTTGTGAAGAATTCTAGATGCCAAACATAGTCAAGTCAACAAGCATTTATTCTGTGTGCCAAGCACTGTGCTAAGTCTCAGGATAAAAAGAAAAACAAACCCAGTCCCTGTTCTGACATAACTCACCGTCGAATGAGGGAGACAATAGGAAAACATTTATATACACACAAGTTGTACACAAAATAAATTTGAGATAATCAACACAGGAAGGGTGCTGACACTAAGGGAAACTAGGGTAAGGATTCTTGTAGAAGGTAAGGTTTCAAGTCAGAACTTGATGGAATCAAGGGAAGCAGGACATGGGAGGCGAGGAAGAAGAGGATTCCAATATTAAGAATTAAGAAAATGTATTGTCAAGAGATGAAGGATCTTGTGGGAGAAACTTTAAGGAAGCCAATGTCATTTATAGAGTACATGGGGATGAGTGAGATTTAAGAAGACTGGAAAAGTGAAAAAGGAACCAGGCTATGAAGGACTATAAAAATGAAACAAAGAATTTTATGTTTGATCCTAAAAGTAATAGGAACCCACTGGACTTTATTGAATGGGGTCAGGGGAGAGTGTATGACATGGTTAGATCTGATCTTTAGAGGGATTACTTTACTGACAGGAGAATATACTAGAGAAGGCGGAGAAGTGAAGTAGCGTGGCCAACCAAAAGGCTATTACAATAATCAAGGTATTAGGTGTTAAAGGCCTAGATCAGAGTGTTGGCAATATTAAGAGAGAAAGGCGCATGTAAGAGCTATTGCACCCGATGACTTTGCAACAGATTGGGTATGGGAGAAAGAGAGAATGACGAGTCTAGGATGGTATCTAGATTTCAGGCCCAATCAGTCGCCTACGGTCATATAGTATATGTCAGAAGTGGATTTAGACCCAGTCTTTCTGACTGCAAGATCAGTTCCATTTCCACTCTGCTACATTGCCTCTCTTTGATAATAACTCACTTTGTTATCTGTGTAGTGATTTAAGATTTGAGAGACACTTTCTTCACACCTTTGAGCCTTTGATTCCTCCACATCTCTTAGGAGGCTATGGACCTTTTCTTTCCCTCTATTTGCTCCTCCTCCTCAAAAGACCAGAAGTTTGACCTCTGGAAGGAACATAGGTGGCAACTAGGTGGCAAAAATGAACAGCTATGGGTGAGAACAATTAAAAGAGAAAGGAGAAACAGAGATCTTTTTATCCTTGGCTCTTGGGGCATTGGAGCTTGCTAATTTATCCAGGGAATCTCTCAGCCCCGGAAATAACAACAGTAAAAGAATAATGTTGCATTAGTGAGGGGGGTCCTGAAGGAGGAAGAACCACTCTGTAGAAGAGTTTCTGGACCCTGTAGAGGTTATAAGAGGAATTACATTTGAATTGCCTTACCCTCATAGGGGCAGCTAGCTGGCAAAGTGGATAGAGTGCCAGGGCTGGAGTCAGGAAGGTTCATCTTCCTGAGTTCAAATCTAGCCTTACACATTTACTAGATGTGGGACCTTGGACAAGTCACTTAGCCCTATTTACCTCAGTTTCCTCATTTATAAAAATGAACTGGAGAAAAAATTGGCAAGCCATTCCCATATCTTTGCCAAGAAAACCCCAAATGTGGTCATAGAGAGTCAGACATAGCTGAAACAACTGGACTACAACAATGACCGTTCCTACGTTATCTGTATTTGGGGGAAGGAAGAAAAAAAACCACCATAGGAGGGACCTTAAATTAAAGAAATTAAAAACAATTTCTTATAGTAGAATTTTAGGTTCAGAAATGTCTCAGTTTGGGAGATCAGTTGAGGGAAATTTTCTATAATATTTTGGCTAAAACAGTAAGAGCAGGAATATGGATTCTGCCTGCTTTAATCAAACATATTTGCAAGCCAATCCAAAAGGGGCACCCTAGCCTCCACACAGCTCCCACAGGAGAATCATCAAATGTGTTTGGGAGGCACAGGTTCATAAACAGAGATTAAGCAAGAATTAAAAGGAATTTTCTAACTCAAATTCAGACAGTTATCTGTCCAGTTAGTTTCACCAAGACTAGACGAAGGCAGCCCATTAGATTGTGAGCTCCTTGAGGGTAGGGACTATCTTTTGTCTCTTTTTATATCCCCAACACTTAGCATAGTGCCTGGTGCTTACTGACTGTCAAAAGACGGGACAATGTTAACAGGGGCATTCTGCTGATTTGGGGGGGCCTATAGGACAAGGAGTTAAATTTTTATTGTTTAGTCATGTTCCACTTTTCATGATCTCTGTTGACCAAGTTGGCACAGATACTAGAAATATTTGCCATTTCCTTCTCAAGTTTTATGCAGGTATGGGGTAAGTGACTAACCCAAGGTCACACAGCTACTAAGTGTCTGAGGTCAAATTTGAAATCCAGTCTATCCAATTCCAGGTCAGTGCTCTATCCATTGTGCCACCCAGCTGCCCCAAGGATTTAAATAGATCAAATAATCAAAGAACATTTCTTAAGTACTCATTTTGCTAAGGAAATAGTACTAGGCAGGGCAGCTAGGTGGTACAATGGATAGAGCACCAGTGCAGGAGGCAGGAGGACCTGAGTTCAAATCTCAGCTCAGACACTTGACATTTACTAGCTGTATGACCTTGGGCAAGTCACTTAATCCTAATTGCCTCATCCTGGGTCATCTCCAGTATCCTAATGAATATCTTTTCACTGTATTCAAATGGCTCTGGAGGAGAAGTGAAGCTGGTGACCTGCACAGCCCTATCTCACTCAAAACAAAGTCAAGTGCAAGTCATGTCATTATTTCTCTGATGGCATGGTCTTCTTCAGCAATGAAGGATGAACACACATAGCACTAGGCACTGGAAATACAAATATTGGGGGGGAGAAATGAACCATCCCTTAACCTCAAGAAATTTACATTTTGTGTAGATGAATGAATGAAAGAAAAATTTTTCCTAAGCACTTATTAAGATTGTCAAACACTGTGCTAAGATCCAAAGATACAAATCCAAAAGCCAGACATTTCCTGCCTTCAAGGAGTTTAATGTTCTAATAGGGATCAAAACACATAAATAAGGGAGTGGTGATCCAAGTGCAAAGCTTTGGTCTAGGGAGTCACAGGGATATTAAGAGAAGATTTAAGGGAGTTCATGCCAGCAAGCCATGGTTGTTTTACCTTTTTTATTGTTCTTAGAGCTAGAGGAACAAAGTAGAAAAGGCACTTGTATAGAAATGCAGGGAGATACTAAATGTGCAATGACAAAGAAGCAAAAATATCAATTTTTTTAAAACTCATTTAAGGAGCCAGTGAGATGCCAAGTAAAAATATCCTGCAAAGAGCTGGATTCTAGCACTTAGCACAGGGCATACAGTAGGTGCTCAGTAAATTTTTACTGATTGATTGAGATCTAGGTTTGGAGTCTGGGAGAGAAGTTAGACCTAGAGATAAATTCAGAAACCATCCACTTAAGAGGTGAGAGTTGAAGCTATGAGGGGAAAAAATGTGATTGCCAAGGGATAGAGCTATTAAGCACTTTCTTAAGTGCCCAGTGCTGTGTTCAGGGGGTTTGGGGAATAAAGAGGCATAAGACAAATACTCTCCATTTATTCTTAAATCTACCTAATAGCTCAAGAAATTGGGGGCCAGTCTTACCCAGAGTGTTCCTATTGCAAGTAAAATAGGCTCATAAAAATGGAAACTGTTATTATGAAGTCAAGGGAACTGCTCTTTTATCCAAACCCCCATATTTAATAAAGGTCCTCACCCAACAACAGATTCTGCCTCAAAACCTGGGGTGTTTTTAATAGTTTGGAGTGCTTTTAAGAGAACCACTAACTTTCTGTCTGATTTTACTTATAACTCTCAAGGTAAAAAGTATTCAATCAATTCATCAGTGCAAGTGTTCACAAGAGACACTACTTCCTAATTCTGTTGGAGTAACTCCTTAACAGAGCCTTTTCATCCATGGCAGTTCTTGGTGTCATAAACCAGGACGGATTTCAGTGCTTCTCTTTTGCAAAGCTGATGCTACTCCATAATCTAACAGGAGTCACACTGAAGTCAAGTTATTGAGCCATAGATCTTATATGAATCAATGGATTAAAGGCAGATCAACTTGGCTAATCAAATTATGATCAGATAACATAAGCACTGGCCTATACTCCCAACCAACTTTCAAACAGAAACTGAATGGTGTGCAGCTTCAGAACAATGAACATTAAGTTAGAGTGGGTGCTTTTGTTTGGGATTTGGAATCTGGATCAACTCAATCTGTAATTACTATTGGGTAGTAACATTCTTTTGGAAGAGGGAATTGGAGGAAGAGAATAATTTATGACATGGTACATTAGGCACTAGAGCAAGCAGCATGACTTAATGGATAGAAAACCAGCCTTGGAGTTAGGAAAGCCTGGGTTTAAGCCTTGCCTTTGATACTTACCGTGACCATAGACTCCTTATTTAAGGTCTCAGTGCCCCAGCCAGATCTCTTAAGGCTATAAATTATGGATGAATTGCCAGCCTATGTCAGTCCCTGTATCAGAGGAAGTTTTTGCAATGGGGGTTTCCCACTCCAAAGAAAGCATAACTCCAGACCAAATAAAAAAACAAACTAAAATAATACACCATTAGGTGCCATGAAAGTATTGCTTAGTTTACGAATGGCAATAAAGAAGGCAGGCCTAGAATACCTCTGGGGCCTATCTGAATACACCCAGGCTTCAGCTGGAAGTCTGTCTCATTAACTGTTTACATTTTATCCACTTAACACAACCCCATAATTTGGGAAGACACATCGTACATTAAGACAAAATTCCAGCATACAGTACAGGGAGTTTTCTCCACCCAGAGGTCCTAAGATCTACACAGTGTAATTCCTAACCATGTTGGTCCTTTGATTACAGGCCAATTACTCAGAAGACAAGGCTAGAAGATGGAAAGTGGAATTAGCATCAGATGATGGGCAGTTGCCAGAAGGATGGAAACACCAAAGAAAAGGAAGATAGACATGTTTTACACTCTTTACCTCTTTTAAGGTGACATTATTGGCAGCAAGAGGAACCTATATGGAGAGGCTCCTTAATCACTTTCCCCAACCTCACAGCATACAGGTTTTTATCTGTCATTCACAACAGTCCAAGTAGAAAGTTTGAATCCTAGGTTCCCAAGGGGCCTCTTGCCCTTCAAGAAAACAGATGTCCAACAGAAGACAATCCTTTTCATGCCTTTTCTTTCCCTATGTCAGGTAGGTGGTACAGTTAATAGACCTCTGGGCCCGGAGTCAGAAACCCCTTAGTTCAAATCCAGCCTCAGATATTTCCTAGCTTCCTGATCCCAAGCAAGTCATTCAACTTCTATTTGCCTCAGTTTCCTCAACTGTAAAATAGAGATAATAATAGTACCTACCTCACAGGGTTATTGTGAGGATGAAATGAGATATTTGTAAAGTGCTTGGCACAATGCCTAAGTGCCACTTAGGCACTTAATAAATGCTTGTTCCCTTTCCTTCTCTCTTCCCCTTTCTACCTCTCCCCTACAAAATATATATGCACATATATGTACACATAAATATGTATATGCTTTTTTCTTGTCTAGGACACAAAAAATTACAATACAACTAAAAAAAAATCCAGCTAAGTCATGTTATTTTTTTTTATCAATGCTAACCAGAAAGAGGAAAACACACAAAATTTTATATTTAGAATTCTATCACATTTCTTTTTTAAAGTTTTATTGGCATGCCTTGTTTTTACATTACAAACATCTCCATATCACACCCTCCAAAAGAGGTTTCTTATAGCAAAATAAAACAATTCAGCAAATATTTCTTAAGGTACATAATCTTAAGAATGACTCGGTTCAAATAGCATGGAAGACTGTAAGGTGACTCCAGCCATGGGAGCATCATGTCTTTGTTAGTTCATAGGAGTCTGAGGAAAACACGTTCTTTGTCATCTTGCCAACTGGGTTTCACCACCTCTCCTTTTCTTCCTCACTTCCCCAGATCTGCCTTCCCTTAACATATTCCTCTCCTGTCTTCCCACATGCTAAGAGACACAGGGAATGACAAAAGGGTAGAAAAAAAATATTTTTTTCAAAGCAAAACAAAAAACATCCCACATATTTGTGTCTTTTATTTTTACTATGTCTCAATTATTGAGACATGAAGGTAACACTGAGTAGTTGGAAAGACAAGTTCAAACTCTGGCAGATCCTCTTAATCTGAAAAATCTTTTAGCAATTGAATTATTTGTCTCTAACACAGTTGGTCAACAGGAAATGATTTTTGGGGAGCCTCATACAGCAACCCATAAGCAGTTAATAAGGGTGATGTGTTAGAAAAGGGAATCCACACACTAGTAAAATCATAGAGCATTCAAAATAGCCAAGTATTTTAATAGATTACTGTTAGTAATGACCTCTGCCTGGTGCAAATCTCAAGATAGCATCAGGCTATTCAATGCCTCAATATCAAAATCAAGTTAATAGTGAAATCAAAACATGACTCTTTTCATCAGGTAGATAATGACAGCAAAACATCTTTCACATTGTAGTAGACAATTCAACATTGCCAACTGATTAGCTGAATATTTTGAAGTCAGCAGATTTGTGACTGTCTGAAGGTACAGGAAAACATTCCAGATGTTTCATATATTTTCCAGGTGGGGGCTAGAAAGTCAAAGAGATAGGGGAAGAAAACTTAACAGAATTAAGACAAAATAATAACTGAGCATTTTAATAGATGCATCTCAATGGAACACATGCCCATTTGATGTCAAAGAAAGCATGTCATGGTAGAAGAAAATCAAAGTGAAATTTAGCTAATAGAGGATTACAATCCTTATCCTTTGGTTTGGAGGTGATTTTGATTGATGTTATGAATAAGAAAGTGTTGACTGAGGGGCAGTTAGGTAGCACAATGGATAGAGCACAGCCCTGGAGTCAGTTCAAATCCAACCTACACCTGTATGATCCTGGTCAAGTCCCTTAACCCCAAATGCCTCCAAAAAAAAAAGGATTGACTGGATTGAAAGAGAGATCAGTAGGGAAACAGGAAATTATCAATGATATGTTATGTGACATATAGCAAAGTCTGATGACTCAGGGGAAAGTCGTATCTTCAAACATGGAATATTCATGGTTATCTTTCTGTAGTTGGTCAATATGGGGTTCTGTCAGCAGTGAACAGGAACTACATCTCAAGTCCTGCCTGGGAGCCATCACCAAAACAAGGACCCTGATTCCTACGCATATATTCATTTGAACTGCAGTGACAGGCTCATTTAGAAACAAATTAGGGGTTAACTAAGAAGTGCATGACGGAGTCAAAATCGAGTTTCCCTTTTCCCCTCACTGTCTGTTAGAATTAGAAAGTGTCTGTGAGCAGTGTGTGTCAAGAATATGAACGTGAGATGTCATTTCTGCTGCCTCTAATTGAAGTCAGGATAAATGAAGTGGAAAGGCAGCGTCTAATCCAATCAAAACATGAAAAAGGTATTTTGACATGTAAATTACAAACTTCCTGTGTATTTTGTCTCCCCAATTACACCCTCCCCTGTCATGTTTTTTTAAATTATATCTTAATCTCTCAGTCTCCTAATAATTATGTCATCATTCTTGGGCCCTGAACACTGTGTAATGGTATTTTATAGGATATGCCACTCATTATTAGCTAAACTCACTCTCTGTCCCCAGTGATACTATTTCTCACAGTGTTCAAATATGCATTGTGTCATTTCCCTCTTTGTAAATGTTATAACAGTTTTACTCTCTGTTCCTTGATTAAATGGAAAAGAGTTTGGGAAGCACTTTCAGGCAGTTTATCTGACTCATCATTATTTTATGAGGAATACTCAACACAAATTGTCATCATATTCAATTTTGTACTATTGTGCTTCATCAAGATAGTGCAGCCAACACTATTTTTATTCCTTCTCTTCAAGAAGAAGGTATTCTTGGCCCTGAAAATAAACTAGGAAATAGACTACATCTACAAGTCATGGTAAAAAAGTCAACTCAATTTAATAAATATTTTTCTGGTGCCAACTATCAACCAATCAATCAAGAAACACTTATTAAGTGTCTACTATGTGCTAGGCACTGTGTTAAGTGCTAGGGATACAAAAAGAGGCAAAAGACAGACCTATGTTAAAAATAACATTTATATAGCACCTCAATAACATTTATATAGTGCCTTAAGTTTACAATGCACATATTTTTTCTTCATTTTATAGATAAGGAAACTGATGGCAAGAAAAGCTAAATGATTTGTCACAGTGTCAGAGGCAGGACTCAGATCCAGGTCTCTCTGTCTCCAAATCCAGCACTCTATTACACCAAGTAGTCTACTTTTGTTGCTTGTTTGTGGCTGGATTTGGTAGAGAAAGAGAGATGAAAGGTAGTAGTGACAAATAAGACTATATCAGGGTATGCAGAGTTTTGAATGCCAGGCTAAGAAGTATGGACTTTGGTGGATAATTGGGAGCCATTGAAGTTTCTAAGCTGAGAAATGACATAATCAGAAACATTAATCTGGTCAATGTTATGGAGGTGGATTAAAAGGGAAAAAATGCGGTGTGGGAAGACTAGTCGGATTGGTATGAAAAGAGATCAGACAAGAGGTAATGATAGATTTAAGGTAGTAGAAGTCAGAATGCAATGAAGGAGAAAGCTATGGGAGATGTCACAGAGATAGTATCTATAGGACCTGGTAGCTAATTGGATGTGGGGAATGAGGAAAAGGGAGTTAAACGTGAGATGGAAAGAAGAAACATCTTCACACCTAGATACAGAAAGGGTTGACAGGTTGACCTTGGTTTGTGTCCATTCTTAGTTGGAAAAGTGATTTGTCTAGTTAGTTCTGATAATAAACTAGCTCACTAGCTTTCCAACCACCCATGCCTGTCTCCATGATTCCCTATGTTGTTAGTATTCACTCTCTTCGGAAATTAACTCTTTAAGGAAGATTCTTGGAATCCCACAAGGTCCATGAATGAGGGAACACTTTTATTATTGTGATGCTATCCTCAGCATGTACCATCATTCTTTGCACATAGTAGGCACTTCATAAAAGTTTGTCGTTGAATGGGGCACAGTATGATGTAGTGGGAAGAATAAAGGACAGGGAGTCAGTAAATCTAAATTACAGTCCTCAATCTGTTGCTAATTTGCTGTATGACTTCAGGCAAGTCAATTCATCAAACTTATTTTCAGTCTATTCATCTGTGAAAAGAAAAGGTCAGACTATATAATCTATAAGATCCTTTCTAGCTCTAAAAATCAGTGAGATCCAGGACCCTAGGATTCCAAGACCAGGAAAAGTTACCATTAAGGAAAGCAAGTTTGAGAGTTAAAAAGTGATAAATGAAGTGTTAAATATATTAAACTTGGTGTACCAGCAAGCTTTTGAGGTAGAATTCTCCAAAAGACATTCAAACATATGAATTTATAGTTCTGAAAAGAAGTTAACATTGGAAATATTGATACATAACGTGTCCACAAATAGGCGATCAATGAAGTCATAACAATAGATGGAATCAGTATCTGAGGAAAAAAGAAAACAATCAAAGAGAACTTTGGTAAAACCTACATTTATGGGGAGGAAAGGGATGGGAGGAGTCCATTCATTTAAGATGAGATCAGAATGGAATAGGAGATCATCAAGCATGGGGGAGTTGTCTATACGAAATGGGGTAAATCAATAAAATAGAATGAGAACTGAGAAAAGATGACTAGATTTTTGTAATCAAGAAGTCTTCAGTAATCTTTTAGAGAGTAAGTTCAACAATATAAAGGACATGATGATAAGTAGCAGAGAGGAGAAAAGATGCTGAGGAAGTAGGGGAAACATGGACAGACTCTTTTTCAGAAATTTGTCAGTAAAGGGGAAGAGAACTGTGGGATGATAATTCAAGAGTATAGCAGGTTTAAGGGAAGTTTTTTTTTAGTAGGTGAGATCTGAATATATTTACAAGCATAGGCAAAGAAACTCATGGAGGAAGAAAGACTGAAGAGGTAAAAGAAAAGGAAATATTTTGTGGAGGAGGTCCTGAGAAAGGCATAAAAAGAATGCCTTTTAGGGCTGAAATTACAGAATCACAAGGTCACAATCTCAGAATTTGAAGGTACTTCAGAAACCTTTTAGTCCATTCCATACATGAAATTTAGTCCATTCCATACATGAAAAAGAAAACACAATGTTCAGTGACTGACTTTGAAAGACTTAGCTCTTCTCAACAAAGCAAGGATCTAAGACAGTTCAAAAAGATTCATGATGTCAAATGTTATCCACATCCAGAGAGAGAACTTGGTAATTTGAATGTAGATGGAAGCATGCTATGTGGTCTCTTTTTCTTTTGTTGTTTTGTGTTTTCTTTCTCATGAAAGAAGAAATCATTTCTCATTTCTTCTTTCTTTCTCCTCCCATTAGTTCTAATTCTTACATTTTGGCTAATGTTAAATATGAATGTATAAATAGACTCTATATCAGATGGCATGCTCTCTTAGGGAGGGAGGAGGAGAGGAAGGGGGAGAAAATTTAAAACTCAAAATTTTATGGAAGTGAATGTTAGAATCTCAAAATAAATTAATTGTAAAAAGAAAATACTTTTACACTATTCCTTCCTTATCAACAAACTGGAGAGAGGAAGGAAAGAGGTGACATCTATCCCAGGTCCACCATTATGGGTCCATAAATACATAGAATCTCTGTTTCTTTGGTGTATATCCATTTCTCCTCATCTTCAGTGAATGAGCATTCTGAGAGTAGGGTAACTTAGGCAACCAGTGAGATGACAGGATCCATCAAAACCAGCAGAAGTCCAGCTGACAACCAGAATTGGTAATAGTAGTAGCTAAATCTAATGAGGAATCAGCATGGTCACCAGAGTTAATCTTTTTTTGTCCCAAACCCTTCAAAATCCCTATAAATGACACCCTTCTCTCAGGAAACTACTTCATTAGTCTGGAAATTTGATGAAATCAGCCTTGATACTTACAACTAATGTGAGAGCCCTCTGCTTCTCTGCCATGGAGTCTTTAATCTCTGTTTAAGAAGGTGAGCCATCTCTTTAGACATCTCTTCATTCCCAAGTTGTACTCATTTTGAACTTTGTCTTTTCCACCATGTCCCAGTGCCAGGTACCTTCTCTCCCTCCTTCCCCTCCACTTCTGCTTTCCAGATTTCTTTTGTGTGTTCTTTTTACTCTTGTAGATTGTAAACTTCTAGAGAGCAGTGATTTTCTTTATTTTTTGTATTTTTATCCCCTGTGTTTAACACGATGCCTGAAACATAGCAGGCACTTCACAAGTGTTTATTGATTATTGATGAATGGGATACATATGAATAGATCTTTAAAACAACCAAACAAGATGTTCTTTCAAGGCAGATTGTTAAAGCTATTCATTTAAAAACTATTTATTAAGAGTTTGCTACTGAGTTAGTACTATAAGAGATGAGATATGAAGAAAATTAAGATGTAACCCTGACCTAATGGAACTTGTGACTTAACTTTATCATGGTTCAGGTCACTTAATGACATGATTCTAAAATACAAAAATCATCGTATCTTTTGAGGGAGTATTTCCTTGCCCAAATAATATTTAAGTTTCATTAAATATCCAAATCTTTTACCATGAACTGCTCTACCTGAGTGCCTGGTCAAGTGGTCCCAGTAGCAAGGACAGGGGAGAAAGTTTCCCTTAGTGAAAAAGTGAGTTTATTCATTTCATACTTAAAAGCTATTCTGTTTACCTGACCTGCCCAGAGGTAGACATTAAGGCTAGGGAACCATGAATCTTCCAGGGAGCCTACTGTGAGCTTGTAAGACACAGAACCACAGGTCTGAGATCAACTAGGTGGAAACAGATAGAGAAGTCTAGAACTATTGATAGTGAATAAATCTGTTAAACAAGTGCAGCAAAGGACAGGGGCAAAGGACCGGTTTCCAAAACAGAGAGGAAGAAAGCAACACAAAGCATTCAACAGTCCCAGGAAGGCTGGAGGTAAAGAACGTCTCCATCACATAGCAAAGCAGTTGACCACAAGGAATCAATATGATGACAGGGTCATGGGAGGTACAGGTGGAAGTGACCTTAGAGTGTTACATGATTCGCCTTAACTACCTTCCCGCCATACAGCCCAGTTGCTGTTGCTGAACTCCTGCCTTATGGTTGTGCTGTTCTGATTGGTTAAATTGGAATGCTTTGTCCCATTCACATTTTTACCACACCAGTGAGTGTGCCTCATCCCCTCCCCAACCTGTTTTTTTACCCTCCTCCTCTGAGAACTATAACAAAATCATATTATTTCTTGAAAGTGCACATCAAATGATTGTCCTATGGCTTCACTCACCCTCCCTGTGATCTTCCAGGTCAAAAGTAATTTCCCTAGTCACCACTATTCTCCTATATGTGTTCTCTTCTCCTATTAAAATGTAAGCTATTAGAAGGCAGGAATTGTCTCTTTTGTATTTGAATCTCCAGCACTTAGCCCAATCTAGAGAGAGAGAGAGAGAGAGAGAGAGAGAGAGAGACATACTTACATATAAACACACACATATATACACATGTAATTTATTGTTTTACATATATATAAAACAATAACTTATTTTTCATACATTCCTGTTAAAGATGCAGAAACAAGCCCTGAGAGAATTAATTTGTCCAAGATAAAAAGTAGCAAAGTTTCGATTTGAACCTAGCCTCTTTTACTTCAAAATTATTAATCTTTTTCTCAGTCTCAAGTGTAAAGAAAGAATCAATAGCTCAATGCCAAAACAAAAGCCATCAAAATTACTGGCAGGTCAAGTCTAAGGAATATAACCTATTGGATATGGAGTTTACCATGAATTGTTTTATTCTGAACTGGGTTTGAAGTTTAGATGTGTAGGCATTCGGTGACAATCTCTGGCTCACATCTAGATCTTCATGAATCAGAAGATCCCATAGACTTCTAAAGACCAGTATGTCCAAAATAAAATCCATTATCTTCCCCCTGCCTTCCACAAGTCACCCCTGTACCAAACATCCCTGTTACTATCAAGGGCACCACCATCTTTCCAGTGAACTATGATCACAACTGTAGCATTTTTCTCAAATTCTCATTCCCCCTTAACCCTACTTAGAATCATGGGATCATGGATCTAGAGCTATAGGGAACCTTGGAGGTCACTGAGTATAATTCACACATCCCTTTTAAAGATAACTAAGGTCTCCTCAGGACTTGACCAGAGTCACAAAGCTATTGCCAGCAGTAGATATCAAGCCCAAGTCTTCCTGCCTCTAAGTCCATCACTACTTATATCCCTTCTTTCTCTATTTCGGGGCTTCTTCACCTCTTATCAACACTAGTATAACAGTCTCCTGATTGCTGTCTCTAATTCAATTATCTCCTCTCTTGGAATCTGTCCTCCTCACAGCTGCCAGTGATTTTCCTAAATCATAGGGATACTCAATATATCCTAATGTCTCCCTGTTATTGGTCAAATATAAATTTTTCAGTTGGACACTTAAAACTTTCCTATGTGCTATGGTCTAGCCAAATTTTCCATCTTCTATTTCTCACATGCGATGCTTCATCTTCCATCTTCCTTTGCATTGGCTGTCCCCAAATAGAATGTACTCCTTCCTCCTCTCCACCTCTTAGAATCCTGAGGTAGCCTCAATATTCAATTCAAGTGCCAGTTTCTACATGTGACATTTCTAAGTCTTTCTTTCATTGCCCTTCTTCCCAAATTACCTTGGATTTTATATTTATGATCTTTATAGCTATCATTTATTTTTCTTTCTTTATTTCTATCATCTATCTATCGGTCCACAGGTACAGATTGTCTCCTGCTACGTTGTCCTTGATAGGCCATAAGCTCTTTGAGGACAATGAATATTTCATTTTTTCCTTTGAATTCTAAGTACTTAGTAGAGTTCCTGACAACAGTAGGTTCTTGATAAATGCCTGTTTGCTAACTTGTTAATTAATTTGTCAATGTTAGGATTAATAGTGAACAAGACTTTTGGTTGTAAGAATTTTTCAAATTCAAAATGTGTTCCCAAATGCTCCCTGAATGTGAACCAGCCACTGAGAAAAAAATAAATATTTCATGAATCTAGGATCATGGTTTTTCCCACACAAAATTTGTAGTAAATCTGAGCTTTGACATTATCTTCTTTAAGAGTATTACTTATATTCAATATCACATGAAGATTTTGAACACCGATAGGCATGTTACAGTTTGTTACACTGGTCTATCCACTGTCCTTATTAAAAATGGACACACAAGGAGATAGACTGAACTGTCTCTCCACTAGGAGAGGCATTTATGTCAAGAGTGTATAAGTAACATTGCTGTTGTTTTTAGAACCATGAACATAAAAGTAAAAATAAAAATTTGGTTATCTCAGAAGGCAAACCACCACTGACCTTGCCTGTTGCCTCTTAACATGGAATTCTTTGTCAGATTTCGTGTGAGGCAATGTGAGTAATAATATTTCTCCTTCCCTTATAGTGATGGCTAAAGAACATGTAGAAATTGTTTCAATTCTTTGAAAACAAAACACTATTCTTGAAAACAGAACTCTTCTCAACCCACCACTTCAAGCTGGCTTATCAATTATTGTCATCAAGAAGAATGAATATTTATTGGAAATACATTGTATGTGCTAAAATGTTATGATTCTACAATACAGCATTGATGAGGTTCTGTTAAGAGCCTGCATGTCAGAGATCAACCTCAAAGCACAGATACCCAATGTTTTTCTTTGGGGTTTCAGTTTTATTTATCTTAAAATTATTATTTTTCAAGGTTTAGGGGTTTTGGTTATTCTTAAAATGAGTTTGTGGGAAAACCAGGATGAGTTAAATGAATGATAAAGGAGAATAATACAAAACTGGGAATAAAATTTAGAAGATGTAAAGTCTTGCTTTTGATACATACTAGCTGGTGACAGGAATTCTTGAATACTTTTAGCTAAACATACACTCAAATATATGTGCAAAATCTATGTACATGTGCTATTTATTTAGCTAAACATATACATGGCATATAAACCATTTGATTACATATGTAAAAATTAAAAATAAAATGAAATAACTTGTAAAATGCTTAATGTAGTGTTTGGTACATAGTAAACCCTATATAAATGTTAGTGTGTGCATGTATATGTATGTGTACATATAAATAAACATGTTATATATACATACATGTATGTATATCCCACATGTATTGTGTACATACACATATGCATATGTAAATAAATTATTTCTTCACTTCAGAAGAGAGAGAAGGTCCCCCTGAAACAGACAGTCCTGGTCCAGCACTTACTCTTTCTTCCAACCCTTGACTGTAAATGGTGGAAAAACCTATTCCTAATTTCTTCCACTAAGATTGGAGATTTCCTTAAGGTATAATCCCATTAGCTTCCATTCTCAGAGGTGGTGCCTAGCCTGTCCTCTGTCCCTGGTCCCACCTGATATTATTTCATATGAAAGCACTGCCTCAGTCATGTTCAGCCCTGTGCTATGTGCTGTGGAAATACAGAAAGTGACTAAGACATGGGCCATCAAAGAATTTATTCAAGAAAAGGAAACAAGACCAAGACTCATGAAAATTACAAGAAAGGTTTTCATTAAGTGAAAAATTGGTAGCACAGACTATTAAGAGTGTGGATCAAGCTTGTTGTGGGGGGGCCCTGGGGAATAGCATTTGTGAAACAGAAATTCCATTTACTGGCAATTTTCAGAGAATATTATATTCTGTAAAGGTAGGGCTATCATGAGGTAGCAAAGGAAAGAGTGTTTTCATAGGATTCTTAATTATAAAGTGTCATGGGACTTTAATTCATATAGCTTCTCAGATACAAAAATATATAATGCAATTCAACAAATTTTTTAAAGGACCTATTATGAGCCAACTATTGTGCTGGGAATTGAAGAGACAGAAAAATTGAAACAGGCTCTAACTTCAAAAAGCTTATCTCACGTGTTGGAGGGCCTCGGTCTTTCTCAGCGAAGCAAAGGGGCAAATCACTTGATTTAGATTTGTGGGACAGATGTAATGCTTTGGGGCAAGAGGAGTGAACAAAATAGTTATAAACGTTGCTTCCAGGAATGTCATAGGGGTTAAAAAGGGTTGAGTAAAAAAATGGTTGTGCAGCAGCGAAGGCCCAGCTAAAATTGTGCACCATTGAATCAGTATCCAAGGAAGGTAAGAATGATGGCCAGACACATGCCATAAGCTCTAGGAGAACATGTTTCAAAAAGAAGTTTAGGTTGATGCTAGGTCTGGTTCCTATCTATTGCAACAGAGCTAGAATTATAATTGTAGAGAGTCGAAAAGAGATTATCGGGAATGGGAAATTCTGAACAACTAAAGTATGACAAAATTGCAAATTACCCTAATGTGGAAGACAATGGGAAGACATCTGATTTAACATTTTTTCACCTCTTCAGTGAGCTCAAATTTCAAAAGGACATGTACAAAAGAAAGAACAGAGGTTCATAGGATCAAGGAAAAATACAAAACAGTCTTCTATCTGTAAGAAAAGCCAAGAGGGCTAAATCCTAGGATGAGCTAAGGCATCGAAAAATACTTGGAACATTAAAAATGCCCATTTTATGTGGGCTGAAAGCAAACAAACAAGGTGATAGGCCTGGAGCTTGGGTCAGGAAGAGTAGATAGAGTACGGTATAATGGATAGAGGTCTGGTTCTGTAGTTGGGAAGATACGGGTTTTTGCCCTACCTCTGATAATAACATAGCAGCTGTGTAAATATGGTCTAATCAACAAACCTTTCAGTTCTCCAGGCAAATCTTAGAGTATTTGCTGATCTATAAATGAAGGGAGCATCTACACTGAGGAAATCAGATGCTAGCACTCTTTTGTCCAACCAAGCAAAATATAGTAGAGTGTTGAACTTAGAACCAAGTAGACCTGTGTTCAAATCCCACCTGTGATATGTACTGTATTCCTATAAGCACCTTAACCTGAATGAATCTCTATTCCTCACCTGTAAAATTTGGATAATTAACTTACAAAGTTGTCATAAGGCTTCACTGAAATTATATGTAAAAATACTTTTCAAACTGTAAAATACAATATAAATACCATTTATATTATGTTTACCATTATTACTTATCTATAACAGTTACAGTTATTAACACTGTTGTTATTTATTATTTGGAGCTCTCCAGATGTCCAGAAGGTGATTTATTTGTTACTAGAAGTATGAAATAGACAGTGGATGAACACTTGCTTGGGATTTTACAGTTGGGATCCCTCTTTAAAGTCTCTTTCAATTATTAGATGATATAACTTAATGTTGGCCTTGAAGATAGGTGAAACATCAGTAGGAATTGCTATTTCCTATGTAAAGCTTTCCATCAACAGCCCGCTAGTCTTTAAAGCTCTGTCCTCCAAGTGATCTTATCTTTAACTAGCTGTTTGTACGTTTCTAGTAGAATATATGCTCCTTGAGTGTATAGCTTAATTCATTTTTTGTCTTTGTATTTCCAGCACCTACTACCTACTACAGTACCTGGCACAGAGTAAAAGTTTAATAAATGTTTTTAGAATTTAACAGTGCATTTCCCAGCCAACTGTAAACATCTGGAGTTGAAAGATTGAGGGAAGAGGGAGACTTTGTGTCTCTACACCTAGCACAATGCTTTGTAAATAACAGGAACTTCAAAAATGTTTGTAGGTGGTGGCAATTTTAGATTTGTCCAGAGGCAGCTAGGTGGCAAAGTATTGGACAAAGAATCAGAAGATTTGTGTTGAAAGCCAGCCTCAGACACTTGCTAGCCGTGTGATCATGGACAAGTGACTTACTCTCTATTAGCTTCAGTTTCCCCGTCTGTAAATAGAGATAATAACAAAGTGCTTTACAAACCTTAAAGCACCAAATCAATGCTAATTGTCATTGTGGTTGTCTCTACAACTAGACTGCAAAATCCTTGGTGGGACAGGCACATTCTTTTGCTGAATGATTATAATGTATACTACATGTATTATCATAATAATATAGTGCTTTTTTGCAATTGGCTAAGATTTCTCTCACATAAATTATCTCATTTACTCTTCACATTAATTCTGTAAGAAAAGCAAAGCAGGTGTTATTCTCCTTTTATAGATGATTCTAAATTTTAGATTTTTGATTGTAGATTTTACAGATGAGGACCCCAAATCTCAGAGAGGTTAAATAATACTCCAAACCACATGACTAGTGTGGCAGGGTCAGGCCCAGAACATAGGTGTTGATTTCCTCTACAGCATTTATGGCAGTGCTCTTTGTCTATTAGTCTATCTTCTAAATATTTGACTGATTTATTCATAGTGTCTCTACAGGCAATGCGTATGTGTTCATCCTTCATTGCCAAAGAAGACCATGCCATCAGAGAAATAATGACATGACTTGCACTTGACTTTGTTTTGAGTGAGGGAGGGCTGTGCAGGTCACCAGTCTCACTTCTCCTCCAGAGCCATCTGAATCCAGTGACCAGATATTCATCAGGATGACTAGAGATGACTCAGGATGAGGGAGTTGGGGTTAAGTGACTTGCCCAAGGTCATGCAGCTAGTGAGTTCAAGTGTCTGAGGTGAGATTTGAACTCAGGTCCTCCTGATTCCTGCACTGGTACTCTATCCACTGCACCACCTAGCTGTCCCTCATCTCTATAGGATTTGGCAATCAAACTTGGGGGAAAAAATTATGAACTACACTTCAACTCAAACCAGGAAGATTTCCAAAAGAACGTGTCCCTGAGGGAGAACTTGGACAGCCTTAGTACAGGAGAAGGAGAAGATAGGGGTTCAAATAGGATGAAAATTGTGACTGGTAGAGCAGAAGTGGACAAGAGAGTCAAGGGTGGAGGGAAGGGAGGGAGGAAAAGAGGGAGACAGAGAGGGAGAGAATGAAGTTTAAGATGCTCTGATCTATATTAAGCAGAATATCTTACTGGGTTCTTAACTTTATTATGTCCTAGTCTCTTTTAGCAAGCTAATGAAGCCCATGGACCCCTTCTAGGAATTTGTTGCTTATAATCATAATAAAAAGTAATACTAAATTTCAGTTAGAAGTTAGTAAAGATGTATTTTTCCAACCAAGTTCACAGATCCCTTAAAATCTATCCATAGACCCTTGGAACTCTATGAACCCCATGTTAAGAACCCCTAAGGCAATTTAAATACATTATTTATAACTGAAGCAATATTTTCTCCTAACAATATTGTCATATTTAGCTGAAGTACATATACTCGTTCTATGTTTTTAAAAAAAGCCTCTCTTTAAAATCTAGGTTCCCAGCAATACTTCTGACAACTTTCTGTTGCCAGACAGGCTTTTGGATCAGAGGATCCAAAAGATTTCTATGAATATAAGCATCCTGATAAACCCTGTTCCTCTTCCTTTTTGTTTTTCTACAGTACAATACCATTCATTTATTACGATCATCTCAGTACTGCACATAGTCAATCATGTTAATGTGTTCAAGTATTTTTCTTACTAAGCCAGGGAATCTCCGGGTATAAACTGGGTACATCTCAGGTGAACTGTAGGTACATCATTTCACATAGCTCAGCTTTGAAACAGAAAATAATTCCTTCTAGGTCCTTCTTATTTTCTCTCCCCTTCAGTCACTATCCTTTCCATGGTCCATGCTTTGGGGAGGATTGTCCCTTTCTGTTCATTAACCTTTTCATATTAACTTCTGAATCAAAGTCCTTAGGTTCCTGGAGGGCAAGGCCCTTTTCTGGTGAGGGTCACTGTTCTTCCCTTTCACCTTTAAGTCAAACTGGCTTTCTTAGTGGCACCTAAACATCAACCCAGTTGATGACCCCTTGGGTTCTGCCCAGTCAATCTATCACTATTTTCCCATGTCTGTGCTTTTGTTCGTGCTGCTTCCTCTCCCAGTAATGCTTCTTACTCCCGTCCTTAGTTGATGATGAGTTTCTATCTGTCCTTAAAAGCCTAATTCAAACTACAGAGCGCATTCCCTATTGCCACCCCACCCTGATCAGCAATAACCTATTCCCCCTCAGACGTAACCCAGGATTTGCTCGCACCTCTCTGATGCATTTATCATACACATTATAGTTATCTGTGCATGTTTCACATCTGCCTATTATCCATATTCATGAGGTCAGAGAACTCCTCTTAGATTTGTGTCCCTCCCAAGGCTTATCATAGCACTCTGCATATAGTAGGCATTTAATAAATAGTAGGTATTTGTGTGAATCACATAATTTGGGGCTCTGAATACTTTTATGTTTGTCTGAACTGAGCCTTCCCTGTTAAACAACACAGTATTTACTTTCTCTTGCTTTTTCTGTTTATAGGTACATAGAGTTAGAGCTGAAAGAGACTTTATGGATCATCAAGTCAAAGCCCCTCCCCCATTTTACATTCAAAGAAACAGAGGCTCTGTTTTTTGGCCTCATGAATGGCCAAGAATGGCCATATGAAAAACCAATCTGTGGGATTAACCAGGAACCATGGTAACACTATGCATGGTTTACAAATACCTCGATTCTCTTGATCCCCACCATATAGCACAGCACAGCACAAGACAGCAAAATACACAAATGGAGGAACCTAAACCAGATCACATTTCCAGTAGGTTCTGTTGATCATAGTTAAACCCTAACTGGTCAACCTCTAAGATACCCTACCATATCTTGAGAGCCTAGCTAATGAAATTACATAACTTTAAACATAGAAGGGAAAGCAAAAAGCAAAAATACAACTTTTCCCCTTGTTTCCATTAGTTATTTTTAGGTGGGAAAAACCATTCCTTTCAGCTCTATAATTCTGAAATTACACAACATCCCAATAACTGTTGGTTTCAGGAATACATATGAATAAAAGCTGTTGCATACTCAGAAAAGGACTTTGTAAAGGTGAACCATTAACCTAAACTTTAGAATAGAGTAGGTTTCTAAAACTGGATTTTATATATGGTTACCATTGCTATCTAACCACACAGTGTGATAAAAAAAAAAAAAACGACACTGGAATTATCAATGTCCAAAACTTGAGATTCTCCATTTTCTGTCACTGAAAAATTAAACTGAACTAGATGAGGACACATGTCCCTGGGCAGGATCAGCCACATAAACCTAGAATACCAAGAAAGCAGGACACCAAAGTGGCCCCAGGACAGTGAATGCACATTATCTTCCTTCGTTTTCCATTCCTGTTTTGAGGAAGAGACTGCTGGACAAACTTCTTTTTTGTTCTTCAAATCAATAACCTCTGTAAGAAGAATTGAGCTTTTTTTTTTTTAGAACTAGAACCCCCTCATTTTACAGATGAGAGAAGAGGCCTAAGGAAGTCGACTCACCCATGGTCAGAGAAGAAGAAAGTGCATACCTTGGGAGAATACAGGTCTCCAGACTCCCAAGTCAATATTTATTATGTTAAAATTAATTATCTAAAATAAAAAGGAAACTGAGGACAAAGTTACTGATTTAATTTGCAAAGTTAGCATTTTCATACCAGATCAGGTCATCTGACTCTTCAGAGATTAGAAACAAGGAATAATTTATAGAACTGATTTTTATAACAAAAAAAGGAATAAAAAATGGCAGTCTTATTTTGAACATAATTCCATTGGACAAGATAGGTCATCTGACTAGTTAGCTTTTCTTAGACTTTCTTAATCCTACTTGAGAAGTCCTTTCCTGGAGGTGGTGCCTTTTTAAACCAGAAATCCTACTGGGAAAGAGGAACTTGTGGTCAGTAGTTAGCAGTCAAGCCCCATTTTTCTTAGAAGATACCTTTACTCGACTTAGACTCAAGCTCAGGGGTTCCCAGATTTATTTGACCTATCCCCCCCTTTTCAAAAAATATTATTCAGCACCCCCTCCACTGGAAGTCTACTTTCTTTAAACCCTTTAATGTTTTTTTTTCCAATTTGTGTCATTTCAAAAATATATAAAATATTTTTAAATGATGTATATTAAATTTAATAATTTATTGTAAATTTGTGGGGTTTCCCTGCTTTGAAACTTTAATGATGCAATATTGCATCATGTAACCATATAACCATATATATATATATATATATATATATATATATATATATATATATACATTCACATATTCTTGCCCACACATGCTGCACTTCCCGACACTGTACAACACGCTCGTCTGCCAACACTTGCTTCTTAAGATCTGTCTGCGAACTTGACCCCTGATTGGTTATAACTTACATTTTGTGTGTTTATCTGGAATATAATGTAATCACTACAACTTTAACTCTGTTACATAACAGATGAAACATGTACAAAGAGTTTTTCAAAATTTTCTTATCTTTTGTTTTTTCCATATTCTTCAACCACCAATTTTATTCAATGTCCTCCAATTGCACCCAGGGCTACAATAGCCCCCCCGGATCAGTACAACTTTCTACAGGGGGAAGTATCTCCCATTCTGAGAATCTATTCCCTAGCTCAAGAAAAGTAAAGCGCATATCCATTAAGATTGGAAAGAGCAATTAACCCACCTCTGACTAACCTTTCTCCAGCTACCAAAAAGGGGAACTTAGCTGATGGTCAACCGCTCTTTCTACTAGATAGGGAAATTTAACCTACTTAAAAAGAGCTTTATAATACTATTGTGATTTTATTCTTCTAAATTATCTGCTAATAAATGATAAAGTCATATCAATCTATCTATTCACTAAATCTATAGATAACCTAGATTTAAGAGACTATGTTAGATTGGCTTAGCTGTTAGAGTTAGCTTTTTCCTAAAGAAGGAATTTTTAACACTATAATCAAACTAAAAATAAATCAAAATAATCAACGATAATTTCTTTCCTTGTCAATTATATGATGCCTTACTTCTTTATTCTGTCTTCAAGACATATAGGTGTCAGGATGAGTTAGAAGGAGACTAGAAAAGGAAAAAAAGTACTGTTAAATAGATCTATGAGAGGAAAGCATTTGAGATGTTAGTCATCATACAGGGTTATCTAGGATAAGGTTAAGTGAGATTCTCAACCTTTAGTATTATAAGATCATAGATCTAAAACTAGAAAGGACCTTTGGGTCCATTTTTTCCAAATCCCTTATTCATAGACCAGGAAACTAAAGCCCAGCACTAATTTTCTCGATGTTACATAGGTAGAAGGTACGAGGTGAGGTTTGAAACCAAATCCTCTGCCTCCCAATCCAATGTCCTCCCCTTTGAAAACTATTGCCCAATTAAGGTGTATCAGAGCACCAAAGTGTTTATAACTCTGCTCGAATTAGAATACAAGAGCTAATATTTATATAGTGCTTTTAGGTTTTCAAAAGCATTTTACAAATATTATCTTTAAAATAACCCTAGGAGGTAGTCATTATTATCTTCATTTTCCAGATGAGGAAACTGAGGTTAAGTGAATTGCCCAGGGTCACATAGCTAGTGAGTGTCTAAGGTGAATTTGAACTCAGGTGTTCCGTCCTCTGCTGTGTTCATCGAGCTACTTAGCTGCCTGGTATTTCTAAATATAATCTAATACCTATTTTCAGAATTTTTAAGGAAGAGAAATGGAGTCTAAATCACCGTCTTTAAAATGTTGAGACATCTTGGCTAAAAGGTGAAACCTAGTGGAAAATGAAATGATTATAAATTATAAAATATGTCGAGATACATTCACAAACAGAAATAGCAGAACCTTTTGTCTTAAGCCACTATTTAAATTCCAGATAAAATCAAAGCAAAAAAAAAAAAAAAGTAAGCTATGTGGAAAGACCATCATTGTTAGGAAGTTCTTTCTTCCCTATCTCTGAGGGAATCACTATAGAAAAGTCCCCTTGGGTAGACATAGAATGTACATGGTTGACTCTAAGTTTTTTTGTATTCACACTCTCCCGTACTGTCATAGCATATCGATGCAAAAAATAGCCCTGTGTGTCTCTTATTTTGCAGACATGTCATTTGCATGTCCAATTAAATGAGAGAAGAAATCTGAAAATGCAATTACTCAACCTCAGACATTCTAAGTAGTAACTTTTTTCTAAATACACAGACCACCTTTACCATGTGCAACTGGAAAAGTCAGAGCACAATTAGCTACTTCCAAATTCACATCCACACCTTATTGCCCACACATGCTCAAAGTAGGAAGCTACCCTCCAAATATACTCAATCCCCCCTTAAATTTAACATATAGAGCAATAAAGTTACATATTCACTTTGAGAGGAAAAAAGCTGAAAATGAGCTATATTTTCATTGTTCCAACAGTTATCTAATTAGAGATTTAAATGGCATGCATTTTTTGTGAAGTGCTTGTTTATCATTTTAATTAGTTTACAGCTGTGTCTGTAAGACTAAAACAACTGGACCACAGCCCAGCTGATCCAGTTCTTTCAGCTATCTTCATAAATCAGTAGGATTGGTGCACAATCAATTGTGAAACCAGCTGCAAATCCATGAGTCTATATGCAATACAATGTTTTCTCAGTGGCTACACCACAGTGCAACATGGGTTAGAAAGAGAGGTTAAAATTGCTTTCTCTGGTATGTAGGTGAGATAACCAAAGCCCACGTGGGAAGACGACTTGCTTTCCCACAGTCTGGTCATTGGACATGTTATCTCCTGTCTAGTCTACTGAAGAGTAACTGCCCCTCTGTGGCAGGATTCTCATACTGAAATGACTTAATTACAATACGGATCACAAGCTGGCATTTCAAGGGGATGATTTTTGCCCATAATTTAACAAATATAACAGCCACAGGGCAAGGGGACACAGGGAAATTTCATATTGGATTTTGTCTGACAAGAGTCGTTGAGCTTTGCCATCATCAAAACTACACATAGAGCATTCTGCTGCTGCCCTACAGAGCCTTACCATCCACACCAAAAATCATATTTTCTTTTTATAGTTATAAGGATATTAGAAAAGTTCCCAATGCACAAATAGTACCTTATGTGGTATATACACAATCCAAGAGATTTCTAGGAGAAGCACAAACAAGGAAGGTGGTGTTCAGCTGAATAACCAAAAGACTTTTTGTTTTTGAACTGACATATTCATTGTCTTCAGTGCCCTATTTATTTATTTTGATAATTGATGCCTTCTGTTGCTTATATTTTAGTTAGTCCCAGATATAGCTCTCCCCTTCCCCATTCCCCAATAATCCTATTGCATAGTACAGAGCCTAGTGAGGAGTATGAAACTTTATAAATCCTCAATGGATTATTCCAAAGAAAAATAGCTAAGTATATTCAACCAATGTAGAGTCCTAATAGAACAGTGTGTGTAAACATCTGCACAATAGAGTTCTTTTAGGAACATTTCCCCACCTTTTATAGTGAGGGTTCTTAACCTGGCATTTATGGTTTGGTGTGTTAGCATACTTAGAAATTTATTCCTAATAGAGGGGTGGCTGAGGCTATGGGACTGTTTGAGGTCTGGAGTCCTGAACAGCAGGGGCCAAGCTAATCGTGTCTTCTTTATGTCAGATACCAGTAAAATGAGACTCCAGGAACAGGGAGCCATCAAGCTGCCTAAGGAGGGTCCAACAAGGCCAAGTCATAAAGAGGGCTGGTCAAAGCTCCGATTAATAGTATAACTGGGCCTGTTTGCACTTCCTTTACAGTCTTGGAGAGAGAGAAGAGAGACTCAAAAAGAAACACACAAACAGAAAAGTTTTGTGAACTTTAAAAAAGTATTTTGATAACTAAATTTAAATATAATTGGTTTCCATTTTAATTCTTGTATTTTATTTTATGCATTTAAAAACATTACTTTAAGAAGGATCCATAGGCTTCACCAGACTGCCAATGGTGTCTATGATACAAAAAAAGGTTAAGTAAGAATGTATGGTGAATTATAACGAAGACAGCAAAGATTTATATGGTTATATACATGTGTATATCTGCATGTACACATGTGTTTGTGCATGAAAATATAAATATATAAAATTATTCACAGAATCACTTATATCTACAAAATTGCAAATAAAGATAAGCATAATCATTTTATCAGGCACTAATCAAAATGAATCAGAGCCAAATGAAAGATGAAACTTGAAAGAAATACATTTTGTATTTTATTACTGCATATCACTTCTATGACCATGTGCATGCTAGGATAACATAGATATAATCCTATCTTTATCATTTTCAAAACCTCTAACTCTGTTATTTTTCATGTTCATAACCCCAAGGGGATAGAAGCAAGTCCGGATTTGGAATAATCTTAAGGATTGACTGAGCAATCACGGTCCATCTGTGTTGTTATACTCCCATCTACTGATAAAAAGCTGCTACTTCTCCAAGATCCCATCATCTTCTTTAGTCACCATGGCACAAATAAGCAATATTTCAACTTCATTAGGATGAGAAAATGAGAATTTGCTGCAGCTTTAAGCAACTTCGCCTATAAACATTACAGGTCAACGTGGGTGCGTGTATTTGCAGAGTAATTAACAATATTCCAGTTCAATGACTCGTCATTTGTTTTCTTATTATATTGTCTCACTTGTGATCATTTTTTTGGTAAAGTATCTCACAAAGCTTTTCTGCTCACTTTTCCTGTTGGGGGGAGGAAGTTTAGTGAGAACATACTTTAGAACCACAGAGCTCTAAAAGCACATTTTCATCTTAAATTCAACTCTAAACATATTTTTCAGTCTGAGCAAAAAGTCTGTTCATGTGATAGTAAATGGAGATAGGGAGAAATTGTCTGTGATTCATTGGAGTCTTGAGTCCGATGGGACGTTAGCTCTCAAGCGAATGCCCATGGAACACGTTTGCTGTATATGGAACGTTCAGCATTGGCCTGGCATAGGAAAACATTTTATACCCTATTAAATCCCTGTACGCTACCATGTCTGATTCAAGGTCAGCAACTCAAAAAAGAAATTACAGCAAGTTTCTTCAGGTTTACCATTTCTATCCACCAAAAAAAGGAGACAATTCACCTTTAAGTATTGTCAGTAAGATTAGTTTAGTCTGAAAGAAATTAAATGTCAATTTTATCTTCATTCATCGCAGCTCTTTAGTCAATGTCAAAGCATCACTTTCTCCATCAAACACTGACCTGGAAATCTGACACTAATCTTGCCTGTGCCAGCTTGGCTAATTAAGAACTTTGCTGTTCCACCTTCAGCCTTTCAGAAAAAGGAAAGGGAAGAGGCACCAAAGAGATGTCCTCTTTATGGGGGGAAAGTCTGAGAAAGAGGCTAGTGGTAATTACTATGCAGAATAAAAGGCTAAGACATGAGATGAATATTATAATTTAATAAAATACCTGGAGATTTATGCTAGAAAACAACATTTGTATACGTTTAAAAGGCTGGACTGGGATAAGCAGTTCAACAAGCAGTGGGCTGTAGAGAAATGTGTGCTGGGTAAGGGCGAGAAGGCAAGATTTCTAATCCAAGCTTTGTTACTAGCTAGGTAAATAACCTTGATTGCCTTCACCTCTGTGGACCTTAGCTTTCCTATTAACAATAAAATAAATTCTATTATTAATAATAGCTGATGCATGCAGCATTTTAAAAATCAGTTTATGTATAGTATCTCATTTGATTTACTGTGAGAGGTATTAAACACTTTATTATACCCATTTTAAAGATGAGTAAACTGAGGCTACCTGATCCATCCATGCTCACACAGCTATTATCAGAGATGGAATTCAAACAGAAATTTTCCTCACTCCATGTCCACTATATCATATTGCTTTTATGTAAATTAACTATGTAAATGTTATTTACCCTGGAAATTGTGCACATTAGTCTTGTGCCTGAACCATTTCTTAAAAAATAGGAATATTATCATTATTGTACAGCCACATGGTATATTTTCAGCCAAAAATATTTATAAACTACAAAGAAATTCCCCTTTTCTGTGTTTTAATTTGTATCTAAGTCATAAAGAACATTTTAAAAATCTATTTTCTTTCTTCACCAAAAGGAAGCAAAACTGAGTCGTATCAAACAAGTTACAAATGCCACTCTTATACATCCTCCACTCGGCAGCCAAAGTGATCTTTCTGAATCACAGTTCTGACATGTACCTCCTCCATTCAGTAAATTACTGAATAAATACAAATATATAGAAATATAATTATTTATTATATATTTATTTGTTATATGTTAATATTTAATCATATGTTTAAATATAATATATATTTAAAAATAAATACTGAATAAATATACAATCCTATTTGGCATTCAAAGCCCTTAATAGCCTATTACCACCCCCAAACATATACCTTTTTATACCCCGCCATCTTGACCCCATGTATTCTATGATCTAGTTTCACTGACCTCCTTGACCCTGAAATGAGACACTCGATTTTTCCACTTTGCGTTTTTACTGGTGGTCTCCTGAACAGAGAATGTCCTCTCTTCTCCATCTCATGACCTTCTTCAAGTTCTAGCTAAAAATCTCATCTTCTACAGGAAGGCTTTCTGGATCCCCCTTAATGCTAGTGCCTTCCCTTTGATTATTTTCAATTTATCCTGTACATATCTTGTTTGTATGTAGTTGTTTGTATGTTACTTTCCCTCTTGGATTGTGAGCTCCTTGATAACAGGGAATGTCTTTTACCCGTCTTTGTATCTTCGGTGCTTAGCACTGTGTCTGGAACATAGTATGTGATTAATAAATTTTTATTAATTGACTCATAAGAATGAAGTACACTGATCATTCAGGGCAGGAATCAGCTTTTTCTTCCTATGCTCTTAGCATTTGCAGTTGAAGCAAAGTATTTTAATTCATCGAGTTTTTCCTTTTTCTATACGTGTTCCTGCCTTCCAAGTAGATCTTCATGCTTCCAATGGACTTTCCTACCAAGGTCACTTCAAAATTGTTCTCTATACTATTGGTCTGGGCTTGACTACTAGTTTGGCAATGACTACATTGGATGCTCAATAGTTGGTCTGTTAAGATTCTGGTAGCTTCTGTTTAGGTTTCAGCATGATCTGCAGCTCTTCAACTCATGCCAAAATCTTTACATGTGTAGTTACTTGAACATAAAGCACAGCATAAGATCCTGCATGTAGTTATGAAAGTTAAATGGCACTCCAAGGTGTAGAAGTCAAACTTCAAAGTTAGATTCTAGCCACATATGTTACTGACAGTTGGCCCATTTCCATTTCCCTTCATCACATGTTTAAGATTGACCTAAATATCAGAGGTTTAGGGATAGATGAGACAATTTGGAGTCACTAGAATCTAAATTACCTGTTTCACACAAATTTTGGTAGACAATAAGACATTTGACATTTCAGATTAGATATTATTTTATTGATAAAATTATTACCATCATTATTAATATATTTAATTATGTTATTTTACTAATATATTAAGCTATATTCCTTCAATGAGGTATCTTTGAAAAATTAAAGTTATTATTCATCCTTCACTTTTGAAGTGGACCAGTGGCACCACAAGAGTGATGTCTTGTCTTTGAAGAATTGTAAAATAAATACCATTTAATGCAAGAGTGGGAAGCTTCTACCCTATAAGCTACAGCCATACAATACAGTGTCTGACATAATAGCAAAGCAAATACAAAGAGCTCACTATCAATATTTATTCTAAGGTTCATCAGCTGCAACACTGATTTTACATCTGTCAAAGTAACAACATAAAAGATCACAAGATGGAGATGTTAGTCTATGAAATTCTGGCATCATATGCTTATATGTCTCTTTATCTTTCTATGTTGCTTTGTGTATGCCTTTATCTATTTTCAGTCTCAGTGGGGCTGTCCTTGGACATCTTTCTTTCTATGTCTTTATGCATGAGTCTATGGTTCCATTTGTCCCTCTATGCAAGTCTGTAGGTCTCTCCGTTCTTAGAATCATAGAACTGCAAAGTTGGCAGGAACCTTAGAGGCAGTTTAATCCAACCATGCTACTCATTCATGAACCCCTCCTAAAACATCCCTGACACAAGTGTGTCTGGTCTCTAGTTGAAGATTTTCAATGGTAGGGAACCACACACACACACACACACACCACCACCACCACCACCACCACCACCACCACCACCACCACCACTACCACCCCCTAGGGAAACCTATTTCCTTTTTGGATAGCTAATTTTTAGATTTTTTCCCATTTTATTGAACTGATATCTGTCTTCCTGTTATTTCCAGGCATCAGTTCCATTCCGCTCTTCATAGCCAAGTGAAATGAATTGGTGAATCCAATTCCTTTTCTACATGCCAATTCCACACATACTTGAAGACCACCGTCATATTATGCCAACATCTTCTCTTTCTTAGACTAAATATGCTAAATTCTTTCAATAGAGTCTCATAGTTAATGGTTTTGAGTTCTTTCACCATCTGGTTGCCTTCCTCTGAAAGTATGTCGACATTGCTTCTAAAATGTGAGGCCAGGAAAATGTGACTATACCAGAGCAAAAATGCATTGGAAATACTGTTTGCTTTGCAATGAATACTTAACCTTCAATACTTCAGTGGATTGGTCATATCTTTTAATGTGGGCCCTCTCTCCAAAGAGGAGAATCACACCTTTCCCATAGAACCATTCTCTCTATTCATATAGCCACCATGCATATTCAGGCACTCATCACCTCTCACCTTCACTCTTCTAATAGCTTCCTAAATGGTCTCCCATTCTCAAGTCTCTTCCTCCTCCAGGTTCTTCTTTTTCCAGATGCCAAAAGTGATTTTCGTTAAGCACACATCACCCCTTATTCAATAAACTCTCCTGATTCCCTATTTTCTTCAAGATCAAATTTGCCCCCAATCTATCTTTCCAAGCTCATAACACATTGCTTTCCTTCCCAAACACAATGATATGTTGAGATAGGCATATTTTCTATTGACAATAATGATGATGTTAGCATTTATCTGGCACTTGAAACTTTACAAATATATGTCAATTGATCTTTACAACAACCCTGAGAGGCAGATATCATTATTGTACTCACTTTACAAATGAGGAAACTGAGGCAGGCAGACTTTAAATCACTTGCCCAAGATCACATAGCTAGCCAATGTCTGAAATTAGATTTGAACTCATGCCTTCCTCACTCCTGGCACCCCATCTCTCATCTTCATGTCTTTATATTGGCTATCAATCATGCCCATAATGTACTCCTTCCTTAACTCTTCCCCATGGAATCCTATTTTGCCTTCAATATGAAATCCAAGCACATCTTTCTACATGAAATTTTCTTGATTCCCCATTCTATAAATGCTCTCCTTCACATAATGGTATTTGCTTTATTTTTCTGCATATATTTCTAGATAGACATGTTGTCTCCCCCAATAGAATACAAGGTCCTTTAGGTAGTTTTCTGTGATTTACATCCTCAGCATTTGCACAATGCCTGCACATAGTAGGTTCTTAATACTTATCGATTGATTGATCTAACCCTCCGTTCTAATTCTGTTTTGCTGTGGTGCACGTTCTCTGAAAATTCCTCCTCGGAGTGTCCACAAAATGCGAAGGATGTCACACTCTACGTATCTTAACCTTCATTGGTTATCAATGGAGTAGACTGACTTTGGCCATTGTTTGCTCTCACTACATGACCAACTTGTCTCCTTCTCTGTCATACATGTTGATGATTTTTAATGCCATTTCTTGGGCACAATTCTTGTTGATAATATGCTACAGTCTACCAATGCATATCCACCATGTGCCTTGTCTTAGACTATGTTAATAGAATTATAGTATCTAGAGGTTAATTCTGGACTAATAGTCTAACAGCATTCATTTATTCAATACATAGGTATTAAGTGAGTTATGTGTCAAGAGCTCTATTAGGTGCTTGGAATATAAAGACAAAAATAAAACAGCCTTTGCCCTCAAAAAGTTTGTATCCTATTGGGTTGGAGTTAGGAAAATGAAAATAGCTAAGGAAAGACAAAAATGTTCAGTATGCGCACACACACATACACACACCAATATATATATGCATCTTTTTTACATATCATTCTTTTCCCTTCTTTGATTTCCTTGAGGTGTAGTCCTGGTAGTGGTATAGCCAAGTCAAAGGGAACTATTTTCTTTCATTCATTCAATCAATATCAAGATGGCAGAACACTAAAACTCCAAAGAACTTTACAGATAAATTCCTTTCTTTTAATTTTTTCCTTTACCATTGTTCCTCTTACCGTTGGTTTTTTGAACCTGATGTATAACTTTTATATTTATCCCTATTAGATTTCATCTTATGAACATCATCCCAATATTCCATCTCATTAAGAGCTTTTGAGATCTTGAGCCTACCTTCCAATTTATTAGCTATCCTCAGTTTAGTGTTATACTATGACAATAATCATGACTTCATTAGAATCATTAATTTTAAAAAAAATGTCAAACAGAACTGAGCTGAAGGACAAAGCTCTGTGGTATGCCACTAAGAGCTACCCCTGCGTTGACATCAGTCCATTAATCAACACTCTTGGGGTCTGTTCAATGAACCAGTAGTAAAATCACTAAGTGTGCTATCATCCAGTCTACATCTATCCACTTTGTCCATAAGGAGATCCTGAATGATTTTGTCAAGTATTTTACTGAAATACAGATATACTCTATCCTCAGCATCCCTCTGATCTAGTGATCCTGTAGAAAATGAGCCAATTTGGCACTATATTTTAAGTTTTCTATATAATATGAGGTGTTAGAATTTACCTCCCTCTTCCTTTCTGCTATATCTATCATTATTTTTCTCTCTCCTTATTTGTTTCTTTATATTTATCTTCTTAATATAGATTGAAATATATATACATACACAAATATACATACACATATCTTTGTGTACAGATGTGCGCATATATTTGTATATAGTATATAATCACAAATATGTGTTTGCCTTTGTAATTGCTTGATGTTTCCTATTCCTAATTTTAAAAAAAGAGTAAAACCATTAATTCCTTGAATTTAGTTGTTTGTTTTTCTAACTTAAATGATTCCTAATTGATTTTTTTACTCTTGTGAGTCAGGTGCATTCAACAGAAAAAATAATTATGTCCTTCACTTAATTGGATGGTGTTGCTATTAATACATGCAAACCACAAGACTTGCATACAGTAGGTACTCAGTAAATATTTGTTGACTGAATTAAAGAAAATAGATCTTCAAAGTAGTGAGTGGTATAGCAATTCAGTCTTTAGAGACCAGTATTACAAAGCATATTAGATGCATACTTGTTACTGGACTCTAGAAGAAAAATGTTAGTTTTCCTGAAATTATATCAACTGTGACTCAGAGAAAATGACTATAATAATTTGATGTCACTTTAGGTGACATTAGTGGTACTCTATCTATACTGTGTTCTGTGAGCTTCGCAAGAATGCTATAAAGTAGATATTATAGGCATTATTTGTCTAGATTTAGGAAACGGGTTCAGTGTGGTTAAGTGACTTGTCCACAGACTCCTAGGTATTAAGTGTTTCATGTACAATTTGAATTTGGGTCTTCTTGAGTCCAGGTCTAGCACACTATCCATTGATGAATGAATTCATGAAAAAGCACGTGTTAAGCATACAGTGTGCCAAGCCCTGATCAAAGTACTAGGGATAAAAAGAGGAAAAGTGAGACAGCCCCAGATCTACAGGACCTCACATTCTAATTGGGTGAGACAACCCCAAAATTAAAGTGCAACTGCCAAGCAGTTGTAAAGGACCAGAAGTCTTATGGTTTCAGTTGTAGGGCATATGACAAGGCCTGGGAGATCTTAGGTTACATCTATAAGTCAGATGGCAGAACTGGTGGTATGGAGGGCATTGAGGCAGGCTAGATGATGAGGTTTGGTGGACTTCCATCTCATTGGAAAGAATAAAGTTGGTGATTCCCATTTCTTCTAAGTAATATGAACAAACTGCCTAGATAAGTTCTGAGTAGCTGGGGCTGGGGCGGAAGGGATGGACAGAGAGTAAAGAATGAGGGAGAGGAAGAAGGACAAAGGAAGGAGAGGTAAAGGTAAAAAGGCACACTATCTCTAAAGTAGCCATAACTGATCTCCACAAGAAAAAATGAGGTTTCATTCTCACACATTGTTCTCAATATATTTTAAAATGAGTTATAAACAAATATTTTGCCTTCAATTAAAGTATAATTTAAATATTACTCAACTAGTTAGGTGGAAAGTGACATCATGTGTAGCAATTCCCACATTCTCATGACTTATTGGATATTAAAATCATACAAAAGGATTGATTCAAACTGACAAAACAAGTCAGTCTTTGCCTTAAAGATACCAGGGCAGAATGAATCAAAAAAGTGTTGAATTTTTTCAGCATCGCAGAGGAACTGCACAGTTCGGTGGGGGCCTATTACTATACCCCTTAGCATCATAATACAATCATCTAGGGATACATTAAACTTAGAATCAGCAGCACATAGCACTGGAAATTGACACATTTTTGCTAATACCTACAAAGAATATTATAAGAAAACTTATTCAATGAGGAGAAGAGGAATAGGGACGTAGAAAGGGAGAGGGAGAGAAAGAAGGGAGATCTTAGATTTGAAAGGCACCTTAAAGATTGTCTGATTTAACTCTTCATTTTGCAAATTGGAAAATTGAGGCCCAAATAGAGGACTTACCTATTGTCGCAAAGCTAGGAAACACAACTGTAGGACTAGAACTTGAGTGTTCTGAATTCCAAAGCAGGATTTTTATAAGCACTCCTGTTTTTTTAAAATGGATTCACCTGGACAATTAATAGCAATAACAAATAATTATCTTCCTTTTACTCCTTGTAGTCATTTGATTCTGGTGAGAGAGAGAGAGAGACAAAGAGAGAGAGAGACAGAGACAGAGAGAGACAGAGACAGAGAGATAGAGACAGAGAGAGACAGAGACAGAAACAGAGAGACACAGAGAGATCGAGACAGAGAGACAGAGAGGGAGAGAAAGAGAGACAGAGAGAGACACAGAGAGAGAGTTAATAGTTTACTTAATTTTTAAGTAAAGGCACGTGATAGCCCTACTCTTTCTATTTTCATTTTGCTCTCTCAATATAACAGAACTGGAAAGTTCTCTTTTATGATTTCTTCAGAAATTACATATAGTCCCCCTTTTTCAGTTGTGACTTTCAGGTAGCCCAGTGATTTTTAAATTATCCCTCCTTGATCTGTTTTCCATGTTTACTGGCCTACATTTTTCTGTGTTTTTTTCAGGCTTGGACTTTGTTTTAATATTTCTTTTTGTTTAATGGAGTCATGAACTTCTATTTACTCCCATCAAATTTTCAGGGAGTTTGTCGCATGGGTAAGATTATATTAATTCCCTTCCCCATTCTTTCTTTCATTGCTTTAATTTCTTTTTGAATGCTTTCCTTTGATCTCTCAATTAATTTAGAAATACATTTTGACCCTTTCATTAAAATTCTTGCTTCCTGTTTTCCTGTTATGTTCAAGTTGTGTTTCTCTCGAGCCTTTTATGGATGTTTTGGAATCATTCTCTTCTGTTGAGTATTCCTGTTATCCCAATGACTCTGTATGATGTGATTGGGTTTTTTTATTTGTTTATTTCCCAGCCTATTTCCTGACTTCCAATTGTATGACCTCTGCACACTTCCAGAAGGAATTTCTGGCCTGAGTTTGTCTCCTCTTGAGTCTTGGGGTCTTGAGTGATACATTATTCTCTAGGCTCCCAGGGACAGTGCAGGCTAAGAAGCTGTAAGCTTTCACTACTCCCAAAGTAGTTTGATCCAGGACAAAGTCTGATCATTGCCCTCCTGGCCTAAGCTCTGTAAATTCCTAAGACAGATTTGGATCTGAGTAACACACCTATCGGCTTGCCCTTAATTGAAGTTCCAGCTGACTGCTATTGGACTCAGCCACTATCAGCTGGCTGGAAAGCTCTGCGGGTTCAGCGTCAGAACTGGAGTATCTCCTTTGTGTTCCATTTTCTCTCCTTGGATATTCTGTTGCAGGGTTCAGACTGAGCCAGAAGCTGGAAGGGAGACCCCTACTCTTCTTTGCTCCTAGGACCAGAGCTACATAAGCTGTTATTATTATGTTATATCTCTGTTTTGTCTATTATATCTCCCTCAGTACACAGCTTAAGGGTTTCAAATGTTCCTCACCCTGGAATGCTACCCCTAGGTGTAGGGGCACTCTTTAGTCTTTCCTGGATTTGCAGCCTGAAACTGGATAGCAAACTACCAGCAGCTATCCCTGCAAGAGCACCCCACATGTGGTTATGGGAAATGCATGGCTCTTCCTTGCTAGATATTGTCCCCAATGTTTATAGACCTCTCTGTCTGTCTCTCTATGCCAACTTAGGCTGAAAAAAATGATTGTCTATTTAGAAACCCAGTAAGTACTCAATCTACTAAGTTTTCTAGATCACGGTGGAGGAACTCTGAAGGATCTCAATTCTCCTTCTTGATGCTGCTTTGCCATCTTGTGTCCCTCTCATAGATATATTTTTCAGTCTGGCAGGAGTATTCAGTCTTCAAATGCTTTTCTATGGTTTAAACCAGATTTGTATATTCCCCAATATAATTTCTGGTCTTGAAATTAGCTATACGGATCGATGTACACTTTCTTTTCATTTATGTACAGTGTCACAAGATGAATATCATAAGATTTGAAGTTGAAAAGGTTTTTAGTGTGATATCTACTAATAGTTATTCACAGATGCCAAGACAATCGTCTTAGGCTGCTGACCCTGGAACAGATTATCTGTTTATAATTGTCACTACCTCTCTTCAATGCTTTCATCACCATATAGTCTACAGGGTACTTGGTGTTGAAGGTAAACAAGATTTCTACATGTCCCAGAAGCATCCTTGATATCAGCTAAATTTTTATGGGAAAGAGAGGAGCTGGGAAGATATACAATTACAATCATAGCCTAGTTCCACCATCATCAGGCTAAAAGCATTGAGTCTCCTCAACTTGATCCAAACTCTACAGCAACACTTTCATGGGGAGAAAAGAATACTATGGATAACCCAGAAACTCCTATTTTGTACTCCTAGCCTTCAGTCTACTCTAGCTAAATCAAGTCTTTGCTTAACTCCTTTGAGGTCCATATCTTCATGGTGGCATGTGTTTCTTTGCAAAACTCCAAACCAATAGGTATTTCCTACTTTTTTCCATGTACTCAGTTCTGTGCTAGGTGGCATTCAAATAGCATGTAGGGTCATAAGCCACCAAAAACTGGGGGCAGAAAAGAATTAAGATCTGACCATCATAGACACAATTTTTAGCAACTTCAGTCCATATCTGGCCCTTCATCACCCTTTTAGGGTTTTCTTAGCAAAGACACTAGAGTGGTTTGCCATTCCCTTCTCTAGCTCATTTTACAGATGAGGAAACTGAGGAAAAGAGGATTAAATGACTTTCCCAGAGTATCACAAGCTAGTAAGTATCTGAGGCCAGATTTGAACTCTCAATAAGTCTTCTTGGCTCTAAGCCCAGCACTCTATCTATTGCTTCACCTCATTGCTCCCATAATCACAATAAATCGAGGGGAGGAGCCAAGATGGTGGAGTAGAAAGACTCACGTATGCTAGCTCCGAATCCACAGCCCATAAATTTCCTGTAAAAAGAACTCCCCACAAATTCTGGATCACTGCAAGGTGCACAGAAACACAGTGGAAGAGATTTCCGTTCCAGGGAGCCCTGGAGAGACGTCCCCAGGGGTCCCTTGCGCCCCAGAAAGTGGAGCCCACCCCTGAGCTGCCCTGGCCATGCGGCCCCAGAGGGGCAGATCCGAGCAGGCTTCAGGGACGGAATCTCCCGCAGCCGGAAAGGTCCCTCCACCCACAGTCGCTACAGGTCAGTGAGAGAGACCTCTGGGCTGGCCGAGAGGGGAGCGGGGTGTCTCCGTGACTCAGGCCCCCTGGGAGGCAGCGGCAGAGGGAGCGGCAGAGGCAGCTGCAGAGGCAGTGGTGGCCAGGACTCCCCAAGCAGACAGGAGCTCCATTACCAAAGGTCTCTGCATAAACCCCCTGAGCTGCCCCCACCAGCTCCATTACTGAAGGTCTCTGAATAAAGCCCCTGAGGGAACTGAGCCTGAGAGGCGACCCTACCCCCACCCCAGCACCAGAACTTAAACTCACTTTGAATAGCAGCCTTGCCCACCGCGGATAGCCCTGAGACTGGGAAGCAGCATTTGAATCTCAGACCCCAAGCACTAGCTAGGCAGATCTAGGCAGGGGTGGAGAGGAATCTCAGAAGTCAAGTAACTGGCTGGGAAAATGCCCAGAAAAAGGAAGCAAAATAAGACCATAGAGAGCTACTTTATTGGGGAAGAGATGTTCCTTCCTCCTTTCATTTCTGATCACAAAGTACAATGCTTGCCATCAGGGAAAGATGTGGAGGTCAGGGCCTCTCTATCCCAGACATCTCAGGTGGATGTCCAGTGGAATCAGGCCATGGAAGAGCTCAAAAAGGATTTTGAAAATCAAGTTAGACAGGTGGAGGAAAAACTGGGAAGAGAAATGAGAGAGATGCAAGAAAAGCATGAAAAGCAGGTCAATACCTTGGTAAAGGTGACCTCCAAAAATGCTGAAGAAAATAATACCTTGAAAAATAGGCTCACTCAATTGGCAAAAGAGTTTTAAAAAGCCAATGAGGAGAAGAATGCTTTCAAAAGCACAATTACCCAAATGGAAAAAGAGGTTCAAAAGCTCACTGAAGAAAATAGTTCTCTCAAGATTAGAATGGAACAGATGGAGTCTAATGACTTTCTGAGAAACCAAGAAATCATAAAACAAAACCAAAAGCATAATCGTAATAAATCTGCATTTTTACATCAAAAAAGTTAGCTCAGAGCACCATTGATCCATTTGTCTTGTTACTTTAATTTTCAAAATAAAACCATGATAACCAATGATCATGATATTAAGATGGGGTAGATAGAGGGCTGGACTTGGAGTCCAGAAGACCTGAGTTCAAATTCTGCTCCTGATACACACTAAGTATGTGTGCCTATAGATCCGTAACTTAATTCCTCAGTGCACTCAAATTACTGTCTAGGATAATCAGTTCCATACAAGTTGCTGATATACATCAGTGTAAGCTACACTGGGGATTCCTTGCATTAATGGAATCATAGGTCTATAAAACAAAATAAAAATACAAAAAAAAATCTTCCATTCATATAGCACTTTGAGGTTCAGAAAGCACTTTCTTCAGAAAACTTCTTTTGAGATAGCCCACACATATATTGTAATCCTTAGTTTATAGCTGAAAATATTGAGGGATGAAGAGATAAAGGAAGGAACATAGTACAGGGAAAGATTCATTAGATTTGGTGTGAGAGGATATGAATTCAAATCTTCTCTCTGTGTGTGGCCTTTGGATAATCACTTAAACTATCTAGTCCTCAGTTTACTCCTCTGAAAAATAAGAAACTTGATCAAGATGATTCTTAAGATCCTTTCCCACTCAATCCATTCTGGGAAGTGTCTTTCTCACATAACCGGTAGGCGTTGGAACCTGGAATCCATTCCATTTGCTCACTCATTCTACTACATTAAATCAACTTTGCTGTTGGTTCAATTATTTCAGTCATGTCCCACTCTTTATAACCCTTTTTTGCTGGGTTGGTTTGGTTTTTTTGGCAAAGATAATGGAGTACTTTGCCATTTCTTAAAGATACTGGAGTGGTTTGCCATTTCTTTATCCAGCTCATTTTACAGATGAGAAAACTGAGGCAAACAGGCTTAAGGGACTTGCCTCTGATCACATAGCTAGTAAGTGTTTGAGGCTGGGATTTGAACTCAGGTCTTCCTGACTCCAGATCTGGTGCCCTATCCATTCCATCACCTAACTGACCTATTATGTCAACTATACCAGAACAATGGGTGTGGATCACAGAGAATTGGGTCACATGTATTGTTTAGTTCAGTAGGTGTTTTAGATGTGGATCTTTCAACATTTCAAGAGGGAGCACAGTTCCCTCTTTAAAATACCAAATAAAATTAAAAAGTAGTTGTTGTTTCATTAATATATTTATTTTGATCCTTTTGTAACCTGGAGTCTATGAGGACTTTGACAATTTATACTTCACCAGAATCCACTTCAGACAACACCTTCTTCCAATTTTCTCCACATAGCAATGCACAGGATATACACATACCCACTTCAGAAGAATATTTAAAGAATAGGTTCAAAGAGCTATGGCCTTTCATCGTGGCTGACCACCCAGCCATCCTAACCTCATTTGATGTAAATGACTGATCCAACACAGGTAAGGGGTATAAAAAGTTTACTTGACTAGTAAGGATATAGTTGTCAAACACAGGGCCGTGGCTATGTGTTGCTAGCCCTGGTTCCATTGAATTGAACATCAAGACCTCCCCTTGTTTCCTTATCTCCATGGCAACAATGTGCAAATGGTAGCAAATGTAGTTCAGAAGTACTGCATAATCTGTCAGATCTAAAATTGATTCATGGGCTCTTTATATGTGGCACATAAAGGGGCATGCCAAGAACCATGATGCCAGTGCAAAGTCTTTAGTTTTGCATGAAACAAACAAGCAAAAAGGCCTGTATGTTCTATCTACCTACACAACAGCATAGCCATTGTCCACCACCAGGTCCTGATTCCCACATGGCTTATGATCCTCTCTGCTTCATGCCCTAGGGTCTTCCTCCTTGAAATTCTTTCTGTATCACTGGGTCTGCTCAGATCAACTTAATGTATGTAGGTCTAGTCATGGCCTACACCACCAACTGAAAAGCTTTCTCCTCCTAATCAAAACCTCAATTTGTAAGTCTTTACTAAATCAGAATGAAATGCTTGCAGATTATAGAAGAAATGTTCTATAAAAGAGGTGTGACCCTAAAGACAATACTCCTTGGTGTTGTCTGTGTTACATTATAGACTCCAGCAGATAGGATTGTTAGATTGCCCCAAAAGACAAGATGAGAAGATGCTACTGGAATTCACTTACACCTAACGTAATCCCTACTTCTTCATAGTACAGAAGGAGCTTGCAGAGGTCATTCTATCTTCCAAAGTTCCGGGATTTGCAGTCCTTCAAATGACTCAAGCACCACAAAAATAGGCCTCACCAAACTGAATACATTGGCATAAAATTGTGGCCTTCACTACTGTCCATAACAAAGTAGTACCAATTGAATAACTTTCCAGGTTAATTGTAAGTTTTGTTTAGGAAGAGAATCAGTTTTTAATTTGTTTGACAACATATATTTGAATCAGAAAAACAATTTCATTTTGTTGATGAAATTAGGAAAAACAAAAACACATCTTCTCCCTTCTCCTGTGGCTATCTGTCACCTTCTTACTCTTTTTAATCTTTGTTTTTGATTACCATCAACTGTTCTGACAATATCTACCTCTATAAGAGGTCTTCACTAGTCACAGAGAATACCCCCAAGCCCTCAAAGTCATTCATTCACAATTATCATAACATGTTATGTAAGTATTTGATAAATAGAATTCTTATGTTATTTAAAAGGCAAACAGAAAAAAATCATTATGTGAAATATAAATATGTGCATACACATATATGCTTAGATTCACATATATACACATACTTACAAATACAATTTAAATTGGTAGCATTGTTCTTTTTAATGACCTAAACTTTCTTTGGTGTACTGTAAATGGTTCAATGTGGGGAGTACAGTAGATAAGTTCATTTTGCCAGGCAATCCTATCCAGCCACCTAGAGAATGTTTACTGTCTTTCTTTGCATCCCTACTGCTTAGCACACGGCAAGAAATATGGTAAATATTTAATAAATCCTTGTTGACTAGCTGACTGATCTAAGTTTGTTGAAAATAAATTCTTTCTCAAGCTATTTTGGGATTGCCGATTGAGACCTAAAATGTCTGCTTTTTATGGGCCCTGAGTTGTGGAAGGTTTCAAAGGTTCATCTGTAACTACAGATGAGTACTTTCTTCATGAAGTACCCCTTCAGGATTCCTAAAATGCTTATATAAATACTTTTCTATACTGTAAATTTAAAGAAGTTTTGCTGTATCAAAAATGTGCCACTGAAAAGCAAACCTTCATTTGGGAAATCCTATCTCCTAGTGAACAAATATGTATATATAATGATGCCCGAGGGTGTTCCTTTTAGATATAGATAGTCTGAGTACTGAAAAAAAGGCAAGAACTAGTTTAGTTGTGAAATACTAGGGTGAGGTGGAGAAGGAGACGGGAGAGCAGGAAAGTGCAATAGAGAGAGTACTGGTTAAAGAGTGATACAATGACTTTGATGGTAATAGTTGGGAAACCCTAATTTCTAGAACTATTGGACTATGGAGTCTCTATGTATATATGTGAGTATATGCATATGCATGTATTCATATATGAATGTGTGTACACAAATGATAAAATATATTACATATTCATATATAGAGATATAAAAAATAGTTATGGTGTACATAGAAGAAATATTGATTTTGGTTTATTTCCATGAGATAGAGGTAAATCATCCAGTTGGAGAAACCTTGCCTTATACAACTTGAGCTAAAATGAACACTCATAGAAGTGCTCATGGTTAAGAGCAGATTTCAGGACAGCACTCTGGTTGGGTCTGGGAAGAGAACTGACAGTTTATATTGCTATATACTACTTGGAAGACAGAATCACCTCAAATTGTCCCTACATTGTCACCTCCTGCCTAAGAGCTGGAAACTTCTCAGATACCAGTCAAAGGAAGACACTTGAAAAAACTCTGTAGATTTCAAACTTAGAGTTCTTTACTTTTGCTGAAATATTGTAATACCATGTCCAAGCCCAGTCAAGGGAACAGACCTGGAAAATCTCTGCAAATCTCAGGATTAGAGTTTTTGGATTTCCTTTTTTTTTCTAAAAGAGTGTAGCATTACCTCAGCAGCCCAAAAAAGGAGCTGTTCATACAAATAAGGCAGTGGGGAATCAGCCCTGCTCCTCAGTGAATTGTATATATTGTTCCTAAGGGAAACCAAAGTTATTAATGCTCACAGCCCAGAACTTTGAATTGTTCCAGGTACATATGTGCTATGTATGCGCCTCTTTATTACTGTTCCATAGATTTGTACCTATTCCTCCATGCCCATGAACCTCATGTGCATCACTGGGAGAAAATATTCTTGGTTTACATATGGAATGTCATAGTATTCTTTGTCTCGCTTTGATTTTTGGTTTCTGATCAAGAGTTAATGAAATTTCTGCTGACTGATTTGTTAAATTAGAAATACACCACTGGGGGTTCATGAGCTGAAATGTATAGTATCAGCAGTGTATTCCCCACTTCTCACCCCAGCATTACCCCCAGAATCCTGAGAGATTAAGTAATAGTGGTAGCCATCCCCTCTGGTAATGTTATCCTCCCCTAAAACTGCCAAAGAGAGTACAGATTAGGTAAAAAGTCAGCTCAGAGACAAAAAGACAAGAGTTTATGGGAGTAGGAGAGATGAAAAGGAGGAATCAGATGCTAATGCCTTTGTACAATTAGGTAAAACAAAGCCTTTGTTTCTTTGATTATAAGGATAGGGACTGGATCTGTGATTTCATTATTTTAGGGAACTCCTAGATGAAGAAATTCCTACCAATACAGTTCAGTACTTCTTTGCAATTGATAGTCTTAGAGACTTACTTGGAGCATTATTAGATTAAATGACTTGTCCAGTGTCACAAAGATGGTATGTGTCAGAGGAGGACTTCAGTCAAGATTTTCCTGCCTTTTAGAACAGCGCTCTATCCACTATGCTACACACATATGTTTCTCAAATGTTAGAAAATATCCCTAATATATTTCTGAAGAGACCCCATCCCTTCAGACCTGGGATATACACTTAAGAACCACCACACAAATAATATCCTGTCAAAATCAAAAGCTTGACAAATCTTAAAGTGTCTATTAACTTTTAAAAAAAATTAAAACACTGAAAAGCCCAAAGTAGAGACAAAACAAGGCTGAGAACAGTAACATTTCAGAAGGAAGTATAAGAGCAAAGAGAAGAACAACTCTATTGTACTTTTATCTGTGCCCGTTGACATGGTGCCATATATCACAAACCCAGGAGACTTTTCTCCTAGGGCACTGAACTGGCACAAATGGCCGGGGTAATGATGAGAGTGAGGTAGGGGTGGGGCTGCCAAGGCAGTCACTTCACCCTTGCTAGAACTAGCCTGAGAAACACATATTCTTGAGGGTATCACTGATTAAAAGTCTATCATCTCTTTATTCTATATCCTTTTGGTAACCCATCTGCTATACTCTGAAGTCTCCTGGGGGCTGAGTCTCAGAAAGGCAATAAACATTTGGTAGGTACCTACTATGTGCCAAGCATCTTGCCAGTCGCTTTACAATGGCACTTGAAATGGCAACCCTCAGAAGTAGGTACTATCATTATTCTCATTTGTTGGTTGAGGAAACTAAGGCAAACAGAGATTAAGTGACTTGCCCAGGATCACACAGCTGTTTTCTGATACTAGATTTAAATTCACATCTTCCTAATTCTAAGCCCAACTCTTTATCCATTATATTACCTATTTGCCTCTAGTATAAGGACCATAGCAGTATAATGATTTACCTACCAGTTTAAAGCTATGCCAATTTGAATTAATATTTATGATACCAGACTAGATAACATGCTCACACACATATAAATATATTTTTTTCAGTATTTTTCTGTCTTGTCTGTGACTCCAATTGGAGGTTTCTTGGCAAAGAAAATGTGGAGTGGTTTGCCATTTCCTTCTCCAACTCATCTTATAGATGGGAAAACTGAGGCAAATAGAGTTAAGTGACTTGCCCAAGGTCACACAGCTAGAAAGTGTCTGCGGTTAAATTTGAACTCATGAATATGTATCTTCCTGACTTCAGGCCTGGCATTCTATCCACTGTACCACCCACCTGTCCCAAAATATGCATGCATCTCACCTTATTTATATTTATATTATACCTTAAGGTATCTCACCTTATTGATATTTATATGTATTTCTATTATATCACATGTATGTATACCTGTATATATATATATGTGTGTGTGTGTGTGTGTGTGTGTGTGTGTGTGTGTGTGTGTGTGTATATATATAATTTGCTTTGCCAACCTTAAGGTGCAATGCACATATTGGCTGCCATCATTTACATATATATTCATAGAAGTCATAGACTCAAAGACTAGGGACTTCAGGGGTCATAGGATCATAAATCAGAATCTGAAGGGATCTCAGAAGCCATCTTCTACAACTACCTAAATGTATAGTTAAGGAAATTTAGGACCAGAGAGTTTGTCATACAGGCATAAAAGCTCAGAGGGGAATCCAAGTTCTCCAATTTCAGATGCAGGACTTTTCCCACTATGGTGTGTTGGTAGAGATAGGTTGAGGAAGGGAAGGTCAGGGAAGAGCCTGGCAGTTCTTAATTTCAGATCATGCTACTGTCCCCAGGATGGAGTACGCTAAATCTACAGTATACTATATGTATTATTCTTAGGTCAGAGATTCTCAGAAATGTCTGGAGGTGTGAATGGTCCAAATGCAGGCACAGTTTTGAAAGTAGAAGTACTAAGCCTCTAGTAGGTAGATGGAGGCTTACTCTGATAAAAGAGTCCAGGGTAGAGATGAAGAGACCAGAGGGCACAGCTTCTTGGGAACTGGTGTAAGGATGAAGAGAAGGGAATTTAGCTGAGTGAGAAAGGTGTAGTTGAGAGAGCTACATCTGCCTCCACAGTCATTTGGACACTCCAACTAGTAATTTGCCCATTGCTGCATTCTTCTATCTCCCAAGAGGCAAGCAGAGGGCTTTCTTTAAAGAAAAATATTGACCTTTTCTATCACACAGACATACTAGCAGCAATTTAACTCTGATTCCTAGTGTCCATACCCCAGGGAAATAGTTTCTTCAAGAAAAAGCATCGATTTTGATCTTTTTAAAAAATAAATTTGCTAAAATTAGCACAGTTGGATTTCTCCTCCTTACACATGAAGAACTTGAGTAAGAAAGACCAAGAATTATATAGTATCAGAATGGTCAAAAAGAAGGAAAAAATTTGATTTTTCAGACAGCAAATTCACAAAGAATAACACGACCACTCTAACTTTGTACCCTGGGACAGAAGATGCTTGAAATATAGATGTGACTCAGTCTCTCTTAATGAATTTCATCTACATATACGTGCTGTGGCAGTTGTAGTGGGGCAGAACCTATATTTGGGAAAAGAGGTCTGAAGACTTGGAGGAATCTAATTGCCTTTTGCAAATGGCTCACCTGGCAAGCCTATTAAGTCTGCATGCTCCAACACAAGCCTTAGCTTGAGGTGCAGACATTCAAGAAAGAAATCAGTGGCTTGGATTCGAGTAGAAACAGTATATGTGGAAAAAGTAAAAGTCTATAGCAAAGCTCAAAACAGTAGCTATACTATGAAAGAAAGTTTCTCCCCTCTCCTATAAGCCATGCATGGGACCCCACTATGACGGCAGCAAAACTTTATGAATTGATAACCAGGATGACTCGTTTTAAGCTTTATTCAAGTTGACCATGAATATCCTATGCTTGTTTTAGAAGTCCTTTTTAATATTAACTAGTCTCTTCTAGATGACCAATATTGTTACCCTCCTCAGTTACTGTATTACTGATTCTCAGAGCAATTACTTCAAACAACACACTGAAATCCCTTACTCCCAAGCCATAATTAAGGCAAGGCCCCTAGGGCTTTATTTTCAGGTAATCAGATAGCAGGGGGTGTAATTCCTGTGATCAGACCTCCATCCAAGGGAGGAGAGAGAAAGAAGATTCTAGGTCCCTGAAAGTCAGTAACAGTATAAGGAACAAATAGGACTGAGTTCTACAGGAGAGATATTCCTCCTTCAGACCATGCTGAGTTAAAGCAGATTGGCTGTACAGCTCCTAGGCAGCCCAGGTATGAAGACACTCCCTGCTCCCCACCCCCAATTGAATTTACTCCAGTTGTCAGAATCTCAAATTTCATTTCTATCTATTACTATTGCAGATATTACTTCCATTTTGGGTTGATTACTGCCAATCACTAAATCTCCTTGGATCTTTAAATAGTAATATGACTTAAAAATATTTAATTACTCTTCATGTGTTTGCCTGTACTCTTCAGATTTATTTTTGAGATACACTGATAAGCTTTATTTTTCTTCATTCACATTCCCCATGTCCCTTGTCCTCTGACCTTCCAAGAGTAAGAAACGCTGACCAGAAATACTTTATTTCTAATATGCCACAGTGTGTTAGGATCCCCATTTCTTGCTCTAGACAGAACTACAATTAAAAAGTAATAATGACAATAAAGAAGAAATTAGAGACAGGTTGGTGTTGTTAGAATACTGAGCTCAGAGTCAAAAAGTTCTAGGCTCCAATTTGACTTCTGACACTTACTGATTGTACAATCTTGGTTCAATCACTCAAACTTTCTAAGGTTAAGTTTGATCAGCTTTAAAATGGGGATAATAACACTTGCGACACCTGCCTCACAGTGCTGTTAGGAGCCTTAAATGAGCTACTATGGAAATATCTGGGTATTCTAGCCTTCCTCGCAGTATATTGGCATTTTGCCAGGGCCTCCTTTCTCCCTCCTGAGAGTTCCTAGTTGTTGGAAGTACAGGAGATGGAGAGTGATATTGACAGATGAAAGAAAGTTTATGTTTAGAAGGTAAAAGGAAAGAACCCAGACTTTTTCTACATCATAGAAAATAAGTTTTTCTAACCCTGTGGGTGCTAGATTTACAGCAGTCAGACTGTGTCTCTTGCGTAAAACCTAGGGAGCATTTTAACTCACACCCTGTTTTTAGACTGGTGGTTATAGGGACAAAGCACAGCCCAACAAAGTTTCAGATCCCAGAAAGCAACAAAGCCTAAATGACTGGAGCAGGCATCCTTCTGTCCCGTTTGTCTATATAGCTGCAACAAGGAACAGCACCCCAAGTTTTACAGTTCTATCTCCTCCAGCTGTGAACTAACCATGTGTTTTCAGATCTAGTTTTACAAAACCTGATGCAAGTGACAGCTGGGGAGATGCCAACTGTAGTGGAATTACCTGACTGGGGGGCTAGAATGGAGATTAAATGAAAATTGAAATTTGTGATATCAGCAGCTAATACAATAATATCAACATCCTTATTATACGTCAACATGTTACTTAGAGTAAGGTAACTCAGGGAAACAGACCTCAAAACAGATTAATGGGAAAACCTAACAGGTAGACAAATTTGATGAATGATTTGACTGGGAAAGAAATAAACACATGGAAAACCCAGTATCAGCCTTGCAGAGGTTGAGCTAATGGATGACTGACAGCAAACTGTCCTGAGATACAGATAGAGAAAAACAAGTTTGGCTTGGCTGATACATGCAAAACTCTCTTGTAATGGCTGGTAGTCACTTTGCAAAAGTATGTCTTAACTTTCATTATAGCTACAAAAAAAAAGTAGGATAGTACCTGGCACATAGCAAATGTTTGCGATTGACTGACGTACAGGGGCATGTACCATGTATCATGCCTAGAAAATGATTTTTTGAATACATTTTCCTATAAACATTCTCTTTGCATAAACATTTCCTGATGTAATCCCTCAAAAAAAGTGTTGTCTTTTAAAAATACCTCACAAATCAGCTGTCTATTTAAAGAGACATTTTGAGTTAGAGCCAAATTGCTTGTTTACATTGACATGGAGGTATGTACATGTCTTGTAGGTGTGTATACATATGTGTGTGCATATATTTATATCAAATTATCATTATATGATATGATATATTATATATGATATTATATATTATATCAAATATATGATATTGTATATTATACCAAATTATCATATGATATATTATATATAAATATATAATCATATATTTATATCAAATTAACATTATTTGTATGTATGTTTGTGTATTGCAAGTATGTACCCATATATTATGCATAAATGTATGGAGAATATTAATTAAAAAGGGTACAGTAATATAATTCTTTGTAAGGAGTAAAGTCGCCAATCTCCACGAAGCATTTTAAGTCCTTAGAGAAACATGGCATTTTTAAGCACATACATGCGCATATATATACACATATATGTCCTCATACATTTATTAACTGTGTGACCATGGGCAAGTAACTTAACCTTTGTCCATCTTTCTCACCTATAAAATGGGATAATAACACCTATCTCCCAGGGTTGTGAGAATCAAATGAAATATACATTGGAAAGCTCTTAGCATAGTGTCTAGTAAGCACGGTATGTTACTTTTTATCATTCTTATACTTCAATGATGTTTTTAGTATTTTGTATAAAATAGGTGAACAAGTTGAATTTAATTCATACTTCTGAGAAGCAGTAAAGTTTGGTACAGAAAAAGTCAACCTCAGAAGCTATATCAATTCACCAATGTCCCAATTCAAGCCTGACCTCTGTCAACTGGGTATGTGACCCTGGACAAATCATTTAACCTAAGAGCCTCTGGAGAACTAAGATGATAAATTGTTTGATAGCTACTGATCTGTATTAACAGGAAGTTACCTCACTATTGAGCTCACATTTCCAAGAAGTCATAGGTCTGGACTGAGAGATGTCAGGGGGTAGTAGAAGAAGTTCCAGATCTCAAGTCAGAAATCCTGGGCTATAGTTAGGGTTCTGCCACTAACTGGGTGTGAAAGCTTGAGTAAGTCATTTATGCTTTCTGGATCTAGGTTCCTCATAAAATGAGCAAGTTAGGCTAGACCAATGACTCTCAAAGTATGATCCAAAGACACCTGGGCATCTCAAGGCCCTTCCAGGGGGTCTACAAGGTCTAAACTATTTTCATAATAATATGAGGGTATTTTAATTTTTGATACAGTGGATATTAATAGCTATAATCCACACAAGCAAAAGATCTTTGGTCTCTCAATAACTTTTAAAAGTGAAAAGAGATCCTAACACCAAAAACTTTGAGAACCACTGGACTAGGCAATCTCTAAGGTCCATTCTGGGTGGCTAGGTGGGTAGAGTGCCAGGCCTAGAGTCAGAAAGGCTCATCTGAGGAGGAGAAAATTCAGAACTCAAAATCTTAGGGAAGTGAATATTGAAAAATAAAAATAAAAAGTTTGAACAGAAAGACATATTTCTGAGTTCAAATCTGGCCTCAGAACTTACTAGCTGTGTGACTTCACCCTGTTTGCCTAAGTTTCCTTATCTGTAAAATAAGCTGGAGAAGGAAATGGCAAACCACTCCAGTATCTTTGGCAAGAAAACCCCAACCAGGGGCACAAAGAGTCAGACGTGACTGAAACAAATGAAAAACAAAGGTCCATCCCAGAACTAGAACTCCATGTTTTCTTTTCAGAAAAGTTTACAAACCTTGTGTGTTTAGGGATTTAATTAACTTCATTTTTAGGTGATCTATTTCCTGCCTAGGATTTAAAGCAGGAAAATGTCATCCAGATTAGACTCTCTGGTTTGAAAAGCAAGGAAATGAGACACAAAGCAGTTTAGAGATTTGCTGCAGGTAACTAGTAGACCGGGGGTTCAAACTAAGATCCTCTGGCTCCAGAATCTAGTGCTTTTTCTAACCATATACTACATTGTTTTTCTGACATTTCATTTGGCTTCAGAAGTGACAATAATGCTGTATACTTCTCCATAACATTCCAGAGCTGGAGATAAGAAAGCTGGCAATATTCATTCCCACCCAACACCTTTATGAATAAGCAATTCAATTCAATAAGTTTTCGGTGAGCACTTGCCTTGTCCTACGACACATGCTAAGGGTGGATACAAAAGGAATATAAGGATAATTAAAATAATATTGAGTATTGATATATCACTTTAAGGTCTACAAAATGCTTTACAAATATCATCTTATTTGGTCCTCACCATGGTGGAAGGTAGATCCTATTCCATTTTACAGATAAGGAAACTAAAGCAAACTAGTTATGTGACTTGCCCAGGATCCCACAATTCATGCATATCTGAGGCCAGATTTGGACTAAATCCAATATATTTCCCTGGTCTCAAGGAGCTTGGAAAGAAGCTAAAACTTTACACACATCAAATAGAGAATTATATAAGACAATACTAGCTAAATTTAAAATACTTAAAACACCCACATTATGGTACATGTAACTCCTATAGTTGATCAGAAAAGATTCATATCAGTTTTTTTTAAAAACCCACAAATGAGAACACCACACACACACCCATAAAAGTCTGCAAAGTACTTTAGGTCTATAAAACGTTTCCATCAACATAATCCTGTACTGCAAGTGGCATCAGTACCATTATCACCAACCTACAAATAAATAAATTGTCTCAGGACAGTTCAGAGATATGATCCAGGGGACTTCTGCCCAAATACAGGGTTGATTACTTGAATGATGAAGGACCTGTAATTCATTATTGTGGGAGAATTTCCATGCATGACTTCTCTTCATAGAAACAGATCACTGTAACCTTTTTATGGCATATTGGATAAGTCTTAGCCTATTGCCTAAGGCAAACAGAGGTTAAATGATTTGCCCGGGATCACTCAACTAGGAAAAGTGAGCAGAATTCAAATTCATGCCTTCCCAACTCCCAAACCAGTGCTCTATCCACTATACAATGCTGCCTCCCAGTGTTCATTTTAATCAATTATCATTAGGAAGGAGAGATTTCTATGGTATATGTATTGCCATCTTCACATGGAAACAGATCCAGTGAAATTTAATAAATTTACATGGTGTTTGTTTAAAACCCTAGAAAGTCCACAAAGTCTTGTGTAAGTTCTTGCTATCATCTTTAAGATCATTGACATTGTTATTAATGTTCATGGTATTAACTATTCCTTTATTAAATTATAAAAATCATTTTACCTACCTACTCACTCACTTGTATAATATTAAGTGTAAAAGAATAGCGAGAGAGTGATTTGTTATTTCTATCTGAATTCCATTGAAGGGGCTGAGAAAGACATGAGAAGGATGAGAACGATATTCAAAAAACCAGGATAATATAGTAATAATAAAATTATTGTTAACATCATCCTTATGCTCAACAAAGGTCAGGCAGCACAGTAAAAGCAGAGACAGATCCAGCATCTCTGACTAAAAACGAGTTACCCTTGGTGGTAACTGACATATAGTTTGCCACTGGGCAGACGGGCAATGTTGCATTTTGTTTTTTCAGGATGCTAATTCTTGCCCAGTTTCATAGACCTGGTAATTTACAAAGATAAGCTAAACTTACAAGCACAATAGTCAAATTCAGTTTCAAGCAAGAATTAAAGATTCTTGACCACAGGAACTCACCTATCACTTTGTCTGCTAGGCACATAGTAAGTGTTTAATAAATGCTTACTGACAGACCTCTCTAATACACGTATTACATATCATAGTTATCTTCAAATTGTCTGTAAGTTCCATTGGGACAGAGATTCTCTCTTATCTAAACTTTGGGTTTCCCACAGTGCTCTGCAAACAGTTCGTATGCGGAGAGTCTGATACGCATTTGTCGAATTGACTCATTACAGTTCAGGTCTACTGGTTCCGTGACCAAATTTCTTAGAATTTTATACCCTCATCAACTTTATATCCCTCTGCGTTAGGAAGGCGGGGGACTGTGAGAGGGTCTCAACTTTTTATTCTATTTTGTAATAAAACCTTTAAAATATATTCCACAAAATATGTTTAAAATGATTGTTTATAAATAGCCTAAATCAAATAAATCTCTATTAGGTTGCTTGTTGTCTTGGGGAGGAAGGAGGGAGACACACACATATAAATATATATATATGTGTGTGTGTATATATATGTATGTGTGTATATACATATATATGTATACACACACACACACACACACACCACAATCCTTATTTGAAATACAGGAAGATTTTTGCCTAGACTCAAACAAAGATGATAACAGTTTCTTTTCTATCTCTACTGTGTGAATGCACTTAAAGAAATTACAGATAATCTTGAGAACTTTGGATTGTTCCTAAGTGCCAAAATGATACCATGGAAATTGGACTGTGTTTCTCCCAACATGTCTGTAAACAGGATAACAGCCCACCAGCATAGCAGGTCATTGTAAACACCTGGCTGGGCCCGAAGTACAGCCTTCTCTCTCACTGGTCTGTTACTGTAAATGGTCTAGACAGAATGACGAGGACTTTTCACATTTTTTTTTACACTTCTTCATAAACCTGCAAGTGCAGCTGAAGGCACCAGTAAATATTAAAACCTCCGGAGCGGAATGGCCTTTGATTCTTTGTTTATCACAGGCTAATTAAAACACAAGCAGAACATAACTCAGTGCTTTAATGTAGGTTACCAGATGTGTTATTACTTGGCCATGCTTAGTAGAAGTCCACATATAATAACTATAATTTTTTATTCAGCATAGCAGAACTGCTATAGTTAAGGGTGTGTCTTTCCTTTGATTACAAACCTTCCATTTGAGTGGGGTGGGGGCAGGGGACAAGTTAACTACTGAGAACATGTTCTCTGCACATTAAACTATATTTAATATGTGCACTGTCCTGGAATGAATTCTTGGATGTGCTACATACTGTAGTTAGACATTAGGCCTGATACGCATAATTATGGACTTCTTTTTAAAAATCACCTCTTATCCTTGAGAATCCCAAATTGATTTTTTAAAAATCTACATAATACTTACAAAGTATGATAGGAATTCCTTCAATTATCAAACCGTCACTTACAAAACTAGTAGAGAAACTAGTGCCAGATAACTTAGTCCTGAAAACAAGACCTTCTGGGGTCCAGAAAGATAAACTTAGAAAATAGTAATGTAGGCCTAAGAAAGGAGGAGAAGAAAAGTGCACACCTGAGATTTGCCACATATTCTTTAATATCATAACCAGTATAATGCCACAAGTTTGTGGACTCAATAAATACCAGGAGTTGGCAACAACAATGGTGATGATAGGCTGATGATAAGAATGAACATATTGAAGATCTTTCTCTGCCCCTGCAATGTGGATTGGGCATTGGACCTAGATAATAGCAATTATTTAGACTCAGCTACTTCAAGCAAATGCAGGCTTGTGCCTTAAATATCTAAGTTTGTGCAAATATGCAAAGGATCTGCAGTTTCCTCAACAGGATGCTCCTAGTGTGAGGCTTCCCTCTATCAATATTTGTCTATGATTGGTCACACTAATCATAGTTCAGAGTTGAAGAAACCACAGGAGTTGTCTCTTGTCCAACCTCTGAACTTTACCAATGAAGAAACCGGCCCAAAGAAATTAAGTGACTTTCCCAACTGAGCACACAGAGATGACAGAGGTGGAATTTAAACTTGGGTCTTCGGACTTTCAAGTCTTGGGCTTTCCCCGTCCTACCAAAGGCCTAGCTAGAGAGTAACCAAGAAAACATAGAAATTAAATGACTACCTCAGGGTCACACAGATCAGACAATTAAACTAATAAACATATGATTAAACACCTGCTATGTGCCAGGTACTGTGCTAAGTGCTGGGCTACAGAAAGAGGCAAAAGATAATTGTTACCCTCAAAGAGCTTATGATCTAATGCAGGAGACATGCCAATAAATGTATACAGAGCAAGCTATATACAGGATAAATAGGAAAAAATTAACAGAAGAAAAACACTGAAATTAAGAGAGGTTGGGGAAAGCTTCCTTTCAAAGAAGGGATTTTAGATGGTATGTAAAGGAAGCAAGGGAGATTATTAGTTAGAGCAGAAGAGGAAGAGTATTTCAGACAGAGTGCAGCCAGATGAAATGCCCATGACTGAAAGATGGAGTGTCTCATTTGTGCAACAGCCAGGGGGTCACTGTCACTACATAAAAAAACGTGCTGAGGAATAAGGTCTAAGAGGGTGGAGAGGAGCTGGGTTATGAAAGGTTTTGAACGTCAAACAGAGCATTTTGTATTTGATTTTTGGAAGCAATAGGGAGCCACTGGAGTTTATTGAATGGGGGATAGTGATATGATAGGACTTCCTTTAGGAAAATCACTTTAGTGCCTGAATGGAAAATGGATTGGAGAGGGAAGAGACTGAATCAGGCTGACCTAGGAGCAGCTAGTGCAACAGTACAGGTGGGAGGTAATAAAGACTTGTACTAGAGTGGTGGCAATGTCAGAGAAGAGAAGGAGGCATATTTGAGGAGATGGTGCAAAGGTGAAATCAGTAGACCTTGGATATAGGACTGAGAGACAGTGAGGAATCCAGGGTGATTCCTAGATTATGAGCCTGAGGGACAGGATGGATGGTGTTGCCCTCTACAGTAATAGGGAAGGTAGGAGTAGGACAGGGTTTGGCGGGGGGAGAAGATAATGAGTTCTGTTTTGGATCTAGTTTAAGATGTCTATCGGATATTCAATTCGAGATGTCTCAAAAGTTAATAGAGATACAAATTGAGCTCATAGAGAGGTTGGGTCAAGAAAGGTAGATTTGAGAATCATCAACCTAGAGAGGGTAATTAAAGCCATGGGAGCTGATGAGGTCACCAAGTGAAGTTATAGAGAGGGAGAAGAGAAAACCAAGACAGAACCCTATGCGACAAATATGGTTAGAAGGCATAATCTGGAAGTGTCAGTAGTACGGTTGTTGTTACTTCATCAAGAAGCTCTCATTTGTGGTTTACTATGAACAGCCAGAGGTGCCTTCCTAATAAATTCCACCATCATAACTGAGTCTCTTCTTGAACATTCCTTTTCACTTCCACTTTGTAGAACCTCTAATTTCCTTCAAATTTCGGCTCCAATGTCACCTTCAATAGCGGGGCTTTTCCTAATGCCCCCAAGATGCTCGTTCCCCCAAAATTTTGTTTACTCAAGCATTTCAGTCATGTCTGACTCTGGGATCCCATTTGGGGTGTTCATGGCAAAGATATTGGAGTAGTTTGCCATTTTCTTTTCCAACTCATTTACAGATGAAAAAACTGAGCAAACTTGGGTTAAGTGACTGCCCAGGATTACATAGCTAGTAAGTGTCTGAGGCCAGATTTAACTCAAGAAGACGAGTCCTCCTGACTGCAGGTCCAGCATTCTATCCACTTCTCCATCTAGCTGCCCCCCAACAATTAACCTGTATGTGTTTAATATATATCTTTCATACGCACATATATGCAATATATACATACATATATGTGTGTATCTATGTATATGTGTATCTATATATGTATGTATATATACACACATACGTATACATGAATATGTTATTTCTCCTCAAGGAATATAAGTTCTCTAAGACCAGGAACTATAATTTTTGTTTCTCTGTATAGCCACTACCTAGCCAAGCTCCTACACATTATAGGAGCTTGATTGATTGATACATAGAAATTCAGCTGAGATGATGGCTACATCCTCATATGGGAAAAAATTTCTTTTCTCATGGTCTCCTCCCACTTTTATTTGTGGCAGCAAGGGCTAAAGGGAGAGAAAAGGTAGCTTGCACTCTACAGTGACCATCAAGGAAGAAAGAACGATGAAGAGAGAGGTTTAATTTTCCTTTTGATCACATCATCATGATATGACATGTGACAAAAGTGATACCAAAGCCAGCAAGAGAGGGGAATTTCTCCTTTTCCTTAATCACATGCATTTCACCCGGCTGCGTCAATACATAACATGGAAAGGGGAGGGCTGGAGGCAATGAAGTTTAATCAGAACAAGAATGGTTTGAGAACGAACAATCTTGGTTCTCAAGAAAATTATTTGTTCCTTACTCCTCTTTAAGTAGCAGAAATGCCAAGATAACTTAAAGCTGTAACAAACTGAACAAGAACTAAACATCAACCCCCCCACTTGCTCCAAACCCAAGCCTTACATTTATCTCTATCTTGTGTGATTCTCACCACAGGGTACTTTAGAATGACAAGAGATTTTTCCAGATAATCATGTTACCTATATATTTTTTATTTCACATAACTAGAAAGGTAGCTATTTTGTTATTGATTTAAAGCTGAACCTGAGAAAGAAATGTATCCTCTTGGTATTTTCCTTCTGCAAAGAAGTGGTTAAAAATGTACACACACAAACACATATCCTACCTCACAGGGATGTTTTAATGATGAGTTAGAATCATCCTAAGTCTATAAAGTTGCAATGAGGGAACAGGCCAATGAGGGCCAAGTCCTTGAAGGATATGGAGACATTTTTGCTTGCTTACAATCCAAATTCTAAACACATGGAACTTCTGAAGCTAGCCATGTGGAAGTAAAAAGCTTTCTAATTGACTTTGGAGCTGAAAAGAATAAGGATCCAGGAGACTCGGAGTCAGAATTGACTTAGCCTGTATGAGGATCTATATGCCCCTTCCTTAGTCCTTTTGCCTTCTCTCCTTGAGACTTATCAACGAGGGAAAAACTATTGTGAGTCACAAGGTGAGGGAAAAGATAATTGGAAGCTTTGTCCCTTCCCTCCATCCCATGCAGATGTCATGGGTTTAGGAATGCATGTGGTCTGCTTCTTATGTGTCTATTCTTTCATGATTGGAGGTGGATGAGTACCTAGATATGGAACTAATCAATCTCACGAGGTTTGAAAGCTCAGAAAAACCACTGGAGGCCTCCTCAGCAGCAGGAGTCCATAGCACAGATGCTCATGGCCAGAATCCAGCAGCCAGAGGACCCACTTGACCCATGCCGGGGGTAAACTGACCCATCATGCCCTTATAAACTGCTAGCACAGTTTAGTGAGAGAGCAATTCACTGCTGAGCAAAGGAGCAGCAATATCCCAAGGTGAATTTGGTGGAGAATCTTTGAAGAAATGACCTCTGTAGGCCATGTTTTCTGGACACAGCCTTTATGCTTTAAGCTTGAACCCACTCTCCCCAGAGATCTTGTTTATTCAAGGGAAGAGTTTGAAAAAGGTTTTATCAGTTCTGTCCTTGTCTTACCTTCTAAGACAATATCTCTTTATGACAAACTAGCTGATTTTGGAAAGACTGGTTGATTACTATCAGGGAGAAAACACCGGGTGTGGGTTCCTGCATGATAATATTAGAAATTGCTACCCTGAAGGATATCCCCATGAGCCCTGAAAAATGACATAATCAGCTGACCTCTGGGAACTGGCTAGGTCAATGTGAATTGGGAGAATGTGTTAGTGCTTCAAAGTGGCATACTTTTTAGCACTGTTCAATATTTTAGACCCCTAATGATTTTTGCAAATGTGAAAAAAAATTCACTTTCAAAATCCCAAACAGAAGTTTCAAAGGAGTTATTTATGTTAAGAGGAGCTTCTTGTCCATAAACAAAAAACCACAGACATGTTCTTACTGAATAAATTTGAAGCAATTTAATGTTGGAAGTGCTTCATTAAATTTATTTTATCATTATAAATTTACTTAGTCTCTGAGATCAGTTAATGTAGTCGAGAGGTTTCGCAAGAGTTAACATAGTGTATTAGAAAGGGTAGAGGACAATGACCCATGTCCTATCTCTGATGCTGTGTGACCCTGTTATACTCAACCTTTGTGAGTCATAATTTTCTTCACTTGTAAAATTTACCTCTATCTCCCCCCTTACAAAGTTTTTTGTGAGAAACACTTTATTAATGTGAATTACTATCATAATATAGATACTTCTGGAGGTGGGAAGGAGATTAGAAAATAGTAGAAGGAGAAAAGTCTTTAGTATATTTCCTTCCTATTGGAGAATTTTGTTTGCATACACATTTTATGCCTTGAGAAAAAGAATCCCAGGATTTCTCCTCCTGTGTGTCATCATGCAAGTACAATAAACCCAAACTGATGGGAGGGTAATAAACTGTTCTGCTACTTTTCCAGATACTTCCATTGAACATCAAATCTGGAGCTAATTACACCATAGTTGTTTATTCTGTCCATGATGTTCACAACAATATTTCTTGCTTTATAAACAACTCAAAGAAAACCTGCCATTTTCCTCACTTTTGAAAGCATTAGCTAGGCTGTTCATGGATACCATGTTGGCAGTATTGTAAGATCGTCCGAAGAGTCTTCAGTTTATATAATTTGAATGAAATCTTATGTAGGGTGATGTTTTTTTCTAGGCAAGTACTGAGTGACTGAAAGTGACTTTATGGACTTCAAAATCTTGCCTCTACTGCTGTCTCATCCTGGAACTATCCTTAGTACCTGGGGCCTCCTTGTCCTGGTGAATATCCTACAATCTCTGTGACCTATTCAACCTCAAATATCTCTCTGCAAGGCTCATTCCCTCCTGCCATTGCTGACTTCCTCCTGAAACCTGCATTTTGTGAAAGAGCCCAGACTGGACTGACTTCATTCTCCTTTCAGCCCATTTCCTGACTTCCTGGATTTCAAAATCATGCCCCATTCTGGGTGCTTTCATCGTCTTTCTATCCAACTAATAATAAAATCTACCTCCTCCAAAGATTTTTATCTGTTGCCTTCCTCATTAGAATGTAAGTTATGTGACTGTCTTTTTGTTTATATTTTTATCCTCAGAACTTAGCATAGCCTGGAACACAGTAAGCACTTAATAATAAATGTTTCTTTCCCTTCTTTCTGAACTCTTTCATCATGTCCAAAACATGATAAAAGTCTAGATATGATTGTATGCAGGAATTTTAGGGTTATAGGTCTAGGACTACATGGGACCTCAGAAGCCATCAAGGTCAGTCCTCAGACGAAGAAGCCAAAGTCCAGGGAAATGAAGAGCCAACGGTAATGTAAGTGTTGGGAGGACAATTTAAACCTAGGTCCTCTGACTCCAGAAGCAGGGTTCTTTCTGTTGGTGAAGGTAGGTGGCACAATGGATAGGGTAAGGCCTGAGTTTAATTCTAGCCTAAGACATTTATAAGCTCTGTGTCCCTGGCCAAGTCACTTAACTACAATTGTGCCCCATTTTTCTCATCTATAAAGTGGGGATGATCGTAACAGCGCCTGCCTCCCAGGGTTGTTTGAAGATGAAATGAAATAACATTTTTAAAGTATAGTTCTTGGAACACAGTAGGTGCTATATAAATAATAGTTGCTATTATTATTATGGCAAATCATTATGACAGATATTAAAATTAGGAATTTAGCCTCTCTTTTTTTCCAATCATATCATTTATTGACCAAGCTGCCAACAGCTTTAGGCCAAGCAGTCATAATTTTAGTTGGTGACTTTCCATCTGCTGGATAACCAGTTCCATTTTCACATCTTATTTTTGGATGGAGTTAATTTAGTTCTTCTTCCTGTATGATGCTAAAACAAGCTAGATTAGCATCCCATGGGGAAAAGGATTGCTAACTTGAGTTTTAGTCTTGTCTCAGTCTATCAAAATCGCAGAACCTCTGACACAGATGCAATATAGAGGTCTCCGATAGTGTCCGACTCTTGTTGACCTTGGGGCAGAGTCATTATCTTCCCAGCACTTTATTGGTCTCCATGCCTAAGACTTCTGGAAGCTCATAGAACAGCTGTATATGGAGGACTTTGCCAGGAACATATACAACAGAGACGAGCACACAGAGAGGTCGTGCTATCCCTGACCTTGGGGCAGAGTCTTCATCGTCCCAGCCCTTTATGGGTCTCTGTGCCTAAGACTTTTGACAGCTCCCAGTCCAGCCCAGATCAGCTCAGCCCATGCAAAACAGAAAGGAGAAAGGGTACTCAGGAAAAACCAACCTCTTAGAGCAGCATTTTCAGGATGAAATGGTCTCCATAGCTTTTCCTCTCTCTCTTCTAGGACAAACAGTTCTGGAAAGGCAGTATTGAAAGACTTGACTGTAACATCACCAGTATAGAGGCATGAGTTTTCCCTGCTTTTATCTGCTGCCCATAGACTTAATCATGGAGTAGAAACTGGGGCCTTCACCAGGGCTGCTGGAAGTAGCTACTGCCTCCTTGCCCCTATGATTAAACTGTCTTGCTGGCATGATTGTTGGTAACAGAGCCATTAATTCACTGGGTGACCCTGGGTTAGTCACTTAACCTCTAGGCTTCAATTTCCTCATCTATAAAAGGAGAAGGCCATACTAAATGATCTTTAATATTCCTTCTTCCAGGGCTACCATTCTCTAGAAATGATCGATTCATCCACTAGACATCACTAAGTCACAATTTTTATGTTCAAGGCAATAATTTTCCAGGTTGTTGTTCCCATGTTTTTGCTATACATCTCTTAAAAACTTACTTTAACGTTTAGATTTCTCGAAGACATGAAAAAAATCAATCAACAGGCATTTCAGTGCTTTATGGAATATTTACTAAGTGCTCAATATTTGGCTAGATGCTACTAAGGATAAAAATAAGTAAAAAAAAATGGTTCTAGAATTCAAAGAAATGAAGGTAATTGTAAAAATTCGAACTCTGTTTCCTTTCTCTCTCATCTCCCATCACAAAAGGGGAAAAAAGAAAAGAAAAAGAGGCAAATTCTTCTCTAACACACAACACACACACATACACACGTACACACCCTAAATCCATCAACCTCTCTGTAACGGACAGCATGTCCCATCTCACTGTTTTGAAGTCGCTAGTGGTCATTGTAATGACCACACTCCTTAGAGCAGCTGTGGAACAATCACTACTACGTGGGCTTGGCAGTGAGTACTACAGGAATCCAAAGAAGACAAATAGTCATAGCTCACGTAGTCTGAGCAACAAAGTGATTGGCCCAATCAAATGATAGATTCATATTTATTAAACTCTTATCATGTCCCTGGCACTATGCTAAGTTCTAGAGTACAAAAACAAGTTGAACCAGCCATGCCCCATTCTAAGGAAGGAGAAACCAGGAACGTAAATAAGTAGAGATATGATACATTCAAAATGAATACAAGGTAGTTTTAGGAGGGAAGACACCAGAAACTGGGGTTGGAGGTGGGAATCAGAGAAGGTTTCATCCAGAAGGTGTTATTGAATTAAATTTGAAAGGAACCAGGGATTCCAATAGGTTGAGATGAGGAGAGAGAAAATTTTCAGTATATTCAACAACCAATCTGAAGATACTGAAATAATAGATATAGTTTTCATACCCAGTACCCTGGGTATGGAATAGGGGAATAGGCATGGGGGGTAGATAAGCCTGCAACTTGGACTTGTAGTCAAGAATATCTAAGTTCAAATCCTGCCTCAGACACTGACTAGATGTATGGTCCTAAGTAAGTCATTTACCCTCTCAGCCTCAGTTTCCTCATCTATAAAATGAAAATACTATTAGTGTCTACCTTCCCCAATTATCATGATGACCAAACAAGATAATATTTCCTAAGAACTTTGTAAACCTTAAAGCACTGTATAAATGCTAACTGTCCTAATGATGGCGGTGGCTACAATATCACATTGTGAAAAGAAAATATTATGTAAGAAGACTGGAAAAGATATGAAGAAGTCAAGTTAGAAAGTCATTTAAATGCCAAAAAGAAAAGTTTACACTTGATCCTGAAGGCAGTAAAGATCCACTGGAGTTAATTGGATAGAAAATATGATCAGACCTGATGCAGCTCATCACACACTCAATAATACTTGATCACTGATACTGATCATGAAATGACCAAATTATTTGCACTTAATGTGCAACGATAGTTTGACAGTTAGGTGGTGGTTTAGTGTGCCTGACAAGGACCATGTAGTACAAAATAAGAACTAACCCCAAATGACCCATTATAGGTAATCTGTTATAAGAGGAATCATGTGTTATAGAATTGCCCACTTCATACATGAAAAAAAATATCCTTACAACTGTAGAAATTAGCTTTGATTAAAAATATCACATATCATCAGTTGGACTGAATTGAAAGACAAGGTTTTCTAAGATGTAATTAACACTTCTCTAATATTTCTCCGGGGTTCACTGAGGGCATCTGATGAATCCAGCTATTAAAGAAAGATACTTTAACCCATCAGATTCTAAATCCACCTGGAGATATTACCCCATATATTCCTTTGGCTGTCACACTGAAAAAATGCCAGCAGATCCAGGGTTAAGCCCTATTTCTGTCATGTTTGCCCTGAACTTGCCCAGTTAAATTGCAACAGCATGGGTCTCCATAATTATCTAATTGTTAGATTACGTAATTTATGATGTAGCATTAAAGTCTGACCCTGGGTTTGAAATGAAGAGCGGTATTGCTGACATCCAAGCTCAAATTAGTAGGTAAGCACCCAATTAATGATTACGCTCCTGAGCTTTCATTTCAATCTGACCACAGTGCTACGCTAATCAGTTTTCTAAGCTTTTCACCTTCCCCATAACTAACAAGCATTTCTCCTGCTTTTTATGTCTGCAAACGCTCTGTATCCTCTTAAAAAAGCTCTCCAAGATTTCTGCCTTTGGAGATCCCTGCCATGAACTGGTGTCCACAACAGAGCCTTGTCAGATCTCCTGCCATTAATGCCCATTCGGCACAACCAGGGGCCAGTTGAGTTGAGTGGGCATCTGCTTTACCTCTGGTTTACATGTCCTGGTAAGAGATGTTTTCTCTTCCTTAAGGGAGCACACACAGAGCTTGCTGACTATGTGCTATAAGAGAACTGAAATTTGGAGTCCTTTCAGTGTTGGGGTGATTGCTGTTAATGTTGAGCAGTTGTTTTTTCAGTCCTTCATGACTACATTTGGGGTTTTCTGGGTGAAAATATTGTAGTGGTTTGCCATTTCCCAGTTCACTTTACAAATGAGGAAACTGCGGTAAACAGGGTTTTAAGTGACTTGCCCAGGATCATACAGCTAGTAAAGTGCCTGTGGCCAAATGAGTCTTTCTGACTTCAAGTCTGGCATCCTATTATCTGCACCACCTAGCTGAAAGAGCAGGTTCTGTTTAAAATAGCTCTAATTTAAATTCTCCTACCTAAAGTCTAGCCATTAGAGAAAGGAGAATGATAAACCTCTTCCTCCATTTCCATACATCTCTTTGCTATTGCTCTCCTTCCTCTTCCCTCTAAAACATGTAATACTAAGTTGGATATATACCAAATTAATATTTTCATACATGTTTTTATATCTATAAGATGTCTTAGAGATGGCATAGTGTAACCCACTTATTTTACAAAAATATATAAATAAGTCATTGTGGAAAAAGCATTAGATTTGGTGTCAAGACCCATATACTGCTTACTTATTAGCTATGGATTGTATGTCTAGAGGGCCGTCTTCACTTCTCAGTACCAAGTCTCACCTGTAAGTAGGCATGGTGATTCTTGCACTACTTACTTCATAGATGCTTTGAAAACCTTGAAGTCCCACATAAATGTCAATTACTGCCAGTTCAGTTCAACAAACATTAAGTACTTCCAAGGAGCATAGCACTGAGAGTACAAGGACAAAAACATCCCAGGCCTTATTCTCAGGGAATACAGAATCTAATGGTTTTGGAGTAGAATGGGAGAGAGAGAAGGGGGAGAGAAAAGGAAAAGTGCTCAAATAACTATGATACAGGATAGACTAAAATTAATAGAAAGGAGAAGCCCAGACAAAGTGCTATGAAAAAATTTAGACATTACTTTGAACTGAGGATGGAATGTCAAGGCATACTTCATAGAGGTAGTGACATCTGGATTTGACCCTGAAGAAAGTAGGGAGATTGTAACAGAGATTAATGGGAAATCCATTCTGGGCATGGGAATGGTGTTAACAAAGTCACAATGAAAGCAGAGGGTAGAATAAGAATGTATAGTAGAATGCTCACTGGCTCTAAAATCAGAGGATCTGGATTCAAACTTTTCCCCTGACATGCAGTAAACGTGTTGCTTTGAACAAGCCATAACTTCCTTGGGCATTGGTGTCTTTGTTTGTAAAATGAGGACATTGGACAAAAGCGCCTTTGAGATCACTTCCAGCTGTAGATCTGAATCCATGAGAACTGGCCCATAAACCAGTTTTACTAGAACACAGAATACATGAAGTATGATATAAGGCTAACAAGCCATCAGAACCCAATTGTGGAAGTCCTTGAATAGCCCCACCAGGAGACAGTGTACATTCATTGAGTAGGTAGTGATGAACGACTGGTCTGTAAGGACCTTGAAGTGGGTGCTCATATGAAGAATGTAGTAGAAAAGGCAATAGGCTAGAGGCAAGAAGACTAGTTATAAAGTAATTATAGCTCTCTAGGCAAAAAGAGAAGGCTTAAATCAGAGTGGTTACAGATAATGGTTTCACAGAGTCTCTTCTGTATGAGTATGAGATGCAAAAGACATTGTGAAGTTAGAAATTATAGGATGCAACAACTGGTTGACCATTTGTGGTGAGAGAGATCAATCCAATGTCATGGAACTAGAAAGATAGCAATGTTACACATTTCCCAACAACTACCCTGCTTCTGGACTTCAGCAGAACTTTTCTCCCCATTTCCCACCTGCTACACTGTTTTAGACTTCTTTGGAGCTCTCCATCATGCCCTTGTACCTGCTATCTCCTCCACTCCTCCCTCCTCCTCCCCCTTCCCCTCCTCCTCCTCCTTCTTTGACTTCCTCCATTAGCTTGTAAGATCCTAGAGGGCAGGGATAGCCTTGAAATTTACTTGTATTTTTATCCCCACAGCTTAGCGCCATGCCGTGCCTGGCACATAGGAGGTACTTGATAAATGTTCATTGACTTACTGACCTTAGCAGCAGGGGCAAGTTGAGATGATAGATTAGAATTTGGGGATAATACAAATATAGGAGTCATCAGCATCAAGGGGACAAAACCATTAGAGGACGATCAGGTCACCAGGGTCACACAGATAAATAATGTTGGGGTCAGTGTCAGAACTTAGACCATCTGATTTCCAGACTAGTTAGCACCTATACCTACCGTGCTTACATTTTGATTCCTATTTGGGTCTTCCTCTACTAGCTCGCTAAGCAAACTGTATTTCCCCCTTCGTTTAACCAGCTTTTCCATAGGGCTTTAATGAATTGGCCAGAGGAGACTAATTGCTTTCTGTTACCTCACAAAATCAACCTGAAGCTCCCCCAGATCTCCAGTCCAATTTGGTATTTATATTACTTTCTACCCTGAAAAGTAACAACTTGCTTATGATAGAAACATATTCCTATTTAATCATATGTTCACAGGATCATAAGTTTAGGGTTAGAAGGGACCTCAGAGGCCAAGTTGTCCATTCCCCTTTTTATAGATGAGAAAACAAAGGCCTAAAGAGGTTAAGTAACTTGTCCAGGTCACACAGGTAGAAAATGAAAGTGGTCTTCTGACTCTAAAGCCAGTGCTCTTTCCACTGGTCTGTTGATTTAATTTTCATATGCAGTTATTTCTGCATTAATATGGGCATTGTAAATGGTCAATTCTTAAAGGGCAAGGATCAAACAATAATACTAATGAGGATGAGGAGGATGGTGATGATAATTTTAAAATTCTTTTCCAAAGTACCTTATCTATTGCCTTAAGTAAGTTTTTACAACAGTGAAAATATTTTTTTACAGTTTTAGAAACTGAGACCCATAAAAGATTAAATAAATGTCCCAAGGCCATAAAATTGATGATAAATTACATTTACAGTCAGATCTCCAAATTCCTAGCTCTTCTTCTTTTTCCACTAGGCTACTATATCTGCACTCTGCAGATCTTTTGTAGTATCTGAGGGATCACCATAACAACATTAGGTCTTCTAAAGGGGTTTCATGATGGTGGAGATGATGCGACAGAAAATGTTAATTTGAATAGTGATGGGATAGAATACTTAGGTGTGAACAAGGGGTTGAATAACATTTTTCATGTCCCATATGAAACACACACAAAACACCTCTAGTACTGTTGAGTGACTTAAAAGAACCAGAAAGTTGGCATATATGTGTGTGTGTATAAAATCTTAGTCTTGTGACCTAAGATTTAGAAATTAGAGACTGTCACTGAAATCTAATAAACAAGGGACCATTTGATTCCATTGACAGGTCTCTATCTTTAATTTATAATGAATGATGGCTATTTAGGTACCTTTAAAAGATAAGACAAATAAGCAAACTAATGAAAAACATCAATAAATAAGTGGTAAATAGATAAAAAATACAATTTCCATAAAACTTCTTAGAAGGCAATGAATTGAATCACAAAGGCACTTTGTAAATAGCCAGACTAGTCAAGTAACCTTGGTACTTTCTCAAACAGGGATAACAAAAACAAGGATATCTGTTTTTCTGGGAAAGAGATACTTTTGAATTTCTTCAAAATCTTGAAATAACTCCATGAGTTCAGTGAAGGTAGTTGTTGTCACCAAATTCTTGAATTAACTGGTGCCTAGGCGATACTGTTGACTAGCCTCTACTAGAGAATACCTTCGAAATGAAAAGTAATGCATGAGAGAGTGGAAAAAATGATAGACATTCAGGCAGAGAGGAACTCAGCAGAAAGAGGAACAGGAGCCAATAAATGGCTCTACCAGGGAAAACTTTGAGTTTCACTGCTATAACACAGTCTGCTAGATGGGAACCCTATGCTTACTATTGGCATAATTATGTCTACACACAGAAATGGTTTTAACTATATTCTGTTATTTTTTGTTGAGGGAAGGAGCGGGATGAGAACCCCCTGCAAAGACCAGAGTAGAGGGTTGCCTGGAATGAATTCATGCACTCAAGTTTTATTGAGGTCAAGGTAAAGATTTATTACACTTTTCAGCAGGCAAGAGTTCTTATGGAACCTGCAACCTTACAGGGGTAAAGTTTATATAGGATATTCTATAGTAAAACATGTGCCAAAAATACTAAGTAGGTGATTCAGGGAGGGAATAGGAAGTGGTTAAGGATTGGTTAGTTCTTAAAGGAACATGCACCTTTGATATCTACTGCACAGATATTTTACCCAGGGTTCATCAGGAAATAGCCTGGGGTGGGGGTGGGGGTTTACCTGGAGGTGTAGTTTTAGGCCTGAAACAGTCATCAAGTCAACTAACGGTCAGGGCTGACTGAGGAATACCACACTGTTCTCATCAGTGTCTTGTCAGGCAAGATAAATGTAAGGGAATATATGTATGTCTAAGTCTAGGATGTATAGGATTGTTCAGTGAGTAGTAAATGTTGTTATCACCCACTACACAGCTCATTCAGCCAGTACACAGCTGGTTCAGACCAATAAGTTCTATAGGTGCAGTTGACTACTGTATCAGAAAAAAAATAAAAGTTTTGCTAGGGCAGGCTGTGTTCGTGGGCAGGGGAGAAACTGCCTGGGATAGTGTTTTGAGGGAGGGAGAAATGTGCTTTTTAAAGAGAAATGTGATTTTAGAATTGGGGTCCAAGCACATGCATTCGAGTACCCCATCATTTTAATTCATTTGAATGTTGAATAGGTACTCAATAAATATTTATTGAGTGAATGGAACTCTCTGATTAACCTACATTTTTATGTATTGGTACAGTATTTAGATGAAATATGGATACAACCTTAGTAGATTTAAGACCAAACCACTTTTGAGCTGTTACTGCTGTATATCTCATCACAGCTTTTATCCTCACCTATAAGTAACTTAGTGGTAGCAATAAGTATTTCTGTTGTAACTGGAGAAATCATTGCAGAATGCATGCCCTTCTTTTTCCCTTCCCTTGCTTATATATCTCTTTGTGACCCTGGGCAAGTCATAGAATTTTTCATTGGCCCAGACAGCCTTCTACGACCTTAAACTGCAGAGTTAACTAGCATGTATTAAGCACCTATCATGTGTCAGGTACCATAGGCACTGAGGCTACAGAGAAAAGAGAAGAAAAAAATATGATAACTGCTCTGCATTGACTCAAGGCATTTCTTCACTACGAATAACCTACACCAATGAAATCTCAGACTCAGACCAGAAAAAAAAGGATAATAACAGTTGATATTTATAGAATGCCTCTCTCTACTCACATAGATAGTGCCTTAGTTCAAGACCCTTATCACTTCTGTCTTGGATAACAGAAATGACTTGCTAATTGGTTTCTCTGCCCTATGTCCTACCAAGCCAGGCCAGGTCATCGTATATACTGTTGCTAAAATGGTTTTAAATGCAGATCTGACCTTGTCACTACTTCCCTCAATAAATTTCAGTAGTTCCCTATTGCTTCTAGGATTAAATATAAACTCCTTAATTGGGCATGTTAGCTCTTTACAACCTTGTCTCAATCTACCTTTTTTCCCTAGCCTCCTCATATCTTATTCCTATACTACTCCCATACCCTTATTCTACCACCCAAATAATATGGCCTTTTCTCTGTTTTTCATACAGGACACTTTGTTTCAGGTTTCCATGCATTCACGATAAAGACTTCCCTGTACCCCCATTCTTGGAATGTACTCACTCCTCATCACTCCTCATAGAATTCTTATCTTTTAAATCATAGCTCAAGCATCTGCTCTCTCATCCTCCTCCCATTGCTGAGTTTCTCTGAGGGCCTCCATTTTGGAAAAGGGTCCAGTCTGGTCAAACTTAATTCCCTTCCTGGCTGTGTTTCCAGCTTTAAAGACATCAATACCATGCTTCTACTGCAGTGTTATCCTGGGACCCTTCTTAGTACTTGGGAGTCTCCTCACCTTGATACATCCACCTTCCATATCAGCCCCCTCCGAGTTCCTCTTAGTTTCTATTTTTAAGAGGGACCAAGGTTGGCTATCCTTTATTGCTTTCCTGGCTATGCTTCTGACTTTCTGTACTTCAGCAGCATGGCCCCATACGAAGGTACCTTCGTCCTCCCTACCTGCTTTTCAGTTCTCTGTGGGATGTTGTCTTCCTCAAAAATATATAAGCTCTTTGAGTGCAGGGACTAGCTTTTTGCTTGTTTTTGTAACCACAGCACTTAGCATAGTGCCTGGAACTTAGTGTAGAATAAATAATCTACCTCAAGTATCCTTTTCTACATGAAGTCTTTCCTGATCCTTCCAGATGTTAGCAGCCTCCTTCCTTAGACCTCCCTTTGCCTTCCTTCCTTCTACTTTATGTTTAACTATATTGTATTTATTTGTATTCATTCTCCTTATATTTATTCTATGATATCCCCCAACCTTTTAAAATTTTTATTCATGTCTTCCCAGAAAACCATATAGAGGATATATCTAATAACCTAGAGACATGGGTCTTTTAGTATCCTAACACTGCAACCCATGGGCTGTTCATAGCATAGCATAGTGAATTAGAAAGTTGGACTTGGAATGAGAAAGGCCTGTGTTCCAATCAATCACACCTTAAACATTTACTAGCTCTGTGTCAGTGGGCACCATTTACTTGTACTACATGTCAGTTTCCTCATCTATAAAATGGGAATAATATCACCTATATCACAGAATTGTTGTGAAGTTTAAATGCAGTAATAAATGCAAAGCATTTTTCAAATATTAATAAATGTGAGTAAAATAGATAAATCCCCCTCACTCTTGATATATGACCAGCCCATTTTCTTTTCTGTTTGTACATTTCCTAAGTGATATCATTTCTGTCACTCATACACAAGTCATCATTAGGAGTATTCAGCTCATACCCATTACATGTTTTTCATTTCTCTTTGGGTCATCTGCAATTTTGTACTGTGTTGTTCCATAATTCAAAAGCTACAGAGCATAACTTAAATAATATTTTTAAATTGATAGTATAAAATGAAATAATATAAGATGAAATTGCAAGAGATAGTCAAGGGATGATTTGTTTTTCTTAAATTGTCCTGCCCCGCTACTAGAACATAAACTTCTTGAAGACAGCAACCGCATCTCAAACGTCTTTATATCTCAGTTGGAAGCAGTACAGCTTTGAATGTATAGTAAGTGTTCATTCAGTATTCACTATGATTCTCAAGTAACCTTGAACTTCTTTGTAAGATCTATTAATTTCATATATATTGCCATATACAAACTAATGCAAATTACTTTTAAAAATCAGCTTCATCCCCTACACCTGTAGACCTTTCACTCCATGAGTTGTAGGTACTTTTCTTTTAAGGTCGAAGAGGAGTCAGAAAACTTTCAAAAATGAAATATCAATGATCTGACCTTAATTTATCCACCTCGGTAAAAAGGAAAGGGAGAGCATACAGACCACTTCTCAAAGAAGGGAAAGGAAAGGAAACACACCAACTTTCATGGGATTGTAACAATGTCCTGATTCATGATGATGGTAGGAGGGAAATTGTGGGATGGAGATCAGCTTGCATGATGCTAAAAATCAGACTGTATACCCCTTTAGAACAAACCCCTACCTTCCCCCGCAAAAAAAAAAACAAAAAAAGAAACTGAACAGAATAAATCCAATAGGCTGTTGACTTCTATGTTATAAAATTCTTTTTACAAACTAGCAGCAGTTTTTTTGGAACTAGAAAATTCCATGTTGAATTGTGCATTTGCCAAGTGGGTGGTGTAATGAATGTTGGTTGGTTGGTCTTAATGAATGTAAAGAATGCAGTTCCTAGAGGCAGGGGATGTGCATTTAAATTCGGGTCTAACATTAGCTTGTATTTTTAATTAAGCAAATCACTTGCTCTCCTTGAAATTCATTTTTTAAACTATTAAATGAAAATGAGAGGCAGCATGATGAAGCAAAGAACTAGCCTTAAATTCAGAAAGACCTGGGTTCCAATCCTGCCTCAACAGATACTAGATATGAGCCTATGTGAATAAGTTAACCTTTGAGTGACTCAACCATCTCTTTGAAGTCTGAAGTTGTACAGCAATTCTTGACCTGCATTGGTGAAAGTGGTTTTTGTTGCTTATTTGTTTGTATTTCCCTCTGAGAATTCTTTACACTGATGAAATTGCAGAAATGATTAAAAAATAGTGATAACAATAGCTGACATATCTAGGATGCTTTAAGATTTTTCAGATCTTCCCAAGAACTTTGTAAGTTAGATACTACACAGTTATCCCTTCCACATCACAATTTTCCCCACTGCAGTTCCCTATATTGCTGGACAGCATAAGAAATTAAATAGAAATTAAGGGTGAATTTTGCAGAAGCTGTAACCAACATGTAAAGGCCAGATGATGACACAGAAAAAGTATTTTACTTAACATTGACCTACATATAGCCCATGACCAAATACTTAACCCAAATTTTGCAATAAATGCCCCATAAAAGAAAAAAGAAAAAATTCAGACTTCTTCTCTGGTATGAAGGAAAGGCCAAAAAATTTTACGCAGATTTTTCAGATCACTTCTAACCCCCTGGATGTGGAAGGAATAGCTGTAATTATTTTATTTTCTTCTTACAGAGAAGAAATCTGAGGTTGAAAGAGGTTAATGACTTGTCCATAGTCATTCAGGTCTGCAATCTCTGCATCCAAGGATTATCATGGAGAAAGCACTTTATAAACCTGAAAAAATTAAATCCATGTGAATTATCCAGATTTACATTGATATTGTTACAGCAAATAGTTATTTGATCTTTAGTTGCCTCCAAATTTATTCCCTCTACCTCCTTTACATTTCAATAGCTCTCCAACACTATGAAAAGTATACTATTCTGGGGGGCTGGAGCCAAGATGGTGGAGTAGAAAGACTCACGTATGCTAGCTCCGAACCCACAGCCCATATATTTCCTGCAAGAAGAACTCCCCACGAATTCTGGAGCACTGCAAGGCACACAGAAACATAGTGGAAAAGATTTCCATTACAGAGAGCCCTGGAGAGTGGTCCCCAGGGGTCCATCGCACTCCAGAAAGCAGAGCCCACCCCTGTGTTGCCCTGGTCACTCCCAGAGGAGCAGATCCGAGTAGGCTTCAGGGACAGAACTTCTGGTGGCCAGGAATGTCCCTCCACCCACAGACGCTACAGGTCAGTGAGAGAGACTTCTGGGCTGGCCAAGACTGGAGCAGGGTGTCTCCATGACTCGGGCCCCCTCAGGAGGCAACGGCAGAGGCAGTGGCGGTGGTTCGGGACTCCCCAGCAGCAGGCAGAAGTTCAGGGTCATTACCGAAGGTCTCTGCATAAACCCCCTGAGGGAACTGAGCCTGGGACCCTGCCCCCACCCCAGCACCAGAACTTAAGCTCACATTGAATAGCAGACCCACCTGCCGCGGAAAGCCCATTTGAATCTCAGACCTCAAGCACTAGCTGGGCAGATCTAGGCGGGGGTGGACAGGAATCTCAGAACTCAAGTAACTGGCTGGGAAAATGCCCAGAAAAGGGAAGGAAAATAAGACTATAGAGAGCTACTTTGAGGGGGTACAGATGTTCCCACCTTTCAATTCTGATGACGAGGAAATATTCTTACCATCAGGGAAAGACATGGAGGTCGGGGTCTCTGTATCCCAGACATCCAAGGTGGATGTCCGGTGGGCTCAGGCCATGGAAGAGCTCAAAAAGGATTTTGAAAATCAAGTTAAACAGATGGAGGAAAAACTGGGAAGAGAAATGAGAGAGATGCAAGAAAAGCATGAAAAACGGGCCAATACCTTGGTAAAAGAAACCCAAAAAAATGCTGAAAAAAATTACACCTTGAAAAATAGGCTCACTCAATTGGCAAAAGAGGTGCAAAAAGCCAATGAGGAGAAGAATGCTTTCAAAAGCAGAATTAGCCAAATGGAAAAAGAGGTTCAAAAGCTCACTGAAGATAATAGTTCTCTCAAAATTAGAATGGAACAGATGGAGTCTAATGACTTTCTGAGAAACCAAGAAATCACCAAACAAAACCAAAAGAATGAAAAAATGGAAGAGAATGTGAAATATCTCATGGGAAAAACAACTGACCTGGAAAATAGATCCAAGAGAGACAATTTAAAAATTATGGGACTATCTGAAAGTCATGATCAAAAAAAGAGCCTAGACATCATCTTCCATGAAATTATCGAGGAAAACTGCCCTGATATTCTACAACCAGAGGACAAAATAAGTATTGAAAGAATCCATCAATCACCGCCTGAAAGAGATCCAAAAAGAGAAACTCCTAGGAACATTGTGACCAAATTCCAGAATTCCCAGGTCAAGGAGAAAATATTGCAAGCAGCTAGAAAGAAGCAGTTCCAGTATTGTTAAAATACAATCAGGATAACTCAAGATCTAGCAGCTTCTACATTAAGGAATCGAAGGGCGTGGAATAGGATATTCCGGAAGTCAAAGGAACTAGGACTGAAACCAAGAATCACCTACCCAGCAAAACTGAGTATAATACTTAAGGGGAAAATATGGTCTTTCAATGAAACAGAGGACTTTCAAGCATTCTTGATGAAAAGACCAGAGCTGAAAAGAAAATTTGACTTTCAAACACAAGAATGAGAAGAAGTATGAAAAAGTAAAAAGCAAAGACAAGTCACAAGGGACTTACCAAAAGTGAACTGTTTACATTCCTACATGGAAAGACAATATTTGTAACTCTTAAAACTTTTCAGTGTCTGGGTAGTTGGTGGGACCACACACACATACACACACACACATACATGTGTGCACGCACACACATACACACACACGTACACACGTGCACACACATACAGAAACAGAGAGCACAGAGTGAATTGAATAGGATGGGATCATATCTTAAAAGAAATTAAGGTAAACAGTGAGAGAGAAATGTAGGAGGAGGAAAGAGGGTGAAATGGAATGGGGTATATTATAACTTATTCAAGAGGCAAGCAGGAGACTTTTTAGTGGAGGGAAAAAGAAGAGAGCTGAGAAAAAAGCAAGAAGTTTACCCTCATCACATTCGACTAAAGGAAGGAATAAAATGCACACTCACTTTGGTATGAAAACCTATCTTACAATACAGGAAAGTGGGGGAGAAGGAGATAAGCAAGTGGGGGGGATGATGGAAGGGAGGGCAATGGGAGGAGGGAGCAATTTGAAGTCAACACTCAGGGAGGGACAGGATCAAAAGACAGAAGAGAAACAATGAGGGGCAGGATAGGATGGAGGGTAATACAGTTAGTCTTACACAACACGACTATTACGGAAGTCATTTGCAAAACTACACAGATATGGCCTATATTGAATTGCCTGCCTTCCCAAAGGGAATGGGTGGGGAGGGAGGGATGGGGAGAATTTGGAACTCAAAGTTTTAGGAACAACTGTTTAGTATTGTTCTTGCTCCTAGGAAATAAGAAATACAGTTAATGGGGAATAGAAAGTCATCTGGCCCTACAGGACAAAAGAGAAGATGAGGACAGGAGAAGGGAGGGATGATAGAAGAGAGGGCAGATTGGTGATGGGAAAAATTAAAATGCTCGGTGTATTGGGGTTGGGGGAGGGGAGAAAAAGGGAGAAAATCTGGAACCCAAAATTTTGTGAAAATGAATGTAAAAAGTTAAATAAATAAATTTTTATTAAGAAAAAGTGTACTATTCTAATTTTCTTCCTACCCTGACCATAAATTAAAATGTAAGGGAAAAGTAGAGTTGATAGACTATTCGATTTCAGAGTGAGAATGGACTTTAGATATCATGTAGTCCAATGGTAACAGTGCCAGAATTCAAGTGCAGCTTTTTTGCCTCAAATTCAGAGTTGACTACTAGAAAGAAATAAAGAAATTCTTGGGTATGACAGTCTACAGAAGTAAGTCTCCCAAATATTAACCATGGAAGAATTGAAATTTGTAATATGAAATAAAATTCGAAGGTTATAATTTGGACAGGTAGTCAAATATCCCAGGTTTATTTTCTATTGTGTTTAAAACGAGGCGTCCAAAATTCCAGCTACACCAAATGTTGCCCTTTATTTACTGTCTCCTCCTGAACTGTCCTTAAGATACCTGCTGAACATATGAAAATTTTTATGTCACTTATTCAATCACCTATTGGTACGAATGCGAAGCATAATTTGAGTGAGTATGGTTTGGCAAGAGATACCTGCTTAGATCTTTCTTCCAGATCACAATTCTAGGAAAGAACACCCTAATGGAGAGGGTAATTTAGCCTGAATCGCTCTTTAATCCCTGGGCATCTTTTGACTGGCTGACAGTCAAATGAAAGTGTGTTTTTTCAGCTGCATGGTCTGCTGGGCTTTCATTAATCTACCATGTTTTAATATCCATTAGTGCGCATTAATCTAAAAGGATGGATTTGGGGCAGAGATTCCATTTCTCTTGTCTTTTCTAATTTTCCATCCTCAGAGGAAGTTTATATTTTTCCCTAGAATACTCCAAAGGGGATAAAGTTACTGAAACAGTGTTTGTCTATCTGATAGATTTGCCTCCTCACTCCCATCCCTTAGCTAAATGTGAAGAATTTCTTATTTTGGTGTCCCTGAAGAGTGTGCACATCTGTGCAACATAAAGCTGGGACATTTTCATCCTTTGTTGCCCACCAACAAAGCTTCCCCTATCTAGTCTTGTAGTGATATTGACAAGGTGGGCTATTTGTACATTGTCATTCTCATGCTGCTACTCTGAGAATATTTATGTTTGCACTCGGCACTAAGATCTGCCTCATTTAAATAAGAGTTCTCAAAATACACCTTGAGAAGGCAAAGTATTTCAGCTGGAAATCGTCCTTGCACAATCAAAAATTAAATGCGATGCTAATCAAAGGATGATGCCACTAGAATAATGCTCCATAGGAATTTCCATTCTCAAACTCTCTGATCTTGGTTAAAATAGGCTTACTGTTACATTTCACCAACTATTGGAAGTCTGCCTCAACCTGGTAAGTCTCATCTTTCCTAAATAGAGAAAAATTTCTCTGTTGAGTCTTTCTCTAGAATGGACTCTGATTTTTAGAGGCTGAAAAATCCATTCATAAAAATTCCTTTTTGGCAGAATTCAGAAATGGAATTCTTCCAACCAATCTGCATATACTAAATGCCCCAAAATAACTTTAATGCCATTTATTCTGTTTTAGAGTCTTTATCTGAGGAACTATAGGTCTCGATCACACCATAAATCATGTTAAATTTCTCATATTCACATCACTTTCAGAGAAGATAATGCAGTCTGGCCCAAAGAAGACCCAATGCACAATGTATTTTGAACATCCCTTCCGAAAACTACTTAACCTCTTGGCAGACATGAATTGCAAGAGGATAAATTATCCCTTAACTCACACTCTCCTCATGAGCATATATGGGGGAGATTCATGGAATACTGTGTTTAGACTAATGGGAAAGTGCAAGTAACTTTGGCACTGTAGAACACCCTGTGTCTGAGGGATTTTTCCCAGAAGGCTCTCTGACCATCTGAGATAAAGGTCCAATGATGCCATATGTTTTAAATCCACATCCATTTCTTCTGATCAACCTTCTAAGAAACAAAGTACTAAAGACTCAGGGAGATATAACCTTTTGGCCTGAATTAGATTCAGGTAATTGCTCAACATTGGTTTGACTTTGAACATTTGGCCCATGCATGAAATCAACTTTCATTCCCATCAGACTTTTCTTTGAATTGGATCCTCTATTGTGTTGGTGGTCAGATCAGAGAGGGTTCCTTGTTTTGGAAAATGCTAGCAAAGCCCTCCAAAGACCACACAAATAATGTACCTCTCCACCCCATAACTAAGTAAAGTCACAATCACATGAGCATAAATATATCAGCATGACAGTCCCCATTGGTCTCCCCTCCAGGCCTGTCTTTTTCAACAACGTGTATAATTAACTGCCTCTCTCTCAATTCTCACTGCAACCCTTGAAGGCCCCTCCATCTATGTTCAAAATGATGACATTGCTGTACTAAAAGTCTTTCATCACAATGGTTAAAGCCAAAAAAAAAAGGAAAACATATTGGCATGTTGGCACCTTATGCTGAACAACTTGTATATAAAATGCTGCAGAAAAGAAGCATATGTTCTTGATCCATAGTAACTGTAAAGTAAAACACATTATATTTAAGAACCAGTAAGGAATGTAAATGCTGAATAATAATATGCCCAAAGTCTCTCTCACTTAAATTAGAAGCTAATACTCAATATGACTTCTTTCTTTCCAAAATAACTGATAATAACCTAAATTCAGAGAGGGCTGATTGCAACCCAATGGGGTCTTCCGTTTGTAAAATGAATAGTAATTATCATTAGTTCATTCTCTGATACAACCCATGTGTAGCAAGGCTGAAAGTAATAACTATAGCAAAGGAATCATGCTGAAAACCATCAGGGCATTTTCTAAAAATTCTCTTTAGATAACATATACCAAAGTAGTTACCTGTGATCTCTTGGAACCACTACTCACATGTCAGTCTTCTCCAAAACAAAACCTTTAAAGAAAAAAACCACAGCTTGAGATTGTAGGGTTTTTTCTTTTTTTTTTTTTTTCTGTTTTGCAAGGACAAAGCTGACAAAATGTAGGACCTGTGTAGATATTTAAACAACACACACGACAGGGAAAGCCTTCAGCATATCTATGAAGAATCGGTCTTACAACAACATTCACTATACAGATGAGCCCTCAAATTAGTACAGGAGACATGAGTACTAGAACCGTTGTGGCTGATGAAGAGACACGTACACATACATACCTCTGCCACTGATCATGCCGCAAGGGCATTCATCAAATTAAGTACCAAGAGGAACAACACCTCTGATATCTCTTCATTTGGGGCTCCAGTAAATGAGGCACTAGATTAGGCCTGACAGAGGCGTAATGCAGCCTGAGCTTTTCCTGGTGTAATTAATTGGAACTTCGCCAGCTTGACAAATTGGGATGATGAATCTATCTTGTATGAATAGGAAAAAAAATGCATAATCAGTCAAAGATTTAGTTAAGACAGCTTCTCTCTGACTGCCTGCCATAGCGAAATCCATTAAGGCAAGGAAACATCACTTTAAGAAAGGCAATGTCCTTCATATGTTCAATTTATAACTTTTTGTTCTTGAATTTAATGGAACAGTCAACCTGGACATGTTTGACATGGAGGGGAGGAAAAGATGTCTTCTATGATTTTAAAAAATAACTGAAGTTGTCAATGACTTTTTTTGTACCATTAGAAATAAGTATATTTTCGCAGATCTTATGCTTAATTTTAAGATATTCTAATAGGAATTGTACCCCAAAAGGTACTTAAACTATAGAAATGATTTTGTGATCAAAAAAAGTTAAACATTTGTTTTCAAGGTTTTTTTACCCTTTTTCATACATTGCAGATTGTAATAGATTAAGTACATGAGTTACCTTTGCTTTCTCCTATAATTGATAGAATTTATATATATGTATATAAGTATATACATTACACACATACACACACAACGGAAATGGATAACTGAATGCATTAAAAATCTGACGGTATGCTGTTTACAAGAAACACATTTGAAACAGAGACACAGATACACAAAGTAAAAATAAGTGGCTGTAGCAAAATGTATTTGGCTGAGGTTAAAAAAATTCTGGGGCTAGCAATTATAATCTCAGAAAAAGCAAACGCAAAAATAGACCAAATTAAAAGACATAGGCAGGGAAACTATATTTTGCTAAAAGGTACCATAGACAACGAAGTTGTTATTGTTTGCCATGTGTTCTCAAAGATAACATCAAGGAAATGATACCATGATGTGCAAATGAACATATATAAAAAATGGTATCACATCCAGATTCTTAAAGGAAAAGTTGAATGAGTTAAAGAAGGAAATAGACAGTAAATCTATAGTATTGGGGAACCTCAACTTTCCACTCTAAGAATAAGATAAAGGTAATCATAAATAAATAAGAAAGAAGTGAAGGAAATTAATAGAATTTTAGAAAAGTTAGATATGATAAATCTCTGGAGAAAACTCCATGGGAATACTTTCTCTTCTTTTTCTCAGATGCTATGGCACCTTCACAAAAATGACCATAAAAAAATTTGGCATAAAAACCCACAACCAAATGCAGAAAAGCAGAAATATTAAATATATCCTTTTCAAGCCACAATGTAATAAAATTATATTTAATAAAGGACCATGGAAACACAGATAAAAATTAATTAGAAGCTAAATAATCTAATACTAAAGAATGAGTGGGTTAAAGAACAAATCATAGAAAAATAAATAATTTCATTAAAGAGAATGACAATGATACAACAAAAAATTTATGGAATGCCACCAAAGTAGTACTTAAGGGAATTATATCTCTAAATGATTATATTTTTAAAAGTAGAGGAAAAAGTAAATCAATGAATTCGGCATATATCTAAAATAATTAGAAAAAGAAGAAATTTTAAATCCCCAATTAAAAACCAAACTGGAAATCCTAAAAATCAAAGATAATTTTAATTAAATTCAAAGAAAACCATTGAGTTAATAAATAAAACTAGAAGCTGGTTTTGATACCAGTATCAAAAATGAAAAGGGTGAATTTGCCACCAATGAAGAAGAAATTAAAGAATTATTGGGAGCTATTTTGATCAATTATATGCCACTAAATTGGACCATTGAAGTGAAATAGATGAATATTTATAAAAATATAAATTGCCCATATTAACACAAGAAAAAACAGAACTCTTAAATAATACCATTTTAGAAAAAGAAATTGTAAAAGTCATCAATGAGGGCCCTAAGAATAAATCTACAAGACCAGATGAATTCACAAGTGAATTCTATCAAACATTTAAAGAACAATTAATTCAAATACTATATAAACTATATGGAAAAACAGGCAAAGAAACCCGATTCCTTTTATGACACAAATATAATGACGATACTCTCGACTAAAAATTAGATCAAAAACAAAAAAAACTATAGATAAACCAATTTCCCTAATGAATCTGCAAAAATTTTAAATATAATCCTAGCAAGGATATTACAGCAATATGTTACAAAGATTATATACTCTGACTAGGTGGACTGTATACCAGGAATGCAGGGGTGGTTCAATATTAGGGAAACTATCAGCATAATTGACCATATCACTAGCAAAACCAATAAAAATTATATGATTATTTCAATAAATTTCAATAAATAAATTATTTCAACAAATATTTCAAAAAATTATATGATTATTTCAATAAATTTCAATAAAATTATATGATTATTTCAATAAATTTCAATAAATAAAGAAAAAGCTTTTGACAAAATACAATACTCATTTCAATTAAAAATGCTAGAAAGCATAGGAATTAATGGAGTTTTCCTTGAAATAATAAGTAATTCCTATTTAAAATCAAGAGCAAGCATTATCTGTAACATAGATGAGCTAGAAGCCTTTCCAGTTAGATCAGGTGTGAAGCACTATGTTTGGTATAACTCAAGAAATGCTAGCTATAGCAATAAGACAGGAAAAAGAAATTAAAGGAATTAGAATGGGCAAGGAGGAGACAAAACTGTCATTCAGCAGACAATATGATGATATACTTAGAGAATCAAATAAAAAACTAGTTGAAATAATTAACAGCTTCAGTAAAGTGGTAGAATCATTAGCATTTCTACATAGTACCAACCAAGTCCAGCAAGAAAAGACAGAAAGAGAAATTCCCCTTAAAATAACTGCCGACAACATAAAATACTTGGGAGTCTGTCAAGATACCTATATGAACACCATTATAAAATATTTCTCAAACAAATTAAGTTGACTATAAACAGCTTGCAGAAATGTTAATTACACTTGGGTAGGCCAAGCCAATATAATAAAAAAATTATAATTCTACTTAAATTAATTTTCTTATTCAATGCCATAACAAATTACCAGAAACATTTTATCGAACTAGAAAAATAACAATATTCATCTGAAAAAAAAAGGTTAAGACTATCAAGGGAGGGGAAGAAAACAATTATGAATGAAGGTGGGTTCAGCAGTACTAGATCTCAAACTATATTGAAAAGTGGTGATCATCAAAACAAGCTGGTACTGGATAAAAAATAGAGTGGTAGATCAGTGGAATAGATTATATATACAATGCACAATAACTGTAGTAGTCTACAGTTTGTAGTAGTCTAGTGTTTGACAAACCCAAAGATACAAGATTTTGGGACAAGAACTCACTATTTGACAAATATTGCTGGAAAAACTGGAAAGCAGTTTGGAAAAACTTGGTATAGATCAACATCTCACACTGTATACCAAGATAAAATTAAAATGGGTATATGATTTAAACATAAATTAAACATAAACATAAAGGGCGATATCATAAGCCAACTAGGAGTACATGAAGTAGTTCACCTGTCAGATTGATGGGAAAGGGAAGCATTTATGATCAAACAAGAGCTAGAGAGCATTACAAAAAGGAAAACAGATAATTTTGACTAAATCAAATTTAAAAGTTTTTGCGGAAACAAAACCAATGTAGCCAAGATTAGAAGGCAAGCAGGAAACTGAGGTGGTGGGGGGAGTAGAAATCTACAGCAAGCTTCTCAAATAAAAGCCTCATCAAATATATAGAAAAGTGAGTCAAATTTATAAGATTATGAGTCATTCTCCAATTGATAGATAAATAATCAAAGGATATGAACAGGCAGTTTTCAGAGGAAGAAATCAAAGCTATCTATAGTCATATGAAAAAATGCTCTAAATCACGATTGACTAGAGAAATGCAATTTAAAACAACTCTGAGAAACTACCTCTCATATATCAGATTGGCTAATATAATAGAAAAGGAAAATGACAGATGTTGGAGGGAATGTGGAAAAATTGACGCACTAATACCCTGTTATGGAGTTGTGAACTGATTCAACCTTTCTGGAAAGCAATTTGGAACTATGACCAAAGGCTACCCTTCAATGCAGCAATATCACTTCTTGGTCTATACCCCAAAGAGATAGAAGAAAATAGGAAAGGACCAAAATGTGCAAAAAGTATTTATAGCAGTTCTTTTTGTGGTGGCAAAGAACTGGAAATTGAGGGGCTATTCATCAATTGGGAAATAGCTGAAAAAGTTGTGGTCTTTGATTGTGACGGAAGGCTTTTATGCCCAAGCAGTGGCAAACAGGATACTTTCAGAAAAACCTGGGAATACTTACATGAACTGACAGAAAGTGAAATGAGCAGAACCAGAACATTGGACACGGTAACAACATTGCAATATGATCAGTTGTGAATGACCTAGGTATTCTCAACAATACAACGATCTAGGACAATTCCTCAGGAATTCTGATGAAAAATGCTAGCCACTTCCAGATAAAGAACTGATAGAGTCTGTCTGAATGAAGATAGAAGCATACTTTTTAAAAACTTTTTTTTATTATTCTTTGGGTTTTTGGTCTGTGTTTTCTTTTGCAACATGGCTAATATGAAAATGTTTTGCATGACTGCACATTTGCTTCCTCAAGTAGGAGGAAGGGGAAATAGGGACAAAAGAATTTGTAACTCAAAATTTTCAAAAAACTAATGTTGAAAAATTTTGTTTACATGTAATTGAGAAAAATGAAATAAAAATTAAATGAGAAATATATATACACACACAAATATATGTATATGTTTGATGCTTTCAAACTATGTCTACATGAAACACAATGAAGTTACCTAGTTAATCTGATATAGGCTGAGAGTCAGACCTAATCATTCAGGCCCTCAAATCCACTTTGGGACCTGATTCATTGACACGGACCAAATTCACTATACATTTGCATTCTAATCTATCCGTACAGGGCCCCCAAAAAGCCAAGGAAAAGAAGATTTCATGTAAACATATGTTTTTACTATGCTATCTGTAAACAGTTAATGTTATTTAAATTTGTGTGTATGTTTCACAATTATCCATATTTCTACTTAAGTAACTAAGTTAATCTGTTTATACTTACTCTCAAGAGTTTTTCAAGAATGAAAGCTATCTGTAGCTTTCAAAAGGAAAGCAATTTGGGCCATATTTGGGAGAACAGGTATTTCTTCTACCTCCCCAGCTATAGCTGGTGATGAGGGACTCAGTTTCAAGCTACGCATGACTGTCCTTGGGCTCATGTACATTAAGGCTCTAAGAAATATGGTTAGTTTAAGATGATGCAAATATGAAGACCTTAGACCCTATCTCATAGACAATTGGACACAAACCCTGCAATTCATACATTGAGTCATTTGCTCTTGGGCCCTAGCCAGTCTGACAACTCCATTTAAATAAGCCACCTGTTGAGTGGGGAGTTTATAGAGCTAAGTGCTCTTGAAAGCATTAGCCAAAAAGTCTATTGAACTTATTCACTAAGGCGTGAAGCAAAAGGGTTTTGAAGGCCTGGAATAGGGGTGATATTGTGATCTAGACCTTGTGCAGGGGCAGTTCTTGCGTGCTTTTAAGAATGGTCACTCTTTTGTCCCTCTACTTCTACTAGAAATGGCTTATTAAAAACAACAAAAAAAGATATCTGTGTGAAACTCTGCCAACTACTACCTTGAAAATGGGCACTGCTGTCCTATAATTTGAATCACACCTTAGCTTCAAATAGCAAAATGCTTTTTCTTGCACCCATAAAAACTTTTTATGCTCAGTGAAACTTAAAAAGTAGGAAGGTACCCAATTTTCCTTTTGACAGTCTTTTTATTGTCTTTTTATAAAGATGTACAGCTTGCCACAGGCACCCTTACTGACCAAGCAACACCTCCTTTACAGGAGGTGGGGCAGGAAAGGAGGGGGGCCCTTCTCCACTGTGGAAAGCTATTTAGTTTACTATTAAAGAAAGCGAAAACATTTTTTGCTTGAGGGCCTAGAACTTACACTTAGTAACAATATAAACCTAGAATTCTGACTTTTTTATGATACTTTCAAATATCTGCGTGAATGGGAGACTGTCATAGTATGGATGCCTACAATCCATGGACAGAGAAAATCACTACTAGATTACTACTTCCTGGTGGGCAGGGACTGACTTTGTATCTCTCAGAGTCCAAAACAGTGTTCCTGACTTAAGAAGTATTTGAGAAGTGATTTCTTTTCGTTGAATTGAAGTCTATATTAGGCCATCATTCCAAGGAACTCACTCTTAGGTCCCAAGAAAACAAGATTTAGCTATATAAAATCTTAAAAATGTCTCTGTATAGCAGGGCACTAGATTCCTTAGAATAGACAGTTTCTCAATGCATTGGATCTCCTCTATATATTTGCACCAAACACTGTCTTTTCCAGAAGGAGCTAGTCTGGTTTGAAAACCCTATGGACTTTCATTTTCAATTTGTAGAATCTGAAATTTAGTGCAAATCTCTCTATGGTACAGATATATATGTGTGCACACATACACCTAATGCAGATATGTATATATGTACGTATCATGCGATTATGTGGCAAGCCTCAGACCTACTTATACTTTAGATCCCATCCAGCTACCCAAGCAGGCCCTCTTGAAATATATCCACTCTGCTGCCACAACATGTATCCCTCCACTTTCTGGAAGGAGGGGATGGTTGGTGAAGGGTACACATGAAACTGACTCCATATATCTGAAGAGTTATCATGCAGAAAACTTGCTTTGTTTGCCCAAGAAAGTATACCTAGAAGCATAGGGAAAGTAGCCAAGAGGAAAATTTAAGCTTGATGTAAGGAAAAACTTTTTAATTGTTAAGAGACACCCAGGAATGGAATAGGCCACTCTAGGAGGTAGCAAGTTCCCACTCTCTGGAAATCTACAAGCAAAACCTCAATGACCCCTTGTCTGATGAATTGTAGTGGGGATTCTTTGGGGGCTGTGGATTTGAGCTTGGGTATGGACTGCATTGGTTTCTGGTTATTGAGATGCCTTCCAACTCTGGCATTCTAGGATTCAAGAACCACTCTACGTTGTCACTTTGCACCTAAATTGGAATATAAACTGCATTACCTTAGGCAAGTTAACTAAAAATCCACCTTCCATGGGGAGCCTTCCCTATTCTCTCAATTCCAGTGTCTTCCTTCTATAACTTCCTATTTATCCTGTATATGGCTGGCTTTGTACATATTTGTTTGCACATTATCCTCCCTCATTAGACTGTAAGTCCCTTGAGCGCAAGGACTGTTTTTTTTCCCTTTTTGTATCCACACAGTACCTGATACATAGTAGCAAACAAATAAATATGTGTTGATTGATTGAATTTCTTTAAGTAATTTTACTTATCTGAAAAATGAAGATGATAATCTGAACCATCTTCCTCACAAGGTTGCTTAAAGAAATGAATGAGACGTTTTTTCCTAATGTATACAGAAGGGAAAAATCACTAGAGGGTCAAAAGTCTTATTCAAATCCATGCTCTGAGACTTCACTTCTTAGGTGACTGAAGATTTCACTTAATCCAAGTCTCAGTTTATTCAATTGTGAAATGAGAAAAATAATTTCTCCCTCACAAGATTGTTGTGAGGAAAGAATTTAATAAGCCATAAAGTTCTATGTAAATGTGCACACTGAAACATAGGCATCGAGGGATCACTGATCAGTATAAGAATGAAGAAGAGATGCACGAGGCCATTGAGAATGCCACAACTGCACCCAAGTCAGAATCAGGCAACAGTGACGGAAGTCAGGACAGATAAGCCATCATCAAGATAAATCAAAATAGCAGAAATGAGATCAGAGATCTGAGGGCTTTCACAGTAAAGAGGCAAGCCCAAAGGAAAATTAGTGACAACACACACCAACGTTGAAGCAGCTCACTCCTTTTATCTTCTGGTTTTCCTTTTCTTCCTCCTTCCCTCCTGGAGTTTCTGAATTTTTTAGCAATTCTTCTGTGGTAAGAACCATTTCCAGTAGTCCGGGTAGGGCCAGGTGATTGAAGGCAATTGAAGGGAGTACTAGGAAAAATAAGAACTTTTGGTAGACAAATGGCAGAATCTAGGATTTACTAGTGGAGGGAATGAAGGTGTCAAAATGAGTCCTGGAACCGACAGAGTAAACCTCACTAGGAAGGTACTGTTTTGTAATGGACTGGGGTCTAGTCTGGACCCTAGGTTGGTATACTGTGAACTGAATAATTTTTGGTCACAAGAGGTGAGGAAGAGACCAGAGACCAGGTATCAAGTGAAGCACAATCAATGGATTTTAGATTGAGGGATGAGCAATTTAATTTAATGAGGTCATGTCATTGTTCTAAGTGCCGGGGAATCTGAAGGTCAAAAAAATATCTCTTACCCTCAAGAAGCCTAAATTCTATATACAGGATGTAGGACATATAGGGTTAGAGAGTAAAATCATGATTTTACTGATAGAAATCTGAGTTCAAATACTGACCCAGACATTACTAGCTATGTGACCCAGGGCAAGTCACTTAATCTGTTTGCCTCAGTTTCCTCAAATATAAAGTAAGGATAACTACAGCATCTACCTCAGAGGATTGTTGTAAGACTCAAAGTGTTTAGCACAGTGCTGGCACATAGTAGGCTCTATAAAAATGCTTATTTCCTTTTATTCTGCCCAGGACGAGTGACTAATCTTTCTATGAGTTAGTCATATGGGGACATCCCATCTCCCAAAGTTATTGTGAAGGATAATTAAATAAGCTGAATTATGTACCTAGCATTTCTGAATGTTCAACTGATGAGTTTGGAATTCTGTAAGTCAGAGAACTAAAGTTGTATGAAAGGGAGAAGCTCACAAGTCTTTCCAGCTGAGTGCTAGGTAGAGTTTAGAAAAAGGTAGTTATTATAGACCAATCTCCTGCATACATCTTGGAATTTAAGAGCTGGAAATCCCTTTAAATCTCACTTCTCTCGTTTTACAGATGGAGGAACCAAGAATCCAAAAAAGGTAGATGGTGCATTGGATAGAGCACTGGACTTGGAGTCTGGAAGTCTTAAGTTCAAATTTGGACTCAGACATTTACAATCTATGTGACCTTGGGCAAGTCATTTAATCTCTGTCTCATCTATAAAATGGAAGCAATAAACTTTCAGGGTTTTGTGAGGATCCAATAAGACAGTATTTGTAGTAATTCACAAATCTTAAAGCACCATTTATATGCCATCTTTAAGATGCAGAAATATAAACTAACTTGCTCATGGCACAGCCTGGTCTAGAACCCAGCCTCTTGACTCCCAGTCTAGGATATTTTTCCCTGCCCATGGTCCTCTCAGGAGCAACTTCTACCCAGGTTTTAGAGTCATTGTTTTCTCATTTTTGGTGATTTCAAGATCCAAGAAAACAGTGATAATTTAGCACATGAAACAGCAAAAAGTCTCATGGCTTTGAACTGCCTTAAGAAGCTACAGAGAAGTAGAGTAAATAAACCTTTCATTCCAGTCACCCTGTGGGGGTACTGAATTGCAGCCTGTGGTTATTCCCAGTCCTGACCTCACACTTTTAATACGGTTGTTATGCTTTCCCACCAATACCTTCAAAAACCACTGACTTTTAACTTCCCAGAGCTCTGATCAAGTACTCTGCCAAATTAAAAGAAAAAATAAAATTCTCAGGGCCTGATTAGTTTATGAGATTTGCCTCAAAGTTGACCCACAAAGTTTTCTCACACTTAGAAAGCAGTGTCATGAGCTCACAAGATGATTTATCTCTCTCCAGTGTATCTGCAAGCCAGAGGTACAATCAAATTGGATGGTTTTGCCACTAGCAGACCAACTTTGAATACTTATTGCTTAAATAGCCAAATAGTGATCCAAGTTACAAATTTAAAACCAAGCTCTATGTACAAACAGCTGAGTGCCGCTGCCAAAGCATTGCTTGTATAAATAACATTAATGTAAATTTGATATTCTCTCCAGAAAAAAAAGAATTACAATCTGACATCACAAATGCTGAACTCTTATGGCTATGCACACCATGCTCCATAATATTCAGAGATGAGAGCTGTGGAAATGCAAATCTATAGTCATAATTCATGCTCATACAGCACCTCTTAAGCCAAGGGGCTCAACATACTCCACAAACAAACAGCATTGCCCAATTTTATTGAAGAAAAAACTAAAGCAGAGAGAGGTTGAAGTTTCCCAAGCTCCCAGAGCGGATGATGAACTAGTAATGGCCCTAACATTCCTGATCCATGAGCCATGTCTACAGGAAGGAATCTACAGTATCATTGCCCAAACTGTCTTTTCACAGCTTTCAATTCCTTCTCAAACCAGAGAAAATAAAATGGAGGCAAAAAGCCAAAATGGAAAGAGGTTGAGGTCAGTGTCTTTATAACAAAACTGAATCTGACGAGATCCATTAGCAAAAATCTTTCCATTAGCAAACACATTAGCTCTACAGCTTTAATATTCATATTGTTAAACTGAAGAAAAGATTTCTGGGCTAGGAGTGGAGAAAAAGGAGGTGAGAGTGGAAAACTTTTGGTTAGATTTAACAGATATTTATTAAGCACCTACAATGTGCCGTGCACTGTGCTAGATCCTGGGGAGACAAGCATGAAAATGAAACAGTCTCCATCTTCAGGGAGCTTATATTCTCTTTAAGAAGAGGAAGGAAAGGGAGAAATATAATGTACACAACACAGAGACTAAAACTGAAAATAACTGGGAACCCAAGCAAAGTCTGGGTTAATGGATTTGTCTCTGAAAAGAACTTCAGTTAGGAGGCACCCCAGAAGCCATCTACTCCAAATGCCACATTGTACAGATGAGAAAACTGAGACCTAGGAAGTGAAGTGACTTGTGAAATTTCCATCAATCAATAAGCATTTTAAATCACCTACTATGTGTACATTCTGGAGATACAAAGATTAATAGAGTGAAAAAAAATCCCTACTCTCAAGTTTACATTCTCTTGAGGGAGACAACATGTATTTACACAGATAGCTATAAGAAATTTAAGGGAATTTAAATACAAGGCAATTAGCGAGGGAGAGTATTAGCAGTTGTAGGCAATCAGTAAAGGTACCAGTCTTCAAAGTCTTTAGGTATTCAATGAAGACCCGGGGGGTGGCCAGTGTACAGGCGTAAAGATGGGACATAGAGAATCTTACATGAAGACTGTGAACAAAGCTTGACCACAGTGGGTGGGAAAGGGATTAATGTATAATGATGTTAGATTGAGGCCAAGTTTTTCAGGACTTTCAAAGCCAACAGAGGAGTTTCTACATTATCCTAGAAGCAACCACCAGAGCTTATTAAATAAAGGAGTGGCACGCCCCTAAGGAAGATTGCTTTAGCAGTTGTGAGCAAAGTAAACTGAAATGTGAAGAGACTTGAGTCACGGAGGGAATTTTAAAAAGCCATTGCAGTAGAACAGGTGAGAGATATTGAGTTCTTAAAATAGTGGTTTGCACAAGTAGGGGTTGGACATGAGAGGTGTTGTGAAGTTAAATACAACAACTTATCCTTATAACAACTCTGTGAGCTAAGTGCTATCATTGTTGAGGAAACTGAGGCAGACAGAGATCAAGTGACTTGCCCAGGTTCAAATGGCTAGTAGGTATCTGAGGCTAAATTTAAATTCAGGTCTTCCTGATTCCAAGATCTCATTTAGTAAGGATGGTCCCAAGATAATAGATATATAGTCCATTGGGTGGCAGACTTTGAAATACTTCCAACTTCTCAGAAACTTCCAGAACCTGCTTTCTCTCTAGTAACCTTTGAGAATCCAGGATCACCTCCACACTACAACAAGACATCATACTAGTATTTTAAGTGATGAAGGTTGACATGAAAACTCATTTCCCTAAGCCCCACTCCATTTCTTACATTCTCTCTTCATAACATTCCTTATATCCAGAATGGCCTCTACTTCCCCTGCCTCTATCATCTGCAATCTTCCACATTCATTAAAGCCAGGCCTCCTCCAGAAAGCTATCCCTGCTCTCCTCATCAATTAACAAGATATCCTCCCTCAGACCTCACACAGTTCTTGCTTTTTACCTCCTGTATTGTATACGTTTTTCGTGGTATTATTTCCTATGCACACGTAACATCTCTTTACCAGATGGTGAACACAATGAAAATAGGGGAACTCAATGTTGTTCAATGTGCAACCCTACCAGTCATATCCCAGACTGCACTAGCTTGAGGACTAAACCCAGTGAGGTCAAATCCAATTGTACCTTTTCCCATCCAGTCCATATGGATTTGTTATTTTTAATGTGGTGCTTTGCTCATAGTGTCTGCTTAATTGCTTTGTTGGAACTAAAGTTCTAGAAGCTTCTCCCCATAGGGAAAATCCTACATCGGATTACAACTAATTCAGGACCTGGCAATCAGAGATGGGTACACCCATTCATCCAGGTAGTCTTTCACTGGAAGAAGCAGCCGGGGCAAATCATCAGTTATATGTTACAGAGTTCCCATTACTAAACACTCCCACAGGACTTTCCTGTGCTGACAAGCTTTTCGGCTAAAATTGAACACCTAATTTTTCATGGCAATCTACATACGCACACACACACACTCACATGATCCTACTAGATTCACTTTGTAAACAAGACCTACTGCCCACTGCCACCTAGAGACTGTGTCGTATAGAGAAAAGGGCACTGGATTTGGAGATAGAAGCCCTTGGTTCAGCTTTGCTACTTACTCACCATTTAGTTCATCTCTGGAGAGCTTACTTTCCTCATCTGTAAAATGAGTTGGAGAATATAGACTACATAATTTCTTGGATTCCTTTCAGCTCTCAGTCTCGAGAGCCTACTTCCTCAGAATCCAAGTTGGAAGGGGCCATTTGGTCTAACAAATACTTGAGCAAGACTCCTCACTACAACATATGTGATAAGCAGTTATTTAGATTTTGGTGCATATAGTGCAAGGGAAACCCCCCACCTCTCAGGGCACCCCATTCCATTTTTGTCAACTCTAATTGACTACAATTTTGCATTTGTTCAATAATCCTTTGTGTGAACTTATATATTAAAGATGCTGGAAAAGTCCCTCAACCACTTTGAGTCTCACCGTCATCATCTGCAAAATGGGGTACTTGGATTCAGTGCTCTCACGTCTGATACTTGCTATCTTTCTTGCTATTGGGAATTCCCTTAACCGTCTTGCACCTCAGTTTACCTCATCTGTAAAAGGGGCTATACTAGACTGTGAAAAGCTTAAAAATCCAAAGGGAGGAATGTGAGCAAAAGTGAGCAACTACAGCTTCTTGAGCAAGGGAGTTACACACTCATTCCAAGTCAATTCTGCAAGGCCAGGCTGCACATGGGTGTGGCACGTTTGAGAGAAATTATCGACTACGAATGCTTGATTTTGTTCAAATAAGCTTAGTAGGGAACAGAAATGTCACTTGTGTCTGAAACCGTCTGAAATGTATTTTGTTTCATATTAACAGAGGCATGACTTCCCTCTCCTTGCTTTTTCTTTTCAAAATAGTTTCAGACTTTTGGGAACTTCCATCTTTGAAAATTCTTGCCTCCTCCAAGAATGTGCAGATAAAGCTCAGTTATGTGAGAAACCCCATCCTTTCCCTCCAATATGACTCAACTCCTCTATGACCTGAGGAAAATTCATCCACCTCTTCACCGGGAACTTTTCTGAACTTCCCATCTGTGGTGTTGGTTTAATCATGTGCTCACTCTTCCACTAGGAAAGGAATTGAGACCATATATTCATTTCACAGACTGCCAGACAGCAGATGGTAGCATTAAGTCACCAGCGGGTCAGTCTTGCCTTGAACTAGACACCAAAAAAGAAAAAGCATCTGGGTTTAATAACCACTCCTCCAAAGTGTCTTCTTTGGTGCCTAATCCCCTCATGCCATCTTTAGATTTTTTTCTTCCCTCCCTTGCTATTTGATTAACATGTCTGTCAAACATACTTTTAAAAATAAGTCATTGTAATTTTGTATGCTCTTGGCTATTCTTGAAAAGATAGCCATACAAATAAGACAAGCAATTTTCCTTCCAATTTTCAATGACTTTTCAGTTTTTCTTTCAACCTCAAATAATCTTCCAGTGAGAACCAGAAACTCTAAACATTCAAACTTCTCAGACTTTCTACACATAAGATTTAGAGAGTTAACGCAACTTAAAACAGATTAGTTATTTTTTATGGTTCTTTTCCAATAAAAACCAGAAACAAATATCTAGAGAGGAATTCTTTGTTATTAAGCATAGGAACTATTCTTTTTTTAATGAACATTTTTCAGTTAATTTGCTATGCATTGAACATTAAACAACAAAGCCAATTCAATTTTCTTTACAACTATTTTCCTTTTAAAAATGGATTCCTGCAGACAAAATGTCCCTAACGGCTTATTTGTTCCTTCCTCTATGTACTCTTCCCTATCTTTCTAGTTAGTTGTAGGCTGTGTGTATACTCTCCTGGGTTTTTTTCACATTATTTCATTTGTTTCCCAAATCTCTCTATATTTATCATTTTAAATTGCATGATGACATTCTATTACTCAATATATCATGGTTTATTCAACCATTCTACAACTGCTTTTAAGTTGTTTCCAGTTTTTTCATCATTAAAATTTACAAATAATGTTCAATAACTTATTGAGATGGAGATAAAGAAATATACAACTGAATGTCAAAAGTAGTCACTGACCTCAAGGTCATGATTTATTCATTTACTCTTTTTTATTTTCATTCTCAATAACCCATGTTAAAAACTCAATGGCCTTAGATATAACTATAAACCCTTCTAAAAATCTGATCTGAAAAATATAAGGCTGAATTACCCCTTAAAATTTGATGTAACTGCAAAACCAGGAAGTGATAGAGCCTATGCAAAAATGTTAAAAAAAAAAAAAAAAAAAGAAGAAGCAAAAGTTTCTCCTTAGGCTCTTCTAGTGTCCAGGAATGAAGACAAGGAGTCCAAAGCTGTAGAAGTACGAGTATCAGTTTCATTACTTACCATTTTGTCCAAGTTAATCATATTCTCTGGTCTTTGGTTTCAGAATCTAATAAGGGTCACAATAATACTTGTGGTGCTTAACATATGGGATTTTTATAAAGACCAAGCAAGCTAATGGATACAGAGTACTTTGTAACTACAGAGAGCTTAGAAAGGTCAGGTTTAAATTGAAAACTCTGGGTTTGGAGTCCAAAGACCTATGTTTAAATATGGGCTCTGCTACTTATTTTCAGTGACCTTAGACAAGTCATTGGGAAGTAGTGTGGTCTAGTGGATACAGCACTGGCTCTAAATACAGAAAACTTAAGATTCTAATCCTGCCTCTAATTTTTGCCACTTTTGTAACTTTGGACAAATCACTTAATCTTTCTGGCCCTCTGTTTCCTCATCAGTAAAATAAGGGGATTAAATCTCTGATGTCTTTTCCACTTCTAAATCCCATAATGCTATACCAGCCCCCAACATTGGCGCAATAGTCCTTCTGTACCAAACTGTACTAGCCAAATACAGCTTTGTATTTTTCCATTCAATTTTCATTCCATATCAATTTCCATTCACACAAGAATCAGGAGAAAAAAGAGGCAATTCTTTGTGCTGAGAATGTACCATATATACTCTTTCCTCTTCATCTTCTGCAGAGACAAGATTTCTTCTTTCTCTGCCTTAAATCATCCATTCTATGCAAGGATGATCAATGGTGTGCATCTCACCACAGTCATGTTCCTATTAGAGGAGACCCTGCTCCAATAAATTATTAGTATGTGCAGAATACATTAAAATGAATTATAGTAGCAATCAGATTCCCAGTGGCTTGGCAAGCCCCTTCCATCTTGGGTGACAGACTAGTTCCCTCAGCTTGGCAGAAGATAGTACCAAAAACTTAGCCCACTAACTTTGTAGGAACTGAAGCAACAATTTTGCCATTACCCTACGAGTAAGACACCAAACTACTCCAGGAAACTTCCTTAAGTTCTCACTACAACAGTTTAACATCCAAAGCATCAGAGATCATTATGCCTTAGATAACACAGTTGTAGTGTCTATCCACCCATGGTACAGTGTTTTATTACAGGCCATTGAAAATAATTAGCTGGTGACCCAGAAAACTGATATATAAAATCATTTTAATCACCAATATGGCTTTCAATTATACAGTGTAAACTTATTAACCTTTTTACTGCTGAGATTTGATTTATGGAATTTAGCTACATTAACATTATTGGAGAAGATAAAAAGTGTATTATATTATGTGTTGGGATTAACAACAGATAGCCGTTTTTCTGCCCATTGTGAAGACTTATAAGGCAGTGACAGACTTCTAGCAATTCCCTGAGGGTACTTTTGTTTCTTGCCCTCATTCAGAAGAGATTCAGTGAACACTTCCATTGAGTATAGCACTTCTCAAAGGTACCTTGACAGAGCCCACTAATTGGAAAGGCAACATGGTACCACAGAAAGAATATTCTGGAATCAGGTGCCGAGTTCTGACACCTGTGTAGGATCTTAGCCAATTCACTTCATTTCTGTGAAGATTCTTCTTCTGCCAAATGAAAATGTTGGGTTAGATGATCCCTAAGTTTTCTACTAGCTCTAAATGAATGATCCTCTGAAAACATGACATTTGATGAAATGCTATTAAAGCCATAGAATTCCAGAGGAGTGGTATAATATGTCAATGGTACAATGCTTCTCATGGAATTAGCAAGTTACTGCTTCACAGGGTAGCTGTAAGGATCCAGTGAGATCCTGTATATGAAGTATGCTTTGTAACTGCTTGGGTACTATATAAATTTCAATGGTTCCATGAAGCTGTGATTTCACTGGTGGATGTGTGGTACAAACCACAGCATCCTTGCTGTGACCTTGCTGTGATCCATGCCTTGACCTCCTGGGTATCTTTTATCAATGTTCTCCCACAAATCCTCCCTCTATCAGGGGCACACTGGGTATGATGGGTTCTACAGACTCAGAAGAGTGTCACACAGGCTGCCTGTTAAGCTTTCCTTTGCTCTTACTCCCTGAACAGTCTGAATCCTTTTCTAATCATGTTGCTCTGATTATATCTTTTTTTGTGTTTCTCCTTAATAATTTCTCATTTATAATGTGTTATAAACTGTCTATTCCCATCATGCACTTTTCCATTGACCATTAAGTGACCCACAACTTTAATTTTGGTTAATTTTTATTTTCTATGATTAAAAATTATACTGTATCACCCATAGAATATTAATTTTTATAAGATGGGCCTTCATTTCAGGAAGAAATTGAGGTTCATTCAAAGGACTAAACAATTTCCCAAATAGCATCCAACTCACTATTATCCTCCAATTCAACTCTAGTCTCAAGTTATTTTCATCCTTAATGCCTGTCCAAAACCTATGTGCTGATAAGCAAAGTTTATGGAGTATTCATCCAATGACTTTTCAGAGTAGGGAATTAAGCATTCTTTATCCACTTGGTTTTTGTTGTATGACTAGTTAGTCCCATTTCTTTTGAATCTGCAATTTTCTGGGACTTGATGGCAATGTCACAATTTCATCTAGAAGGAATCTCTCCTTCTTTTGAACACTGTAATAGACCTCCTCCACCATAGTGACAAATAACTTTGTTGATTTTATATTTCCTTGGTTCATGCCTCCTTTGATATTAACAACCATTGAATTAAGTTATCTCTCCCAGATTTCAAGGAATCTTCTAAGATTTTGATAGATGCTTAGGAGATACCTTGTTTGGAAAATAAGCCTTTAAAAGAGAATTTTACTCCATCAAATCCAGTGCTTTAAAAAATAATCACTAACAGTCAATAAACCCAGTGGGATCTTTTATTGTCTAGAACATTCTGTCAAATAGTGACTCTAGGGGGCAGAACCAAGATGGCACAGTAGAAAGACACATATACTCTAGCGCTTCTCTCACAGCCCACAAAAGACTTGTAGAAAATGACTATCAACAAATTCTAGAGCAGCAGAAGCTACAGAACAACAAGAGTGAAAGAGGTTTCCAGCCAAAGGTAACCTAGAAGACCAACAGGAAAGATCTATTTCATGGAATGCTGAGCAGAGCCCAGCAGCACTGGGAGGAATGGGACCTAAACAGACCTCCAGGGCAGAATTCTCAGAAGAGAGGGTCCTAGATCCCTGAACCCACAAGCAACAAAGAAAGCTCCAAAGATCAGTGGGAGAGGGCTTTCCAAGCTCGGAGAGAGGGGAACAGGGTTCCCCTAGCTCTGGCCCCAAGTGGCAGCAACAGCAGGAAGCAGAGGGCTACACGGAAGCAGCCTGGGTCCATTTTCCAGGTAACTCAGCTTAAAGCCTCTGGCAGAATTGAGGAGTTGATCTGAACCTCAGCCTTGAGCACAGTACTGGGGAGAGAAAGAGTACTAGGTAGGACCCTCCTCTTGACAAAGGATTCAGAAGTCAAGTAACTGGCTGGGAAAATGCCCAAAAAAGGAAAATTAAAATAAGAGCATAGAAGATTACTTTCTTGGTGAACAGGTGTCTCCTTCAATCTTTTTGGATGAGGAAGAACAAGGCATACTGTAAGAAAAAGTCAAAGCCTCTGCCTCCAATACCTCCAAAATGAATATGAAATGGGCTCAGGCCAAAGAAAAGCTTGAAAAGTGTGTCAGCAGCCTGCTAAAGAAGAAACAAAAAATGTGAAGAAAATAGCACCTTTAAAAAGAGACTGATTCAATTGGAAAAAGAGGTCCAAAAAGTCAGTGAGAAGGAGGCTTTAAAAAGAAGAATTAGCCAAATGGAAAAGAAGGTTCAAAAGCTTTGTTCAAAAGAAAAAAATAGTTCTTTAAAAGAGAGAATTGAGTTCAGGGAAGCTAATGACTATGAGATAAACCAAGAAGTTAAAAACAAAACCAAAAGTTTGAAAAAATAGAAGATAATGTGAAATATCTCATTGGAAAAGCAACTGAGCTGGAAAATAGATCCAGGAGAGAAAATTTAAAAATTATGGGACTACCTGAAGGCCACGATCAAAAAAAGAGCCTAGATATTATCTTTCATGAGATTATCAAGGAAAACTACCCTGATAGTCTAGAACCAGAGGGCAAAATAAATATTGAAAGAATCCACCAATCATCTCCTGAAAGAGATCCAAAAAGAAAAACTCCTAGGAATATTGCAGCCAATTTTCAGAGTTCCCAGGTCAAGGAGAAAATATTTCAAGCAGCTAGAAAGAAACAATTTGAGTATTGTGGAAATACAATCAGGATAACACAGGATCTGTAAGCTTCTACATTAAGGGATCAAAGGGCTTGGAACAGAATATTCCAGAAGTCAAAGGAACTGGGATTAAAACCAAGAATCACCTACCCAGCAAAACTGAGTATAATACTTCAAGGGAATAAGTGGTCATTTGACAATATAGAAGACTTTCAAGTATTCATGATGAAAAGACCAGGACTGAATAGAAAATTTGACTTTCAAACCCAAGAATCAAGAGAAGCATGAAAAGGCAAAAAGGAAAGGGAAATCATAAAAGATTTTCTAAAGCTGAACTGTTTATATGCCTACATGAAAAGATAGTATTTGTAACTCTTGACACTTTTCTCAGTATTTGGGTAAGTGGAGGGATTAAACATACACACACACACACACACACACACACACACACACACATAGAGAGAGAGAGTACAGGTGAGTTGAATCAGAAGAGATGATATCCTTAAAAAAAATAAAATAAATGTTAAGGGGTGAGGGAGAAAAATACTGGGAGGAGAAAGAAAGAAATGGAATGGGGCAGGCTATAACTCATAAAAGAGATAGGAAAAATCTTGTTCAATGAAGGAGAAAAGGGAGAAGGTGAGAGGGGAAAAGTGAAGCTTACTCTCTTCACACATGGCTTAACGAGGGAATAATATGCTCACTAAATTTGGCATGAAAATCTATCTTACACTACAGGAAAGTAGGGGAGGAGGGAACAAGTGGGGTGAGGAGGATGATATAAAGGGGGCAACTGGGAGAAAGGAGTAACTAGAAGTAAACACTTTGGGGAAGGGACAAGTTTAAATGAGAGAATAAAAGAAAGTAGGGGACAGGGTAGGATAGAGGGCAATACAGTTAGTATTACACAACATGATTATAATGGAAGTCTTTTGTAAAACAACACATATGTGGCCTGTATTGAATTGCTTGTCTTCTCAATGGGGATGGGTAGAGAGGGAGGAAGGGAGAGAAGTTGGAATTCAAAGTACTGGAAATGAATGTTGAGAATTGTTATTGCATATAACTGGGAAATAAGAAACACAGGTAATGGGGTAGAGAAATTTATCTTGCTGTACAGGAAAAGAGAAGATGGGGATAAGAAGGGTGGGGTGTGATAGAAGGGAGGGTACATTGAGGGAAAGGATAATCAGAATGCAAGGTATTTTGGGGTGAGGGTAGGGGAGAGATGGGGAGAAAAATTGGAACTCAAAATTTTGTGTAAATGAATGTCAAAATCTAAAAATAAATAAATACAATTAAAATAAAACAAACAGTGACTATAAAGATGTGGTCTGCTAGAGTTGTTGAGTCATTTCAATCATGTTTGACTCTTTGTGATGCCATTTGGGTTTTTCTTGGCAAAGATACTGGATTGGTTTGCTGTTACCTTCTTCAGCTCATTTTACAGGTGAGGAAACTGAAGCAAACAGGGTTGTATCTTGCCCAGGGTCACACAGCTAGTAAGTGTCTGAAGCCAAATTTGAACTCATTTCCTCCTAACTCCAGGTTTTGCCCTATCCAGTGCACCATCCAGTTGCCCTCTGCTAAAGAGTAGTACTTGTAAGGAGCTGCCTATTCCTTTATTGACATCAGAGATGCCCTAAGTATATGTACAGAGTATGATCACAAAATATTTGTATAGATAGGAAAATAAGTACATGGAGTAGTCATTATTTCATTTGGCTTTTTCTATAGTAAAAATAAGGTCTGTGAATTTTCCTAATGTTTTGTCTTTCATCTTTCTTTATTATACTATCTCTGGTCACTGGATCCAGATGGCCCAGGAGGAGAAAGTGAGGCTGGTGACCCTGCAGAGCCCTCCCTCACTAAAAAGAAAGTCAAGTGCAGGTCATGTCATCATTTCTTTGATGTCATGGTCTTCTTCAAAAATGATGCACAAACACAACAATAATAATTATTAGACTCTATCTCCCAATGCCTACTTTCTTCCTTATCTGTTCTATCTCTCTGTCTATCTATCTATCTGTCTGTGTCTGTCTCTCTCTCTGTTGAAGAGTATAGTAGCAAGGCAGATAATAAGGCCCAGTGATCTTCCATATTCCATGAAAGATTTTAATACGTCACTTCCTGTTTGTCCAAGTGCTGTGAGTGGTCACATCCTTCTGACAAAGGTTGAGGATACAAAAGTATTAGAGCCCTTCACAACTGAAGGGTGGGGCAGTAACTAGGAGGATCGAAGTGGAAGGATTCTGTGCTACCTCTGCAGGAAAGGGTATGGGAATATCTGGGGTGGGGACAGGGATGGTGAGGAAGTGGGTTATCAAGTGTCCATCCTAGTGGGAGGGGGAGTGGAAAGTTATTGGTAGGATAAGGGTCCAGTAGTTAAGTTGGGGTGCTCAAGTCAACCGCTTCCTCCTGTGCCAAGAAGGGAGATAGATAAAGAGATAGATGTGTATACGTGTGTATGTATATGTCAGCTATCTTTATTATTCATTATAATATCTATAATAACATTAATTTTATTTCAAAAGGAATAATGCTGTTCTTAACAGAATTCAGTACTGCCTTAATGATATTTATAACATCAAAACAGTTTGATAAGTAGGTAATTCAATAAAGGGATTTCCAGACTTTAGAGAGGTATTTGGTTGTACCCCATGATAAAACATATTGCAAGACTTTTTTGGCCAAAGTCTCCTTATATGGATTATATTTGTACTTACCTAGAACTACAAAGATGGAAAATGGATGGTGCTTGCCCTAAAAGAACTTACTAATTATTTGTGGGGACAAAAACATGCACTATTAAAACAACTACGGGAAGATACAAAGTGTAGTATGATTAAATGAAGATAAATTATGAACAAATTTTTGGAGAGTGTGTAGTATAAAGTGGAGTATGGTATAGTACAAGTGTAGTATAAAGAATAAAGTAGAGTTTAGTGAAGGCTTTTTGGAGGAGAGGGGTTGGGAGAATTAAATAAGATAATATTGTGAAGAGTTTAGCAGAATGCCTAGCACAAAGTAGTCACTATAGAAGTGTTTATCCCTCCCTCCACTTTTTAAAAGAAGTAAGAAAAATGTCCTCCACTAAAGGGCTGAACAGATGCTTCCATGGTATGGAAGTGGTCTTAGTTTTCTCAAAAGTTTTTTCCAGTGGACTACGAGCTCTATCAGGTCTTACCAATCAGGGAAAGCATCAGACTATATGTCTGCCAACTGAGGACCAACCTAGTAGAGACCCCAAAGGCTCCCCATCAGAATGTTGGACAACAGGGGATGAAGTTTGGGAAATCATATTTTGTAAAGGCTATCACTTGAGTAAGAGCAACAATAACTGGCATTTACGTAGAGTTTGAAAATTTTACAAAGCAATTTATATGATTTTATTTGAACCTTGTAACAACACTTTATGGTAGGTAATTTTTCTCTCTTACTGAGGCAATGCCTAAGGCTTCAAATGGTTGTGACTTGCCCATGATGATAAATATTTGAAGTAGAATTCAAACCCAAATCTTTCATTACTCCAAGATTTGTCTTTTTCTACAAGAACTATGTTGCCATTCTAAGGGGAATAGATGACATTTATGTCATTTATTTATTATGACATTTAAAATTTTCAAAGTATTTTACACATTTATTTCACTTGTTCCTCATAACAATCCTGTGAAGTTGGTGATAACATTGTCCCCATTTTACAAGTAGAAAAACAAAAACAGAAGCTCAGAGAGGTTAGGCTACTTACCCAGAGGGAGAGTACTTGTTTTGGAAGCAGGATTTGTACCCAAATCTTTCTAACGCTAAACCAATGCTGTATACCTATAGAATACTACTCATACATGATGGGGTTACAATCTCCATCAACAGATGGCTGCTTGAATTATTGGAGTAAACAATAAACTGAAAATTATGGATAGTTACAAAGGAATAGCAAGGAGCGCATTAATCCAGGGGATGAAAATCCTACATATAAGTGGAAAAGGTATTTGCGGGTAGGGGAAGCCAACTTAAAGGCCTTGTCTGACCAAAATCATCATCCTCAGCCTTCATGAATACATTTGACAATCACAAATAATGCAAAACACTTTTCTACAAGGAATGGGATGGTCACCAAGTTTGCGTCTAGGTAGAGAAGGCCTGACCAATGGCTAGACTTAAATGATTTGAGTCAAGGTAGAATAGTTCAGAGAGAGAAAGAGTACTCTAAACTCCAAGTAAGGAAGACTTGGGTTCAAGTCCTGCCTCAGACATTTATATGCTGTGACCCTGAGCAAATTATTTAATTTCTCTAGGCCCTTGCTCCCTATTTATTATCTATAAAAATGAAGATATTGGACTCAGTGATATCCAAGGTCATTTCCAAATCTAAATTTATGATCTATGATCTTAATTTAAAGATGGGCAGTGGCCATAAAGAGCTAGATAAGATTTTCCTTGTAGTCAGTTGGACAGATTTTTGGTTGGGGTAGAGAGGGAGCATGGGGAATAAACCCATCCTTTCTAGGTAATACTGTTACAAAATAGACAGGCAGCTAGGTGGCACAGTAGATTGACTGCCAGGCCTGGAGTCAGGAAGACTCATCTTCCTGAGTTCAAATATGGCCTCAGACACTTACTATCTGTGTGACCCTGGGCAAGTCACTTAACCCCATTTGCCTCAGTTTGCTCATCTGTAAAATGAGCTAGAAAAGAAAATGGCAAACCACTCCAGTATCTTTGCCCAGAAAATCCCCAAATGGGGTCACAAGGAGTCAGACATGACTGAAGAATAACATTACCAAATGGGAGGCCTCAGCACATGATGTTCTCCCTTGTAATATATGGAAGCTTCTCAAATGACCTTCAGAATGAATTTTACACATAAGTGTAGCTTCTTTAAAGGGTCCTGGACTTAAAACATGAACATCTCAAGCACAACATAGCACCAGGGTGATAGGATCATAGATTCAGAGATAAAAGAAGTAACAGAGGCTACTGAATTAAGTTTCTCATTTTATAGATGAGGAAACTGAAGCCAAGAAAAGCTAAATGATTTGCTTAAGGTAATACAGGTAATAAGCAAAGACTTGAACTCAAGTTCTCTGATTCCAAATCTAATGCCTCTTCCACAACCTTGCCATTTATCTCTGGTTCTTGATACATAAGAAGTCAACCAACTTAAATATATTCGAGTGATGTTGAGGATGAGTATCCCTATTTATTTGTTGTACAACTACTCCTGTGAATGGTTGAGGTAGACTAAAGAGCGAGGTCTCATGAGATTCAAGGGGACTGAGGAACTTGGAAGAAAAGGTGTTGAGAAACAGAAGAGATTGGGTTAGAAGAGAGAAGATAGCAAGTCAGTTACTAAACTTATCGGGAAGGAGAGAAAATGAAGTGAAGGTCTACAGAAAATATCACCAGGACTCTAGAAAAGATAGAATGAACTTGATTATCATCCAGTAACCTTCTCTCAAATGAACCCTTCTTTTCTTCCCCAACTTTTACTCTGACTTCATTCCCTCAGTTCTGTACTTCCCATCATTAACATAAGCACAGGATCACCACCTCCTTCTCCACCATCTTTATTGGTCTTAGATAGGCTTTGAATTGTTATTGATGGGTGGCAGCAAGAATGAATGAGTGGCTAAGCAAGACTCTTTTCCTAGGGAGCATTACAGCTATGAAGGAGAATTTTCTGAGCTGATCTGTTTATGATGAGATCTACTTTAAGGGAAGAAAACAAGCACAGGCAATTTAGAGAGCTTATTCTCCTCAGAGACTCTAGAATTCTTAATCAGACATTGCTTCTGTTCATCACTGGGCTCATTCATGAAGCATTTTCAGGTTCATAGAATTGCTGGAGAGTTATCACTCTCCTGCCAAAGCCTCTAAGAATCCAATAGAGACATTTAAACTCCAATGGGACATTAGAATAGGCTATCATAGTAGCATCCCAGTGATAGACCATATAGCTTTCCTAGGAACCAAGCTAGTTAATTCAAAGAGACTCATCACCAGACTGACTACAGGATGAGTAACATTTTTTGGCAACAAGAAGCCAAGTCACGGTGACTATTACAAAAATCACAGTCAGTGGAAGGAGTACCCTCATTAACAAAATCAGAGTTCCATGGAGTATTGAAGTAAATAGTGTTTCTAATAGTCCATCATAGTTTATTTATTATTCATTGATATGTAATTTTCTCTTCCTACCTCTCAGTGCTTTAGTGAGGAGCGCAATTTTAAACACAGCAAAAATAATGAAAAAGAAAACCAGAGTAAGATCAAAGAATCCTCTGAACAACTTGAAACTTCAAGGAGAATGGATGGACTCTTTTTTAAAGAAGGTGTTGTAATGACATGCACAAGAGAAGGCTGTAAAGAGTCACCTGTTCCATTTCATGATCTATCACAATGGGCTCTGTCAATTTCACTTCTCTGTCAATTTCTATTCTCTTCCTGGTCACAGTATGCTATAATAAATAACTATCTGCTGCATAATATCTCATCAGTTATCTATCTTAATTCATCAAGAAAATAATTCATTGAAACCTGTTCATGCTTACAATTCATGTTTATACAGTTTTATGGCTTATAGATAGCTGCAAAACAACAAAAAAGCAAGTAAATATATGTTAGGTACTTAGCAAGGATATTAGTTTGAGGACAGGAATAATTAAGAATGATAGAACTAGGTATAGAATCCAGGTACCCTGAGTCCCCAATGCCCCTAATTTACTGTGAAATATTGGACACATCAAGTCCCCTGACCCTCAATGTCTTCATGTCTCAAACACATGGGCAAGACTAGATGATCATGGAATCACAGATAAAAAACTAAAAATAAATTCAGAGATCATCTAACCCATCCCTCCCATTATACAATTGAAGAAACTGAAGTCCAAGAAACCTAAGTGGCTTGCCCCAAATCACCCATGGGCATCAACTTCAGAAGTACCCAGGCCTTTTGACTAAAGAGCCAGAATCTTTCCCACTGTACAACATTTTAAAGTCCATGTATAAACTCAAAGAACATTTATTGTCACTTACAATGCTAGAAACCCATATATTGTATATACTTTCTAACCTGTTCTATTCCCTAGAACTATAGTAAGATTTTAGGAAACCCTTGAGGAATTGATATTAGGTTCACATTTTTATATTGCTTTACAAAATAGTTTACAAAAACTTTTACATCTTTCAATATACTTTACTTTCTCTACAGGATAGTATAAACATTATATATATCACTTTGCATATAATGAAGAGCTTGCTATGGGGAGAAGGGAGTACAAGCCAATGCAAACTGTTTTTACTAGTGATCCTCCCAACTAATCTTTCTTCCCAAAATACACCCCTGATTCCAAGGTGATCCCAGGCACCCCACCAGGACTCTAGACTAGGCACATAATGAAGCTTTTACAGGTAGCACAAGAGCCCCAAAATCATAAGAATTCAGAAATGGGAGCCCAAGATCAGACAAAAAAGGTGTCCTAAGTGAGGACAGCTAGGATAGAAAGTGCCTTCACCTATGTTATCCATTTTCTCCACACTGTTTCCAACTTTATCCCCAAGAAGTATTTACATTCGTTGCCCATATTTCACCACCCTCTGCTCTACAGTCAATCTCCTGACATCACAATCCTGATCCTTTTCTCTTCTTTTTTCCTCCTTCCACTGAGAGCTTACTTTTCATTGTTACCACTTTCCCAGTGTTACCAAATCATGACATTATTGAACTTTCCTAGTCATCTGGTCTGGTCCCCTACCTGAATGCAAAAGCTAAGTTCTTATTCTTCATTGTGGAATCTGAATTGTTGACTACACATGCCTTCAAATTTTCCCTAGGGTTTATCTTCCTCTTTTCCATTCCCCAAATGAGAACATTTCTCACAGGTCCATCTTTGACCTCCTTTCTCTTGTCTTTCTGCATTCTTTCCCTTGGATGCTACAGCTACTCCCATGGCTTCAATTATTATCTTGATGTAGTTGACTTTTAAATCTATATATTTAGCCTGAATCTCTCTCCAAAACTCCAGTGGGGAATTTTCAACTGCCTACTAAACAATTTCATTTGTATGTCCTGTGGGGATCTTAAATTTAACATATGTAAAACCACACTCACCAAGCCCTTCACTGACCTTCATTAATTTGGGTACTAGTAGTACTACTTTCCCAGTTTCATAAGCTTTAAGCTTCAGGTCCATCTTTTTAAATATATTATATTATTTTATTTTTTTCAATGAATAGAAATTTAGTTTCTCTCCCTTCAATCTTCCCCAGTGGAAAAAGCAAAGCAAAACCCTTGTAATAAACATTCCTAGTTTCTCCTATAAGTTGTCAATTCTTATCAATTTTTTCATCCTAGTTTTTCAGCAGTTCAGCCACCATTTTCATTCCCATTGCTACCACCTTGTTTAAGATCTTATCTCATATCTGAATAGTTGCAAAAGTTTCAGCTTCCAATCCTCTACTCCCAATCATCCTATATATAATATGCATATATATACATATGTATAACATTATTACTTTAAAAAAATAACCTCAATGGGTTATGGTTATGATCAAATGAGACAGCTCTATATAAGTATGAGCTGTTATTTTTTAGATATGATCTGAGTTTTCTTAAAAACACACAGAATGAGTCATTTGGATTTCTAAGTTTTTCTCTCATCAAGCAAGTTTCATTCAGTTAACACCTGTTTATTAAGTACCTACTATGTGCAATGTAGTGTTAGATCAGTCTCAAATAAGGGAAAAGGTCACAGAATCACAGAATGGTAGAGCTCAAAGGAATGGCAGACATCTAGTTTGTCTTCATTTAACTGGAGGAAACTAAGACCCAGAGATATTAATTGACTTTTCTTAAATCACATAACCTAGGTCCTCTAATTTCAAACCCACCACTTCTTCCACTCTACCTCATTTTCTGCATATTTGATTTCCAACTTAATATTCTCACCTTACCTGCTCAGGAGTCAACTTGGCCTATTTCAGGATCAAACTGGAAACCTGGATATTATTAACATATTCTCTAATTCACTGAACTGAAGGTATTAAGCTGCGGGGGCGGGGAACCTGCAGCCTTGAAGCCACATGTGGCCCTCTAGGTCCTCAAGTGCAGCCCTTTGACTGAATCCAAATTTCATACCCTTAATAAAAAGATTTGTTCTTTAAAACTTGGACTCAGTCAAAAGGCTGCACCCAAGGACCACATGTGGCTTTGAGGCCACAGGTTCATCAACCCTTGTGCTAAGCCATGACCATAGAAATGAAATGAACGACAGTACAGTATTTGAGATTTGTCTAGTTTTCTATTTCATAAATACATTCTATCTCCCATTTAAGTCAAAAAATTTTCTCTGACATCCATTTGCCACAATCCACAGGCTAAAGAATGAATAAACTTTGCTTTTCTAGTTACCTTAAGTAGCCTTTCCTGCCTGTAAAGAAGGGATAATGAAGCCCTGAGAATCTCCAGGACAAAAATGCCAAGTTCCCACCTTTCCCTTCACCCAGCTATCTTTTTCCATAAAGCGCCATTCATGCTGCCCCTTTACTTATTCTCCATCTGTTAATAATGGCTCTAGCATGGATGACTCCCATGACTTCAAAGTGTAAACTATGAAGCAAGGGGAGTAAAAATCAATGACCACATAATCCAGTCAGTATCTTAGTCTACTCACAAATCTTCATTTGTTCAGCTGGGAAAATTATGAACTGCCTAGAAATAATACAGTAAAGATGGTCAATGACAATTACAAGATAAAGACTCTAATATAGACTGTGATATGAATCTGGAATGTTCTATGCTACTGAAGCCCATTTATTAAAAATTCTGGTAACACTTCGCAATAAGTGGACATCATTTAGGGATCAATTACAATGAAATTCCTCTGGAAATATATATTAAATGCAGAACTTCTGCATTAATACCTAGAGAATTTCTTGAGATTGATGTTATTGCAATGAATACCATATGAATACCAAGTACCTAACTGATGTATTCAGTGTTCCTGGGCTGGGCTAGTTTTTGCCTCCCCCATTCCCATCATCTCCATTGCAGAAGAGATTTTATGAAGACATGAATTATACACACAGTGTTGACTTAGTTACTTGTAGTCTAGGTTAGGGAAGGCTCTTCTATTGCTAAATTAATTGAGACACATTGTATAACAATATTAAAAACATAGACACTAAAAAGGCAATTCATTTTCAAAGAGCAATATATCTATGTTAAAGGGGAAAGCTGCAAAAAAGGGGGATAATTTTCAAATGAAGTATTAAAAAGCATTTTAATAACACTAACTTTTGATGGACTTACTGGAGCAAGGAGGTTTCAATGCCTCAGCTAAAGAATTAGCACCTGCCTAGTCCAAGTTCGCTACTTGTCTTATGTGAGATAAAGACAGGTTCCTATTAATCTGTCTCTGCACAAATCACCAGATCTTGAAATGAGTGACTTGCTAGATCATTTTTTAAGGGAACCAAGAAAAGAAAACTTTGTTATGTGAAGAAATGGAAAACAGAGGGCAATATGTCAAATTCAAACTTCATAGACCTTAAGAAAAATCAAAATGATGAGTCTTTCCTAGGATAGAGTTTTCAGCCCTGGAATAATGAAGAACAGTCAGATATGAGATTCACCACAAGAGTGGGTTCAAAAAAGATGTAAAATAAATGGAGTCCCAAAGGAGCTCTTCTAACAAAGCTCACCCCAAAGCATCATTAGGCTCAATGAAACATCTTTCAACAATTTAACTTGTAACCACAGTGTTTAATAACATAAAAACAGTATAGTTCCATGAAATGAAAAAATTCAAAAATCAAATGAGTGAAGGAAAGGGAAAAGAGAAATACTTGAGAGATTCTCAGGAAGAAAGATGATTAAAGCAAAGTCACATTGAATTCATCAACCTGAGATGCAGAAATACTTTAATGAAATCTATTATTTCGTCATTACCAAGTATTTACAGAGTTTTCAGAAGAGAATGAATGCAGTAGAAATTATTGTGACTAGATCAGGACCTGTTTCTTTCCTTAAAGACCCTACAGTAAAATAGAGAAGACAGAATAAGGAAATCTGTAATCATTTTAAATATGTAGAGATATAGGGAATGAATAGATACATGAGTGTCCTTTTGGAAGAAATGGACTTGATGAATCAGTTTTATGAACTTTGTAATATAAATTGGGAAAAAGCTTTTGGAAAAAACATATATATGCTGTGATAAAATAGTAAATCCCAAATGTGTTCATGCTTTGCAAAAATGTTTGGTGGATTCATTTGTTCCCACAAGAGATGACTTAAGCCAAGACAGTGCATTTCAAACAAAAAAATATATCAGCACACCCAATGAAATTGTAAGATCACATATCCTAAAGTGATGGTAAGTCTGGGATTTTTTTATGAAATGTGAGGAAAACAAGATTTTATTTCCAAGGCTTCCTTCTCCTTGAGCTAGTTATGCCTGGAATCCCACAAGTCTACCCCAAATCATTAAAGCAGGCACCCAGATTTTTTGGTTCTAAATATACAAGCACGTCCAATATAGGCAGTTAGTGTGATAGAGTTGACTGGTCCATAAACATCAATTCACACATAATTCTCATAGCTAAACAAAGCAAAATAAAGTTGTATCCCAGTAGAACGAATGGAAACCAACGGTGTTAAAGAATGAAATATGTGTTGAGTCCCAAAAGAAGTTCATTACATGAAGGACACATTATCCCCTTCTCTTCCCATGATTCAGCAAGCCAGCAGTCATTCCTAATTGGTTTAAAGCTTAGAATGAAATATTAGGACACCAGAGTATGTGATGACACAGCTGTATTCCTCTGGGAGGCCTGAGACTAATCTGAGTAAGAAAGAGACAGGTGGAGACAGAGGAAGCAGGTGGAAATGGGTTGCAAATATACTATAATTTTAAAAATAATGGGATATTTTCCCCTACAGGTTTGCTGTACTTCATCACTTATTTAATATGGAAACTGCAAAAGGAGAAATAAAGTTTTGTGTCTCTTCAGATTTCATACATAAATGTAAATATTTTGTCCCATAACTGCAATCATTCCCAATGAAAAACCAAAATCTGGACTAAGAGGACTACACTGTAGCATAGGAATTGAAAGGCAGTAGATTTAAGGAAAATATTAACATTTATTCCCTGGAGAGTATCCATTTTCCCTCAAACTTTATAATAAATAGGAAAGGACATATGGCTCTCTTTTTACTGAGATCATACATAACTGAGTCAGAAAACAGGTTCCCCTTAGGAAAATAAAAAGGAAACATGCCCAATGTATAGCTCTTATTTCATTTTACAAAACTGATGACCAGTGATGAGCAGCACAGCTGAAAGCGCAAAAGGTCAGCACAGGTCATGTTTTAGCATTCATGGAATCTGTAATAATGGTAATAGTGCTTAGGTAGTACACTAATGTTTGCAAATATTTTAAGTATTCAGTAGTCAAGGGGCTGAGGTATTTGGAGTGCTCAGGCAGGACTGGCACCTCCGCTATGAGGGCTGATAGAGTTCTTTTCAGGCCACCTCATTCAACTTTGGTGTCCACCTCTCATCAACTCTCACTTGTGGCTCCAAGAATCTGTAGCATGCACAACAGCTAGCCTCTAGTAAATTCATCTTGGCCAATAGGCTAAACCAGGTTGAGGACAAGGATAGGCTTCAAACCTGTGGTAAGTTAGGGGATGTCTGCCCCAAACATGTGAAGACTTTTCCCAGCAGAAAGGGTGGATGAGAAGAATTTGTTCCAAAGGGCATGAAGGCAGCTGAAGCAGGTACTAGAGTGAGAGCTTGGCCACACAGCAGAGATGCCATGGTCATTCACTGAATCCTGGGACATCACCAGGCATCCTGACTTTTGCTGACTCTGGAAGAGAGGTGAGGCAGATGACTTTGTGCAACTCTACCTCACTTCTAATTCATGGGCAAGTCAAGATATCACCCCATGATGTCACTGATCCTCTTCTAAATGAACAAATAACAAATTGAGGGGCTTAGAATATAGTTTTTGTTTAAATGAGAGCATTAGTTGAATTATTTATAATATTAAGAGCTACCAGTTACATAGTGCCTAATTTTTACAAGGTGCCTTCCAAATATCATTTCATATTAGCCCCATGACAATCCTGGGAAGCAAGTGTTATCATTTTTCCCACTTTAACAATGTCATACAGACATTCATTTACTTCACCAAAGTCACACATTACATTTTGGATGCAATTATTTTGAGGTCCAATTTGAACTCATGTTTTCCTGACTCCATGCTCAATGTTCTATCCATTGCACCACTTAGCTGCCTACATATAGAATCCTCTTGGCTCTTCATAGAAAGGCATTCAACAGACATATACATGTGTATCTGTATTTTGCCTTCAGTATTAGCAAAATCATTGTTCCGAAGAGAAAATAAGAGACTCGCAGAACCATTGAATCTGCAAGTTGGAAAGGATCTTAGAGATCATCTAATCTATTTTATAATCAGGGTGATGCTGGAACGAACTCCAAGAGTTAACTGTTAAATGTTCAGTGTGAGAGCATTTATACTTTGAAAATGGAAAATTCTGCAGATTACTGCTTGACTTAAGATTGTCTATAGTAAAGTTACCAAACTCACGATCAGAGGGCTGCAAGCTGCTGTAAAACTCCTGAGCAATCAAACCAGATTAAAATGTAGGAAATGTTTACCAAAATAAATAAACATACAATACAACATAAATAATGCTAATTTGTGGTTTTTAAGCCAATATGGAGCTTTGACCTTACTATTCTTGAATCTTTAGACTCAATACAGATTAAACATAAAAGTGTATCCTGCATAATTTTTTCCAGACAGCCAGTTGTTAAATATATATGAGAACACCCTTGCCTACAACCTAATGCAAAACAATTTTCTTGAAAAGTTACCTAGCCCCTAGTCAAACATGATGGGGAGGTCACTACTCCAGAAGGCAGCTTGTTCTATTGTGTGATCTGAATTATTAGAACCAAAATTAGCTGGCCTCATTTCAACTTAGTGGGGTTTTTTTTGTTTTTTGCTTGTTTGTTTGTTTGTCTTGTGGTGATAGTGGTGGGGAACTGACAGCACAGGAATCGGTCTAATTCCTGGCTAGAAGGAATCAAGGTATCCTGGGAAAATTTCCATGAGGAATGCAAGTGTAAGTGCCATCCAATTAAGGGAGAATACTGTGATTGAAGATGTGTCATACAATTTGTGGTGTACCTCAGAAAGTGCTACAGCATACCCTTTAGGACCACTAGTTTAACTTCTGCCCACTGTTCTTTGTTTTGGAAAGACATTTAATATCTGCGCTCTCTCTCCCACATGAAAACCTTACATGTTTTTTAAACAATATTTGTCATCCACCAACTATTCTCAAAGCAATTGACTAGGTTGGTTCTGCATAGAAGGCAAAGGAAATTGATTTCTGTAGCAGTTTCTGGTTCCCTGGATTACTCTATAGGTTTCATTATGCAGAGGTTGATGGTGTTAAAACCTATTAAGCTTTTAGTACTGAATAAATAGTTTAATAGATATGGCACTGGACTCAGAGTCAGGAGAAACTGAGTTCAAATTCTACCTCAAATACTAGCTCTATGACTCTGAACAGATAGTTTAGAACCTCTCTGTGTTTCAGTTTCCTCATCTGAAAATTAGGGAGTTATGCTTTATGACCTCTAAAATCCTTTCTAACTCTAAATCTAACATCCTGTGGATATAATGCATAAACTATACTCATAGTAATTCAACTCAATCAGTATTTGTAAAGTGCTTGTAATGTAACATAATGTAATGAATAATGTAAAAATGTGCTGCAAATAATGATGACTATCATAAATACAGAGAAATATCGAAAAACTTATATGAACTGATACAGGATAAAGTAAGCAAAGCCAAGGAAACAATATACACAATAACTAGAACAACGCAAATAGAAAGAACCACAAAACAATGGAATCTGAATGTTGCAGTATTACAAAGAGTAAGCATAGATCTAAAGAAGAGATTTGAGAATACTCAGTCTCCTTCCCTTCCCTCTAACCTTTTGGCTAAGGAGGGAGATTCACAGCAGCAGAATACTGCACATATTTTCAGAATTTTCTGATGATCAGTTAGGCTGATTTTCATCTTTTTCTTTTCTTTAAAAACATAATAAAATGTTATATAGAATAATACTCTGGGAGGGGGACCAGGATGAATATTGGGAGAAATTCATGTAAAAACAAAAGATATAAATAAAATTTATTTTATAAAAGCGGAATAAAACCACCTAAATTTTGCTAAGCAACTGCTCTATTCAGGTATACTTGTGTTAAATAGTAGATATAAAAACAACATAAGACACAGGAACTGTGCTCTAGAGAATTTCACAATTATCAGAGAAAGACACTCAGTGGTGATGGAAGATTTCAGCTATCTGAGTGTCTATCTTGATCTCCTTCCACTATAACCCTAGTATCTGAAAAATTCTTCACTTGCCTTAATTGTGACAATTTCATCTCTTGGAAGGTAGAGGATGTAATGAGGGAAGCTGCTACTTCCGACATAATTCTGACTGAGAAGAAAGATCTCACTGATGAAGTGGAAGCAATGGAAAAGTGAGAAAAAGTAGCCATATCATTTTAGAGTTTGTAATAATCCAGGAATGTGGGTGTAGACAGACATAACCTATATTTCATAAAAGCAGGCTTCAAAAAGTTTTTTTTAAGGTAGGTGTGATCCTATGACCAAAGATTCTAAAAGGAAAAGTAGCTCACAGGAATAGATAGGAAATTCTTTTTAAAATAAAAAAATCCTAACATCCTGAAGATTATAAATGAGTGGAATAAATTCTTTTTAAAGGGAATTTGACCTAAAGTTACGTGAAAAGTTAGGTCCCTGTTACTTTAATGACACTCACATCTACATACCCAGATTGTCTTAGAGTTGTTCAAGACCTGATCTTGAGTTCTTGCTTAAAGAAGAGTAATAAAGAGGCAGAAAGGAATTAAATTGTAGAGCACTTTTCAGTTTTAGCATAAGGAAGTTTGCATTTTATACAGCAGTCAATGGAAAACCTTTCAGTTTCTGAGTTGAAGGATGATGTTATCAAAATCTAGGTATTAGGAAGATTGTTTTTGGCAACTATATAAAAAATGACCTGAAAAAGAGATAGACTGGAGACAGGGGACCAGTGAGCTGTTGTAATAGTCCAGACAAACAATGAGAGTTTGAATTAGGATAGTAGTGTTAAGGGTAGAAAGGATGAAACAGATGGGAGAGATATAATAGAGGTAGGATCAACAGGATTTGGCAACTAATTAGATATGATGTGTAAGGGAAGGAGAAGTCAAAGATGGCTCAGAGGTTCTAAGCCTTGATGTCTTATAAAAATTACATGTGATTTTTTACTAAAATAACTTTGCAGTTTAATTCTAATGTGAAATTAACGCATATATTCATGCTTAAGCCTCTGATCCAATCCAGTGTATCATTTTTTCAGTATGAAATATATGATCTCGTTAGAAAATTCTAAAAGTTTGCCTAGGTGTAAGGAATACCATTATTATGAAAGGAAAGGAAAGAAAAAGTATCAAAAAGGAGAGGTGCAGTCACCAATCTCAAAAACTACAGAGAACAAAGAAGAAGTACTGAAAAGAATGGGCCAATGGACTTGGTATTTGGGAAGCATTTGATGCCCAAGGTTTTAACCCAGTGGTAGGGAAGGATTGGAATCCCTTCCATTCTTTCAATTCCTACTTGTACTACCACAATTCACTTTCATTTTGTGCTCAACTTGTGGTAGAGCCTTCCAAGTTCATATTGGCCTCATCAGTCACAATTGGACACATCGTACCTTGATCCCAACACAGTGATGCCATTTTGTTTCTCTTTGAGAATGAAGGACCACAATCTATCGACCCATATGAGGATAGTACTCCACATCAAGACTACCCCATCCAAGGGTCTTAACCATCAAAATTCAAATGACAAAATCAATGAACGTTTAGTCACTCCATGTAAGGACATTTCTGTAGTATAATATTTCCAACATTCAAAATAATTCTTCCATGCCATCCCAACCACCATCAACAGAATCTACTCAAAATTTCCTTTTGATTGGATTCAAATAATTTATTTTCTTTCTCTGTGCAGTTCTTTTGGTATTTAATGATATATTCTCATTTACTTATTTGGTCAGGAGAAGGTATTGTTTTTCTCTAGCCTTTGCCAATACGTTATGCCCATTTTCCCCAAAATACTTCCTAATTATCCTCCTAGTACATGGCCTAAGTGTTACTGAAATGAATATCTACAGGAATTTTGAAACTACTCAAAAGCTAAATGCAAGAACATAAGAAAAACAAAAAATTATTTTTTCCTGGCCTCAAAATTCTAATTGACTTAGGTCAAAAAAATTCTTCATATCAGTGCTTCATATATCTATGATTTTGTCAGTGTGTGTATTCCCTCCACAAATGCAAATTGCAACCCATCCATTATTCAGTACATAGTCTTTAAGAGCTAACATCACCAAAAAATTCTTCACCCTATAGGCAACCTCCTAATGAGTCTCTCCAAAGTGAGTAAATTTGGTCATCTGGAAACCAATATGTATTTTATCTCTGGGTCTACATACCTACATTTCCTACTTGGTAGAACTGGATGGAGTTTGAGTTCTATTGGCAGAGATCTTCAGATCAAGGAAGAGGAATAGGATCTGAACCTGTGATTTCTTTCATATTCAAAATGAATAAATGTGGTGAAAGATTATCAAGGTCAGTGGTTTTAAACATCTAGACTTGGAGGGAGTTCTTAACCTTTTTTGTGTCATAGGCTCCTTTGGCAGTATGGTGAAGCCTTCAGTTTCCTCAGAGTAATGTTTCTGAGCACACAAAATAATATACATGGATTACAAAGGCAATCAATTAAATTGAAATATAGTGTTTCTCTGTCTATAGATGTATATAGACATGTATTATATATAATAAACATACATCCCAAATTCATAGATTCCAGGTTAAGAACCCCTCATTCTAGACTGTAGCTTAACAAGTACCAACCTGGTCCTCTATTAGAGACAATGCAGATATTTGAAAAACTGCATATTTTGCTTAGAGTTCTCAGTATACTATTAATCATTCAGTGTACATCTACTGAACTCTTACAATGTCAACACTGTACAAGGAACTGTAAGAGCTAGCTGTATTTATCCCACTCAGGCTATGTTTACATGATCTAACTGTTCTAACCATATTTGGCTTAAAATGCTTTTCCCCTTTTCATCCTTCCATATTGCTTGTTTACCCAATAAGCAGGAAACAAATCAGACTTGGAACCAAATAATACAGCATTCCAGTGTCAAGGGAACAAATTTGAAAAAGTCTTTTGGCCAAACCAACATAATAAAAATGACAATATTATCTAAATTAATTTACTTATTCAACATCATACCAATCAAATTATCAAAGGATTACTTTAATAAAGCTAGAAAAAAATAATAACACAATTCATCTGAAGGAACAAAAGGTTAGGAATTTCAAGGGAATTAATGGAAAACAGTGGAACAGAAGAGAGTCTAAAGTACTTGCTCTCAAACTATACTACAAAGAAGTAATCATCATTGGTACTGGTTAAAAAATAGAGAGGTTGATCAGTGGAACATACTAGGTTATGTACTATAAAGAATCAAATGAATACTAAACCAAAAATTCTCCTTATTAGGGTAAGAACTCACTCTGACAAAAAATTGTTGGGAAAACTGGAAAGTAATCTGGTAGAAATTAGGTCTAGACTAGCATTTCACACTGTTTATCCAGATAGGACTGAGACATAAAGGGTGACATCCCAAACTAATTACAGGAGCAAGGAAGAAATGACCTGTTACTTCTATGGATAGAGAAAGAGCTTGTGATCAAATAGAAATTTAGAAGATCACAGAAAGTAAAATGGATAATATTTATGACATAAAATTTGAAAACTTTCACATAAAATCAGTGCAGTAAATTAGAAGGGAAGCAGCTATGTGGGGAAAAATCTTTGCGGCAAGTTTCTCTGATAAAGTTCTCATTTCTAAGATATGTAGGTAACTGAATCAAATTTATAAGAATAATCCCCTATCCAATTGATAAATAGAGGATATAAATAGTTTTTTGAAGAAAGAAATCCAAGCCATCAATAGCCATATGAAAAAATTCTCCAAATCACTAATAATTAGAGAATTAAAATAACACTGAGATTCTACTTCACCTATCAAATTAGGAAAATGGATAAAAAAAAGAAAAATTACAAATTTTGAAGAGGTTGTGGGAAAGCAGTTACTTTAATGCTGCTTTAATACTGTTGCTGGAATTGACATTCTAGAAAACAATTTGGAACTATGTCCAAAAAGCTGTTAAACAGTGCATACTCTTTGACCCTTAGTAGGGATAACTTTGTGACCTTAGTAGAGACACCACTACTAGGTCCCATTACTAGGTCAATACCCCCAAGAGAGCTTTTTTGTGGTGGCAAATAATTGGAAACTAGGTAGGTGGATGCGTGTCCATCAAATGGGGAACAAATTGTGGCATATGATTGTGTTTTCTCAAGGGAGTCAGGGAGGTAGGAGGGACAGAGGCAATATTCATAAAAATAATATTTAATAATAAAAAAGAGAAAAAAAGGAAAAATTCCTTCATAGAAATTTTTTAGAATTTCTAGTATTGTCAACTAAATATGAATTTCTCAGTTATGTTTCTGGTGACCTCCTAAATGGCTAGCACAGTACTAGATACTAGACACAGTATTAGACACATCATAGATCTCAGTTCAGATTCTACCTCAGATTCCTCCTGTCTGTTTCACCTTGGGCAAATCGCTTAGGCTCCCTGGTCCTCACTGTCCTCATCTGTAAAATGAAGGGATTGAAGAAAATAGCCTCTGAAATCCCTTTCACCTGTACCTCTATGTACTATGGCTGATCCAGTCATCGCTTTCTGTAGTAGATGAGAAAAATGAGGCTTAAACAGAGTAACTGACTCATACATATCCATAGTAAGTAGTAATATGCATCCTAAGTATTTATATAATACTTTAAGGTTCATAAAGTATCGTATACATAATCTCATTTGGTTCTCAATAATCCTGTGAAGTAGATACTATTTTTATCCCTATTTTAGAGATGAAAAAAATGGAGCTCAGAGAAGTTGTGATTTGCCCAGAATCATATAGTTATTAAGTGTCAGAAGAAAGATTTGAAACTATTTCTTGCTGTCTCTGTCCAGTGCTCTATCCTTCATTCCATGCTGGTGCTCTAAAATTCTTTTGGAGTTCTAAATCTTATAATCTAATGATCTCATCCTACTCCCTCCTATGTTCATACATTGTGCAATCTATACTGAATTCCTGGAATGGAGTTTCCTTATAACTCTACCTGTTTCTCCTTACTCAAAACCCATCATGGTTTACTCAATCAATAGTCCTTTTTCCAGGAACCTTTTCCTTATTCCACCTATAAAGAAATTGAGTCCTTTTGTGGGGACAGTAAAGAAACACTCAAAAATGCCTTTTGCCCTCTGTAGGAATGATTTTCCACAAAGTCTGACTCTGATGTGGAATCTTGGAAGGGGCCTGGGATTCTCAAGAATAAACCAACAGAGTAAAATCTCTGACTGTTCTACCATGCTGGAAAGTATAGGCTGGGTCTTTTTTCTAAGGACCAGCCTATCTATCTAAGTATAGAGAGATTCATTACCTATAGGCTGATCAAATTGTAATGAATTGTTTAAATAAGCAAACCATGAAACAAGAAAAATTTAAAATGGTCTTTAATGCTACTCATTTCCATTCTGTTTGTGGATTGAAGGCAACAGAATGGTATTGGCAGTATTTTAAATATGAAATTCTTTCACAGTGAACAGCTAGCAGACAAGCTATTAAAAGAATTAAATCCTATCAACATTGACATTTTTTTCTTTTTTTCTTTTTTAATTAATTTATTTAAGTTTTCAACATTCATTTCCACAAAATTTTGGGTTCCAAATTTTCTCCCCATTTCTCCCCTCCCCCACCCCAAAAAGCAGAGTATTCTAATTACCCCTATCACCAACTGCCCTCCCTTCTAACATCCCTCCTTTCCCTTATTCCCATAGTCTCTTTTGTCCTGTAGGGCAAGATAAATTTCTATACCACATTACCTGTATTTCTCATTTCCTAGTTATATGCAAGAACAATACTCAACAGTTGTTCCTGAAACTTTGAGTTTCAACTTCTCTTCCTCCCTCCCTCCCCACCCATCCCCACTGGGAAGTCAAGCAATTCAATATAGGCCATATCTGTGTAGTTTTGCTAATGATTTCCATAATAGTCTTGTTGTGTAAGACTAACTATGTTTCCCTCCATCCTATCCTGCCCCCCATTTCTTCTGCTCTCTCTTCTGACCCTGTCCCTCCCCAAGAGTGTGGACTTCTAATTGCTCCCTCCTCCCATTGCCCTCCCTTCCATCATCCCCCCCCACCCTACTTATCTCTTTCTCCCCCACTTTCCTGTTTTGTAAGCTAGGTTTTCATACCAAAATAACTATGCATTTTATTCCTTCCTTTAGTTGAATGTGATGAGAGTAAGCTTCATGTTTTTTCTCTCACCTCCCTCCTTTTTCCCCTCCACTAAAAAATCTTTTACTTGCCTCTTTTATGAGAGATAATTTGTCCCATTCCATTTCTCCCTTTCTCCTCCCAAAATATTTCTCTCTCACACCTTAATTTCATTTTTTAAGATATGATCCCATCCTATTCCATTCACCCTACTCTCTGTCTGTGTGTATATGTGAGTGTGTGTGTGTGTGTGTGTGCAATCCCATCAACTACCCAGATACTGAAAAAACTTTCCAGAGGTACAAATATTGTCTTTCCATGTAGGAATGTAAACAGTGCAACTTTAGTAAGTCCATTATGATTTCTCTTTGCTGTTTACCCTTTCGTGCTTCTCTTGATCCTTGTGTATGAAAGTCAAATTTTCTTTTCAGGTCTGGTCTTTTCATCAAGAATGCTTGAAAGTCCTCTATTTCATTGAAAGACCATTTTTTCCCCTGAGGTATTATACTCAGTGTTGCTGGATGGGTGATTCTTGGTTTTAGTCCTAGTTCCTTTGACTTCTGGAATATCATATTCCATGCCCTTGGATCCCTTAATGGAGAAGCTGTTAGATCTTGTGTTATCCTGATTGTATTTCCACAATACTCAAATTGTTTCTTTCTAGCTGCTTAGCTGCTTGCAATATTTTCTCCTTGACCTGGAAACTCTGGAATTTGGCCACAATGTTCCTAGGAGTTTCTTTCTTTGGATCTCTTTCAGGAGGTGATCAGTGGGTTCTTTCAGTATTTATTTTGCCCCCTGGTTCTAGAATATCAGGGCAGTTTTCCTTGACAATTTCATGAAAGATGATGTCTAGGCTCTTTGTTTGATCATGGTTTTCAGGTAGTCCCATAATTTTTAAATTGTCTCTCCTAGATCTATTTTCCAGGTCAGTTGTTTTTCCAATAAGGTATTTCACATTATCTTCCATTTTTTCATTCTTTTAGTTTTGTTTTGTGATTTCTTGGTTTCTCATAAAGTCATTAGCCTCCATCTGTTCCCAACCTTGACATTTCTACTATAAATGAAACCAAGTCAAAGTAAAGTTGTAGCTAAATGGAAGGATAGCTTAGAAATTCTCTTCAGATTGGTCTAATCCACATAAACCCTAGAAATCCTTGTTGTAATTGTGTCTCAGACTAAGTTTACATCTCTTTTGGAGGTTCTAAGAGTTTTCCTATGGGGAAGAAGAACTTCCCACAAATTCTGGATCACTGCAAGGAGCGCAGAAACACAGTGGAAGAGATTTCCATTCCAGAGAGCTCTGAAGAGCGGTCCACAGGGGTCCATCGCACCCTGGAAAGCAGAGCCCACCCCAGCGCTGCCCTGGCTGAGGCCCCAGAGGAGCAGATCCAAGCAGGCTTCAGGGACGGAATCTCCAGTGGCCAGGAAGGTCCCTCCACCCACAGATGCTACAGGTCAGTGAGAGAGCTATCTGGGCTGCCCAAGAGGGGAGTGGGGTGTCTCCGTGGCTCGGGCCCCCTTGGGAGGCACTGGCAGAGGAAGCGGCAGAGGCAGAGGCAGTGGCAGAGGCAGCAGCAGTGGCCTGGGACTCCCAGAGCAGCAGGCAGAAGTTCAGGTCTCTGCATAAACCCCCTGAGGGAGCTGAGCCTGGGAGGCGGCCCTGCCCCGACCCGAGCACCAGAACTTAAGCTCACATTGAATAGCAGCCACTCCCCCCCGCGGTTAGCCCTGAGACTGGGAAGCAGCATTTGAATCTCAGACCCCAAGCACTAGCTGGGCAGATCTAGGCAGGGGTGGAGAGGAATCTCAGAAGTCAAGTAACTGGCTGGGAAAATGCCCAGAAAAAGGACGCAGAATAAGACCATAGAGAGCTACTTTATTGGGGAAGAGATGTTCCTTCCCCCCCTTCATTTCTGATGATGAAGTACAATGCCTGCCATCAGAGAAACATGTGGAGGTCGGGGCTTCTCTATCCCAGACATCAGAGGTGGAGGTCCAGTGGACTCAGGCCATGGAAGAACTCAGAAAGGATTTTGAAAATCAAGTTAGACAGGTGGAGGAAAAACTGGGAAGAGAAATGAGAGAGATGCAAGAAAAGCATGAAAAACGGGTCAATACCTTGGTAAAGGAGACACAAAAAAATGCTGAAGAAAATAACACCTTGAAAAATAGGCTCACTCAATTGGCAAAAGAGGTTCAAAAACCCAATGAGGAGAAGAATGCTTTCAAAAGCAAAATTAGTCAAATGGAAAAAGAGGTTCAAAAGCTCACTGAAGAAAATAGTTCTCTCAAGATTAGAAAGGAACAGATGGAGTCTAATGACTTTCTGAGAAACCAAGAAATCACAAAACAAAACCAAAAGAATGAAAAAATGGAAGAGAATGTGAAATATCTCATGGGAAAAACAACTGACCTGGAAAATAGATCCAGGAGAGACAATTTAAAAATTATGGGACTCCCTGAAAGCCATGATCAAAAAAAGAGCCTAGACATCATCTTTCATGAAATTGTCAAGGAAAACTGCCCTGAGATTCTAGAACCAGAGGGAAAAATAAGTATTGAAGGAATCCATCGATCACTGCCTGAAAGAGATCCCAGGTCAAGGAGAAAATATCGCAAGCAGCTAGAAAGAAACAATTCCAGTATTGTGGAAATACAATCAGGATAACACAAGATCTAGCAGCTTCTACATTAAGGGATTGAAGGGCATGGAATAGGATATTCCAGAAGTCAAAGGAACTAGGACTCAAACCAAGAATCACCTACCCAGCAAAACTGAGTATAATACTTCAGGGGAAAATGTGGTCTTTCGATGAAATAGAGGACTTTCAAGCATTCTCGATGAAAAGACCAGAGCTGAAAAGAAACTTTGACTTTCAAACACAAGAATGAGAAAAAGCATGAAATAGTAAACAGCAAAGGGAAGTCATAAAGGACTTACCAAAGGTGAACTGTTTACATTCCTACATGGAAAGACAATATTTGTAACTCTTAAACCCTTTCAATATCTGGGTAGTTGGTGGGACCACACACAGATGTACACACACACACATATGCACACACACACACATGTACATGCATGCACACACACATACACCCAAGCATGCACACACAGAGACAGAGAGCACAGAGTGAATTGAATAGGATGGGACCATATCTTAAAAGAAATTAAGGTAAATGGTGAAAGAGAAATGTAGTGGGAGGAGAGAGGGTGAAATGGATTGGGGTTAATTATATCTCATTCAAGAGGCAAGCAGTAGACATTTTAGTGGAGGGAAAAAGAGGAGAGCTGAGAAAAAAACATGAAGTTTACCCTCATCACATCCGACTAAAGGAAGGAGTAAAATGCACACTCATTTTGGTATGAAAACCTATCTTACAGTACAGAAAAATGGGGAAGAAGGAGATAAGCAGGGTGGGGGGTGATGGAAGGGAGGGCAATGGAAGAAGGGAGCAATTTGAGGTCAACACTCTTTTTTTAAAAAAAGTAATATTTGCTAAGAGTAGTTGTTATAAAATATTCCATCAAAAAGTTTGTGACAATACATCTCCACCAAAAGAGACTCCAGAAGAGAGTTACGTATCTTAGAGAGCACATGTATCAAAAAAATAACTCAGAGCATCTGGTTGTTGAAAAATCCTTTTCTCACCTTTGTGGGATATTTAAGGCCCAGTATGTCTTTGCCTACAAAAGCAGACACTGTCATCAGCTATCAAGAGATACTGCTAGGCCACTGATGGGAAGATAGGTCCAACATGCTTTGGACCTTTTGAAACTTGAAGGTTCCTCTTCCAACCAAAGATGATAAGTGAAGGGGAACTAAGAAAAGGGCTATTCCTCTCCTCTCCAAAAAGGTGATCCTTCCTCAAAGGGTTTTATTGAAAAGTCATGCTTGCTCTGACCTCTACAATGACTTTGATTCTAAACTAGGTCAATTATTTATACATAACCCCTAGAGCCAGATCTGAACAGGATTCCTATGCAATGTCACCTATCTTCAAAGAACATATCACATTGACTCTAAAGTCTGTGACTGAGATTGATGATTGATTGATTGATTAATTGGGCATCATATCACATACTTTAAGTGGGGCAGAAGGACTTGATTGAAAAAATCAACCCCACTCTTAAACTGACAAATAAAGAAGGTTAATGGAGTTAGTTTTATAATATATCTAAAGGCCATGAGAAACACCTTCAAGTGCTCGTTATAAGACTTTGAAAAAAGACTATCATTAAATTGATTTCAGTTTTTATACCAATATCTATCTGTTCCAGAAAATGAGGTAGTAGCAAAATTCTACAAAGAACTTCTTTGGACCTTTCCAACTAAACTGATATGTACATTGGAGGTAATTAGAGGAATCCCCTGATTGACTGGACTATGGCACCCCTGATAGAATTGAGAAGCCTCTAGCCCTGCTGCAGAGCATGTGTTCTAGCCCCTTGGGGAACAGCATGTGTTTTGATGAAATGACACAACTCTTGTATATGTTCCTATGACTGGAGAAAAGAGGGAACAGAGGTTATGTTGTAGAAGATTGGTATCTGAACTAGAAATAATCAGTCACTCTGTGAGGTCTAAAAAGAAAGGAGGAGAAGTAGTTCTGTCTTTTCTGGGGGGACACTCCCAGTATTTTCTTTCCCTTATATTTCCAGGAAGAAAAGGATTTCATTCTCCTCCCTCCTCCTGAGGCAATGGTAGCTCCAAGCAACATAGCAGTGGAAACATATGCCTGTCTCAGTGACCATGAGCCCCTGGACACTTTCTTCTACTTATGTGTTTTCTTATCTGAGTACAGGTCAGCAACCAGCAATTATGAGAAATGAACTTTTCATTTTCTTGCTAGTAATCTCATGGGTCAAGAGTTTCAAAGTTCCACAGTTGAGCATCAGTTAACCAGAGGAAGTTTCTTAGAAAGATAACTCTACAATCCCTCTCTTCAGCTTCAGTGCCGTATCACCAACTTCCTGTTAGACATTTTGAACTGGATGTCCTATAGGGATCTCAAAATCAATATGTCTAAAACAGAAGCTATTATAACTCCTCTTATCCATCCACCTTTTAAACTTCCCTAATACTCTCAAAGACACAATACTTCTTCTGGTCATCCAGGTTTACAATGATGTAGTAATCTTCTGCTACAGTGGTCTCCAAACTTTCTTGACTAAGAAAACTTATCAGTAAAAAAAATTTTTGTTTAGGAACCCCCACATTTTTTATTTTTAAACGTAAGCATATGCTACAATATTAACATTATTAGAAAATGGACAAAATAGATTTTAAAAAATAATATAAACATGAGTAATTTAAAATACTATTTAACATTATAAAACCTTTTGCAATTAAATACAATAATTTAAATGAGCAATATGATTTGCTATACTTTTGATTTTTGTAAATCTCAGCTTAACCATTTTTATGCACTTACTGAGCCTGATCACATTTTATTTTGATTCTTGGTTTTAATGATTACCATAACTGAAAAAAAAAAAAAAGCTTTCACAAAGATACCTAAAAAGAAATGGAAAAAAATATGAGCTGTACTTACTAAGGCAGGAAGTTAAGTTTTCAATTCACTTCACCAATTATGGAAAAGATGCTATTTGGATAGTAAACCTACATCTTGAAGATGGGACAGTGAGAGAGCAGACAGGTTAGCCTCTGGAGGTCAGGTCCTAGATCTGGAATGTGACTACTTTAGGGGATGGGGACAGCAATAGGACATATGTCAAGATCTCAGGGTAGAATCTGCTTCCCTTTTTATAGATGGGCTTCTCTATTTGTGTCTAAACTGTCAGGTGGGTTTATGGAGATATTGGGTCGAATACCTGAGAGATCTCTATGCTTGTCTACTTGAACCCAAAGTCTACAGATGCCAGCAGCCTTACACCTCTCATCTCTTGCTATTTGCTGCTCTTCCTTTCTCTCCTGGTCCCACTGTGCTTGCCCTTCTCAGGCTTTCCTTACTCCCAGCCTCCAGTTCAACTCCCCTGTTCCTGTGGGAGAGGAAGATTTGGCAGAAGATCCCAGGAGATGACAAAGAACTCTGTACTGTTACCATGTGGAACAGAGGCAAAGGACATGGAAGGTGCTGCTTCGCTGGGGTTAGGAGAAGACAAGGTACAGAACAAACACCTCCCTGTGGAAAATGGCCGGTGGCCGACTATCTAGCACAGTACATTCTGAGTTCAGTAAGCAGAGGCTTGTTAAACAGCTGTGCTTCTATCATTTCTAATGTTTTTTCAGAGCACCCTTTTTGGAGACCTCCTTCCCACATATACCACCACTTGTGCTAAGGCTTGTCAATTTTTCCAACACAATATCTCTTGCAGTAATTTATTTCTCTCCTCTCACATGGTTACTATGCTAACTTGGGCCACCATAACCTCTTGCCTTGATTCCATGCCATGAGTCTCTTCCCACTCCAATCCAATTTGAACACATGCCCAAATGACAAAATGATATTGCTAAAACAGAGGCCTAATAATGTCACTTCTTTGCTCGATAAATTCCAATGACTCTTGGACAAATTCTATTGCCTCTAGGATCAAATACACACCTGTCTGGCATTTAAAAGCTTTCACCACCTGGTTCCAACATGCCTTTCCATGCCTATCTATTACTCTCCTTAACTCACTTTTCAATGTAGTCAAATTTCTGTAATTCTTCTCAAATGGAATTCCATCACTTATCTCTATACCTTTGTATATGATGTCCTCCATGCCTGGAATTCTCTCCTTGCACAGTTGTTTCATACATATCTGACTCTTGGTGAGCCCTCTTGAGGTTTTCATGGCAAAGTACTGGAGAGTTCCTTCTCCGGCGCATTTTACGGATGAGGAACTGAGGCAAACAAGTTTAAGTGACTTACCCAGGGTCACATAGCTAAGTAAATGTCTGAGGGCAAATTTGCAGTTGGGTCTTCCTGACTCCAGGTCTAGCACCCTATCAACTGTGCCACCTAGTCTCCCTTAAAAACCTTAGTTTCTTTAAAACTCTCAATATGAGTTTCTCAAACATCTCGACATGAACCACCCCAGCAAAACTGACTTAATTTATCTTGCTTATATATTTGTTTATATTATTTACTTAAATGTGCAGCTGCTGTTGTCTTGGACAAAATGTAAGCTCCATGAAAATAAGGACCTTCTTTGTTTTTCTTTATCTTTACTGCCTAGAACAGAACCATACATCTGGATGACTAACTAATTGAAGTTTTTAAGAGGCAATTTTGGGCTTGGATATCAGGGAGGAAATTCTTAACAATTAAGATAGGTGTGTTCGTCCTTTGTTGATGAAGAAGACCATTCCATCAGAGAAATAATGACATGACTTGCACTTGACTTTGTTTTGAGTGAGGGAGGGCTGTGCAGGTCACCAGCCTCACTTCTCCTCCAGAGTCATCTGAATCCAGTGACCAGATATTCATCAGAATGACTGGAGATGACCCAGGATGAGGCAATTGGGGTTAAGTGACTTGCCCAAGGTCACACAGGTAGTGAGCATCAAGTGTCTGAGGGGAGATTTGAACTCAGATCCTCCTGACTCCTGCACTGGTGCTCTATCTACTGCACGACCTAGCTGCCCCTAACAATTAGAGATATCAAAAAATTGAATGACCTGTCTTGAGAAGTGACAGATTTCCCCATCTGTTTCCCTCTTCAATCCCAGACTAAATAATAACAATTACAGTGAGGATTCTTTTTCGTTTCTGGATTAAGCCAGGTGATCTCTGAGATTTCTTTCTTCTAAAGTTTCAAAATTCTCTTATACTTAACTTGTACATGGATTTTATAGTTTATTCAAACTGGACTACTTACCATCGCCCAAACTTACAGTTTGCTCCCCTGCTTCCATTCCTCTGTATATGTTTTACTACTTTTCTTTTTTAATTCAGTAATTTTTAGTTTTCAACATTAATTTTCATAAGATTTTTGAGTTCTAAATTTTCTCCTCTTCCCTCCCTTCCACCGTCCCCAACACAGAATGCAATCTGATATAGACTCTATATGTACATTCATATCACACATATTTTCACATTAGTCATGTTATGAAGGGATGGGAACACAAGAAAGAAGAAACAAAAAAGAGAGAGAAGGACAATGAGCAAATAGTCTGCTTCAATCAGCATTCAGACTCCATAGTTCTTTCTCTGGATGTGGATGGCATTTTCCATCACGAGTCTTTTGGAATTGTCTTAGATCCTCGCATTGCTGAGAAGAGCTAAGTCTATCAAATTCAGTCATCACACAATGTTGCTATTACTGTGTACAAAGTTCTGGTTCTTCTCCCTTCACTCAGCATCAGCTCAGATAAGTCTTTCCAGGTTTTTCTAAAGTCTGCCTGCTCATCATTTCTTATAGCACAATAATATTCCATTATATTCATATGCCGCAATTCGCCAATTGATGGGCATCCCCTCAATTTCCAATTCTTTGTTACCACAAAAAGAGCTGCTATAAATATTTTTGTACATGTGGGTCCTTTTCCCTTTTTTATGATCTCTTTGATCATAAAAGACCTAGAAGTGATATTGCTGGGTCAAATAGTTTTATAGCCCTTTCAGCATGCTTCCAAATTGCTCTCCAGAGTTACAGATCAATTCACAACTCCACCAACCATCCATTAGAGTTCCAATTTTCTCACATCTTCTCCAACATTTATCATCTCCCTGTTTTGCCATGTTAGCCAATCTAATAGGTGTGATGTGGTATGTCAATGTTGTTTTAATTTGCATTTCACTAATTAACACTGATTTAGAGCATTTTTTCATATGATTATAGATAGCTTTAGTTTCTTCATCTGAAAATTGCCTGTTGATGTCCTTTGACCATTTATCAATTGGGAAATGACTGTACTCTTATGTACTTGATCAAGTTCTCTATATAGTTTAGAAATGAGGCCTTTATCAGAGACACTGACTATAAAAATTGTTTCCCAGTTTTCTGCTTCCCTTCTAATATTAATTGCTTTGGTTTTATTTGGGCAAAAACTTTTCAATTTAATGCAAAATTATCCATTTTGCATTTCATAATGTTCTCTATCTTTCCTTTGGTTGTACTACTTTTAAGTACATTTTCACAAGGAAAAATTGGGCCTCCTTTTAAGCCCTCTTTAAAAGATCACCAGATTTTAATTTAGAAGACCTGTGTTCAAATCTCTGCTCTACCACTTGCTACTTACAGGACTTTATACAAGTTCCAACTTCCTAAGGCTTTCTTCATATAGAAAAGGAGACAATTTCATATATGTATATGTTTGTTAATTCTTTGTCCTTTGTTCTTGAGGAAGATAGTGCCATCAGGAAGGTGATGTCATGACTTGCAAATGAATTGGATTTAAGTGAGGAGGGGTGTGCAAATTAAACAGCCTCACTATCTCCTCCAGAGCCATCTGCATTCAATGGCAAGATATAGATCAGGACAATTGGAGATGGTCCTTGTGTGTGCGTGTGTGTGTGTGTGTGTGTGTGTATGTGTCTGATCAAATATAGGTTCCTTCATGTATAAAATGAGGCAACTGAACTCAATTTTCTCTGAGGTTCCTTACAGTTCTAAATCTTTAGAGTGAAAGCTCTCTGATATTCCCCCATGACAGCTTTCTCCCTCTAGACCAGTAAGTTATTGGCCCAAATGGTTGTATTTTTTTTTCCTTTTGATTGACTGATGGAAACTTGCCTCCTGTCCTGGGTAACTTTTTATGTTCAATTGTATCTGAGGAGCACTTGGAATTCATAGCATATAGTAAGGCTTTGTTGCTCTAGATTTTTTTCTTATTTTTCAAAGAGCAGGAGTGAGCTCCAAGGAGAGGTTTATCGTCTGCTCTCAAACTTCAGGATACATTGATATATCTTGAATGATAATACAAAGGGTTGATATCAGCAATCATGTGCCAAATATTAGCCACTAACTGGCTACAGTATAGCATTAACAATAAAACTATTAAGATGAGTAACTCGTTCCTTCAGTTTACAAATTCTCATTATAACAAATATTTTGTTTTGAAGTTGCCACAATAAGTCTTACATCCCCCTCTCATTTCACCTGGAATCCAGATACTTGGGTTCAAGTCCTTACTCTGCCACTCATTAGTCATGAGACACTGGACAAGTTGCTTGATCATTCAGGGCCTAAATTCCTCCATCTATTAAATGAGTGGGGACTAAGTCAGAGGGGTCAGATATGTGACCCATGGGTCACATGTAACCCCCAACACTACTAAGTGTAGTCTGAGCCAGATTAAAAATGTAATTGGGGTATACATAACAAAATAAATCAAATACAATAAAACACAATACTACATTTTAAAACTAGTTGATATGAGACTCCCAATGATCCTTATGTATGGATTAGTGGCCCCCATTTCTATTTGAGTTTGACACCACTGGACTAAATGATAGCCGAGGTCCCTTCCAGTAATATAATATAATCCAATAAACATTTCTAAGTGTCCTGATATCTGCACCAATGATATCTTTCTAAATGAATTCAGAGAGTGTTACAGTAGAAATCTATGACTTCAATTAAACAAGAATTTTATTGAACATCTACTAAATATAAAGCACTGTGATATACTGGGGATATAAAGAGAGGTATGAGAAATAATTCCCGACTTCAAGCAGCTCATATGGTCCTTGATGCCATCCTTATGGCTGGATGATCTAAAGCTGTCCCCCATAAAGCAGCCCATTCAGATCCCTCAGCCATCCCTCAGTCCCAACCACTCTTCACCCATTTATTCAAACTAAGCATTTTATTTATGATCACGGTTTTATTATGGAACATGTTTAATTCCAAATTTTCCTTTCTCCCTCCTCATAGATCAGACCAGTCCTAAATATAGGTATTTCTCATCTGGCATTTATCCTGAATTCCTATAAAAAGAACTCAAGATAACTGCCTGGGAAACTTCCATTTTTTAAAACTGCTTCTTGGGCCAATTATTTATCCCCTTGTCACTGACAATTTTGTCACCAAGCCTCCCTTCCCAAGTTAGTCCCATAGGACACTCTATTGAGCATGAATATGAAAAGAGCATACTCAAAATTACAGGATCACACACACACACAACATGCTAGGACTCTTGAGAGGTCATCTAATTTATGTCAAGTATGAGAAGTTGTAGGAAAGCTATTGTTAAACAGGGGAAGGACTAAGTATGACACCAACCCATGCATCAAGGTGAGCTAATTTCATTTTTTCTATTACTGACTCTCCTTAAGTAAAGTTGGAGATTTCATACCATTCTGTCTCACACAAGAATCTTTAAGCTAGACCACATAGACCAATAAATTTGTCATATTTCTTCTGACAAAAAAGAAAACAAATACTCCCTAAGGACCATAGACTCCTGACAATATATAAAAACTAACAGGACTCCATTGGACAAGACAATATGGATGATGCCAGGAACCAATAGCGAATAAAGCTCTTGATCTTGATCTTGAATAAAGCACATGAAATTCATTCACCAAATTAGAAAAGATAGGTTATCTTGACTGCAGAATATTTTTTGAGTCTTATAATCCTGCTAGACAGCTGCACTACCATCACTTCCACTTCTAGTGCCAATATACCCAGAGATAATAACCATTAATGGGCAGGACATAATTGCCGGAGATCTGAGCTTTTAGAGGGGTCATCTTCTAGGGCATGTGGGGCCCCAGATGAGGAAGAACCTAATGAAAGGAATTTAAGAATAGGTAGGGCCCCATCAAGCTAATGGATGACCTGAATGCCCCCATGTACACATTGTGGGGGAGGATGGGAATAATTTATCCAGTGGAGATGGAATTCAAATCTACCTGGATGTTAACCACAAGCATGGGCAAAGAGGATTTCTGGGTAGATGAGAACTTTAAGAATCTGAACTTATTTGAATAGATTTTGGCTATTTACAACCTTGGCTACAAAAGTCACTTTAGCTCTTTGGGGATCAGGTGGTTTTCAAGGAGAACCAGCATCTGGCATGATTGCTGAGCCCTTTTCAGCACTACTCATTCTGTCTGTCTGTCACTCAACTCTCACCTGTGGTTCTAAGAAGCTGTGCAGCTGCCACACTCCCAGAAAACCATCTCAGCCCTTCAGTGAGTTAAGGGGGTGTCTACCCCAAGTATTTCAAGACTTCCCTCAGCGGAATGGGCAGATTAGAACAATTTGTTCCATGGCTGTGAAGACAACTGAAGCAAACTCTGTGAAGTGCTTAGAACTTAGACACAAAGATGCCAAGGTCATCTATTGCATCCCGGGCCATCACCAGGCACTCTGAACTTTTTTGTCATGTTACTGGACTTCAGTGACTCTAGAAGAGAAAGTGAGGCTGACAACTTCTTGCCATTCTGCATTGTTTAAATTCAACTCACACATGAATCGATACACCACCTGTAATATCACTGGTCCTCTTCTGAAAACAGGCAAGCAACAAATAGGAAATGATATTTACACAGTGCTTCAAAGTATGCTAAGTGCTTTGTGTACATTATCTCATTTGAGCCTTATAATAACCCTAGGAAATAGTTCCTATAAATATTAGCATTTCCATTTGAAGGGAATAGAATTTCCATTCAAACTCATGCCTTTACCTAACTCTAAGTGCAGTATTCTTTCTGCTACATAATAACTGCCTCTCTAAGGCGCCTTTTGGCTCTTTCAATTTTATGATTCTAACCTTGAAAAGTGGGACCTAGCTCTGTTGCCCCCAGGTAAAAAGTCAAAGTTCCCTCTAGATTCTCATTCAAGTAATTTTTCCTAGAGTTAGCAACTGTTACTTCTACTTCCTGTCAAGTCTGCCTAGCCAGCTAACACTGTCTTACTTCAGAGATAAAGGTTATTCACCTAAATTCTTATCTGTCTGACCTGTTATCCCTGTTGTGACCCTCTTCCCCCATTTCAACCAGAATTATAATCGTAATTTTGACAGAATCCCAAAGCCGAGAATTATATAATCTCTAGAGTAGGAGGAGATATTAAAGGTCAACTAGCCTAGCCCATAATTAGACAAGAATCTCTTACACACACACATACATACTCACACACACATACACACACTCATACACATATACACTTGCACGCATACACACACATACACTCGCACACAAACTCACACACACATACACACTCACACACACACACACATACACATACACACACACACACACTTAAACTTTTAGACCTGGTTCTGTCACTAAATTGCTCTGTAGTTTTCTAATCTCTCTGAGCCTTAACTTACTTATAAAATATAGGTCTAGTACATATGCATAAAGTACAGTTAGATGGTGTCTCTACTTGGAGGATTCTAAAGAGAAGATAATATTTTTCCACATGGAGAATGTTAGGCAGGTGTTTCTGGAAGAATTATGATGACATGTAAGGTAAGTACTTTGGGGAGACAGGCTGTGGAGCATGCGTAAGATTCTGTAGTTGGTTCAGGTCTGCCAAGCATATATTAAAGATGAGTCTGTTTGATTGGCTGCAGAGGCATAAAAAAAAGGTCTGTTACCTTCAGCTTCTGTCACTTTACCTTATTTCAATCTGGAGGACTCCTTCACTCTTGGCACCAAGTAAAAGAAGTGAAATCCTCAACCTTGGTCGCGTCAGAAGATCAGGAGAGCAAGCCACAGGAATCAGAATGTCAGAGCCTAGGTCAAGTATCACAGCCATCTCAGTATTGATTTTCCTAAGGGCAAGGAGCGATGTTCAGGAGGACCTTTGTGTTCCCCAACAAGCAGAAGTTGAGATTGGGACTCATCCAGCAGAGATACCACCTTTAAATGTGAACTTGATGGAACCAAAGAAGTGCAAAAACTGCGTTGAGTCTGCTCCATTCCCCAACCCAACCTCCCCTCCCCCCACCCCCAACACACACACACGCGCACACACACATACATACACACACACGATGCTATAAAAGGGATTATGCCCTGAAGGTGTTGGAAAAAATATTTGCATGTTTGTTATGGCTATGTTTTTGATGTAATTACCTTTGTGTAAAAGGTAATTCATGTTAAGTGGTTAACTATAATGGAAGAGCTAACCACTGGCCCCCTAACAACAGCAGAAACCTAGATATTGGGGGTTTGGACTGATGGCAATAGATTCAAAAGCTCCTTCAAGTCCCTCATGGTACTCCAGACCACTAAGAGATGTTAGGCAACTATCTTTGACCGCATGAGCCAGAGTGTGTCATACACTACATAGGAAAATTAGACTAGATGATCTATGATCTTTTTTTTGGCTCTAAAATTCTATTATACTATCTATTAACAGCTGTGAAAGATATCTGAAAAAAAGAGGTTATTCTAGTATGAGTAAAGCTTAGAGGTGAATTATGCACAAGGTGAGCTCTGACCCTACATGTAACTGGGATTTCAAACATTTCTCAATCCTGTACACAGTAATGCAATGCTATATGTGGGAGCGATACTTACTCTTTGGCCACACGCACATACACACAAACACACACACTCACACACACACACACACACACACACACACACACACACCTCTTTCCAAATAGGAGGCTTCAGAAAGTGTTAACAGATAATGATCCACAGGGGGACAATTCCCCTAGAAGGATTACAGGAATTGGAGAGACAATTGGGGAAAGATTGAATCTTTTGGGAATTCCAGGTTGTAGGAAAATGAAGCCAAAAAAGGCTTCAGCATTAGACTTACCCTAGTCTAGAACTGCATTGTGAGCACTAAATGTATTTTTCTAATAAATGTCCTTATCTTCCAAATGGAGGATAATATCCACCATGATGGAGATCCAGTTCCTTGGGAAATATAACTAGCAATGCTGTGTGCTCAAAATTGAGAACTGTCAGTGGAGAGTTGTGCTTTATTTCATGCATTCAATAGGCATTTCTTAAGCCGCCAGTTGGTCTACAAACTGTGCTAGGCAATGGGAATAAATAGAAAGACCAAGGCAAAACAGTACCTGTCCTCACAGAATTCACATTTTTGGGGGGAAAATAGGAAAAAAATAGAAAAACAACTGCAAAAAGCACCTCTACCCACTGGACACTGGAGAAAACCATAATGGAGCAATATTGAGAAATATTTGCTGGGAAGTGAGTATAATTATAGGAGGAATACTGTATGCTCTGTAGGAAATCTACCCAGGACATACTTGAAGTGCCTGAGATGGTCTGGAACATCTGGCGAAGGTTACTATTTTCTATGAACTCTGGTATTAGCTTTATTTAGGTTCTTTTCCCTATAGCTGAATGAATTCCTTCTTTTGATTTTGTACACTGTGTGTTCCTAAGGGAACCTGGTAAAGACACACCGGATGGTGGCAGATAAAATGATTCCAAATTACCTAGCATGAGGACAATGTGCTAAGAAAACCTCAAGCTGCATTCTAGACTTATAGTCCTTGACAGCCACAGAGAGACAGAAAGAATATATTTGTAATTTCCTTGAATGAGATTAAAGATGGTCTGCATCACCATTTTCGGTGTCACAAAGCCAATCAACCAAGAATGAATATTCCCATTAGTAGGATTAGCTCTGCTTTGTCCAAAGTCAGAGGATTGGGTTGTATTTCCTTTCCTCTTTCTCACCCATGCCTCCTTGCCCCAGAATGGTCACAGGAGTCAAATGGGTTTTGAGACATTACTATGACACACAAGCATTTTCATCTTAGCAAGAACTGAGTGCCTATAAAAATGTTCTTGGCAAACCCCAAGCCAAGAAGATGTTTTTAATCCAAGGCATTATATCCTGGAAGGAAAAAAAAGCTTCAGATGCAAGTACGTCTCATTTTAAAAAAATCATAATCCTTCAACCAACTGTGGGATTCCTCTAATTGCCATTTCTTTGCATGTTTTATATTCACAATGTAGTTCTATTGTTACTGTGTCACTTCCAATGAAATCATGCTGGAATAAAGATACAGCATCTTTGAATTTTTTCATCCAGCTGTGAACTTTAGGCTTAATCCTTTAGGGCACTCTTGTCTGGTAAGCTTTAATTTATATTAAATTTTCTCAAAGAAAAGCCAAAACGGTCAAGGCAAGATAGCACCAGATCCTGTCTTTCATAAATTAATAAGCATCACCAACTGCCTTTCTTGACCCTTTAAACCCTGTGAAATTAATATAAGTAGACAACTAAAGCGCATTTGGCCCCTGAAGAGCCTCGGAAGTTCACTTAAGCAATCCAAGTTTCCTTAAAGTTTTATAAGGCAGCTTTTAGAGCAAGTCCTTTGTACTTATTACTGGTGACAGTGAGCATTACAGCAGCCAATGAACCTTTGCTGACTTACGACCCCAATATGGTAGAGCACTGTTATCAAGGGAAATATCAGAATCAAAGCTTATATATTACATTGAGGTCCTGACTCTTGGAAAAGCCCCCTGTAGACCCTTCAGAGTGTGTCTGTGAAATAAATGGCTAATACTGTGAGACATTCTACTGACAATGGTCAGATATTACTGTTTATTTAGCAACTTTCAACTATACTAACCCCTCTAAAAGCTCAGTTTCCCAAAGACAAAATCTTTTATGCCCCCCCAATTCTTTTACAATAAAACCATATTTACGCCGATTATAGTAGCTGGAAACACATGCAACTTGCAACTTTCCCATAGGAAGTGAGGAACATGTTGTCTGCCTCCTAAACGATTAAGGGGCTTGAATTATTAAACATGGGCTGATAGAAAAGGTATGGAGGACAAGACCTTCTTCTAGATATCAGCACTGGGTGATCTCTCATTTAACAATGTCTAGAGAAAAATTCAAGCTCACAAGTAACTTCTTGGAGAAATTAATCACATCATTACTAAAATATTAACCTCTCCTATAAATTTGATCGCTGGGACTGGCACATTAACCTTTATGTATGTGACTTAAAAGATTCCTTTTTTATAAGTGTTATGTTTTCCTTTTGGTTCAAAAGCACATAAGAACTGTCTCCAGCCACAATTATCAAAGTTTAAGGATTGCTTTCATTGCCTGGAATGTTAAAGTTAATGGTGGTCAGTGGCCTAAGACATTTGAAAGACCATGAGAAAGGAGGGAAGGAGGGAACTTGGAGTTCCTTTTGTATACAAAGGAAATGCTAATTGCTGTTTTGTGCAGATGCAGCCACACTCCTCTACCTGCTCTCTCCTGCATCATCCATTTGAGAGTTGAATCACGGATGAGATTCACAAATACTGTGTTTTAAACAACTAAGTACTAAGTAGAATCCTTTAGAGGAGTTCTTAAACTTTTTGTGTCATACACTCGTTTTTCAGTCTGGTGAAGCAGCAAAATTTCTTCTCAGATAATATTTTCTTAAGTAATGTTAAATTTCAGTGACAAGTTTATGAAAATAAAGATGTATTTTTTCCATTCAAGTTCATAGGTGCCCTGAAATCTATCCATAGACAAATGGTCTATGGACTCCACATTAAGAACCATTGCTATAAATCATAGAGAGATCTAATCCAACCCTATTCATTTTACGGATGAGGAAACTGAGGTCCAGGGAAGTGAACTGACTTATCCAAGATGATACTGGTTAAGTGTAAAAAATAGAACTATATATAAAAATCAGGATTACCAATATTCCTCAAGCAGTTGGTCAAAATAGCCAATGTTTTTCTGTGTATGCTATATTTGTCCTCTACTCAAATGAGAGAGAGACAGAGAGAAAGAATGAGTGGAGAAGATGTGTAATAGAATACTAAAGAGTGAGGAATATTCTGGAAATTGTACCCATAGAAGGGAGATTCCCAGATCTGGTTCTATTAGGGAGCAATACTACAGGAAGAAAAGGCAACTAAGTGCAGAGCCTTGGAGTTGATTCTGAGTTCAGAGCTCAGAGTAATTAAGTGAGTCTCAAATGGTAAGTGCACGAAATGGTAAGAGGAATAGGTTCTAGAGAGACCACTTTGTATGTATCTAGAAAGATCATGCAGCCCTTGGTCCTAATTCAGATCCCCAGACCAAAACACATTTATTTCCTTCCTATCTGGCTTCTAGAAAGGTATTTTGTCCCTCACCTACAACCTAGGCAGGTTAAAGTTGCCCAACCTTTTAAGATCACCAAAGGAAGATTACTGCTTCTTTAAGGCTAGATTCCACCTCATCTCCAATTCCATTGATTCAGAGAACAGGTAGTTCCTCCCTACTCACAGATTATTAGATTGTATGAGCTCGTAGAGCATTGGCCTCCCTTCCCCTAACCCTAGAACTTGTACCTCATGAGCCAGCAACATGTTGTTCTCCTCCACTTTATTGATTTGATTTCTTGGTCAAAGTTTTCCACTCTACCCCTAGCACACCCAAGAATATTACCTCTTATGTTAATACCCTAACAACATGACTAAATGATTTTCCAACCCCAACAACCAAACACTGTCTCCACCATACTTCAACTTAGTAGGTTCATGGTCACACCGGATGTTGCAGCAACTCCACAACTTTTAGATTCTACTCACTGCAAATTCCTACTCTTCCACCAATATCATTTTCTCACTTCTTGAAACTATTATTTGTCCTTATCAGGTCTTCCCACACTCTGGTTTTATTTGCCTCCATACATAGCCTTGACCCCTTAGATCAACACTACAGTTCACTGTGTGCTGCCCTAGAAACACTTTGCCCCATGACCTTCTTATTCTTATCCAAAGAAAACCCAGTCCTGGTTAAATAATACCAAACCCCTGGTTTCTTTTCCCTGGTCAAATACTGCTGTGTATTAGTAGAAAGTCACAAAGTCATGCTTATTTTCCCTACTATAAATTCGTGGCATTGGTATCCTCTAATTTTTTTTCAGCAACTCCTTAATGACTGCTTATCTCATGCCCCATATCTGTTCCAAAATCTTTCTTCTTAACTATAATACCTCCATACCCAGATGTGAAAAAGGTAACTTAATTTCCTGATTCTCTGAAGAAACTGAGGCTATGTGAAATGTATTCTCTCAATTCTTCTCTTCCATTTCTCAACATCATCACCTATTTTCCCTTCAAGTCAAAGAAAAGGGAGTATATACATAAGAGAGAAAGAAAAAAATAAGTGGGCCAAGGATAGACCTTTCAGGAACAACCTCATTTAATGGTCAAGAAAAGTATTAGGAGCTCCCTTGATGTCTGGAGACACAAAGAGCAAATAAAGGCTTCTGGGTCACACAATCAACAAAATGGAGGAAATTATTTTCTCAGGGTCTTGCGACCTCTCAAGCCTTGCCAAAATAAGAATTTTGGAAACAATAAAGTAATTTCATTTGTTTCATTGGTTTAAGATAAGATACTAAGAACCTTGAGGAAGTATTATGTTGATGAATTAATAACGGGGAAGGCTAATGTCTAAACCCTAATGTGGTCACTCAATATGCCCTTCCTCACCATCACCCTCTCCCTGGTAGGGGTATACAACTTGATCCATTGGCCCAAGAAGGGAATGCAATAACGTCCCAAAGAGGAGAAGAACTCAAGATGGAATTCTTGCCTTGACATACCCTTGAGCCTAATAAGCAATAAAAAAGATAGATATTCAACAAAAGAAAGGCATTGAAGTATTCTCCCAAAAGAAAAAAAAAATCGGCAAACCAGATGAATTCTTTTCTTTGCAAACACCCCAGGCTACAGAAATTCAGTATAAAGGCAAATAAATAGTCACCCAGGAAGACACAATAAAAAAAATATCCCAGAGAAAAGGGAAGACAATAATTTAAAAAAAAAAAAAAAACTGAGGATAAAAGCAGCAACAGCAGCAGCCACAGCAGCAAAACAATTGAGAGACCTTTTCAAGATTTTGTTCTGAAAGTTCCTAAAGAGACAAGAATGAAAGAGAAATTTAAATAGAAATGGTGGCAATTTCTTGATTTCTTTTCTTTGGTCGTGGAACTAAGTTGAGGAATGAGAGAATGCATGAAAGGTGAGAGAGAAGAAAGAAGTAAAGGAGAATGTGTGGTGTGTCCTAGTCAAGTAGATAATAAACAAGGTTAAAAATAACTCCTAGAATCTCTCAGGAAGAAAAGAACCTTATAGGAGAATGAATAGGTGACAAAGGGAGAAGTTGAAGCAAAGGGAAAGAATGAGATAATCTCAATTCAATGGTGAGGGTCCCACTGAAGGATGGTCCTATAAGGAAAAAGAGATAATATCTAATGGGAGATTAAAGACCTTACAATGGAAATAATCTGCAGGGATTTGGTGTTGTATTATGCCTTCTTGGAGAGCATCCTGCTTCAGAAAGGGAATCAGAGCTCCTAGGGATAACCGACATAGACAAAGATGGGAAGGCATGGATACAGAGGACACTTCATGGCAAATGGAAGGAAAATGATCTTGGGGAAAGTGGGACAGAAAATTAGGGCTACAGGAAATTTTCTACCTTGGTACAATACTTATATCCTCTCTTTCTCAAGCAAAAATGATATACCTAAGATTGAAACAGAACAGAAAATAGAGGAGAGAGGGTAAGATCTACAAGGCAATGACTCAGAAACTATTTAGAATATTGAACTCAAAATAGGTACGTGAAAAGTTTTAATTCCATGATGAATGTATGAACTAAAAAGAAATAAATAAGTACAAATAAATAAGAATGATTAATAAAAGAACAAAAGTCTAGAATCATAGAGAGTGGAGGAAATTAATAAAGAAAACAAGAAAAATTTTCAGGAAAAAGCAATTAAAATGGAAAAACAAAACAAACTGAAGAAGGGGAATTTTGTTTGACTAAGAGAAAAATATAGGGGAAGAATTAGACACCTTCTTTATTTCTTTTTCTAGTGGTCTAATTCTTCTCCAAAACTAGGGAAAGAAATGATAAATGAGAGGAGGCGTTTGAGAGTAAGGAAAAGAAAACCTATGGGAATAGAATTATCGTAAAATAGATTAAGAAGAAAAATGAAGAATCTATTTCTGTAGAGAAAAAAAATCCTAATTCAGAAAAATATAGTATAAGAGGCAAATAGAGGAAAACATGAACTCAACTCTCATAACTTTAAATATTAATGGATTGAACAATCCAATAAAACAAAAAAAGGTGACAAATCAGAAGAATAAGGGATTACTAATAATAAAGTGGTCAAATGGGGAAAAAATCTTGCTATCTGAGAAATATGATAAAAAGATTTATTTCCCATTTGACTACTTCATATATGTGTGTGTATGCACACAATCATAAATATCCTTCCCCAAAAGATAAGTGGTCAAAGACTATGAACAAACAGTTCTCAAAAGAATTACAAGCTATTAACAACCACATGAAACAAAAATCCAAATCACTAATAAAAATAGGAAGACCAAACAAATCAGAGATTTTACTTCACATTCTGTACATTGGCCAAGATAACAAATGATGGAAATCATTAATGTTGGAGGAGTTCTTGGAAGATAGACATAATAGTACAATGTTGGTAGAAGTATGAATGAGTAAAACCATTTTGAAAAACAGTTTGGAATTATACAAATATAGTGGTTTAAATCTCCATGGCCTTTGACTCAGCGATTCCCATACCAGGCTTATACATGAAGAAAATCACTTTTTTAACGTCTATTGGGAAACATGAACAGAAGTAGATAATCTTTTGTGGTGTGTTTGCATGTGTGTACACATGTGTGTTTGTATGTGTACGTGTGTTTTGAATGTGTACACATGTGTGTTTGTGCATGTACATACATGTGTTCGTATGTGTGTACATGTGCATTTGTATGTGTGAGTGTGTGCACGTGTGTGTTTGTATGTGTGTTTGTGTGTGTGTACACATGTGCGTTTGCATAATTAGTCCACATTATGTCAGAGTGATTGCAGGAAATTTGACTTCAAGTTTCTAGGTTCCCTCAGCTTATAAGTCATAGGTAGCCTACTTATATTCAAAATGAACTGTGTTTTAACACATACACATCCTGCTCAAAACTCAATCTTCTCATTCTCCTCTAAGAAGAAGGAATTTTGTCTTTTTTTGTTCAGGTCTCTGATTTGTCTCTCCTCAATCACTCCGGGTCTCAGTTTCCTTATTAGTAAAATGGCAGGATGAGACTAAAAACACCTTCCAGGTTTGACATTCTCTCCTTCTATGATCCAAAGATTCTTCTGCCTGTCCTTAGTGTTTTTCCTAAGTACGTCTGATTCCCTGAGCCAAAACCAAAAAGGAGGGCTATTGTTAAGTCTAGAGAACCAGATTTCCTCATTGTACCATTGTCAGCTTTTCTCTCTGATGGGCTGTTAGCTCAACTGAAGCTGTATTTCTTCACTGTATTACAACACCCACTGTAAGGATAACAGGCATGATTCTCTTATTCATGTATTTTGTTCCCTTCTGTAACAGCAAGGACCCCAACATTCACAGGAAGGTCTGCTGTACAGGTTCTTAGATCTGTTTTTCTAAAAGCAAAGCAACTTTTGAAGGGTCAACAATCACTTTAATCAAACACATATACCAACAGAGAAAAGATAAGCATAGAAATAAAGACCAAGAGACGGGGCTTGCAACTGTCTGACCATAAACATCACAGACTGACATACAGATCCAACTGTCCTATCATGACCTATATACATAGTTACCAGAAAGGGAAGCACCAACATCTGGGTTTTCAAAGCTGGGGGGCTCCTCAGCTGCTACCCAGAGTCTCATCTGGCCAAACAAACATTTCCAATGAGTAAGTTCCAAAGTAAAACCTCACCTCAGAGTATACACTTTTCAGAGCTGGAGGGCAGGTCCCTCTGACCCAGTGCCTCAGTAGAAATTAACAAAAGGTATTGATGCCTATTAATGGGCAGAAAAGATCTTTAACTCTTCCCCCCACCCATAATTAACCTTACATTAACATCACACCTTCTTATTTAAGAAGACATATATAAATATATATGTACATATGTTATATATATATACATACACACACACATAGATATACACTCATAGATATACAAACATACCGTGTGTGTGTATGTATGCATGTATTTATGATCTGTATGCCAGCAGTGGCTAGTGGCATATGCCTCTATCGCCAGTAAGAACATCAGTCAGCTTCACAGATGGAGCTTTAGCACTTTTCTTAAGGAAAACTTTAAGGTTTAACTAGAATGTACAGGGAAAGGGCTAAATTAAAGGAAGCTCAAGTATAAGCACTATTAGGCTGGAATACAAATCACTACTCACTCTTTATAGCTCACTCTGTTACCCCCAACATTCCTCCAGGTCTTCTCAAATTTCTGCCATTACTTCTCTTAAACTCTCCAGCTCTAACTCAAGCTGTAAAGTTGTAAACTATGGGAACTTCAACTGAATTCTCTCAGCAAAGGAATAAAGTATTTAGCCTGGGTAGGGATTTTTGAGGACTATCCCCAAGATTGAACATAGTTAATATAAGCCCAGAACTCATGATGCTGGGTCACAGGTTACTTATAGATATTACTCCCACTGAGAGTTGCCTCTGGGAAATCTCAGAAAATAGCTCAAATATATAGTTCATATCCAGGTCTCCACAGATGTGAATAAAGGGGTCTTTAGATATCCTGAGGATACCAGTGCATCTATATAGAGCATAAGAGTAACTTTATTACATCACAAAGAGGATGCAGAAAATACATAATGGACTCATACTGCCTAGGAGTAGGGAACCTGTAGTCTAGACCATAAACAATGAAAATTATTCTCCATCCTTTCTGTTAAGTCCTCTTTTTCTGCACAGCACTCCAGTGTTCTAGATTCAAAGTGCCATCATATGGTTCAAGTTACCTTCAGAAGGAAAATGAACTTGGAGTTGCTAATTGGGTAATCCTCTGAACTTCTAAAAAATCTTTCTTTCAGTACAGAAACTGGTACTGCATTATTACACTGAGATTTTGCATTTCTTGTGGAAAGGAAATGCACTTAGAGTTACCAGACAGGCAAGTCTCTTAATATTCCAATGAGTCTCACATTTATTCTTCCAAATATACATAGGTATTCAGCTTCATAAAACTACCCTAATCCTATCGACTTACCTTAGAAAGTGAAAACAAACACAATTGATGTTGAAAAAAAGATAGGAAATTTCTTGTCATACACCTCATCCAAGTCAATTATGGCAGTAACAGAGGATAAAATCCAGGTCCCTATATGAATAATTGAATGAATGAATGAATCAATCAATGAAAAGGCATTTATTAAACACTATGTGGCATTGTGTTAAGTGCTATGGATACATTTTTAAAAATCAGTCCCTGCCCTCAAGGATCTTATAATCCAATAAGAGAAGATGACATATAGGAATATCTTTGCTTCTCTTCCAGGTTTAGGGATCATTTGTGATACTCTTTTCTCTCCACATGCCTGAAAAAAAAAACTACCCTTCTCTCTCCAAATAACTCTGAGGCTGATGTTACCCAGGATTCCTCTTACCTCGCTGGCACATTGAACTCTGGGTTTATGGTGCCCAGGAGCTTCTTCTTACCCCCAAACCCTACTACCCATTCAGGTGGCTAGGATTCAGTCCCTCAACATTGTCCACAAGACACAAGAAATTGGAATTCTACCACTTGGCTACAGTGGCTCTTCCCTCCACTACTTTCCACAGTTACTGTGTTTTAGGCTAAAAGGTTATATTACTGCTTCTCAGAGGCTGAAGTCAGGAACCCAGAGTCTAAAAATACCTCTAGGACTCCACTGGTAAGAAAGCATGCCACACTAATGTGTATCTGCCCTGTGGCAGTGATTCACAACTTTCCCCACTCCCCAATACCTTAAGACTCTTCATTTTCCATCAATGGCTCCACTTGGTTTTTTGACATTTTGAACATCATATCTCCCTGTGGATAAGTTTCTCACCTGAAATCTCATCATCATTCAGGTTGACTCAGCTTTTGTACTCATAATCCAGGGAGTATGGCCTCATAGAAATAGCAATAATAGTTAGCTAGCCTATATAGCACTTTAAAGTTTGCAAAGTGCTGTACAAACATTATCACAACCATCTTAGGAGGGAAGTGCTATTATTATCCTCAGATGAGGAAACTGAGGAAGTAGATAGTAGTTAAGTGACTTGCCTAGGGTCATAGAACCAGTAAGTAGCATCTGCATATTATAGCTTAACACATTACCTGGCACAAATTAAAAGTCCGCTTGCTGATTGACTGCATTTCTATTTAGGATTACATGAGTTGTAGAAGGGGGAAAAAAGAACAAGTAAATGTTTGTGGTCATTTTACTTGTGCCCTCTCCTTTTATTTAGTTCACTGTTACTGTCTACTTGTACAATTCCTTCTGAACAGATGAATGCTAGAGGAATGAGAAGATTTGAAAGAGGAATATTAATTTGCTTTGCACCTTTTCCCAAAGAGAGTTCAAAGGTTACATTGCTGATGAATGAGTGTCTGCTCAGCTCCTGGATTCATTTAAGCCTCTGACATTTCTTTGTTTTGTCTCCTTAGATCAGAAAAACTCACTGAGTCTTGAAAAGCCTTAGAACTCAGATTCAAGAAACTAAGGTCTTCAGCAAATGATGTTTCATTAGCCAGTGGCGGGGGGAAGTCTCTTTTACCTGTCCCTCAAAGGTTTAACCACATTGTGAATAATCTATCCTTATAAGCACAAGGCTTTCTATGATGAATGAAGACTATCTTGGGCTTTTTCCTCCCCTAAATGGTCAATAAGCATCTTTGAAGCTCATCTGGGTTGGGATGACTGTCATTTGGAGCCATGCTAATCTTTTCCTTATGCTGAATGACCAAAACAGCACTGAAATCATCATGGAACAGCCAAGAGAATGAAGTAAAGACCTGGGGTATCTATGAAACCTGAGGTAAAAAGACCTTTCCCAGATACTTGGGTGGGGTTTGGTTGTTATTTTTGTTTTTATTTTATTCTTTAAATTTCTTTATTTCTATGAAATGATTCATTTCAGAGCCCTGGGAAATAGTCAGAATCACTCAGCAAAAAGTTTCAATTGCTGCTGACTGGTTAGAATAAATGCTCCAGTTAAGAGGCACATTAATGCCACATCTTCAGTCAAAAATGCTGCACTTAGGGAAAATACATTTGGGTAGAAAAGTATAATTATTTCTGAAATATCCCCTGAACTGGATCAGCTCTGTCTCAGTGTCAAATAAGGTGTCCACTCTAGAAAAGACTTTAAAATTTGTCCCCCGAACTTTTATCACAAATTTTTTTCAGAGACAGAAGGAATTATAAAAGGCAGGAGAATCCTTTTATGGAATCAGGGAAAGTGAGATTTTGATTCTTAGAAAATTGTGAAATGAACTGGTTTTCAATTTTTATTTTTTTAAGTTTGATTAAATATACCATTTTCTAACATGTCTGTGTGTCAAAACATAAATATGAGAAAAAAAGAAATTGAATCATCTTGATTTGTCTTACGCTGGGGAAAAATGGCAAATATGTCCAAACATTTCCATGTTAGAAGGTTCATTAGCAATGTCTCTCACAGCAGTGATGGTTTATAGCTGAATCTTAGAGACAGAAAATATTCAATTCACTTTTGGAACTATTGCTATCTCCAAATATCTGGATGTTGGGCAATATGGAAACAACCATCCACAAACAAAGTATTTCTTCACTTTTAATGTGAAAGCTTTTCAAAGGTTTAATATATTTTTACTAATTATGATAATAGCAGATGCAGAAATTCAGGAAAAATAAAGCTGGAGTAATCAATTGGATAGGAATTTTGTGTACCTCCCCCTTCCTCATCCTCGCAAGGATTTGTCTTAATTGAAAACTTTTAAATTGTGATTTTTTTAATAATGTATGAATGTTTAAGCTAGAATATACATATATTCTTTCATGAATTTTAATCTAAAAAAAGATTTCTAAAAACAATATTGCAGGTAGATTTTTATGAAAAACTTTATATAGTAGCAGATTGTTTCTCTTACTAGATACTGGGGACAAGGAATATGTTGCAATCCGCAAAAGCAAGAACACATTTCTGCCTACAGGAGCATTGCATTTTCACAAGAGGAAGAACAAGGATACAATATTGTTGATTGCAGGCGTCTTGCTTTTGAATTTTTACCTAGAGGTTGTGGGATACTTTCTTGTCCTTTTGACTAGACCTCAAAGGACTAGGAGTGTAATGTATACTGGCAACATCCTTTTATGTAAAGACCAAAGGCAAGTGATAATAAAGCTCCAACTCCATTTGGCTGGATTACAAGACAAGTAGCACATGTAAAACTTGATACTGGAAAAGTAGCTATAAATGTTATAGAAAAAAATAGCATCAGTTTCAGCTTCTGCCATGGGCTCCTAGGTGGCAATACACCTCCCTCTTACCACACAGCAAAGTTGTGTTGGTGATTAGGACAATTACCAGGAGTGGAAAAGATCAATCCACTCCTGGGGAAGACCAGAAGGAACTAAATTAGGATCCGAGTGAGCAAAAAACAAAAGGCCAGTCCAGGTCAATACCTGGATTTTACCAAAGTGTCAATGTCTAAGGGATTAAAACAGAAGCATAGGACCCAACTGCAAGATTAAAGGTTTAGGACAAGAGATTAGTACTAGGAGTTTCAGAGAGCTATTTGTCTGAATCAACCTATTTGTCCCAAACCCTCTATGATAACTGTTTGCTTTCTCCATCCCTATATAGAGCTAATGTTTCATCACCAACATAAGCATTTCCACTGTGTGCTTTTCTGATTCAGTTGTGACAGTAAGGACACAGGCTCAGTTACCGTGACTCCTCGTAGAATGTCTTCCTGAATCTCTAAACCATGGTTTGGTGGGATGGCACTGATAGGACTTCATCATTTCACACTGTCTTGGATCTCATGACTTAGATTGTTCCTTCTGCCAGTCTACTAGTTACCAGAGTATGTTTAATTATCTTTGTGAGTCAAAAAAAAATTGCATACTTACTATATTCTTCCTTTCTATACCCCTCCTCCATAACCGGTAGAAGAAGGCATCATTTGGCTATTTATAATTATGAACTGAACTTATTGAAAAATAATGTGAAGAGCCCTTTTTAGATAATATAGTTCTGCAGTGTGTCAATAAGCTCATGGAGGACCAGGGCATGGTAGACAACAACGTGACTTTTAAGAAAATGACCCTCCTGGCAATATAGGGGGTATCTATTTCTAAGATGAATTGTGTCTCAAGACAGAGGTATGTAATAGTGAAGACGAAGGTGAAGTTACTCTTCAAGATATTAAATAAACCTGCTTGAGATATTTCTACTCTGGGGTCTGCTCTGCTCATTGAATATGTGAGGGGCCTCAGTCGAACTCACTTCACTGCCAGCTCAATTCACTCTCCAAATTGCTGTCTCCTCACTAAAAGTCTTGCCCCAAAGTGAGCATCCCCCTCTTCTCCCCTCTTTCCAGTTCCCTTTAATGTTCTGTCTTCCCCTACTAAAATGTAAGCTCCTTGTAAGTAAGAGTCATATCTTGTTTCTATTTGTATTTCCAGTACTTACCACAATGTCTGGTATATGTGATATAAAATATATACACATGTACAAATATAAATATCTATGTGGGCACGCATATATGTGTGTGTGTGTGTGTGTGTGTGTACATATTCTCCTTCTGGCATCCACTATGAAATCCTGGGGTGCTTTAAAATGTCAGAGATAATGGAGAACTCGGGGAGCTAGGCCCAACAAAGCTAAAGAGCCACTTTAAATCTTTTATTGAGGTGCTGGTCTCCTACTTCAGTAGAACCTCTACCTTCATGGATCCATTGGGACCTCCTGCAATTTCAGAAGCATACAGTACAAGAGACTAGACAACAGAAAAAGATCTGGGGATTTTAGTGGATTATAAACTTAATAAGAGTCATTAGTATTATCATCAGCCTCTAGAAAAGTCTGTGAATTTTATTTGGGCTTTGCTGAGAAAACTCTAGTACTCAGCAACAACTGGAAGAGAGTTCTGCTGTACTGTCTCACATCTACATTTCATGGATCACACGATCCAGGTCACATATTCAATTTGAGGCACAAAATTTTGCAGGCTGGAGAGTGTTCATAGGAAGACTGTTCATTGAAAAGCCTCCATTTCATGTCACCTGAAGATCAATTATTGTAACTGGGTATGTATACCTTGTATAAGAGAAGACTTGAGGAGATGGTGATGTAATAGCTATTTTCAAGTATTTCAAAGGCTGTCACATGGAAGGGAGATTGGACTTGCTCTGCTTTGTCCTGAAAGGCAAAAATGGAAGTAAGGGTCAGAAGTTGCTAAGAGGCAAGTTTAGGTTTCTTAACTCTCCCAGAGCAGAGTAGACTACCTTTGGGAATGAAAGGTTTCTTCCTCATTGGAAGTTTTCAGGCTCTCCAGGGAAGCAATTTGCTACCCTGAGAATAAGAAATAAGCCTTAGTAAATTCTTCAGAAATCTGTAATGAACTGGCATCATAATGCCATTGGTTCTGGGGCCTTTATACTATAAAGTTCTATTCTGCAAATATTTATTAATCATCAATTCTGTGCGAGGAACGGTGTCATGTGTTTGGCATATAAGCAAAAGGAGAAAGGGAAATAAGGTATCTGCTCTAAAGAAGCTTTACTGCAAGGGAAGGAGTGACTATAGCATGTATCTAGATGAGCAAATGCAAGGTCATTTGAAGTAGCAGAGCACATAAACCACTATGGAATCAAGAAAGACATCATACAAAGTGTGATCTGAGCTGAACCTTGAAGAAAGTGAAGGGCTCTGCAAGATAAAGTGGAGGAGGGAGTGTATTTCAGGGATAGGGAACAGCCCATGTGAATGAATGAAGATGAGTAATCGAATGTTGAGCTTGAGGAACAAATACAAGGCCAGATTATCCATAATATAGAGTGCATAAAAAAGAACATAATAAAATAAGTTTTGACCGAGTTAGTCAATTAGCATTTAGTAAGCACTTACTAAATGCCAGACATTGTACCAAGTTCTGAGGAAACAAAGAATGCATTTCATGCTCTCCAACAGCTCATGGTCTAATCATGGGAGAGATAGCATTCAATTATCTATGGGCCAACAAACTATATGGGAGTAGTCTCAAGGTTAAGGAGACCTAGGAAAGACTTCTTGCAGATTATGAAAGTTGAATAGGGACTTGAAGAAATCTCTGGGGCAGAGATGAGGAGGAAGAGCATTCTGAGCACAGAAACCAGCCAGTAAAAATCCTTGGAGTTGGGAGATGAGTGGAGAAATAATATGGATGCCAGCATCGTTAGATTGCTGGGTACGTGGAGGAAAGTAAAATGTAAGAAGATTGAAAGTTAGAAGAGTCTGGGTTATGAAGTCAAAGAGAAGACATAAAGGGTAAGTTGGAGCCAGACCATGGAAGGCTTCAAATGCTAAATGGAGGAATTCATATTTTATTCTAGAGGCAATAGAAAGTCAATGATGCTTTTGAGCAGGGGAATCATGTACTTGAACTTGTGTCTTTGGAGCACAATTTTGGAAGCAATGAGGAAGATGAAATGGAGAGAGGAGAACCTAGAAACAGAGAAGATATTTTAATAGTCATAATGAAAGGTGTAAAAGAGGTGAGAAAGTAAAAAATGATAAATATGAGGGATTCAAATTACGAGGGGGGGGTGTTGGGTGAAGTGATCCAGCAAAATGATCTATTCAATGACTCCCATAAAGAAAGGAATATTGAAGTTAAGCCAAACACTATATAACTGTAATGACTAATCTTGGCTCCAGAGAAAAGATGAAATAAAAGCACCTCCCTCTTTTCCTGGAAGAAGTGGGAGATTATGAGTGTAAAAAGTTGAATATGTCAGATGCAGTCACTTCATTGACTTGTTTAAATGTTTTTCTTTGTTACAAGGGAAAGAAGGAGAAGGAGGAGAGTAACATCTGGAAATAACTGATATCAAAACAAAAGGCATCAATAAAATTATAGTAGAATCCAAGACATCCTAGAAAACATAAAAGCCTCTTTCTATCTCTGGCTCTCAGTCTTTTCCCATCCATGGAGTCCCATTAGCAGAGGCCATACTATCCACAATCAGTCACGAAAATGGCATAAAAATGGCATCAAGAAGACAAAGTTACAGAGATATAGATCTCTGAAAAAGATTAAACTCAAGTTTCTCAGAAGATTTGAAGAAGATGCAGGCCAACGATGTCAAAGCAGAGGCCATCAAAGCCGTGAGCACCAAGAAATTCTGAAAATCAAAGAATAATAAAATTGAATATAAAAAATTCACTTAATGAATAAAACTAATAGCTAGTTTTTAAAAAATAATGAAAGAGGTAAGTCATCAGTTAATTTGATTTTTTAAAACAGAGAAACCAAACTACCAGGACTAAAAATGAAAAAGAATTTATAAGTAATGAAGAAGAAATGAAGGAAACTATTGTAAACTGTTTTATTCCACTATATGTCAATAAAGCCAACAATTTAAATGAAACGCATGTTTACAAAAATGTAAAAATGCCTAGATTTAACAGAACATGAAATAAAGAATTTAGATAACCCTAATTTGAGAATAAGAAATTGGATAAGTCATAAATGAAGTTTCAAAGAACAAAATCCCCAAATCTCATAAATTCACACATCAATATTATACATAGTAATTATAAAAGAGGAAAAGAAGACATCCTACCAAATTTCTTATATGACATTAACATGATTCTGATACTTAACCATGGAAAATCAAGATAGAGTGAGAGAGAACATGTAGAGCAATAGCATTACCAAACATTAAAGAAAAATTCTTAATAAAATGTTAGCAACAGATTATAGTAACATATAACAATGATTATATACATGAACAGGTTGAATTTATACCTTGAATTCAGGGTTGGTTTAATAATAGGAAAACTTTGAAGATAATTGCCAGTGCTAAAAGCAAAACCAATAATAACCATTATTATGTCAATAGATGCCTCCCCAAAAAAGCTTTTAACAAAATGCAACACCCATTTCTGTTTTTAAAAACCATATTAGAAAATGTAGGAATAAATTTATCTTTCCTTAACGTGCTAGTATCTAGCATTATATGCAATGGTATAAACCAGAGGTCTTCCCAGTAATATTAAGAGTAAATTAATGTCCATTATCACCATTACTATTTGATATAGTGCTAGCAACACTAGCTATAGCAGTCCTGAGGGAATGTGCCTTGACAAAGAAGAAGCAAAGTTATTGTTTTTTGCAAAGGATACAGTGGTATTCCTTGAGAACTCTGTAGTCAATTAATGGAAAATTAATTAACTTTCATTAATTTATGAAATTAATAGAAAATTAAAATTAATGGAAAAAGTAACCAGAAAAGTTGCAAAATATAAAATAAATCCACAAAAATTAGGATCATTTGTGTATATTACCAGTAAACTCATCAGGAGGATATAGAAAGATAAATTTTCTTTAAAATAACTGCAGAATATATATAATACCTGGGAGTCTACTTGACAAGATACACATACATAAGAGCTAAATGAATATCAGTGCAAAACAGTTTTAATGGAAATAAAGATGGATTTCAATCATTGGAGAAATATCAGTTGCTCTTGGGCAGAGAGACACAATATAACGAAAATAATAAAACTGTCAAAATCAATTTGGGACAGCTCAGAGGTGCAGTGAATAGAGCACTAGCCCTGGAGTCGAGAGTTCAAATCCAGCCTCAGACAATTGACACTTACTGGCTATGTAACCTTAGACAAGTCATTTAATCCCAATTGCCTGCCCCCAAAAATAATTTTACTTATTCAGTATCACATCAGTCAAACCACCAAAGGATTACTTTCTAGAACTCAAAAAAGAAACCCAACAAAGTTCATCTGTATGAAAAAAAGTCAATAAACTCAAGGAAATCTATGAAAAACAATGGGAAAGAAAGGGATCCATCAGTACTAGATCTAAACGCATATTACAAAACAGTGATTCTCAAAGCAACTTAATATTGGTTAAAAAGTAGAGACAGGCAGCTAGGTGGTACAATGGATAGAGAGTCAGGTCTAAAGTCAGGAGGACCTGAGTTTAAATCCAAACTCTGACTCTTACTAGCTGCATGATGCTGGGCAAATCACTTAGCCCTGTTTACCTCAGTTTCCTCACTTGCAAAATGAGCTAGAGAAGGAAATGGCAAACTATTCCAATATCTTTGCCAAGAAAACCCCACAAGTAGTTACAAAAAGTTGGAAATGTCTAAAACACAAAAAAATAGTTTAATTAGTTGAGTAATAGGTTAAAAGATTAATTAGTTAAATAATCAAAATGTTGAATCAAAAAATAAATATCCTAATGTTTGACATTTTTATGCTTTAAAGCTTTATTGATATTTTATTTTTGTATCACATCCACAAATTCTTCTCACTTTGTAAGGTCTTATGCAACAAATACAGTTAAATGAAACTATGGTACAATGACCTCAACTGAAAGGACATACAGTAGTTCACATCTATAAAAACTCTATCAATATTTATATAAAAATGCTCTAAATCATTAATAATTAAGGAAATTATAATTAAAGCAACTCTGAGTTTACATTTCATACCTGGGCATAGTCAACGAAACAATATAGTCAGTAGAAATAAAGCAAAATGATAAATATTGGTGGGGAGAGAAACTATAGGAAAAATAGAAATATTTGTGAAATATTGGTAGGGCAGTGTTTTAGAGCACTGGGCCGAAGAGTCAGGAAAACATGAGTCCAAATCCTTCGGACCTACTAGCTCTGTGACCCTGGGAAAGTCACTTACCCTTGTTTGCTACAGTTTCCCCATCTGTAAAATGAGCTAAAGAAGAAAATGGTAAACTACTCCAATATCTTTGCCAAGAAAACCCCAAATGAGGTCTCAAAGAGTTAGATATAACTGAAATGACTAAAGAATAAAAAAATGAATTATGGAAAGAGTTATGAAGTTGTCTAGTCGTCGTAGCAAGCAATTTGGAACTATTCCTCCAAAGTTAGTGACTTACATATGCCCTTTGACATAGTGATATCATTTCTAGGCCCACGTCCTCCAAAGAGATCAAAGAAAGAAGAAAAATTTCTTTATGACAAGATTAGCAGCTTTTTGTGATAGTAAAGATATGGAAATTAAGGGGCTACCCATTGGGAATGGCTCAACCAATTCTCGAACATGAATGCAATACTGTGCTATTAAAAATGACAAAAGGGACATTTGCAGAGACCTAGGAAGGTTTGTCTGAACTGATGTAGAATGAAATGAACAGAACTAGAATAATTCATGCTATAACAATGCTGTAAAAACAAATGAGACAAAGACTTAAGAACTTTGATCAACACAAGAACAGCAATGATTTCAGGGAATCAATGAAAAATGAGATGATGGACTAAATATGTAGAATGAAACACATTTTTAACTTAGTTAATATAGGAATTTGTTTTATTTGTCTATATATATTCATTAGCAGGGTTTTTTTTAGTAGGGAGAGAAAAATGCTTGTTAAGTGAGGAAAAAACTATGTTTTAAAGTATAAGTTTAAAGTGTTAAAATTTTAAGTTTTGCACAAACAACATCAACACAAGCAAGATTAGAAGGAAAACAGAAAACTGGGAGGGAGAATTTTACAGCAAGGATCTCTGAAAAAGGCTTTATTTCTCGAATATAAAGAGAAATGAGTCAAATTTAAAGAAATTAGTCATTCCCCAATTGAAAGGATATGAATAGGTAGTTTTCAAAGAAATCAGTTACATACAGTCATGTGAAAAAATGCTCTAAGTCACTATTGATCATAAAAATGGAAATTAAAACAATTCTGAGGTACTACCTCATACGTATAAGAAAAGGAAAATGACAAATGTTGGAGGTGATGTGGGAGGGCACTAATGCACTGTTGGTAGAGTTGTGAACTGATCCAACCATTCTGGAGAGCAATTTGGAACTATGCCCAAAAGTGCTATCAAATTGTGCTTATTCTTTGATCCAGCAAGACCATAACTAGGTCAGTATCCCAAAGAGACTTAAGGAAAGGGAAAAGAATCTGTACAAAAATATTTATAGCAGTTCTCTTTGTGGTGACTAAGAATTGGAAGTTGAGGGGATGTTCATCATTGGGAACGGCTGAACAAGTTGTAGTATATGATTGTAATGGAATATTATCATGTTATAAGGAAAGATGAGGAAGATAATTTCAGAAAAATATTGGAAAGATTTACATGAATTGATATAAAGTGAGCAGAACCAGGAGATCATTGTACACAGTAAGAGCAATACTATACAGTAATTAACTGTGAATTACTTAGCTATTTTCAACAATACAATGATCCAAGGCAATTCCAAAGGACTCATGATGAAATATGCTATCCACCTCCAGAGAAAGAATTGATAACATCTGAATACAGACTGCAGCACACAATTTTTCTCTTCTTTCTTTTCATCATTTTTGTTTTTTCTTTTTCTCTTTCTTCTTTCCTTCTTTTTTTCTTCCTTGTTTTGTTTGAGTTTTCTTCTACAAAATGACAAAGTAAAAAAATATTCACATGTATAATCTATATCACATTGCTTTTCATTTCAGGGAGGGGGAAGGAAAGGGAGGAATAGAATTTGGAACTCAAAACTTAAAAAAATAATGAATGTTAAAAAATGATTTTACATATAATTGAGGGAAAATAAAATATTTAAAAAATAAAGTGTTAAATACTCTTTGAATTTTTAGAAATTTTTCCAGTTTCATTTTTTTAATCTGGGTAAATTTTTTTTTCAAAAATTTCTCCCAAATCACAAAACCAATAACAACACAACCTATGGCTGATTACCTTTAAAGGGACACAACCAAAAACTCAGAATTTAAGAGAAATGTATACAAGAAAAGCAAAGGTAAACTACCTAGTTCTGAAAAATAAAATTCTATAAATGAAACATTACAGAACAAATATTTTAAAGATATTATAGTAATTTTATCAACAGTATCCATTTGTGTTTGCTCCAATATATTTATGCAGTAACCCCTCTGAGCCTACTTTCTCCACAGAAGGTTGGATCCCAAAGGGCAGCTGACAACACTCTCCTCAATGTTCTAAGGGGTTGGGGGTTTCTAACATTACCATTTATGAACCACCATTCTACATGCTCTCCATTGCAAATCAAACAGTGTTAGCTTTTAGAAAGGGATATCTAATAGCTGGTACAGCAAGGACAGTGATCATAGAAACAATGCCCCCAAAACAAGAACATATTCTCCCCTTGAACACACAAGGTCTTTAGGAGTAATAGCTTCAAACTTAAAGTACAAAGGTAGTGGGGCATATATGTAGGGAAAACATGCCACTAATGTATATCTCTTAACTACTGATAATGAAAGTATCCCTTTGTGAAGCCCAGAGATAACTCTAAGCCCAACTCTAAGTATCAGTGTCTTTCTAGAGTCCATAGTCAGTTTTTCTCTCCATAGTAACGAATCATAATACTTGAAACCACTACCATCATCAGGGAATGGTCTCACCACTTCTGTCTGTAGATACTTCCTCTGTCATAGGCCACGAAGAACTCTGCTGAGTCCTGTGACATAGCTGTTACAGGCGTTGTCCCCATTTTACAGACGAGCAAATTAGACTCTAAGTGACTTGACCATAGCCATATAACTAATGTCAAAGCAAGGATGAAAATCCAGATTTTCCTTTGTTTTTTACTCCAAGCCTAGTTCTTTCTAGCATCTTGTATTTCTTTAAGAAAAAAAAGAATCTTTTTTTCAAAAAACTGGCAATATATTGAAAATCAAATTTTTTTTAACATTTTTGTTTGGTGAAGAATATCATAAGATTTAAAAGGTGTTCAAGACAATCTAATTTTCATTTCTGACAGTGTTTCAAAAAAAGGCATACACAACGGTAAATAAATCTTTGGCATTCTTTGCCTTTTTTTCCAAAATTGATAAGAAATAAGAATCTGACCATGGTAAGTTTAAAAACAACAAACTAGGGATGTTTTCCTACTTAATTACACAGCATTCTACACTCCCTTCTCCTTCTAATCTCTATCCAGTTTTCTACATTGAAAATACTAATACATATATATATATATATATGTATTTCCTTTTTCTCTTTCCCTTTTTCTAGAGAGTAAAGGTCATATGTTGTTACATAAGAGTACATGAAAATAAGTTCATATCTTTTCAAATATTTATTTCTTTCCCTGTTCATCCTGATGGAAAAAATTTCCTAAGAGTGGTAGTATTCTCCCTCCTCCCCCACTCCTTCTTCCAAGACTTTGAAACTTCTTATTCCTTTATCCTTAAAATATTTAAAATATATTATTATTAATTAAAGCATATTATTAATTATTTAAAGTATTTAAAATAGAAAAAACTTTTTCAGCTACTCAAATTACAATATTTGTGACCCAGAAAACTCTCTGCCTCCAAAAGCAATTTCTGATTAAGAGAGGAACTTGATAGGATTTCTACCTCCCTTTTCCTTCTAAAAACATCCCCATCCAAGAAACAAAAACACACAGAGAAAATAATCAAGCATACATATAACTCCTATAATTATTGAAGTCTATACCGCTCCATCTGAGCCAGAGTCTCTTTTCATCTTCTACCTGTGTGGTACTATATATACGTAACAACACAAGATCATTCATTTCTCAAACAGAATTGGCCAGGTGTCTATTTCTGGGCAATCCATGGAATTGATAATTCCATCTAATTTTTTCATTCAGGTGGTTAAAAGCATAATAAAGATGTTTCATCATGGATGCTTCATCCCAGTTATGCATGAATATTCTCTGAAAGCTTTTCCTAAATCTTTTCCTTCTTGCTGTTCATAGCACTGGCAGAGTGGTCATTTTGGCTACCTTTGTTCTCAGAAAATGTTTAGATCTCAAATTACTGTGAATTGTACTTTTCCATCTGATTCACAAAATGAGTAATAATAATATATATATTTTATATTGACATAGCACTCAAAGATTAAAAAAAACCACTTTACTTGTATCTTTACAACGACCCTAGAAGGTAGGTGCTACCAATCCTAAGATCATAGCTTTAGTATTTCAAGAAGTCTCAGAGATCTACTAGGGCAACTTCTTTATTTTACAAGTTGGGAAACTGAGGTCTAGAAAGATTAAATGACTTGTTGGAGGTCATACAAGTAGTAAATACCAGAGGTACAATTTGAAACTAGGTCTTCTGAATCACAAAGGTTGTAAGCAGCACAGTTAGAATTCAAATCTAGGTCTACAGATTCCAAATACAATGGGCCTTCCTTCTACTGAACCACTATTGTTTCTCCATATTACAGAAAAAGAAGATTAAGTGACTTGTCCAGGGTCACAGAGTTAGTAAATGTCAGAGTAGGAGTTTAACCCAGGGCTCTGTTGACTCCAAAATAATCTTTACACCATACTGTATTGTCTTTTTTAAATAGAGATTTTCACAAGATTAAGCAGTTCAAATTCATTGATCTACATAAATTATTAAGTTTCACAATCATGAAAATCAGCACTACTTCAATTCAACAGACATTTTTAAAGCAACGACTATGAGCCAGAAACTATGCTAGGTATATAAAAAGAGACAAAAAATAGTCCCTGCCCTTATGGAGTTTATAATCTAGTGGGAGAAACAACATGTAAACAAAGCAAGCTATGCTATGGGGTAATAAGAAAATAATTAATAGAAGGAAAACACTGGAATTAAGAAGGGTTGGGAAAGGCTTCCTAGAGAAGGTGGGATTTTAGGTGGGAGTTAAGGGAAGCCAGTGAAATCAGTAGTCAGAATAGAGGAGGGAGAGCATTCTAGGCATGGGGGATAGTCAGAGAAAATAACCAGAGCCAAGAAATAGAATGTCTTGTTCCTGGAACAACCAGGAGGCCAGTGTCACTGGATCAAAGAGCATATGTTGAGCAATAAGGTGTAAGAAGACTGGAAAGGTAGGAGAGGGCTAGGCTATGAAGAGCTTTGAATGCAAACAGAGCATTTTGTATTTGTTACTGGAGGCAATTGGAAGTCCCTTGAGCATCAAAAGTACACCAAAGGCCCAGGAATTAAAACCTGAGACTTGATCTAAAAGAAATTAGATTTTGGCAAAATTAAATTTCAAATAACTTAAAACTACTCATGGACCCACCACTTCACTTTTCTACTAACATTTACTTCTATTACATTATCTGTGATGGCAATAAATGCTACTGGAAAAGTGTAATGGGCTTGTATATGGATTTGGGGAGAACTTTCTAAAGTTAAAGTAAAAGCACTGATCTCTTAAAAATGTTCACAACACCCAGACTGGCATTTTAAAGAATATAAACGACTCAGAATATGGAGAATTTGGAAGCAAATTGCACATATGGCACTTAGTAGCTTTGTCAGTATGAATAAGTCACTTCATCTCAATGATCCTGTTCCCTCATCTATAAAATGGGAGCAATAATGTCCATATTAACTGCTTATCAACGTTGCTGCAAGTCTCATGAAATAATTCACACCAAGCCTCTTGCAAATCTTAACCAGCTATGTAAGTGTCAGTTATGAATGGCTGTTATTATTTTCCAGAATGGAATAAAATGATTGATTAGAATCTAAGTAGTGGAAAGGGGGCTGAATTTGGAGTCTGGTTGGTTCAAATGATAGCTCTGCAACTTATTTGAACCGTGAACCCTAACTTAGCTTTTCTGCGGTTTATTTTCTTCATACTCCCAGTGAGAAAGCTTAGACTACATGAATTCTAAGATCACTTCCAGCTCTCAATCTAGGATCCCATGTTGATTTCCAGTGTAGACATGAGCCAAACACAGCAAACCAATTAAGAAAAAGCAGTCAGTTTTTGCTGTTAGTTAACTGAGGTGGATTAGAACCCTGATGACTTATGGGATACACTAATGAAACAGTTCCAAATAGCTTCACATGAAAATAATGGCATAAATGGGAGGAGCAGACAAAGCATTCTCCTTTTACATCACAAATAATTGAGTTATGTTTTTATACTAAAGACACTGAGCAACCTGGGAAATTATATTTGAATCCAAAAATCATATTTCCTTTCAGAAATTTTCCTGCCTTTCTATTCCTTATTCCTCCCCCAATTACTACCAGAGCATTTTGTTTTCATTTAAATAGTGGTAATTTACTAGGCTATTTTTTCATTAACGTATGTCTTTCTAGCCCAGAAACTTGGCCACTCTCTCTTCTGAGCCCCTATGTCATCTCTGCTGTATTTTTTTTATCTTGGTCTCTCCGTTCCTCAAGTGTGAAAAGGGTACACTATAGTCTAATATTCATTTTTCTTTTTTTTCTCTCCAAGTGCTTTCTTTCCCCATCTGTAACAGCCCCTAATACGCACCTCCATTCGACTTTCCTTACCCAGCTTGAAACTCTCTCATTCTAATTACCTTTTCAGTTTTCTTATATTTCTCCCTTGAGATGTCTCAATTAGTAGACTTTTTCATACCGCCTGTCACCTCTGAGCTACAAGGTGGGTCTAACTCCAACTTAAACCATGCAGAAAATAAATGAGGAGCCATTCCTGGCTGCCCTGCTGAAGGTGGTGTTACTTTACAAACTACTGCACCTTTAATAGATGATAAATGGAGAGAAAAGTGGCCTTATTAATGCAGCAGCCCTTGATTTGGTTGCCATGCTGTGTCCTTTCATTACTCAGAGATACAGAAAAGGCAAGCTATGCTAAGCCCTGGGTGATGTACTTCCATATAGAGAGAGTGAGGAGAGGCTAATTAGCATAGTTCTGGTCAAAGTCTGAAATTAACTCTCCTCTTTAAGACCAGAGCTAAAAATGTCATTTGTCTTGCCTGTAATTACATTTATAGGTAATTATACCAGTAGAATAACACCAAGCAAAATGAATGGAGAGGGTTTTTTCCTCCATATAGCATAACTCTTTAAATTCTAACCCTGTCAAAAGGCTGGGTAAAAATAAAGACAATTGCCATGAAATACGTCTTTTGTTCGTTTCTGCCGTGGGATTTAAAGGTTCCTAGAGGTCCATGGGACCAGAAGCAAAAGGTAGAAGGGTCCTCAGATGCCTTCCAGACCAAACCCTTCATTTTATAGATGAAGAAGGTAAGGTTTGAGGCTTATGTTAAGTGACTGACTGACTGACTGGAGCTCACACAGTTTTGAAACCAGATGTTCTGTCTCAAAATCTGGTGCTCTCTCCACCATATAGAGACCCAAAAACCCAGGGCACTTCTTTCCTTCCCTTTAGTTACACAGTAGATACCTGGGGACTTTATCTGAATTTGTCACAGTTTGATCACATGTATAGAGTGACCCAAAAGTCTTATTGTGGCTTTAAGCTTAGTGCCCTAAGACTTCTGGGACATCCTGTATAAGATAGTAGGTATCTGAAAGTATTATAAGTCATTAGTGCTTGGTTCATTAATAGCAAGTATTTTGTACATGGGGGCAAGAACCAGAGAATATGTCCAGAATGCACTTTCTCCCCACCTTCCTTTAAATCTATGTAAGCTCTTTACTGAGGTACCTGCCCTCCACTATTAGCATTATCTCAAAATTATTTTGCCTTATTTTGTAATATTTTAGACATCATTTACTTATTTGTATCCAAGCTGTGTCTAAACCTACTTCTGCCATAGAATGTAAGCAAATTGAGGTCAATAACTGTTTTGTGTTTGCCTCCCTATGCCCAATACAGTGCCTTGTACACAGCAGAAGCATAATTTTTAGCACTTGAATATTAATATATTATGTAGTAATAATATTAATATAGTCTGTTGTATTTAACTGAGTTCATTGTTTTATAATTTCAAGCATTACTGGATAAAACATGCCTGACTAGAATGAGTTTTCATCCCCTTGAAATTGGATCAGTTTTCATCTACAACACTATCAACTCTCCTAATAAAAACAATAATAGATGATGCATGCAGTTTTAATGAGGATGATGATTATGGCAATGATAACTGACATTTATCGAGAGATTTAATGTTTTCAAGGTATTTTACATGCATCATCATTTGTTTCTCAAAACAGCCCTGCAGGGTGGGTACCAGAAGTATTATGAGAACCATGGATCAAAGCAACATGAGCATCCACAGAGAACTGCCCTCCCTGTTTTGAGCTCAGATCCCTTGATACCTAGAAAAACAAGTAATGAGCCAGCACTTCTTAATTAGGAACATAAGGATTTGCTCAGCCAAGATCATGACTTTCTATGTGGTAATATGTGCACTAAAGATGCCCTCTGAGAGATTCAGCCTTTCTCTGAAGGATTCAAATGTATCCCAAGCCAGCCCAATCAATTAGCACTGGATAGTTCAATGGTGTTTTCAGCAGAGACAGTCTCCAGAGGAAAATTCTCTAAAGAAAGAAAATGGGATAAAGGTGAATTCTCTGATTCTACACATAGTCATGCCCTCCCTCTCATTTCACTCCTTTCTGTTGGCTGAAAAGTCTTTTTGTACTACTCTGTCCCACCCCTGCCCTGATACCTATCTTCTTGCCAAATCCTAATGAGTGGTGGGTGAAGTTTCCAGTGAGAAGGAATCTCTATGTAGGTCAAATTGTCTGGAGCACATCTTTCAATTTTCATTAGCAATTTAGACTCAGATTTCGATATGAGGGAGTTACACTTCTTGGTAATGTTTAGAAAGGGACAAAATTCTTTGATTTTCACTGAGATAAACCGAGTGATTTCTAAGAATAAACCACAAATCAAAAAAACAAATATTTTATGGGTGTTTATGCTGAGCTAAGTCTTGAAGCTAAGACCACTAAGGTGGTGCAACAAAAAGAGAGTGGATTGCAGGCATGGGGCAAAGCCCCTACATAGGCATGAAAATGAAAAGTTAAATTTTGTATTCAAGAACAGCTAAAAGAATACTTTGCTGGGAATGTGAAGTGTGTAAAGGGGACTATGATGAATTAAGACTATAAAGAGAGTCTTGGAGCTTACTTGTAAAAAACTTTAAATGTTGGACTAACTAGTTTGTATTTTATCCTAGGAGTAATAGGGAGCCATAGATGGTTTGAGGGCAAGGAAGTAACGAGCAAACCTGTGGCTTAGGAAGATTATTTTGGTTGCTGGGTGGAAAGCAGATTAGAGAGAGGAGAGACTGGATGCAGGAAACCCAAATAGCCTAGGAGAGAGGCAAAGAAGAACTTATTTAGGTTAGTGGCAATATGAGGGGAAAAGAGGACAGAGGTAAGAAATGTTGTGGAGGTAGAATCAACATGACTTGAAATCTGATTAGATGAGGAAAATGATGAAGGAGGAAGAATCCAAGATAACTGAGACTGTGAACTTAGGTGACTGAAAGTATTTGGTACCCTAAAGAGAAACTGAGTGCATGGCTTGTAGTAGGAGTGAATTTAGTGGAGAAGATAATGAGTTCTATTTTGGAGACAATGAGTTTGAGATGGCAATAAGATATCCAACTGAAGATGTCTAGTTGGTGATATAGAGTTAAAGAATAGGAGACGGATTAATTCTATAATCTTATGATCTTTGCCCTTGGCTCCACTTCTTTCAGCCCCCTCCAGGAATGGATAGCATTGATCATTCATTAGCTATTTCTTATTCAATTCATTTTTTTCTGTTTCAGTTTCAGTCTCATGCAGCATCACAATTGCAGCATTGGAAGAAATGTCAGAAATTATCTACCACAGGAGTGGGGAACCTGCCACCTCAAAGGCACATGTGACCCTCTATTTCCTCAAGTGTGCCCTTTGAATCCAAATCCCAATTTGTTCTATAAAGTTTGAACTCAAAGATGGTGGAGTAGAAAGATTCACGTATGCAAGCTCCGAACCCACAGCCCATATATTTCCTGCAAGAAGAACTCCCCATGAATTCTGGAGCACTGCAAGGCACACAGAAACACAGTGGAAAAGATTTCCATTCCAGAGAGCCCTGGAAAGCCGACCACAAAGGTCCATCACGCTCCAGACAACGGAGTCCACTCCTGTGCTGCCCTGGCCACGCAGCCCCAGAGGAGCAGATCCGAGCAGGCTTCAGGGACGGAATCTCCGGTGGCTGGGAGGGTCCCTCTTCCCACAGATGCTACAGGTCAGTGAGAGAGACGTCTAGGCTGGCCGAGACGGGAGCGGGGTGTCTCCGTGGCTCGGGCCCCCTCGGGAGGAAGCAGCGGAGGGAGCAGCAGAGGCGGCAGCGGTGGGGCCTCCAGGACACCCCGAGCAGCAGGCAGAAGTTCAGGGCCATTACTGAAGGTCTCTGCTTAAACCCCCTGAGGGAACTGAGCCTGGGAGGTGGCCCTGCCCTCACACACCCCATTACTGAAGGTCTCTGCATAAAGCCCCTGAGGGAACTGAGCCTGGGAGGCGGCCCTGCCCCCACCCCAGCACCAGAACTTAAGCTCACATTGAATAGCAGCCGCTCCTGCCACGGAAAGCCCATGTGAATCTCAGACCCCAAGCACTAGCTGGGCTACTCTAGACAGGGGTGGACAGGAATCTCAGAACTCAAGTAACTGGCTGGGAAAATGCCCAGAAAAGGGAAGGAAAATAAGACTATAGAGAGCTACTTTGAGGGGGTACAGATGTTCCCACCTTTCAATTCTGATGATGAGGAACTATTTTTACCATCAGGGAAAGACATGGAGGTCGGGGCATCTGTATCCCAGACATACGAGGTGGATGTCCAGTGGGCTCAGGCCATGGAAGAGCTAAAAAAGGATTTTGAAAATCAAGTTAGACAGGTGGAGGAAAAACTGGGAAGAGAAATGAGAGAGATGCAAGAAAAGCATGAAAAATGGGTCAATACCTTGGTAAAGGAAACCCAAAAAAATGCTGAAGAAAATAACACCTTGAAAAATAGGCTCACTCAATTGGCAAAAGAGGTTCAAAAAGCCAATGAGGAGAAGAATGCTTTCAAAAGCACAATTACCCAAATGGAAAAAGAGGTTCAAAAGCTCACTGAAGATAATAGTTCTCTCAAAATTAGAATGGAACAGATGGAGTCTAATGACTTTCTGAGAAACCAAGAAATCACAAAACAAAACCAAAAGAATGAAAAAATGAAAGAGAATGTGAAATATCTCATGGGAAAAACAACTGACCTGGAAAATAGATTCAGGAGAGACAATTTAAAAATTATGGGACTACCTGAAAGTCATGATCAAAAAAAGAGACTAGACATCATCTTCCATGAAATTATCGAGGAAAATTGCCCTGATATTCTACAACCAGAGGGCAAAATAAGTGTTGAAAGAATCCATCAATCACCACCTGAAAGAGATTCAAAAAGAGAAACTCCTAGGAACATTGTGGCCAAATTCCAGAATTCCCAGGTCAAGGAGAAAATATTGCAAGCAGCTAGAAAGAAACAATTTGAGTATTGTGGAAATACAATCAGGATAACTCAAGATCTAGCAGCTTCTACATTAAGGGAACAAAGGGCGTGGAATAGGATATTCCAGAAGTCAAAGGAACTAGGACTCAAACCAAGAATCACCTACCCAGCAAAACTGAGTATAATACTTCAGGGGAAAATATGGTCTTTCAATGAAACAGAGGACTTTCAAGCATTCTTGATGAAAAGACCAGAGCTGAAAAGAAAATTTGACTTTCAAATACAAGAATGAGAAGAAGCATGAAAAAATAAACAGCAAAGACAAGTCACAAGGGACTTACCAAAAGTGAACTGTTTACATTCCTACATGGAAAGACAATATTTGTAACTCTTAAAATTTTTCAGTATCTGGGTAGTTGGTGGGATTATACACACACACACACACACACACACGTACACGTGTGAATGCACACACACATACGCACATGCACGCACATACAGAGACAGAGAGCACAGAGTGAATTGAATAGGATGGGACCATATCTTAAAAGAAATTAAGGTAAATGGTGAGAGAGAAATGTAGTGGGAGGAAAGAGGGTAAAATGGAACGGGGTAAATTATATCTCATTCAAGAGGCAAGCAGGAGACTTTTTAGTGGAGGGAAAAAGAGGAAAGCTGAGAAAAAAAAACAAGAAGTTTACCCTCATCACATTTGACTAAAGGAAGGAATAAAATGCACACTCATTTTGGTGTGAAAACCTATCTTACAATACAGGAAAGTGGGGGAGAAGGAGATAAGCAAGCAGGGGGGATGATGGTAGGGAGGGCAATGGGAGGAGGGAGCAATTTGAAGTCAACACTCAGGGAGGGACAGGATCAAAAGACAGAATAGAAACAATGCGGGGCAGGATAGGATAGAGGGAAATACAATTAGTCTTACACAACACGACTATTATGGAAGCCATTTGCAAAACTACACAGATAGGGCCTATATTGAACTGCCTGCCTTCCCAAAGGGAATGGGTGGGGAGGGAGGGATGGGGAGAATTTGGAACTCAAAGTTTTAGGAACAACTGTTGAGTATTGTTCTTGCTACTAGGAAATAAGAAATACAGTTAATGGGGAATAGAAAGTCATCTGGCCCTACAGGACAAAAGAGAAATGGGGACAAGAGAAGGGAGGGATGATAGAAGAGAGGGCAGATTGGTGATAGGGAAAATTAGAATGCTTGGTGTATTGGGGTGGGGGGAGGGGATAAGTGGGGAGAAAATTTGGAACCCAAACTTTTGTGAAAATGAATGTAAAAAGTTAAATAAAAAAATGAATGCTAAAAAAAATAAAATAAAAAAATAAAGTTTGGATTCAGTCAAAAGGCCACATTGGAGGACCTAGAGGGCCATATGCGGCCTTAAGGTCATAGGTTCCCCACACCTGGTCTAGTCCCATTTGTTTATGAAAAGCATCCCCACACACACTGCTAGAGAACACTGACCTGAAAAGGTTAACATTTGTATCACTTCATACCTTGAGTGAACACTCCAAGACCTTGACTTAATTAATTAGATGAGACACACCCCTATCATCTTTTTTATTCTATTAACTTGCTTGGTTTAGTGGGAAGACCTCTATATTTGGATTCAAAGGGCCTATATTGAAGTCCCAAATCTCCTACTTGCTACTTGAGTGACCTCAGGCAAGTCATTTAACTTCTCAGGGCCTCACTTTGCTCATAGATCAAAATGAAGTTTCTGGGTTAGATGACCTGTAAAGTCTTTCCCAGTTTAAAATGCCAAAGACTATGTAACAAGATGGAATTCAAACCATGTTCCCTGACTCGAAACCCAGTGCATTTTCTACTATACCACGCAATTATCCTGTGTACAACCAGCCACTTATTGCCTGGGTGACCTTAAACAATAACATAACTTCTGTGGATCTCTTCTGTTAAGTGAAGAGTTTAGACTAGTTGATATCTAAGAGCCGTTTAGCTCTAGGTCTTATGATCCTAATCAATATATGTTTCATCAGAGGATGCAAAGGCAAGGTTGAGCCCAGGTGGGTTCAAATAGTCATATTTTTTAATGAGTAGAATACAAACTCATAAAGTTCTTTTCTATACATGGGTAATTACAAATTACAGCAAAACATTCTTAGTTCACAGACTTTCTCAGACTATGTTATCCTTTATATGTTAAATAGGCTTTACTTTTATTTGGCTCACAGAAGAGAAAGACTTCAGGGAAGATGCCAAGATGGTAAGAAAAAGTACTGATAGAGAGGGACTTCTGGGAGCCAAGATGGTGGAGTAAGCAGTAACTCTCCCATATCCACTTCCAAAAAACCATAAAATAGCACACCAAAACAAATCCTGGAACAGTAGAACCAGAAAAAAGATGGGGTGGAACAATTCTTTAGCCTAAGAAACTTGAAAGATTGGCAAGAAAGGTCTGTCTTGCTTTGGTAAACAAGGAGTATAACCTAGGACAGAAAATGTCTCAGCAAATCCCACCTCAGCAAACCAGAAGGAGATCCTGAGCCCCAGTGCAGTGGAACTGCTTACATCAGGACTATCCATGTGCCTCAGCATAGTCAGAGGAATGAACAGACTCCAGCTCTGAGAACTGCTAAGTGCTTCAGCATGGCCCTAAGCAAACAGGTAGACACCAACCATATAGGTGCCTAAGTAAATAGACCCTGGCCTGACATATGCTTTGGTGTAGCCCAGGGAAATGCAGAAATATCCCATCAGGCTCAGCATATACCAGACACTCATACTAGGACCCTGACTTAGCAACAGTTAAGGTGCTAGATCTATATGGCCCCCTAACTTCACTCCCTCAGTGCAGCACCAAACACAATAGTCTTCCGTGGGCCTCAAAGCAACATCAGTACATCACGAGGTAAACAGGCAATGCCTGCAGCCACTGGGACAAGAAGCCCAGGACAATGACCCTTCCACCCTAATAGCACAGCTTAAATTTAAAAGAAAGGAAAAAGGGTAAAAAAGATGAGCAAAAAACAACAAAAAATGAATTTGACTGTACAAAATTATTATGTTGACCGGAAAGATCAAGACATAAACTCAGAAGAATAAAACAATATCAAAATACTTATGGGAAAAACTCCAAAGAAAAATGGGAAATGGTCTCAAACCAAGAAAGAACTCATGGAAGAGCTCAGAAAGGAGTTTAAAAGTCATATAAAAGAAATAGAAAAAATGGGGAAAGAAATAAGAGCGATTCAAGAGAATTATGAAAAAAGAGCCAACAGCTTGGAAAAAGAAAAAAACTGCTTGAAAAGTAGAAGTGGTCAAATGGAAAAGGAGACAGAAAAATCCACTGAAGAAAACAACTCCTTTCAATATTTATTTTACCTTCTGTTTCCAGAATATCAGGACAGTTTTCCTTGATAATTTCATGAAAGATGATGTCTAGGCTCTTTTTTTGATCATGGCTTTCAGGTAGCCCCATAATTTTTAAATTATCTCTCCTGGACCTATTTTCCAGGTCAGTTGTTTTTCCAGTGAGATATTTCACACTGTCTTCTATTTTCTCCATTCTTTTGATTTTATTTTGTAATTTCTTAGTTTCTCATAAAGTCATTATCTTCCATCTGCTCCATTCTAATTTTTAAAGAACTATTTTGTTCAGTGAGCTTTTGAATCTCCTTCTCCATTGGCTAATTCTGCTTTTGAAAGTATTCTTCTCTGCTTTGGCTTTTTGGACCTCTTGCCATTTGAGTCAGTCTATTTTTGAAGTAGCATTTTATTGGGTCTCCTTTAGCAAGCTACTGGCTTGTTTCTCATGATTTTCTTGCATCACTCTCATTCCTCTTTCCAATTTTTCTTCCACCTCTCTTACTTGATTTTCAAAATTCTTTTTGAGCTCTTCCATGACCTGAGATCATTGCATATTTATTTTAAAGGTTTTGGATTCAGAAATTTTGACTTTTAGGTCTTCCTGTGATGGTATACAATTCTCTTCCTCATCCAAAAGGATGGAAGAAAATACCTGCTCACCAAGAAAGTAACCTTCTATTGTCTTGTTCTTTTTACCTTTTGGGGGCATTTTCCCAGACAGTTACTTGACTTTTGAGTTCTTTGTAAAAAGGAGGGTATACTCTGGGGACTTGTAAGTTCTCAGTGCCTCCAAGGGGCACAATCTGGGAGAGGAGTTTACTCCTCTCTTGACCTGTACTCTGGTCTGGGAACAACTACAAGCACTCTTTTCTGTGAGTAGAATTCCCTCGTCAAAGCCTCCACCAATTCCACCACAGTCAGCACTCTTCCTCTCCCCAGGGCCACCACTCAGGGCTGAGATTCAGATCAGCTGCTCAATTCCTCCAGGGTCTTTAGGCAATGAGTCTGAAAATGGAAGCTGCTGCCATCTGGGGCCAGGGCTAGATTGCTGCCTTCCCTTCTCACCCAACTGAAAGAGCTTTCTTACTGACCTTTGAAGCTATCTTTGGCATTGCTGAGTTGAGAAATCTGGAACCAGCAGCTGCTGCCAGTGATGCCTTGAAGTCCTCTCCAGTCCTGTCCTTGGCGTGGCATAGCCAAGGCTGGGCTGTGCTCCACTCCAAGTCCAGTGTGATGGTCATTTACTGAAATAAAAGAATCATTAAACTACCTGAAAGCCATAATCAAAAGGAGGACCTGGACAGCATCTTTCAAGAAATTATCAAGGAAAACTGGCCTGATGTCCTGGAACCAGAGGGCAAAAGAGGCACCGATTCACTGATCTCTTCAGGAAAGAGATCCATCCCCACATAAAGACACCAAGGAACATTATAGCTAGATTACAGAGCTATCAGGTCAAGAAAAAAATACTGCAAGTGGCCAAAAAGAAACAATTCAAATATTGGGGAGCCATGATCAGGACTATGCAGGACTTAGCAGCTGTAATATTAAAGGATCAGAGGTCATGGAATATGATATTCAAAAGGGAAAGGACCTAGGACTACAACAAGAACCACCTACCCAGTGAAATTAAGCATAATGCTGCAAGTAGAAATTGTCATTCAATGAAATAGAAGGATTTCAAGCTTCCATAAGGAGAAGACCAGAACTGAACAAAAAAATTGATCTCCAATATCAAGACCCAAAAGAAGCTGAAAAAGGGAAAAGAAAACATAAAGAATTCAGTGGAGCTGCACTGCACTGTTCCATGTGTGGAAATATGGTACTTACAATTCTTAAAAATTGTACCACTAAAAGTACAGCTAGAAGGAATATACCTAGATAGAAGGTATAGGTATAAGATGAATTTGAGGTTATGATATAAAAAAATAATTAAGGGATGAGAAAGAAGAGTACACTGGGTGCAGAAAAAAGGTAGAATGGGGTAAATTATTTTGCATTAAGAAGCATGAAAAACCTGTGGAAGGAAAGATGGCTGGGGTGGTGATGCACATCACTTGAACCTTACTCTCATCAGTGTTGGTTCAAAGAGGGATAATATATGTGGTCACCTGAATATAGAAATCTATCTTACACAACAGGAAAGTAAGATGGGAAGAGATTAAGTGGGGAGGAGGAGTGACTGACAGAAGAGAAGACAGATCTAGGAAGGCAATGGACAAAAGCAAAACACTGTCAAGGAAAGAAAGGGTGAACGGAGAAAGAGAGTAAAGAAGGGGAAAAATTAAATGGAAGGAAACACACAGTAAATAATAATAATTGTGAATGTGAATGTAATAAACTTTCCCATAAAATGGAAGTGGATAGCAGAGTGAATTAAAAACCAGAATCCTAAAATATGTTGTTTAGAAGAAAAACACTTGAAGCAGAGACACACAGAGAGTAATTATCAGGGTCTGGAGCAGAATCTATTATGCTTCAGATGAAGTAAAAAATACCAAACATACATGCACAAGTGACATAGCACCCAAATTCTTAAAGAGAAGTTAAGTGAGTTACAGGATCATGACCAAATAAGAGATGAAGAGCATTACAAAACATAGAATAAATCATTTTGATTATATTAAATTAAACAGCTTTTGCACAAACAAAATCAATGTAACCAAGATTAGAAGGAAAGCAGAAAATTGGGAAAGAATCCTCACAGCAAGTGTTTCTGAGAAGGGCCTCAGTTCTCAAATATATAGAGAACTAAGTCAGCTTTATAAGAACACAAGTCATTCCTCAGTTGATAAATGGCAAAAAAAAAGATATGAACATGCAGTTTTCAGATGAAGAAATCCAAGCATATGAAAAAATGCTCTAAATCACTCCAGACTGGAGAAATACAAATTAAAACAACTTTGAGGTACCACTCACACCTATCATATTGGTTAATATAGCAAAAAGGGGAAAATGGTAAAGGTTGGAAAGGATGTGGGAAAATTGGGATGATAATGCAATGTTGGTAGAGTCGTGAACTGATTGAACGATTCTGGAGAGCAATTTGGAACTATGCCCAGAGAGCAACCAAACTGGGCGTAGCCTTTGAACCAATAATACCACTACTAGTCTGTATCCAAAAAAGGTCATAAAAAAAAATGAAAAGGACCTACATGTGAAAAAAAAAACACTTTTAGCAGCCCTTTTCATGGTGACAAAATATTGGAAATTGAGGGGATGTCCATCAATTGGGGAATGGCTGAACAAGTTATGATCTATGAATGCAATGGAAAACTATTGTGCAATTACATATGATGAATAGGCAGACTTCAGAAAAACCTGGAAAGACTTATATGGACTCATGTGAAGTGAAATGGGCAGAACCAGGAAAATATAGTATGCAGTGTCAGCAACACTGGGTGATGATCAACTATGATTGATTCAACTCTTCTCAGCAACTCAGTGATCCAAGAAAAATACAAAGAATTCATGAAGGAAGATGCCATCCACACCCCGATAAAGAACTGATGGAATCTGAATGCATATTGAAGTAATCTTTTTTCACTTACTTTATTGTTTTTCATGGGTTTTTTTTTCCTTTTGATTTGTTTTTTTCTCACAGCTGTGACTAATATGGAAATATGTTTTATATGATAGAATATGTATAACCTATGCCAAATTGCCTGCCATTTGAGAAAGAGGGAAGGGGAGGAAAAGACAAAGAAATAAAATTGGAACTCAAAATCTTGTAAAATTGAATACTAAAAATTGCCTTGAGATATAATTGGGGAAAAAATAAAATATTACTAAGACTTACAAAAATAAAAAGAAATAGAGCTGATAGCTCTATAGGTAGTGCTTTCCCCTCTGAATAAGTACTAAAGGAGGCTATGGCAGTGAGCTATGAGCACCATCTGAAAGGTGGAGAAAGAAGTAAGCCTTCTGCTCAATATAGAAGCAAAGCCCAGCACCCTCTGGTCAATGGACTCATTGTTTGCCTGCTGGGTCTCGTACACCAATCAATTCTGAACTTGCACATTTACTCACTATACCTCGTATCAGTCTCTGTTCTTAGGTAGTTCTAAATTATTGAATTTTTCTTCATCAGGTCTTTCATAAATTTAGCAGCAGATGTACTTGGACCCCTTCAGAGATGGGTGCATTTTAGTAGTAACAGAGAAAAAACAAAACTCCCCTTATGGACAGAAAGGTACAATGAGATCTTTAAAGCATACTTTTTCATAGACATAGAAAGACATAAATTACACTTTTCTTTTATGTGTTGCCCTATAACATATTAACAATATAGCTTGATCATTGTTGTCTCTGGGAGAAAAATTAAGAAAAAAAAATAATACAGTGGTCTAAGATTTTAGTCTGTCCCAATCTGTTCAAAGGATTTAAATAAAGGATTCTGTGTCTGTTTTAATCCTCATTTACAATGGAAAATTTTTCATCATTTGGAGTTAGGACATATGTTGAGAATGAGGGTGGGGGATGACACATGTGTGAGGGGAAAGAATTTCTAGTGTTTATACATACACATAGAATTTTAAAAGTGTGAATGATTGGGTATGACCCAGTGGAGTCATTAAAGTGCAAAGCACAAAAATGGACAGAGCTTAAAAACAATCTTTTCATCTGAGAGACTCCAGTGTGTCCTCTGAAACTATTACAATTATAATTTATCATGTAAATCCTTCTTAATTTGCAAGTTATTGACCCCAAAGCCATAATAGCTCAGCAGCAGCCCATAATAGACAGCCCATTGTTTTGGCGAGCCTGCCACATGTACCCTCTGAGGAGTCCATTCATGTTCAATATTCATACTCAATCCGTTTGCCTAACAAGGGAAGAATGTCCCACATCACCCGTGTGCTGAAAGTCTTTATGATTTTTTGGGGGGTAGAAAGCAGTCTCTCTCCATGTGGATGGTAACCATGGTTCTCAGGAGAAAACTCTGTCACTTTATGTCCTCCCCAACTTCAGTGCCACATTCTGGTTCCCATTAGTGAATAATGGGTAAAAATGCATGATTCTAAACATGAAAGTCAGGGGAGGGAGGGAAAAGGCACCTGAAATCATTAAATTTCCTTTCTCATCCACTCTTCGGTGACAGACTCCTTCTTCGGGGTGTTCTGTCCATGACCTTGGCTGTGATTCCTCTCCAAACTCACTCCTAGCACCAAGTTCAGAATCCCATTTTTCTGGGTTCCCTCTACAGGTGGTGATGTTTTCATGCCTGGGTATTCTATTTGTGGCCTCTCCTCTTCTCTTTCCTTAATTGTTTCCCCCATGGAACAGCTCCCAGGATCACATGGTCCAGTCCTGTCAGTTTCCCTCTTTACAGTTGCAAGTACAGCCTCATGGGATCCAAGTGTTAAAGTTTCCTCTTTCTCTAACACTGATGTTCATTCTTTGCACAGTATGTGGTACCTGTAGGGTTCTTTAGAGACATTTGAATTCAAAAGCTTGGATCTTCTGCTTTGTTGTTCTTGTTGAGAGTCTAAGTTTCTCATCCATACAGGGCTGTTGAGCACATATTCTAAGAAGTGTTATCCTGGATACACTTGAGATGAATATGTCATTACAGATTTTGTCAAATTTTGCAAATGTTGCTGCCATGAAAGAGCATCAAATTTTTTTAAACTATTGTTTCAAGCTTTCTTTATTTTATTTAAATTTATTTAAATTTTTTAAATTTATTTTAAAATTTATTTAAATTTTATTTATTTTATTTTTTGTAATGACAGCTATAGTGACGTATGGAGAAGCATACGTATAGTTCCTCATGCAAAGAGTCTGAGGTAAGTGGATCACATGAGTTTGGGAGTTCTGAGCTGCTATGGTTTAAGTGGATAGGGTGTCCACATTAAGTCTGCCACCAATATGATAAGTCTGCTTATGGAGGGATGTAACAGCAAGGACCCCGACATACAGAGGACAGCCTGATGTACACATTTTTAGATCTGCTTTTCTAAAAACAGATTTTTTTCTTTTGAGGGGTCAACAAGCTACTTTAATCAAGTACATATATCATTCACTCAGTTCAGGGGGAAAAATCAGCACCCTGAACTCCAGAGACAAACAGAGAAATAAATATCAACAGACAGGGCTTCCAACTGTCTGGCCATAATCAACACATATATAGTTACCAGAGAGAGAAGCAACCACACCTGGGTTTTCAAAACCAGGGGGTTCCTTAGCAGCTTCCCAGAGTCTCATTTGGCCAAACAAACACTTCCAATGAGGAAGCCCTCAGCAAAGTAAAACCTCACCTTAGAGTATTTATACACTTTTCAGAGCCAGAGGGCATCACAACCCTTTAGAACCAGTGCCTCATTAACAAAAGGTTTGGGCCTCCCCAATCAAGTTTCCCTTAATGTGCAGGTCGATGAATGGGTGGAGAAGATCTTTAATTCTCTAATTAACATTACAAGGGGCAAACAACCAGGTTAGAAAAATAGAGCACTAGAGCTGGACCTATGAATGGCCATTATTCTTCTAGTTTGGGTAAGATAGTCTCAATTTAAAAACAAGTAATAGTTTATGCTTACATAGGACTTCAGATAGGATTTTCTTCCAGCATTCTACAAGATAAGTAGGACAGGTCTCATCATCCAGATTTTGCAAATGAGGAAAATGAGGCTACAAGAGGTTGTATTTTTTGTAAACTACCTACAAAGTAGGTAGGTTCTAAGACTTAAATTCAGGTCTTCTAATTCCCTATTCTATACTCTTTTCTTTATATCAATCAATCCCATGATCATTTATCAAACACCTACAATGTGCCAAGTACTGTGAAAAGTGCTGAGAACATCAAAGATTAAAATTAATGATAATAGCTAACATTTATATAGCACTTACTATGTGCCAGCACTGTACTAAGCAGTTTACAATTATAATCTCATTAAATGCTCACAACCCTGGGAGGCAGGTGCTGTTATTATTCCCATTTTACAGATGAGGTGACCAAGTCAAATAGAGGTTAAGTGATTTGCCCAGGAATACACAACTAGTAAGTTTCTTAGGTTGGATTTGAACTCAGTTCTTCCTGACTCCTGGCCAGACCTCTGTACCACCTAGCTAACCCACGAGTGAAAAACAACTCTACCCTCCTAGAGTCTACATTGTTTCACATTCTCCTTTCTTACAGTCATGGTCAGCAAGCACCTAGCACAAGCCCAGTTTTATAAGCCACTCTATTATGATGTAGATATCCTAGTTAGCCAAATATAGTTCATTTACTTTGCCCTGCATTAATAAAATTTCCATTTCCATTTGCATTTTTAAAATACTGACAACGCACCCTGCTTTAGAGTTTTCACACAGTAATTCAGCACCCAGTGATGTTTAATGCTTGGAATTCCTTATAAGAAATAGACAGATGTACTGAAAACCCAGCATGCTGTCAAACATGGTAGAAACATCACTGTGTTAATAAGTAAAAATTGGATGGTTTGGGGTTTTGCTAGTTTATTTTCACAGAAATAGCACAGAGAATATGCCACCCAAAGGGAGTAATTGCAAGTACTCATCAAAACATTGTATTTTCTGGGACCAAATTATTCCTCTCTTGATAAGGCTTTAAGTGTGTGTCAACTTAACCCAAAGGGACATCAACTACAAGGAACTCTCTAATAAACACTCTCCTCAGTCCACTGCTCCTTGAGCCCTATTTCCCCGCTCCTGTCCCTCATGAAGCCATGGTGCTGCTCACAATGTTAGCAATTCCTCTGGTCTCTACTTCCAGATTTCGCAAAGATCACAAAGGCTAATGCAAAATTCAGATAAATGCAGAAGTTTGGCACGTTAGTCATTCACCATAAGGTGAAAGAGCCAGAAAGGTTGCATTTGAAGTCAAGAGGACGATTCCAAATCTTGCGTTGGGCACTTGCTAGTATGAATTTCTCAGTCTCAATTGCAGCATCTTCGCAGGCTTGTTACAAGGATCAAATAAGATAATGTGTAAAGTATTTTGCAAACCTTAAAGTACTATGTAAATGCTAGCTACTCATCAGCATCATTATTAGAATTAATATTATTATTTGAAATAAGCAAAGTCTAAAGCAGAAATCTAGACTAAAAAGCCAAAGGAAGTGCTAAAGTCATGATGGGGAAGTTAAAATAGAGCTTCTCATTTAGGGAAAATAGATTCTTTCTTAGTCTGGTGTACTCAAAAGAAAATAGAGTTTGAATCACCAGGGGTGGGGAACCTGCAGCCTCGAGGCCACATGTGGCCTTTAGGTCCTCAAGTGCAACCCTTTGACTGAACCCAGACTTCACAGAACAGTTCAGTCAGAGAGATAAAGTTCACTTTATCACCAGCTGCCTTCTGAGGCATATTGTCCCGATTCCAGGGGTGGTGCAGTGGATGGAGCACTGACCCTGGAGTCAAGAGGACCTGAGTTCAAATCTGAACTCTCAGACCTTAGTAGCTGTGTGACCTTGGGCAAGTCACTTAACCCTGTTTGCCTCAGTTGCCTTAACTGTAAAATGAGCTGGAGAAGGAAATGGTAGACCACTCCAATATCTTTGTCAAGGAGACCCAAATGTGGTCACAAAGAGTCAGACATGACTGAAATGACAGGATAGTCATAACATCCTTTCACAATCAGCCACCTTCATTTCACTCCTTCCTACACTGTCTGTCAGACTTTTCTACTTTCTCACTTATCCCTTTACCCTACTTGAATATTCTTCCTTTCATTTTCCCTCATTCTAACTTTTCCTTTCTGTTTTGTCTTTTCTCATTGAACTTCAAACTCTTTGAGGGAAGAAGCTGCCTTGTTTGCTTAGATCTGTAAGCTGAGGGCTTAGTATAGTACCCAGACTTACCTATCCCAAAATTAAACAAATATTTGGGGGTGGTGTTGAGGAAGAAAGAGGAAAGGGAAACAAATTAGTTATATGGTATACTGCGGAAAAAATAATTGGGTGAACTTTTTTCATTCTTAAAGTCAATAAGCATTTATTAAGTACCTACAATATTATCAGGCTGGAGATGAGGCTAGAAAAAGCATCCAGGGTGAAAATGTTTTTATGGCATGGTAAACCAAATCCTGTGGAGAATCAGGAGTACAGCCTAGAGAGGAAAAGCATGGTTGTCCTAGACCTTCTCTTTAAAATGGAGATGCAGGAGGAACCAGACAATTAGACGGAAAACCTGCAGAGTACTTCAATATGAGAAGTACTCCAGGGGTAGGTAGAGTGAGATTCCAGAGTGAAAAGGTTTCTGTGGTATGGTATACAAACTTCTGTGGAAAGTCAGTGAATCTACAGTGAATAAATATTAATTGGATTGAACATATGACTGCATGTTGAGCAAGAAAAGATGGATGAATTGATGGATGGATCAATCTCTTCTTTTTTCTTATTCTCAAAGCCTTCAGACTAGTAAGAGGACTTTTCAATCAAATTCTTAGTGACCACACCCAAATCAGGAAATGAATGAATCAGATGTAACAAGCTTACAAGGGAGGGAATCATCTTTGCCTCAATTCAACTTAAAAAAATATTTAAGTACCTATTTGTTCAAACCAAGGAATTAGGGGAGATACAAAGTTCAAATAAGATGAAATCTCTGCATGAATGGAGTTTTCAGACTATTAGGGAATAAGTTCACATATATATATATATATATATATATATATATATGTGTGTGTGTGTGTGTGTGTGTATACATATATAATATACATATATAATACACACACATATGCACATATATACATACATACATTTAACTATAATACATACCAATACCTGGTAAGTGAGAATGAAAAGTGTCAAACAAAATACTATGTGAGGTCCAAAAAATAAGGTTGTTACTCACAGGGTATCCAGTTGATATTTAGCTAGTTGCTGCCAGCATACACTGTAGAGCAGAATTAGAGCAGTGTGCTAATTTTTCGATTTCTTTCTGAATCAAGTCTTCACAACATAGTTCTATTACTTTGTTTGAAAGGTTGACATTCCCCTGATTAGACATACCTACAGTGAAATATTAGGTATGTTCCTGAGGATATATCAACGAGTTTAAAATATCCACCATTGGGATTCATCCACACTGATGTCCCTCCATTCCAGTTAAATTCAAATTATCAAGGATAAATTAAAATTAGCTTAGTCAATTACAGGAGGAAACACTAGAGGGCATAAAAGAGAGGCAATGGCAGGGAAGCAATTTTAAGCCTCCAGTTTGGGGAAGGGGGAAAAGGAGTAAGGAAGCTCTCACGGAACAGCTTCATTTTAATGGATAGACTACTAATTATGAGCAGTATTTTTATATAGATAACATAAAAATAAAATCTCTCCCATAAAGTCTCACAAGTGCCTAGTTAATCCTGACCACACTTCAGAACCATCATCATCACTTTTCTGCCATATTGACAGTTTCGGTGTCTTAACTAGAATGGTACTGGGTATCAGTGGCTTCTGCAGAATTCCAGACAACCAAAGTCTCCTATCTTTCCTTCCACGTGTCACTCCTTTGGATCCAAGGGAGCAGCAGGCCTCTGCCCTGTATTAAGGGTAGCTGGCCCTGGCAATTTATTACAATTGGGGAGCCAAGGGCTCACTAGCGATGTTCGCCTACAAGAAACTGCCTTAATTTATGCCCCTCTAGTCTTCCTTCAGTGAGAGCTCATTTATTAATGCTGCCAGGAAGCTCTTTCCCCCCTGCCCCCCACCTATTTTTAGTTTTATTTTTAAATGAACAGAGGGAAGGTTGGTCTTATTATTAAGACAAGCAAAGAACTGTGCCGCTAACTCTGAAAAGCATGGCAGCTCCAAACACTTACAGTTTATGGAAAGCCGCGAAGCCAGCATGAGAAGAACTAATTACAAAGTGAATTAGTAAAAAAAAAAAAACAAAAAAAAAACCACCCAGCTGCAAGGTTTACAGAAATGTCTGGGAGTACATAGCAAATGGCCACAATTGATAGAGTTATTGCAAAGACATCCCGGGGGCAGAGACTGCATCAGTAGAGTCCTAACCAAAATTGCTGTCAACAGTTGTTGTTTGCCTCATACCATTAAATGAAAAGAGCTGGGAAATGACTCTACAAACAGCCATTTAATATTCCTGTACACATGAACTGCAATTACCACCACTACCAACAACCGAGTCTGCAGTAATGTGTTCATGGTTAATCAATTCAATTGATCACTGTTTATTAAGTAAAAACCTGCTTTCTAAACAGTTCCCCCCCAAATGGTGTTTTTGCAGGCTGTTGGAAAACAGGAGACTAATTAGAGCTTTTAATTTAAATCCAAGCAAGGGAATGCCGGCGTGTACATTTCACAAAAGCATTAGTGGGAGAGCCTTGGACAAGATGGGCCCTTCCCCAGAGGGACTAGACTGAAGCAAACCTGTGCCTATTTTAAAGGCTTTTGCTCACAACACCCCATTTATTTATCTGACTAAGAGGCAATCATGACCAGGTCATATAAGGCTATTGGGAAGGCATACCCACTGATAATACAGATTATGGGAATGTTTTGGTCTCATCAGTGCTGTTAAATTGATCATATTCATTCAGCACCTTGCAAGAGGGGATTGGAAATCAATGGATGGCAGACTGGTTAGGTGCCGGAGATAACCAATCATAGAGGATTTTTGTTATCGCTTTACAAAGAATAATGATCTCAAAAGACTTGAGTGCTTTAAATCTAAGCAAAGTATATACTTCAAACTCAATACTGGAACTGGATACTACATGGGAGAGCCGTAAGAAGATTATTTGAAAAGGGAATGCAAAACTCCTATCTCCAATCATAAAACTGCTGTTCCCAGATCATGCTTGGCCTTAGTATAGACAGCTCTTTTGTTATCCCAGATAGATTAGTTTGGCATGGAGGTAGGAAAACATCCTTTCTTAGATAACTGAGACTGATAAATTTATTTCCCTTATAATGTATAATAGATTCGAGCCTTGAACTCCTTAAAGAAAACCAATGCCTTCTTTACATTATCAGCCTCTGATAAGAAATTCTTCTCTTAGTTCAGTGTAGCCACACTACCAATAGGTGAGTCTCATCTTATCCCAATTATTTCTGATTAACTCAGTGCAATCCTTGCTCTGGTCCAGCATCCAAGCCCTTTGTAATGGCAAGCCTTAGGTATTATACTGTCACTACATTAACAGGAAGGAAAAGGTGAAGAGCTCTCAGTATCTCACATCATTCTGTCATAGAATAAACCATCAACGGAATGGGGTCACTAATGAAATGATGTTAGAAAGGGAGCCCTGAAATTCATCTTTTAAAAAAGTGAAATTTCTGCAGTGGTGAATAACAAGACCCAGAAATCTAAATCAGAGAAATTATTGGTCACTTGGAAGGAATTCCAAGAGAAAAAAAAATAATGAAATACAGATTTTCTGACTTGAAAGGATTTCATTTCTAATTTAAGATGATACTCCAGTGTTCAAATCATCTGCTTTGATGGTCATGTTCAATGCCAATAGCACCAAACAAATAGAATGAATGGAAAGTAGGAAACCAGTCTGATTTGTCTCTGAGGACAAGGACCATGAAATCATAAAAATAAAAAAAGACCTTTCCATACAGGTTTCTTTACAGTTTATTATTTTAGCACATACATGAAACATTAGGACGATGACAGAAACTTACAAGTTGTAACATCAACATTACTTAAGGAATGGGGGAAACTTTTAATAGATGCAATACTGCATCAAAGCAGTCCATAATTAGGTACAAATTTGGCTCACAGTGGAGCAATTTATACGGATTAGCAGCAGCTGACCTTCACAGGTCCCAAAGTGGTGAATTTCTATCCATGGTCACAGAGTGACCTCTAGTGTTAAAATGAATGGAATTTTTCAAGATAACTCATGCCAAGAATTAATATCTTATATGTAGAGCTCTAGGAACACTGCAAATTCTTTAGGATTTATACATTATATAACTGGCTATGGATATAATTTTTTATCATTTTGATATTAAAATAATCTCCCTGTAGAGAACATACTAAATGCTCAATGACTGAAGAAGGAGAAAAAAGAAATTTTCAAAATGTTTTCAGTTCAGGGAACACCTTTTTTTTTTCATTTTGACTTTTATGTTTGAGTTTATATAAAACAAATTTGTATTTTTCATTAAAAACATGCACTTTTTATTTTATTATTCATTATGTTATTTTCTAGCCTTGAATTCTGACCCTTCTCTAAAATACCATGACCATGTACAGAGACCTCTCTGTCTCTCTGTCTCTCTCTGTCTCTCTGTCTCTCTGTCTCTCTGTCTCTCTCTCTCTCTCTCCCCCCCCTCCCTCTCCCTCTTTCTTTCTCTCCCCTTCTCCCTTTCCCTTACTTACCCCCACATCTAATCTATTGTCAAGCTGATTGGTATTCACATCACATGAGGAGTTAAGGTAGGACAGTAGAAAGTTGGTTCTAGAATTAGAGGAACTGAGTTCAAGTTCTGCCTTCTGACACTACTTGTGTGACCTTGAACAAACCATTCAACCCTCCTAGGGATCGATGTCTCACTTGATAAAATGAAGGGTTTGGATGAAAAAAACCTATGATCCTTTCTAGCATGACCCCTTACTCAGGACATCATATCTTCTCACCTAATCTTAAAAGAGGAGCCTCCTAAGTTGTTTTCCAGTCTCCAGGCTCTCTCTCTTAAAAATATCCTTCACATCACCACCCATGGAATCTTCCTAATAAACAGGTCCAATCATGTCATTCTTGTTTTCAAAATCTCTTAATATTCCCAATTACCTACTAAATAAAATATCAGTTGTTGAATTATATTCAAGACTCTCTCCAATCTGGATCCCATTTATCTTCTCAGATTTATTTCATACCACTCTCTTTGATATATGACTCATTCCAGAAAAACCAAACAACTTGTCATTACCTGTTCTCACCTTATTTTTTCCCATCTCCATGTCTTTGCTCAGGTGCCTCCTCACCCTTCATGTTGAGAACCATTTAGCCTAACCATCTCTACTTAAAGAAATTCCTTCCTACTGTTCCAATGAAATCTTCCCTGACCCATCTTCTTCCCACCTCCCCCAACCCTTTATTATATTGTCAAATAATCAGAAATTGATTTGAAATGGGAGTACAATCTGAATTCCAATTTTGTGAGAAATAAATAAATGGCAACAATTTATTTGGCAACAATTTTCTAAAGTTTTTTTTCCCTTCAAAAATAAGCTCTGTAAGTCATGGAGATTGTACAATTCCTTTGAAAGGCTAATGGTTTTTAAAATACTAAGGGTTCAAATACATGTACTTTCTCTAGCCATTAAACTGTATACACAAACTGTGTTGTGTTTTGAGCCTTCTGAGTGAGTATTTCTAAGGGAACTGATTCAGTCTTTGGCTTACATTCTCTGATTCTTAATGATCTTACTGAGCCCTAACTTCTCCTCATCTCCAACGTTCTATTGGAGTACATCTCAAACTGGTTGTCCCATAGACATCCCAAATTCAGCATGTCCAAAACTGAACGCACTATCTCTTCCCCTAAATCCTCCCTCTTTCCAAAGTTTCCCACAGATGGAGAGGGTAGCACCATCCTTCCAGCTGATCAAGCTTACAACATAGGTGCCATTCTTGGCTCCTCAGTCTCACTCATCTCACATAATCAGTCGTTACAAATGCCTGTCTATACTACTGTCACATCTCATATACACGCCCCTTCACTCTTCTGACCCAGCCACCACTCTGGTGTATCTGCAGCAGGGCGGTAGCCTTTTGGTTGGTTCTCTCTGCCTTGAGTCTCTCTCCTTTAGTCTGCTCCACACTTGCTACAAACTGATCTTCTTACAGCATAGTCAGAATATGTCACACACACACACACACACACACACACACACACACACAGTCCAACAGTAGTTCCCTATTTCCTCCAGGATCAAATATAAAATCTACCATTTGGCTTTTAAAGTCCCTTGCAACCAGATGTCTTCCTACCTTTCCTGGTTTCTTACATTTGACTCCTAAGTACTCTATAATCCAGTCACACAGGCCTCATCACTGCTCCTCCTACTTCATCTTTCAACTCTGTACATGTTCACTGAAAATTCTCCATTCCTGGAATGCTCTGCACCCTCCCCTCTTCTTTCTGGCTTTTCTGAGTCCCTCAAGTCTCAGGTCAAATCTCACCTGCTGCAAAAAGCCTTTCCTGATCCCTTTCCCTGGTCTTTCTTAATGCTAGTTCTCTTTCTCTGAGATTAACTCCATTTTACGATATAGATATAGACATATTGGATATATATTACATTATATAATGACATATCTATGTGTATACATGCATATATATTACATATATACATATATAATATACATACATTTTTAATCTTGCAAATACATAGCTCTTTGCATTTGTCTCCCCATTAGAATGTGAGGGCCTTATGTACAGGTACCCTTCTCTGTTCTCAGAGCACTTAGCCTAGTGTCCAGGGCATAGAGTGCTTAATTATTGCAAGTTTGATTTGACTTGACCTGTGTCATGTGGATGATAGCATCATATACGTAAAGCTGGAAGTCATTTGGTACAAACTTTCTGATTCCAGATAAGAAGACTAAGATATAGAGGGTTTAAAGGCCTTACCAAAAGTCACACAGTTAATGAGTGGCAGGGGCAGATTCAAACAGCACCTTTGACCCCTAAATTCAGGGCTCTTACCATTATACCAATTGCAGTGGGCACCTAAAAGAAATAAAAACGAGGTCCCTAAAGTATACCCAGATCATTCGTGTCAGGAAAGAGACTAACACAATGGACTGCTCTGTTATGGCCTTGTTTCCTTCCCTTCAAGACTAAACCAATAGTTTCAATATCATACTCCTCTGAATCTCTTAAGTCCCTTACCTCCCTGACTTCCTGCTATTCCTGCTGATTCAACTCAGCAAACATGCATTAGGTGCCTACTATGTGCAAGGGACTATGGCAGGTACAGTAAATACAAAGTCAAAGACTAAATATTCCTTGCCCTTAAGGAGTTGCTTTTTACTGGAATTTATTTTTTTATCAGGGGAATACAACAAGTTATTTGAGGAGTGAGACCATGAGTAAATGGAGGGGGATGGATTGGCAAAGATTTTGTATAGGATTTAGCATGTGAGCTGAGCTTGGATCAAAGTGAAAGAATCTAAGGAGTAGAAATGGAGAAGGTGGGCATGATAGGGCAGAGGTATAGACTGAGCGAGGGTACACATGTGAGAAATGGAATTTCAAGTTGGCAGAACCGCTGGTAGGACAAAATAACTGGAAAGTCAAATGTGTTCAAATGCATAAGGTGCTATCATTCTAGAAGGGTTAAGTTGGATCCTATTTGTGTCTGGCTTTAAATGACAAGTTGAGGAATTAGTACTTTGTCCTACCAGAACTAGGAAGCTGCAGAAGGCTGATGGCATAAGGGGGGTGGCATAATCAGGCCCATGCCTAGGAAAATTACTTTGGCAGATAGTAGAAGATGTGTTGGAGAAGACAGATTCTAGAGCAGCCTCAGAGCATCATGTGGTCCTTTGACTGAATCCAAATTTCATAGAACAGGGCCACACTTGAGGACCTAGAGGGCTACATGTGGCCTTGAGGCCTCAGGCTCCGCACCCCTGTAGGGGCAGGGAGGCCAATGACTTATGATTGTATTCCCAGTTTATGAAAACTTTGACCTCCTCTCTGATTATAACCACTTTACTTTTTATTTCTCTCATTTTCACATTCCAAACACTTTGAGAAGGTAGAAGCAATAATGAATTCCACTACTTTACATGCTTCTGACTTATACAGAAAACAAATTGGTGAAGTAGAAATGATGGAAACTCTGAAAGGCAATGACTGTGCCATCTTGGAGTTCACAATAAAAGGTGCTATTGTCTCAAAAAAACCTTCTCCCTTGAATCTTTCTACTGTAACTGCCTTGCCCAGTCCTCAAACCAGGTTCATAAATTCTCATATCTTTTTCTTTGCTTCTGCTTTCTGATTTGGAGAGCAGGAGAAAATCTCAAAGGGATAGTAACTGGTTCTCCTACAAATTAATGTGTTCTAACTTCAGGTGGCTCTTCAAGACATCTCAACAATTTTAGTTTGTTTTCTTCTCTGGCGAGAAGGAAATAAATATTTATTAAGTACCTAGTATATACCAGGTATATAGTAAGTTCTCTCTAATCGACTTCCTCTTTTATTTTACATAAAAGCTCTATATTGTCTTCAAATTGTCAACTCAACCCTCTCTGCAAACATCTTGACCTCTGATTTTCTTAAGACATTATTTCAAAATTTTACATGCAACTGGGGAAAAAATAAAATATTGTTTTAAAAAAATAAAAGTTCATACAGTAAAAGTTATATGGTACAGTGGAATGAACAGTGGTTCTGGAGTCAGAAAATCAATGTTCAAATCCTGAACCTGTTACTTGCTACCGCAGTGACTTTGGGCTAGTAACAATCCTTCTGGGCTTTCATTTCTTCGACAATAAGAAAAAACTATGAGATTAGATGGTCCCTACAGTCTCTTCCAAATGTAAATCTATGACTGTAAATTCCCTTAATTTCCCTCTTTTCTAATTCAAAATATCTCTGTATCTTGACTCATTCTCTTTTCCCCTTCCATCTCAGCAGTGCCCCTCTACTTGCAAAGCCAACCTCATAACTAATATCCTTGAATCTGAAATTGCTATTTCCTGATTTTCTTTTGGTTTTGCCCATTCTCTTAATTTGCCCTTTATTTCTTCACAGGATGATCACCAAACCCTATTCATGTTCACCAAGTCAACTATAGTAGTATTTAGTATCTTTCCTCTCAGTTACAGCTGTTCTTGCTTTTCATCCGCAGTTTCCTGCTCAGTTTGGATTCCCCAATTCTCATGTCATTTTGTAGGCTATGTGCTCATAGAGAAGAGGCATGGCCTGCTACATAGAGAACTGGCTTTTGCACCATGAAGTTCAGTTCTCACTTCTGACATATAACAGTTTTGTAACCCTGGCCAGTTGTCCCAGTGCCCTAGTCAATTCTCTAAGACTATCTAAGTTGCAAAAAAAAAAAAAAAAAAATGCATTATCCTGCATTGATAGAGGGAGTTTCCTCAGCTGAGAGTTCCTTATGCCAATGAAATCATAAGTCTGGTCCCTATTCCCTATTAAATATGTCTAGGTCTGATATTCTATCCTGATGAGCCTCATTATTTAGCCCTAATGATCATTGCTTTCTCCCTTGGCCACTTTTAAGTAGAGTTACACTATGGAAATCTCTCTAGTATATATATTTTATCTCTAGTTCCATGGTATTCTCCTTGTAAAGCTTACACCAGTTGTAAGGAAACACTTTAAAAATGTCTCTTAAAAGACCTTCCCATTCTTTTGCTAAGAGAAAAGATAGAATTGGAAGGGAGCATTTTCTTAGGGTTTTTCTTCCTAAGAGTCTTCTATTTTTTTTTTCCTCCCTAGGCCTTATGTTATCTAATTCACAGCTTCCTGGTATTTCCTCCTGTCACCCATCTGCTTATTGTAGGGGCCTCCCTTCCTTCCTCTGGGCTGCTTCCTACATTGAGCTCCTCCAACAAGGCTGGCCCCCTCTCCTCCCCTATTTGAACTCTCTTCACAGCTTTGTCTGTTGCTCAGCCTGACTCTGTATGCATGTTGGGGGGTAGCAGGGCGACAGATAAAGAGGAAAAGGAGGGGGGAAAGCCTTCTGTTCAGACACAGCCTTTCTCAGCTGTCCCAGTTAGGGGCACCTTCTCTTTTCTCAAAATAGTCCCATCAGGGAGTATATTTTCAGTCATACTTTACTGCTTAGGCAACAGGAGATAGGGCAAGGGCAAGATCTCAACCATATCTTCCTTCGGCAACCCACCAATTCATTGTACAGATTTAGGGCTGTAGGTTCTGATTCCAGGTCTTCTCTTTCTATGATATTTGGCAAGTAATTTAATTTTTCTGTGCCTCAGTTTCTTTGAATTTCAAATAAAGATAATAATCTATGATGTTAAAAATGTTAAGGCCCTGAAAAGTTGAAGACCTGTACACGTGTATTATAATTAGCCTCAATCATGTTATATATTAAGCAAAATGGGGATACTCAATCTTTATTCTGAGGGAGGTGCTTTGATGTCTATAAATATCAAGTGTTGTCCAAGGCATTAAGAGTTCTCTCTCTGTCCCCTTTAAAAAACTTTTATTGATGTACTTTAACATCACATTTATTTCCCAATATACTGCATGCCTCGCATCCTTGAATGCTCTCTCATAGTATGCATACACAAGCTACACAACAACCTCACCTCTGACTGCATTCAGAACATTCTATATTTGTGGTACCCACAAGCTTTATACAGAATCAAGCATATGTTTCAGTCTCTATTGTAGGAGTACCCTTTTTAGAAATATGGGGTTTCCGAAGGGATCCCAATAGAAACTAATATTCAAAATGACCATAGTATGAAAAAAATGTCCAGAGTTTATATATTGCTTTAATGTTTTCAAAGTGGTTTACACATGTTATCTCATTTGATTCTCTCAAAAGTGAAAGATAGGTTTTTTTCATTTTCCCTCTTTTATAGAGGAGGAAACTGAGGCTAGAAATTATCTTAGAAGTCATCAAAGAAGACTACAAAGGTAGGGGAGGAAAGCCAAATGAGAGGTTCTATATTTATTCCAAAAGCAAAAAAAGGAGTCACTAAAAATGATAGGGGGATGGGACTGTGACATGATTAAACCTGGGCTTTCAGATCACTGATAGTTAAGTGAGATAGACTCAGGGAATAAAGATTTGAGGCATGGACACCAACCCAAAGACTATCGCAATAGTTCGGAATAAGATAATTAAGGCTTACATCAAAGTGTCAGTGTTAAAGGAGAGAAGGGGGCATGTACAAGAGATGTTATGAGGGCAAACTTGACAGGACTTGGAAACCGATTGGATATTGGGGGTGAGAGTGAGGTGTTGAGGATAACATCTAGGTTGCAAGCCCGAGGAATTAGGAAGATGGCAGTATCATGAAAGGGTTCAAGCCTAACCTATAATTAGACTAGAAGTTAGGAAAGTGATGAACAATTAAATAAATAGATTCATTTGCATAGATATGGTCAGTAAATCCATGGAAGCTGAAGAGATCAGCCTGTACCATATATTTTAAAATATTACTCTGAAGCATCAAAGGCTTCACTCGACTAGCTGGTTAGTTAGACTTTAACTAGAATTTACATAGTCCATGATATAAAAATGATTAAGAATCTCTGAACTATGCCATGAGATTTAGAGTTGGAGCAGATTCTACAGTTCACCTAAATGCAATCCCTTTATTTTACAAATGAGGAAGGTGAGAGTGAAAAACGTTAAATAACTTGCCTCTTGCTACACAGGTAATAAATGTCCAGGTTTTTCCTACCCCAAGCTCGCTATTCACTAAACAAACTATATTTTCTCTCATCCATCCTTCTCATCAAGAAATTGTAGCAGCCCCTAAGTTACAGGTGGCGTATGCTCCATAAGGATAATTCCATGTCCACTAACTACATGCCTACTGGCTCGGCCAAGACTTCCTGGAGACAGAAACACAACACAGGTAACAGTGTCGCCCTAGCCAATGCTGTCGTGCAGACGCTTGCTTCCACAAAACAAGAGCAGATTGGAGTATTCTTCAAATCATCTGAAAAGTTGGGGGAAAAGAGTACGAGCTAACTGCAGACACTCTCCGTGGGGATGGACAGCTTTCTCTTTCAATAGTGAAATTGCTCATAGTTGCTAATGTGTGAATGGAGAATGTGGCATAAATCAGAAAGGGAGAGGAGGCCGGAATCTTTTCCATTACACAAAGCTTGGATACAGAAAGGGAAAGGGGAAGGTAGAATGTCCAGGGGAACTTGGGAATGCAGCGGAAGCAGCCATGTCCTGCCCAGGCAGCTGGCTGCTCACCTAAGAAACCCAAAAGAGGCCAGGGAAGAATGATTACTCGGATGATGCCTGTAATCCATTTTGTCCAAAAATCCATTTTAGTGATTGCCAGTCATTTGGCTCACACTTGAGTTATCAATGCCTGTGGCAGCCCAGAGGTCAGCAAGCTGGACAGAGCTATAAAAGAACAATGCAAAAGAAAAACGAACTCTGAGTGCTTAAAGCCACTTAAAGAGCTGAGGAAGAAAGAGTCCCAGGGGCTATTGCTACTGGCAGAAGCTGCTGACGAAGAGGAGGCAGGAGAAAGAGAATTGGACAAGATTAAATTCCAGGGACAAAACTCCACAGATTCATAGATGCAAGGAATAAAAGACTACTTTGGTTAAGTGTGTGCCTCAGTTCTCTCACTTATCAAATGGGAAGTATCATTTCTCCCTCTTTTTTCTTTTTTTTAAATTTTATTTTTAACATGAAGTAATTTTATTTTTAAAACAAAACATTTCCCTCTCTTTTAAGGATAAAGTAAGATAATGAGAAAGCAGAAGTATTTTCAAAAGTAAAATATCTTATAAAAATTTAATGTATCAGCAAAGGGGGAGGCAGTTTTGTACTTTACAGTCTTAGAGAATTTCCTGGGGCACTAAGAGGTAGCTGAGGTATAGGCAGAATGTGTCGGTCACACTTGAAGTCTGTTCCCCATACCAAGATAGGTTCGCTACCCACTTTGCTTCACTGTCTCTCCTTGACATTCAAAGAGGTTGAAGTAGTTTCATTAGTATAGTTTGTTCATGCTTTATTTTGTAGTTACCCTACTACTTTAACTAGCAGATTTGTTTTGTGCATGTATGTGATAGAAAGAGGGGAATAGATAGATAAATATACATTTTGTATTTGTATGTATGTATGTATGTGTGTGTATGTATATACAGAGAGAAAGAGGGAGGGGATGTGTCTGTGTCTATCCATGTCTGTGTGTCAGTGAGTGTGTTCAGGAGCCCATGGGATTTATAGACCTACTTCTTGGCTCCAATTTTAATAACAAGGGAAGCCCTTTATCATTTCAACTCATCATTCATCAAGTATCTACTTTGTGCACTACAATGTGCTGACTAATTGATAACAAGTTGAGTTGCCATACTTCCTGTCCTCATAGGGCTTATATTCTAGTACCTCCAAACACTGCCTTTCTGATGATCCCAATTATGGTAACAAGGAAAAGGAGTCATTACAGAAAGTTTCTTTCTCTGAAGCAGAAACAGGGTCATAGCTCCAAAAACTTCTAACCTCCCAAAAGTTAATGTCACAAGGAATTATGGGACCATAGATCTAGAGTGTGAAGTTACCTTAGAGCTCATCTAGGTCGAACACTTCTTTTTGGAGATAAGGACGTTGAGTTCAAAACAGGTGAAGTGATTTATCCAAGGTCACACAGATAAGCAGTTAGTTAAACCTCAGAGGTCTTAACCCAAATATGTCATTTTGTAGATGGGGAAATTGAGACCCAGAGAGATTAAGTGACTTTTCCAAGATCACACAGATAATCTATGACATTATTAGGATTCAAAACTGAATCTTCTGACTCTAAAGTTAGCATGCTTCTTGCTGTGCCAGTGTGTTTCTACCTAGGTAACCATGTCACGACTTCTGTGGACTTCATCTAGTATTTTCATCTACCAAATTAAGATGCTAGACTAAAAGGCCTTGAGATCTCTTCCCATTCTCCAAGCCACCTTCAAATATTCCATTCCAACTTATTGCAAAAGGAAAAGAAAAAAAATTGCAAAGAACAGTTATCATGTAATCATGTGGGGTCTGTACATCTGTCACTTTAAGAACAGTTTACTGAAATTAGAATTGATGCATCACTACATTTGCGTACAGTGGATAGAGTGCCAGGTCCAGAGTCAGGAAGACTCATCTTCCTGAGTTCAACTCCAGCCTCAGACACATATTAACTGTGTGATGCTGGATAAGTCACTTAACCCTATTTGCCTCACTATCTTCATCTGTAAAACGAGCTGGAGAAGGAAATGACAAACCACTCCAGTATCTTTTCCAAGAAAACTCCGAAAAAGAGTCAAAAAGTCAGATACTACTAGAAAAATTCCTAAACAACATCACTACATTGGCCACAAGGGGATATAGAATTTTTGGTCACAGCAATTCGAAAAAGTCGTTTGCTAAACCATAGAAGAGCTGTGACCATGCAAGGACTGCTCTCACCTGTGAGAAGCCACCAGTTCTTGAAGTATTGATTAGTCTATTGAAAGTATGTGAAACCCATTGAAAAAGAAAGTGCAATTGTCTTTGACAAAGAATCTTAAACTTCCTCAATTCTCTATGAAGAAGGTAGGATGATATTACAATGATGTTTCCGCTGTACATACAGATCATCAAGATCACTTCTCTTGCTTCACAGAAACCATGGAGCCAGATATAGAGTAAGATTTCCCCATTCTTTCTAACAGATAGCCATCCTTATTTAAATCAACTCAGGAGCTTCAACTAAAGTTTTGGACACAGTCTCTAACTTATATCAACTTATTATTTTATCCTTTTTCCCTCATAACTCCACCCTACATCCAATCAGTTGCCAATTCCAACTCTAGGCATCTCTTGAATTCTTCTCCTCCTTGTTCGTACAGCCTCTACTCTAATTCAGACCCTCATCACCGCTTAGGTAGGCTATTAATATATCTTCCGAACTGGTCTTCACTTCTCTTTCCTATTCATCCTCCAGTTAGATGCTAAATAGATATTCTTAGAACGATCGTGTGCCTCTGTCCCTCAAAACTCTTCCATTAGCTCTGCCTTGGCTCTAGGAGAAGATAAAACATCATTAGCCTTGCATTTAAAGCCCTCCATATTCTGGAAAAGAGGTACGTTTCCAATCTCATGCATGTAACTCCCCTTTCCACACTCTCCATTCCAGACAAAATGGTAGATAACTGCCCCTCATATGCAACATTCTACCTCCCGCTTCCATCCCTTGGTATCCTCATATCTAGAAAAGAGTCTCTTCTCCTGTCAGCATTGCATAGTCCTTGGTTTCTTCAAAACACAGTTCAAGAGCTGCCCCCTTAGGAAGGCCTTTGCAATCCTCCTGAGTTGTCACGTCAGTGTTCTCTCTCTCTTAAAATTCTCTGGATTACTTCTTTGAGTACAAGTTTTATATCCTCAGTAGATTATAAACTCCATGAGATCAAATAGTGTTTCCTTTTTTGTCTCTGTACCCCTACTACCTAGCACAGAGCTTGATAAATACCGGGTGCTTAATAAATGCTTATTGCATTGAATTGAATTTAGTAATGATGATAGCTAACATTTATATAAGACTTTAAGGCTTGCAAAGCTCTTTACATATGTTATGTCGTACTACAGTACAACTACCAATTAACTAGCTATATAACTCAGGAAAAGTCATTTAATAGCTTTATTTCTTGGCTTCCCTTCAGTAATCTCGAAGGCCCTGTCTGGCTTTAAAATTCTATGAATTTATGAACTAATAAACTGATACTCAGTATTCAAATGGATCTGTGATCTCATCAATTCCGAAGTCCCCACCAGTGATGCACAACCCATTCTTACCTGACATCTTATGTAAGCCATGCACATATTCTCCTAAATGTTCACCATGGCTTGGAGGAAGGGCTGAGGAGGTGGGAAAAGCATTGATGGTACTGTTGGCCTTTTTTTCTTTTTCCTAATAACTCATCATGAACTGGAGATACTTCTGGTTTCCTGAAGGCTATGTCAACAGAGTATAATTTTTGATGGGTTCTATCTTGCACGAAATGTTTTGGCCCCAGCAACAGATGTGTCAGAATCATACCTTGCTCTGGTCCCCATGACTTCCGCCTCCCATTCTAGTCTGAAGTGAGTTTATACGCAGCCAATATAAAGGGGCAATAACAGGAGAAAAGATTGCAAAGAGGAACCTGCAATGCATGTACAAACAGTCCCAACGAGGAGAGGAGCATAATTTACAAACTGCATCATATATTCACGAAAATTCACATCCTGGTAATATATGCCAAATCGGAGGAAATTATCTAATTGCTGTTTGTCAAAGTACTGGACCTATGACAGTAAATTCCAGACAAAATACAGACCTCCGAAGTTCTAGACCAGTACAACATCAAAAAGCTGTCGACAACTTTGAAGTTTTATGGATGACTTTGAAATGATTTGATGTTAATGAACTCACCTCAAGGTGGCATAAGAGTTTGACTATTTCCTCCCTAAGAAACAACTCTAGCAAAAAGACCTCAAACCCCTGCTCCCCCACCCCAAGCATTCTTCCACCTCCATCGGATCCACTCTACCTCTTGCTCAAAACTCTAATCCATAGGTACATAAATTATGCTCTTTATCTTCACCCTCCCTATCCTCTTCCCCACTTTTCCTGCCTTACTTCCCCATCATCCCCTGTTCCCATGCCTCCATTTGCCTCTGTATCACTGTCTTTCTGTGCTTTTTGCCCCCATACCCTTTGCATTCAATAAATTTTCCATTACCAATCATGATCTTTCCCAGTGACCAGGCATACCAGTCCTAATTTAATAATTTCATAAATTATCAATTCAAGGCTGAATCTGTTTTCTGAGGACAAACTGAGTGATTACAGAGAAGCCCCAGTGAGCTGCCTACCTGGCGAAGTTTGTCCTTCTGCTTGTTTGGTCAGAGCAATCCATAAGACAAAGATAACATTTTATACTATCCTCAGTCTTGTACGGCCAGTCCATTTTGGCAATGGTGGTAGCAAAGGGGAAGGAAAGCAGAAAGGTCAAAGATGTTAACAATCTCAAAGACATTGATAAGCCCATAAAATATCAAGAAACTTCAACTGGTGTTCCAAATGTGATATCCTTATCCAGTTACCAATGAATGAACATATTGCTAAAGCAATCAAAGCTATAAACAGAACTGGAAGAATGATAGAAGTTGAAATTAAATGGAAGGATGGTTCATGGATGATTCTTGGACAGGAAAGGAAAGAAGTTAACGGAGTGGATTTAATCCTATGTCCAGAGACTACAAAAAACATAATTTCATGAGATATTTGTTCATTGTATATTATAATGCTAAACTTATATGCACCATGAAAATAATTACAGCCTATGCACAAACAATAGTAGCAGATAACAAAATGGTACAGAAATTCTATGAAAAATTTGATATGTCCCCTCCAAATCAAATCAACATACAATGATTAAAATGATGTAGAAAACAAAGGTGAACATATATCCATACAGTGTAAAAATGTGCATTCCTATCAGTAAATAGCCATGCAGACCCAATTCATGACACTGCATGGACAAAATTGGGCTCCCCCAAGAATATGGAGACTGCATTCCAACATTATTGTATGGTACTTGCATAATCAAGAAATACTTGAATGTATGAATGCCAATGAGTGAGTACATGTACATTTGCATAAGTATGTATATATTTATATGTGTGTATAGTATATGTAGTTTTTAAATTTCTCATATCTTTTTTTATTCTAACACATTAAATTATTTATTATTCATCCAAGGAAGGAGGCTTCTAGTTGAAGGAGCATTATCCATGTCTGAGCAAATCGGATTTTGTTTCATACTCAATTGCTCACAAAGGAAGTTTATGACCCGGTTTCCCTGACCTTACCCAGAGCTGCAATTTTCCAACTCACAGGGTGAAAAAAACTAACCTATCTCTGGTGAAACATCTCTCTGACAGCAGTTAGACTCTGGCTTACATTAACTGATTTTTATATTTCAAATCTTTTTTTGTTTCATTACTGATAATGTGGAAGACAATTGCAGGTAAAGTCACATAAGACAGAGTACAGTAGACTGTAAAGAGCATCTGTCTGGTGATATTCTATGATCCCTAGTCAAAGAGCATAAATGATTCTTGTCTAATGCCATAAGCACTTATGTTTCATGATGGGTAAGAAAATAAGTCTTAGTTTTATTCTTAGAACCATTAAGGTAATAAAGATTTCATCATTTGACATTCAGGTAGAAGCAAATAGCATTATAGCTAAGAGGAGAGAGAAAACCAGTAAAGAATGCTGAGTTCTAACTCTGACTGGACAAGTAACTTTAATGCTTTGATGGATCTGAAATTTTATCAAAGGAAAGATAGCTTCCGATAATGCCAGTCCCAATCCACTGATACCTTCCCATTCTGTGCAACTCTCGTTCATGTCCTCCCATAAATCCCTCATAGGAGGCCCACCACAGCATGCTGAGGCTAGAACTTTTGGGGTTACATGACACGATCTAGATCTCTTGGTCTTACATTACATGATCTAACTCTTTTGGCAATACATTATGTGATCAAGAAAATAATTCATGAATGCCCTCTTCCAATACTTCATCCTGATATGGAGCTCTCAAAGACGATCCAAGCAAAGCTATCTCTGACACATTTTACCATGTTGGAAAGGTTTCGAGTTCAGTCCCAGTGACATACTGTGTCTACTTTCTGAAGAACAGTCTCACTGAGTGCTAAGAAGTTATTAACAGTAGGTCAGTCTATAAGTGATAAGAATTGAGGTCATGACAAGTCATGGAACAAAGGAAAAATATAAAGTGCCCCTTAGTCCTGTACAAGTCTTGTACATCAGTAGTGACAAGGACAGAATGATGAAAGAAGTATCTAACAATGGTAAGAAATAATGTAGTTTTTATTAACATGTAATTGGGAAAAATAGAATATTAAGAAACTTTTTAAAAAAAGAAATACATAGTTTTTAGACAATAAAACTAATTCACTATGGAAAAATGTCAGGACAGAATTAGAAAAGACTTAAAGATAAACCATTGGACATCCTTATTTTTATAGAGATGGAAACTAAGTCCCAAAGAAGTTAAGTGATTTGCTTTAGGCCAGTTAGTTGTATAACCTAGACTAGAATCCGGGTTTCCTGGTTCTTGATCCAGTAAGTGTTCTTTCCATCCTACCACACTGTTTCCACTCTCTCCAGTCATCTTCCTCCCAACTGCCATGCTGCCTGGATTGGTGATAGCATCAGTCATCCACTTTATGGAGACCTTGTTCCAGTCATGCTTTGCTTTATTCCCTAGCCATCTCTTCTCCAGCTACCCTGCCATCCAGACCAGAAATTTAGTCTCAGAGGATTTAACTTTCTCCTCCCCTCCCCATAATCAAATCTGGTTCTGAAACTATAATTAAATCAACTCTGTCTCTGGTCCTGGAAAGAGTATGTCAGACTTTTGCCCACTTCCCGATGGTTCCACTCAGCCTCCTTGCCACATTGGAAATTCAAATATTCCTGCCTGGCCTTCCCCTTCCCATATGTGCTGCCTTCCTCTGAGAAGGCAAACTCCCTGAAGTCCTAGGCGGTGTCTTTTGTATTTGTGTCTCTAAGGCTTGGCACAGCATTTGCCACATATTAAGCACTTAATAAGTGCTCTTTTGCTCATCCATTAATTGACACATTGTTACTAATTATACAGATATTAAATAAGCTATTTTTGAGTTCACAAAGCTGGCTTGAATTATCCCTGGATTCCAACTTAGTGCTATTTCAAGAGGCATTCATTTTTCAAACTTTGTAACAAAACTAGAAAGCATTAATTAGAAAAACTATTTCAAAAGAGGTTCTTTCAGTAAGGGAACATTGAAGCTATTTTTTAATATTTTACAATAGTTGCTATTAATAATAATAATTCATCTTATTATTATTGTTTAATTTTACGAAATGTTTTCCTCACAACAATCCCATGAGGTTGTCAATGAAAATATTGCCATTTTACATGTGAGGAAACTGAGGCTAAGACTTTGAGTAATAATTATAATAGTAATAAGAAAAAGTTATTAAATTAAAATTTTAATTTAATTAAAAAATCTTCCAAGATTTAAGAAGTACACAAAAGTATTATCTCCATTTTTCAAATGAGAAAATCAAGATGCAGAGAGATTAAATGATTACCCATGGTTACATAGCTTCTAAATGTCAGAGTTAGGATTTGAAATGAGAACTTCTGATTCCTGTAATTTTTCCACCAAGTCATGTCATAAAAAGGTCCTATTTACATCATCAGACAATAATTTGGGGGGAATAAGTACAAGGGAAATGTCACAAAACCTATAGTCCAACTTGTATCTATCCATCTATGTAACCTATCTATGTATCTAAGTTGCAAAATGAATTTGTGAAAATAGGATACACACTGCCCATGTACCACTGAAGAAACCTCCAGCAATCGAAAGTGATCATTTCAGTTCTGACATAATTTACTTTGTCTCATTCACACACCAAGCTTCAGCTGCTTTCCCAACCAACTATGACAAGTGAAGGGAAACAAAGCTATTAAAAGTGGTAGGGGTAAACTAAATGACTAGACCCAGAACCCTTCCATAACATTCAAAGGAGTCATTGGACTATAAACTCAATATTAGCCAACAGTGGCATCCCAAAAAGAAAAAAAAACGAACATTGTCATCTTGGGCTACATTAGGAATCATAAATTCTAGGAAGAAGGATACTATAGTCTGGTTGTTTCCTCTACCCCAGACAAACCACATCAGTAGTGTAATATTCAGGTCTGGGTACCACATTTTAGAGAGAAGGATGAGGACTGGATCAGTGATTTCATTGATATAGGGAACTCTTATATGAAAAAGCTCCCCTCTATCAGCGCATATAGGTATCTTCTCTGCAACTTAGAAGTTTAGAGAATTGTCTAGACTAGACCACTGAGAAGTCAAGTGACTTACCCAGGGTCATACAATCAGTAGGTTTCAGATAGATAACTAGAACCCAAGTCTTCATGGCTCTCAGGCACTTTTTTATCTTTTATGTCACATTTTATGAAGGATATTAATAAGTTAGAGAGTGTCCACAGGAAGATATCCAGGATAGTAAAGTACCTTGGGTCCATGCTACATGAAGACTAATTCAAGAAATTGGCAACATTTAACTCAGAGAAGAAAAAGCAAGGGGATTGGGGAGGTGGGTAAATATAGGAGATGTTAACTTGGGTAAGACTTGTTCTATTTTGCCCCAGAGGACAGAACTAGGAAAAACAGAAGTTGCAAAGGGATATATTTAGGCTTCAAGTCAGAAAAATCTTTTGAAAGATCAGGGATATTCCAAAGCAAAATGGACTTCCTCAGGAAATGACAAGTTTCTTCCAATGGAGGCTGGATGATTGCTTGTGGAGTATATCATAGAAAGAATTTCTTTTCAGGTATGGGTTAGAGTAGTTATCTAAAATTCAAGGATTCTATCATTCCTTTATTTTACTGGTTCTGTACTCAGTCTACAAACAGATCAGAACTATTTCTTTTCTCCCCAAACCCCATCATTCCATAAATCTCTGAGGACCAAACAGGAAAAAAAAAAGCAAACCATTTATTGGGCAGCTGGGGAGCACAGGGGATACAGTGCTAGGGCTAGAGCCAGAAAGATTCATCTCTGTGAGTTCAAATTTGGCTTCAGACACTAGGTGTGTGACTCTGGGCAAGTCACTTAATCCTGTTTGCCTCAGTGTCCTCATCTGTAAAATGAGCTGGAGAAGGAAAGGGTAAGAAAATGCCAAGTGGGGTATCAAAGAATTGGACACAGCTGAAAAACAACAAATTTATCGGTCAACCTTCTGGTAATAAGCTATTTGTCCTTAAAGGAAAGACCATCACTGGACACTTAGCTGAAGCCTTTCCAGCCTGTCCCCTAGCACTGCTCTTGAGGACCTGGGTCCCCCATATGTGATAATGAGGCAGCAGAGGTCTTTATTGGAGGTTTCTAAATTCTACCCTGAAGAGTTGAACTAATCCATAACTAATGCATTTTGCCCCAGGTAGGAGATGTAGACAGGTACTAATTGCACTTGTACTTCTCTAAGGGAGAAGGCAGCACGGAGCAAAGTCTAATGACCTGCTGACCCCAGGAATGTGTGGTAGGGAAAGGATTGCCTTGGGCTTCAGCTCCCCCTGGTGGAGCTTGTCAGCCAAGGGGATAGAAATCAAGCAATCAGTCCATCAAATATTTACTAAATGTGCCAGATGTTACACTGGGTGAAGGTAACACAAAAAGTGACAAAATGGTGGCCCGGCGCTTGACACAGTGCCTGGCACATAGTAGGCACTTAACAAATTTTTATTGGAAAAATCCAAAGGACTTTCTCAAAGCAAGATTAAATTGTAATTTAATTAATGTAATAAATTGCAATAATAATTTAATTGGTGGAAGAAAGCATATGTATAAATATAAAGTTAACAAATGCAAATATATACCAAGTAGTTTGAGAGGATGGGCACTATCAGTTGGGGGTGGAGAGGAATCAACAATGCCTTCATACAGTAGGTCCATCTGAAAGGAAGAGGAGACTCTGTGAGGTAGAGAGCATTCCAGATATGGGGGATGGTGAGTGCAAAGGCACAGAGATGGGAGATGAGGCATCGATGATAAGAGTAAAGGCTGGGGATGGGATTAGCTGGTGGCACCTGAAGTATCAGTCTAAGAGCAAGGAGGAAGTATGGCCCCAGGTCTCAGTGAGCTGCTTCTATCAATGCTTAAAGCTTCAACTCAGGACGTTTAGGGATGAGGAAAGGGAGGCAAAGTCTGCTATCCATATCCACCTCAACCAACCCACCACCCCAGTGGAGGCTGGGCTAGGTCTCTGTTTCAGGATTCCATTTCCTCTTTGAAAGAAGCTACTGGTCTGCCCTCCCTGCAATTGGCAATCTCAGACCAAAGTGTATCTACAAAGAAGTAAGAGGCACTCCTTTGTGTTCAGCTGCTTCAGCTGAGTCCTTCACACAGTGAGCCTTCATTGTATCTCAAAAAGCAAACTTTCAGCAACTTGCCTAAAAGAACAAGACTGGGAAATAGCAAAACTAGACTCCAGTTTGTGTTCTAACTGTAACTTGGGACCTCTTTGTTTCCTTCCCTGTAAAAATGAGGGAACTGGACCAGGATGTCCCTAAGGTCCCTCCAGAATCTAATTTTCATTATCTCTGAGTCTATCAAATGCAGGCTTCAATTTAGCCTCCACTTCAATGAGCCCTCCTCTGAGACCTTGGGTACATACGTATCTTTCCCTCTATGTAGTTTTAGTTTCCTCCATTATAAAAAATAAGGATTGGTACTAGATGATCATTTAGGTCCTCTCCAGCTCTGACTTTCTGTCATGATACTTAAAAGTTTGGGGAGGACTGACTTCAAACCCTCTGCTTCTCAAAAGCATCTATCTGTTTACTGAAAATTTTTATAGTTCTTCCCCAACATCCCATTGTAAAGTTTCTTAGATATCAATTGTAAGGAAACAACTGGTCTTGGCACTTAGTGTTTGGTCAAGAACTGGTATTCATCAGGATGGGGAACTCCCAGTGAAGGAATTCCCTCTACCCTTTGCAAATGGACAGTGTTCTGCAGCTTTTGGTCTTAGAAAGATAGCTAGAGGACTGGTTAGTTAAGTGATTTACCCGGAGTAAATAGACATCAGAAAGCAGTTATTTCTGACCTGAAGGCATGCCCTTTATCTACTAAACTACCCCATGATATCATAATCAGAGGAATCAAGAATAATGAAACTGGGCAGCTACCAGAAGCCAGGAGGGCTTCCTCTCCTCCGAAGGGTGGTTTCCCCAGTGGCAAGCTCATAATTGCCCGTGGATGGCATTCACTTAGGGCATTCTCACTTTATCAATTGTAATTATCTTGATATTTTTATTTACTCATGTTATTCTCTTATCTAAATGCTTTTTATTAGGGATAATGAACCATATCAATAGAAAATATTATTTTATGTATTAATTTCATCTCCTCACCATTGAGTCACACAAAATTCTTTGAGCTCTAATCTTATCCTTTTTGTGGCCAGCAGATGGCATACTGCAATAGTCATTTTAAATCAATAAAGTTCATGACATCATGCCTAATTTGATATAATCTGTCATTATAAAATTAAAGGATGTTAGAGTTTGAAGGGATCTTAATAATCATGAAATTATAATAATAACAATAGTTGACATTTTATAGCACTTGAAGGTTTGTAAAGCACTTTGCATATATTATCGAATTTGAGCCTTAGGATAACCCTATAGAGTAGGTACGTTAGCTACTACTTTGTCTATTTCAGGAAAAAAAAAAAAAGGAAAATGAGAGGTTGAGAAGCTTTCCCATGATCACCAGGGGAGTAGGCATCAGGAAGAGATTCAAATCCAGTTCTTTTTGATGCTGAGTCTATCACTCTAACCATTATGCAACACTGCCTCTGGACCTGAATTTGCTTATAAATAAACTGAGGCTCAGTGATTATAACATCCAGAAAAATGAAGGGACTTGGTCAAAGGCCCACAGAGTTACTAAGTGGCAAGAGTTGATGCCTTAGAAGCCATCTGGTTCAACCTCCTTACTTTACAGACAAGGAAAATGAATTTCAGGGAGATTAGGTGACTTGCACAAAATTGCACAAGTAAGAAGTCAAAGGCAAGATTTTAATTCAGATGTCTTTAACTCAGTGGTCTTAATAATTTCCTGTTGTAGCTTATGGCCACATTAACACTAATTTCCTAACTAATTCATACATATCCTCTATATATAAACAAGTGCTTAATTTGTTTAAAAAGTCTCATTGTTATATGCCTGCAAAACATGAACAGTCTACCAGCGCCATGCCAGGAAACTGAATAGCTTCCATTTGAACTGTCTTCAGAAGATTCTGAGGATCACCTGGCAGGATAAGGTACCAGACACGGAAGTCCTTGCTTGAACTAAACTGCCAAGCATTCAAACTGTGCTTCAGAGAGCACAACTCCTATGGGCTGGCCATGTTGTTCAAATTCAAAATGTACGCTTGCCAGAAAGACTATTTTATGGAGAACCTGCATGGGGCAGGTGATCATATGGTGGTCAGAAGTGATACAAGGACACCCTCAAGGTCTCTCTCAAGAACTTTGGATTTGATTGTGGGACATGGGAGACGCTGGCACAGGACCGCTTAGCATGATGTACCCTCATCAGAAATGGTGCTGTGCTCTGTGAGCAAAGCAGAATTGAGACAGCACAAAAGAAATGCAGGATGCTCAAATTTGGGATATCCACCCCAAATGTTCACGCGGACTTTCTGTGCCCAATCTGTGGTAGAGCATTCCGAGCTCATATTGGTCTGATCAGCCACGTATCACTTTATAACGGTGATATCATTTTGGTCCTCTTTAAGAACGTACAAACAACCAAATAAACGTATGTGTATAAACACATTATTCTTTGGAACCTTGAACCCAGGTCCATAGCTGTGCTTTTCCTCCTCCCATCATTTTTTTTCCCAGAACAGTATCATTAATTTAGCACATAGAAGAGCAAACTTAAGTTATGCCACAACTTAAAAAGTTATAAAAGATTTTCCTCTCAATATTTATAGACCAGTCAGAAAGTAATTCATGGTTCCATATAAAATGCAAGCCAAAATAATACTGCTGCGTCCAATTGCAATTCAAACATCAGTCATTATATCTGGAAGCTAAAAATGTGTGAACTAACACTTCAGTATTAACTATTATACTAACTATCAGAAAGTTTATTCTTTTTAAAATTGAGTATATGGTTGTGGAACAAAGAAATAAATGAACTTGTGAGGGAAGCTACATTCTTCTGCAGAAATCCCCCTTTGCTTTGTGAATGGACCCAAATAAGGAAACCAGGCCTACAACTAGTTGTAGACTCTACACATACATTCCTATTAAACACATTTTCATATTAGTCATATTGCATAAAAGAATTAAAATGAATGGGAGAAACCATGAGAAGAACAAAACACAAGAGAAAATGGTCTACTTCATTCTGCATTATGGCTCCACAGTTCTTTCTTTAGATATGGATGGCATTTTGCATCATGAGTCCTTTGGAGCAGAACGACTTATTTTCTGAAGGTTTCACAATTGTATAGCTTGTTAAGTCTGGTACATATTTTTCCTAGGTCTTTATAGCAAAAAAGCTCTCAAAGGCTATAATATATTATTTCATTGTTATAACAAACACAAATCCCAGAATCGTGGAGTAGTAAGGGACTTCAGAAACTAAGGTCTACATGAACCTGAATAAGAATCCCCCCACACATTATTTCCAAGAAGATGCTGAGCTTTTGCTAGAAGACTTCCCGGGAGAGGTAACCCAGTACCTCCAAAGTCAGTTCATTCTACTTATACACTGTTGTAATTACTAAGAAGTTGTTTTCCAAACCACAGACCGAAATTTGCCTCTCAAATTTTGACCATCAACCCTCCTTCTGCTTTACAGGATTAAACATAATCAATCTGATTCTTCTACTATCCAGGCCATTAAAAACTTAAAAGGAGAGCTACCACGCCTTCCTGCTTTATCTCTTATGGAGGTTAAACATTTCCATTTCTGATCTTATGGCATGAACTTAGGGCTCTTTACCATCCTCATTTCTGTGCTCTGGACTCTTTCCAAATCTGCAGCATCCTTCTTAAAGCATAGTACCTAGACCTGAACACAATATTCCAGATCTGTTTCTGACCAAACAGTACAACTATGACAATTCCCATAATTCCATCTCTTTCCATAAAAAAGGTTCTTAACCTTGGGTCCATAGACCACTCCCCAAAGAGGGAGATAGATCTAAGGGATTTTTTGAATTTAGATGGGGAAAAAGTCATATCTTTACTTTCACTAACCTCTTAAATTTAGCATTTCCTTCACTAAAAACATTATTCTGAGAAGGAGCCCATAGCTTCATTAGATTGCCAAAGGTCCATGACACACACAAAACTTAAGAACCACACTGTTTTATAGTATATCAGTGTCACATGTATCCAAAACTAAACCTTACAGATTATTTGGAAGACAATTGAAGTCCAACACTAATCTTACCTCTTTGATAAAATGTTAGTCTTCTTGCCCTCAAGGCTATCAGAATCCATTTGACAAATTCTGTAACTAGTTCCCAAAGCAGTACTATCATTGTTTACATTAGTGAACCAGAAGTTCTGGAAACTGTGGAATACTAAGATTGCTGAAGCATTTAAAGTCAACACAGGAATATCTCATCAATCATTCAATAAATCTTGAGTACCTAGGATATGTGCAGGGCACTTTGCTAGGTCCTCTGAGGGAAACAAAGAAATTATAAGACATAGGGCTGCCCTCAGTGTGCTTCCATTCTAAAATAGGCCTACCTCTACGCAGAAACAAATCAGGTATAACTTTCCCTCCTATTAGATCACTATTGAAGATGTTAATTCTTAGATATGAATTGGAATGAGAATTCTGACTAACCATTAAACCCATAACAGAAATGGCTATAAAATCAAAGAGTATTGAAAGGTCCTAAAAATGAATCAGGACACACTAGAAATGAAGAGTGGACATTACGAACTTAAGAAAAATGGGAGCAAATTTTTTTAAAAGATTTAGATGGTGAAGAAAATTACCAAAGAGCAAAAGAAGGGTCTTAGAACTAAAACTAAGATGAATTCAATTACCTTTGAGGAGGTGGATACCCCCCTTATTGGAGGTCTATAAATAATGGGCAAGTGACAACTTGTTTGGGGTTTTGTAGAGATGATACATATTCCCCTGCTGGTGAGAATAAGTCCCTGAGATCACTTCTGACTCTTAACATCCCTAGTTCCATGACTTGGCACAGTGCATAGATAGCCTTTATGAAAACAAGAGGGAAAATCCAGAAAGATAGCCAAATCATTTGTAGCTTCCTAAGTTAGGATTTAGAAGATGAACAATCGAATGCCCAGCTTTGCCACTGCTTTATTATTTGATATTGGGCAAATAAACCTCCTCAGTTTTCTAAGCTTATTCATTTATCTTTAAAACAGTTGGAATCATTCTTTTCTTACCTCACAGGGCTGTGGTAACACCAAAACAAGGGATATTTGTAAAGGGTTCGGTCAATCACAAAGAAATGGGGATTGGATTGTGGCATCACAGCTACAGCAAACTCCCAGGTACTTTCTTAGCAACATAGAGTCTTAGAAAGTTGCCTAGACCACAAGAGATTGAGTGACTTGGTCAGAGTTGCACCATCAGCATTAGTGAAATACAGGACTTAATCCGGTCTTCCTGCTTGGAAGGCCAGCCTCTACACTCTATTTCATGACTCCCTCTGCAAACTGGAATAGTTTTTATCACAATGCCTGGCTTAATAAATTTGTCTTAATTCAACTATGTAAATGCATGTGTCTAATCAATGAAATTTTGCACAATAAATGCCTCATATTTAATTACCAAGTTCTCCTGGTTCATTTAATGGTTATTTGCACTTAGAAATACAACAAAATCTCAATTAACCAGAACTTGACTAAGCAGAATCTCAATTATCCAAAAGTTTAGGATAAGGTTATATTTTCAAAAAAGTCATTCTAGGAATTTATTTTAAAATAACAATTACCAGAAAATATGCAGGGATCAGTTTCAATATGATTTTCCACCACCTTCTAAATCTCAGGCATTATATATACAATCATAGCTACCATTCAAAATGATGGCCCTAAGTCACTGAAAAATTTCATCAAAGAAAAATCACAATGAATTCAGTAAATGCTGCTTGTTAAGGTAAGAAATAGACTACTTTTAAAATTTTCTACAAGTATTGAAATAAAAATAATTTCTAACTAATCTTCACTCAACTAAAAGCTCCATTAAGTAGCATTTAGCATTTAAGTAGCACCCTTAAGAGAGACAGTGTAGCTCAGTGGATAGTGTGCTAAGCTGAACTTGGGGTCAGGAAGGATTTGCTTCAGATCCTTCATGTGATACTTACCTGCTTTGTTACCACGAGAAAATCATCCAGTCTCTCTGAACCTCATTTTGCTTATCTAGAAAACTAGGGTAATACTCAAGGTATTTCTCTCAAAGGGTTGTTGTAAGGCTTAAATACAAAAATTATGTAAAGTGCTTTGCAAATTTAAAATGCTGGACAAATGTTAGTCCTCGTTTTTAAAGCATTCTGCTCTTTCAAGATTTTAATGCACTTAACAGGGGTACTGTAGGGGTATGCTGGGAATAGAAATTCTAAAGTCCAAAGGAGAAGAAACCATTACTACTCAAAGATCAATCTAAAATGAATATAAACCAGCTCTGAAATAAATCTGTAAATGACAAGGAAAGAAAAGAATCCTTTTAAAATGGTTATATGACACAGTGCATCAATCACATCAGCTGAGGTACACACAACACTTCAGATCCAACTAGCCCTGGTTTTCCCACCATGACATATCACATTAAAGAGTCAGGGCCCCTGCCATTACATGTTAACAATAACAAAGGGCAATTGTTGGCGATATGAAAAAGAATGAAGCCACGCTATATCTCCAGGAGCTAAACCAACTCCTTTCACTTTTTGTAAACAACTTCTCTTCTAAGTTAACTTCTTTAAATATATATATATACATATATATATACACATACATACACACACACACACATATATATATATTAATCCTGAGCCATTTCTTGCCTGCTTTTTACATCCCTGATTTACCCTCTCTGATTTTAGACATCGTTTCTACACTGTTACATTCTGTGAACCAAAACCCATCTCCCCAAATGCCAGGCAGCACAAAATGTTCCATCGAGAGATTGACCACCCACCCATCGTCATGTCTGCTGTGTTTGTCACCAACCAAATCAATCCCATGCTGTTCAGTGCAGTTAGGAACCAAGACTAATAAATCATTTACGCAGCTCTCAGCTCACAGATGGTAAATGTGGTTCAATGCAGGTAATTATAAAAAAAATGACTTTTGGAGCAAAAAATCAAAACATGGGAGTATGTGTCTAATAGAAAAGGCCTGCAAAGAGATTTGGGAGTTCTAATAATTCTGAGGAGCAGGTTAAAGGTCTGAGAGCCTGACAGTAGCTTTGCCTTCTGATTGACTGAATCGATCCTGTTGTCCTTTAACAGCTCTCAGCTCCTGTATCTACTAGACTTCAGGTCCCAAATGCTACACTGCAGGGAAGCTGAGTCCTGAGTATCCTCTCTTGCTTTAATGTGTTTGCAGAAAAGATCCCAGCAACATCAATTACCAAGAGTGTCAGCCTAGGGAAAGGTACAGTGACAGTGGCAGGATTAGGTAAAAGCTGTTGGGGAGAAGTTGAGCAAGTTCAAGTGGACTCCTAGAGCGCAGACTCCCTTCCCCAAAATGTACAGAGAAGACTTTTGTTCTTTAACTTTAACAAGGAATATCATGGTTTGTGCAAATGCATGCCACTGGTATTATCCTTGACTAGTTCAGCTACAGTTGGTGATGTGGTTTCTTTAACCCATGATGTGCAGTCTCTTAATTAGATAGGGCTTTTACTCTTTTTAATTATTTATTTATTTTAATTTTTTATATTTAGTATATAATTTATTTTATAGTTAATTTATTTAATTATTTTCAGCATTTACTCCTATAAGATTTTGAGTTCTAAATTTTCTCCCCCTCTCTCCTCTCCCTCTTCCCCAAGACAGCATACAATCTGACATAGGTGCTACATACACATTCATATCAAACATATTTCCACATTAGTCATGTTGTAAAGAAGAATTACAGTCAAAAGGAAAAACCACAAGAAAGAAGAAACAAAAAAGACAGGGAGAGAGAAAATAGTATGCTTCAATCAGCAGTCAGGCTCCGTAGTTCTTTCTATGAATGTAAATAGCATTTTCCATCCCAAGTCTTTTGGAGTTGTCTTAAATCTTTGCATTGTTGAGAAGAGCTAAGTCTATCACAGCTGGTCATTGTACAGGGTTGCTATTACTATGCACACTATTCTCCTCTTTCTGTTCATTTCACTCAGCATCAGTTCATGTAAGTCTTTCCGGGTTTGTCTGAAGCCTGCCTGCTCATCATTTCTTTTGGAACAACGGTATTCCATTACATTCATATACCACAACTTGTTCAGCCTTTCCCCAACTGATGGGTATCCCCTCAATTTCCAGTTCTTGGCCATCAGAAAAAAAGAGTTGCTATATTTTTGTATATGTGGGTCCTTTTCCCATTTTTATCATCTCTTTGGGATACAGCCCTAGAAGGAATATTTCTGGGTCAAAGAGATGCCCTTACTTCTCCAGTGGTTTCCTTGGAACCTCATAAGTTTATAAAAATAAGAACCAAAAAATCATTTTAAAAGATCATTTTAAAACTATGTACATGTTTGATAACATGTGGAAAACCTACCCAAAATAATTTCCTCCAGATATCTTATAACCCTAGACCCTAATTTAAAAGAAAATTTCTTCAATATCATTCAGAGCTTAAGTTTTGAATCTCATATTTTCTTCAAAACTCACCTCCTACCAGAAGCCTTCCTTGATTTCTCCCAGGTTCATGAGGCTATAGATTTAGGGCTGAAAGGGAGACTATTAAATTAAACCCTTTCATTATACAAACGAGAAAACTGAGGCACAGAAAGATTTCTTGCCTAGGATCTCACAGCTGGTAAAGGATTTGAGGTACACAAGTCCCTTGGACTCCAAGTCTAGCTTTCTATCCACTATGTCTCCTGGCTGACTTCTTCCTAAATTACCTTGCATTTATTTTTTGTGTACCGATACTGTCTTTCTCTATAAAATATAAACTTTTGGATAGAAGAGATTGTATATTTTTGTATTTAGCAGTAATAATGACTAATCCTTTATATTACCCTTTATATAATGTACCAGGCACTATGCTAAACACTTTGCAATTATCTGCTTTGAGTTTCATGACAGCCCTGAGAGATAGGTGCTGTTGTGATTATCCCCATTTTACAGATGAGGAAACTCAGGTAAACAGAGGTCAAGTGATTTGCCCAGGATGGCCCACCTATTAACTATCTGAGATTGGATTTGAAATTAGGTCTTCCTGACTCGAAGCTCAGTGCTCTATCCACTTAGCCACCATTTGTATCCTTAGCACCTAGCATAGCATTTGGAAGCTAGTAGGCATTTAATAAATACTATTGGTTGGTTGTTTTTCAAGTGAATCATCATCAAAATATATTGAGTTATTAATAATACATGGTCATGAGATAGATTTTAAATACATGGCTAGAATCACAGATCTTGAGGACCCTACAATCTTAGATACTAGAAATTTGGACAAATTAGATGACTACTTACCCTTGGAAAGTCCTTGGTACAGCACTTCATTATTCATACAAGATAGTATTGCAAACCAAATTTGACCAGAAAGATATATTTTTGCTTTTTGTGTCTGCACTGCTATTATAAACACTACTGGGCCCATCGGGCCAGGACACTGTGCCCTCTTTTATTTTCCATTAAGGAGCCTCTCTGTTCCAGATTCATGCACAGGGCAACTGGGCTCATTCCTAGGGGAGTCTGGCCTCTAATTTTAAGGGTTAGTCCCTTTTCTCACTCTCTGTGGCTCTTTATACTTCAATAACTACATCCTAGAGAAAATACTTTAAAACGATAATTTGGGCTCATAGCTAGGGTCTTCCTATAATAGCTGGAAGTAGAAGGGTACTCAAGGTGCAACACAGACTCGTTATAGGATAGTTATTTCTTTCCTTTCTACAAAAGAAATGCTTAACAGAGAGAAAATCTATAAGCACATATTGAGAGAAGTGAGAGATAATATATTTAAAGTGTTCTCCAAAGCTTAAAATGCTAAATAAATACCAGCTGTTATTATTACTTACGTATTTTGTATGTATTTATGTATACACACATATACACTTATATATGTGTGTGTATATGTATATACACATATCAGTTTGTAAATATATGTACACATATACATATACAACGCATCCGTCAGTAGAATGTAAGCTCCCTAAGGGTAGGGATTTTGCCATTTATACCTTTGCATGCCTTGTAATAGTAGGCACTCAAGTTCTTGATGAATTGATTTGAACCAAACTCAATTAGAAGAGATATCCAACAACATATTTTAAAACTACACTGATGCTGCAAATTTTATCATAAGGCTTGAAAGTTAAGACAAGTGACTTTAGTTTCGGGAAAAAACAATACAGTCATTTCCTTGGAATGGAGTGCCAAAAGAATGCTATGGCTCTTGCAATCTGGTAGCTATCACAGTATAGGAAAAAATAAGGGACCCACCAAAGAAGCAAATTCTCTGAACATTTCTGATGCAGGTGAAGTTGCTATAATGTCTACCAACTGTGGAAGCTTGAGTTGACTGGGACTTCTTAAGAGCCATTTCTAATATCTACATGGCAAGGTGACAGAGGCAGATAAAGACTATCCTGACAATGCCGTCAGCCAGCCTAGAAGCAAAAAGTATCAGCTGTTCAAAGGATATTCAAATCCAACATATGCAGACTTAAGATTAGAACAGACTGAATGACATCCAGTTAAGCTGCCAAAAGCATGGAGCCTTCTGAGTTCACCAAATTGACAATTTTTAAGAATTTTCAGTGCTTATAAGCACCCAAACACTTCTTTGCCCATAACTCATCAAACTATAGATGAAGGGAAAAATCAACCAAAAAGACAAAAGCTAACCCTGAACTTTTGCATCCTCTTCCCAAATAGACAACACAGACAACTACGCCAACTTAATTAGCACCTTATCATGCCCAAGCATCTCAAGGTGCTTTACGAAAGATGCAGGAATCATTTAATCACAGCCAGCAGTGCCAAGCTAACAGATGAAAATGAGCAAAGGGAGGGGGAAAGAAAGAAAGGCTTTTATTTTACACCTGAAAAAAGCAAGAGTGGCAAAAGCCTGGGTAACCTTGGAAAGCTGTCAGATTTGTGTTGTATGAATGGCGGTCATGGAAAGAAAAAAAATCTTTTAAAAAATATCCATAAACAAGCTTTATGAAATGGTTGTCTGTGAACCTCCCAAGCTGACTTCTTGGTCAGTTTCTAAATGCGGATAGAGGAAAGGAACTGGTGGGAGGTTGGGGAGGTAGGGAAACAGGTTAACACTGAGAGTATACAATCCGTATGCAATAAAAATAATTAAGAAGCTCTATAATTGCTCATATAGAATATCTCACCTCTAGGCCAGAAGGTTGGATGGTTCAAGTCCCATACCAGAATCACACCCAATACTGACACTGGAGTGCCATACTGGTAGGGGGTGATCCACAGACATGCAGCCCTTGGATGTAATGTTCAACTGAGGTTCCTTCTGTCGCCTTGGTTACTGTCCAGGTGGAAATTAAAGATCCCAGGGTACTTTTCAAAAAAGTGCAGGGGATAACCCTGCTGTCTTGGCCAACATTCCTTGCTTTCAATAAAATTCAACTTAATGTCCCTGGCTGGGAGTGAGCCATTACTGAAGAGAAAAGAGAGGTTGTGTTTGTGTATATAATTATTAAGCTGTCCTTCCCACTCTGTAATTACCTTACAATTCACAAAGGGATCTGAGATACATGGAGAATGAAAGATACTATGAAAAAGTCAATTCTGGCTTAATTTGTAATTGGACTTAGCTACAGAGAAACAAATGGTCACTCAATGAACATTTCTTCTAGAGAGCCATTTTCACAGGTACGTGATGACAATAATTAATAATAACAATACTAGTTTTATACACTGCTTTAAGGTTCACAAATGTCCTTTATAAATATCTCATTTTATCCTCAAAACAACCATGGGAGGGAGGTGTTATTATTTTTATCTCCATTTTATAGATGCAGAAACTGAGGCAGCTAGAGGTTATGTAATTTGCCCTGAGCTGCAAGGCTCATGTGTCTAAGATTCAATTAGCACTCTGGTCTTCCTGACTTTAGGTCCAGCAATCTATCTATTATACTAGATTCAACAATTATTTTAGTGAAAAATTCTACTTAGAAGAAAGAAGAAATGTCATTCTCCTCTATTATTTCACTGAAACTAGATTGGACCTTTTCTTTGCCCTCAAAGGATTAGAGACCTAGAACTAGAAGGGACCTGGGAAGCCATCTCATCCAAAAATTCATTGTATACATTCAAGGAAAGGGGAAGGAAAAGAAGGCAGAAAGGGAAGAAGGGGAAAAGAGGGGAAGGAGGAAGGAGGAGAAAGGGGGGAAGGAGGGGAAGGGAAGGGAAAGGAAAAGGGGCAGGTTTTTGCTCTCAAGGAGCTTACGTTCTACCCCTTACAGTTCTGTTTCACCCAAAGGTCCTTTCTGTTATTCTTTAGATATGTTTCCTTGTTAAAAAAAAAAAAGAAAAGGAAGTATAGTATCATCCTATTAAACCATCCATGTCATCTGAAAGCTCTCAGAATGAGTGAGGTCTAATGGGCTCAAAGGACTCAGCAAGTCTCAGGGATATGGGACAATGGTTTGTAGCCTTAACAAAGTAATGGAGTGAGCTTTTCAAATTATACTAGGTACAAATAAATATTAAACTATTCAAATTGTTTGCCAGTTCCAAACATAGCAACTGGCTCAAGATTTCTAATAGAGCACTATTTTTAAACAGTTTGAAATAAAATCCTAGCATATCAGAAAAGGTGTTTAAAATGTAATTCCCATTTAACAGCCTCAAGAGGCATATTTTACCCACATATCTACATCAAACTGAGGAAGGACAGATATTGGAGGGAAGGATAAAGCAGAGATCTTACACCAGTGCTAGAAATGGGGGTTCCCATCTTTAAACTCCTAGATTATATAGAAAAGATTGAGGCAGTTTCTCTTCTTTCATTTACGAACAAGGCTGAGTTTGCAACTTATTACCTGGGTCACTTGAACAAGTCTTATCTTACCTTGCTAGTCTTATCTAAGGCTCAGTTTTTCCATTCATGAAATGAGGGCTTCTCAGGTTCCTTTTTAGCTTTAAAACTATTGTCTTATGACAAAGCCAATCACAAAAACCATTTTTTTAGAAAGCTTTAGAAAACTTTAGAATATCCATATGCATGTGGAATAAGAGCAGATCAACAAGCAGTTATTAAGAACCTATTATATGTCAGGCATTGTGCTAAGCAGTGAGGATACAAAGAAAAATAAAAAAAGTCTCTGCTCACAGTCTAATGGCAGAGACAACATGCAAACAATTATGTGAAAACAAGGTATCATCAGTTCTGCTCTAAAATAACAAATTGTTCCTAAAACCCACCCAAGTTATGCAAACTGCAAAGCTTATGAGGAAAAATAGATTGAAGATACAACATTCAAAAGATTTGTCAGTGACATAGTCTTTAAAAAATATATAGGAACATAGCAAAATTGGTAGTATATCTACTTATCATTTGCAACTTTTATCCAAACCTCCCAAAATTACAGTGTCAGGGGTCTACAAAAGAGTCTGGAAACCTACCTCAATTTATCTTGACATCTCAAGAGTACCAATGGAGAAAGTGGTATGGAAACACTGAACAGAGAGCTGGTCCTAGAGTCAGAAAGCCCCAAATTCAAATCCAGCCTCAGATACTTACCAGCTGTGTGACACCAGAGAAGTCACTTAATTTCTGTTTGTCTCAGTTTTCTTACCCGTAAACTGAGGATAATAATAGCACTTGCTTTCTAAGCTTATTGTATCAAATGAGATAGTATTTGTAAAATGTTTCACAAACCTTAAAGTTCTTTATAAATTATTATTTTTTGTTACTAATATTTTAGAGGCACTATGGTACAGTGGCTAGAGTCAGATTTTAAATCAGAAATGGTATTTGTCACCCTTCGAACAAATACTGGTGGTGGGACCTTGGATAAATCACTTAATCTCTCAATGCTCTAAGGAAGTTTCTAAGATTATAGTTTGTGAAGAAGGTACAAAACTGCATTGGCAGAGGGAATTCCTTGCCTGAGTTCCCTATACAAATGAAATTATGGGTCCAATTCCTATCCCTACCTACTACAGCATCACAGATTTTGACACAATTGTGACATCTTACAGACAGAATATTAGAGTGTCTAGGCTTCTGAAAGTTCTTTAAAGAAAGAAAACTAATAGATTACATACTTGAAGAATGTTTACAGTTTACACAGTATTTTCTTTACATTAATACTTTTTCAGAGGTAGTAGGATAAGATCCCATTTTAAAACTGAAAAAAAAAAAAGGGACCAAGAAAGGTTTCAGACTGCCCAAGAGCACATACTGAGTAAGCAAAATATAGCTGGGATTGAAATCCATATCTTATGACTCCTAGCCCAAGGTTCAATACTATCAAACATGTTTCTATTTAGTGTCTGTAATAGCACTATTCAGTATTCCCAACTAAAACGATCTCTGAATAAATGTTCTAAGGAAACTAACCAGCCTTATATAGCCCATTATTTTGTGGTTATGAACAAAAGATGCTAACTAGATGAGTAACAGAGGCAAGTAGTACAAGCATGAAGTCCCATATTCCATGTTTCCCTTCCTAACATTGGCATTTACAGTTTCACATTGATGCACATGTCCTCAGGTATATTGTGTAGAAAAAGTTCCAGTTGTTTGCAGCTTTCTACTTCAGGTGGTGCTTTGGCTAATTTTCTTCCTGGTCAGGATTATTCTAGGCTTCCTGAAACAGACAAAGTATACCCCCAAAAAAGGTATGCTGTTGGGGCATAGTATGACCATTACCTACTGATTCCTCCCACCTGGACCTACTTGGATCTTTAATCCTTCCTTTCTCAAGGAGTTCAGAGAACTTCCAGATCAACATACCCAGCTGTATCCTCTCTCCCAAATTCCAGTTCCACATAATCAATGTCTCCATCTAGTTGGCACATCCCATCTCAGTCTCGATATGTCAAAAACAGAACTCACCTACTGTCCCCATCCCCAACTTATATCCTCTTTTGACTCCTCTGTTCTTGTCTAAGTCATCATAAACCTGGTCACCCAAATTTGAAATCTCTGAGTTATCTTTGAGCCTTTACTCTCACTTGTTTATTATAAACCCAATATATCCAAAAAATCATGTCAACTATCCATCAACATCTTTTTCAATTGCCCTTTTCTCCATTCATACAGACAGTACCATAGTTCAGAACCACATTGGTTTTCACTTGGACTATTACAATTGCTTCCTATTTGGGCTCTCTGACTCAGGTCTCTCCAAATCCATTCTCCATACAACTGCCAACTTGATTTTCCTAAAGCATAGCCATGTCACTCCAAAGCTTAAAAAAATCTAATGGCTACCCATTGCCTCTAAGAAAAAATACAGACCCTCCTCCAAACTCCATGCTGGGTCTCCACCCACCCCAGCACCCCAACAGAGAGCAAAAATGACAAAATGACAGAGTGAAAGAGATTTCCAGCCCAAGGAAGCCTGAAAGGCCAACAAGAAAGGTCTATTGCATGGGGTGTGAAGCAGAGCACAGCCTACAGATCCCAGCCCAGCCTTGACCATGCAGCACCAGCAGGAACAGGTCCAGAATAGGTCTCAGGGTAGAATCCCCAGCAGCAGATGCTATTCCTAGATCCCTCATCCAACAAACACTAAAGACAGCTTTAAAGGTCAGTGAGAAAGCTTTCTCACCTAGGTGAAAAGGGAGCAGGTTCCTTCCCTAACCCTGGCAGTAGCCATTTTTGGAGCCCTCAGTCTAACAATCCTGGGGGAATTGAGCCACTGATTTGGATCTTGGCCCTGAGTGGTGTTCCTGGGGTGAGAAAGAATTCTGATGTGGTGGAGCTGGTGGAGGCTCTAGAAAGGGAATTCTACTTTAAGTTCTGGGTAGAAAAGCTTTGGTAACTCCCAGATGACAGTGCAGGCCAGAAGAGGAGCAAACTTCTCTCCCTTGATTGAGCCACTGTGGAGGAACTGAGAACTTAAAGGTCCCAAGGACTATACCTTCCCCTTGACAAAGAACTCAAAAGTCAAGTAACTGGCTGGGAAAATGCTCAAAAGAGGGGAAAAGAATAAGACAACAGAAGCTTCCTTTCTTGTTCAGCAGGTATTTTCTTCCATCCTTTTAGATGAGGAGGAACAATTTAGGTCTTCAGAGGAAGACCTAAAAGTCAAGGTTTCTGCATGCAAAACCTCCAAAATAAATATGCAATGATCTCAGGCCATGGAAGAGCTCAAAAAGGATTTTGAAAATCAGGTAAGAAAGGTGGAAGAAAAATTGGGAAGAGAAATGAGAGCAATGCAAGAAAATCATGAAAAGGGAGTCAACAATTTGCTAAAGGAGATCCAAAAAAAAAAAGCTGAAGAAATTAACACCTTTAAAAATGTACTAACTCAAATGGCAAAATAAGTTCAAAAAGCCCATGAGGAGAAGAATGCTTTAAAGAGTAAAATTAGCCAAATGGAAAGGGAAGTTCAAAAGCTCACTGAAGAAAACAGTTCTTTAAAAATTAGAATGGAGCAGATGGAACCTAATGACTTTATGAGAAACCAAGAAATTACAAAACAAAACCAAAAGAATGAAGAAATAGTAGACAATGTGAAATATCTCATTGAAAAAACAACTGACCTGGAAAACAGATCCCAGAGAGACAATTTAAAAATTATGGAACTACCTGAAAGCCATGATCAAAAAAAGAGCCTAGACATCATCTTTCATGAAATCATCAAGGAACGCTGCCCTGATATTCTGGAACCAAATGGTAAAATAAATATTGAAAGAATTTGCCAATCACCTCCTGAAAGAGATTCAAAAAAGAAAAACTTCTAGGAATATTGTAACCAAATTTCAGAGTTCCCAGGTCAAGGAGAAAATATTGCAAGCAGCCAGAAAGGAACAATTCGAGTATTGTGGGAACACAATAAGGATAACACAGGATCTAGCAGTTTCTACATTATGGGATTGAAGGGCTTGGAATATAATATTCCAGAAGTCAAAGGAACTAGAATTAAAACCAAGAATCACCTACTCAGCAAAAGCGAGTATAATACTTCAAGGGAAAAAATGGCTATTCAATGAAATAGAGAATTTTCAAGCATTCTTGAGGAAAAGACCAGAACTGAATAAAAAATTTTACTTTCAAACACAAGAATCAAGGGAAGCATGAAAAGGTGAACAGAAAAGAGAAATCATAAGGGACTTACTAAAATTGAGCTGTTTATATTCCTACATGGAAATATAAATACACACACACACACAGAGGGCACAACGTGAGTTGAATAAGAAGGGATGATATCTAAAAAAAATAAAAATAAAATTAAGGTGTGAGAGAGGAATATCTTGGGAGGAGAAAGAGAGAAATAGAATGGGGCAAACTATCTATCATAAAAGAGGTAAGAAAAAGCTTTTTTCAGTGGAGGGGAAAGGGGGGAGGTGAGAGGGGAAAAGTGAAGCTTACTCTCATCACATTTGGTTTAAGGAGGGAATAACATGCACACTCAAATGATATAAAAATCTGTCTTATGCTACAGGAAAGTAGGGGAGAAAGGGAGAAGGGGGTGGGGGAATGATAGAAGGGAGGGCAAATGGGAGAAGGGTGTAATAAGAAGCAATCACTTTAGGGGAGGGACAAGGTCTAAAGAGAGAAGAGAATAAATAGGGGGCAGGATAGGATGGAGGGAAATATAATTAGTCTTTCACAACGTAACTATTATGGAAGTCTTTAGCAAAACTACACACATATAGCCTATATTGAATAGCTTGCCTTCTAAGTGGGGATGGATGGGAAGGGAGGAAGGGAGAGAAGTTAGAACTCAAAGTTTAAGGAGTGAATGTTGAGAATTGTTTTTGTGTGCAACTGGGAAATAAGAAATACAGGTAATGGGGTGTAGAAATCTATCTTGCCCTACAAGAAAAGAGAGAAGACAGTGATAAAGGAAGGGAGGGGAGTGATAAAAGGGAGAGTAGATTTGGGGAAGGGGTAATCAGAATGCATGGTGTTTTGGGATGGGGGAGGGGAGAGATGGGGAGAAAATATGGAACTCAAAATCATGTGGAAATGAATGTGGAAAACTAAAAATAAATAAAGAAAAAGAAAAAATACAAATTCCTTCAACATTTAAAACCTTCAGAATCTGACAGCTCTATCCTATTTTTCAAGGTCATTTCTGCCAAATTGCCAATTTGATATTTCCCATGCATTCCATTGCACCTCTTGCTTCAGTATCTAAACTAGTTCCTTTTCCTAGAATGTGTTCCTTCTTTATTACAGCTTCTTAGATCCTTTAGCTTCCTTCAAGACACTTCAAGAGTCACTTCTTACAGGATCATATCCCTCTCCTACTTATTAGAAATCTTTCCACTCTCATACTACTTATTTGAATGGACTTATCTGTATACTTGCTTCTTGAGTAGCTAGATGGCACAGTGGATAGAGCACTGGGCTTAGAATCAGGAAGATTCATCTTCATAAGTTCAAATCTGTCTGTGTGACACTGGGCAAGTCACAATACTGTTTGCCTCAGTTCCTCATCTATAAAATGAGCTGGAGAAGGAAACAGAAAACGGTTCTAGAATCTTTGCAATAAAACCCAGAAATGGGGTCATGGAGAGTCAGATACAACTATACAACAAAAAATACTTACCTCCATTCAATACACTCCCTGAGAGCAGGGACTGATTTTGTTTTCGTCTCCTCCTAGCAAAGACCCCCAGTAAATGGTAGGTATTTAGCAAATGTTTGTAGATCGAATAAATAATATGCATTGATATTCATAATTCAAGGCTGCCTTGACAAAATTAGCACAAGAATCTCACCTCTGTACTGGCTCCAGAACTCTAAAGTTCACAAGTCACATGAAGAATAAGCCATAGTGAGTATCTTTTGATCATACAACTAGAACTGGAAGCAACCTCAATTTCCTCATTTTACATTTGAGGAATTTGAAAACCAAGGTGGTACTAACATGTTTGGTTAAGTTAGGATCTCTATCAAATCTGCATGCTTTGCTATATGAAGGAAACCTAAAGGTGGCTTCAGTCAATTTGCTGGATACATGCAAGTCCACTTGCTTGAACAAATTAGAGTCTTGCTGCATACTCTTTGTAAGTGAATATCTGTACAATTTTTCCAGAGCTGGGTTTAAACTACTCTCTTGCCAAGAAACTTTTAGATTCTTTATATACTAAACTCAAATCCTGAGTTTTATTGATGAACAAAGCTTCAAGACAGCATCCATTCTTTGAACTGACTTCTTTATTTCTGACAACCATAAAAGGATAGAAAAACCTAAGACAGGTAAAAGGGGACTGATACAATTTGAATTCCAAGTTCTTCCAATGTTCATCTTACTCTAACGTGACTCACACAAAAATGAAAAACCACCCTGCTAACTCGTAACACTTCAAAAGCAAGCTATTGGAATAATAGCTAGAAAACTCCACTACCCTTTTATTGCCCTCTTCTCTGGGGAAACTGTTCCTCAGAATCATCTCTCATCAGTCAATTGCGATCAAAGATTAGTTCCCAAAGTTTCTGAAGAGTCAATGAGCACAAGGTGTTAGATTTGCCCTGCAGGTACCCAGCTGAGTCAGTATCATTTCTGTCCATCTGTATGGTTTGTTGGTTTTTGTGACAACTAAGATTGAAAGATAATGATCAATTTTTTTCCATGTTTAAGAAGCAATGATGGATGACTTCACTTGAAGCAAAAAGGTAAGTAGGATTTCTGAAACTGACAGAAAACATGTCAGTTAGCAGACAAAGAAGTACTTTGTGATTCCATGTTGAAATGAAACACTGCAAATATCTATGTTTTTAGTGGGTTTCTATATTGCTTGAACTAATCCAATTAACAACATTTTCTTCATTTACTGAAGAATCACTACAATATTGTCTCTGTTTTAAAGGCAATTTAAAGGGTAAGTAAAATAGCTTCAGATTCAGACCATAACTATGTGCCCCCTACCCAGAAAAATTAGTGAGAAGGACCTGAATTAAGGAGTGAGAAAGCATTTATTAGACTATGGGCTAGAAATCATGTGAAGGCACACAAGTACAAAGGAGAGATAAATATTTACCTTTTACCTGGACTATTTTAATGTCTCCTATTTTGTCTCCCACCTTTCAGGGTCTGGATCACATATTCAATTCCATGAAAAATGCCCTAGTCTAGGAAATAATAAGTTATTTTCTCTATCCTTAGTACCCCTGAAATGCACACCTTCCTCATTTCTGTCTTTCAGAATTTACCTCCCATTGAGGCTTAGGGAGGATGCCACTTCCTTCACTGAAGTCTTCTATGATGCCCTAATTCAGTGTTTTTTTCCTCTTTCAAATCACTTCATATTTAATTTTCTATCTACATGCAATATCCTCCAATAAAATGTATGATACATGAGGTCAGATATAATTCTTTTTGTTTTCTTTGTTCCCTCAGTACGTTAAACCTATTAGGGGCTTCATTTATCTCTGTCTAGTTGAATTTAATACCTCAGAAAATAGTGAGTTACCTATCACTGGAAGGATTCAAATAAAAACTGTATAAAGTTATAGGAGCAATTACTGAAATGGGAATGAAATTAAATAATGTGCAATTTATTGTAGATATTTATTATTAATCTTATTATTTTTATACCATTCCTTCTGTTGGGGTAGCTATCTTAATAATTGTAACTCTGAAGCTTTGTCATTATTCAGTAGTTTTCGGTCATGTCTGACTCTTCATGACCCCATTTGAGGTTTTCTTGGCAAAGATACAGGAGTGGTTTGCCATTTCTTTCTCCAGCTCATTTTATAGATGAGGAAACTGGGGCAATCAGGGTTAAGTGACTTTTCCAGCTATTAAGTGTCTAAAATCAGATTTGAACTCAGAAAGAGGAGTTTTCCTGACTCCAGGCCTAGTACTGAGCCACCTAGCTATTCCTGTATCCTCAGTGCTTTGTGTTAATAACAATAATAATAAATAGCATTTAAATAGCATTTTAAGTTTTGCAAAGTACTATATATATATATATATATAATTTGATCCAAACAATCCTGTGAGGTAGGTGATAGTATTATCCCCATTTTACAGACAATGAAAGTAAAGCTTAGATCAAGTTCCTTGCCTAGGATTGGACAGCTATTAAAAGTGTTGAAGCAGGATGTAAAGTCAGGTCTTCCTGACTTAAGTCCAGCACTATGCCACCTAGATGCAAAGTTAACATAATGTTTGCTAAAATGAATTTCATTTAGTACATCTACATGGCTTTACTGATAAGTAGGGACAGATTCTAAAAGCAAATATAAAAATCTACCTCTGTACCCCCATTTTGGTTCTGTCTCTAGATTTCCTTGTAGTATTGAGGCTTTCACTGTGAGCTTTTGGCTCAAGCTGGAATCTTCAGAGGAATCCTTCAGAAAATACTTACCCTCCCACACTCACTCATTGGTGAAAAGTACACTCAATTCAATCACTAACTTTACTTACATGTTCTAGCATTCTCTGCACCAAAACTGGTTTCCATCATCCATTTTGCCAAATGTATCAGCCATCTTTTCTGTGCTCCTGCATTGCTATCCAAGTGAAATTATACTCAACCGCTCCCATTCTCGTTAGTAAGAGCTGAGCAAGGAATCTGCTCTTGCAGTTGACAGCACCTCAGTCTGTTTCATATGTTCCTTTGCTCTTTCCTTCTGCTTGCACCTGGCCCATAGGTGACCTTTGGTCTGATCTCAAACGAATGTTAGAAGATGTACTTCGATATTTGGGTTCTCTCCCACCGAAGGAAGTATATTATCTTTTAAGGCTGATTCAGAACAAGTTAAAGAAGCAACATAGCATGATCCCCACCTTGAAGACCAGAGTCTTCAAGGTTATGTTGCCCATATAGGACCTCTCCTGTTCTGAAACAAAAATACAGGGGACAAGTAACAGAATTATAAGACTTTGGCACTCTGCCTACTATGCCATTTTCTTTTCTACATTTTGAACTCGCAATAAATTAGACTTGAAATGTTACCTGGTTTTTTCCATTTTTTTCTCTTAAATCTTGTGTTGATTATTTAGCTTGTCTTTTCTCAAGGTTGGTCTTTCTACAGAATCTAGCTTGGAGAAAAAAACTCACAGTGACACTGCATTGCCACATGCCAACTGGGGGAAAAAACGCTAAATGGGATTAAAAGGGGGGACAAAAGTAGCTTTATCCCATTTACCTTTTAGAACTGGTCTTTATGTATGATACCCATGTAGACCTACTCAGTTCAATTCATTTTAGCAAACATTTGGGTTTTTTTTAATTCCTTCATTTTACAAATGAGGAAGTCAAAGTCCAGAGAGGTAATATTCTCATGGTTAGCTGCAGAGCAAAAATTCAAACCCAGATGCCTTGATTCAGAAGCCAATATTATTTTCCCCAAACCATGCTCATTTGTCACATAGTACTATAATGATACATCATCCTTTCCATTGAGACTAGGTGACCACAAGCATTGACTCTGGACTTTTTCAATTTTTTGGTGGCTTAGAATTCTAACACCCAGGTCCTTAGACAATGGCTTTCAAAATCAGCACCACTTTTTCATGACTACCTCTTCCCCATTGGTCAAGATTGCATAGTCAAACCTGCATTATCTTCATAAAACCTGCATTATCTTCATAAACTTCTTTTAAAATGATAGAAACTTGCAGTGTGGGTTTGTAGTTGACTCATATGCAGTGATCTCAAAATTGTTGCTCATCCCCAAACAATGTGAATTGCAGTGTCAATTGAAAATATTGTGTAGCCTTTGGTGATAAAAAGAAAAAAGTTAAACTCAAAGATGTGCAGCTTGGTGGCAGCTCCAGCTGGTATTTTCCATGTACTGTGAAAAACACTATATTCCTTAGATGTGGCACTGATTGCAGCATCAGCAGAGAGAGGAAAAAAAAACACCCCTCCCTGCTATTTTCACACACACACACACACACACACACACACACACACACACACACACACACACACTTTTCCCAGGCTGTAGCATTGGTATTTAATAAACAGCATTTAGACTTTTAACACTAAAATTTATTCTTCTCCAAAACTCTAAAGGGAAAAATATTGATGTGGTTTATACTTGAGGTAGGAAAAGAGGGTAAATGGGGTTCTTGAACCTTAAACAATCTGGTGCCCTTCTTTGCCCTTCTAGGTGACTGGAGAACCTGTTCAGACCGTTGGAACACTGCTGTTAATGTCAATGTTTGCCTTCCTAACTTTACACATTTTTTGTCACTTTACGACATGTTTATTGGCCTTGGAGGGCAAGGGATAAAATAGGAAACTGAAATGTTGCAACTATGGCTGACTTGCCTATTGTGTAGACAAGCCTCATTTAAAGGCTGGCTGGACACTTGTGTGGCAGCTGGACTGAGGAAGGCAATGAGCAACTCCAGCCATTAATCCCCATTCACATCTGAGTCTCTGTAAAATTTGTACCAGCAAGTCTAGAGTAGTTAAATATATGGCTCAGGTAATTAAAAAGGTTACAGATGAATATTATTCAGTCTGCAAACAAATCTGTAAGGGGCTCCAGGAACTCTACCTTGAGGATTACAGCTTATTTGTGGAGTTTCAGCAGGAAATAGCTAATTATGACACCTGCACAACTTTCTCCAAATCGGACCCTTGAGATTTCCCACCTTGTGTAGAGAAGTCAACCTTAGCCTTTCTGAGTTTGTAATCTGCAGTTGTCGTCATAGGTGAGAGCAGAATAACCAAGCAAAGCTTTGTGAATAACCCTGATGGAGAAAATGGTTGAGTCAATGGTCCATAAACTTCCATTTATATGAAGACATCAGTCCTGGATAATCTACTACAGAGAAGCTGGCATTGGCATTGATGTTGGCCCATTTGGTGGACTCTTTTTTGTTGATCACTTCAGTGCCCCTCTTGTATGCAGTGATTCTGTACTACCAAAAGTGAACTTTACAAGGAATATATACATTTTAAGTATCTGTAATTTCAACAGGGTAGAATTCTTTCTAGCAGTTTAGATTGTAACATCATCATGACAGTGTCAAGATTCAAAGTTCTTCATTAGCTTGAAAATAACTAATAGGGCTACAATAAAGTTAACTCTTCTTAAACTCTACAAATGTGATTTGATTCTCATCTACAGTTTTGAAAAGAGCTGTCACATTGCTACTAGCATGAGATAGGTTAACCTACAAGTAAAGAAGGATCTAAAATAAAACCAAAGGCACTCAAGTCTTGAACCAAAATTTACATGACAGGGATTGAAAAGGAGGACTTCATGAGGAAGGGTGTGATGTCTGAGGAGGAATCCTCCAGTCTACTTCTTTTTCTTCCATTTCTTTATTGTTTTATCTGATTATGGAAAAGTTTTAATAATCTAATAATGTCAATGACTGGATATCATGTGGTCAGCATGACGAAAGACTCAGGTTTAGCAGATGAAAGATGGAAGAAAATTAGAAATTAGAAATGTTATTTTGCTTTTCATCAAAGAAATAAAAAACAAAACTAGAGCCAAGCTAATAATCTCAACATTCTTGGAGTTTTCTCAAAGGCAGAGTTGCATAGCAGAAAGGTTAGACTTGAAGTCAAGAAGAGTTCAAGTCTTGCTCCTCACTATGCAACCATGATGACCCCTATGTGACCAGACATCTCAAATTTGTTGTAGATCTGTATGGAATCATGATAATTTCCACACTGGGAGTTCCCTAAATTAATTATATCACAGGTGTACACACACACACAAACACACACACACACACACACACACCCAAAACAGCAAATGTAAACTTAACCAAGCACTGAATTCTCAAAGTAATTTGCTTTGAGAAAGTTCATGAGCCTAGCACCTCACCTACAAGTCTCTCACAGAACTCTAACAACTTAAATAGACTTGTTAGACTATCTGTTTGCAGTTTTAAAGGAATGTGTCAATCTTATTACTACTGTGGTTTTTAAATCCTTCTACAACAACATATAGAACTATTCCTCTTGATGATGGACTGTCCTTTCTCTGTTGAGAAATGTAGCTGCTGCTTTAGTGATAATCACAACATTTTAGAGTAGATTTTATGGATATCTTCTATTTTTACATCACCTAGATTTTGTTCTTTATCTTTCTTCCAAACTCCTCCCCAGAAAATCATTCCTTATAACAAATATTTAAAGGGGAGGACAGAAAGAAAAGGAAGAAAAAAAGTCATCAAAGACTGATGAATACGTCAAAGCAATCTGATGTTTACTCAATGTTCCACATTTATGAACCTTTCACCTTTTCAATGGAGTAGGAGAAAGTGCTTTCTTGTGTCTTTCCCTACAGCTAACTTTGTTTTTTTATGATTCCACAACATTCATTTTCAATTGTTTATGATTGTGTCCTTTCCATTTACATTGTTTCATTCATTGTGTATATTGTTTTCCTGGTTCTGCTTAGTTCACGTTGTATCAATTCAACTAGGCATTTCTATGCTTCTCTGTATTAATCAGGCTTGTTGTTTTGGCTGGGGGTTTTTTCAGCAGTAATATTCCATTGCATTCATCGACTTCAATTTATTTAGCCATTCCCCAATTTATGACTTCTACTTTGTTTCTAGTTCTTTATTACCACAAAAGATGCTGTTGCAATTTTTTAAGGATACTTACAACACTATAACCACTTTCCTTCCATCAGATGTTTCATTGTTTTCTAGTGTTCTAGTCTTCACAGGGACACACAACGGGATATATATTTAGAGTTTTTGCAACCTAGAGAAATATCGTCATCTTTTTAGTACAATTTTTTTTGTATTCTCACTTTCAAACAGCCTGACAAATCCCAATGTGTCCAAGACTTTACACACCAAAACATTACATTTATAGATCTTGCTGCTAGGTCGTCTCCTTCAGCCTCCTACACAAGGACAAAGGTTTCTCTCTACCATTTCCCTAAGTGTTACATCCAATTTTCCCTTGAATACCTCTAGTACTAGTGCTTTGACAGCTTCCTGAGGTAAATTATTCCACTGCCTGTTTGACCTTCATGGTTCAGAATTTTCTTTTTCCCAAAGTCAAACTTTCATTTCCTTCTTCTAATTTTGGACCAGATTTCATCAGATTCTAGTGAATGAAACAACTCTTTTAAAAAAAACTTGAGTCTTAATAGTTTCTGGGGTTCGATTGATGAATATACTTATGTTGAAGTCCCAGGACTTTCAGTCAATGAAATATTAAACTTATTTATTTTAGCTTTGAAATTATATTATTGCTATTGGGATAATCCTGTTTTCCTGTGTATTTTATTCCCTGAATGCGTCCAGCAAGATGTCACTGTAGGACACAAGGTATGGAGTCCAATTAGACCAATAAAATTATTTTCTTGTCAGTAAAATGAATTTCCATGTCTCAATAACTAGATATTCTTTCTGATTCTGATTATATACTGAAAGTTGTTGTATACTTTATTCAACTCCCCTCTTCTTGTCCTAAAGAACTGAAAGCATTGTTCTCACTCATCCTCTCCTTTCCGAGGTCTTGGAGAAGATGGAGTCATCCCTATGCCCTTGTACAGCATTCATTCCTGTGCAATGAGGTATAAACTGGATCTTGCTAGATAGTCTGTCTAGGGCAAGTCCTAACAGTAGGAAAAGAAAGGGATATGGACATACACCAAAATTTCCTGTTCGCAGCAATATAGAGCAACCATTGGGAAGATAACAGTGGGTCCCAGTAATACAAAATGTCATTTCTGTGCCAGGCTCATCACCAGGGCAGGGTAATAAGGTCAATGTGAAAACAACTGGAAGGCATATTCCCCAGTAAGCATGGGCTGAGTGAAAACAGCCCAACCTTATGTTGTAGAATCCAAACCCATTGAGTCAATTGCCAGAAAACATGACATGACCTTTCAGATTCAGTGAGCATCAGCTCCAAGAGCAGGCTGCCGTGCTCTTTTCCATTTCACTGCTGCCCCCTGAGGGCTTCAAGTCACCGGAAATAATAGCTTGGGTTCCAAATCTGTACTCCTTTAATGAAAAAAAATAAAAAAACACACATGGCATCCAGTTTGACCCTGGTGGCAGAATTTTTTTTTTATATGATAAGCTCAATTTCTTCCAACTTAACATTCTAGATGCCTTTTTTAAAAAAAAATGTATTTTCTCTCTCTTATCTTCCATGGGCTTGTAATTTTCACAAAAGACCTTTTAGTTTGAGTAGCTCATGAGCTAGTGAGAAAAAGACCCACTAGGTATATATTTGTGATGGAGGGAAAAATAGATATTCCCAACAGCTGTAAGCTAAGAGATGATGAGCTATAGATTTGCATCTTGGTTTACATGATGGATAAGAGGCATGGATGAGGACTCAAAAAGCTGCTCAGTCTGAAATCTATGGATGTACTAAAGGGACATCCCTCCCCCTTTCTTTCTGCTGGCCTCAAAGTGTAAGGACAACTCTTGGAGTTTCAGAGGATCAGTGGAAGAGTGTTTTTTACCCTGCCACCCACCACAGCTCCCATTGCAAATCAGCCAGGAGTTCATGGTGTCCAAGACAAGCCTGTTCTTGGATGGGACCACCTCCTGTTTGTATCTTCTTTCCTTTTTGCAGGACTTTATGAGATCTCAAAAGGCAGCTGGCATCCTCCCCTTTTCTGGGTACCTAAGCAGCAGAGTACCTATCAGCTTTCAAAACAATGATGGCAAAAACATCAAGAAAGGTACAGCTGGTTGAGAGGGAGTCACCCAGTGAGTTTGAAAGGAAAAACCCATTTGGCATTGTTCTGTCTTTAATCAGTGGGGAGCAAATGTAAAATAGCTGAAAAGCAGCTCTTCCCAAGAAACTTTGTGAATATCTCAGTATAAACAGATTGCAAATATTCTATGATCCCTTTTTATCTGGGAATAGAACTACCTTTCTATTCCACGCTTGACTCATGTTTCAATTCCGGCAGCCTTTTATTCACTTCCAGTCCATCCCAACCTACCCCCATTGCCTGCCTCCAGCTAACAAGGACAAACCAAAAGAGCATATGTAGGATAGGAATTGGTGATAGTTGCCAGCCCCTATGACTTCAGCTCAGTCATATTCAGCTAGTGATGGTTCCAGAGAGCAATTAAGGCTTCTCCAAAGTAATGATGCTAGTTCCTACACTGAAAGTAAAAGGTAGATGGCCCTGAAGCATCCAACATTTTGTAGCTTTCTCTGGAATCTCCCTCTCCACTTTTGCATCATGTTTTAAAAATGAAAGTTGTTCTTTATTTGTAGAAACACCATTAAAACAACACAGGTATTTGGACATCAGTTTTGAGGTCAAGAAAACTCAATATACTTCACCTTTCCATCTTCTATCAATGGAAAGGTAGAAGAAAAGCAGCTAGGGATTTGATAATATGGAGAACTTACTACAAAATCACAGTAATTGTAGAATTTTGCAAAGATTCTGATTTTTATGAAGTATTTGACAGGGAAAACTTCTTTGGAAAAATTCTAGGTCATTTATTATTATGATTATTTGCAAAGTAATTATAGTAACTACATTCAGACAGGCTAAAGTCTATAAAACACTCATTCGAGCATAATAAGCCTGTGAGGTAAGTTCTACTGATATTATCATCCCTATTTCACAGATGAGGAAATTAAGGCTCAGATAGGTTACATGACTCCTAAGATGCAGCAGGGTATAGTGCTAAACCTAGAGTGAGGAAGACCTGAGTTCAAATCCTAACTGACCAAGGGCAAGTCTTTCAATTTCTCTGTGTCCCACATTGGTGTAATTTAGTCATTTCTAGTCATGGACTCTTCATGACCTCATTTGGGGTTTTCTGGACTTGCTTGCCATTTTCTTTTCCAGCTGATTTTACAGATGAAGAAACTGAGGTAAACAGGGTTAAGTGACTTGTCCAAGGTCACACAGCTAATAAGTATAAGAGGCCAGATTTGAACTCAGAAAGATGAGCCTTCCTGACTCCAGATCCGCCACTCTATCCACTGTGCCACCCAGATGCCCTTGTCTTAATTTCCTTACCTGTAAACTGAAGAGAGTTGAACTTGATGACCTCTAAGTTCCCTTCCAACTCTAAATCTATGTTTCTGTGACCTGCCTATGAGCACACAAATACTAAGTTCTAGAGATGGAATTCAAATCCATTTCTCCCTGACCCAAGGTCCAACATTATATCCATTAAACACCTTAGCATGTGACCGTATAAGGTGAGGAAATTTTATAAAGGTGAAAGGATATAACAAATTTAGGATCTGAGCATTTCATTTTCATTGTAGAGAATTGTCATCATCCACTGTCTAGATAAATACAAGTTAATTCTTTATGTATTGCATATGCAGAGTTCCCTTAAGGATAATGGATACTAAGAGTTCTCCCAACAGAAATGTGTTTCTATTAGAGTATAAAATGATGAATGGAGGTGTGTTTCAATATATCCCAGGAGCAGAAAACTGTTATTCTCTAAGGGTTACAAAATACTTTGTATGCAATCATGAGAACTCAATATAATTGCTAATTTATCATCTAAAATTCTTTCTGGTCACAGGTTTGTCCTAATCAAGCTATGTAAGTTATATCATCTTAATTTTTATTACTTGTGGTATTGCAAAATTAAAGTGTTACATGCAAATGATGTATTAATGCAAAAATGCCACATTTAATACTGTCGCTCCATTTTACCACCTTTTACTAGAGAGGGATGACAGCCAGTTGGTTTCTTCGTAATGTCTTTATTCTTCCAATGAAGTTCACTCTACAAAGAACTCAGGTTTAGAGATGAAAGGTAAGACTGAGTTATGCCATCTCAAGACACATCAGGGTAAAACTATCTCTTACTTCTTAACACATCCCCATTCGAATGGAGGTTGGTCATAAATAAAACCAAGAAATTTTACCATTTACATTGAAATAGCCTCATTTTAGTCAATATATCTAACTCATCTGTATGATTGCAATAGTCTCCAAGTTGATCTCCCTGACTGATTTTTCCTTTCTAGTCTATCCTTCACATGACTAGCAAAATAACCTTCCTAAGGTACAATGTTCCCTGAGATTTCTCCTGCTCAAGACTCTTCAGTGGCTCCCTATTACCTCTAGAAGGTAGCATTTAATTCCATCAAAAGCAAAGTACAAGCAAAGCTTAGAAGGATGTAGGATTCCTGGCTCAGTAAGAAGGCAGAAGAAATTCAGTTTTATGCTGATAGTAACAATCCAAAGTGCTTTTATGATTCCCTGAAAGCTATTTATGGATCAAAAACCTATGACACATCACAACTACTCAGTGCTGATGAAGCCATATTGATCAATGATAAGGACATGATCCTAGAGAGGTGGACTGAACACTTCCATGGTGTTCTCAACAGAATATCATCAGTCAATGCTGAGGCCACTGACCATTTACCTTAGGTTGAAGTCAATCCCCTCCTTAGCTAAACTTTCAACTGAATAAGAGGTTTTAAGGGCTGTTAGGCTCCTTTCATGTGGCAAAGCACCTGGTATTGATTCTGTTCCAGCTGAGATTTACAAGGTAAAGGGACCATTGCTCCTACAAAAGCTGACTGAAATATTCCAGGTTGTATGACAAGAGAAGGTTATCTCCCAGGAGTTCAAGGATGCCTCCATTGTCCATCTCTATAAGGGTAAAGGGAATAGGTTGTCCTATGACATTCACAGGGGGATCTCTCTCTTAGCCATTGCTGGCAAAATTATTGCTAGAGTCCTCCTTAATAGGCTGATCCTTCACCTGGATCCTTCACCTAGATGATCATCTACCTGAGAGCCAGTGTGACTTCAGAAAGGGCTGAGGAACAGTCAATATGATGTTTGCTGCCTGACAACTCCAGGAGAAATGCCAGGAACAAGGTCTGTACACAATGTTTATAGATCTTACCAAGGCCTTTAACACTGTTAGTCATGAGGGCTTATGGAAAATCATGTCAAAATTTGGTTACCCAGAGAAGTTCATCAATATTATATATCAATTTCATGATGATATGTTTGTACGGGTTCTGGATAATAGACAATGCTGTCATGCCTTTCCAGTCACCAGTGGAGTAAAACAGGGCTGTGTGCTTGCTCCCATGCTTTTTAGCACGATGTTTTCAGCCATGTTGACAAATGCTTTCAATGAGGATGAACACAGCATCAAGGTCAACTACCGTAGTGATGCTTAGTTCTTCAATTGAAAAAGGCTACAAGCCAAGACCAAAGTGGAGGGAATGTTGTTGCATGATTTTCTGTTTGCCTATGATTGGGCACTCAATGCAGCCTCTGAAACTGAGATGCAACAAAGTATGGATCAATTCTCTGCTGCCTGTGTTAATTTTAACCTAATAATTAACACCAAGAAAACACAGGTGCTCCATCAGCCACCACCACACCATTCATATGTGGAACCATCAGTTACAACAAATGGAGAAAATCTGAATACTGTGGATAAGTTCACTTACCTTGGTAGTGTACTTTCCAGGGATGTACACATTGACAATGAGGTTGATGCACACATTGCCAGAGCTAGCTCAGTGTTTGGGAGGCTCTGAAGAAAAGTTTGGGAGAGAAGAGGTGTTAGACTGACTACCAAACTGAAGGTCTACACAGCTGTTGTGCTGACCTCATTGTTATATCCTTGTGAAACATGGACAGACTACCAGTGCCATACCAGGAAACTGAATTGTTTCCACTTGAACTGTCTTAGGAAGATTCTGAGGATCACCTGGCAGGATAAGGTACCAGACACTGAAGTCATTACTCAAGCTGAACTGCCAAGTATTCAAAGTATGCTTCAGAGAGCACAACTGCAATGGGCTGACCCTGTTGTTCGAATGCAAAATGTATGCTTGCCAAAAATACTATTTTATGGAGAACTCGCATGGGGCAGGTGATCACATAGTGGTCAGAAGAAGTGATATAACGACATTCTCAAGGTCTCTCTCAAGAACTTTGGATTTAACTGTGCAACATGGGAGAGATACTGGCACAGGACTGCTCAGCATGATGTGCCCACATCAGAAAGGGTGCTGTGCCCTATGGGCAAAACGGAATTGAGACAGCACAAAGTAAACCCAGGATGCGCAAATTTGGGATATCCACCCCAAATAGTCACATGGAATATCTGTGCCCAACCTGTGGTGGAGTATTCCGAGCTCATATTGGTCTGATCAGCCACAATCAGACACACTGAAATTTTACTTTATCATGTTGATGTCATTTTGGTCCCCTTGGAAGACGAAGGACAACAACCAACCAGGATGCAATGCAAACTCCTCAGACTACATTTAAAGCACTCCATACACTGGTTGCAGCCTACCTTTCAAACATTTAACATCATTCCCCTTGCAGTTCTATGTTCCAAGCTGTCTATGTTCATTTCAGTTCAGTCATTTTCAGTTGTGTCTGACTCTATGACTCCATTTGGAATTTTCTTTGAAGAGATACTAGAGTGGTTTGCCATTTCCTTCTCCAGCTCATTTTATAAAAACAGAGGCAAACAAAACTTGGGCAAGTGAGTGACTTGTCCAAGGTCACACAGTTAGTGTCTGAGGTCATATTTGAACTCAGGAAGATGAAATTTCCTGACTTCAGACCTGGCGTCCTATCCACTACACCACCTAGCTGCCCTAATTCTGTGTAGTTTCTCAAGTATTATATTCTAAGGCATGCCTCTGTGGTTTCCCAGAGGCTGAGCCCATCCCTAGAATGGTCTCTTTCCTTTACTTTCCTCTACTCCACCTCTTAGAAGGACGGACCTTCAAAGAAAGGAAGCAGATGGCCCAGTTCCTACTAGAAGCTTTCCCTGACACTCCTTTGCATTGTATTCTTCTTTTTCAAGTCAGTGTGTATTTACTACCTGTGGCCCATGCTGTGCCCCATCTTAGAGCATGAGCCTAAGGAATGAGGATCAGGAATGAGTTATTGTCCATTTTTGTCTCTGCAAACCTAGTGGCTAGTATTGCACCTTATATGTAGTTGGCACTTCATACATGCTTATTTAAGTCAATTAAGCACCTAATTTTGTGTGATACAATTCTAGACACTATAAATTGTTCACGATTAGACATAGTCCCTTTCTTCAAGGAGATCCCAGGTTAACTTAAGTCATATTCAAGCTAGTGACATTCAGAGAAGAAACATTCCAATAAGTAAACAAGGCAAAAATGAGATCTAGATAGAAATTCAAAATTTACCACAATATTCCATTAATTTACTAATTTTAAAGTTAGATTAAAATGAAGTCCTGCATGTTGAGGGATAACAAAACATAGCTACAGGGTTGCCTCCATCATTGGACCATTGGGTCTGTAATTACAAAAAAAAAATAGTTTTAGATTCAGCTTCATTTCCTCTCAACTTCCCTGTCCCCTAATTTTTAAGGGCGAAATACATGATGTTTGCATTCCAGGTGGCATCAGCATTAATCAAGTGTTTGTATAAAAACTGTTGTGAAAATAAAATGTTCTCAGGACAGAATTTTTTTTTTTCAGATCAGAACAGGAACTGGCAGATTCTGTGCCTTGCACTTCTGCTTGGAGAGCTATGACAATGAGCTGAGTTTATCACCCTCATGGCTGACTGGCATGATGTAAGGTACCCTAGTTAAGCTAATGCATTCCACGTAACTTATCAATGAATTTCACATCACTCTTCTCATATAATGTATTACACACAGCTGCAATTTGCTGGGACCCATAATTAACACATGCATTCCAACACAACAAATTCCATAAACATAGGGCATAGAGCTCCCTTATCACATAAAGGAAGCTAATCCAAGGGATGTTTAGCAGCCCTTCCTATAATGAATGAGGGAAGCAGATGAACACTTGCACTGTCCTGAAAGGAGATGGCCTCACTATTAGGCAGGTATACGCTGCCTAATGCAGTATTTTAGTATTTACTGCTGTACATAAGGCATCTTACTATTGATTATCAGACCACTGGCAGCAAGCTTGAATCGGGAAAATGTGTGAGTATGTGTGTGAACAAACACAGGTTTGAGCACTGGTGAAGTGACCTATAACTTCAAGAGAAGTTGATGAAAAGTGCATATAATAAAAGAAAAAAATGGTCATCTACAGGATCAAAGCTTCACAATCACAAAGCAAAGGCAATTGAACCGTGGGAGTAGAAAGGCAGTAATATTTTCTTTAAGGATCCATTAACTTTTTTCTCGTTGTCTCCTCCTGTCTCTGTTTTTCTCTTCCTCTCTCTTTCCCTCTTCATCTCTTCCTCCTTTTCTCTCTCTCTCTCTCTGTCTCTCTCTGTCTCTGTCTCTCTCTGTCTCTGTCTCTGTCTCTCTTTCTCTCTGTCTCTGTCTCTCTGTCTCTGTCTCTCTGTCTCTCTCTGTCTCTCTCTCTCTCTCTCAAAAACTATTTTTTCCTTAAAAAACTATTATAGACAATGTGGTATCAAGAGAGAAAAAGAACTAAATTGTTTATACCTTTTGAACTAGTGATCTCACTTCTGTGAGATCACTTCTGTGATATAGCTTAAAAAGGTCAAAGAAATTTAAAACTTATGGAAGTGATTGCTGAAAACTGAAAACGAATATATTAATTTTAAAAAAAAGAAGTCAAACTATAAGAAATAATGAACAGGAAGACTTCAGAGAGGTCTGGAAAGACTTATATGATCTGATGCTGAGAGAAAGGAGCAGAACCAGGAGAACTTTGTACACAGCAACAACCACAGTGGTAGACTTAGAACACCATTGCAATGCAAGGACTTAATAATATTCCTAATGGTCTTTTAAGGCAAAATGCCTTCCACATCCAGAGAAAGAACTATGACAGAATGTAGCAGACCACTTTCTTTTGTATTACCTTTTGGTTTGTTTTATGATTTCTTTCATTCATTTTAATTCTTCTATGCAACATGAATAAGGTGAAAATGTATTTAATAGGAATGTATGTGTAGAACCTATATAAAATTGTATGCTGTCTCAGGGAAGGAGGTGGGGGGGGGGAAGAAGGAGGAAGGAGGGAAAAAAATCTAAGTTATATGGTAGGGAACACTGTAAATAAATCAGTAAGCGGTCAAAGAAAGAAAGAAAACCTATTTATCTATACCAAAATACTCATTGCAGTGTTTCTTTGTTTTTTTGTATGTTTTAGCAGCAAAAAAGGAGAAACAAAGTTAATGAACAATTGAGGAAAAGGTAAATATTTGCAGTAGGAAGACCTGAATTCAAATCTCGATTTCACTGCTTACTCCCTGTGTGACTGAGAAAAAGTTATATAATCTCTTGGGCTCCAAGGTCCTTTCATGTGCTAAAGCTGTCACTTATGAACCTAATGGAATTTACCGCACTGTGAGATATGGAAACCATAACAGAAAATGTGTCAGAACAGAAGCATACTGTACTGATCAGAACCAAGAAAACGATGTGCAAAATGACTGCCCTAATGTAAATGAATAGCATGTACCAAATAAATCAAATTCTGAGAAATTATAATAACCAATCTTGATCCCAAGGAACAGATCATGAAACACATTTTCCTCCTTTCAACAGATCTCCAGAGCCTAAATGTTGCCTACATTGTTGGGTACAGTCACTCTATGGTTTATTTTTGCTTAACTTTTTTTCTTTTTAATAAGGGAAATTTCAACTTTTGGAGTGGGTAGGAAGAATATACCCAGAAAAATGGTGATATTAAAAAATAGGACCTCAATTCAACTTTAAAAACTTCCTTGGGTTTTAATCATCTCTTCTTCTTTCATACAGTGAGAATACAGCTGATACAAGAAGTATAGGAAAAGATAAAAAAAATCAGAGTTGGATTTATACAACTATGTGTAGGCTGAAGTGTCTCTAAAATATAAGAATAATATAGGTTTCAAAAAATTTATCAGAAAATAAGTTCTTTGAGATCAAGGATTATATCATTTTTTGTCTTTGTGTCACTGATATTTAGCACAATGTTTTTCCTACAGCAGGTATTTAATAAATGCTTTTTGAATTAAATTTAATTGAATCTGCACCACTGTTATCTTCCCAATAGAATATTAGCTCCTGGAAGGCAAGGAATGTCATTCTTTTTTTTTGTCTTTGTATGTGTAATATCTAGGCACTTGATAAAAGCTTCTTGAATTAATCTGACAGCAGAGAGATAGGATACTGCGTCAGAAACAAAATATGTGAAAGTGAGGGGCGGTGTGTGTGTGTGTGTGTGTGTGTGTGTGTGAGAGAGAGAGAGAGAGAGAGACACATACACAGACAGACAGACTGACCGACAGAAAAATAGACAGACAAACAGACAGAGAGAAGGAAGAGATGGAGTGGGTAGGGGGGAGGAGAGAGAGAGGAAGAAAAAAAACAGAGGAAGAGACAAAGAGAAAAAGTTATTGGATCCTTAAAGAAAAGTCCAATATACAAAATTTCCCAAGATCATAGGAGCAAACAAAAAGAGAGAAAACTACCCAAACCGTACTACTCAGAGCTGTATTTCTTAGCTACAAAGAAATCTCACCCTAGCATCCAGGCAATCACTCTAATCCTACCACTACATTATAATGGCCAATGTAAATGTTAACCTTGAGACCTAGTTTCTCCTTGATACTTCCTTTAGGCACCGTCAGAACGAGATAGAAGATGATGTCCTTAAGACAACAGAAAATATTACTGCCTTTCTACTCCTTTCTACAGTTCAATTGCCCTCGCTTTGTGATTGTGATAATTCCTACCAAGCTTTGATGCCATAATCAAACATTTTAACAGTACTTTTGTTAATACACTAGAATATGATGTCATTTTTCTTTCCCAATACCCAGTCCTAAGTAAGCTCACTACTCATGTGCTCTTTGCATATACCCATAGCCTAACACTGGGCAATCAAATCACAAGGAAGCATAACCACAGGCTCTGACTATGGCCATGCCAATATATTAATGCTGTCCAAGAGGTAGGGAAGAATACAAACCATCTCAATAAAGCAACTTAATATTTTTATATCAGATTGTCAGAGATTTAAATAGGCAATTCCTTGGCACTCTCTACCCTTTGGTTTCCTAAATATGTACAGATATTTTCAGCTCTTAACCTTTACCTAGCAATTGTTTTGCTTCTCTGTCTTAACCCTTGGATCTCATCGTTCTGAAGATACTCTGGTACAAGACAAACTTAGTGGAACTCTGGCTTAAGCTCTCTCTACTCTCAGTTGGAAGGTTCTGTCTTCTCTGTCTTCATCAGAGCTGGCTTTCCCTTTACCCAGCCACCCTCCTCCACCTTAGGGACACTGTGATCATATTACTCAGCTCTACAAATGGCTAGCTTACAGCTACAATCAAAGAGCTACTTGCTGTTCAGTTGTTTCAGTTGCGTCCAGTTCTTTGGGATTTTCTTGGCAAAGATCCTGGAGTGTTCTGCCGTTTCTTTCTGCACTGCAAACCCTCAGGGAGGGCACTCCAAAGATTGAAGAATTGCAAAAGCAGTTGTCTCAAACCTCGAAGAAACTAATAATGTTACATGGAAACTAGTGAAAATGCATCTGATGTTATGAAAGCACCAGATTCCTAAATGGGGCATCATTTTGATATAGTAGCCAAAGACTACAAATTGTATTCTTTTGTATTTTTTTTCCTGCCTCCAACATGATTGGTTCTTGATGAACTGGGCCCAAGTGCACTTTATCATAATCCAGCTAATGGAGGAAATTGTCCATTTGGTCACACCTTACTTCCTTAATAATAGCTCAAATAATAACTTAAAGTCTACACCAGATAAATAATTATGACATATTCTACCAAACTAGAAATAGCTTTGAGTATAATTCCCTTCGTGGAGACCAGGTCATTTAACATAATTATAGACCATACCACTTTCAGGAATACTTTGACCCTGTTTGTATTATAATAAAACTTAGTCATCTCGAAGCAAAATTAATCATCGAATTCATTAGAATTATGATATCCTTTAGTGTTGCTTTACATTATCATAGTCATAATCAAAATTTCTCTCTTAGTTAAGCTTACTTTAATCTATATCAGATCATAGAAGTTTTTCCAAATTTTTTCTGAATTCTTTATAATCATTATTTCTCCCAGTGAAGTAATATTCCATTACTATAACAAGTTCAGACATTCCTTAATTGACGATCGTTTATTTTGTAATTCATTTTTTCTATCACAAAAAAATGCTGCTACAACTAATTTTTGTAACATGGGACTACTACTTTGATCTCCTTTGACTAGTAGTGATATAATTGGGCCAAAGAAGACAAACAGATTAATTAATGACTTTGTTTTCCCACTTCACTAAAACTGAATTATTATGACTGCCGTGGCCCAACTCTTTCAGTATCTGACTTTTTAATCTTTTGTCATCTTTGTCATCTTTTGTCTAATTTCTGCATATACTTCTGCAAGTCGACTAACCAAAAAAAATTCAATCTCAGACAAGAGTATGATCATAGGTGGATTTAAAACATGAAGGAATCACTTCCAAAGGATTAGTATCCATCATGGTCCATTCTGACAAAAACCTTCAGGCTACTAAAGACTACATATGCTGGCCACTAATCATAGGCAGGTTCAATATTATTACCATTCACCTCCATGGATATAACAATGTACTATCAGATATACTGTTGCAAAAATCAGAATTTTGAACCTGATAGGCAAATCACTCAACTATGCAGCTACCAAAACTCAACCAGATTTATTAGCTCTAACCCCACAGAAGTGGGTATGGGATACTTACACTAAGTCTCCGGCAGTAGTTCATCCTTTCATTTTCAAAGAGGACTCATGACCTCAAGGGGTGATGTCTTATCTTGAATATGAATGTGAATTGGATTTGAAAGGCAGAGTTGCACAAGTTTGTCAGTTACTCTTTCTTCCTGAGTCATCATAGTCTAGTGGCAAGACAAAAGGGAGGACGACTGGTGATGATCCAGGATACAGTGGATCACCATGATATCTTAAATGCCTGACCAAGCTCTAAGCACTTCATAGCCTTTGGAACAAATTGCTCTCATCTGGCCAATCTGCTAGGGGAAATCTTCACATGCTTAAATTTCAGGTGACTTCCTTTCAGAGGTACATAATGCTCACATCCAAGGTATAGTCTGTCTTAAATGACACCCCTACCTATTCCTGTACGTTACTTCTGACAAAGCCTAATGGGCAGTATATGAAAAAGTAAAGCTTCTTCTGCACCAGACATCCTAATGAGCAAGTAGTAGAGTTGATCATTGTCCAAGAACCTATATAATTTCTCATATAAACATGCCCCTTCACTAGAGGAAAGACTCATCAATGAAGTTCTCAAGGACACAGCTTCTGATGACCTTGACCATGTCTTATCACAGCTGTTTCCCACAGCTGTCTCAGCCCCTAGTCTATGGGCAGCACACACAATGCCTCAATTCCAGACACCATGACTCACCTGATGCCATTCCCAAAGAAAGAACAATCAAGAGAGCACATAGATACCACAGCCATACCCACAAACTTCCCTTGATTTTTCCCTGGTTTTATCATTATACCCAAACGCTGCAGATCAAATCGATCAGAGCTAGTTCACTAAAAAATACACTGGCAACCTCACCTCCATTTCCTTGCTCTAGAAGCCCCAAACCAAAGTGTGAAGGTTCAGACTGCCTTATGACTGCTTTGGTCTATAGCATGGTAATAGTTCCTCAGGGGAAACCTCTGGGATCTTGTAAACAGCTCATTTGTAGAGTTTTTTCTTTTTTTGCTTCTTTTTCTATGATTTGCTATAGTTCTTTCTCCTCCCCATACTGACCATGAAAAGTTAAAGTTGCTTAATACATTCCATTCCTTTTGCATTGGGTTCAGGATGATGGTAGTTGGTGGCAGATCTGGTTTCATCCTATAAGCACTCACTCCTCAGTAAGTGCCCAATATTATGAAATTGAATTTACAGATAAAAACATTTCTATATTGCTTTTATTAATGACACTAGAATGTGGAATTCAGAAGCTGAGGGGGGAGGGGAAGGAGTGATTGACCTCCCTCTCTTCAACATCTCACATAAAGACACTGAAGGTTTCTTTCCTTGGATTTAATAGCTTATTCTCCAACCAATCATGAAGGCATTGACGGAAATACAAAAGTTGGAAGAGGGACTCTGAGTGAAAGAGTTTACCTCAGTTATAGCCAGTTATCCATTATCTATGTCCTTTTAATTTTAATTTTTTTAAAAAATTGTTTCATTCATTCAACAACCATTTATCAAGCATATACTTTGTGTAAAGCACTGTGTTTGATTAAGCATATAGAAATACTTAAGATCAGGGCAGCTAGGTTACTCAGTGGGTAGCCAGGAAGTACTGAGTCCAAATCCAGCCTTTCTAGTTGTGTAACCTAGGCAAGTCATTAAACCTCTGTCTTAATTCACTGGAGAAGGAAATGGCAAACCATGCTGAAATATCTACATATGAAGATAAAAGAAAAACATAGATTGGACCTAAGTTCAACTAGAATGTCTAAAAGAAATTAAGCAATAGTTGTAAATGATATTAAATTTTTTTTATTTTTATTATTTTCTATTTTTAATGTGTGGGACTAAACAAGCATTTCCACAACATAGTATAATAATAATTTAAAAAAGAAGATTGCACATGAAACTACAAATCTATTAGGTACAACTCGGTATTCCTTTTAAATATATAATAAAGTTATCGTATAAATTTCTTTTTTTTCCCTTTCCCCCTACTCTAGAGATGGCTACCACTAAATGCAAATATATACATACATGTGTATATACATATATGTAAAATTATTCTATGCATATTTCTATTTATCAGCTCTTTTTCTAGAAGGAGATAGTGTCTTTCTTCATATGTCCTTTATAGTTAATTTGGATATTTATATTAGTCAAAATGACTTACTTCTCAAAGTTGTTCTTAAAACAGCGTTGATGTTGCCCCCATTACAAATAATGCTTATTGATGGTTGTAGATAAAAAAAATTTCTATCAATTTAAGGAAAAAGTCATTTATACCTATACTTTTGAGTGTTTTAATAGAAATGTGTCATTATCAAAAGCTTTTTCTACATCTATTGATATAATCTTATTTTTATTATTGATATAATCAATTTGCTAATAGTTTTCCTTATATTAAGCCATTCCTGCATTCCTGGTATACATCTCACTTTGTCATAATGTATAATCTTTGTAATATATTGTTGTAATCTTTTAGCTAGTATTTTATTTAGGATTTTGCATCTATTTAATGAAATTGGTCTATAATTTTCTTTCTTTTTGCTCTTCCCAGTTTAGGCACAGTGTCATATTTGTTTCATAAAAGGAGTTTGATAGGATCCCTTCTTTGCCTATTGTTCCAAATTTATTTAATATTGGAATTAGTTGATCTTTAAATGTTTGATAGAATTCACTTGCAAATCCATCTAATCCTGGTGCTTTTTTCTTGAGGAGTTCATTTGTGGTCTATTCAATTACTTTTTCTGAAATAATTCTATTTAAATATTCTATTTCCTCTTCTGCTAATTAGGCAATTTATATTTTTGTAAACATTCTCCCATTTCCCTTAAATTGCTAAATTTATTGGCATTTAAATGGGCAAAATAATTTCTTATAGCTGCTTTAATTTCATCCTTATTAGTGGTAAATTCACCCTTTTTATACTAGTAATTTGATTTTCTTCTTTCTTTTTTTAAGTCAAATTAACCAATGGTTTAACTATTTTATTGGTTTTTTCATAAAACCAGCTCCTAGCTTTATTCATTAATTCAGTGTTTTTATACTCAATTGTACTAATCTCTCCTTTAATTTTTAGAATTTCCAATTTAGTGTTTAATTGAGGATTTTAGTTATAATATTATGAATTAAATAAAGACACTAGACAAAATAATTACAAAAGTAATGAAAGCTATGGAGAAAAGACTTGTGAAGAAAATTAAAAGCTTAGTACAAGATTTACAACATCATATTCAAGTAACAGATTTCTTGAAAATTAGAATGGATCTTGGTGATTCCATGATGATAAGAAATAGGAAGAAAAAGTTAAAAGACTGGGAAAAGCAGAAAAAAAATTAAGATTTTGGTGTTTTGTTTTTTTTTTAAGGATCTTTCCATAAAGAGTTCTCATGGTGATGGGTACATGCAAGCCACAAACCCAGAAGAAAAGAATGACTCCCAAACATCTACAGATAAAGTCACAAAAGAAAACACAGCTTGGATATAAATCATACTAAAATATCTAAAAGACATTACAATAGTTTAAGATGAAAAATATATTTTGAAACTGACATGAAAAACAGATTGAGGAGAGATAGTTTTAGAATGATTAAAATACAGGAAAGCCATGATCAAAAAAAAAAAGTTCTGGATTTCATATTTAAAGAAATCATGAAAGAAAACTGACCTCATCTATTAGAGCTAAAGGCAAAGTAAATATAGAGATAATTCATCAATTACGTCCTTAAAGAAACCACAAAATGAAAATTCCTAGAAATGTCATAGCCAAACTTCAGAATTTATAATTCAAATAAAAAAATCCAAATGGACAGAAAAAAAAACCATTTAAGTACCAAGAAGACTCAGGATAATACAAGATTTGTAAGCCACCACCATAAGGAAGATATTCTAAATGGTAGAAGTTATAGGCTTAAAATAAAAAAATAATTTACTCAGCAAAACTGAGTACAATCCTACAGAGGGAAAAAATTGACCTTTAATGAAAGAGAGGACTTACAGTCATTACTAATGAAAAGACCAGAGTTGAGTAGAAAGCTTAAAATACAAACTGAAGAGAAGGAAATGTGAGAAAACAGACTGGATTTTTATGAGGAAGAGTTACTTTCTAATAGAAGAAATATGTGTCTTCTCAGAATCATAATATCATAAGGGATTATAAGAAGTTAAATATGTCAGAGGGCCTGCGAATGGTTTTGTTTTATTTGATGCTCTGAAGGAAAAAAAAGGAGAAAAGCAATATAATAGGAAAAAGAAGAGAGAGGAAGAGTGGGAGAAATTTCATGTAATCAAATATGCAGGTGGAAGATGTGCAAAGAAAACAAAAGGGTTAGGAGCAGCAAGTGGTCGTTGAATTTCACCCTTCGTCTAAACTGGTCAGAGGAGGATATAAAGCATGCACACCTAGAGTTGGATGCAGAGATTTCATTTCATTCAATGGGGCAACAGGACAAAATGGAGAGAAGAAAAAATGAAGACAGAAAGAAAGTATATTTGGGGAGGGATTAGTCATAAGCAAAACAAACTCTGAATATGGAGGTTGGAGGTTCAGGAAGAGGAACTTAAGAAAAAAAGAAAGAAAATCTAAGAGTTTTTTATTAAGGTCTAAGGAAAGAGAAGAGGAGTGCAGAAGTAAACTAAATCAAGTTGAGAGGTTCATCTTCCTTCTCACCACCTTCTTTGTAAAGAAGAAACAGGAAATAAAGAGAATGAATATTATAGAGAATAGGATAGAGGGAAATAGATAATTATCATAACTGGGAATGAGAGTCGGTCATAAAAGGAGTTCATGACAAAAAAAGGGATAGAGATTGCAGAATATTTAAAAAGGACAATTTTTATTACATAGAATTAAAAAAGGTTTTCCATAAAGAAAATGAATGCAGATAAAAATAGAAGGCAAATAAATAACTGGGAAAGAAAACCTTTGCAAGACGTACAAGGAACTGCTTCAAAATTGTAAGAATAAAAGTCATTTCTCAATTGATAAATGGTCAAAGAATGCAAACATGAAGTTTCCTAAGGCAGAAATCCAAGCTACCAATAGCTATATAAAAATTAAATGCATGAAAATTACTAGCAGTTAGAGAAATGCAAATTAAAGCAATTCTGAGGTTCTATATCATATCCATCAAATTAGTAAAGTTGATTTAAAAAAAAAAGGAAAATGACAAATGTTGACGGCCTGTAGGTAAAAAAAATATTAATATATTTGATAGAGCTCTGAGTTTATCCAGCTGTCATGGAAAGCAATTTGGAAATATAACCCACAGATTACTAAATTATTCAAGCCTTTTGACCCAGTGATAACACAACTAGGAGGATACCTCACAGCTCAAAAGAACTTGAAATTAAGGGAGTGTCCAACAACTGGGTAAAGTTAGAACATACGATATATGAATACATTAAAATGTTATTTTGCTATAAAGAAGTAACAAAGCAAACTGTTTCAGAGAAACTTGAGAAGATTTGTATGAAATGATGTAGAATGGAGGGAGCACAACCAGGACAACAATTTACATAATGACAACATTGAAAAGATAAATAACTTTAAATTCTGAAAAATACAATAAAAATCTGTTATTCTAGAGGAATAATGATGAAATATGCTACCCATTTCCTGGCAAAGGAGGTAACAGATTCAGCATGCAAATTGTGACAAGAGTTTTTTTAGACATGACCAATGTGAAAATTTGTTCTTCTTGATGAGTCTTATTTGTTAGAAAGGTTCCATTTTATTTTGTTTTCAAGGCAGGGTGAGAAAGAAAATTTCTTTTTGTTCATCAAAAAAATTAATTTTAAAAAATCTTTGCCTATAATCCAGGCCAAATTATAAAAATATTGTTTGCTAATTTCAACTGTATCCAATTCTTCATGATCCCATTTGGGGTTTTCTTGGCAGAGTTACTGGAGGGGTTTACAGTTTCCTTCTCCAGCTCATTTAGATGAAGAAACTGAAGTAAACAGGGTTAAGTGACTTGCCCACTGTCACACAGCCAGTAAGTGTCTGAGGGCAGATTTGAACTCAGAAAGATGAGTCTTTCTGACTCCAGACCCAGGACTCTATCCACTGTGTACTGGTTTTTAAAGGTATGTCACATATCTAACGTGATAAAGTATGTTTTCAGGAGAAAGAATTTAAGAATTTAATAGCACATCTCAAAATCTTGTGAGCTCAAAGAAATAAAAAAGAACTAATAAAAAGACAAGGAAAAGAATCATATGAGATGAACATGCATGAATGTATGACAATCTGCATCTCTGAAAGGAATGCTCTCAAAGATAAGCTCATAACCCCGTCAACGTATTATTATACTCTGTATAAGAAGTCAGGGAAATATATAATACATTTTAGAAGAATTTCTTTATGAAAGTTTTTTGCTTCATTTTAGGAGCTCATTATCCACAGGATCAAAAATAGTGAATTATATATGTAAATTATATGAATAAATACAATGGCTTTTGTGATTATTCTGTATCTCAAATAATATATGAATAAATGCCATGTACATCTTACAGTACAATTACAAGAAAAGTAAATGGAGATACTTATGGGAATACAGTTTACATAGGACTGCAGTTGCCCAAGTAATAAAGAAACTGATACATTTCCTCAGTTAAGAAAAGTACAAAGGAAATTCTAATAATCACATAGAGGGTTTCATCCTTTCTATGTGTTACTTACTAAGCCAAACATGTATTATGCAGCATGTATTTGAATTTGTAGAGATTTAAAATGTAAGTAATTTGAAGCCAGAGAACATGGAGGAGACAAAGACTGCCAGAGAAAAATGCAAATTAAGAAATGTATAGAAAAGTAGAAACCCACATTTTAAAATAAAGAATTACAGGAATATAAGGTTAAAATCAAGAGTATTCCTGATATGATAGCAGTAAGTTCTCAAGCTTCCATGCATCTGAAATGAATGGTGGAATTCTGCCCCCGTAAAACTGTTGTTTATTAAGCCCCGCTTCAAATAATGGACACTGAGGCACCTTACACGAATGAGATAAAAAGGCATTAAAAAAATCAGTGCTGAAGGCTTTCTATAATAAGATGACTCTATAACAAATGTAGTAATGATAGGAAAAGAAGAAGATAATTTTTTCCTATTTACCCTGTTTTATAACTGTTATCTATACTGCTGGAAGTTTTTTATCCCTATGACCTTCGAAAAGATAATAGTGAATATGACACAGGATCTCACAATCATTGTAGATATCCAGGTCCACTCTGAGTTTTAAATATATTTTTTTCACTAATAGCCGTGATTCATGATAATAATGACTAATTTATCAATTATTACTACCAATCCCCCACAAAAAATATGATGCTGTTTCTCTCTCCATATCCTTATCTTTAAACAGATCTATAAATGGATATATTTAATTTCTATAAATTTAAATCTATAAATGGATAGAGATAAATAGATAGCTAGATATGTAAGGAAAAGGACTAGAGAGCCCCTCATGTAGAGAGGTGACCATATAAGCTATGTCATTGTGTGTGTGGTTCAAATAGACATCTCTAACTTCTTCTCCCCCAACTATTCTCCAAGGGAGACTTTTATTCCTCTCAAGAAGGGAAGCCAGAGGTTAGAGTCAAAGACCACCACTCTGTTCTCCTCAGAGAGAGGGCTTACTGTACTAGAAGTACATCTGTATGTTCCCTTAAATATTGTTCATCTAAGGGATCTGATTGGACTCCATCTAACTTTTGATCTCGGTCATTTCGGGGAGAAGGGAGATCCCAAACTCTATATGCATGGTTTGATTTCTTTCCCACCTAACACCAGTTCCACAATGAATACACATAGCAAATAGCAAAAAAAAAAATCCATTTATTCAAATCACAACAAAACGGAAATCAAAGAAGATATGCAAAGAAGAATATACAGACAATACAGAATGAAGAAGCTCTCCATTAGGAGTAAGGCTACTCAACCAAGAGAGAGGGTCTTCTATCTCACCTAAGGAGAAACTCCCCAAAGTCTCTAGAGTAGCAAGTTGGGAATAGTGACATGTTAGAGACAGTTCACTGCTCTTGTCTTCTCGGTCTTGTTCTTCAGCAACCTAAAGTGGGATTAGTATCTTCCATCTTCTCTCTCAAAACCAGAAGATGAGTCAACTAGACCAAAAAGGCTTTTACTTGGAGAGTCCCAAGGGGGAGAGCCATTTGAAGAGTCTCCAAAGGGGAACTGGCAAAGAACTGAAGCTCTTGCTGCTCTCCAACTCCATCCCATGCCTTGCACAAAACAGGGCCTTCATTCCCATCAATTACGAGTCTTCTACCACTGGGCTTTGGTACAAGAGAGGGAGGAAGGAAGGAAGGAAGGAAGGAAGGAAGGAAGGAAGGAAGGAAGGAAGGAAGGAAGGAGAAGGAAAGGAAGGAAAGAAAGAAAGGAGAGAGCACTTATTACTTGCCAGGTACTGTCTAAACATGGTGGGGATACAAATACAAGAAAACAAAATTATTCCTGCTTTCAAGGACTTTAAATTCTCACAGAAGAAGACCAAATATAAAAGGCTCTGTAAAAGGAAGAAAAGGTATTCTCATGTAGCAAGGCAGAAGCTGTGGAAATGGAGCTTTCCAAAGAATGAGTTGAGCTTGGAATGAAACATTTTATGCACCAGAAGACAGCAAATGAAAAGGAAAAACTTGGAAGACTTCTAAAAAGCCTTCTTAAAAGGGTCAAGGCAGATTTTCATATCTCTTGCTCTTCTAGGATTCAAGTTTGCAGCTGTAATCCTTTGGGCATTCATTATTTCTGAAAGGACCTATAGGAATGACAGCTGAATTCCAGTTAAGAAAAAGGGGGTGAGGAAAGAAAGTTAAGTAGGCTGTAAAAATATCAAGCAATTGCTTTGTTTTGGTATGAGTTAGAATAAAGTACAGACTCTTATTGGTGGACAGACTTATACTGTGACCCTAGATAAGTTCCAGAGATGATGCGTCCACATAAGTAGTCATAAGATCGGCAAGGCAAGGGTGACTTCCATTGACTAAGTGGTCAAAGATTAGGTGCTTCCTCATGTTGGGCAACAGACAAGAGAATGACAAAAAGCAGACAAACAACAAAAATAGTTGTGGGGAGGGAAGGGAACTTTCCATATCATTATGACATCCCATCCACACTGGGCTTGGTCATGATGATTAGGGAAAAGAGGGTAGAGGTAGAGAAGTCCTTTCACCCACACTTCTTTTGATCACTCATTCATCAGACCAAAAGGGTGGAAGACCTCTAGTCTGTATTCTGTAATTAGGCAAGTGAACTTTATAACAAGCAAGTCAACTTAGAACCTGTAGTTCAAAGTTTTGGGACCCAATATAAGAAAGATTCTATCTAACTTTATCTAATTATCACTAAATCAAATATATATTTAGCTAATATTATCTAATTATATATATCTAATTATAAATTAGATAGATATATATAGTTGATTAAACTGACTAAATGTATATTAATAGATAACCTTAAAGAGACATAATCACTACTCCTATGGAATCACACTAATTGAATAATACTGATTGGGACAAAATAGGGGTTAAAAAGTCATTCAACACAAAATTCCAGCTCTTGTAGAACATGATTGTGTAATTTTTGTCTTTGTATCTCCAGCAAATAGCGTTATTCCTGGCACAGCGCTTATTTATTGAATGAATCTTCAATCCTTAGGCTTTAAGGGGCTGAGTTTGGAGAGGGTATCTCAAGCATGAATGGCAAAACATTGATAAGCAAGGAGGTTTAATGATTAGAATTTCCAGTCTCACTATCCTTGTTTAATTAATAAGTCAGTATTTAATTAGCAGGAATTCTACTAAGGGTCCATAAATTTGTTTTTGGTAATATTTTGATAACTGTCTTAATATATGATTTGTTTCTTTTGCAATCATATGCACTTAATTTCATGAATTTAAAATTCCCCTGAGAAAGGGACCATAGACTTCACCAGACTGCCAGTGGGGTTCATGACACAAAATGGATAAGAATCCTTGACTTAATGAATGCCCTGTCTGCATCTGGTACCATGATAGGTAGTGAAACAGGGAATTTCAAAGAAGTGTGAAACTTTGTTATTTGAACCAAAAAAGAAAAAAAAATGGGTTAGGAAGGAGAGGAGACAGGTTTACACCCACAGAACAGAAGAATAATGTCCTAGAGCAATGATTCCCAACATTTTTTGTTCCTAGAACTTCTTTCAACAGCAACAAAATGTATTATATAGAACCTTAGGGTAATTTAATATCTACTCATCCTATTAAATACGTGCTTAAAATAACTACAATAATAACTTATCCCTCAAAAACTCCAAATTGACAAGTATATCATATCGTTATAATTATTAAACATAAAATTATATTCTACCTATAATTATAACTCAATATAAAATTAGAGAGCTAATTATAAAATAATTACAAATATTTTATGTTTTCATTTTCTGTATGAATTAAAAGATAATTTAGCAAGACCTCCTATGCTTATTCTTACTGAAATTGTTGGGTTTTGTCCTTCGCTCTTGAAGAGGATCATGACATCACAATGATGACATAACTTGTAATTGACTTTGATTTGAGTGAGGGAGTACTGTGCAAGGTCACCAGTCTCACTTTCTCCTCAAGAGCCATTTGGGTCCAATGACCAGATATTCATTGGGATGACTGGAGATGGCCCAGGATGCAATGGGAGACCCTGGCCATTTTAGGTTAAGATCTTATCAGATTCTCACTTTGAGTGAGATACACCCATTCAATGAAGAAACTTCTTTAAGTACTGACTCAATGGATGGCCCCTTTAATCAAAAAACAAAAATCAAACTGGGAGGGGAAGACCCTCAGGGGTCCTGGATAAAAGAGAAATATTTATTATTTAGTATTTACATTCCCTCTATGCTAAGTGGGCGAGGACCTGTTGCCCAATATATGAGCTCCAGAGTTAATTGGGCTTAAGGCTTGGTCTTTGTGCAGGAAATCTAGCCATTAAACCCATTTTGGCCATGGACTTGTAACTTCCCCTGGGTAGAGCACCCCAGGGAAGGATGGAGAAGGGAGGAGAGAGGAGGAGAGGAGAGGAAAAAGGAAGAAAGAGGAGAGGAGCTGCTATTCACTCACAGGTTGTATTTATCCTTTCTCGAAGACCATGACATCAAGATGATGGCATGACTTGTAGCTGACTTTGATCTGAGTGATTTGATTTGATCTGAAATATTTCATATTGAATATCTTTATTTTACAAAAGTCATAAAGGAAAAATATATTTGTAACGGAATAGACATTAGTTACTCCTTAAGACATCATTAGAGAATTTTTAGTGAAAACCCCTTGTACCATCATCACAAACAACAAGAGGTTGTCAAGTCACTCAATGGGAAACACTGATTCAGAGCATTCCCAGAAGAAAGGTACACAGTTTTTCTTCCATGCCTTTAAGATAAAGTTGAGAAAAAATGATAGAATAATGACTTCTACCCAGGTACATAATAATTTCCCCATAAAGACTTGTTGAATTAAATAGCTTGGCTAAGAACGCATAAGACATCACCATTCCTACAGACAGCAAGAGAAGCTTTCTAGTAATCTTGACTAATCCTTTTTCCTAATATACTAACCAGCTGGTACTTTTCTGGAAAGAGCTCACTCCGCTAAAGGGAGTGCGGAGGGGGAACTATCAAAGCAAATAAAATGGCCTGTTATGCTTTTTTTATTTGGAAATGGGGGATGAAAGAAAAGTACCACTGTCAGAAGAGCCCTGAAACTAGGCTTCTGCACAGATCCAAAATAAAAGAATGTAAATGAAAGGAGGGACTTGGGCTCTTCTGAGTGGTAGTTTATCAGCAGTGCTAAAGGAAGGGCCAATCCTTCTCCAGTACCTAATAAAGGGGAAAGCCATCACCCAGAAGGTTGGGATGATAAAAAGTCTTGACATCTGTAGATAACGAGGTAACATTATCCACAGGGAGCTAATTTACCGTGGTGAGAAGGGGAAGAGCGATTGTGTAACAGGAAGGTTCCACTGTAAGTAAGCTACTACTAGGTCAGCCGCAGAAAACATAATCATCAGTCCTAGGTTCACCCTCCATTATGCTAAATGCTCACTTACATTGGCTGGAAACATTTTCAAACAGTCCAACTCAAAGGAAAATCCATTCTTGGTATTTTATGAAAACTATTTGTTCCAGATTAAGAAAGAACCCATGGGGTATTTAAGGTTATCAGTAGAAAATGAAGTCACCAGAACTTTATTTGGGTGGAAAAATAATTGAACTGGGAACCAATTGATCTGGGCTCAGGTCCTGGTTTTGCCCCTCTCAAGCTAGGTGACCTTCAGTAAAGAACAATATCTCTGGGTCTTTATTTCCATAAGTGAGGGTGGGGGAGAGGGGATAAGGCTAGATCATCTCTAAGAGTGATACAGAGGAAAGAGCACTAGCTCTAAAGTTAAAGGACCTGGATTCAAATCCTACTTTGGATGCTTTCTGCCTGGGTGACCTTGGACAAGTCACAATCTCCCTGGACTCAGTTTCTTCATCTGTAAAATAAAGGGGATGGATGGGATGCCTATGAATCCTAGGCCAACTCTCCATCTATGATCCTTTGATCTCATCCTTCTGTAACATCCTATTATTTCTTCCCATTGAGGAAGTAATGAATATCCTTTTATTGTGTTTTTATTATTTTATTAACTATTTTACATTCTCTATCTTTACATTCAACTAGCCTGGGATTTTTTTTCTCTTCCGTATTCAAAAATTTCAAAATCCTTGCTACCTAGTTTTACATGCCTTACCTTATTGGTTACAAAACTAAGGTTATAAGGCTAATCAAGTCAATGGTTAAAGCACATATGACTCATCAATTGTTCATCCAATTATACCAGACTTCCTGTGAATATAACTTGCAGAAGGACACTTACACAGAGAACACATCAAGAGGAAACTGGCTAAAAGTTCAGCAACATAGATTAGAAGTAAAGGTGAGAAGTATTTCATGATGGTAAAGGTTGCCAGTATTAGAACTGGGTTATTGAAGATAATATTAAAAGCAGTGGTTTGCACATAGGAGAAACTATAAATATTTGCTGTTGCTCTACAAAGGTTGTTTGTCTGAATTAGTTTGTTCATTAGCCTGACTAAGGGTAGGAGGGTGGAACTAGAACCATATTCTCCAAATATTTTTGATCAAGAACTTTTATAAGTTTTTTTTAATGTCATATGTATACATTGACTTATTTATAAATTATATACAAATACTATATACAAATACTACTGTACTAATATGGATGGGTAGGTGGTGCAGTGGATAGAGTACTATCTTGGAGTCAGGAACACTCAAGTTTAAATTCAGTCTCAGACATTTACTAGGTATGTGACCCTGGTCAAATCACTTCGCCCCATTTGCCTCAGTTTTCTCATCTATAAAATGAGCTGGAGAAGGAAACAGCAAACTGTTCCAGTATCTTTGCCAAGAAAACCCCAAATGGACTCAGAAAGAATCAGACATGACTGACACCTTTAAACTACGATGTAAGACTAATAATTATATACAGCATAAAATGAATACATAAAAAAAGCTAAAGGATGAAGTATATTTATTTGGTCCTAGAACCAATAACAAGCCACTGTAGTTTATTAGTATGAAAGTGACATGACCTGACCCACACTTTAGCATAATCACTTTGGTGACTATGTGGAAGACGAATTGAAGTGGAGAAAGGCTTGAAGAAGGGTAAACAATCATAGAATTAGAACTGGAAGAGAGGCCATTGAGTGCAACACTCGACTTTAAAGATGACAAAACTGAGGCTTAGAGAGGTTAAGTGACTTGCCTGAGGTCACACAGCTAGGAAATATCTGAAGCAGTATTTTAACTCCAGGCGTCTACTACCTCCCTATTCATCCTGTGCCTTTCATTCTGTTCCACTAAAAACAATCAGTGAGGGGACAGGGTTGTTACCTGTCACTGATCTAGAGCCACAGTCCAACCTCAGATGATGAGGGGTAGACTGACTGCAGAAAGTGGTTTAAATTCTAACCATCCACAGGAAGGAAGAAGTTCAAGAAAAGTGTAGGTGTAGTTTGTATTGAAGATAATTGTATTGTAAATAATCCCCATGGTTAGCCATTGTTAGAGGAATGAAGTGTAACCCATTTTCTTACTGGTTGACCAAATGCCTCTTGGTCAGTCTATGGTGCTTGCTTTGGAAATAACTAGACAAGATGACTGTGGTCAAAAAGAGCTCTGACTCTGGAATCACAAGACGCCAGTTCTGCCATTTTCTGACATCCATATAAATTTCTTTGCCTCTCTGCAATTCCCTTTCTTCTTCTGTAAGATGAGGCTAAGATCTTCTCTACTCATCTCACTGGGCTAGTGTAAGGATCAAGAAAGATAATTGTATGGGAAGCATTTTCTAAACTGCAAAGCACCACCGAAATATCAGCTAAGATTTTCAGCCTTGAGTTCTGTTCACATGGATTTAGGCAACATTCTTTTCTTTAATGCCCATAATTCTTGGTGAAACAGATACATCCAAGGGATAGTGTTATAACCCTAAAAAGGTTAAGAGCATAGTATGCTTTTGCTCATACACAGTATTGACTCTGTAAAGGGCAAACATCATCATTATGAATCATTTCTTTGGTTCAACTGGTGCTCTATCCACTTTATCAAGATGCCAACCTAAGCTTTCCCTTTTTTTAGTTTGCTTTCCTGGTGACATTATTACTTCGCACCTGCTGTGTACATCTGATATTTACAATGAACTGTGAAATAAATTATGTATTACTATTTACCACCCTTGCTCTCTCATCTTACCATTGAAAACTTGAACTAAATTAAATACTGCTAAAATTATTGAGGGGTCAGTCATCTAACAAGAGTATCCTAGTTATTTAGAAAGAGAAATAGTATTTAGAAGACAGAGGAAAAGAAAAAAAGGAGAGAGGAATATAAAAAGGATAGGTAGAACAATAAAAAGTCTCTCTCTGATGGAAATTAATCAACTTTTGTCCAGAAATACAATAGCATTATTTCATTTGGAGCATTGATGGTGTCCTGAAGATATCTCCAGATATTTCTATTGTAATTATTTAGCATTTTGTTTTTACTCAGTTGTGCATTCCGGTCCAACTCTTTGTGCTCCTGTGGACCATCACACACCATTCTAATGCCATGTCTTTTAGCATTTTAATAATGTCTATAGGGTTTTCTTGGGGAAATCCTGGAGTGGCTTGCCATTTTCTTTTTCCAGGGAATCACCTTTTTTTAGAACTCTTCACTCTAACCTGTCCACCTTGGGTAAGCCTCAAGGTATAGCTCATAGTTTCATTGAGCTACACAAGCAAGGCAGTGATCCAAGAGGGTTGTAACATTTACTAAGGACCAACTATGGAGTTCATGTGATATAGTGGTTGAGTGCTAGAGATGAAATTAGGAAGACCTTCGGTACAAATTCTATCTGTGATACTTAACTAGATTGTGATATACCTTCAGCAACTCCCTCAGATTTTTCTGCTATGTTGTAATGCTAATGAGATTAAAGACCTTCCCTACTCATTAATGGGCCTGCCCACTAAGGAGAGTTTGATTAGGGGAGATTTGTAAGAAGGACCATACCTTTTGTTAATGAGTCTCTGGTTCTCCAGAGTTGGGATGCCCTCTGGATCCAAAAAAGTGTATAAGTACTCTGTTGAGGTTTTACTTTGGGGTTTACTCATTGGAAGTGTTTGAACACATGAGACTCTGGGCAGCTGCTAAAGAGCCCCCAGCTTTGAAAACCCAGAGCTTGCTGTTTCTCTCTCTTATGTATCTTTGTTCAGACAGTTATCTGTCTGTTGATCTGTGATGTATGTATTGCTTATGGTGGTAAGACAATTGCAAGGCCTGTCTATTGGTTGATCTTTGTTTCTCTGTATTTTCTCTGAAATTGAGGGTGCTGACTTTATCCCCTGAACTAAGCAAATATGTGTACTTGATTAAAGTTGACCCCTTGAAAGTTGCCTTTCCTTTTAGAAAAGCATATCAAAGAACCTGTATATCAGACCTTCTTGTGTATGTCAGGTGCTTGATTTTACATATCATAAACAAACTTAGGTCTGTGATGATAGTGGAGTTACCACATTAGGAATTCCCCATTCTGAGTAAATTGAAGATAGTTTTCATATTTGCTTAAATACCTATACCTATAAAATCCAGGGTTTTTTTTAAAAAGATAAAATTTAATACTACTCCTATAGAAGGTTATATATTAATTCTCCAGTGGTGCCATATCTTCTCAGTTTGCAATCAGTAACCCATTTCTGAACATCTAATCTCCACATAGATTATAGAAATAGAAAGCAGAAATGCTCCAGTGACTAAATTCCATCAATCTTTGATAAATCAAACCTCTCAAAATGATAACTTGAGCAGAGCTATTCTTTACAATTTAAACCATCCAACAATATTGGTTATTTTTACTAGATAACATAAGTGATTACTGAAGGATCTCTATTTAGAAATTGTGGGGTTTCTTGGAACCCTAAGTTTAATTTAGTGCTACTATAGCAGCCTTTATCTTCTCTGTTAATCTAAGAGTCATGGCCCTTAGATTCCATTTCACACCCACTTTCATACCTGAAATTCCAGCCCAGTAGAGAAGTCAGATAGTCTAGCAGAACAATTTCAAGATATTCATGGTTTCTAAATCAGCCCCTGGTTATGAGTGCCTTCATCCTGTTTTGCCAAAATTAGGCATAGTCAAATTCTTATATTGTATTATTAAGAAGTATTGGTAAGCATTGTCATTTGACTCTGGATAAAGCCTTTAAACCTACAATTAGGGATAGAGCTTGAAACACAAATGCTTTTGGGAGAAGTAACAATTCATGCTAATGTGTACATATGACTAATACAAAAATATTTTTCTGAAATTGTAATTTGATGTGGAGAAAAGGAAAGAATAGGTTAAAGTGGAAGGGAATAACCCCTCCAGGGGAAGACTGAAGAACCAAAGACAATTTTCACTTATTTCATAGTTTTTCCCTGACCCTGTTGGGGTCACCAGGTTAAAGAGTAAATCCTTTGTTCTTCTTACTTTCCACAGTTTTCTTTCTTCAAGACTTATCAGCAGTATCAAAGGTTTTTCCCAGATATTCCCTTGAGCTCCTTACCTCCTCAAACCCGCAGCAGTTGGACAACTCAGTTACTTTATCACAGACTTTTAGCAGGAGTATGAAATTTGCAGCCTCTCAAGACCACATGTGATCCTATAGGTCCCTGGGTGTGGCCTTTTGATGGTGTCCAAGTTTTATAGAACAAATCCTTTTATTAAGCAGATTTGTTCTCTGAAGTTTGGATTCAGTCAAAGGGCTGCACTTGAGGAACTAGAGGGCCACAAGTGGCCTCAAGGCTGCAGGTTCCTTACCCTTGCAAGAGGATAGGTCCATCATAAACATCCTTACTGAGATCTCTGATGGTAGCTTTCCTGTAGCACAGCTCTTTTAAAGAGAAGTTGACACCCAGCTTCTAAAGTCACATGTTCAAATTTTTGCATAGTTATACAATTAAACAATGTGAAGTATAGGATTCCTGAGTCTCCTTTGGATCAAAGTTTTGGGGCATGAGGTGTCCCTCTTTGAGTCCATGTTCCTAGCATAGTTAATGAACCTAAAATTCAACCAACCAATTCAGCACTTAAAAAAAAAATCAGTCCTTACCCTTAAAGAGCTTACATTCTATCTGGAAAAACAGAATATACCCATATGCATTTATGTGGATTACATACAAAGCAATTGCAGAGTAATTTTGAGGGGTGGCCCTAGTGACTGTAGGTGGGGGAGGGAGTATCAAGAAAGGCTTCATGAAGGAGATGACATAAGTTACACCTTTAAAGGGAACTAGAGAGTCTAAAAAACAGGTAAAGAGGGAATGCATTCTAGGAATGGGAAAAATCTTATACAAAGGCATGGAGATGGTAGATAGAATATTGTGTGATAATAATAAGACCAATAGACATAGAAACCATAGAATGCATGATATATAATAGTGTATATATAGTAAACTTATAAAGGTAAGTTGGAGCCAAGTTGTAAAACACTTCAAATGACAAATAGGAAAATTAAATCCTAATTTGAGTCGTAGGTATCCTTAAACTTAGCTGGCTATGCTGGCTAAACTCTAATAATGACCATAGAGTTCACAAATAATTAAAGTGTAAGGTGATTTTTTTTAATTGTAAAAGATTATACAATTTTTTTTAGACTAGTAACATCAAAAATATTGCAAGAGATCCTGTTGTGAACAAGACTTCCAAACTGGCTTCTACTGTTCCAAGGGATCTGGATTATTCAAGTAAGCATCTGTTAATGAGTCCTGCTGTTAGGTAATCAAAAAAACCCACAGTCTTATGTTCTTGCTCTTCAACACTGATTATGTGCCATTAACTGTTGGATTTTTTCCACATTTTCACTTTATAATTACTCCAGAAAGAAATGAGTATTTTCCACAGCTGACGGAGATGATCAAATGTACTTCTGAACTCTACTAATGAATCACAATTACACAAATAGCAAAATGGTGTCACATGCTCCAGTTAAAAATGAAAAATTTGAACCAAGTTGCTAAGAAATCAAATTAAATGCCATTGATTGTTTTGGGAGTTTACTGATTTCTTTATAATTTATTGATTTTTATTTCTTATGTCCAAACATACAGCTCAATTTTAATAAGCACCTAATATGTGCAAGGCATATACTAAGTGTGGGGGTCATAGCCCCTACCTTCAAGAAGCTTATGTTCTACTAAAAGGGGGATATATCATGTGCTCAAATAAGTACTAAGTATATACAACATATTTTGGGATGGTAGAGTACTGACAACTAGAAGAATCAGGAAAAGTCTCTTGTAAGAATGAATACTTGCTCTCCATCTTGAAGAAAGCAAGGATTCTATGAGCTAGAGTTGAAGAAAGACCCTTCTAGGCATGGCGAATGGCCCAAGAACAGGTATGTGGTCTTCTCTAGTTGAAAAATGGTCAAAGGATGAGAACAGGTAGTTTTCAGAAGAAGAAATCTATATGGCTCCAAATCACTACTAATTCAAAAAATACAAATTAAAGCAACTCTTAGTTTGACAAATTTGGCCAAAAAAGAAAAATCCAAATGCTAGATAAAGCTGTGGAGAAACAGATGTATTAATGTAGAATTGTGATCCATTCTGGAAAGGAACATGGAACTATGTCCAAGAATCTATTTAACTGTCTATACCCTTTGATCATATGATGCCACTACTAGATCTATACCCAAACAAAATTAAAGAAAGGGGAAAAGGATACATATACACAAAAATATTTATAGCAGCTCTTTTTGTGGTGGCAAAGAATTGGAAATTGAGACTTCCACTGGGGCACGCCTGAACAAATTATGACGTTTGAAAATAAAATAATAATATTATACCTTTAAAAATAATAAGGAAAATGGTCTCACAAAAACCTGGGAAGACTCATATGAGCTAATACAGAGTGAATAGACCAGAATGAGAATGATTTATATAATAACAACCATATTATGAAGACAAAAAGCTGTGAAAAACTCTGGAACTCCGATCAATGCAGCCAGCAGTCAGAAATCCAGAGTATTCATGATAAAACATACTACCCACCCTCTCAGAGAGAAGTAATAGACCCAGAGTACAAATACATTTATGAGTGTATATGTATATGTATACAAGCAAATGTATATGTGTGTGCGCATGCATGTATTTGGATCTGGTTAATGCAGATATTTATTCTACATATTTACAACAAAGGGGTTATTTTTCTTGCTTTTCCAATAAGAGTGGGAAGAAAAGAAGTCAGACTTTAATTGATTGAAGAAAATAAAGTCTCCTTTTTTAAAATTGGTGTTGTAGCTAGACTATTGTGTAGAGGAGATGTAATATAAATATGTACACAGTAAGCAGACCAATTTTTCTTGCCCCTAAAATTCATGAAGAGGAAGTGAAAGTAGAGCCAGATTATGAAGAACTTTAAATGCCAATCAAAGAAGTTTGTATTTTCTCCTACAGACAATAAAGAGTCACTGAAACATGTTGAGCAAAGGAACAAACATGGTAAGATCTCTGCTTTAGGAATATTATTTTGACAGCTGTTAGAGATTGGAGTTGAAAAGATACATGAACGAAGTAGAAAAAGAGAATTAGCAAGGTAAAGACACATTGAAAATTAGAAAGCCAATAAATCAACAATCTTAAAATAAGCTCCAAAAAATGAGTTATTAAAAGTTAAAGGAGAAATATACAAATTGGAAACCAAAAATAATATAAAATGCTAAAAAAAAAAAACTAAAAGCAATTAAACCAACTAAATTAACCAACTAAAATTGGTTCAAAACTTTAGTCAATCTGATTAAAAAGGAGTGGACAGAAATTCAAATGAGCAAAATGGCAAATAAAGATGGTAAAATAACAATGAAACCAGAAGAAATAAAAAGAATCATCAAAGTCTACAGTACAAAGTCATATGCTACAAAACTGAAAGTAAAGGGCAGAATATCTTCAAAAACGCAAAATATCTAAAGGAAAAAGAATAACCTATAAAGTAACTACTAAATAAAAATTTTAATGCCCCCTCATCTTAATGGATTGGAAGAATTCGATTAAACTTTTAAAGAAAGAAAACACCCTACCAGATTTCTTTTTATGAGGCAAGTGTAGTCAATACCTACACCAGGATAGGAAAAAGCACAGAACTATAGGCCAATATCATTAATACATGTTTATTTGAAAATGTTAATTAAAATCTTGTCAAACAGACTACAATGACTCATCTAAGAAATTATTCATCGTGATCATTTATATTCCAGTGAAGCATAAATGCATGTTTTAACAGCAGGAAAACCATTAACATTATTAATTATAATAAAAATAATACCATGCAAAACAACATGATAATCTCAATAGATGCAGGGAAAAAACCTTTTAAATAGTACAATACTCATTTGTACTTTAAAAAAATCCTACAAAGTATAGGAATATAGCAAAAAGAAAGTATCTCTTACAAGTGAGAATCACATCATAAGCAATAGAGATACAAAAGAACCTTTCCCAATCAATATGGAAAAAAAGTAAGTATATCTATTCTCTCCACAACTATTTGCTGTATTTCTGGACACCCTAGCAATAATAATAATAAGAGAAAAAAATTAAAGGTATAAGTAGGAGGTTAAAACTCTATTTGCTGACATGATAATGTTAACAATAACATTTATGGAGCTTTTACTACATATCAAGCACTATATTATTGTAGTTCAGTCATTTTTGATGGTATCTGACTCCTCTTGACCCCATTTGGGGTTTCCTTGGCAAAAATACTGGAGTAGCTTGCCCAAATGCTTCTCCAGCTAATTTTACAGATGAGGAAACTGAGGCAAGTGGGGTCAAGTGACTTACCCAGGGTCACACAGCCAAGAAGTGTATGAGGCTAGATTTGAACTCAGATCTTCTTGATTCCAGACAGGGAACTTAATGGTTTACTTAGAAAATCCTACGAAGTCAGTGAAGATACTAATTGAGGTAATTAATAGTTTCTGTAAATTTACAGGCTACAAAATAAACCGTTAAAATCATTTCTACATAATGATAATGTCTAAATTATAATAACAAAATTCAAGGGACAATAATCGGAAGGGAAATTACATTCCATATAACTTCAAAATTCATAAAATATCTGAGGAACAATCTACCAAAGTACACAAATTACGTGTATAGGTATATAATACAAGTGCTCCTTGAAGAAATAAAGAAAAGCTTGAATAGCTAAAGAAATATTCAGTGCTACAAGCTGGGCCTTACTAATAGGATAAAAATGACAATCCTTTATTAATTTGTAGTTTCATACTATACCAATCAAATTATCAAAGGGATATTTTATAGAACTTGAAAAAATGACAAAGTTCACTTGGGAAAAAAATGTCTAGAATATCAAGAGAAACACTGAAAATATATAGGGACAAAAAGGAACAGAATTCTCAGAACTCATTCCATATTACAGAGCAGCAGTCATCAAAACCATTTAATATTGCTTAAAAAAGTAGAGAATCAGATCAATGGAACACACAAGATAAAGGAAAATCAGAAACAATGAAATCTGCTGTTTTATAAACAGGAAAACACGAATTGTAGGAAAAACTCCCTACTGGATAAAAGTTTCTGGGAAAAGTAGAAAGGTCTAGCAGAAATTTGGCTTAGGCTGGTAACTTACACCATATTCCACAATACATTCTAAATGGATATATTACCTTAATATTAAAATTTTATTACAGAAGCAGATCATATACTTCTCACAGTTATGAGCAGATATATTCTTAAGCAAACAAGGGTTAAAAGCAACTACATAAACCCAAAAGATTCAACACAAAGAAAACCAATCCAATGAAGATAAGAAGGAAAGCAGTCAAATATTTGTAAAAATCTTTGTATAAAATTTCTCTGATAAGGTTATGTTAACCGGGATCACACACACACACACACACACACACACACACACACACACACACACACACACAAAAAGTATATACAGAGAGGGGGGAGGAGGGAGGGAACAAGCCAGACTTTTGGTCTTACATATAGATCTAGGTGTACAGATACAGATATTTAGAGATACCCATTTACACACACATACAAATATATACATATACATTTTGTACTTATTATCTTGGATAAACATATCCTAGACATATTTGAAAAGTAAGACTGAAGTCTTACAGGATTGATTGTTACTTAATTTACTATGTCTCAACAAACTTTGGAAGCTACTGGCAAATTAACCAACGTCTAGGGGAAAAAGGTTTTGAAGTACTCATAATAGTTACTGAGTAGGCATAGCAAATTATTCACTTTAGATTTCTTTAATTTTTATATAATTTGTCTCTCAAATTCATATTTCATTTGGGGGCTCAATCCTATTGAGAATATTCTGTCATCCAAATGTATACTAACTTGGGCTTTCAGAAGAAATGAGATTTCGGAAAAGATATCCTCCCCTTTAAGTCCAATTCTGCTAATGGAAGAGAAGCAAACATGATACTAAAAATACTAATACAACTAATAGTAGAACTGAATGTTCTATAGAACTTTAAAATTTGCAAAGTATTAGTATTTATAAACTCATTTAACCCTCACGACAACCCCATGAGAAAGATCCTACATATATTATTATCACCATTCTGCAAATGAAACTAAAACTCAAACAGGACAAGTTATTTGCCCAAGGACACACAACTAGTGTCATAATCAGGATTTGAACCCAGTTTTCTTTTGATTCCAATACCAGGACCTTTTCCATTTCACTCTGCTCCCTTGTAGCTTCAACATTCGTGGATTCCCTAATTCAAATTATGCTACACAAATCATAACAACTAGATACAGAAAAAGTTTAACATAATAATCATATCACTAGTTTATTCTTTTCTATGATATAAATCAACATTACTAAAATATTTGGTTTTTACCAATAAGGGAAACCATGAAAATATCAGACCATGATGGACTTTTTGAAAATGACAGTTGGCTCTGTCTACCATTTATGCATTACTTAATGTCTTTAAGTTCTTAAGGTCTAAATTCTCAGGTACTTTGATTGGAGTAATAAACTCCAAAGAAATAGGAAGCATCCAATAATTCAACCAAAGAAACTATCTAGAAAGGTAGAACTGAATATCTAAGCAAAGAGGTAGACTGTTTGCTAATGAACGGAAGACTCATTTTGACATTCTGGGCTGCAGTCCAAACTAATTTGTTTCCAAGCCTTCAGTTTGCCAACTGAAGTGGTTGAGAATTAATAGGCCCCAAAATATTTCTTTGGATATGAAATATAAAAGCTGCCAACACTTTGCAATGATGTTTGAAGAAGCATATTTAAAATTCAGTGAAAAGAAAAATCTTTCAGTATTATTAAATACCCTTGAAATGGAAGCCATCACACACACAGACACACACACACAAAAGAATCAGTGAAAGTCATTCCATTCACAGGAATTACTTTTATTATGGATTTAACCTTTGATATCAAATTCACCTACATAGAAATCCTACACTGAGGTGTCCTCCTGTATGGAGGCAACCTTAGAATCCTGAATGCCATGATAAAGAGAAGCACAGGCTCAGAAAGTTTCTACCAAACCTGAAAGACCTTGAAGATGGGACTAGGGAACACTGTGTCTGTCACCCAAGGACTAGCCCACATACAGAAAGTCTCATCATCAGAAAGCTGGATATCAATGATGTCCCAAGATATGGATAAAACAATGAGCCTTCTCTTTCTGTTTCTGCAGTGACAGTAGCAGAATGAAGGAGAGGAGGAAGAGGGCTAAGAATCCAACAGTTCTTGGACCATCTACAAACACTGGTAATCTTGTATCCATGACCAATTTGATACACTGCTAGAGGAAATGAACTATATCCATATTGGCATTTTCCCTGTAAATAAAATCAGAATATGATAACAATGATGATAATGATGCTGATAACTAGAATTTTTATAGCTCTCTAGGCTGGATGGATGCTTTATTTCATTTGATCCTCACAGCAGCTCTATAAGATAGGGGTTATTGTTATTACCCCCATTTTATAGATGAGGAAACTGAGGTTCAGGGACACTATAGCACATGCCCAGAATAACACAACTAATAAATGTCGAAGAAAAGATTCAAAATCACATCTTCCTGCCTCCAAGTCCAGTGCTCTATACACTATTCCATATAGCTATGTCTATGAATATTAATTCTGATAATGTGACAGTAGTTAAAAGACTTCTTTCTACCACTCATCTGTATGCAGAATAAAGGGATAAATAAATAATAAAGGGATCACATAATCTTAGAGCTTGGGGAGAACCAAAGAGATCATTTAAATTTCCTCATTTTGCAGGTGGAGAAAATGAAGCCCAGAAGAGGGAAGTGACTTGCATAAGGTGATAGAACTAGATGTTAACAATTACATAAAAGACCATAAGAAGGTGCATGTTTGTTGCTTAATAGAATTTTTTTTTAAGACTGAGTTTCTCTGACACCCAGGTTGGAATACATTCAGAAGCTGCAGTGCCTAAAATACAGCTAGCAGATTATCCTTAGAGATGAAAATAAAGGCATTTGAAATTATTTCATTATATCTCCAAAGGCAACAAGAAACAATTTCAGAGGCTGGATGATACAATGGAAAGTATTCTGGATTTGGAGTCAGAGAATTTGAATTCCACTATTAACTCTGCCAGGGGCAGCTAGGTGGCTCAGTGAACACCCTGGACTCAGGAAGACTTGAGGTCAAATCCAGTCTGAAACACTTACTAGTTGTGGAACCCTGGACAGGTCACTCAACCCTGTCTGCCTCAATTCCTTCATCTGTAAAATAAGCTGGAGAAGGAAGTGGAAAACCATTCTAGTATATTTGCCTAGAAAAGTCTAAATAGGGTCACAAAGAGTTGGACACAACTGAACAACTACCTAGTTCTGCCACTGATTGGATGCAAGACAACCTTGGACAAGTCATCTATCCTCTTTTGGACCTCAATTTCCTCAACTAGAAAATGAGAGTATTGGACTTGATGGTATCTAAAGTCCCTTCAAACTCTAAATCTATAATGCTATTGTAGAAACTTGGCCATCTTATCTTGTAGACACTCATGATAAGTGAAAGAAAGACTCCATGAAGATAACTGCAGCTTATACACAAAGATCTGTTATAGAGAATGAAGTAAAGAATTTCTATTAAAAATTTGACAAGATCAGAATTGGAAATTGAGGGGATGCCAATTAGTTGGGAAATGACTGAACAAGGTATGGTATATGAATATAATGGAATACTCTTGTGTTATAAGAAATGATGAGCAGGCAGACTTTGGAAAAACCTGGAAAGACTTACATGAACTGATGCTGAGTGAAGTGAGCAGAACCAGAAAAACATTGTACACAGCTGTACACAGTAACAGTCACATTGTGTGATTGACTTTGATAGAATTTGCTCTTCTCAGCAATTGAAGGATCTAAGACAACTCCAAAAGACTCATGATGGACAACGCCATCTGTATCCAGAGAAAGAACTGTGGAGTCTGATTGCAGATCAAAGCATACTATTTGCTCTTTTTGTTTTGTTTTTTCCTTTCTCATGGTTCCTCCTATTCTTTCTAATTCTTCTATACATCATGACTAATGTGAAGATATGTTTAATAAGAATGTATACGTAGAGCCTATATCAAATTGTATGCCATCTTGGACAGTGGAGAGGGAAGGGAGACAAAGAAAATTTAAAACTCAAAAGCTTGTGGAAGTAAGTGTTGTAAACTAAAAATAAACTAATTAAAGTTTAAAAAAAAAAGAACTTGACAAGATCTTCTAAACCAGAAGTTCATAATCTTTGTTTTTCTGGATCATCAAACCTTTTGACAGTTTGTTGAAGCCAAAGATCCTTTCTCAGAAGACTGTTTTAAAATGCTTAAGTTAAGTTACAAAGGTATAGTAACAAGCACACCCAGGATGGCCTACTAGCACAGGTTCTTTGTTCTGCTTTATAAAAGAAAGACAGTTCCAAAGGGGCTAACAATCCTTCTTTAATTAAACACATAAGCCATTTACTAGTTCAGGGGAAAGGTCAACACCCTGAAAGAGAAGAAAATACAAGCAGAGAAATTAGCACAAAGATCAACAGACAAGGCTCCAACTGTTGTAACTATAACGACCCTGATATACACAGGAGGGCCTGCCATACAGGTTCTTAGATGTGCTTTTCTAAAAGGATGGTAACTTTTAAAGGGTCAACAATCTACTTTAAGCAAGCATATATATCATTCACTTTATTCAGGGGGAAAAGTCAGCACCCTGAACTTTAGGGAAGATACAGACAAATAAAGACCAATAGACAGGACTTCCAATTGTCTGACCATAAACAATACATACACAATTAGTTACCAGAGACAGAAGCACCAACATCCAGGTTTTCAAAGTCAGGGGGTTCCTTAGCAGGCTTTCCAGAGTCTCATCTGCCCAAACAAACACCTCCAGTGAATAAGCCCCAAAGCAAAACCTCACATCAGAGTATTTACACACTTTTCAGAGTCAGAGGGCATCACAACCCTTTAGAACCAGTGCCTCATTAGAAAGGTGTGGGCCTTCCTACAAAACAAATCTCCCCCAATCAAACCTCCTTTAATGGGAAGGCCCATTGATGGGTGGGGAAGATCTTTAACTTTCATAATTATCATTACAACTGCCTGACAAAGTAATACAACCATCCACATACACCACTGAATGGGAGAACACCAACATCTGAGTAGTGGGGGTGGGAGTTCCTTAACAAACCCCTACTCAGAGTCCCATCCAGGGAATCAAGAGCTCCTTCTCATAAGCAAAACCTCCAAAACAAAATGCCAGCCTCCCACTATATATGATAAAGAGTAGGCTCTTGATTGGCTCAGAGTTGGTAGACATGAAACCTATGTGACTCAAAAGAACTGTGAACCACCAGAGCTCAAAGGAGATCAGTCTTTCAGATGTTTTCAGTGAGCCTGGGAAACTGAACTCCACAAAGAAAACAACCCAAAATCCCATTCTGCTTGGGCTTACAAAAGGAAACCAAAGGTTTGTGAAAAGAAAGATGCATTTTGTCCCATCCAACTTCATAGACTCCCTGAAATTTATAAGTGGTTCATGGAATCCAAGTTAAGAACCTCTGGTGATAATTAAATCAGAATATATCTTGATATTTAGTGACTTCACTAGCAACATAGGCATGGAAGAAGATGATAAAATTCTGTTGGGAAATATGGTTCAAGATCAAGGAATGAATGTTGCCAAAGATTTGTAAATTTATCAGAAAACTCACACCTGTATAACATGACTGTGCAATTTTTTTCTGTTTAAATATATATCTGACTCTTGCTTATATCACTATCATTTCTCAAGAATTATGCCCATTCCCACAAAAAAAAAAAACCCTACATGTTTAAAAAAAAAAAACCAGTTTATGCTTCATTTGACACTCGGAGTCTACCACCTCTCTTAAGTCAGGAAGCAAATGCATATCACCCTCCAAGCACAAAGTAGTAGGAAGGTGGTAGATATGGAATGTATTGAACCATATCACACACAAAAAAATGAAATTGCATCTTAAGAGACAAGAAATGCTTTCCTGTATAGCACTCATTTCAGAAACAGCTGTCTGCGCAAATTAGCAATGGTTAAAACAAAGGTTCAAGTAATTATCATGTTATCAACAAAAACAGACATGCAAAATAATTAGTAGTGCCTCACATAAAAGCCTAACAATATTATAGCATACATTTTAATAAAGCCAAAAAAATTAATAAAAAGGAAGTTTAAATATAAATATAAATTTATTTAACTTTTTTAAAATATTTATTTATTTAACTTTTTACATTCGTTTTCACAAAAATTTTGGGTTCCAAATTTTCTCCCCTTTTATCCCCTCCCCCACCCCAATACACCAAGCAATCTAATTTTCCCTATCTCCAATCTGCCCTCTCTTCTGTCATCCCTCCCTTCTCTTGTCCCCATCTTCTCTTTTCTCCTATAGGGCCAGATGACTTTCCTAGTAGGAACAACAATACTACACAGTTGTTCCTAAAACTTTGAGTTCCAAATTCTCCCCCATCCCTCCCTCCCCACCCATTCCCTTTGGGAAGGCAGGCAATTCAGTATGGGCCATACCTATGTAGTTTTGCAAATGACTTCGATAACAGTCATGTTGTGTAAGACTAACTGAATTACCCTCCATCCTAACCTGCCCCTCATTGTTTCTCTTCTGTCCTTTTGATCCTGTCCCTCCCCAAGTGTTGACTTCAAATTGCTCCCTCCTCCCCTGTGCCCTCCCTTCCATCATCCCCCCCACCCTGCTTATCTCCTTCTCCCCCAATTTCCTGTATTGTAAGATAGGTTTCATACCAAAATGAGTGTGCATTTTATTCCTTCCTTTAGTTGAATGTGATGAGCGTACACTTCATGTTTTTTTCTCAGCTCTCCTCTTTTTCCCTCCACTAAAAAGTCTCCTGCTTGCCTCTTGAATGAGAGATAATTTACCCCATTCCACTTCACCCTCGTTCCTCCCCCTACATTTCTCTCTCACCATTTACCTTAATTTCTTTTAAGATATGGTCCCATCCTATTCAATTCACTCTGTGCTCTCTGTCTCTGTATGTGTGTGCATGTGTGTATGTGTGTGTGCATGCATGTACGTGTGTGTGTGTGTACATCTGTGTGTGGTCCCACCAACTACCCAGATACTGAAAAGTTTTAAGAGTTACAAATATTGTCTTTCCATGTAGGAATGTAGACAGTTCACCTTTGGCAAGTCCCTTATGACTTCTGTTTGCTGTTTACTTTTTCATGCTTCTTCTCTTTCTTGTGTTTGAAAGTCAAATTTTCTTTTCAGTTTTGGTCTTTTCATCAAGAATGCTTGAAAGTCCTCTGTTTCATTGAAAGGCCATATTTTCCCCTGAAGTATTATACTCAGTTTTGCTGGGTAGGTGATTCTTGGTTTGAGTCCTAGTTCCTTTGACTTCTGCAATATCCTATTCCATGCCCTTCAATCCCTTAATGTAGAAGCTGCTAGATCTTGGGTTATCCTGATTGTATTTCCACAATACTGGAATTGTTTCTTTAGAGCTGCTTGCAATATTTTCTCCTTGACCTGGGAACTCTGGAATTTGGCCACAGGAATTTGTTCTTAGGAGTTTCTCTTTTTGGATCTCTTTCAGGTGGTGATCGATGGATTACTTCAATACTTATTTTGCCCTCTGGTTGTAGAATCTCAGGGCAGTTTTCCTTGATAATTTCTTTTTTTTTTTAATTTTTTTTTTATTTATTTATTTAGCTTTTTACATTCATTTTCACAAATTTTTGGGTTCCAAATTTTCTCCCCCTTTTATCCCCTCCCCCCACCCCCAATACCCCAAGCAATCTAATTTTCCCTGTCTCCAATCTGTCCTCTCTTCTGTCATCCCTCCCTTCCCTTGTCTCCATCTTCTCTTTTCTCCTGTAGGGCCAGATGACTTTCTATTCCTCATTAACTGTATGTCTTCTTTCCTAGTTGCAACAACAATACTAAACAATTGTTCCTAAAACTTTGAGTTCCAAATTCTCCCCATCCCTCCCTCCCCACCCATTCCCTTTGGTACGGCAGGCAATTCATTATAGGCCATATCTGTGTAGCTTTGCAAATGACCTTCCTTATAGTCGTGTTGTGTAAGACTAACTGGATTACCATCCCTCCTAACCTGCCCTCATTGTTTCTCTTCTATCTTTTGATCCTGTCCCTCCCCAAGTGTTGACTTTCAATTACTCCCTCCTCCCTTTGCCCTCCCTTCCATCATTCCCCCCCCCCCCCCCGCGCAATATCTCCTTCTCCTCCGCTTTCTTATACTGTAAGATAGGTTTTCATACCAAAATGAGTGTGCATTTCACTCCTTCGTTTATTCAAATGTGATGAGGGTAAACTTCTTGTTTGTTTGGTTTTTTTTTATTTTTTTTTCCTCAGCTCTCCTCTTTTTCCCTCCACTAAAAAAATCGCCTACTTGCCTCTTAAATGACATATAGTTACCGCCTTCCATTTCCCCCTCTTTCCTCTCACTACATTTCTCTCTCACCATTTACCTTAATTTCTTTTAAGATATGGTCCCATCCTATTCAGTTCAATCTGTGCTCTCTGTCTCTGTATGTGAATGCATGTGTGTATGTGTGTGCATGCGTGTACATGTGTATGTGTGGTCCCACCAACTACCCAGATACTGAAAAGTTTTAAGAGTTAGAAATATTGTCTTTCCCTGTAGGAATGTGAACAGTTCATTTCTGGTAAGTCCCTTAATACTTCTCTTTGCTGTTTACTTTTTCATGCTTCTTCTCATTCTTGTGTTTGAAAGTCAAATTTTCTTTTCAGCTCTGGTCTTTTCATTAAGAATGATTGAAAGTCCTCTGTTTCATTGAAAGACCATATTTTCCCTTGAAGTATTATACTCAGTTTAGCTGGGTAGGTGATTCTTGGTTTGAGTCCTGGTTCCTTTGCCTTCTGGAATATTCTATTCCATGCCCTTCGATCCCTTAATGTAGAAGCTGCTAGATCTTGAGTTATCCTGATTATATTTCCACAGTACCGGAATTGTTTCTTTCTAGCTGCTTGCAAGATTTTTTCCTTGAGCTGGGAATTCTGGAATTTGGCCACAATGTTCCTAGGAGTTTCTCTTTTTGGATCTCTTTCAGGTGGTGATCGATGGATTCTTTCAATACTTATTTTGCCCTCTGGTTCTAGAATGTCAGGGCAGTTTTCCTTGATAATTTCATGCAAGATGATGTCTAGGCTCTTTTTTTTGATCATGGCTTTCAGGTAGTCCCATAATTTTTAAATTGTCTCTCCTGGATCTATTTTCCAGGTCAGTTGTTTTTCCCATTAGATATTTCACATTCTCTTCCATTTTTTCATTCTTTTGATTTTGTTTGGTGATTTCTTGGTTTCTCATAAAGTCATTAGACTCCATCTGTTCCATTCTAATTTTGAGAGAAGTATTAAATTCAGTGAACTTTTGAGCCTCTTTTTCCATTTGGCTCATTCTGCTTTTGAATGCATTCTTCTCCTCATTGGCTTTTTGAACCTCTTTTGCCAATTGAGTGAGCCTATTTTTCAAGGTGTTAATTTCCTCAGCATTTTTTTTGGGTCTCCTTTACCAAGGTATTGACCTGTTTTTCATACTCTTCTTGCATCTTTGTCATTTCTCTTCCCAGTCTTTCCTCCACCTGTCTAACTTGCTTTTCAAAATCCTTTTTAAGCTCTTCCAAGGCCTGAGCCCACCCGACACCCCCCTGGGGTGTCTGGGGTACTGAGGCCCCACCCTCCACGTCTTTCCCTGATGGCAAGAATAAGTTCTCGTCCTCGCCATCAGATCCGAAGGTCGGGATCGTTTGCACTTGTTGGAAAAAACTCTATAGTCTTATTTTTCTTCCCTTTTCTAGGCATTTTCCCAGTCAGTTACTTGACTTCTGAGATTCCTTTCCACCCCCACCTGGATCCGCCCAGCTAGTGCTTGGCCTCTGAGATTCAAATGCACTTTCTGCAGCAAGCTTTAGTTCTGGCGCAGGGGTGGGGGCAGGGCCGCCTCCCAAACTCGGTCCCTCAGGGGCTTTCTGCAGAGACTTTCAGGAACAGAGCGGGTGGGGGCGGGGTGGGGGCCCCGCCTCCTATGCTCAGCTCCCTCAGGGGTTTTATTCAGAGGCCTTCAGTAGTAGAGCGGGGTGGGGGCCGGGCCGTCTCCCCGGCTCAGCTCCCTCAGGTTGGAAAGACCTTCAGTATTGAAGATCCTACCTGCTGCTGGGGGATTCCTGAGTCCTGGGCCGCTGCCGCCTCAACAGCCGCCCACGCCTCTGCCTCCGCCGCTTCCTGCCCTCGTCTCTGCTGCCGCCTCTTCCTCCCGAGGGGGCCCGAGTCACGGAGACGCTCCGCTCCCCTCCCCTAGCCCAGCCTTCTTTCTCACTGACCTGTAGCTTCTGTGGGCGGAGGAACTTTCCTGGCTGCCGGAGCTTCCCCCAGAGCTTCCCTCTCTGAAGCCTGCTCGGGTCAGCTTCTCTGGGGCTGAGGCCAGGGGTGGGGGTGGGGTCCGCTTTCCGGAGTGCGATGGACCCCGGGGACGGCTCTCCAGGGCTCAGTGGAACGCAAATCTCTTCCCCTATGTTTATGCACCCCCTGCAGTGATTCAGAATTTATGGGGATCTCCTTTTACCTCAATTCCATGGGTTGTGGGCTCGAAGCTCGTAAATGTGCGTCCTTCTACTCCGCCATCTTGGCTCTGCCCCCTTGATAATTTCATGAAAGATGATGTCTAGGCTCTTTTTTTGATCATGGCTTTCAGGTAGTCCCTTAATTTTTAAATTGTATCTCCTGGATCTATTTTCCAGGTCAGTTGTTTTTCCAATGAGATATTTCACATTCTCTACCATTTTTTCATTCTTTTGGTTTTGTTTTATGATTTCTTGGTTTCTCAGAAAGTCATTAGACTCCATCTGTTCCATTCTAATCTTGAGAGAACTATTTTCTTCAGTGACCTTTTGAACCTCTTTTTCCCTTTGGCTAATTCTGCTTTTGAAAGCATTCTTCTCCTCATTGGCTTTTTGAACCTCTTTTGCCAATTGAGTGAGCCTATTTTTCAAGGTGTTATTTTCTTCAGGATTTTTTTGGGTGTCCTTTAGCAAGGTATTGACCCGTTTTTCATGCTTTTCTTGCATCTCTCTCATTTCTCTTCCCAGTTTTTCCTCCACCTGTCTAACTTGATTTTCAAAATCCTTTTTGAGCTCTTCCATGGCCTGAGCCCACCGGACATCCACCTGGGTTGTCTGGGATACAGAGGCCTCGACCTCCACGTCTTTCCCTGATGGCAAGCATTGTACTTCTTCATCAGAAATGAAGGGGGGAAGGAACATCTCTTCCCCAATAAAGTAGCTCTCTATGGTCTTATTTTGCTTCCTTTTTCTGGGCATTTTCCCAGCCAGTTACTTGACTTCTCAGATTCCTGTCCACCACTGCCCAGATCTGCCCAGCTAGTGCTTGGGGTCTGAGATTCAAATGGGCTTTCAGTGGCAGGTGGAGCTGCTATTCAATGTGAGCTTAAGTTCTGGTGCTGGGGTGGGGGCAGGGCCACCTCCCAGGCTCAGTTCCCTCAGGGGTTTTATGCAGAGACCTTCAGTAATGGAGGTTCTGTCTGCTCAGGGAGTCCCGGGCTCCCGCTGCCTCTGCCGATGCCTCCCAAGGGGGCCCGAGTCACGGAGACACTCCGCTCCCCTCTTGGTCAGCCCAGACATCTCTCTCACTGACCTGTAGCATCTGTGGGCAGAGGGACCTTCGCGTATGCCGGAGATTCCGTCCCTGAAGCCTGCTCGGATCTGTTCCTCTGGGGCCACGCAGCCAGGGCAGCACAGGGGTGGACTCTGCTGTCCAGAGCGTGATGGACCTTTGGGGTCAGCTTTCCAGGGCTCTCTGGAATGGAAATCTCTTCCACTGTGTTGGTGTGTGCTTGGTCTGCTCTAGAATGTGTGGGGAGTTCTCTTTACAGGAAATTTATGGGCTGTGGATTTGGGGCTAGCATACGTGAGTCTTTCTACTCCACCATCTTGGCTCCTCCCCCCAAAAAGTAAGTTTAAAAATGCTTTTTGCCCTGTATCCCCTTCCAGTTCCTTCTGAAGTGCCATTATTTTAGGCTTTGTTTTCTTTTGTAAATGCCAAATTAAAAGAAAGGATAAAGATTAAAAAAATTACACTGCACGGAACTATGGCAAATCCTACCCAACTAGTTTTAAGCAAGCTGTCAGTTCCCCCCAAAAATGGAAAATCATCATTCATTAGAAAAGCTTAATTTCTGGAACATCCATGGAGCCAAAAGAATCCAGAAAGTGACTCAGCAAGAAGAGATAATCTCCTTTTGAAGTAGAAACACATGGCAGTCAGGGACAACATCAATTTTTTGTGCAAGATAATTTGCAAAATATTATGAAGGAAGGTAATGGAAAACTGTGAGCAATATTACCTCTTGAAAGAATAATGAGTAGTTGAAGAAGTAGAGAACCTGAAGAGAGCTGGATATGTAATCCTACTAAGCAAGATCAAGAAAAGATTTGTACATAAAACTAGAAAGGATGTAACAAACCCAAGATGATACAGATATTTTGATGCTTCTATATCAACCAATTCTTAGAGATGATAGAAGAAATGACACATTTAGAAGAAATGACACTTTAGCACCCAATATAACAGAGTAATGGTCAGTGAGAGCCCAATTCACCACTATCCCAGTGCACTATTACCCCAAATGACAATGACTTTTAAGAAAATGAAATTGTCAGCCTTTATAAGCAAATATATGAATTGGCTTTTGTCCTTTGTTCTTAGAAAGGACCATGACATCAGGAAGAGATACCATGACTTGTGTTTAAGTGATGGAGGGCTATGCATGAGGAGCAGCCTCACTTTCTCTTCCAGAGCCATCTGGGTTCAGTAGCAAGACAGATCAAGATGACTGGAGATGGCCTCCCTATGCAGAATAAATATCTGCTAGAGGCAAAACAATTTTAAAGGCGCTCAAGGAATGAATGTTTGTGAATTCTCAGGAAGAATGTACCAAATGAATGGAAAAGTTCAGAGATGGCTCTTTTATTTTTAAAGGGAATCCTAAAAAAGCAGTAACTGCTGACCCACATGCCTACTTTCTAATTTCTAAAAATTCTTAATATATGCATGAGAAGGAAACAGACAGACTTTTAGACATGATTTTCTACAACTGCCACATCTTCTGTCACATAATTGATAGAGAGGTGTGAAGAATATAAGGTCCTACTGAATCTGCTGTTTGAGAATTTATAGGAAACATTTCACTCCACAAAACAAAATGCAGTTTTAAAGATGTTCCCCAAATAAGAAGTCTCCCTTCCATATGTCAACATTATGTTAGGTTCTCTAGCAAATATGATTATAGGTAAAATTTTATTTAATAACCTGAGTATCAGCATCAAGCATGTTTACCTAAGGTATTCCCCCATGTGATAAAGGATGTGTATATTCTGTGCATACAGAAGAAATAGTTCCTATTAACAGGGAGGTTCTCAAAGCAACTAGATGGTACAATAGATAGAATTCTGGGTCTGGAGTCAGGCAGACTTGAGTTCAAATCCAGCTACAGACACTTATTTAATCATGTGTCCCAAGGCAATTCATTTAACCTCTGACTGCCTCAGTTTCTTCAACTGTAAAATGGGAATAATAGTAGCACCTAGCTCCTAGGGTTTTTGTGAGGATCAAGTGAGATAATATGTTCAAAGTGCTCAGGACATTGTAGGCACTTAATAAATGCTTATTCCCTTCCTTATCTTCTGACAACTTTTTAGTCAGTTATCATTGTTCTAATGACCTCAAGATTTGGAAGAATATAGGAGACCCTCAGTGCAAAAAATAAAATAAAATAACACACCACCTCTCTTTCCCAATGCAGATGAAAACCTGTTCTTCAGCTTAGAGTCTCAGAAAATTCTCTGGGTCATTGGGAAATCATGACCTGCTAAGGACATACAGCCATTGTGTGAAAGAAGTGAGACTTGACCCCAAGTCTTTCTGATGCTGAGCTCAGCTTTCTCTCCATTTCACTGTGCTATCTCACATTTTTATAGAATTTAACAGTTTGGAATTTTTTCCTCACATCAACTCTTTGAGGTCATTAGTGAAAGTATTATTATCTTCATATTATAGATGAGTTAAACAGGATTCAAGGATGGTAAGTGACTTACTCTAATAACATAACTAAGAACTGTCTCACACCCCACTTTGCCTTGTCCCCATTCCTCCCCCTTATAGGCACACACATACAGGCACATATGCATTTTCTGTGTATATGTGTGTGTGTTTACATATTGAGAGAGAAAACATGGCATAGTGAATACACAGCTATCTGTGTTCAACCCTATCTGGGTTGAAATTCTGCCTCTGATAAACACTAGCTCTGTGACCACGGACAAGTCATTTAACATCTCGGTGCCTCAGGCAACTTTCTAAAACTCTACATCACAATGTACAAATAAGTTGCCAATATATATTGATAGAGACCATACCTTGAGTTCCTTGAGACATCAACATGGATATGTTACACATATACATCCATATAAGACATGGACAATAAATTGGAACCAGAATTGAGTAGAAGGAAAGCAGGGCTATATCAAATTTTAGAAACTTCATAGTGTTTTCAATTGTCCTAGACTATTTTCTGTTGTAAGAGTCCATTTCTTTTAAAACCAATATTCTCCTATTGATTCTACACAAATGGTTACAAATAATAGAACATGATCATGGAAGATTCCAAACTTCTGATGAATGAAAAACATATGGAAGACATAAGTAGACTGTAGCATATTACTAACAATGACTTACATGTGAGAAGTACTTTAAAAAAAGACATTATCAAGGACATGTGTGACCAGAAAATGAGTGAGATCACTTATGTAGTGAAACTGAAGGATAACAGATGGACATTTGAAGTGTTAAAGTGAACCTTCAATGTATTAAAAGGAGAGGACAACCTCCAGCACATTGGACAGATCCTCCATGGAAATTTTGTGAAAAGACATGGACGAGACTCACACATGGTGAGAAGCATATAGATCATAACCTTCCTACCTCTATCAAAGGAAGCACCCACATCATTAAAGTTCTGGATCCATTTAAGCATCTTAATATCAAATAAACTAAGTAGACCACAAAAGAAAGTTGAAAGTGACCTAAAGAATGGAAACGATCATTTGATACTTTGGTAGAACTGAGATGTTATCCATATGAGCACCTCCTAAATTCTTCACAAGCCCTCCATGCCATCTTGACCTGCACAATTCTTCTCCATGTCTTTTCCACAAAGCTTTCCATAGAATATCTACCCAATGTATTGGAATCCATACACCTTTTTTTTTCCACCTTGGAGACAACAATGCACCAGCAGGCTGATCATCTATTATTCCTCTTTCTCAGTTTATGACTGGTCTACCTTCCTTACTAATCATTCATAATGTTATGCCTCTTCTCACACCCCTCATCATTCATTAAATACATAAGTCTACAATGTTTGAACCATCCTTTGCTTGTTCATTTTTTGATCCAGAGTGGTGAGAAGAAAGTTTCAGAAGCATCGCAGCCCTATTTAATGTGACTTCTTGCTATCATACCCATTAGTTATAGCCATTTAACATTGTTAGAAGGATTTTGGCATAAAACTGACGTGCACTTTTGACAGGGAGCAGCAGTTTGGCATCATTGACGTACTGCATAGTTTCTCAAACATGATGCAACCATATCAGCTTCTCTTGCTAAATTTCAGGCCCAGATTATAAAAGACAAAGTAACTTTTCTTAATTAATATTATTCTTCAATATAAGTGCCATCTTAAAACAAGCTTGGGGTTTTCTGTCACTCTGTTTTTGAAAAATAATGCAAAGAGTCACATTTAAACTTGTGGTGGCATCTACAAATAGAGTAGAAAAGGTGGCTACAATGTATGGAAAATTTCTTAACACTAGAAAAGAATTTTATGTTTCTTATAAATATAGAAAACCTTTAAAGACTCACATTGCACTTACACTGAAGTACTTCTACTGTTTTCTGCCAGCTATTTCCAGATTATATCTTCTCACTGAACTCCTATTCATCAAAACATAATTAAGCAGATAGAGCAACTCTGGAATCCCACCAACCTGTGATTAAAGTGCTAAAAGTATCTCTGTTCATATAGCACCCTGAGATGCTGGGTAACATAGTACAGTAGAAAGGGCATGGGAAGGTTTGGAGCCAGACTCAGAGTCAGCTCACAGTCCAAGCCTGCTACTTATTGCCTTTGTGACCTTGTGTCGCTGAACCTCTCTGTGCCTGTTTCTTCATCTATAAAATAAGGACTTAGATGCCTTGTGAGACCCTTCCAGTTCTAAGTCTGGGAGGGTAGGAGCCAATGCTTGATTCCCTCCAGGACAGCATCATTCTTCCTTCTTCCCCATATAATGTAACCATCTCCAGTTATCCTGGTCTATATATGGCTACTGGGCCCAAAAGGCTCCAGAGGAGAAAGTGAGGCTGGTGACATTGTAGAGTCCTCCCTCACTTAAATCTCAATTTACTTGAATGTCACAGCATCACCTACCTGATGTCATGGGCCCCTTTGACCACCAAGGACAACAACAAGGAAGATAATAGACCCCCCCCTCGGTAGAAGCAGCCCAGCAGCCTGCATTTAGGAACTCTGGGAAGACATTCAACAGACCATCAGTTCTGCTTCCAGCCCAGCCCAGCCCAGCCCGGCAGCCATCATCCCTGTCCAGACATGATTTGGTAAATTCCTACCTCCTCTGTAGACAAGGCAGCTAAAGACCTTGGAAGAAAAGTTCTCAATGAAAGTCCTTAGTATTGTTAGATGTTATAGTATGATTTTTATCAATGTTTAATATATATATATATATATTACTATATGTGTGTATGTTGCTAGCTCTCTAATATAAAGATAGCTTAATTCACACCTGATCTGAGCCACTCCTCTGTAAAGGAAGACTGTGATTTCCACCATGGTGGGGAACTGAAGGAAAGCCTACTTTTAAGAGTGATGTTGGGCTAGAATTATATTTACTCATCACAATCCATATATTGTTAGTCTAAGGGTACAGTAGTTTGGGGGCCAGGATAAACACTACTTTCCCTGATTATTTTCAAGAAGAACATGATAACGCTTAGCTTATTATTACCAGGTTAGTTTCCTCCTACCAAACACTGCACAAATAACGATTATGAATAGCTGGTAAACTTCTTTATCAAGGTAAGCAGTAAACAGGACACATTTTATAGCTTTGAATAGGTCAAAGAATGTACACGAGTAAATGAGTTCTTTAGCTGGGAGTGAGATAAGTAGATCTCAGCCATCAAGGAAAGAGACAACCATAGGTAAAGGAGGGTAAAGAGGAAATATCTGTTCTTAGCAGTCTTTAGGATTGTAAACACAAGAAGTCAAGGGACATATTAGAAAGCTAGTTTCTATATATCTGTGGTTTTGAGGATTCCCAATAGCCTTCCAAAAGTCCATGTTTGCTTGTCTCAAATGCTTCCCTCCAAGTCCTCCAGCCATCTGAAGAAATCAGTTCTCCTCTTGCACTGCTATGCAATGTCAGGGCCCAAAGTTTTCTCAGCCAATCAGAAATTAGGTCCTCTTACGTGTATATAGCACAGGACAGTCACAAGGCTGTCCTTCAAAGCACTTCATAATTTGAATGAGAGAAGGCATTTCAAATGGACATGATATTCAAGAAGAGACTTTGCTATCTTGCTTGCTACTTATACTCTAAGGAGTACCGACTGAACTTTTCCATCTGATGCGTTGTGTCTTCCTGTTAGAATGTGAACTCCTTCAGAACAGGGACTATCTGGTTCTTCTATCTGTATACCCAGTGCTTAATAAATGCTTTTTATTTTTGACGGGATTTAGAGAAGAAAGACACCTTGGAGATCATTGAATCCAGTTGCCTCATTTCAGAACCAAGGAAATTAAGATTAGATCTGTTTAGTGATCTAGCAAAGGGTACAAAGCTAGTTGGAAACAACAGCACAATCTGAACCAAGGTGCTCTCAATTCCAAGACACTAAAAACCAGAGGTTGGCTCATTATACTGCATTTTTTGTGAAACCAAAATAGTATTGCACATTATTAAGAATTGTTAAACTGTGCAATACTATTTTGGTTTCACAAAAGATGCAGTACAATGAGCCAACTTCTGGTTTTTAGTGTCTTTTTTTTTTGCAAGTGTGGAGGGCAAGAAGTAGTTGGGGAAGAAATTAGACAACTGTTTCCAAAACAAAAGATAATTTCTTCCAATTGCCTGAAATATGCATCTTGTTGTAAACAGCTCAGCTCCATGTTTAGAGGCGTGTTCATCTTTTGTTGCCAAAGAAGACCATGCCATCAGAGAAATAATGACATGACTTGCACTTGACTTTGTTTTGAGTGAGGGAGGACTGTGCAGGTCACCAGCCTCACTTCTCCTCCAGAGCCATCTGAATCCAGTGACCAGATATTCATCAGAATGATTGGAGATGATCCAGGGTGAGGCAATTGGGGTTAAGTGACTTGCCCCAAGTCACACAGCTAGTGAGAGTCAAGTGTCTGAGGTGAAATTTGAACCCAGGTCCTCCTGACTCCTGCACTGGTGCTCTATCCACTACACCACCTACCTGCCCCCATGTTTAGAGGTAACACTTTTCCAGCCCCTGTGGTAGCATTCAGTGGAAGAATCTATCTCAGAGAGAGCAAAGAGAGTCAAGGGACCTGATAAGCGGGCAAGGTATTGCAGATAGCAAGATGTTACTAGTACTTCTTTGTAACTGTCTTAGAAAAAAGTATCAGGAAATCAATCATCTTCAAGGATGTCAAAAGAAAGAAGAATGGGGAAGAAATGTCTCTGTGCAAAGGCCTTCTACCAAAATAAAAGCTGTATTCTGCCCACTCTGTAAACACTGTCCCTTACACAGGTGGGTGGTACCTTCTGAAATGGTTCATTTCCCTTCCCACTAAGGTTAAGTGACACTGCTACCCAAAAGGTTTTTATGATGCTTGAGGATCCTAAAAAGGAGAAGACCCTGAGGCACAACTGGTTGAGAACATTTCTCATGGCAAAGACCTGGGCAGGGAGAGAGCCCCTTCCCAAAATGTTGTGCAGTCTAAAATTAATCTGCCATCCTCAGCAAAATAGTAATTCTCTCCTCTGCTTATTTGTTCTGTCCCATGTCCTGAAATACTGTGAATTTTGAGAGAAGGTTTTCTACCAATAGTACTATACTAGTGGGAGACTCCCTTATCCAGCAATTATTACAGTAAAATCTTCAGCCAGAGAAGTTCCAAAATTTGAATTTTAATTAACTGATTATATCATCTTAGGGCTAACACTGATTTCAGAGAAAGGAGAGACAAATTTAGACACCCAGACAAAAGCCTCAGATTCCAAAGGAATTATCAGATGAGTAGTACCTGATTTCCTGTTATTTTTCCTCCATGGACTGCATTAACCAAAGAGGTTTATCTTGTCCCTTTTCTCTATCCTTGTCAAATTCAGATTCATAAAAGTCAAAGTACTGTTGGGTCACAACTGGAGTCAAGGTTTTACAGATACTTAATAAGCAGAGCTATAACTAGGAAGAGGTACCCGTGACTTTGCCAAGGGTACAAAATGAAAAGTGTATTTCCTCCTCAGAGTCGATCAACAGTATATTGGCTTCACAAGGCCTATGTCATATAAAAAAACCATGTAGTTCCCATCCATTTCCTGACCCACTACCAAGATCTCACTTGCCACCTCCACTGCTCACCTTTCTCCCAAGCGCTGTCTAGTGAAACTTCATCAGATCTGTGAGGACTATCTTCTACATGTCTGAATATGTCCCTGATGCCAAAATTACTAGTTCTACCTCTGCTTACAGAATTCAGCTATTCAATCAATTTGATAACACCAAATGTTATAAAAATCCAATTATTCTTTTTAAAGGCTTTTCCTCAAATCTCTTGCAACCAAAATAAAAACAGTCCTGCAAAGCTTGGGAATCAAACCTAAATCGAGAGAATAGCTTGACTGAACATATAGTTTAGTGTTCATACGAAACATTCCCTGCTGATCGCTGTAACTGGGGAAATGAAAGAAGGAAAGAAAAAAAGAAAAAGAAATGAGAAAAAAAAGAAGGAAGGAAGAAAAGAAGGAAGGAAGGAAGGAAGGAAGGAAGGAAGGAAGGAAGGAAGGAAGGAAGGAAGGAAGGAAGGAAGGAAGGAAGGAAGGAAGGAAGGAAGGGAGACAGACCACATTCAGGCCTAAGACCCAAGGAAGTAACTGTTCCACATGCCATGTTCCTTTGTGATATTTCTGTCTCCACTAAATCCAAAGCGTCTCAAGTTACATTATCTCAATTCTGCCAACAAGGCAAAAACCTAGGCCAGTGGCCTAACGCTAACCTGACAGACTTAAATAGCTCCAAATTTGTGAATTTTGACATAATTACTGATTTCCTCAACAGATTTAATACCTAAGTTTATCTTCACTTTAATCCAATTTCATGCCTAGAGCAGAACAAGCACAGCAGAGCGCTGTTCTTAACCTTCTGATATCATTAATTATTGCTACATTGGGAGTTACAGCATGGAACAAACAGGTTTTTAAATAGAAATCATTTGTCTCTCAGCAGGGAGACTCCACAGTTTTATTTCCTCCAACTCCAATCACTGCTCTTGAGTAATCTAGTTTCATGGTGCTTCTTCCCTCTGTGACCCCAGCCCATGCTAAAAATCTTCTCTCTCTGGTCCCTGGATCAGTCCAATTTGCCACCTGTAGCGAGAGGTGTCTATTTCCCCCCTTAATTGTTGAAGAAGATTTTCTTCAAGGAAAGGGCAGTCTTTCCCTGAGCTCTGGGCATTTGGTCAGGTTTCCTGGTGATTTTCTGCCAAAGGAAATCCCCTAACTCATTAAAAAAAAATAGATTAATTGACCGGTTCGGTAACAAGTCGCTCCAGGACCCAATAAACTTTACAAAGGGTACATTCCAATTACAACTGGGCTCAGCGGGATCCCGCTAAGTAAGCCAGCATAATCTTTCTCCAGCTCTGAGGAGTTTTTAACTTCTTTCCATTCATTTAACTCCTTTGCCTCGGTTTATGCAGCAAAGTCCTCTGCTGCCAAGCAGTTCCAGTCCCTACCACCCAAAGGCCTAGTGAAAGATCCGGAAGGACCATTGGGTTGCTGAGAGATGATCCCTTTATGCATTTTGGCTCAGCCCCTACAAGTTTACAGCATCCCTTTCAGTGGGATGTTTGGTCCCATCATCCAATAGGGAATCCTGCTGAGAAGGGAACATGAGTCCATGGAGTGCAAACATCTGTTGAAGCTGTCACATTGGTGTGCTGGCAGGCTACAGCTGGAGCTCACCCTTCTCACCAGGAGAAGGTCAACAGGGGAAGCCCGGACTTTGGTAACAAGCATGATTGCAAAAACAGCGAAGAAAAGTTAAAGCCAAGTCCTAAATAGGTAGGTTATGGTGATGGGGCAGCTCCCACAACTAAGATAAATCTGGATTTCTTCTTTTATTGAGTTCTTTCCCCACCAGATGAGCTAAATCCTCCTTTAAAAGGAGGTTGGAGGTAGAAATCCAGTAAGATCAAGTATCTATTCCTCTTTAAGGATACAAAAGAGACAAAGAGAAATGTTAAGATTAGAGGAAGGAATTCCAAATCAATTCCATTTCATTTAGTTAAACAAGCATTTATTAAACCACCTCTGTGTTTTCATTGTACGAAACGGTAAAGGATGAAATAAAAGTGGATGACAAGGAGCTTACAACTTAGCTGACTTTACTGAACCACATTTTTCACACTGTACATTTAAAGAGAAATAAATTATTATCCAGAAGTGAACTTAAAATTCAATCTGCCACAAATTTAAAGCAATCTAAATTTATCAGACCAAGTTTCCTTCCATCTTTTTTTACCTCTAACCCTACTTCCCTCAATAATGTCACATATTATTCAGTCCATACAGATTCATTCATTCCACAAAGAAGGCTCCTCTGTGCTAGACTCAGTAATCAGAAAATCCTATTGCTCAGCAGATGTTTTCCACCATGCTGAACCTGAGAATTTCCCTATGGCAACATGGTAGTATCTATACATTTTTACTTCATTTTAATTCAGAAGTTTGAATTTGTCTCTATTACCACACCTCCCCCAAAATAAATCTGTCCAAACCTACAATCTACAGTGGTACAGAACTTCAGGCATATGTTACTGACTGTTAGGCAGAGACTCTGAGAAATTCATTCTTCCTGGACACTGAATTGAAATTTACTGAATAAGTGATGACAAATTTTATGAGGCTGCTAAAGTATCCACCATAGCTCTTGGAGTACTTCACCCCCAAAATCTAGTTAAAGAAATGTTCTACCCAGGAGTGAGGAACATGCAACTTCGAGGCCACATGTGACCTTCTAGGTCCTTGGGTGCAGCCTTTTGACTAAGTCCAAATTTTATAGAGCAAATCCTTTTATTAAGGGGATTTGTTCTATGAAGCTTGGATTCAGTCAAAGGGCCACACTCGAGGACCCAGAGGGCCATATGTGGCCTCAAGGCTGCAGGTTTCCCACCCCTGTTAGACCCTCACACAGATGGTCATGGATTGGTGTGTAGAACAGACCACTAAAACAACGAATCAATTCAATGAATTATTATTTGATATTTTAAAAAATTGTTATTTGACATTTTAGAGGAAGAGAACACCCTGATTCACTAAACTCTTCATTTATCAATAATTATATTGGCCTGATATAGCCCGTGCTTCTTCCAAAAGTCTGGCCTATAAAGACCGAATCTAAATACAACTTATGATCATACTTAAACACCATAAGTAGAGAAGAGAACGAAGTCCAGACGGTAATGATTTTTTTAAAAAATAACATTCATATTTGAATTGAAATGCTTTAAAGATCCTCCATAGTAAATATATTTTATATGGTAATTATATGTTAATTTTTCAAGGTGCACTTAAATACTTTTTTCTTTCAAGAAGATCTCATTTTAAGAATATGTCCTATATTTGAAATAGGTCTATATTGAGACCAATATGATCTGGTATAGAAACAGCCCCAAATCTCTGACTTTTCAAGACTACTCTATTGTTTTCTAAGATATTCTAAATACTCATAAAAATATCTTCCATAGTGGGAGGTGTCTAAGAAAAACACATTAGTAAAATTGGATGGTATATACAGTACTAGTACCAACTACACTTTAAAATATTAATGTGCATTGTATGCCAGATTATTTTAAAAGTCTCAACCAGGCTTCTCTTTTGGCAGAAACAATTTTTGTGCCAGCAATTAGCTACACGTGCAAATATTTAACTGCTAGTTGATGGTTTTATCCCCCAAATGCAGTGGTTAATCAATTAGCCACCTGGCTTGCAGATCCAATTAAATATCTGCCTGTATCATAACTTGATCCAAGCCACCTTTTAAAAATCAGGGTCTTAACCTATTTCCATTAAGAAAGAGTGAACCGCTCTGGAAATAAAGTTGGGAGGTGGGGGGATCTTAAAAGTATATGTTTGAATTAAATATTCTTAATGTGATTCAAAGGAATAAAATGTCTAGTGCACACTTTAATCTCTACAACACATCACATTTTCCCTGGGGGAATTAGGAATAACTGAAATGACTCATGTCCATCAGGTCCATTCCTCAATCTTTGAGGGTTGTATTTGAGAGTTGTATTAAATAACTTACTTTACCAACCACAGCTGCTACTCAAACAAACACTTGCAATCATATTGCCTGAAGTCCCCATTTATTTTCACATTTGTTTTTATGGCGTAGTAGGGGAATAAGACCTGACTGTAAGGGTCTCATCCTGTTGCAGATTACATCCAAGGGGTGCCTGAGAATTAAATGCATCATTTATTTTCAATAATTGCACATTACATGCAAGAATTGGGCACTATCGGTAAACTCAATCACAGCATAGGATGGTGCAGTCTACCTTGTTTGCAAAGAATATTAAGTCTCATTATATATAATTTGTTCTGTAAGAAGTCACATGGCTGGAAATAGCCCAGGCTGTTTCAACCTCTGGTTTTATCAGTTATCCTGAACAGTAGATGACTAAAAGAAAAGAAAAATTACACCTCCAATCTGCCTTTCTCCACAAGCCTCCCTGTTCTTCTGAAAGGCATTTTCTGTACCAAATTTACCTTGTTCTTGTTTTCACAAGGTATGCTATTATATCTATCCTTTCAAAGGCCATACATCTCTCCTGGGAAATATTTCTAAATTAATATGACATTTTATCCTAAATTAGACTGAAAATGAGAGAATTCTGGAGAGATCATTTTGACACAGTTTGATATACAGTTAACACTGAAGAGCTGAAACATGATATTATCCTAGTATTTTACAGTAGATTTATCAAAGATCACTGAGGACAAAAATTATTCAAGAATGTCCAGGACATGTAGATTTCATGTTTCAAGTCACATAATGTACCCATTCTTCAAAATTCTTTGCACTCATTTAATCTAATTTTCAAAAAGAAAAATCTAATTGCTTCCCATGAGATAGCCCATAACAAATATGCTACAATATTAATATAGAAACACAAATAATTTTCAAAGTTGAAGGGACTTCAATTGTATTCTAGTGTGACCTGTACTTGAAAAAGAATCCCCTCTTTACATAAAACTGACAAGATGCCATCAAACTTTTGTTTGATGACATTCAATTATCTCCAGAGGCAAGCAGCTCATTCCACTTTGGAGCTACCATAATTATTAGGAGAAATGCCCTGGATCAAGCCTAAAGGTGTTTCTTTGCTACTTCCATACATTAATCCCAACTTTCAGGGCCAAGCAGATAAATCTAACACCTCTTCCCTATGACAGACCTTCAATTTCTAAAACACAGTTCCCCACTAAATTGGATCTGCCCCTAACTCTAGTTTAAATACCTCTAGTTCCTTCAACCAGTAATCATATGATGTGAACTCGAGTCTCTTCACCATCCTGGTTGTCTTCCTTTGAAAATTTCCAATTCATCAATGTCCTTTCCAAGAATGTGGTAGCCAGAACTGAATTTCGGTTGTTGTCTGACATGGCAGAGTATAGGTGAATTATATCCTCTTATGGTTTGTTTTGTTTTGTTTCTGATGCCTTAAAGAGATAGTTTTCTTGATTTATCATAAGACTATTGATTCATATTGAGTTTTAAGTCCACTACATATAGTGGTAACAAAAACCATAGAAAATAATAAAATAGGAAATAGTTTAGAAAATAACTGCATAATTTATAAAATAGCTGGAATCTAGTCTACAAATGAACACTTAAGTCCTATATAAAAACATATAAATTTTTTTAAACAAAAAATGACAAAAAACTGCAAGAATTGTAAATGTTCAGGCCTGGGCTGAACTAATATAGTAAAAGCTATGGTAGTACCTACTTAATTTACAAATAAGTAATATCTATACCAATCATATGACCAAGCGAGTCTTTTTTATACAACTAGGGAAAATAGTAACAGATGTCATATGGAGAAAGGAAAGGTCTTTAGAATCTCAATGAAAATAATGAAAAAGTAGGAACAAAAGGGAATAGCACTTGCAGGCCTCAAATTATATTATAAAACAGTTAAATATAGAAACTGATAATAATTTAAAATGTAAACATAAGTCACTGGAACAAACTTAATAAAGATTGATCAGAAATAATTGAAATCAGCAAACCAGTGTTTGATAAACCTGAAATCAAAAAACATAGTGAAAAATATTCCCTATTTGACAAGAATTGCTAGGAAAACTGGAAAGTAGTTTGGCAGAAATTAGGTTTGACCAACACTTTATGTCAAATTCCACAATAAGATCAAAATGGATACATGAACTAAATATTGAAGATCATACTTTTAAAAAATTATAGAATACCAAATCAGGTGCCTTTTCTAGTTATATAGCTAAAGGGAAAATTCTTAAACAAAAGATAAAGGCAATAAAAGAAGATAAAATAGAGAATGTGAGTAGAAATGATTTTGCACCAATAAAAATCACACAACTAGAATAAGAAGGGAAAGAAATACTTAGCAAATATTTTTTAAAAAGAGTCAGATATCCAACATATTTATGGAATACAAATATATGATACCAAAATGCATTCCACACATATAACAGAACATGAACAAACAATTCTCAAAAAAAGAATACCAAAATATTAGCAACCATATGAAAGATTGCTCCAAACTGCTAATAATAAGAAAATCAAAAACTCCATGGTTTTACTTATCAGATTAACAAAGATGACAAGAGACAGGAACAGTCAATATTGGAAAGATTTTGAAAAGACAGGTATACCAATGGCATAGTGCATGGAACATAGTAGGCATTTAAGCTTATTGATTGGTTGTTTGGTATCCTATCAATGGAGCCACTAATGAGTCATTCTGGAAAGCAGGCAATCTGTATGCTGAGGAGGTGCTCCGTACCCTTGACCTAGGGACTCCACTTCTAGAAATGTACTCCGAGAAAGTTAAACACAGAAAAGAAGGTTCTATACCTTTCAAAATATTTGTAGCAGCACTTTTGTAATAGCTGAGAAATGAAAACAACATAAAAAATATCAATAATGGAATGGCTAAACAAGTTATAGTATATAAAGTTGGCTTCTTTCCTCATCTGTGAAATGTGAATGATTTTAAGTTCATAGTTTTTGTGTGGTTTAAATGAGATGATGTTTATTAAGTTTATCACAAACTACAAAGCACGATCCATAACCTAAGTTTCCAGTCAAGTCTGAATCATTTTGCTTGAGAATCTCCTAAATGACAGGAAAAAAATAATGAGGAGCTTTAGCACAAGTGCTTTAGATAAGAGAGACATTCTTGATTGTTCTTCAAGGAAGATTCATTCTTCCATACTCTCTAAAGGACTAACTCCAGAGAACAAAAGAGAAAGGTTCTCTTGCAGAAATGTAGAGAAAACCCATCCTTGATTTCCAGCTTTCCCTATAAAGACTTCAAGGTATCTTCACTTGGGTAAAATCAAGACTACTCTCTTTGTTGAATGACATTTCATCTCATTCACATCTAAAGAACTAGCATGCAATTGGGAATTTTATTGTACATTTTATTCTCTATAACTTCCCTAACTTCTGTTTGCTATCTTCTTAAATAAATTAGTTTGCTCACTCTGTAAGATTTTCAATGTTTTTTTATGTAACTGGCATTTTTTATAAAGGGATAAAGTCAGATAGTTTAAGTCTGGGTACCTTCACCCTTTAAGTAATAGCCAGGAAAGCAGCTTTTTTTTCCCAGAGCCAATAATTCCCCTAGACCAGAAATATTTAGAAGAGCAAATGGACATAACTGTAATCCTATACTCTTCTCTCAGAGACTGGAGTCCAAAGCAGGCAGCCTTATGGTACCTTTCCCTGCTCTCTTCAATGCAGGAATCAAAGTTTTCCTTGGAGAGAGGTGGATGAGATTCCAAAGATATATATCAATAAATCTAGACAACAAAATATATTTAGTTAATTCATGTCAACATGTACATAGCCTACATGGACAACAAATCAGGTGGGAAACTGTGTTGTTTCTCGATACAGAGAATTTACTTTTCTACAATAACCAGAGGATCCTAATAGAACCACCAGACTTAGAACTTAAGAAATGTGTATTATCGTCCTGCTCCACTAGCTCCTGCTAGACCAACCAAGTGTAATTCTTCACATTCAAATCTTAAACATCTGTTTGATTTCCATTTATACTTGCTATCTCTTTGATTTTCCTCTCTATCACTTTTTCCTAAAAAGGAGTCCCTCATCTCAAGGAGCTTAAAATCTATTTGGGAAGCAAACACATAGTATCCCAAAAGCCTTACTGCAGTTTTAAGCCTTAATATATTAAATAAAGCTATTAAGTGTTTAATTGTTTAAAATTGCACCAACACTATTGGGACAACCTGAATATGGGCATAAATAATGAATACAAAATAAATAAAATGCAATTTGTGGGGAGGAAATATTAGAATTTGGGGGAGAGATCAAGAAAGGTTTCATGCAGAAGGCTGTACTTAAGCTGATACTTGGAGGAACCTAGGGATTGTAGGATGTACAGGTGTGGAAGGTGCACATTCCAGGCATTTGAGACAACTAGTGTAAAATCACAGGGATGATAGATGGAAAAGTGTCAGACCAGTATGACTGGGTGGCAGAGTCCATGAAAGAGAATACCACATAAAGTAGGAAAGGCAGATTGGGGCCAGGTTATAAAGAACTTGAATGACAAATAGAGTTGATATTTGATCCTAGAAGTGATAAGGAACCACTCAAATATATTGAGTAAGGAAAATTTACACTTTAGTAAATTCATTTTGGATTAGGAGTCTTTCAAAACTGGCCAGGAAAGAGGTGATAAAGCCCTCCCCAAGGGTAACAGTTATATGAATTTAGAGAAGTGAACATATGGGAGAAAGGTTAAGGTAGAATTAAGACTTGATGTCTGACTGGAGGTATGGAATGAGTGAAAGTGAGAAATCAAGGCTGACTCCAAAGTTACTAACCCAAGGAATGGGAAGTCGGAGCCCTCAGCAAAAATCAAGAATTCTCATTCTTGCTTTAACTTTGACGTAAGCCCAAAACTTCAACATGCTTCTTTCTCTTATTCCCATGGAGTCTGCTCCTGCCAGAATATATGCAATTATGTAAAAACCATTGGCAATCTCAGAAGATAACTTACAGCATCCCAAGACACCCATGTACTTAATTCACAGTTTGTGAATCAAGCTAAACAAACAACTGAGGCTACAAACGATCCAATGGAAAAATCTCTACTTACTTGGAAACTAGTAATGTGGAAGAAACAATAATTACATAATGATAGATCCATGCTAAATTGGTTATTAATTTTTTTAATGTCAAAAAAGGCCCAGTGTTCGGGACTTAATCTTTTCCAGCAAGAGCCCAGCTTTAATGTGTTAAACTTGTCTAACCAGTCTTGAATGAAATATCCATGACTTCCCTCTTTTAGAGAAGAGCTCGTGAAAATAGACTATCTTTCATTGAAGAAAGAGATGATTCTCTGATATTTTCATTATGTTGGAACCCATCTTATAACTAAGACACTCCTATTTCCAATAACTTTCACAAGGACCCAGATCAGAAAATATGAAGCTGATTTAGTTGATAATCCCAACTTTTTAACTAGCAACTAGATTGTAAAATGGATAGAGCATTGGGCATGAAGTCAGAAAGACCTGAGTTCAAATCTAGTCTCAGACACCTACTAGCTGTGTGATCTTAGGTAAGTTTCTTAATTTCTGTCTATCTCAATTTCATTAACTGTAAATGAGACTAGCACCTACTTCTCAAGGTTGCTGTGAGGACTGAATGAGTTCATATTTGTAAAAAGTGCTTAGCACAGTGCCTAGTACATAGAAGGTGTTATGTAAATATTTATCCCTTCCCCTTATTCCTTCTTCAATTATAAAATGAAAATAATAACAACATTCACTTCCAAGGGTTGTTAGGATCAAGTGAGATAATATTGGTAAAATGATTCACATATTGTCACAGTATATTACCTCTAAAAAATCTTGAATTAAAAATAGAAGTAAAATCAAAAACTAACACTCTTGATGTGAGCCACAAGGACCTGCATGGCAGGACACTGTAAGACAAAAATAATAGTGATCAGTAACATAAGAATTATTCCTTTCCAGATGGGGTCTGAGATTAGCGTTGGTAGAGGTAAAGTAAGTGAGGAGAAAGACTTTTGTATTTATCTTTGTGTCTCTAATTCTTACTCTAAGTAGAAACTTAGTGTTTCACTTACACTTAGTAGAAACTTAATAAATGTTTCTTAACTGATTGCCAGTTTGACTGGAGACAATTACAAGGAGACGTAGCAAGTGATGGGTTGTAGATTGAAACAATGTTGAAGTAAAGGAATCGAGTGATCCTAGAAATAAGATGTTCAATCTTCACTGAGATCTTCAGCTACTACTTTGTCCAAGGGAACACTCTGAGAGCAGAGAAGTGACCCCTCACTTCCTCTGTCAGGAATGAGGTTTTAAAGAATTTGTTTCCAAGACGGTTCATGGTGGAAGTGGAGGAAAGGATTTGAGGGTAGAAGAATACTGTATTCCACTCAGGGAGGTGTGTTGATATGATTTTCATGGCCTTATTATTGTGCACATCTGATTAAATGTTTACTGTTTATTAAATTTTAAAAAAATAAAGTCCCTTCTTCCCAGAACAATTTATGTAAGGGAAAGATAGGTGAAAAAGAGGTGGTAAACTGGGTGGATTTAGTGTGACAGATGGTTTCATTAAAGCAACCGAGCAAAGTTTTTTGGACTTTCTTCAGACTTACCCATTTCATAACAATTTTTACCATATTTATGTTGACTTAATTGTATTTATGGATACATACATAGATATATATAGATATACACACATACATGTAAATGTATATATACACACATCTATGCTTGCACATATATATGTAGATATATTTTTAAATTTCATTCTCAAATCCCACTTGCCCTGCTTTGGTAGCTTAAAAAATGTGAGAGGTCAAAGAAAATATAGGCCAATGAAAATAACATTGAAACAAGAAATTAATTGCAGAGAATGTTTAATATGACAGGGGACTACATAAAATCCTATTATATTTCTTCTCTACATTACTCAGTAGTCTGTACTATAACTATACTCAAAGGCCAGGGCAGTCTCCTAGGGTACGTTGCTACATTAGTTTGACATTTCTGGCTCCAATTAACCTTACATTTCAGCTATTTTCTAGTTTTTTTAAAAAAATTGTGATAAGGTTATGTTTTTCTATTAGTGTTTCAACTGCTTATACACATAGACCTAGTATAGAAAACTGAGGCCAACTTCAGATCATTCTAAGAGTATTATTATATTATAGAGTTTGCCCATCCATGGGTGAAAAGATGGAGAAAAAACAAAAATTGATCAGAGTACTATCTAATAATAGAAGTGGTATTAGTTTCATTAAATTTCAATGAAATAATTTGATAGAATGCTTCAGAATCCTGTAAGCTCAAACCATATAATAGAGAATCAAGGCAATGATCCAAATCTTATAATCAATCTCTTCCTGAACGCCAAAACGATCCATTTGCCATACCTGGTGCTACTAGTGTTTTGAAAAGTACAAAAAATGGTAACATGAATCAGTTCCTCTTCTCCTACTGCACCAATGCTTGTTTCACGTGGCTGCCAAGCCCAGGTAAAGATAAAGTTTGGGGGAGGGACAAAGAACGAGAAGTAGTAGAATGGAGTTATCTCTGTAATTCATCTTTTGATGACCCCCGGCCTTTAAATAGGAGCTGTAAATGATGTGGTCAATGCCTCATCTGCTAAGTGGACAGCCAATAAAGAGAAGGCTCGTTGGAGGCTGAGTCAGAGAACGAGTCATGTAAGTATCAGGAGGTAGAAAGAAAGAGGAAAAGTATTGGGAAGCTGTCACCAAAGCAATGTTTTACAAAAAATTAGTCTTATAGCTATGTATAGGATGGCTTGAATTGGAAAGATTAGAAGCAGGGCAACTAATTAGAAGATCACTATAAAATTCCCGAAAAGTATCCTAAGGTCCTCTTGGCCAAGAAAGTAGTGATGAAAGAGAAAGAGTGAGACAATACTTGAAACTATCTTTTGTTAAAGTACTTAAATTCACTTATAGTTTGGAGAAAGTATAGTACATGATGAGACTTAAATAAGTTTAATCTGCTAATATTATTCAATCCTGAGATGAATTTGAACAGTTATTTTGAAAATGCTTTTTACCAACTGAACATCCTCCCTTGCCTCCCCCTAAAATTCATTTGTATGTCTCTATACAACTTTATTCTCTACTATACAAGAAAGGCATCCCAACAGTTCCCACAAGTCTTTCAAAGTTGAAGTTTAGTTTTAATTTAACAGAATTCTGTTGATGTTTTATTTACATCTCCCTAATATAAAAACATTTCCTATAAATATGTGTGACTGGAAAAGGAGAGGCCATGCATATACTAAAAGTAGGGATGGAGAAACCAAAAAGGCCTAGCACTCTACTGATACCCAAGATAACTCGAGGGATGTCCCTAACATCCCTGAAGAGTTGTAGGAATTAATTAAGTTTCAATCTGCATCACTGGAGGGAGTGCCCATATCAATTAGACCATGGATCAAAGATAGGTGTTTTAATTCTTATTGGCTTTGTACAGAGACCTTCCTTTGTAGACTATCGTCATTTTTACTGAATAATTTTGATTATTTTTCTCTCTAATTCTTAAGGGTCATAGTTTGATATTTTAAACATAGGGCTTCATTTTTAAATGTTTGCTACAAAGTCAGATGCTCACATCTTTACATAAACATTGCCCTTTCACTGGAAATATCTCACATTTAACTCAATGATGGATTTATCTGGCAAGTGGAAAAAAATTTTTCCAGATTTTTATAAGCACAAAATGAATAAAAAGATGTTTTTCACACTTCAAGCAAAATGTTCAGATGCTTTGTTTTAAAATATCTTGCATGGCGTGAACTAAGCTATCAACATCCAGCGCAGTTTTTCCAAGTTTGAGACAAATTGGTTGAGAAGAAAAGCTATTTGAAAGGGGCCAGAATAGCATGTCACACATGTGCAGTGCATCAAGTTGCTAATTGATTGAAGTGTAGGCTATGTGGTCATTCACACCAAAGTATGCATCTGGAGCTCATATCAATGGAGGAACCCACCTACATTTATTTCTGTTATTAGACACTCCAGGAAAGATCCATGTGTATTTAACTGAAATGTGTGATACCATATGTTTCTTAGACTACCTTGGGAAAGGTTTTTATTCACTCACTTAAATTATAGGCTTTATGTGAAAAATGTTGGAGAAATACCTGATTGAATAGAGTTTTCTTCTTTCCTCTATTTAAAAAAAAAATAGAAAATGTGATCCTGGAAAATATAAAATTTAGACCATTAAATTTTTTCATCAAAAAGTCAGTATCATCAAAATAAATTTTTATACAAACCATAGACCCTGTAAGAGTAAGGAGTCAATACTTGTACAAAAATATTTGTAGTAGCTCTTTTTGTGGTAGCAAAGAATTGGAATTTAAGGGGATACCCATAAATTGGGGGAATGGTTGAACAAGGTATATGAAATGTAATGGAATACTTTTGTGCCATAAGAAATAATGAGCAGGGGACTTCAGAAAAACCTGGAAAGACTAACATGAACTGATGTGAACTAAGTGAAATGAGCAAAACTGGGTGAACATTGTACCCAGTAACATCAACATTGTGCAATGATCGAGTTTGATTATACTTGGCTCTTCTGAGCAATACGATGATCTAAGACAATTCCAAAGAACTTATGATGAAAAATGCTATCCACATTCAGAGAAAGGTCTGTAGAGTCTGAACGCAGATTGAATCATACTATTTTCTCTCTTTTTTTTGTTTTTTCTTTCTCATGGTTTCTCCCTTTTGTTCTGATTCATCTTTGACAGCATGACTAAAGTGGAAATATGTTTAATATATTTGCACATATATAGCCTATATCAGATTGCTTGCCATCTTGAGAGGGGAGAGAGAAAAAAATTTGGAACTCAAAATCTTACAAAAGTGAATGTTGAAAACTAAAAATAAAAAAAAAATTTAGAAGAGTAAGGAGTCAAATGTAGCAACTGTGATAGGATTTCATTGTATTCTTATAAATGAACATAGAGAAGATTTCATATTTATATTTATGGTACTTAGTAATACAATTGAGATATTTATATGTCTTACATAAATATTTTTTCACTTTGAGAGACAAATGTAATAATTCAGCACCACTGAAAACAAGTTATGTATAGAGAATGCCCCAAATGCAAAGGCTAGAGACAAAGAAAAAAAAGGTAGGTGTGGGTGGAGGGTTGCCAATCAAGTAAGCATCTTAGGAAGCTTATTTATGGAATTAAGTATGACACTGAAGGAGTTGAGTGGAAAAAGCGGTCTATATTTATATGTGTGTGTTTGTATGTAAATATATATGTATACATATACACACATGTATATTGTGCATTGGTGTATATATATATGCACTTATGTAATATAATGCATTCTAATATACATCTATTTAATGTGTTCATATACATGCATACATATATGTAACTTGGGTCTCTCTGAGCATGCCGTTCTAACACAGAAAGGTTTTTTTGAGCATGGCCAGTTTGCCTAACATGGATTCCACTGTGTTCCCTACCATATGGGTGGAAATAGCTTCCTCTAATTGACTGCTTGCATCTTAAAAACTGGACAGACAGGCAGTCATCCTCTGTTCACCTAGACTTTTTAAGTGTCTCCAATCTGGTGTGCCCAGCGTGGACTCAATGAACTCAGCATGTAAAAGGTAAAAGACTAGCCTTCTCCTGTTACTTTTCTTTTACCCAGTTTGAAGAAATGGCCCTGATGTCTTTTTTGCACTTTTCGTCCTGTTTGAGGTGCTAGAGGTGATCCTCACAGGACTTGGAGTTCAAGCCATAGAGATATTGCAGAGGAGTAATGCAATCAGGCATCCCAGAATGGAAGCCCTGAGAAGCCAGGGTGCCTGGAACTTGAGCCCAAGGAAGGTTTTGGACTTGAAATTGGGACCATGCTCTATGGGAACAGAGCCAAACTATGAACCTAGTTCCATTGTCTTCCCTAGGAACTGAGGTGGTACAAGGTAGGAGGGAGTGTGTACAATGCCCCTCATATTTTGACAGAATAAGTTTATACATTTGTGATTCTACTTTTGAAAGTAAGTATATCTGTTACATGTAAGACCTTGTTTGGGATAAAGTGGGCCCTGTGCTTTTGAAGGGACCTCTGAAAAGGTTCTCTGCCCAAGACTTTTGATTATATATACCTTAGACTGCAAGATCCAAGAGAAATTTGGCATTTTCTTTAGACCACAAATATATAGTTGTTTGTTTTTTCCAGTAAGTATTTCCTCACAAGGTAGCTCCACTAGTATATTTTGAAAAATTTTCATCTGTTGATTGCTTGGATGTTTAAAATTGATATTTTGGATTCTTAAATTCTGTATAAGCATTGGTATAGTGATATGTCCCATATTATTTTGAATCTATACAAGTACAAATATTAAGTTTATCATGAGAAATTTGGAATCACCAGATTCTCCTAACAAAAATGTCCATAACGTTCTTCTTGCATTTAAGCCAACCCAGACTGTTTGCTTTTTGTGAAAGCAAAATGACCTATAACTTCTTGGGTGAGGATGTTTATGCCTAAAAGCCACAGGTAGCTGATATTCTTTGCAATGTCTCTAACTGAACCAATTTTTCTTCTGGTTCTGATAGGCAATTCCATTTGGTTTGCTCTGACAATATCAAGGATCTCTGGGGAAATTATGAGTGCCCTTTGGATTAAGGAACTCAATAAAATTGCCTAGATTTCTTTGGAGATTGCCTATGCTAGAAAGAGAGGATTAGAGAATTTTAGCATTCCCTGTATAAAAAGAAATACTTTTTTCTTCATTGTGCCTTGTGTAGAAAGGGATATTTTTGTGTAGACCCTATCTGGATGGCCTTACTCACTGAGGAAATCATTGAACATCCAGGACAATTTTGCTTATTTGAAAAAGAGGTAGTGCAAATCCCTATGGAACAGTTCCTATAGATTGGAAAGCTCATTGTGGACCAAGTTTCTGTTTAAGACAGAAGCCAATTGTCTTTTTTTTCCTTTTGCTTGTGAGTTTAGAAAGACCCTATAAAACTAATAAGGCTAAGCAAGCAGAACTATTTGGCAGGCTTTTAAAAATGTTTGTTATTTTGGTGGCTTATTTGGGGGACTTGGAAATGCTCCCTGTTCTGTGAATCTGTAAAACTTTGGATTGTAGATAATCCATTTTCATCTGTACATGTGAGGTTGCATATGATATTTGAGATTTTACTGTATAGTACCAGGAACGGAAATTGCTTAAGCTTCCTCAGAGACCATACGGAACTGTTCGGAATTTTAGATAGGAAAAAAGAAAGAGAGGAAGGAATGGGAGGGAATGGAAAGAAAGAGGGAAGGAAGGAAGAGGGAGACAGGAAAGAAGGAAAGGAAGGAAAGAAGGGAAAAAAAGGAAGGAAGGAAGGAAAAAAGGAAGGAAAGAAGAAAGAAGCCAGTTAGGAAGCCATTGCAACAGTCTAGGAGAGAGAACTTGGAATAGTAGAAGAACTAAGATAGTAGCTGAGTTTGATGAATTTTTTTAATGGAAATTTTGATTCTTTACTACATATCACTTGTTTGGAACTCATTAAAACTTCTTATCATTCAGTAATGTACTACCCAAGAGGCAGTATATAACTGTAGAACAACCATTATACATTTGCATTTTAAAATCTTTCCACATTTACTTTAAATATGTTTTTCAGTGCTATGGTCTGGCAAGCTAAAATCCCTACAATTCCAAGTCTTTTTCCACAAGTTGCTTCTATCCAATCCTAAACGTTATAAATGTGTGATGAGAATAAGTTACAAATGGATGATAAATGAACCAATTTTTTGTATTTTTAAAAATCCCTATTCAATTGCAATCCCTATTTTTAAAATTTTGTTACAATACTAGTTAATGTTTATCCTTAGCTATTTTAATAAAAGTTCTACATTCAAATGTACTTGGCCCTCCAGTGTGTGTGTGTGTGTGTGTGTGTGTGTGTGTGTGTGTGTGTGTGTGTGTGTGATGTTTATTGGAGGAATTCAACCAGAGAGATGAAGGCAGTCTTACTATGATACAGTAGAATTAGAATGGAGTCAGAGAAACTGAGTTCAAATTCCACCCCTAGTATTTATCACTTGTATGTCCCTGAGTTATTTGATTTCCCTGGCTCTCAGTTTGCTTATCTGTATAAAGGAGGTGATTGAATTGGATGGTCACTTCGTCTGGACACCATCTGAGGTTCCTTGCAGCTCTTGATCTATGACCCAAAACTTTGTCCTTGGTACTTAGCTTTTATGCTGGTTCAGATGCAGTGAAATGACCAGAGTTACAAGGACTTTCTGACCCTAAGTCATTTATAGTTCCAAGATGGGAATTCTGCCCTTAAAAAATAAAAAGTAGTTAAAAATATTCAAAGTCCGTGTAGGTATTTACTTGTGTATTTGTTCTCTGTTTCAAAGAGCTTGGTACCCAGAGTGAAAACTCTCCTTCTGGAAAAGAAATACCTAACATAACCTATCTCTAACAATTGATAAACTGTCCTTATAGGGGAGAAAATGGAATAGAGGGTTTTTCTAGTCCTTCAATTATATGTGAGGGTTCTGTCTTTCTTGAAAAGCTACAGCTTAATTCTCTGGGCTTTAAACTAAAGTAGAGATGGCAAAGCCCACTCTTTATATTCTGGAGAACACATCTGTGGGCAACCACAGAACTAGCAGAGTACCATCCAACAGTATCGATGTGAAAACAATAGAGTGTAATATCTGGAAGAAACTACACCCCATATTTGTACGTCTGAGAGAGACATTATTACTAGCAGAGATAAAGTCCCATTCTACACTAGTTGGGAGCAACATGATGACCTTACCAGAAGTCAATAGCCCTGTAGCATCAGAGATACAAATTGACTTTCTTTGCATACTTCTTAGCTATATTTGTTTTCAACATGTGTATGTCTCCTCACATTTTCCCAGGTATCTCCACTCTTTGTACTGATGGCATGTGCCAAGAGTAAACCCAAGGATTATGGAGAAAGTGTTCTATTTCTACATTTCCTTCTGTATGGTTTCATTAAATGTCTTTGCATTGAACTAATTGTGTCCTCTGACCAACCTATAAAGTAGACACATCCATGGGAACTACTGAATTATAGTTTTGAACAGATCCATGGTCACAAAGGTAGTATTTTTTTTTCTGGGCAGACCTACGTATGAATGTCCCAGGTGCTCTATACAAAATAATCACAACATAGTGGAAAATTATATTAGTCTCCTTATTTCAGTTAAACACACTTACCAGAAGCCTCACTATTCAAATATTGAAGCCATAAGCACTCACAACCATGTCGGAGTGCAATTGCCATTAGGCAAAGTCACTAGCAGAAAATAAGCAATATCCCAAATGCTAGCCTGGAAGACTAGAATTTTCAAATGATGGCAAACATCACAGAAGATAAGAATTATAGCTATGTTCTTCTACCTATTTGTTGTTCCTTAAGACCTCAAAGCAAACTGCTGCATAATCATTTCTAGCAATTAGCATTGTAAACATTGCATGTGGTACTCTTTTCCCCAGAGAGGTTACTGGAATATCATTTATTTATTGAAATGCTGAAAAGTTGCCTTTGGCTGTGAAATTACACAAAGGCAGAAATTTAGATGGGGTCTTTTTACTTTCATTAATATAAAATAAATTATCTATTTTCCAGGAGTAAGGGTCAAGAACTATGTTTTACATAATTAAATCTCCTAAATTTCAAATTATCTCTTCAGATCCCTAAACCAGAAAACACCTTCACGAACATTTGAACATTAATTGCCCATAATACTACAGCTGTCTCTCCCATGATCAACAAACCTGTGATGTTTAAATTTATCCTAAAGTACAGGGAAACATTTAGCCAATACTAATTTTCTCCTCTTTTTTTTTTAGCGAGGTTCACTCAAAGGTCAAAACATATAAAGGCCCTACTGGCAATTATCTAATATCTGAATTAAACTGGACAAGCCTTTGCCAGAAACTCTCTTCATAGTTTATTTCCTCCACCAATTCCCTATCCCAATACCATTAAACCATTTAAATGTAAGTAGATAAAGATATATGACAAATTGTGATCAATACTTTAAATGCTATCAAGGAAAGTTCTCCTTTTAAAAAAAAAAGATAGCAAGTATTATAAAAGCTTCAACACCCTTTAGATTTCTAGATTCATTTATCTGGAAGACAAATGTCTCTAGTGATGAAAATACAGTGATTTAATGTTTTCTTTGGTATACAGACCTAGTAATGGTATTGCTTGCTGGATCAGAGGGTATGCATGGTTTCACAGCTGTTTGGGCATAGTTGTAAATTTCTCTACAGAATGGTTGAATCTATTTACCATTTTACCAACAGTACATTAGTTTCTCAATTTTCCCACATTCCCTCCAACATTTGTCATTTTCCTTTACTGTCCTATTAGCCAATCTAAGAGGTGTGGGATGATAGCTCAGAGTTGTTTTAGTTTGCATTTCTCTAATTAATAATGATTTAGATCATTTTTTTCATATGACTATAGATAGTTATGATGACTCCATCTGAAAACTGCCTACTCATATCATTTGATACGGTGTCATTTTCTTCAGTATTATTTTGCATCTCCTTTACCAAGCCATTGAATCATTTTTCATGATTTTCTTGCATCACTCTCATTCTGCTTCCCAATTTTTCCTCTGCCTCTCTTTCTTGATTTTTAAAATACTTTTTGAGCTCTTCCGTGGCCTGAGACCAATTCATATTTTTCTTTGAGGTTTTGGATGTAGCAGTTTTGACTTTGTTTTTTTTTCTTCTAAGTTTGTATTTTGATCATCTCTGTCACCATAATAACTGTCTGGTCTGGATCTTTGAGTGTGGTTTGCTCATTTTTCCAACCTATTTCTTGACTTTTCTCTCTATGCTGAAGTGAGATTTTGCTTCTGGAGTGGAGAGGGCACTGTCCTAAGCCTCAGATTATTTTTGTGCAGCTCTTTTCCGTAATAATTCTGGGGACCTGTAAGTTTTCTGTTCTTCCAAGGGGGTATGATCTAGGAAAAGGTGTGCTTACTACTCTCCTGGCCTATGCTCTGGTCTGTGAATGACCAGAAGCATTCTTTTCTAGCCTCAAACTGTGACGTGTCCCAATCCCCTGGGGCTTCAAGCTCTGATGTGCTAGCGCTCCTCCTCACCTTGGGACTAAGACCCAGTATTCAAGTTTGGGCATTGTAACAGAAAGTTGCCCCCCCTCACTCAATGCCAGCAAAAGGATTCCTGTAACCTCCTTCCAACCAGTTGGGTCTTCCCTCCTTAGCATCTGTGGGCTGAGAGTTCTGGAAACTGCCACTGCTGCCACTGATTCAGTCACCTCCAGGGCTTATATATTGGTTTACTGGGGCCAGCCTGTGCTGGACTGCGCGCCACTCTCACCTTAGTGCAACAGACCTTTTCTTGTCAAATATCTAAGTTGTCTTGGACTGGAAGATTATTTCACTCCAAATTTTTGTGGATTTCAGAATCCACAATACACTTCAGAATTTATTTTGAGGTATTATTTAAAGTTGTTTGGAAAGAAGGGAGAGCTCAAGTGAGTCCCTGTCTTTATGCTGCCATCTTGGCTCCACCCCACCCCCCACAATGTTTTCCAATAGTATACTGAAGGGTGAACTCAAGAAACAAAGAAGAAGAAATATGGATAAATAATAGGAAATCTACACTAAAGGAGAATCAAAGATAGTAACATTGTGTTGTCACCTTTTTTCATTTTTTTCTTTGTGGAGTGATGCAAAATGACCATCCAAACACAAATGAAAAAAGAGAGAAAGGGAGAAAGAGGAATAGTGCAGGGAAGAAGAGAAAGAAAGGGGGAGGGGGAAATAGACAAGAGAGAGAAGACAGAGAAGTAGGAGGGAAGGAAAGTGATGAAAGGGAAGGGAAGGGAAGATGTAGGAAGAATAAAAGGAAGAAGGAAAAGAGAAAAGGGAGAGAGAAGTAAAAAAAAGGGACAAAAAAGAAAGACTCTAGAAAGAAAATAGAGTGTATTAAATTTTCCCAGGAAATATTTCACAAATGTCCTTTTATGTAATCTAAGAATTTGGAAAAGCAAAAACCAGGAAGTCAATTATTCAACTGTGTTTTGTAAGAACCTCCTGCAAAATAACCTGTTGAGGTATTGTGGATACAAAGAAAACAAAAAAATGTAGAAAACCTCTCCTCAAGGAAGATACTTTTGTCTTTGAATTCACAAAGTCACATCCATGTAGGAATTTCAAAGTTCTTAGCAATTAAATTGTGGAGAACCAACTTTCACTCAATAGTAGTGATGGAGATAGGTTAAGTGATTTGAGATGCAAATGGGAATAGAATATCCCACTTGATTTCAATCTCTTTATCTTAATATAAAGAGATTTTCTTTCACATTGGGTCCACCCACCCATTGACAGAATCTCTCTAGAGCTATTCTGACTGGACCTACGGATCAAAGACATAACCCTGCTGGATGATTGGTACAGTTTATGCTTCTGGGTCACTGGCAAATGCCGTATCTATCAATGCACCAGAGATCTTCAGGTTCAATTAAAAAGTACAACTTGACTGATTTGAAAATGATTCTGCTGCCAAGTATCTAAGCACTGCCTCAATCAATGACAAAACAGAAAGACATGTTGCCAGCACTTTTAATTCAAAATCTCTTGACTGATGAAAACTCATAATAGTTTTAAAGGTCAAATATAAACTCTTTGATTGGACATTTAAAGCTCTTTGTGACCTGCATGCTCCTTATCTTTCCATTTGTATATATTACTACCATCTATTAACTCTGCACTTAAGTTATATTGTGGAGTAAGAACTCACAATGATTGGAAGAATATAAAGAAAATATAAAAAAGATTATAAGTAGTTATATGTCATCCAGACTAATAAGTGAAATGGATAACGATCCACAAAAATATAAAATGCAAAAGTCAACAAGCAATCTGAAATATCTTATCTCAAAAACAGAAATTGAGCAAGACGTAAATGAAGTGTAAAAGATAAAAGAACTCCCTGGCTCAAACTATAAACTGTTCTCAGAAATGAAGAATATAAACACCTGATCAAGTTCTTTCTATGAGATCTTTATTTAATATGATCAAAGCAATTTCTAAAACTAAGGGCTAACATTATTTATAAAGAAGAAAACCATTCTCTCCACTATTATTTGATAAAATACTAGAAATGATAACTATCATAATAGGGTCAGAAAAAATTAAAGAAATGAACATTGGAAAAGCAGAGGACAAATGATCTCTACAGGAGGGTTATATACTATTTTATATAAAAACTTTAAAATATTGGAAAATCAAGACAATCAAGAATTTTAGTATAACAGCAGAGTAGAATATAAGTACACAAATCTCATCAAAGTCAGTATAATCTCCTTTCTGTGCGTAAATAACAAAACCTGGAGATAAATGCCATTTAAATGGTATACTTGGAATATCTGAAAGTTAAGCTACCAATACTCAAGTGAAAAGGATAAATACAATGACAAAACAATTTTCACAAAAATAAAGAAAAACCTAAATAACTTGAGTGCTATTTGGTTTTGGTGATTCCACACCTGTATCACAAATGATATTACTCTACAGATTTAGTGCTACACCAATCAAATTTCCAAGAAGATATTTTACAAAATTAGATAAAATAGCTTTAAAAATCATAAGGATAAAAGAATAAAAGATTATGAAGGGAAATAATGAAAAAAGAAGTGGAGGTTCAGTGTTAAATTATTTCAAATGATACTACAAAGTACTAATGACTCAAACTTTCTAGTTGTTCACTGGTTTCAGTCACATCTGACTCTTTGTGACCCCACTTGGGGTTTTCTTTGCAAAGATACTAGAAAGGTTTACCATTTTCTTCTCTAGCCCATTTTACAGATCAGGAAAGTGAAGCAATCAGGGTTAAATAATTTGCCATGGATCACCCAACTAGTAAGTATCTGAGATCAAATTTGAACTCAGAAATATGAGCCATCCTGATTCCAGATCCAGCACTGTGTCACCTGACTGCCCAAACTTCCCAGTAACACAAAAATAAAAGTCGACTAATCCTACATAAACTAGAACATATAGGAGTCTAGAGTTTGATAAATTCCCAAACACAAACCATCAGTGAAAACATTCTATTCGACAAAATTTATGGGGAAATTGAAATGCAATTTAGAAGAAGGTAAATTTAGACCAGTATCCTATACCATCTACCATGATAAATTCTAACCAGATATGTCAAAGCATAAAAATATTAAAGGAATTTAGAAAAGCATATCTTTGACAATTATGGAGAGTAAAAAGATTTTCAGTGAAATAAATTGCAAAATATGAAATGGACTATTTAAAATATATAAATTTTTTCAAACTTTTACATAAAATCAATGAAGCTAGAATAAGAAGAAAAGCTATAGATTTGGAGGGAAAAATCCTTTCAATAAATGTATTTGATAAAAATATGTCTTCTATGACATACTACTCCAATTCTATTAATTCAAAGTGAAATCCTTAGAACAACTATCCAAACTCTCATATTTCTTTTAATTTCTCTAAGTATCAGAGTTGGGCTTAGACAACTTGCTAAATTTGTTCATTCAATAAAGGCATAAGTCCTAGAGCATCTTGGGACAGTCAGATTGAAGGAAAATTGTTCTTCAAGAATATGGAGTGATACTATGGGAAAATTATTTGAAATTAAGGAATCAGAAGTTCCCAGAACCCCTTCTCACTACTGTATATTAACCAAATATGGGTATTATACAAAAAAAATTATATCCATTTTTCCAATGGGAAAGCTGCTATCTTCTTTAATCCAGCATGAACTCAGATCTCCTGATACCTAGCACAGTGATTTTTCTACTCCATCAGGTTTATTTCCTACCTGTATGTTAATATGAATCACAACCACCCAATTCCTAGCTATAGAAGGCTCTGCTAATCCATCAGTCCTAGAAAGGTTCGTGGTAGAAAGAGGGTTGATTTTTGAGTCAAACAGTTTGGGTTAAAAATACAGTTTTCCTTATTACTACCTGTATGACCTTAAATATGTCCTATTACCTTTTCTTGAAATCAGTAATTGCCTCCATAAAGTTAATGTGCTTTTCTAGATGACCTCTAAGATCCTTTCCAATTCTATCAGTCTATAAATTCTAAGTTCTCTATAAAACCTTTCAGCAACCCTTCCATTAGCTCTTCCAGCTCAAGAGCACTTTTAGTTGGTGAAATTCACTCATGTATGTGATGCCATCAAAGACTGTCTTATCTTACGGAGTTCCATCAGGATGATAGCTACATCCTACTTTTAATGGGTATTTTTTTTAAAAAAGGGGGGAGTGGGGGCAGAAACACTACCTTGATCTGTTTATAGCACCCAGGCAAGAGACTCTCCTAATCTATGTGAAGAACTAACCAGTCCAGAATGGCTTTCTGCTCATCTGCCCCATCACAATAATCATTCTTCTTACCAGTCTGCTGAAACTACCTATTGACTGAGTCTTAAAGACAAGCTGACTTTTGCTGCCCTAGAATTTGGGTAGGGAAACAATAGCAGACTCAGGCAAAAACAAGATACTGACTCTAGAAGATTTTCCATAATCATTTGATTACTTTCTTTCTTTGTCACACTCTAAAGGGTCCAATATTTCAAGAAGCAGTTCACTCAGTCCATGGATAACTTCTACAAACTCTGTAGGCTTGTGGAGTTGGGAAACGAGTCCTTCATGCTGGCATTATTGATAGAGCCCCATAAGCACTGACTCAAAGATGCCCAAGAGAATCAGTTAGGGCTCAAAGGGTACTATCAATTGAATGTAATATACATTTACTAATACATATTTTTAATTCACTGTGCAAGGCACAAAGGACATAGACAAAATGAAACTCACTCTACCCTTCAGGAATTAACATCTGCTATATGATGATAGGTCAGATGTACATAGTACTTTAAGATTTGCACAGACATGTACAATCCAAGTCTCAAACTCTCTCCTCACTGGTGGAGACTGATTACTCAAAACTCCACGCTTACCTGGGGGGCAGAGTCAATGAGAGCTGGAAACAGGAAAGATCCTAGTCTTCTGGCTTACAACTTCAAGAGAAAAAGTCATGCCATTTCAGACTGTTCAGGTGCCTGGGAAGATTACATTATTAAAGTGCCAGCCCCCCTTAGAAGCAGCTAGATGGAGCGATGGATGGAACACTGGGCCAAGAAGACCTGAATTCACATTTCACCTTCAACCAGTATTAGCTGTGTGACCTTGGACAAGTCACACTCAACCTACCTCAGTTTCCTCAACTGTAAAATGTAGGTTATAATAGCACCCACCTCATAGGCTGTTGTGAAGATCACATGAAACAATATTTGTAAAATGCTTAGCACAGCTCCTGGCACATTTTAGGCATAAATATAAATATATTTCTATTATATAAATCTATATATATTTCTATTATATAAATCTATAAATGCTTATTCCCTCCTTCCTCTCCCCTCATTTTTATGCCTCAGACTTCAAGCAGGTTATAGCATAGACTATATCATATGGAAAGGGAAACACACACGGAAATCCACCCAGGTAGCTAAACTGCCCAGAATGATGCTGTTATGCCAAGAAGAAATTAAAATGGATTTCTTGCTCTCCTCCTTTCCAAAACAATCAACTTTATAGTTACAGTATAAAAAACCCATGTAAGAAATCAGCCCAGAAACTTTAGCCCTCCCAGCTTTTATAATGGCCTACAGATAGTTTCACAATAATAAAGAGGGCAATGCCCTCGTTATACTATTGACAACAGCTAATGTATTCCTTCTCTCACTGCTCAACTGGCCCGTTTCTCTTATTGTCATAGCACAATGTGGAAGCATTTTTCTTTCTTGCCAGAATTAGAGGGATAGGATTTCTGTAAATAAATAGTCTCTGTTGAGAACAAGAAGAATCCTACTCCTCTCAGTCAGAACAAGAGCAAAATATCTGCTTGCAAAATAAAAAAGCCAGGACAAATGAGCTATAGGAATGGAAAAGCAGGAGTCACTGCCAAAAGTTCCCATTTATTTATATGGAGTCTACTGTGTGCTTGGCAAGGTGCCAAGCATTTTATAAAGATTATCTCATCTGATTCTCACAACAGCCCTGGGAGATAGATGCTATTATTATCCCATTTTACAGATGAAGAAACTAAGGCAGAGATTAAATGACTTGCCTGGGGTCACATAGCTAGTAACTATCTGTGGCTGGATTTGAATTCAGCTCTTTCTGACTCCACTCATTGTGGAATGCCACCTGCCTTCCCCTCTTTCTTGCTCTGGGGCTACCTAAATTCTATTCATAAAAACTGGGAGGAGAACTTTTTCTAGTGGTTATGTAGGAGATCTCATTATACGGTCAAGCATTTTTTGGTCTTGGAGGAAAGAAAAAGAAAACCAAAGGAGAAGTCTTCATGGTGGACTTAGAGTGCCTATGTAAGTCTAGCATTTCTGAGCCAGAATTCTCCCTACATCTCTGAATTTCTTATGTTTTATGGGCCCTTTGGGAAGTTCTGTGTTTTAGTTCAAGATGACTAAGGTCTTGGGCATGGAGCACACCAAAGGGTTTAATAGTGACCATCCTGGACAACACTTTCTGATCAAGCCTTTCTTCTCTCAGGACTCCTAGCTCATAGATGGCAGAACCTGACCATGGTCATAGGAATCCCCAGGCAAGATGGTCAGCATAGTTCAAATCTCATAATCCAAAATCCAAAGACAATATCCTTGCGAGATGAACCTGTCTCAGTTGTCCTGTTCCAGGTTCATACCAGAGCAATTAACTGGCAATCACCTTAATGAAAACCTGAGACAAGACCATTAGCACCCAGAATCCCAAAGGAAAGCCCTCATTTGTAACCAAAGCCCAACATGTGAGAAAGTGCTCTCTGAGCCAACCCAGATATAGCACTTCCTGCCTCAGTACTAAGAGACTTTTAGTTTGCTCCCTAAAGTGTCAGCTATTACTCTATAATATTCTCTTTTCAAAGAAATTTAAAGATGAGCAATATTTATCAGTTCAGCCAGGGCCAAGGGCTGACATTAAGCAAATTTCAAGGGTTATTTGAAGTTAATTGAGTTTAATCATGTAATGGTTTTATAATTAGTCATAGTGTTATTATTTCTATACCAGAGGACCCATTTTTTAAAATAAAGATGAATTTATCAGGCAATCTGTATTAAATAAGGGAGTAGCTCTGTCAGCAGTTACTGGGGTGGATAGGGATTGGGAAAGAGCAAGGAGTATGCTAGATAAACATAGCTCTTAATGTGCTGCCTCGGAATACAATAGTCTAGACTCTTAGCTAAAGATTGACATCCAGGAATGGGACCATAGGAATCTGGGTCGTGCTAACTTGGTGGAATTTTTCATCTGTTATAGGATAAGTGCTTATCCCCAAGGAAGCAATGCATGGAGCCTTCTATGGTGTCCCCATATAAATGAAGTCTGACTTGTTTTCAACTAAGAACAAAAGCAGTTACTGGTCCCAAACTATGAAAGGCAAAATGCACACAGAACCATACTGTTCATCTTCCCAGTCTATCCTTCTTGACCTAGTTCAAAGGCTATCTTCTCTGAGAGAACATTTCCAGGACCCTAAGTGCTAGCGCCTTCTTCTCTTCCATCTACTCTATACGTATTTTATATATGCCTTGTTATTTATTTCTTATCTCCTCCATTTAGAATGTAAGCCTCTTGAGAGCAAGTTAATGTTTTTGGTTTTTTTTGTATTCCAAGTGCTCAGCACAGTAAAAGTGTGTTGTTTGATCAAATGAATTAATAGAAGCTAGAGGGGAAAAGCCATTGAAATCTGTAAGATTATCCCGGTATCATGGAACACATCTTGTCACTTAAGCACAACTAACAATCACATCAATGAGGGTAACTCATGGTTCAGATCATAATATATCCAAGGCAGGCAGCATGGTGCAGTGGAGTGAGTACCAGATTGGAACCAAAGGGTCTGGGTTCAAATTCCAGCTCTCCTATGATCGCAGCTCTATGAACCTCAACTTCTTCATATGCAAAATGATGCAGTTGAAATTTTAGCAGTTCTAAATCTATGATCTTCTGCCTTCTCACCCACAAAATCCCTGTCAATGTCCTCCCATAAATACCCTACACAAGATCTACCCAACATGGTAGAAGCCTCCTTCTGTGTCTTTTAACGTTTTGTATTTACTGGTATAGCACTCAAGCTTTCCTTTTGTTATCCCTTAGTCTTGTTGCATAACTGGATCACCTTCCTTTCTGGTTATACATTTCCTAAATGACATTCTTACATCATGCTGCAAACTACTTATGCCCATCATGAATTTCTCCATAGGTCATTTAGCTATCCACCATTTTGATTACGATTCTGATTTTTGCCCCATGATTTGCAATGGTGCACCATGAGGTAAGTGTTTTTCTTTGCAGGTCGTTGGACCAATCTCTTGAAATGAGATCTCTCTGAAATGTTCCCCTAATAATTATGAAACTTAATGCAATTAACATGACGTCATATGTACAACGTTAAGAGGATTATATGAGTAACATTACTATATATTGTAGTTGTTCAAGTTGTTTCAGTCGCATCCAACTCTTCATGATCTCATTTGAGGTTTTCTTGGCAAAGATATTAGAGTGATTTGCCATTTCCTTCTCCAGCTCATTTTACAGATTAGGAAACTGACAATATTGTTTTTGCTTTCATCGTACTTTACCCAAGTGTTCTCTACCATGCTTTCTCCTTCACCTTCCCCCTCCAAGATTTCCCCCCATGAGTGTATCTTCTTAATACAGGATGCTGATTCTTCCCGCAACACCCAGATACAAAGGGAAGAGGAAGGGAATGAGCATTTACTGGGCTTAACACTTTACAAATACAATGTCAACTCTGAGATATGGGTGTTATTATTCTCCTGACTTTACAGTTGAAGAAACTAAGGCAGATAACAGTTGACTTGCTCAGACTTACAAAGCTAGTAAGTATCGGAAACAGGATTTGAGTTCAGGTCCTCCTAACTCTAGGTCCAGTGCTCTACCCACTGTATCAACTATTTACCCCATGAATACCTTTTAACTCTCCTGTTCTACATGAATAATCTCTTCATGAGTCTCATGTTTCCAAGCCTCGCTGATATACTGAAGGAGATCAAATGTGTCTTTGCACATCAGGTTCTCTAGCTCGCCTTGCTTGTTAGTCAAACTTTGCTCATTTGTACATGGGGCCATGGATGAAGTCTAATTGAGAGTTGATACACTAGGTAAAAAGAGAAATATGAAGAAAGCAATTAGCAGAATGTGATGAGTTCATATGACCCAACTGAAATGAACTATCTCCTCATGTTCTAAAAGAACTGGCAGATGTAATTACTGAGACACAGACTGGGGTTTTTCTTTAATTGTGGAAAGTGAGAAAGAGTGGGTACCTTGGAACTGGAGAATTTGTCCTAATTTTTTTCAGGAAAGGGAATAGTCTATAAACTACAGGCCAGTGAGCTTGTAGCACAGGAGAATTTGAAGGAAGAGCAAAAGAGTCATGCAGAGGAGAGCAGTTAAAAAACGACAGCATTTTATTGTTACTCAAAAGAGGAGACAGAAAACAGAGGCCAACAAAGAACTAATAGTCTCAATACAAGGCTTCATTGCCCCAGACTGAGGACAGAACACAGTGATGTGGTTTCTGGACATCGATTCATGGACATTGATATCTGCACCCTGGTTAAATACCCAGAGTCCATCAAGGACTCAAATCTATATAGAGTTTTAAACAAAGAACTAGCCTGGCACCAATAGGAGACTGATCTGTGGTCCAGAGAAGACAGTTGGACAGGCAGGATAATTCTCATTAGGATGCTAATCACGGGCCACATTTGAATTTTTCATTTGTCTCTATCTATTGTAGAAATTCTTTAGAATACCTACAGTTGCACCTGCTTTAAATGCATACCTCTTCTGTTCTTCTGACTCTGGAAGCTGATAGATAAGAAAGCAGTTGTGTGCCTTTGCATGTCATACAAAGCCATGAAACCAATAGGTGTCAGAGGATCTGAACACAAGACTTCCTGATTCCAAGCCCTATCCACAATGCAGAGCTTCCTCTCCTTCAGAGCTAAAGCAAATTGTTAGAGTTAAACAAGATTGTGGGGAATGTTTAAAATACTAAGCATTTTTTTTCTGAATTGTTGGCCAGTGACTTTCCTCCTCCAAAAAAAAGTTTTCTAGAGAGTTAAAACATTCACATTTCAACTTTTCTAGAGAGATTTTATTGGAAATCTTTTAAATTTACTGTATTATTTCTCTGCCATCTTATATCACTGTATTATTCACTAGTACAATGTAAATCCCTTGAGGGCAGGAATTGTGTCAGTTTTGTATTTGTATTCTCAGCACACACTGTAATACCTGGGACAAAGTAAGTGCTCAATAAATTATAGTTGATTAATCGATTAAGCTGTAGATGCAGTTATGGAAGGTTTGGGGTATGGAACCAAATGATAGCTTATCACCATGCTTTATCTACTCTCACCCACTCCCACGTTCACAGAACGATTGGTGGTTATCATACCTTCTTCATGGTGTGGGGATGTCTTTAGAGGTTTCTCAACCACAGATGATGTATTGCCACAAAAACAGACATCGGAGGCTCTCTGAAGTTGGCCTTTTTGTGGTTGCAGTTTTGATGTGGAAGTGCTCTGTCAAAACATAGAATTAGTCTACTTCCTACTGTTTACCACCCTTCTCATATCTTTTAATTTCTGCTAGTCATGCTCACTTGTAATGACTTCTAGTCCATTTCATCTATCTATGTTTCATCTATGTTCTTTTCTCTCTGTCGTCTTTTCTATCTCCTATTGCTTTTAATTTTCATACAAAAAATCCTCAAATAAACCTCATACTATCAGAACAGACCTTTCATTCTAACCAGGAAACAAACCAGTCATGGTATGTCTGGTGAAATCTTGAGTTTTTAGCCTTGATGTTATGATTTACTTTTTAAACTATATCTTGGCTGCTAAAATGCTTTCCATTTTTTTCTCTTCCATGTTCAGAGCCATCTAAATCATATGCTTGAGGCTACTGGCATTCTGAAAACCAAAAGATGGCTATATGAATAATTAAGTATTCAAATACTTAGGAGAACCAACTGTTTGCACCCTAAGGAACACTATTTACATTCTAAAATTTATGTGAAAATAACAAATTATCTTTTATTCATTCAAGTATGCAATCGAAGGATCTCTCCTATATATTAATTAGTTAGACTGTTTAGAATTGTTGCTAGTATTAAGAAAATGTCATTAACAAATTGATATCATGTTTATAGTATCAAATATTTCAAAAAATATCTGTTTGGAATAAATTATGAATTGTTATTATATTGGAGGGCATATACCACACAAAGTTTCCCCAACTAATATAGTATCATAATAAAATTGTTAGTACACAGATACTGGGTGTTGTCCTTTGTTCTTGAAGAGACATCACCATGATAAAGTAAGTTTCAATGTATCTGACTGTGGCTGATCAGACCAATAGGAGCTCAGAACACTCTACCACAGATTGGGCACAGATAGTCAGTGGGAACATTTGGGGTGGATGCTACAAATTTGTGCATCCTGTGTTTCCTTTGTGCTGTTTCAACTCTGTTTTGCTCACAGAGCACAGCACCCTTTCTGATGTGATCAAGCCATGCTCAGCAGTCCTGTGCCAGTGTCTCCCATGTCCCACAATTAAATCCAAAGTTCCCAAGAGAAACCTTGAGAGTATCCTTGTATCACTTCTTCTGACCACCATGTGATCACCTGCCCCACATGAGTTCTCCATAAAACAGTCCCTTTTGGCAAGCATACATTTTGCATTTGAACAACGTGGCCAGCCCATTGGAGCTGAACTCTCTGAAGCACAGTCTGAATACTTGGCAGTTTAGTTCAAGCAAGGACTTCAGTGTTTGGTACCTTATCCTGCCAGGTGATTCTCAGAATCTTCCTAAGAAAGTTCAAATGGAAGCGATTCAGTTTCCTGGCATGACACTGGTAAACTGTCCATGTTTCCCAGACATACAACAATGAGGTCAGCACAACGGCTCTGTAGACCTTCAGTTTGTTAATCAGTCTATTACCTCTTCTCTCCCAAACTTTGCTTTGGAGCCTCCCAAACACTGAGCTAGCTCTGGTAATGTGTGCTTCAATGTGTACATCCCTGGAAAATACACTACCACGGTAAGTGAACTTGCCCACAGAATTCAAAACTTCATTTGTTATAACTCCACATCCACATATGGATGGTGTGGTGGTGGCTGATGGAGCACCTGTGTTTTCTTGGTGTTAATTATTAGGCCAAAATTAGCACAGGCAGCAGAGAATGGATTCAAACTTTGTTGCATCTCAGCTTCAGAGGCTGCACTGAGGTTGCACAGTCATCGGCAAACAGAAAATCACACACCAACACTGCCTCCACTTTGGCCTTGGCTTGTAGCTTTTCACATCAAAGAACTTAGCATCACTACGGTAGTTGACCTTGATGCTGTGTTCATTCTCACTGAAAGCATTTGACAACATGGGATGAAAACATCATGCCAAAAAGCATGGGCGCAAGCACAAAGCCCTGTTTCACTCCACTGGTGACTGGGAAGGCATCAGAGCATTGTCTAGCATCCAAAACCAGGCAAACATGCCATCATGAAATTGACATACAATGCCCATGAACTTCTCTGGGCAACCAAATTTTGACATAATTTTCCATAAGCCCTTACGACTAACAGCTGACTGAAATGTTCCAGGTTACATGGCAAGAAGAGTTTATTCCCAGAAGTGCAAGGATGCCTCCATTGTCCATCTCTATGAAGGTAAAGGGAATAGATTGTCCTGCAACAATCACAGAGGGGTCTCTCTCTTAGTCATTGCTGGCAATATTCTTGCTAGAGACCTCCTTAATAGGCTGATCTTTTACCTGGAAGATGGTCATCTACCTGAGAGCCAGTGTGGCTTCAGAAAGCGCTGAGAAACAGTCGATGTGATGTTTCCTGCCCAACAACTCCAGGAGAAATGCCAGGAGCAGAACAGAGGTCTGTATACGTTTATAGATCTGACCAAGGCCTTTGACACAAAGGTCTCTTTTGTAACATCATTGCATTTTTCCTTTTTAATGTGTTGTTGTTTTCCTTTGTTACCTCACATGTTTCTATACCAATGCCTCCCTGTCTCATAGAAGTGACCTTGGATTCCACAGGCTATGTCTGTGGAGCACAAGTGACTATACTGGAAGCATTATAGGCTTGAAAGGTGTCTTGCTAATTGACCATCCAGTAGGTAATGATTTCTTTAGTCCCAACAAATCATAAAACAAACAAATATAAGATCACCTTTAGAATTTGATGCCCTACTTTCTACTTTTGCCACTGTTATGGCAAAGCAGTAGAAAAATACTAAAAATCACATGCTTTTTAGATCGTCTATAAAATTAGTTTTATATTTGGTACACTAAACATGAGATCCTTGGTCCAGTAACTAATGGATGACTACACTACTGGAAGGACTGAACATTATTATCCTTGGCATTCTCACTATAAATGAAATCAGAAGACAAAAGTAAATTGTAGATGAACAGAGGGATGGATTATAAAAATTCTCTTTGGAGAAGGAACAGAAAAGTTAGTAAAATTGACTTTATCATGTATAAAAAGGTACTAAGAAGCATCATTTGATAGTTAACATGGACATCTACTATGTCCATAGGCTTATGATGAACATTTGTAAATAAAGCACCATGAATATATAAGCTGTAACTTACAGCTTAGATACCAACCTCTATTTCAGAGGAGAAAGAGACAGAGACATTCTAAAAAGAACTAGATTAATGCTACCCAAATCATGCCACCATATACTTGGTGACTTTATTACAAAGATTGATATAGGAGAGAACAGAGAAAAATATGTTGGCAACTAAATCAGAAGTTTAAAAAAAACACTCAAAATCAGACTTACAGACAACACAGAAGCTTTACTGCTATAAATTCTAAACATGCTTTATTTTAAACTCTACAATTTTATCGCTTTTCACTTTCCATTTGTCAATCATTACATTATTCATTTGAACACAATATTAGGTCATATTGAAATTTTAAATATCACATAATATTAATTACATTTTAGGAGGTGTATTTCTCTTAATTCTTAAATTTTTTTCAACTATCAAGCATTTGAGTTTTTCTCTCTCTCCCATCACTCTCTCTGCCACTGGAGAAAAATACAAACTTCTTGTAACATACAAGCATAGCCAAACAAAACAAAGTTCCACATTGACCACGTCCAAAAATGTGTCTCATTCTACGTATTATTTCATCACTTCTCTGTCACTCAGTGGACAGTGTTCTGAATATTACTTTTCAAGCAAGTTAGACGATGCTGGTCATGATTAGCGCTGAGCATTATCATAAAAAAATGAAATTTATTATATTTATAGAAAAAAAGCAGTTGGTTACTAATACGGGCATAATTTCTGATTCGACGATGTCAAATTGAGTGAAGCAAAACCAAATTAAAATGAAACCAGGAAATATTTCACAAAATGTCAAGCTATCTAAGTGGAGTGCCTCCAGTTTATTGGGTAGACAACCTATTGCAGGGCAGGAAGAGTAAAAGAGAAGACACAGATGGGTTACAGTGTGTATGTACTGCTAGAGGCAGATTCCATAGAGATGGCACCAAGGATCTATACCAATGACATCATTCCTAGGGGACTGCTTGTCCCCTCTAAGATTGCTTCATATAATAATATCATCCTTTTCCAGAACAAGTTAACAGTACCTCAAAGGCCTGACAAAAGATAAAGAACAACTTGGGTGATGCTATTTAAGTAATATTTAATATGGGAAACTAGAAATGACCCTGGTTCTAGGGTCAGAAATTTGTTGTTTAGTCATTTTTAGTTGTGTTGGACTCTTTACAACTCCACTTGGGGTTTTCTTGCAAAGATACTGGGGTAGTTTGCCAATTCTTTTACAGATTATTAGTAAACTGAGGCAAACAGAGTTAAGTGACTTGCTCAAAGTCACACAGCTGGTATCTGAAGTCTGATTTGAACTTAGGCAGAGGAGTCTTCCTGACTCCAGGTCCAGTGTTCTATCCATTGTACCACCTAGTAGCTGCCCAGAGTCAGAAGGCCTGAGTTCAAATCCTGCCTCTCTCACTACTCTTGTGAGTTTGGGCAAGTTATGTCACTTTTCTAGGCCTCAGTTTCCTCATCTGTGAAGTGAGGAAGAAAGTGTAGATGGCCTCTGAGGTCTCTTCCACCTCTAAATCTAGATTTATCATCCTAATGGTCATCCCAGTAATGTCTATCACCTAGGAGGACATCAGCTTTTTCTCACCCACTTATGCTGGAAAGCACACGTTAGGATGAGGCTTTTGCCATAACTAGAGCTCACCAGTTACTCTACATAGCACCCCTCATCCATGAAAAAAAAAATGTTCCATAGGGAGATTTGTAAATTCAAAGGTAATAAGTCTTTCCCATCACTGTGGGCCCTCATGAGTTTAATGGGTTTTGAGTACTTTAAAAAAAAAGTTCTTTCTAAGCCCCTGATTAAATATTAATAAAAGGTCAAGGTTATAGTGCTCATGAGCTCGAAACAAAATCACTATTCATCTCTGTTCTTCAGGAACAGTTTTGTTTAAATTCCTGTCTTATCTGTCCCCTACCTCCCACAGTTACCCCATGTTGTTCCAGGACTGAGAAACAAAAGCAAATTAGATGTTGGAGTGATCTAAAGTGGAGGGTGTCAGCTGCCTTTGTCTGCATGAATATTGTAGCCATTTAGGAGTTTTCTCTTTTGTTTTTCAAAACAAAACTCAAAGACCAAAAGGAATGGATCCTAAACTGGATGTATTTTATGAAATCACAGCCACATTTTCTGTAGGTTAGTATTATTGATTACTGACACCTTGGGGCCTGACACATAATCAATAGACCCCACGACCCAGATATGTGACATGGCCTGTAGGGGCTTTAAAAACAAGTGAACATGGCAGCTCTAGTTCAAGCTTTTCAGGCAGGAGAATATTTTTCCTCTCTCTCTCCCTCTTTTTTGTATAGAAATGAGACTGTCTCTGCTCAAATTACTGCAGCCGTCTTAGGAACAAGTAATAAGAGGGTTGTGTTCATTTTTCCTGCTTGATATTTCAACAACCACTGCTAAGCCATTAATAACAAGTGACAGACCAAACTTTTGGAAAATCTATTTCTGCCCCATAGAATTAGAAGCTATCCCCTAACCTTTAGGAGGGGATAGCTAACAATTTGGGTAAAATATTTGGAAACAATGACTCTACTATAACATTATAGGCAGGCGAATTGGAGAGGGCAAGGAAATCCTGATGGAGAAATAGAAGAGAAAAAATCCTTGAAATTGGTACCTGTACATGGGCATGGTGACACATGCCTGCCATCAGGGAAGCTGAAGCAAGCAGATCTCTAGGGCTTAGAAATTCCTAGCTGCAACCAACTAGGCCAATCAAGTATCCAGATTAATTAAATTTGGCATTAATATGGTAAGCCCCCAGGAATAAGGGGAAAACCAGCCAATTAAGGAAGAATGAACCAGTCCAAGTTGGAAACTGAGTAAGTCCAAGGTACCATGCAGATTAGAATCAGGTAAAGTCTATGAGGGGCACTTTGGTGCCATAAGGGAAGAAAGAAAGGAAAAAATGGTGCAAGGAAGAAATGGTGGAAGAAAGGAAGGATACAAGGAAGAAAAGGAAAGAAGGGAAGGGGAGAGAAAGAAAGGAAAGGAAGAGAAAGAAAAAGGGAGGGAGGGAAGGAAAAGGGAAGGAGGGAAGGAGGGAAGGAAGGAAGGAAGGAAGGAAGGAAGGAAGGAAGGAAGGAAGGAAGGAAGGAAGGAAGGAAGGAAGGAAGGAAGGAAGGAAGGAAAAAGTATCTCCAGACACAAAGCTATCATAGTTAGTGAAAATGACAATGTTTTTATACACAAGTATATACATTGATTTATTGGTATACAGATTATATAGCTAAAGGTTGAAATTTAATTAAATGAAGATTTTTTTGAGACATGGAAGACAATAGATTGGAAAGAATGGAGTGCCTGACAAAATACAGGGCAAAATGACACAAATATCCCAGAGAATATTGTCTGCCCCATTCACCCCATTTTGATATCTCCTTTACAGCTGATTCAGCCTTGGGCGAGAACAAGTTTATCCAGTTTGGATTCCAGGGGTCAAATCAGATGTTGAAGATTCCTACAATCTAGATCCTTACCATTCTTCTTCTGAAGGATATCTGAGAGGATGGTCAGTTGTGAAGCTTATCCCTGGAATAAAATCTACTACAGGGGACAGAGCAGGGCTAAGTCTATATATTCAATATGGATTGGAGCAACTTCAAACTCCATGAGTTCATCCTGATTTTGACTGAACGACTTAACCAGAACCAAATCAGTCTTTTATAATGGAGAGGACACAAACTCTAGATTTATTACCAAGAAGAGCTGAGCTATCTTCACAAAGTGAAATAGGATAACTAAAGCACCGGGCCACCTGGCATAGTTGCCAGGAGTAGTGGATTCCAGTTAACCCCACTGTTACCCTCAGAAAAACATGAATTTATATTATCCCACAGGTCATCAGGCAAAATGCTCCCAAGGCACTGATGCTAGATTTCTGAGAGGTTAAGGAACGTGAGAACTTTGGAAGAGTTCAAACTCAGAACGCAAAGACAAGTTTAACAAGTTGCATGTTTCTCCATGAAGACTGTTAGGGTCCCGTAATGTGCCACTCATGCAATGACAGAAAGATGTTTCAATACCAGTTCCCTGTGTTCACATCAGACTGCTAGAATAATGACTGGAAAGCATTTCTTAGGAGGGCAGTTGTAAATTCGACCCAAGAAGTACAATGGAACATAATTTACAGGGCAAAGAAGTCTGTAACTTAAATTACTTCAGTGCTTTCCAGGATGACCCTAGCACAAAAAATTATCAGACCAGGTCTTAATGGGCAAACTCACATCACAAAATGATCTTTGTTCAATAAAGGAAGAATAGAACTGATTACCATGTTTTTCACCATCCTCTTCTATGCCTGTTGAAATCATTATATATCAATGTATATGTTAAATTGATGAGGAGAATTTTGTCCAGATTTCCAGAGTTTTTCTCTCTCTGCCATCTAAGTTTGGCACTTAAGTTGCAATTATCTTCACAGAGATGATGTTAAGTTTGGGATTTAAATACAATAGTGATATCTATGAAATATATTTGTGCTCCTGCCCCTAAAGCCTGAAGAAGAAGAAAAAAGGCCAGTGTAGGAAAGAAATCACCTTTGAAAAAATTTGGAAAGAAGAATTTAAAAAATATACTCTGCATACGTTGTTCCACCTGGGGTAAACTGGGAGCTTTTAATAGCAATAATGCCCGCTGCCTATGCCTAGTCAACAGTGTAGCTAAAGAAAAGGCGTTTCTAGGGCACATTCATTGTATTTTCACTAGTGTCTCAGTTTTACCATCTGCTAAATAGAGTCCAGCTTTAACTTACCTAATGAAGACTTTGTAAGAGCTGTGGATATTGATGAAAGTTCTTTACAAATTGGCAAAAATGATCAAGTCTGGCAATAGTCAAATGTTGGAGGGGTTGTAGAATGATAGGCACATGAATTGCTGGTGGGACTATGAAATAGTACAAATACTTTCAAAACTAATTTGAAATCATGCAAATAAAGCAACTAAAGGTCAATACCCTCTGAACCATAGATTTCATTACAGGGCTTATACCCCAAAGAAGCCATTTGTAAGAAGAATTACCCTACATACACAAAAATATCTATAGCAGCATTTTTTGTAATGCTACAAAGTGGAACCAAAGTAGATAACCATCAATTGAGTAATGGATAAACAAATTGTGGCACATGAATGTAATGGAATATTACTATGTAAGAAATGATATATGTGATGCATATGGGGAAGCATGGAAAGAGCTACATAAACTGATCCAAAGTGACGTAAGCAGAGCCAAGAAAATATACACAATAACTGCAACAATGTAAGTGGAAAGAATCACACACCAAAAAAAACAAAAGTGAATGTAACAAAATTATAAAGACCAAGCATAGCTCAAACTAAGAGACAGAAGAAGGTACCCCCTAAGCAGCCTTTCATGGAGGTGGGAGGTCCACAGATATTATAACATCACACACGCTTTGAACTTTGTCAACGTACTCACCAGTTGTACCAATCCCTCCCCCTTCTTTTTTCTTATTTTTTTGGCTTTAAAAAAATACTAAATTTTTCCCCCAATGAGATGTCTTGCTAGTAGGGGGAGAGAAAGGGATACTAAGGATAACTATGATGATTAAAAAAAACAGAAGAAATCAATAAAAAACTTATTTTGAAATTTTAAAATGAATTAATAATAATGACTGATGATTAATGAACAAGAATTTATTAAGCACTTAGCGTGCAGCAGGCGCTGTGTACGAGGACAAAGGTCAAATGGTCCCTGTCCTTGAGGAGCTTACAGTCCAGCTAGATGATGAATATATTTAAAAGCCTTATTCCTTTAAAAGATTTCATTCTTAGTGGTTCTTCTGAAAATGACCTGGAGCAGGAGTGGAAGGGATGAAGTTTTTAAGCATGTCACTTTAGTCACTAGAAATAAACCAAGTCTTTTAACAATAAGAATCTTCCTTTTTGATGTTTTGTTTTCTTAAATGTTTGCAATTACCCAGGAGTCTTGGATAAACTTAAAGCATATGTGTCTTTTTCAGGGTGAAAGCTGTAAGAAAATCTCTGGCAGCATCTTGTAACACCGTAAATCAGTATATATTGAACAGAAAGGGCATGCACATGCACATGTGAGCACACACAGGCACACACACACCTGCAGAATTCCCAGCTGAGGATCAATTTAAAGACCATCATTGATGACCCATCAACATTTTGAAACTGAATAGAGAGAAAGCAATGAAACTGGAACAAAGAGATGTAAAGTGGAGGGTGCTGACAGCTTTTTTTCTGTAAAGGATTCTTGAATCAGATGGTGCCCTCCTGTTGGACATTGTCATGCGGGGGCTTTATGCTCCATAGCCAAACTCTGTGTATGGCCAAACATCTGGTAAAACTCCAGATCATAGTTTTGGATCAGACAAAAGGAAATTCATTCGTGCTTTTTTTTTTCATTTTGTTTTCCTATTACATTTTTAGTGACCATAAAGTCAAAGGAACATATTGTTTTCAGCAAAGTAGACATAGCTTGAATTTGCATGTTATCCCTTTTGAAATTTGTACCTCATCTGTAAAATGGGGATGATGATAATAGTGCCTACCTTGCAGGGTTGTTATGAGAATTAAAAGGGAAAATGTGTCACAGTGTTTTTCCAGCCTTAAAGTACCATATACATACTAGGTGTTATATACCTGGCCATTAGCTTCTAATATTGTTTATTTATAGAGGCACCTAGATGATGCAATGGACAGAGCACTGCCTGGAATTCAGAAGACCTGAGTTTAAATTTGGTCTCAGCCACTGACTAGTTATAGGATCCTGGGTAAGTCACTTAAATACTATCTGCCTCAGTTTCTCCAACTGTAAAAAGAGGATAAGAATAGCACCCTAACTCCTAGACTTATTGTGTAAGGTTCAGATGAAATAACAATTGTAAAGTATTTAGTACAGTGCCTGCCACATAAGCGCCAGAGAAATGGCATGGAGCTCCAAGTCTAGACTCAGAAAGACTCATCTTCATGAGTTCAAATCTGGACACAGACACTTATTAGCTATGTGACCCTGGACAAGTCACTTAACCCTGTTTACCTCACTTTCCTCAACTGTAAAATGAGCTGGAGAAGGAAATGCCAAACCACGCTAGCATCTTTGCCAAGAAAACCCCAAAGGGGTTCACAAAGAGTCAGACATGACTGAATAATGTAAATATCAGCAATTTTTATTAATATTTAAAAGTAAAGTGAAAATACAGAAAAAGAAGGAACATATTGTACAATAATCCAGGCTGGGCATTGCTATAGTCTCTTCTCAGTGGAAACCTGGTTTACTTCTGCCCAGCATGCCTCTGAGGCCAAAAGAAATGCTCTGCACTGCTTTTTCCCACTAATGCCCCATAAACAATAAATGGTGTTTGCTCAGTAACTAACCATTTGGCTGCACTGAGAACTGTTCTAGGAGAACATGCTTAATTAACCCTGCGGCTTCCTGGCTAGCAAATCAGTCCCCAAGTCTATGTTAAAGTGTAGGTCGCTCTTGGGAACAAGGCAAGTCTATCCAGGAAGGAAAGCTCTGTTAGATTCTCCAGTCTTTTTTTTTTTTTTTCATTTTAAAGCATTTGTTTGTTATTTTATTACATGCAATTTCTAGTTTCTGGATGCTATTGATTGGACTTGCTGTCAGTTAACTTTCAAAATAAAAAAGGTCAGGCTTCATGAAAAATGAAACACACCGCCCCCCAAAAAATTAATGCATTCACCGTCACTAGAACCTTTGCTCTCCAAACAGACCCAACCAATTCACAATTTTCCCTAGCTTTAGCTCAAATTCCTCAATCATGTCATTGTGTGGTAGAGTAGATAGATAGCTAGTCTTGAAGCCAAGAAGACATAGGTTCTAGTCTTGTCTCTGATGTATACTAGTCTTGTCTCTGATGTGTACTGATGTATATTTTCAGTGCTCTAGGCAACTCTCAGACTATAATAGCAGGGAAGATGTGGGCTTGCATTGGTGGAGAGAATTTCCTTCTCCAGGAGTTTCCTATAGCAATGAAGTCATAAGTCCAGTGATCTATCTCCATAGCTACCCTTAGTACTTACTCTACTATTTGAAATCAAATAGGTGAAACCAATCAGCAGGAAACATATAATCTATTCAGGATATTAACCCTAGTCCAACTTCAGAAAGATTTATAGAAACCATTATGAATTAGTCACTCAGTGAAAAATTCTCAAGCACCAGATAGCATAGTACTGGGCCTGAAATCAAGAAGACCTAGGTTCTAATCTAGCCTCAGATATTTGTTTTCTGGAGAAATCATTTCAACTCTAAGATCTGTAGTTTCTCCATATGTAAAAACAGGAATAATAAGATCTGTAGTATCTAACTCAGAACACCTCTGTGAGATCCAATGAGCTAATCTATTTAAAGGGCTTTGCAAATGTTAAAGCAGCACTATATAAATATCAGTTATATACTACATAACCAATGTTTTACACATACCGTGGGGCATCCGGAAATATAAGACATCAACTCTGCCCTGAGAAGGATTGCCATCTTATTGGGTGAATAATAGTAGTACTCATTAAACAATCAGTTTAACAATTTAACAATGAAAACAATTCAGGAAAATGTAAAATTGCCTAGCACAGATTCTTACATCTCATAGTTCATTCATCAAAAACTTTTACTAGTCTGTCAAAATTTTTACTAGCCCAACGTGACCAATCACCAATATTAGGTTATAGATATTTCTTCTGGGTCACCTCTAACCAGTATCCACGTCAAGGGGGCAGCTAGGTGGTGTGGTGGATAGAGCACGAATCAGGAGGATGTGGGTTCAAATCTCACCTCAGACACCTGACACTCACCAGCTGTATGACCTTGGGCAAGTCACTTAATCCCAGTTGCTTCATCCTCAGTCATCTCCAGTCATCCTGATGAATATCTAGTCACTGGATTCAGATGACTCTGGAGGAGAGGTGAGGCTGGTGACCTGCACAGCCCTCCCTCACTCAAAACAAAGTCAAGTGCAAGTCATGTCATCATTTCTCTGATGGCGTGGTCTTCTTTGGCAACAAAGGATGAATACAACAACCATACATGTCAAGACACCTTTTTAGCATTTCATCATCCCAACTTAGCGATACGTTAGAAGTGTTTCCCCATTTCTAATGTTTTCTTCTCCTCGTAACTGATGACAACCTCCATTCACTCCCATGCAGTTACTCTCATCCCCAGCACATCTTCACTCATACTTAAACATACTTCACACACCTCAACTCTTAGGCCTTATATTCATAACTGAGAGCATAAGGTGCAGAACTCTTAGCAGAACCAGCAAAAAGCAGTTATAGATATCAAGGATGAAATCTCTATCAGCTGAATGTCTACTGCCTTCTCACCCAGTGTTTCCCACTCTACAGGTAAAACTTTTATTCTCAATTGATAAGAGTGGATGGGTGTCCATCTGTAAGCCTAACCTATTGTTCTACCCAGAGGGAAAATGATCCCCCAAAATAGCTTCATTTCCATTCCCAAAACTACATGACACATCTCAATTCAAATTCTAAATCAGTTCATTTTCACTGGTGACTGACATGATTTTACCATTCTCTTTCCAAAATGCCATCAGAAAAAAAAAGAAATGAATAGACTGAAGCAAAATTTAATACAGAACTGCAATGAATGAGCGCAAATCTAGCACAATTTGATTTCGATCTGCCTTCTTATGAGATCACCAACACTTCCTTCCATGAAACCCCTGTGGTAACATCTAATCTGAGGACACCAACCAATGGAGCAATTTTAAAAGGCCATTGACAAGTCATTCCTTAGCACTACACGACTGACAACAAATATCATGATGAAATTATTTCACAGTGATAATAAAATATGTTCAGAGATAGAAGTTTTTATTAGCTAAAAGAATCAGTCATCCTTTAAGACATACTGAATTATCAGTAGAGGAAAAAAAGAGTTTAATTCTTGGAATCCCCCATGGTCACATCTTCTCTAGAAAGTATAATTTCTCTTTTATTCATTCATCAGAAAAGAAGCCCAAAGGATTTCTCCAAAGACCAAATGGATATTATACTAGATCAACTCCATATTTGAGAACCTCAGTTCAACTCCTTATATTGTTTACTGGACTTTGTGAACAGGAGAAGTTATTTTACAGCAAAATTTAGCGAAGGTAGAGCAAGTTAAACAATTAATATTTTGGAAGCAAAAAGTAGGTGTCTCATTTTATTTTTAGGTAAACAGCACAGATATTAGCAAGCCAATAGATTAAGGCTGTCTTTAAAAAGGAGGGGGGAACTTTAAAAAGGAGGGGGGAACTTTAAAAAGGGAACTGCTTGTCCTTCTGAACACCATTTCTTTCTACTGGTCATTTGGGGAAGGAGAATATAACATAATCTGATTCAATTTTGAAGAACTCTCCTCTCTTCCACATCATCATGCAGCAAGAACCTTGCCAACCCACTTTAAAACTAGAGCAGGGAAATGAGGAGGGTAGAAACTAAGTTTTTTCTGATTACCTTAAAAGGTACAATGGTGTGATGGATAGAGCATTGAAAAAGTCAGGAGATTCATGTTCCTATACCACTAGGATATGTCCTGAACCAGCGAATAAAACTTTTGACCCTTGGAAAGGAACAGGAAATTCACATGCTGGGAAGAAAGAGGTTAAGTTCCCCAAGCTATGAAACAATGCTCCAGATATCCTATGAAATTACATAATCACTGAAAAGATCTCTTCCTACATATTTCACTTTTCCTTATCTTTGCACATGTTGCTTTCACTCAATAAAATTTTACTTTTTATTTTATTGTACCTAACACAAAGTAAGGACTTAAGAAATGCTAGTTGAATAAATGAGTGAATGAATGAATTAATGAAAGAAACAAACACATAATAATGCCTTTTGTCCAGACTGTGGTAGGCAATTGCATGGATAGCCCAAAGAGCTAGTCTATCAGTATATTTCTTTTTTTTTTTCAAATATAAATTTATTTATTTAACTTTTTACATTCATTTTCACAAAATTTTGGGTTCCAAATTTTCTCCCCATTTATCCCCTCCCCCCCATACACCAAGCATTCTAATTTTCCCTATCACCAATCTGCCCTCTCTTCTATCCTCCCTCCCTTCTCTTGTCCCCATCTTCTCTTTTGTCCTGCAGGGCCAGATGACTTTCTATTTCCCATTAACTGTATTTCTTATTTCCTAGTAGCAACAACAATACCCAACAGTTGTTCCTAAAACTTTGAGTTCCAAATTCTCCCCATCCCTCCCTCCCTACCCATTCCCTTTGGGAAGGCAGGCAATTCAATACAGGCCCTATCTGGGTAGTTTTACAAATGACTTCCATAGTCATTCCAATAGTCGTGTTGTGTAAGACTAACTGTATTTCCCTCCATCCTATCCTGCCCCCCATTGTTTCTATTCTGTCTTTTGATCCTGTCCCTCCCTGAGTGTTGATTTCAAATTGCTCCCTCCTCCCATTGCCCTGCTTTCCATCATCCCCCCCACCCTGCTTATCTCCTTCTCCCCCACTTTCCTGTATAGTAAGATAGGTTTTCCTACCAAAATGAGTGTGCATTTTATTCCTTCCTTTAGTTGAATGTGATGAGGGTAAACTTCTTGTTTTTTTTTTTCTCTCAGCTCTCCTCTTTTTCCCTCCACTAAGAAGTCTCCTGCTTGCCTCTTGAATGAGAGATAATTTACCCCATTCCATTTCACCCTCGTTCCTCCCCCTACATTTCTCTCTCACCATTTACCTTAATTTCTTTTAAGATATGGTCCCATCCTATTCAATTCACTCTGTGCTCTCTGTCTCTGTATGTGCGTGCATGTGTGTATGTGTGCATACGTGTGCGTGTGTGTGTGTGTGATCCCACCAACTACCCAGATACTGAAAAGTTTTAAGAGTTACAAATATTGTTTTTCCATGTAGGAATGTAAACAGTTCACCTTTGGTAAGTCCCTTATGACTTCTCTTTGCTGTTTACTTTTTCATGCTTCTTCTCTTTCTTGTGTTTGAAAGTCAAATTTTCTTTTCAGCTCTGGTCTTTTCATCAAGAATGCTTGAAAGTCCTCTGTTTCATTGAAAGACCATATTTTTCCCTGAAGTATCATACTCAGTTTTGCTGGGTAGCTGATTCTTGGTTTGAGTCCTAGTTCCTTTGACTTCTGGAATATCCTATTCCACGCCCTTCGAACCCTTAATGTAGAAGCTGCTAGATCTTGTGTTATCTTGATTGTATTTCCACAGTACTGGAATTGTTTCTTTCTAGCTGCTTGCAAGATTTTCTCCTTGACCTGGGAATTCTGGAATTTGGCCACAATGTTCCTAGGAGTTTCTCTTTTTGGATCTCTTTCAGGTGGTGATCGATGGATTCTTTCAATACTTATTTTGCCCTCTGGTTGTAGAATGTCAGGGCAGTTTTCCTTGATAATTTCATGGAAGATGATATCTAGGCTCTTTTTTTGATCATGACTTTCAGGTAGTCCCATAATTTTTAAATTGTCTCTCCTGGATCTGTTTTCCAGGTCAGTTGTTTTTCCCAGGAGATATTTCACATTCTCTCCCATTTTTTCATTCTTTTGGTTTTGTTTTGTGATTTCTTGGTTTCTCAGAAAGTCATTAGCCTCCATCTGTTCCATTCTAATTTTGAGAGAACTATTCTCTTCAGTGAGCTTTTGAACCTCTTTTTCCATTTGGCTAATTCTGCTTTTGAAAGCATTCTTCTCCTCATTGGCTTTTTGAACCTCTTTTGCCAATTGAGTGAGCCTATTTTTCAAGGTGTTATTTTCTTCAGCATTTTTTTGGGTCTCCTTTAGCAAGGTGTTGACCTGCTTTTCATGCTTTTCTTGCATCTCTCTCATTTCTCTTCCCAGTTTTTCCCCCACCTGTCTAACTTGATTTTCAAAATCCTTTTTGAGCTCTTCCATGACCTGATCCCACCAGACATCCACCTGGGATGTCTGGGATACAGAGGCCCCGACGTCCTCATCTTTCCCCGATGGTAAGGATTGTTCCTCATCATCAGAAATGAAAGGCGGGAACATCTGTCCCCCAAGAAAGTAGCTTTCTATGGTCTTATTTTTCTTCCCTTTTCTAGGCATTTTCCCAGCCAGTTACTTGACTTTTGAGATTCCTCTCCACCCCTGCCTAGATCTGCCCAGCTAGTGCTTAGGATCTGAGATTCAAATGCTGCTTCCCAGCCTCAGGGCTTTCCGCTGCGGGAGCGGCTGCTATTCAATGTGAGCTTAAGTTCTGGTGCTCAGGTTGGGGCAGGGCCACCTCCCAGGCTCAGTTCCCTGAGGGGGTTTATGCAGAGACCTTCGGTAATGGCCCTGAGCTCCTGCCTGCTTGGGGAGTCCCGGGCTGCCTCTGCCTCTGCCTCTGCTGCTGCCTCCCGAGGGGGCCCGAGTCACGGAGACACCCCGCTCCCCTCTTGGCCAGCCCAGATGTCTCTTGCTGACCTGTAGTGCCTGTGGGTGGAGGGACCTTCACGGACACCGGAGATTCCATCCCTGAAGCCTGCTCGGATCTGCTCCTCTGGGGCCCTGCGGCCAGGGCAGTGCAGGGGTAGGCTCTGCATCTGGAGCGTGAGAGACCCCTGGGGACGGCTTTCCAGGGTTCTCTGGAACAGAAATCTCTTCCATTGTGTTTCTGTGCGGGTTCCACTGCTCCAGAATTTGTGGGGAGTTCTTTTTACAGGAAATTTATGGGCTGTGGGTTCGGAGCTAGCATACATGAGTCTTTCTACTCCTCCATCTTGGCTCCTCCCCCCCATCAGTATATTTCTTGGACAGATCTTGCAGATGGATAATGAAGTAGTCATTGAATTAAATAGGATAGTGACTGCATATGGGGAATTTTACAGTGCTCTTAATGACAGCCCTCCCCCACACATGTCCATGAAAGAAAAGAATTTTCATGAAGAATCAATATTCTCCTGGTGATGGTTTCACTATATAATTTCAAAGCATGAACTACCACAGTCTCTGATGAATTTAAGTTGCAGGTCACGCAAAGGGGAATGGAGTGCCTAGGCTACTGGATATTACCAATAAAAGAACTGTGTGGAAAAAGTGTTATGGAAAAGTTAGTAAACAAATATGCTACTGTAAAAGGGACATGGGTTGGTCATATAGTCAGACTGAAGGAAAAAAACAAGGACCAATCCACATACTTCACTGAAAACTGCATGATATCAAGAGATCTAAAGGAGGTATTTCAGTATTGTGGGGGAGCCCTTTGTGAAAGACTGATGAAACATCATGGACTCGAGTTACAGAAGATAAGATGTAGATGGGTTGTAATCCTGAAGATATATGTACATCAATTAGATCATAAGACCACTGCAATGTCATTTACAACATTTTTTGTCCACTCTAGTCATCATTGGTGATAAGCTGCAGCCTCTCTCTTCATTGTCCTCTTGGTCACATTGAGTTTTGATTTTTTAGAGCTATATAGTTTTCACACTTATATAGTATTCATCAGAAGAACACTTCAAAGACCTATAGGTGTAGGTTCTCCCCACAGTAACACAAATATAAAACCCTGTGTTAGTACATGCACCTTGAAAGTTTGTGGTTTTTTGCTGTTCAGTCATTTTCAGGTATGTCTGATCTTCATGACCCCATCTGGGGTTTTCTTGGTGAAGACAGTAGAATGGTTTGCCATTTCATCTTCCCTCACTCATTTTACAGATTAGGAAACTGAGGCACACATGGTTAAGTGCCCAGGATCACACAGCTAGTAAGTGTCTGATGCCAGATTCGAACTCAGAAAGATGAGTCTTCATTACTCCAGCCCTGGCACTCTATCCACTATGCTACCTAGTTGCCTTGAAAGTTACTTAGGCCAAAAGATTCACTGACCTCTAGTCAATCTGATAGTGAACCTGACTACTGCTAACTAAGCTGATTGTTTTGATATTTGAAATATACTCCACCAATGAGCCTGACTTTGAATTCTTTTCATGTTGACTGGGTCTTCTAGAGTTCATGCTCTCCTGGCATGCCCTCCAAGAATCTATAATTACTTCCCTTCTATAATGTAACTCATTCTCACCAAGATTTTATAGAGATGAGAAAGTAGATGTGAATTGGAAGTTAAAGATGTTCTCATGATCACCTTATTAAATAATATTACCTATAATTTTTTAAAAATCCTATGGTATCTTTCCCCCAGAAAATTTGAATATTTTAAAAATCAGTCTCTCAATTCTTTCAAAATTATATTGCCTCTGGTGCAGATACATTCTGAGTTGACCTGGTCCTTTGTATCTTTGTACCTTTTGGTACCACTGTACTTCCTGACTTCATTTTCTTAAGTGCAACTTCAATTTATTAATATAACATGTCATGGAGTGATGCTAGTTCAAATGTGTCATTGCCAAAGATGATAAAAATTGAAAAATAAGTTACTAAAAATCATTGGTAGATCTGGCCCATTTTTGATCTCCCAAGTTTAATGTATAAATGCAACTGGGATGAACTAATTTGCTTGAATTAAATCATGTCTCCAGATTCATTTTCCCCCTCTACCATTCCTCACTGTTTTACGAGGTGAAACTGCTCATACTCTTCTACCATCCTCTGTAACAAATGAGTTTACATTCTAAATTACTATTGCCCTTAGCTACCATGTCTCTCTGCTCAGCAAGGAAATTATACTGATTAGTATCTAAGTCAGTTCCTGGGTTTTGAGGCATTCTCATTATGGCGATGACATTGGTACAATTTACATAAAAAGTAACGCAACAACCAGAACCATCGTCCTTTCTTTTATCTATTTCCCATTTTAGAACGTCAGTACTTTGTTTGAATGAGTCAGATTTGTCCTTTGTTTCTTGTTGTTCAATCATTCGGTGGCATCTGACTCTCCACATCCCCATGAACCATACTGTTCATGGGGTTTTCTTGGCAAAAACACTGGCGTGATTTGCCATTACCTTCTCAAGTGGATTAAGGCAAATAAGAGATTAAGTGACTTGCCCAGAGTCACACAGCTGGTAAGTGTTTGAGACTAAATTTGAACTCAGGGCTTGATGCGAGGACCAGAGTTCTAGCCACTGAGCCACTAGGATGCCTCCTCTATTGGTATTAATTTTTTTTTTTTTTTTTTTGCTCTAACAATTCTGTCTGACCACACAGACATAAGGAAGGCAAGAAACAGATGTCCCCAGTGGAGTGGTGACTAAGTGGTAAAGGCAGTCGGGATTTGACGCACCCAAGTTCTAGGACTGGATACGGTGCTCTTTTCCCTACAACCCACTGATCCTCCCAGTTTTATTTGGTTGACTTTCCCACCATAGCTCTTCAATCTACATCTCTATTCCTCTGATACCCACATCCCAGAATGCTATGAAGACTTAGGGCAAAGGCCATCTCTCTGACACCCATGGGCTTTCATTTGTACTTTTACTTCCAAGGTTAAAAGAACGGCTATATGATGCTGCATTTTCATAGCTCCTTCTTACCTAGCTTTAATCACTGAATAGGTGTTGCCTAAGTCAGACTGAGACCTGGGAAAGACCTTAACTTAAAAAGGCTAGTGTCTCACTGCATCTGGGTGTTCTGATGTCTGTGTGTGTGTGTGTGTGTGTGTGTGTGTGTGTGTGTGTTATAAAACTTCGGGGCGATCATGTCTTGTTTCAGATTCCTAATCTAGGAAATGAAGGGAATAAGCTACATGGCTTAGAGGTCCCTTCCATAGTGAAATCTATTACCCTACATTCTAGGTCTCAATCTATGATCCTATGATGCTTCATTATGATGCCTCAATGGACCTATGCCACTGAAGGGATGGTAGCTTTTAAAATCAACCAGAATTTGCTTTTCAACTCAGCCTGTGAACGCTGCCTCTAAATCACTTCCCAAACATCTCTAATACAATAAGGTTTTGCTTTAGATTGAAACTTTAGTGATTTCACTTCTGGGACTCTGAATGGGGATGCCAGGAAGTAGGAAACCCAACAGCTCCCAGCCTGGAAAGCTGCAGCAAAGTACAATAATGCCATCTACTGCCAGTGCCAGGAATGGCAGCCCTGCAGCTCATGGCATTTTGCTATAGATGAGATCAAGCTTCTAGGACAGGGAATCTTTTTAATCATAATGAAAATGTGATCCTAACTGATCCACAGTCACATTGCATTAAGATAGCCCCTCAAATTTCCTTAGTAATATAATTAACCTTTCTCCTACACCATAAAGAACTAAAGACCAAAATGCCTAAGGAGGTCTAACCTATTCAGTTTTTGTCTTTTAAAATAACCTTAATGACAATACTAAAATTAGCTTTAACGTTTCCAAGATCCAGACACTCAGTTCCTCTATGTGTCCAACTGGTACGCATCTATCTATTACTTTCACCATAGGGTAACCCAGGAGGGCATCTTTTACTTGTGATCAGCAATTTCCTTTTATGCTGGTTTATAATAATAGGTCACAAGGCAGGCTATATTCCAAAGAGAGGAAAAGAAAAACATTAATTAGGAAAAGACCTACAACAATTTGCTGCAAAGGCATTAACCTAATTTTGGTGTATTGCGCAGCAGTTATGGAGCATGAAGGCACTAATCTACTGCGATGGATTTTTTAAATCTCTGCGTCTCATTCTTTTTCAAGCCTACCAGCTATTTAAAGCTTGACTGCCTCTTTGTAAACAAACGGAAAGCTTAGAAGACATTAAAGTCTGGGTGGTTTCCAGCTTCGTTCCTTATACAGTAATCTAATTTTTTCAGCACCACTGACCTGGCCACTGAGCCCAGCTAGAGTGTTTCACCCTTTAATGAGAAAGGCCAACAGGGGCTTGGGGCAATACAACTTAGCTGAAAATTAGGGTGCTGCTCAGTATGTCAAAAGTGAAATGAGCATAGGTTCCCATGCCCAAAGCCTCCACTGGCCAAATTACCCAACAGTGACATCGGGGAAGAATCACAGAATTTCAGAGTTCGAGAGCACTCAAGAGAATATTTCACCCAGCCTCTATTGTAACAGGTAACTCTTTGACTACATCCCCAAGATCATCCAGCATTCATAGGTTCATAGAGCTAGACCTAAAAATGGATCTCAGAAGTCATCTGGTCCAATTCCTTCTATTCTATTAATGATGAAACCTTAGCCAAGGCAGGTTAAGTGACCTAACTATAACCACACAGGTAATAAGCACCAGAGGCAAATCACTTTCCAAGAAAGTCTACTCAACTCTGGGGCAGGTCTACTTGTTAGGGAGCTGTTCTTTGTACTGAGACAAAACTACCCTCCCTCCAACTTCTCCAAATTTGTCCCAGTACTGCTCTCACTTTTAGATTCACATGGGGTCGGTCATATGACCAGAATGTTTAGAACTAGAAGAAATTAAGATTATCTGGCCCAAATCTATTATTACTGAGACACAGAAGTGAAATGTCTTGGTCAAAACCATATAACAAAGAAGATAAAATTTAAGATAAATGTCAAGCTCTAAAGTAGAGTTCAAAAATTGTAATAGTTTTAAGGGGGGTTGTTTGAACTAAGACTAAACAACAGTGTATGTAGAAAAAAATACCTTACATATATAGTAGATTACATGCAAACTCATTTTGAGTCAACTGCCTGACATGGAAGTCAGATTTTACCCTCTATCAAAAGAAAAATGTCCAAAACAAAGGAGATGATGATTTTTCTATATAGTGCTGAATGCCAGATGTTGGGAAGATTAATGATTACCTAAGCTGTGACCAAAGGAGGTTAACCAAAATAGTGAGGGGACTAGAGACCCTTTGCCATTCATGAATTGACTAAGAGAACTAAAAAACGATAAAACTTGGGGAAGACATTTGGCAGTTGTCTTCAAGTATCTGAAAGGATGCTATATTGGAAAAGAGATCTGCTTCGTCTCAGGCACTACTAGAAACAATGAGTTAAAGTTACAAAGAGGTAGATTTAGGTATGATATGAGGGAATAATGTGGGTCAGCTAGGCGGCACAGTAGATATGGTGGTGGGCTTAGAGTCAGGAAGACTCTTCTTCCTGAGTTCAAATCCGGCCAAGCTGTGTGATCCCAGGCAAGTCACTTAACCCTATTTGCCCTAGTTTTCTCATTTGTAAAATGAGCTGGAGAAGAAAATGGCAAACCACTCCAGCATCTTCACCAAGAAAATCCCAAATGGTGTCACAAAGAGTCAGACACGACTGAACAACCGAACAAGAACAATTTGCTAACAAGAAGAGCTGTCTAAAAGTAGAATAAGGTGCTAGAATAAGCTATAGTTAGTAGATTCCCCATCAATACAGGCCTTCAGGCAGAGGTCCAACCTCTGACCATGTCTTAGAAAAGTTGTACAGAGGATAGTAGCAAAGGAAGAAAGGTTGGATTAAATAATCTTCCAAACCATTTTTACAGAAATAATGCACAAGGTGGGTGATTTGGCTAAAATTCACTTTAAAGTTTACTCTACTGTTAAGTAGATTAATAATATTATAAATTCAAGAGTTCCCTGCATAGATGCAGAATGCAACCTATCCATGTCTGCCCATTCTATGGAATTCTCACCCATGCCTTCCCAAAAGTTCACTAAAGGGGTTACATATAACATGATAGAGGCTTTCCTCACTTTCTCCTATCTCCTTCCTTTTTTCCTTACTTATATTTCCTTAATATCTCTGTGGAGCTCTCTGGCCATCTACCTGTCATCCTTGCTCTCAGCCATCTTTAAATTTTTCACACTACTTTGTAACACCTTTGTTTTGGGGTTCCTCATTAGTTATATAATGTTGCCTGCTCATACCATGTGTTTTGCCATTGCTCTCTGTGTGATACTCATCATACAATTTTAATTCTAAATAGTAAATTGGTATGACATTTAAATAACATCATTTGTCCTTTTCCAAAAACATCCAGTCCAACTGCTCATTTTTTAGCAATGCAGGAGTTCTAGAAGTCAGTCAACTTTCTCCATGCCTTCACCCATGACAAATTTGGATGAGGGTAGGACAATACTTATATATGACAAAGGGCAATTGCTGATATAAGATAAATAAAACCCTTAGAAAAGAAAGTAATAATTAACATGAGTCTAAAGTTAGAGGTTTCAGTGAATCCAGAATTAGGAAGCACAATTTGATACATTAAAGAAAAAATTAAATCCATGATAGAGACTCTCTCTAAAGAAGTGATTAACAGTTTGGAACACAAAAATATTGAAACAAATGAAAATTTGGCAGAAGAAAAGCAAAAGGTAGAAATGTTAAAGGTATGCATTAGCTCCATAAGAGCCCAAATAAATGACTGAAGTTAAGATTCACATAGATTTTAAAGATCACAGGTCTCCCAGAACATAACAATTAAAAAACTTAATACCCGTAAACCAATCATAAAGGAAAAAATGCTCAGAACTTCTGAATAAATAACAAAGCATCGCTTGCAAGGGAAGGATTCAGACTCAGGACTTCCAGACTCCAAGTCTGGAACTCTATCCACTGAATCATTTAGCTTCCTAAATTATAATGTCCTTTCACAAAACATCACATTTGATACTATATCCACGTCTTGGAAAGTTGTGTAGTATAATTATTATTTTCTGAAATTTCCAGCTAACGAAACTGAGGCTTAGACAGGCTAAGTAGTTTGTTCATTATCACACAGCTTGTAAGTAGCAAAACTAGAATTAAAACTGAGTCAAGCATTTCTTCCATTAAAACACACACCTTAAAGAATAAAACCACCACCCAAAGGAATTCCAGCAGTCACTTCATGGTAACATGGAACCTGATTCCCCACCCCCCAATCACTTGGATCTCTTCTCTGAGCACACACAGTCTCACATAGTCCCCCCCTGTCTGTTGATGTTAAAAGTCCTGTGTGTCTGCCCGGATAGGTCAGGATATGCTAAATATCATCTTTCTCGGAAAGCAATACAGACACTTTTCATGTCTGCTGGGAATACAATAGCTTCCTGACCTTTTCTCTTGCAGTTCTGATGTTTTTGTTATGTATTTCTGAGAGCCATTTCCTGAGCAAAGAAGAGGTCAAGGCAGCACAGGTGGCCTAGGTCGTAAGACTTGGTTTCTCCCAAATGGAGCCCTAGAACCCAAATATCGCATTTGTAACTGCAGGCATGAAGCCTGGGGGACGAATTTACTTTTCAATCTTGCTTATTTATCCACCAAACATCTGCACCAACTCCAAAAGAAAAGAGATCCATGTGCAAAATGTGTTCTGGGGCAATGTAAGGTGTTGAGGAGTTATAAGGACATGGGAAACATAAAAGCGTAAAGTCAGGATAAGGAAATATGATTCCAAGCAGGGAGAGCAGCAGCCACAGCAGCAGAAGTAGGAATACGAATGGTAAACCATCTCAGCAGATGGGCTGAACCAGGTTGAGGGTAACCGACACACCTCAAACCTGTCTGTAAGTTAAGGGGATATCTATCCCAAGTATGTGAATATTTCCTCCAACAGAATGAGTAGATAAGAATAATTTGCTCCAATGGCCATGAGGACAGTGGAAGCAGGTGCTGTGATGTGCTTAGAACTTGGTCAGGCATCAAAGATGTCAAAGGCATCTAGTGCATCTGGACCATCACCAGGCATCTTGAGGGTGAGGCTGAAAATTCTGTACAACCCTGCCTCACTTAAATTCAGGTCAAGGACAAGTCAAGCCATTACCTGTGCTGTCATTGATCCTTTCCCAGAAAGAAGGGCAAACAAGTAGGTGTAGGAGGAGTAGAAATAATATAAATGGCAGTGGCAGCAGCAGCAGCAGTAGTAGTAGTAGTAATAGCAATAGTGGTAGTAGTAGCAGTAGTAGTAGCAGTAGTAGCAGCAAACAACTAGCATTAATGTAACACCTACATCCAAGGGCTGCACTAAGCACTTTACAAATATTATTTCATTTGGTCTTCACAACAACCAAGGGAGATAAATATCATTATTATCACTATTTTACAGTTAAGGAAATTTTAGATAAACAGCCACTTTGATGCCTGAATGGAATAGGTTTAGTGAAGACTTCTCAGATTGTAATTCTTCTCCCAGGGGTGAGGTAAGACCGAGAGGCCCAAGGTCACAACGTTTTTAAAATAGAATAATTCCATATAAGGATATAAAACTGTGTAGTACCTTAGGGTCTCAATGATTGGATAAAACTTACAAAATTCTTCAATGTCTTCATTTCAAAAGGGATTGGCTGGATTTCGTGTCTAGAATGTAGGATCATGTTCTCAGCTAATGAAAATGGTGGTCGGTGGAGGGGGAGGGACTTGCGTTAGTCTGTGTAAATCACTGCCCTTTCTTTGTCTTCAGCTTTCCTACTTCAGGTGAACTGGTACAGGATTGCCCCGCTTCTCAAGAATCAAATAAATAAACTTTTTGTCTTCACTTTGAGAGGCCTCTGAGTAATTAATTAAGTAGGGACCCGAGCCATCCCACACAATGCCTAAGTAATAATAGGTGTAAATGATGTGACAAAGATCTCTCTAGCCATTTGTCATAAACCTGAAATTCAACCATTAGAGAATCAGAGCGGTTTCTCCCTCCTCTGAATTGTCACAGTTCTTGGTGCCTCAAGCAAACTTTTGACATTTACCATATATTGCCTGGAATGCTTAGTTATCTTTTCATGACCGTACATCCTATCTTCCCTGTAAGTTCCGTGAGGGCAGACATCATGTCTTATGTTTCTTTGTGACATATTAGATAGTGTTGGACCTGAAGTCAAGAAGGCCGAAGTTTAAATTCTTTTATTAGCTTTGCGATCGCAGACAAGTTGCCTTACCTTTCACTGTCTCAGTTTCTTTATCTGTAAAATGTGTATAACATTTGTATTACCTAAATCAGGGGTATTACCTTCCAGGTCATTGGGTGTGGCCTTTTGGCTGAGTCAAAAGTTTTAAGAGAAGTTTTTACAAAACAAATTTACAAGTTTTATAGAACAAATCCTTTTATTAAGGTGATTTGTTCTGTGAAGTCTGGATTCAGTCAAAAGGCTATACTTGAAAACCTAGAGGGCCACAAGTGAGTAAAGTCCTAAATTTAACTTAAAATAAATTTAACTTAAATTATTAAAACTAATCAATAACTTAATTAAAATTAAATTAAATTCAAATAAATTCAACTTAAAAAGAAAATCTTAAAGTCCTAAATTTAAAAATATATAACTATTATAATTTCTTACACATACAAGGAGCTCTGGGGACTTCAAACTATTATCTTGATTGTTTTATACGGCTATTCTGATTTACTTCATTACCAAAGACAGATATATAATATTCTGACTGCATAGAATCATTTGACTCTAAGTCATGAGTTCGTAAACTTTTTTTTGCATCACAGACCCTTTTGATCTAATGAAAATTATGGACCCCTCCTCAGAATGTTTTTAAATGCACAAAATAAAATACTACCAAAAGTATTATCAAAGAAAACAATTACACTGAAAAACGGCCATCGATTTTCTTTTTAAATCAAGTTCAAAGATTCCCAGGTTAAGTACCCTTGCTTTAAGTGTTATTTCTACTTGAAAGTAATGAATGTTAGAAACATAAAAACAGAACGTAATAAATACAACATATAAAAAAAGGGGAATGAGAATGAATTTACAAAGAAGTCTAATGGAGACTTAAGAGTGGCTGAAAAGTTGTTAGAATAGTCAATGCATTAAAATTAATCTATTTAAGTGAAATTAATCACAAAGCTAGCTTCACCAGATGTATTGATGTTTAAGTTTATAAAATAAATAAAAGGAAAAATTAGTATGGTGGTGATGAAGGACATCTTCACTGGCTCTTCTCTATGCCTTTTCTCTGCCTCTTGACTTTCTTGACTTTCCTGGTTTCTAGATAGAGCTAAAATCCCATTTTCTGTGTGAAGCCTTTCCTGATGTACCTTAATGCTAGTACCTTAACTCTCTCTGTTGATAATCTCCAATTTATCCTGTATTCATACATACATATATATATGTATACATATATAAGGGTATATATACACATATATAAATTTATATATACATATATAAATGTATATATGTATACATATATCAATGTATATATACATATATATGTATACATGTATATAAATATGTATGTATATGTATACGTATATGTATACATATATAAATGTATGTATACATATATGTGTATACATGTATATAAATATGTATGTATATGTATACATATATAAATATATGTATGCATATATAAATGTATATATACATATATAAATGTATGTGTGTATATATGTATACATATATGTAAATGTGTATATATACATATGTAAATGTGTATGTGTGTATATATATATATATATATATATATATATATATATATATATGGAGAGAAACAAATGGACACAAAGACAGAGAGAGCTTGCTTATTTGCTGGTTGTCTCCTCCACTAAACTGAGAGCAGGAATTGTATTTTGCCTTTCTTTGCCTCACCAGGGCTTAGCACAGTGCCTGAAACACAGTAGGTATTTAATAAATGCTTAATGACTGACTGACTGACACATATTTACAAAGGATACATAATTTCCCTAAAATAACCCTTGAAAATTTATCTAACAAACAGGCAATTTTCAGAAGAAGAAATCAAATGGTTATATGAAAAAGTAATCTAAATCACTATTTATTAAAGAAAGGCAAAATAAACAGTTCTGATTTACCACCTCACACCTAACAGAAAAGAAAATGACAAATGTTGGAGGGGATGTGGAAAAATTGGGACACTAATGCGTTGTTGATGGAGTTGTAAACTGATCCAACCAGTCTAGAGAACAATTTGTAACTATGTACAAGGGGCAATAAATAAAATTGCTTTGACCCAGCAATATTGCTACTTGGTCTGTATCCCAAAGAGGTCAAAAGAAAAGGAAAAGGACCTATGTGTAGAAAAACATTTATAGCAGCTCTTTTTATGTTGGCAAAGAATTGGAAATTGATGAAATGCCCATCCGTTGGAGAATGTCTGAACAAGATGTGGTCATGATTGAGAGGGAATGATGAGCAGGATGGATTCAGAAAAACCTGAGAAGACTTACATGAACTGATGCAAAGTAAAGTGAGTGGAACCAGAAGAACATTGTACGCAGTAACAGCAACATTGTACAATAATCAACCACGAATGACTTAGCTATTCACAGCAATACAGTGATCCAAGACAACTCTGAAGGACTTACGATAAAAAAATGTTACCCACCTCCAGAGAAAGAGTTGATAGGAGGGAGTCTGAATGCAGATTGAAGCATGTTATTTTTTACTTTGTTTTTCTTCTTTTTCTGGTCTGTATTTTATTTTGCAACACGGTTAATACAGAAATGTTTTGCATGACTGCAAATGAGTTGCTTGCCTTTTCAAGGAGGAGAATGTGAAGGTAGGGAAGGAAAGAATTTGAAACTCAAATTTTTTTTAAAACTAATGTTAAAAAATTTTACATATAATTGAGAAAAAATGAGAGAAAAAACAAAATTCATTTAACAATGCCTTCTGATAGAATCAATAGGGAGTAAGTAGATATCAGGAAAAACAGAAAAGAGACTAAGAAAGAATTCATGTCCCACAGGAATAAATGGAACAATGTGGGGCAATATGTCATTTTCAGTTCTTGTTGATCAGCGGTCCTTGTGCTGTGCCCAAATTTCCTTCTAGGTCTTCAGAATCAAAAAACACTACCAAAAGAGAACAAGACCCCAGTAAATTGAAGAAATAAAGGGTCAGAGAAGTAGAAGAAAAGATTGAGAGTGCTATTTATAACTGTTACCTGTTATTTTTCAAAAGTAACAGAATATACTGGAGTCACACTTTGGTGCTAACCTTAGATCTGGCACATGGCCACCAACCACCTTTGTGGTGAAACTGCCTCTTATCCCAATGATTAAAACCTCTCATATTTCACTCACCACAAATGTCTACCCTGTATAAGGCTTGGGAGTAATGCAGCAATAATGGATAAAGTGCTAACCTTAGAATTAGGAAGACAAGCTGAAACCTTGCTATGGACATTCACTTATCGGGGATTCTGGGCAAGCCATTTGGGCAGCAGGGTGGTACAATGGGAATGGCCTTCAGTTTAGAATTAGAGAACCTGGGTTCAAATCCTAGTTCTATCTACTTGATCTTGGGCAAGTCACTTACCTACCTAGGCCTCGGTTTCCCCATATGTAAAATGAGGGAACTGGTCTAGATGATCCTTGAGATCTATTTTAGTTCTAAGTTGATGAGCCTATGACCTACTCATTTGTGTTGGCGGAGGCTCCCACCCAAGACACCTACATTGAGGGAAAAACACATCTTTCTTGTAGTTCCATATGTACCATGTGTGGGAGACCCAAGAGAAATTTTTGCCTTTCACTATACAGTTCATGGGAATATATTACCAGTAGGTGGTACTTAGCTAGGTACAGTGAGTGGACCTAAAGTCAGGAAGACTCCTCTTCCTGAATTCAAATCTAACCTCGGATGCTCAGTAGCTGTGCGCTCCTGGGCAAAGCACTTAACTTTGGTTGCCTCAGTTTACTCATCTGTAAAATGAGTTGGAGAAGGAAATGGCAATCACTCTATTACCTTTGCCAAGAAAACTCCAAATGGAGCATGAAGAGTTGGACATGACTGAAACATCTGAACAATGACAAAAATTACCATTATAGCACAGAAACATTAAAAAGATGGGGTTTGGGGGGAGCATACATTAAAACTGATAAAGGTATCTACAAACCTTCCAAGAGACTGCCAAAAGGAAGACTTAGGCAGAAAAGTAAGTAAATGATCCTGCTCGACACATAGCAATGACTAGTCTTAGGTGAAATTTTTAAAAAGAGAATGATTCCCTCCCATTCTGCCCCCTCTCCCCTGCCAGAACACAAAACAGAACCATCTCCTCTTTTCTCCACATTTAAAGTGACACTCCAGGTACTGGCCAACACAGGGTGGAAGGAACTAAGAACAAAGGATTCACTTTTGCCAGCAGTATTTTTTTATGCAGCTGAGTGTTCTGTTTATGGAAAAGTCCTTCCGCTTCAAATTCTTCATTTCTTTTCTCTAACTGCAACATCATCAATATGTTCATCTTGGCAAAGAGCCAGTTAAGCAGGCAGATCTCTGGAACCCTTCCCATTTTTAAGCAGTGGCATAGGAAACCAAGATGTGTTTCAGAGGTTTAATGGTGTGTTTGTTTGGGAGCTGGAGTTTGTCTTTTGGGAGAAACTGATTGTATGAGAAAGTTAAATGTGCAAAGTTCAGGTTCTCCCTGCAATCATCCTAAAACTCTCACAATTAAAGTAAGCAATTATCCCAAAATCACAACCTATTTTTGCCTAATAGAAAAGTCACTCTGTACATGTGTATGTGTGTATACATATACATACATTTATATACACATATATGTATGTGTGTATACATGTATGTAAATTATATATACACACCATGTATAAATGTGTGCATACATACATATATGTGTACATATATATATATATATTTTTTTTTTAGATGAATCTTCAATACGGATTCCCTACTTTTCCAAAATACTTCAATGTAGGGAGAGGGCTTCCTATTTAAATAGTCTTAAAAAAGACAAAACATAGCTTGGTATAGCATATATAGTGCTAGGTTTATAGTCATGAAGACTCGGGATCAAATCCTTAGTCCCAGACACTAACTAGCTGTAAAAGTCTGGGCATCTCTGTGCCGGAAGCAATTCTCTAGGATTTATCTTCTAAATCTCTGGTTATTGTGACTCCAACTAGAGAAATCCCAGATTCCTAGGTATCTGGATGGCCTTTTTAACAAAAATCCTCTCAGGGCCTCTAGAGTCACCTCAGTTTCAGATATAGTCATCAGAACATTCTGAGAAAACATAAAGGAACAATTCTATGCTAGGTATGGAAGCAGGCATTTGTAAATTCCCATGGTGATACTATTTGTGGCATTATTTTTACTTTCCTAGTTGATTTTTCTATCATTTGCTAATCTCATCATTTACAAATGGCATTAAATATATAAATTAAATATCCAGAGATAGATCTGTATGGAGGTCTATCTACATAACCTATGTAGTTGCAGATATAGATATTGAAATAACCTGGGACATCTATTTGTGGCAGCCCATATACTAACTAGTTGTATGATCATGATTCCTAGTTACGTTCTTTCCCTTATGTTGTATATATGTGTTCATCCTTCGTTGCTGAAGAAGACCATGCCATCAGAGAAATATGACATGACTTGCACTTTGTTTTGAGTGAGGGAGGGCTGTGCAGGTCACCAGCCTCACTTCTCCTCCAGAGTCATCTGAATCCAGTGACCAGATATTCATCAGAATGATTGGAGATGATCCAGGGTGAGGCAATTGGGGTTAAGTGACTTGCCCAAGGTCACACAGCTAGTGAATGTCAAGTGTCTGAGGTGAGATTTGAACTCAGGTCCTCCTGATTCCTGCTCTGGTGCTCTATTCACTGCACCACCTAGCTGCCCCAAGTTTTCAGGTAGTTTAAAGAAGAACAAATCACTTAGGAGATGTTTCTCTAACAGTTAAAGTTCATAGGTGAGAAGAAAACACCTGTATTCATACAGAATTCTTTATTTCTTGCTCAGGACCTTAAATATTCTGCTGATTAAGTCTATTTTCTCAACTATTATAAGACTATAATTTAGTTTTCAGGGGCCAAAAGAATTAGTAATGGATAGTAATTTACTAATGGATTCCAGGTATATGTATATTACCTAGTATTTGACTCGCTCCATACTGGAAAACTTCACCTTCTCAGTATTCTAGATGACATAATCTCACTGAAAGCACCAAGTTCATTGCCTTCCCATGGAAAGTGAGCACAGTTGAGCCTTGGCAACACTGCCATCATGTGGCATGAAGTGGCAATTCCCCTCTCAGATAAACCATGCGGAACACAAAGGCATCTTACCATGTAAGGGTGCTTACACCAGTCCTCAAAAGTTGTTTTAGTAATGTGTGCTGAATACCTCTGGTATTAAAGACACAGCCTTGCCTCTGGTCTGTTAGCTTCTACCAGACTCTTAGGAAAGCCTTTTTATTCCATGTATCCAAGTTGTCTTTTTTCTCTCCCTTTAATATTGCCTTTGATAGTCATCTGAACCTGAATCTACTTGTTCAAAAATTTTAGAGCTTGGAAGGGACCTTAGAGACCATTTAAGTTCAGCCTCTTTAGTTATTTTAGAGGAGGACACTGAGTGCTGGAGAAAGGAGATGACTTGTGCAAGGTTACACAGAGCTGGGGTAGGAATAAGTTATTGGACTGAGGAGGAGGAGGAGGGGCTCAGAATAGTGAATCAAGAGCTATGTTCAGAGTCATGAAGCCGTGGGATCAGCCAACTTCCTTACCCCTCCTGGGTTTCTAGGTGGAGCAGTTGTCTCTACTTGGTCCCAGCCTGAGTCCCTTGGGTTCTAGCACCGATCTCCAGCTCCCAGGCATAGGTTCCACCAGATTTTTGAAATTGAAAGAGACAGATCTTCAAGGCCCTCTCTGATATGTCAGAACAGAATATTAGAAAACTTGGAGTTCTTTTATCTGGGGCTAACCCATCATTAGAACTAAAGCCAAGTGCATATCAGCAAGCACCTTGATATTTCTTGGTTCTTGATCATTCCTGCTTGCCTGGAACTTTCTAACCATCTAGGGGCTTTCTCAGGGAAGCCTTCTCCTCTCAATTCTGGACATAGTGCCTGGTAGGCCACATATATGCCCGGCCATTTCTGGTCCCAATAGGAGGCTAACCCTACGGTAATCACTCCCTCTCCTACTGTCCTTGAGCTCCTTATGGGAGTCTAAGGTTGAAAAAGGGTATCTGGATGGCACAGTAACCTGGAACACCCAACCTGGAGCAAGGAAGACTCATCTTCTTAATTCAAATCCAGCCTCAGACACTAGCTGTGTAACCCTAGACAAGTCACTGCTTGCCTCAGTTTCCTCATCTTAAAAAATGAGCTGGAGAAGGAAATAACAAACTACTCCAGTATCTTTGCCAAGAAAATCCCAAATAAGGTCATGGAAAAGTCAGACATGATTGAAAAATAACTGACAAAAGGGTCAAAGAGGTCACTTACTGTAGGTTCTCAATTTCATGATCATTAATTGGTCTGTGTGAACTTCAGGGTTTTGCTACAGTAGGAAGGAGAGCTGGACAGCTTAGTCATTAAGAGAAAAAGTGGAACAGGTATATTTTGATAAATGATTTTTTTATTGCATACCATATCCTTAGTCTCACAATGCATTTAACTATAAAGAAAATTCAAGATCCTACCTTTTTTATTGCTTCTTGATTACAATTTGATTCCCTTTTTAAAAAAAAAAGTGAATTTAAGGCACTTTTGAGTGCCTTAAACAAGGCTTTCCTCCAACAAAGGATCTCCTGTGCTTATATAATGGGTGTCACCAATAGCTTCGCCCCATTACACATGTATTAAGATCCTGCAAGATTCCTTGACAGACACAACCACAGAGATAACTCTGTTCTACAATATTCTAATTATGAATATCAACTGAGGCATTAAACCAGGGAGATACATACTCACCCAAGGTGTTTGCCACTGCCAAGAAGGATATCCTGAACATAGTCTAAATAGAAAAAATATTCCCTATAAGGTGTGTCATCCTCCAGTTTGTGGATGATTTTGTGTTGACTGAATCAAGCCCCAAAATAATACAGGCATTCATCAATGATAACTATGAACATTCAGAACCCATCAGTGTAAAAATCCATATAGTAAAAGCCAAATTAAAAAAGACTGACTATTGTCCTGATGATGGCATACAAGGCAATGAGTTAGTACGTCAATTCTATTTGGCCAGCTATGGGTATTTATCTTGGATAGCTATTTTAGATGGATGATGACCTGGAATCGGAACTGTACCAAAGGAAGGGAATAGATTGGATTACTTATGAAAAATTGCACGCAACTATCAAAACTCCCACACTCCTCCCTGAAACAAAAGCCCCCACTTCACCAGCATTCTTTCAGTGATGATGGTCTATGGATATGAACTATGAAACACCATAATTACAGCTGTGCTGGGAGGACATAGACAAAGAATATTCATAGCAGAGCTGTAATTTGCTCTGTTAGAGAAGCAACTTTATTAATGAGATCATGAATCCACTGAGATATTAAAGTCTAGAAGGACAGGAAAACAATACAGGCTTACATAAAGCTAAAAAAATGCAATGATTTATTAAAGAAAACCTAGTTGATTAATAAAACTGTAAACACAATAACAGAAGATTTTATCAATAATTATAATACCATTACTATCAATCAAATCTATGGGATGCAACCAGACCAATGTTCAATGGCAAATTTATACTTCTTAGTGTCTGTATTAAAAAGATATAAAAAGGGAAACTCAGTGAGTCAAGTGGCATTTAATGAAATCAGAATGAGAGAAAAATAATAAAAAGAAGAGCTTTCCTTTTTTTCTACATAAGAGTGGAAAGAGCCCTGGCTCTGGATTTAGAAAAGTTTGGTTCAAAAATCACTGATGCTTACCAGCTGTGTGTGACCTTGGGCAAGTTTCTTAAAAACAGTAACTAGAATTCATATAACAACTTTGAGGTTTGCAAAGTGCTATACATGTTATTTCACTTGATCCCTACACAACTCTATGAGTTGAGTGCTTTATGATCTCTATTCTACAGATGAGGAAACTGAGGTTGAGGGAGGTTAAGTGACTTACCTGGGATCATGTGGTTAGTACATATCTGAGGCAGTACTTGAAACCAGGTATTCCTTACTCCAAGTTCAGTGTTCTTACCTACTTTATCACCTAATTGCATCACTAATCTACCTTAAAAAGGTAGAAAAAAACTCAAAAGACCAAAATTAGAAATGAAAAAGGGGTAAACAAATTAAAAATTAAATAAAAAGGCTTTCAGAGATTAATTCATAGCTTTAGGCTAAAGAAATGGAGAATTCAGAAGTCTTAGATGAAAAACTACAAAAATGTAAGATGCCAAAACAGGAACTAGATAACTCAAAGAGATCAATCTCAGAAAAATCAGACAAGTGTTCACTGGCTACCGCATAATAATGCAATGCTACCAGATGGATTCACAATGAACCCTTCCAAACCTTCAAAGCATAAGGAATTCTGTTATTTCTAAATACAGAGAAATATCCTATTATGCATAATTTTTTCTATGAAGCAAATATGGTTTTGATTTCCAAGCCTGACAAAGATAAGGCAGAAAAAGAAAATAATGGAATATTAAAGATTATGCAAAAATATTCAATAAAATTTTGGCAAGCCCAATACGATAATAGATCAAAATTTATTACTATCAAATATGATTTATATCAAGAATGCAATAATGGTTCAATATGAAGGAAATAATCATTATAATAAATTATAACAAAAAATCATTGTTGTATCAATATAAAAATCATTGACCAAAACAGAGCATCTTTTCATATTAAAACCAAACACTAAATAACATAGGAACAAAGGATTTACCCTTAATATAATAAAAAAGGGTCAGTATGAAACTGAATTAGCACTACATGCAATGATGAACTGTTAGAGGCATTCCCACTAAAATCGGCATAAAACATAACCATTAACTATTATTTGACATAGATTTGGAAATGTTAACTAAAATAAAAAAGTGAAAAAAAGAAATTAAGGGAATAAACATTGGTTATGAAGAGCTTAAAGTGTTTCAAATCATAAATGGTAATAGCAAGACTTAAGATAAAACCACAAAAGCATTTTTATCCAGTTTTTACTAATAAAAAACAGTAGAAACTGTTCACAATAATGACAAAATATACCAAATGTTTAAGCAATAGCCTAGTAAGACACATAAGACTGTTACAAAGACAGTTACAAAATCACACTTTAATAGGATTAAATAAAAATCTAAATAACTAAAAGATGTACCATTAATTTGTTTAGACCCAGTTAATATAATAAAAAATATCAAAGCTTCTCAAATTATTTATAAATTTAATGCAATGCCATCAAAATATCAACAGGCTACTGTACGGAATTAGATATTATAAGAAGAAACGTTACTTGGGAAGCAAAACGGCAGGAATATCAAAGGGGAACTTCAGGAAATCTCAAAATATACTATAAAATAGTAATTATCAAAACTATCTGTAATAGATAAAAAGAAAAATAGGTCAATGTCACTGAAAAAAGAATACACTTTTAGAACCCAAAGTACACAACAAGATAATCAGAACATAAAAAATAAAATCATAGACTTAAAAGTTAGAAGGGACAACAGATTGTTATTCAAGAAACTCAAGATTACAAAACATATTATTGTTCAATATAGATTGTTACAGATAAGTTGTCATTTTCCATCAGCGCAGTTCCCAGACCAGGAAATCCCTAAACTGATGAAACCACAGTTCAGAATCCCCTCTTCTCACCAAAAAAATTAGGAAAACCAGACAACAGTATGAACACACCCACAAAACTAGACGTTCCACAAATGCCACTTGGATCAATTATTAACGTACAAATTATTTTAAAAAAAAATAACTGGAAGAAAATTAATGTTCCAGACCAATTGAGAAAATTTTTAACTATAAAACTGAAGCAATAAGTTATTAGAGATAAAATAGATGCATTTGATTATATAACAAAAATAATTGGGATCTTCCCATAACAAAAAAAAGACATGCCATCCAAAAAAATCTTTAGAGAAATAAATGGGGGGGTGGGGGAGGGAGAGGAATTCTTTTTAATAAATATTTCAGATAAAACTAGGATATGCAGAATTTTTAGGAACTGATACAAATTTGTAATTCAATGCCCATTTGTTAGTGACTAAATGGTCAGAGTTTATGAACAGACAAATCATAAAGAAGGAAACAAACAGCTGTTAATAGCTGCTAACTGTCCAAGCCACACAAATTAAAGGAACTGTGAAGTACCACTTCGTGTCCATCAAATTCAATTCAGCAGCTCCATATCAAGAGCATACTGTGCGCAGTACAAGACACTTACCTAGGCACTAGTAATACAGACAAAAACAGAAGTCTTTTCCCTTCAAGGGTCTTTCAAAAACCTTTTTTTGAAATGTTACCTGGCTAAGAACAATGTGTTACAAAATTATTTTTATCTTGTAAATTTTCCACTATTGAGATTAGATCCTAAGAACATTGTTAAAAGGTTTAGAGAGAAAAAAAAAATGCATCCTTAGATAAATCTGTAATATAGCTAAGCACTGTACCATTCTTTGTCATTTCATATTTCTGAAAAATCTACACAAAGGGCTTACGCAATCAAAATAGAATCAGGCTGAATGAATGAATGAAACATCATTTAGTGTATACTTAATATGTACCAAGCCCGGCACTGATTTCTGGAGACACCATCACAAAAGTAAAGATATTCCCCACCCTCAAAGAAGCAGCTATTATTAAGAATGAAAAGCCAAGAACGATCTATACACATCCCACAAACAGGGCAATGGTTAATAAATCATAGATCTAGTGCTGGAAGGAACTCCAGAGACCATCTGGTCCAACTCCCTCATTTTACATTTGGGGAAACTGAGACCCAGAAAAATTAAATAACTTTGGATTTGAGCCCAGCTCTGCTGATTCCAAAGTTCTTACCACTACACTATATTGTCTTCTGCAAGGTTTACCAACGTAATGGAATTTTATTGTGCCATAAAAATGATGAGTATAAAGAACGTGAAGAAATACAGAAAGCTGCAAAAGAATTGGTACAGAATGCAGGAAGCAGGATCAGAGTGTACACAATGCACTTCAGTGAACAACACGTATGTTACTACATTATTTCTATGTGAGGAAGTGAACCAGAGGAGATTCTTTCTGGAAGAGACAGTTTTTAAAATTTCATTTAATTAACAGGCATTTCTTTCTTCTCCTTTCCAAACCCACCCTCCCACAATGGGAAGGAAGGAAGGAAGGAAGGAAGGAAGGAAGGAAGGAAGGAAGGAAGGAAGGAAGGGAGGGAGGGAGGGAGGGAGGGAGGGAGGGAGGGAGGGAGGGAGGGAGGGAGGGAGGAAGGAAGGAAGGAAGGAAGGAAGGAAGGAAGGAAGGAAGGAAGGAAGGAAGGAAGGAAGGAAGGAAGGAAGGAAGGAAGGAAGGAAGGAAGGAAGGAAGGAAGGAAGAAAAAGATGTATACAAATATGTTTACTCAAGCAAAGAAAATTTCCCCATCAGCCACGTCAAAAGACATATGAGACATAATTTTAAAGGCCCTGGGGGAGTGGTCGATTTTCATATTGACATTTTTCTATATACACACAAATATACATCTATATAAATTTTAATATATATTTACATATGTACAGACATACCATATTGTGCACATACACATATGCACATGTACACATACGCACTTACATATGGTATGCCTGTCTATATGTAAATATATAGTAAGATGTATATATGTGTGTATGTAACTTGGCTCACATCTATTAGGTAGATTTATAAAATATGGTCTGTATTCATAGTAATTCAGCACTTAGGATAGTTATAACATAGCTTGTACTTATGTCCCAAGTGAGAGATCACAACATGGTCCAGGGGTTTGAACACCCAGCCCAGATCTAGTAAAGATCCCTCTTCTCCTTTGTGGTTCCCATTATGCCTACAGAGATAACCATCAACACTGGGATACATGTATATTCTGTTTATATACAGTTGTATATCAACCACAGGTACATATGAGAAATAATACTAAATCTGGAAAGTATATTTTTAGTAGAGTAAGTTGGAGAAAAAAATAAACAGAAATAAGGCTGGGGTAGGGAAGGGCCCTTCCCTTCACACCTGTCTCAGCTGGCTTCTTTCTACACCTCTGCTACTGAGGTAAGCACCCTGCATAAAACAGAATCACACACATTCCTGTCCATTCAGACATCACCTCTCGTAGTCATAAAGAAGGGGAGTGCAGATGTGGCAGACACCAGCAGCTGCCTAGATTTCAATTTCATCAACAGCCACTACCTCTCTCTTCTTCCCTCCTAGAAAGCCTCCAAAATTCCCAGGGGCTCCACGTGAGGGGGGACAAAACAACCTCAGCTCCTCTCTCCAAGAGCCAATCTTGGGTTCGTTTCCTCTTTCCCCAAACTGGAAAGAACTACAAATTCCAGGGACTGTGTGTCCAGAAGCATTGTTACACATACCTATACACACAGGCATATATGTGTGTGGCAGATGTAACTATATGTTACATATAATTTATATGTTTTATATATTAAATACAATATACATCAGGGAATGATTCCTCAGATACGGAAAAAAACACAAGAGTAATTATACCATCACCAAAACGCCCCCCTGCCCAAAGTGATCAGGAAGACACAAAGACATCATCAACATAACTTTCTTATCTCTAAAATCTTGACAAGAATTAAAGGTGTATTCATGCACTGTGGTTAGCCTCAATGAAAACAAGTAGATGAAACAGGCAGAATTTTACTAATGATTTCCTATAATAGACCACATCTTCAGCCTCATGCATGACTGAGAGGTATAGTGAATATAAGATCCTGTATTATCTATTTTTGCTGGGTTTTTTACAAAAGCATTTGACTCAATGAAAAAAATATACTTTAAAATCTCTTTTCATTGTGTCTCCCATAAATATGTCAAAATATTGTTAGGTTCTATGACAGGTGTGACTATGGAAATAGTTTTGTTCAATTACCTATTAAGTCGCAATATCAAGTAAGGTATAAAACAGAGACATATGCTTACCCAAGGTGTTCATCACTATCATGGAGGATATTCCATCAAGAGTCCAAACAGAAGGGCTCCCTGTTGATTCTCCAAATGTTCCTTTTAATAGCTGATGCTGTGTCAATTGCATCGTCTCAGAAATAATGTAAATGTTTCTTCAATGAAATCCACAATTTTTCCAGAGATCAGCTTAACAACATACATTGGAAAAACATGGTGGATGAATAGTATCTACCGTCCAGATTACAAAATGTAACTGCCCAGGAAGATGATTAAATAAATACAATCAATATAATAATAAATCCCCAGAAGTGGTCACATTATTTGAATTCTCAACTATATTTTTTCCATTGGGCCAGAACCTATTACCATATTCTGTACAATTATAACTCCATACTATAAAATGAATATATGACCACTTTAAGGGATTCATTATTCTTATTAATTGAGACCTAAACAATTTTCTTCCTAATCACACGGCAAGAAGTCAGCACTAAAGAATGAGACAGAAGTGTTCTGAGGTCAGACTACCCAGCTATTCAGATATATGAGAGATTATGACTTTGAGGATATACTCTATTTTCTTTCCACCAGAAGAGTGAACCAGATGTTGATGCATCAACTTCATATTGGTACCCTCAAAAGATGGAACCTTTCAAAAATGTCTAACTAAATGAGATTCTTTTAGCTGTCTTCAACAGTTAATACTTTGGAACCATTTGTACCTAAAGAGACACTACACCTAGATACCGATCACACAAGTTGCGTCTGACAGAGCTAGGCTTCAAACCCTTCCTCTAAGTTCAACATACTTGTATTGCTTAGTGCTTTAATGCTTAATTGCTTAACATCTTCTAACATATATCTGAATGGTGTCATCAGTTTTGTGATGGAAAACTCACAGTTCTAGAACCGATCTGCCAAACTAGGCCTTTTCTCCCCCTTTTTGTGGCCAATTCAGCAGCTTCTACAAAGCAGGAGGAAAGCAGAGATAAAGATGGAGATCCCTTAGAACAAGCTTTCTGTGCCATCTTGACAGAGAATTACAACCTCTCACCATCAAGATTGTTTTTAAAAGCCTTTTCCATGTCAGGATTGCTTCTGTCTTGCTCCTGACTCTTGGGCAGTGGGAGAGTCACAGACTGACTGTATACTCAGGATGACTTACGCCTCCACCTGGTCTGGCTGTGACTTTAGGCAAATCATTTCTTTGAGTCTCAGTTCCATTACAAATAAACCAAAGAGGTTGGACTAGGTAATTTCTCAGGTATCCTTCTAGGGTTAAAACTACACTCCCATGACCCAAGGAACTCTAACAGCAGACCACAAAGGCTGATTTCATTAGCCATAGCCATATTCCCCCCCAAATCCCCACAAACTTACTTTTTATTGAACTACAGAACTCCATACAAATGTCCTCCACCCTCTCAATTAAGATGTATGAGTGTGTGTGTACATGGCACTGCACTAAGCAAACCCTAGAAGATATATGGAGTGAATTTATTGTTTCTGTCTTGAAAAACCATAATGTCAAAGTATTATCCATGATTTTTAAGCAACAGTTTTCTCAGTCTTTTAATTCTTGTGTCTTCACTTTATGATTGTTTCCTATTCATCAGGTATGTTGTCTCTTCCACTTGACTGTGTGGTGTTGAGGGCATGGACTGTCTTTTGCCATTTTTTTGTATCCCAAGCACTTAGTTTAGTGCCTGGCATATAGTAGGCACTTAAGAGATGTTCCATTGACTGACTCTTAATACTGAACTGGCCAGTTACTAGCAACACCGCCACTCTGTTAGCATGGCATGTAAATGAATAGAATGGTGCTCAAGGAGAAGTTTTGCTTAACTCTGGAATCTGGAACATCACCACGTAAATCTGAATGACATTAATTTCCCTAGCCCCAAATAAATACTGCCAACACATCAATTATTTTTCCTTTGGGAAAGCACCTTTTATTGCAACACAACATCATCAATCCCCTAAGACATACCATTGGTGCGTTTTCTTGTAAATACAAAGCATTACACGTTAGTTTTTCAAGTAGTACAGGACATTTCCTTTCACATTAGAATTTATGTCTTAAATGACATCTACACCCACAAATTTAAGTGCACTTGATGGCTTAACAATTTCCTATGAAGATGTGTTCTTCCTAGGTTCTATAATATTATTATTCAAATAGATTCTTCCTTCTATTCAAGAAAGAACAGACGTGAAAGAATATAAACAATATTTATCTACAGGTTCCACCAGAATATTTTCTTGGCATACTGGTCCTCTGATCCCTGAGAGTTTTAGAGATGGCAAGAGCCAAGCCCAGGTAGGGTCAGTCCTAGCAATCTTGGTAGCACAGTGTGGTAGAAAGAGCAACAGGTTTCAAGTAGGGTGAGATTTCAGTGTTTCTGTCTGATGTTCCCTTTGTGAGTTTGGGAAAGTCATTAAATTCAAGTTTCAGTTTCCTCACCTGAAAATAATAACATGTCTTTCTGGCCTCACAGGATTATTGTGAGGTTCAAACAAAACTATCTACATAAAGGAGGAAATTAACTGCTAGAGAGTTACCCAACATTATAAAGGGCCAGGATCTAAATTCATGTTTTCTGATTCCACACTTAGCATTTTTTCCACAGTACCATAATAGAAAACTCAAAGTCCACCTACTTTTTTACATCTCCCCTAAAACTATGTTCCATGAAACTCTGGCATTCTGCACAGTCTTCATAAGGGTTCTGGTCACTGATTTTTGGTATTCTCCCTCTAAAATATTACACATTAAATCATATGTCAAAAGTAAGTATTCACATGTGGCATTTTTGGAGGAAATGAACATAGGTTTAATTTTACGCCAGAATTCCCATGATCTCAAAGCCCTGACGACAAACATTTGCAGGTTTATCACTATATTTCATTCCCCAAAGCCATTTTAGGGGCAGATAAAAATTGGATGACCTTTGATCTATGCAAAGTCCTTCATTCTACAAATGAGTAACTGACACTCAGAAGTATGCAGCTTTTAAATGGTGAATTTGACAAGTGGGAGGATACTAAGTATCTCCAGCTCACTATATCATCATGAGGACTAGGAAAAGCTTTTTCAGTTTCAAAAAGTAATCAACATAACCTTGGCTCTCAGGAAGAACTCATGTCCCGTTAAGATCTGACTAATCTTCTAACATTTATTATAAATACCACCAGCATGAGAAAAACTTCTTTGATGCCAGCAATACACAAAATGGCACCAAGAGCACAGTTCTATCTACAATCTCTACTAGAAAGGATAAAACTAAAATATAGGCTAGAGAAAGTAGATCTTTTGCTTGTTTTTTTTTTCTTTCCACAAAAGCCAAATGTAGAAAAACTTAAATCAATTACCCATCTCACAAAGGAGGTTACACTGTCATTAGATCCTGGCTCCATGTTGTAGCATCATGCTCTACAAGATTACAAATGTTGTTTCCATAGAAATATCTTAACAGCAGTACCTACAAACCCCCAATTACTTCTTTCTAGATAGTCTATGCAAGTCTTCAAACTAGTTCTGCAGCAGTGGAGAAAAGAGGGCTCTGTTCTTTTCTATGTTTTCCTCCATAGGAAAAAAGTAAAAATAAGTTCATTTTCAGCCCTGGGGATATTCAGAAAGCTCTCTGAGCTAAAATGAAGAAATCTAATGAAGAAAATGGTAACAGCGTCTTGATAAATGAAACAATAACCTTTCTGTATTATTCCTTGCATTGGTATAATTGCTTTATTATTTTTAAAGCATTTTCACATTTGATCCTCATAACAGTTCTATGAGGTAGATAGGACATATTTTATAAATAATAAAACTAAGACAGAAAAATTAAGAGACTTGTTTTACGGCCACATTGTTTACCTAGTGACAATGTCAGAACTGGAATCTTCAACTTCCAGTCCAAGGTTCTTTCCATCAAAAATAAGGAAGTCAGAAACTGGGCCTGACTTGTTTAGCAGGCTTATTTTCAACGATATCTGCTTTGTCTGATTTCCTCTTGGCATTCCCCTGAACATCGTGGGTCTTTTGATTCAAGCTTTCTTTACCCGGAGACGGTGGAGTGAATTCATCTTCTATCATTATGGAATGTTTATTCTCCTTTATTTTTTCTATTGCTTCTCTATTATGACTATCCTGAAGCCAGAAAGGAAGACAACAAGGAATTCTAATTAATTAGTGCAACATGGCTCTACCAGAAGCCAGCACAGAATTCTGTGCTGAGACATTGCTAAGGTATCTGGAGTCATCTTCTCCTTGGGTAAAAGTACTTAGAAGGAATCACAGTCTGATTCAAAAAATGCAGGCTCAAGGAATAACTGTGGGAAAAAAAATTGGCAGTCTTCCTTATGATCTACATGACAGCTCTTTTTTAGAATTTCAAGTGTGGTCATGTGAAAGAAGGTGTAGAGGATTTGGGCTGGGGGGGGGGGTGCGGGGTTTCTGGCTTGGTCTCAGGGGGCAGACGTAGAACTAAAGAGTGAAAGTGCAGTGAATTCAGCATGAGAAAGAAACTCGTAAAAATTAAAACTGTCCCAAAATAGAAAGTCTTATCTGAGGAGATAAGCAAATTTCTTCTCTCTGGAAGTATTCAAAAGCTGGGTAACAACTATTTGGCAGGAATGTTGTTGTACTAGAGCAGTTTCATGTTTTGTTTTGTTTTTTCATGTTTCAGGTAAGGAATTGAACTAGATGATTCCTTATAACAAGCAGTCTATGATGACTGATAAAATGTTGATCGCTATAACGCTGAGCCCAAAATCTTGAGGACCTATATTCCTGGATACCATGTACCCTTGAAACCCAATCCCTTTTAAAGGTTACAGGAAAATACTGAAGGTAATGGTAACAGCTTTATCATTACTCAAAGGAATTAAACTACAATAATCTTGTCCGATGTGGTTTTAAATGGGACTTTATTTTAATTCGAAATAAAAGAAAATGGAAGTTCTCATTTTAGCAGACTGGTTGAGTTAATGTCAAACCCTTTGCAACTCTTTTCTAAAATAATCCAGGTCTGTACTGGTTCACATGGTGCGCCTTCCATGGGTCTTCTAGTCCAAAAAAAGCTACTTTTGGAAAGGAAGCAAAATTGGCCCCACACGTGTATCATTTCAGATTTGTAAATAATTTGGGTGGCTAAAATCAACAATAATTTTAAAAGTGTGAGGCCACGTCAAGGGTCTGATTTCATCACGCTCTTCATCCATTGGTAAGTCAAATTAACCTTGCTGTCAGAACACAAGGAAATGTGCTATTGGAAAACAATGGGAAATCCTGAAAAGTAACGAACAGCTTAGAGACTTTCAGTAACATAGCCATGAGAAGGGGAAGGAGGGATAAACCCTAGATTTTCAATCAATGTGCTACTTAAAAGGAAGGAAAAAGGATAAGAGAAAGCCAAATTGGTCTTCCTTCTGTTCTACTTAACAAACTGTTTCACTGTAGAATTTTTAATTCATATTTTCAATATTTTCCTTATAATGCAAGGCTTGGGCATTTCATGTGGGCTTTGTTTTGTTTTAGCTTAGTTATGGTTTGTCTAGCTTAGAAAAGATTACCATGAGAAGCCTAATTATAATGGGCCTTCTTCACTGCCTCCCAATGCAGTGGAGATTAGGGGTCTAACTCCATGGCCGGCTGCCATGGGAAAGCCATGAATCAGCCTTTCCGAACTTGACTATTGCTTTGCTAAACAAGGTCAAGATAATTAACCCCAACCCCCTCCTTCATAGGAACCCACAAAATGAACAATTCATTGGGATACCTTGTTTATTTCTCCCTTATCTGATGGTCTGGATTCATCTGCTTGGACTCTCTCTCTGTGGCAGCTCTCTGCCTCCTCTAAAGTTGCCCGACGGGTCACTTTTCCTAAAGGAAAGAACATAATGAAAGAATATAGTTTGCTGTAGGTAGGAGACTGCGAAAGAACCAAGACCACAATGGTGACCATGTGGAAGTCTTTAGTTCTACAACACAATTTCATTCTCTTTTTCTTAATTTGGGCAGTTATAGAAATGCATCCCAGGTGATGAGAAACACACAAAAAAGCTAAAGAGTGAAAATAGAGGAAGCAAAAGTCTGCCTTTCACTACAGACCCTTCCCAGTCCTCCTTCTCTCCTACTGCCTTCCTTCTGTGGTTAGTTCCAGTGGTCCTGATTTGTGCCCAGCACACAGTAGGTATTTAATAAATGCTTGCTGACTGATTAAATTGTTCATTAACATTAAAAGAGGGTTCTTGTTACATTCTGTGTTCTATCATTGTGTTTGATGGTTCTGTCTTGATAATAAGAGAGACCACCAACTTTTGGGTTGTTATTTCTAAATTTAAATGAAAGAATTTTAGGGATCTACTTTGGATTTTTTTTCCATATTTTTTTTTTTTGGTGGCTCAATTCAAATGCCATCTCCTGCGAACTTTTAAACCAGCATGCTTGTATCTTTGTTGTACGCTTACACATTTGGCTTTGCATATCCATTTGTGCACATGTAATCTCCATTTCAGATTTTAAGATCTTGGGGGGCCATGAGCCGAATCTTAATCCATCTATATGTTCCTTTTCACCCTGAATACTTCAGGCCCTCAGAAATGACTGTCAAATTAATATATTCATGAATGAGGCAAATTATTAACCTAAACAAAATGTGTGGGGTTTTCCATTTTTACCTGGAAAAAAATTTTTAAGTAGGGTTAAATATTCTTTGGCTGCTGTTACTTGAAGTGTATCTTTCTCTGTAAAAACTATTGAAGTGAATAATCGGGTTCGGCAAAATTTAATCACAGTATTCAGAAATAATAATATAACTTTGATTTTCAGAAAACAAACTTTGAAATAATTCCAATTTACTTGATGATACATTTTCTTTCACGGTTTATACTTAAACCAGTCTATATTTTTACCATTTTCCTACCCTCATTTTTTATGAGCTATATTAAATTGCTGATTTTCATATGATATCATATCATATCATAGCTATGAAATATTTGCTTTAATTTTATTTATAAATGGATGAAGATTGAATAATCTGTTGGAAAAATTCATAAAATATATGAATATCCTGAGTCAACTTAAATGTGAATTAAATAGACATCATCTATGATATGATATATAGCACTGCAATTTACCTCAGTTACCACTAGATGCAGCCATACAACCTTTCAAAATACTGCATTACCAAAAATCCCTACAAGTAAGTAAGTAGTTCAGCTGGGAAGAATTTTCTATTATTTTCTAACAGACTGTTACAGCAAATTTAGTGATGGACACACACCGTCACTAAAATGAATTAAAACAGATTTTAAGTTACAATAAATCACATTCATTTGGGGAGGGGGTGGAAAGCACACCTCTTTAATGGAAATTATTTGCACATGAGATAATAGCTAAATCTACTGAATACTAATCTATTCTTTTCTTTTAAGGGGGGGGGCTTATAAAAGCATTCACTTAAAAAGTCAATTTTTTTGCATATTTACTTCAACAACATGATTTTACCATATTTTATTTTTGGCATATTATATTTCCCCTCCATCTAGATGATGCTTTTTTACATTACTGAAAAATATCTGCAAGCTTGATTGGGACGTTGCCAGAAAAAGGATTTTAACACCTCATCCGATTTGCTTTGCTCCATAATCTGTGCACAACTGCATATGGGGTCCAAAAAGCAAGTTCCCATAGGTCACCTCAATGAAACAGTTTGAACAATCCTCTAATGCTGTCAGTAAGATTTTTCAGCTACATATGTTATCAATGATCACAAGCGGGTTAATATGTTTAAACTCTAATCCTTAAACAAAGCTGCAAAGAGAGCTATAAAAATATATATTTAAAACATCTGAAAACATAAGAAGGATTTTTCCCCTATTAGAAAAGTCATAAAATGTCCATGACATATTAGCATATGCACTCAGTATCTAAGAAAGTGGTCTGTTTCACTGAAAGTCTTATACACAATTTTATTTTTACAACACTTAAGTGTGCAGAAAATTTCCAGAAATAACAGCCTGGAATGAAGGGATAGCCGTATGGCTTGTAAAATCTAAAACAATCCAAGAAAGCAACTCTAAGAATAGCTAGCTAATTAAAAGCTAAACTAAACAAATGTGCCTATGGGATTTACTATTTACAAGTAGGAATAAGTTCCAGGAACTGAGTATCGTTCAGTGAACTATCAGAACCTCTAGGAGACCAAAATTCAACTGTTTCTGAGAAGGAGAAGCAGATTTAGGGTTGAGTAACTTATTGAAGCTAACGTGTGATTGCCCTGAAAGCCCACACATCATCAGCTTGCAAAAACAACCTGAAATTTCAGCACTAACTGACCAGCATAATAACTCCAAGATGGAGAGGGTGGGTTGAATAGACGTAAAATTCTTGCTGCACGCTTTGGGATAAACAGAAGCTATCAGTCAAGCTGGGAACAGTGCCGTAACTTACGAAGTTAGGGAAAAGACAGAAATCTAAATTTCAAGCTTAGAATACAAGACAATTTAGGAGGTTGATGGATCGTAATTAATTTATCCTTTCCCAGCCCCAATGTTCCAAAGATCCCTTTTATTCCTCTAAGGACCTCAAACTGCTCTTTACCAATATTCTCTCAAATATTTTTATTGAGACTCAAGGATGAGAGATGAGAACTCTCACCAAAAGTCAAAGCAGCAGATCTGGCACCTAATCTCCAGTTTGTCTTCCCCCTGCTGGTCCACACTGCCTCCCACTGAGGCGGCAGCCCTTGAAACGACACCAAGTGGAATTATTAGAATTGACAACCATCTTCCTAATTATGCAAAAATTTCTTCCTCCCCATATCCTATTAAATTTCCAAAATCTGCTTCCCAATCCCTCCCCCTCCTAAATCCATCCTTGTAAAGGAGTAAGAACTGTTAATGCATAAGGGTAGCTGGGGTTGAGTGTTCATTTCTGAACTTCATCAATAACTCGCAGTGGTCATCGTAGCTTGGGCTACCCTTGGAAAGGGATTCCAAGCACTCTCTTTCTCTTTCTGTCTCTGTTTTTGTCTCCCTATTTCTCCGTCTCTATTTCTCACTTCTCCCTCCCTTTTCCTTACTTTCTTTCTCTGTTTTTCTCTCCTCTTCCCTTTCTCTTTTTCTCATTCCTGCTTCTTCTGGTCAAGACCCTTAACTGCCTCACTACTATCACAGTCACAGTAATGCCACTAATTACCACACAAGGTGCTGGGATGTTCCCATTAATGTTTGTAATGACACACAAAAATTTCCTGGATGAGAGGTACTATAAGGCACAAGATATTTCCATTTTTCCCAATAAACTAAAATGTGCCTGCTTGTCACTCTCTAGAGGCCAAACAATTTATACATGTAGAATAGAAACCAACCTTTCTGTTTGCTTAGAAAGAACCATAATGATCTCTCCGCTAATGCCAAAATGTCATACGAGGGTAACGGTATCTTAGTCAAGTGAAAGTGAAGGAAAATATTAAAGCTTTAATGTTGTAGCCCTCAAAATGAAAAACAAACAAAAAAACCTGACAAAACCAATTCTCTACAGAGAGAAGGTCTAATGGACCTAAATTCAGATCTGTCCCAGCAACCGAGATGCTGGGATGGCAACCAATAATGCACTGGGATTGAGCCAGGTAATGCATAAGAATAAAGCAATAAAATACGTGTTTGTTTGTTTTTTTGAAAGAAAAATTTAACTCTGCCCAAGCAAGCTCAGTTTGAGTCCAACAGTCATTAAGGCATAGGTACAGAACAAAGTTTCTACCTCAACTTTTGGAAAGTTCTACCTTGTTTTATTAAAACAACCCCTTCAGACTTGAATTCCTGTCTCAAGTGTTTTCACTGTCACTGGTAAGGGTCAGTCATCTACAATAACTGAGACAAAACAAAGAATCTTGGAATTTTTGAGCGGGAAGGGACCATAAAGATCAACTCATCTAGTTCTCCCACATCACCAGTTTCTTGCTCAGGCAAGAAACACTTCAGGCAAAATTTCATGGTAGGTGATATTTGTATGTGGTACCATTTCTGTACCACTCTCCTGGGCCCAATTCTTTTATTTATTCCATATACTATAATTTAGTTTTCTAACAAGAAACCAGCACTCATTTATTAATGTGGAAATCATTGTGCTAAAGCATTAAGAATAAAGATAGGTACTAGAACTCTAATTTCACTGCTACAGGGATAAAGTTCCCCAGATAAAGAAACTTCTTTTTTCAATAAAAGTCTATATCCTCTTTGTAACCTACAATCTTAAAGAGTTACCTAGGGCACTCAAAGGTTAAGTGACTCACCCAGGGTTGCACAGCCCAATATGTGTCCAAGATGGGACCTGAACCGTGGTCTTACTGGTTTGGGGTCTAGCCACAACTAGTGAAACAGTCCCTGCCTGTCCTCAAATAACAAATCCACCCAGGTCTGCGGGAATCAAGCACTGGGTCAAAAAAAAAAATCTTCCCTTTATCTCAAAATTTCCATTCTTGATTCCCTAAAGGATGAAAGAAATCTCATTAAAATGAGGATGAGGTCAACCACTTCACCCCATTTTAACTAGATACCTAAGCACAGCTTAATCAAACTAAGTTCAAAAAGTCATTGAAAGCCTTTTGTAGAAGAGAAACAACGGCAGACATGGTGTCCTTCTTGCACAGAAAGGCTAGTCCTCCCAGGAATTAGAGGCTTTGGGTTGACTTGAATTCACTCCCCTACTTTTCAGGTGAAAATATCCACAATTTTCTGCTGCAGTGTATCCTTACTACTACAGAGGCTCTTCCTACTAGAATTCCAAATTTACCCAGTAGCAGAATAAGCGTACTTAAACACAATAGAAAACACGTTCAAATAAACTCTAAACAAGGACAAGAGACAGAGACAGAGACACAGAGAGAGACAGAGAGAGAGAGAGATTATCACTTAGGGGTGATAATTCTGAAGTTTCTAGGCCAGCAAAGACCTCACCCAAATTGGCGGGACATATTTCACAAAGAAGGCACGCATTCTAAGTTTCTTTAAAAGCAAAAAAGCAAAAGAAAGAAAGAAAAGATCTGAACATTTATAAGCCAATATCGTGCGCTCTGGGTGCTAGGCGCCAATATTTAAGGGAGGCAAACCCCATGCTTTTCACATTAGCCTCACTACTGTGCCAGAATCAGTAACTCCACATGTCAGTCCTTACATTTTAACAAATCAACAAACACACTGTCTGCACAAATCCCTTCAAAAAATAACAGAAACAAACACAAACTAGCCTGGTGTAGCCAGCTGGAACGAGGAGGACTGGAGTTCCAATCCGGCCTCAGACACTGGATACTTACTAGCTATGTGACCATGGGCCAGTCACTTAACCCCAATTGCCTTAAAAGGAAAAAAAAGTCCATTTAATCATTTTTTTTTTAGAAAGGGGTATTATGAAAGCAGTACAACGAGAACATTTGGTACAAAACTTTGGTAATACACTCTCCCACACATTAAGTCTACTGGGAAAATGGGTTCAGGCTTATAGAGCTCATGCTGCCGAGGGACAACTCATAGCTACTAGTTTCTCTAAGTCCTTTTTTCCCCCTCATTCACAATGTCATCCCCTTAATCTGTGTCCCTCTTTGGCCTAGGATCCTAATGAAGACATTGCTGCAAACTGATCTGAGGACATCATTTGGGACAACAGTGGGAAAATGGGAGGACAACACTCCTTTGGACCCTTTGAAGCAGTAAGGCCCTCCTCCAATCAGAGGAAGTTAAAAAATGAAAAGTAAGGAAACTGGCCAAAGTGAAGGCCTCTCCTTTCCCTCTGGGCCCTTATAAAAAAAATTTAAACTAAAGTGTAGGTTTAACACTTCAAAGGAATATCTGTATTTTAAAAGGAGAGTTAGTAGATTCCAATGAATTTGGAAGAGAGGGGGAAGGGTGTATTTTTAAACCTAAGGGTCTTCCTAATGTTTTCTGCCTACTCCAAATGTATTCCCTTTCTCAGTTTGGCAGGACAAAAGAAGAAAGGTCCACAGAGTTGCTACACTCCATCTCAAGAGTTGCTTATCCTAGGCAAGTGATCCAGACACTTAATTTTCTCATGCATTGAACCTCATTTTACAGATGAGCCAACAGAGGCCTTCGGTGACTTGCCTATGGTTACACAGACGGTAAATGCCAAAGGTAGGATCTGAATTTCAGTACTCAATATTAATTAAATTTTTATCTTTTATCTTCACTTTCATCACTATACAAAGTACTTTTCATTTTTACTTACTATAGGAAAAGCTTGGTTCAAGCTGAATCTTTAGCCAAATATTCACCCTCTGGCACCAGTGTCCTGGAGCCTCCACCTCCCAAAGTCGATCCTGCTCCTCAGGATAGGCCAGCAAGAACTTTCGACAAACTGAGAAGGAAATCCAAGGGGGGGAAAGTTAGTGAATTAAGTATAAGCTTAGGGCACCACACTTCAGCAAAGCTGGGTTATTTTTATTCCAACCATATTTCCACAGGTTGCCATCATTACACAGATTACCTCTTTCCACAGGTTATGTTAATTTCAGGTGGATACCAGTAAGAGTTAGTTAAGCCTTGGACGCATACCGATTATGTGACCCTGGAGAAGTTACTTAACCTCTTAGTGCTCTCCTCTAGGCAACTTTCAGAGAAAGTGGTGGCTACAGGTACTGGCAGAGAAAGTTCCCTCACCCAAGAGTTCCTTCTATCAGTGAGATCATAGGCCCAATCCCTATCCTTATCATCGTAATTTAGGCTCACAGACTATAGCAAGCCATCTCCTAGCTGACCACCAGCATGGAGCCTCTTTCCTCCTCCACACCATACTACATTCAATTAATCTCCATCAAAGACCATTTTCATCATGTTGTTCCCTTGCCCAAAAGCCCACCCCAGCTCACTCATCTGCTTTATAACTTTTTCTAGAGCTCTCCACTAAACGATCCTAACATGGGCACACTGCCTGATGCACGCTCAAATCTATTTTGTGTGACTTCATTACAAATCTCTAACTCAACTGTAGGTTTCTTGGGAAAAGAGATGGCTATGCCATCTAGTTAAAAGGTATTCCCTTGAAGGTCCCAGGTCAGTGCAAAAGACTTCACTGGTGCTTAAACATCACTGATTGGTAAGTTGACTAAACCATTACATTGTGACTTCTCACAATCTTCCATACTCTTCCTGTTCACCACATGCAAGAATATGAAATGCTTGAGAAAAACATTTCTAATCCCCTGAGACATTTCTCAGAATGGTTACGAGTCAAGTGTCCAATCAGGAAGAAAAAAAATGAGCACCAAACAACTCAGAATAAATTGCTCTTTGGCTTCTTTACTCTGTCACACCAAGGTTGAGAAGCAACTTCAGGAATGGGTGGCACCTACAGTGCCCACAGGGCTTTCTAACAGGGGACTCTGGCCAAGCCCCCAAGCTCTCTTCCCGTTTTTCTGCCTTTCATTCCCTCAGAGGAAGATGAAGAATGTTCTTCGTAGTTGTTTTGTTTTATTGAAAGAATGAACTTCAGAAAGTGAGGAGTGAGTGGCCAGGCCTACTCCAATAATGAAGTCAGAATGGAATGAGAATGAGGAGAGAGAGGCCTCGTGGGAGAAAGTTAGCAATGGCCTCCTGGTTCCTGGCACAAACGGATGCCATAAAGTGAGCTCTGCACTGCAGAGCGCCTGGAGCTATATTTGAAGCAATTCAAGGAATCCATAGAGTTTAATAATAGCCTGAGAGTTAGAAAATACAAAGAAATAAGTAAAGTCACTTGGGAGAAAAATACGAATGCTTGTTCCACCTCCAGGATCTTTCCCTTTGGACTTCAAATTAATGACAGGGCTTTATTGTCTCATTTTCTTTTCCTGCTCATGGCCACTGTCCCATTGTCTTCAAGGCATAGGACCCCAGAATTTAGAGCTGGAAGAGATCAAGGAATCCACCCCCCTCATTTTATATATGAGGAAACGAGGACCTAGGGAGGTTAATCTATTTGCCAGGGATCACAAAGTTAGTAAGTATCTATCTAAGGGGATAAGAACCCAGGTCTTACTGACCCAAAACCAGTGCCCTACTGTACCGCAACCACAATTTTAAAAGGGAACCCTGGAAAACGACAGGAGGGTCAATTTCAAGTCATGTCCCAATTTTTCAGGTTGGGGAGATTAAAAAAAACCCCAAAAAACCAATGGGGGCCTTCCAGTCCCTTTTCCAAACATAGCTGTCCACTGAGACTTGCCCTGGTCAAGGTAAAGGACAGTTAAGAGGGAAAGGTCCACGCAGGGTACTAACTGGGGCTGCCACATGCTCAAATGCTCAGCATACTAAGCACTCTCCCTTTTCTGCTGGTGCTTATTACCTTTCCTTAAGCTGAAGAAACTATTCTCCAGTGGTTTCCAGTTGAAAGGGCAAGTTAATGAACTGTAAGCACAAACGGGAGATCAAAGAAGTTCTGACATTCCCTAAAAAGCAGCAGTGCCAACATGCTGCACCAGGGACAACAATGGTTTTGCTTTTTTTCTTTTTTGCAACATTTTATATTTGCTGAATTGTATACAGGAGGGAGAATTATTCTTCATAATTTTTCAGTTTAAGGAAGAGTTGTCTCTTTTGGTCAGATGGTATTTGGAAGAACAGGAGAGAGAATCAAATATGAAAGAAAAACTAAGTGTCCACCCAGCCAGAGTGGGTGGGCTGGATACCATGGAAGAGCTGGTAGAAAAACCTGATGGTAGAATAAAGGACCATCACTGATGGGCTTCTGAATCTGTTTACTGAACCACTGAGTAGCATAGGAGCCACTGGGACTGCCCTGACAGATGAAGTGCACATCAATTATTCATAACCCCTTACCCAATGTTTCCGCATCCTGTGCTTTACCTTGGTACATAGCAGTAGAAATAGGGCAGCTGATCCCTAAGGCGTCTTCAGTCTCAAAAGTCTGACAAAAGTCATGCAGCATTTTCATCCCCAGACCTTCTCTTCGGTGTTTTCTCCTGACAAAGGCTGTGTCCAATACAGGCAGCATGTAGCACTCATTGGTGTTCCTGCCACACAGGCTACCTAGAAGGAGAGAATACACAGCGCTAAATCTCTCACAAGTGCCAACTGGGAAACAGGATTAGGCTGGGTTGGGTCACACTGGGTAATACTGACCTAGCAATGTCGCTACACAACTATTCAAGGCTCTGAGCGAATAATACTCAGTTCACTGGAAATCCACCAGTAATTTGCATTAGATTCACAAACTAAATTGCTTAAGATGAAAACAAGAGATCTTTTCCAATCAACATGTGAACTAAGTCCTCCAGCAATTTCTCTGCAGAACCATAAGTTGCTGCTGAATTACTAAAATACACATCTGTCACTACAGTATGGGTTTACACAAAAGAATACACAAAGGAGGCGATGATTTTATTCCTATAGGGAACTTCCAATGCGAGAACCCCTTCCATCAGTGCTCCACCGCCTCTATGACTTAGATAATAATTAATAACCTAGAAGATAGGTCCCAGGAAGTTGCCTGAATCACCCCTGGGGCTCGCCCAAGGTCATGCAACTACTAAGTATGACAAGGCAGGATCTGAACTAAGGTCTTACTGATTCCAAGTGCAGCATTCAATCAAACACTTTTTTGCACCTTCTACATACCTGTAGCAATACAAAAACAAAAATGAAATCATCTACTACACCACACAACTTCTTCTGTTGTTCAGTTGGGTCTGACTCTGTGACTCCAGGAATCATATTATCCATGTGGTTTTCTCTGAAAGTAACTCACCTGAGGTCACACAACTACTAAGCGTCTAAGGCCAGATTTGAACTTGGGTCTTCCTGACTCCAGGCCAGTGCTCTATCCACTGAGCCATCTAATTCATCTACAGCCTCTTTTAAAGAAGGACAAACTGAGATTCAGAGTGGTTAAACAGTGAGTAATTAAAATTAGCAGAACATAGGTATAGACAGCAAGAAAGAATCTGATTTTAAACTCCAAAACGGTGTGTTCTGGGGCAAAAATTTCAAGGAGAGATAGTAAACAGATTTCCAAATGATTTACAACATAAGATCCAAGGAATGTTAAAGAATAAAGAGCTCAGCACAGTGCCTGGCAGCAGTAAGCACTTCCTAAATATTTATTCATTGATTTTTCAATTGATTGAATAAGAACCTAAGGTTCTTTTCATCTAAGTCCTTCAGATGAAAGATGAGGTAATATATATAAAATATAAAATATAAAAGCCCAGAGAAGTTAGGTGGCTTAACAATAGTCACAAAGCTAATGGAAGAACAAGATTAGAATCCAGACTTCTACATCCTTAATCTAATGTCTTTTTTTAATATGCCCTACTCTCTCTCTCTCAATGTGATAATTATAAATTGTAGTCATTTTTTTTAATGGAAAAATGTATATGTGGAGTCAGGGAAGGCATTCAGAAAGGAATCCTGGAAAAGAACAAGGTGAGAAGGAGATAATACTCAACAATGGTAGAAGTCAATTTCTGGTCTGTGGGATGACTGATGGTCATCAACGATCAGCAAATTAACAGATATAATGGCATTTCCACTCTAAACCTCTTGGTGACTTAGTGCTTCATTCATTCATTAATTCATTCATTCAGATCCCCCACTACATCCCCTCCAAAAGAGGACAGCAGAGATCAATCAAGCAGAAATTACAATCTTGTGTTTGTGTTAGTACATGAAAAATGTACAATTAGCCTGAGGAGCAGAGACAGTAAAGGCAGCACCAATTATTACTTTGGCAGGCTCACTGCATGTCCTTTTATTATGCTAACACTCCCTAAGAAGGAGAAAAGAGCCGAGTGAAATATATGAACCACTGAGTTGAAAACAGAAAAGTCAGCACAAGAATAATCTACTTGTTTTTATTAATGATGGATATGACACAACGTGTGTCACCTTTGTAAGGGACAGGGATAAAGCACAGTAAAAAGTCATTAAGAGTCATGAGAAATAAAAGATGTAGATACTCTACAGATCTACAGATAACAACAAAAATTACAATGGCTAGCATAATGGGACTTTAAGGTTTGCAATGTATGATACTCACGACCACACTGAGACAGGATCTATTCATATCCTCACTTTATAAAAGAAATATTAAGTGACTTGTTAAGGGTCCTGCAGCTAGTGTCTGAGGCAGTATTTGAACTCAGAGCTTCCTGACTCCAAGTCCAGCACTCTATCCACTGTGCCACCTTGAAGTCTCTAAGGACCTCAGACATTCCTAAGATAACCTGAGTGTGGCACTGACGTGTCAGTAGAAGGAAGGAGCTAAGTTCAGGATCATATACATGGATTAGGACATTCTTCCCAAAAATTCCTTTTCTAGCAGGCCCTCCAAGGCACCTACAATTCCTGCCTTCCTTGCTCCTTTGAATTTAAACAGCTGAGATATTAAAGTGCAGGTGCTATGTGTGAGGAACTGCAAGTTCAGCTAAAGTCAAAGCTAATCTATCTAATTCATCCTAATACGTCGCAACCATAAAGGAAAGAAACACAAGACATGGAACTTTTGATGGGAAAATAGTCAAGATAAGTTGTAAGTTATTCCCTTGGTGCCTGGCAGAGGGCACTGGATACCTAGGGGCCAAGGAAGACAAAGAGGAAGACTTGCAGGGAGGAGGTCAGTTGGGGGAGGACATGTCTCTGTTCACATGTGCATGAGAAAAGTCAATATACAAGTGTTTCAGCTTTGTAATTCAAGACTATTAAAAAATAAATCTATGTGTGTATATATACATATATACATTATGCATATATATTACACATGGGTAAGTGTATATATGTATATGCATATGGTTTTTGTATGTATATGTGTCTATGCACAAATAGGCATCAGACTTACTCTCTGATACAGGGTACTCCTCTATGAGGTAACTCCTTCTATCACATCAGGTTGGTATCTCTTCTACGACATACAACCTTAGTTACTTGGGAGCACCAAGTAACTCAAGTCTTCATGACTTAGAGGCTGGCTCCGTGGCCATATGGCTCCTCCTTCTCCCTCCCCATTCAACCATTTATGTACATTTGTTCTTCTGTCTATCTCACTCTCCATAGATATAGTCTGTAGAGATAGAGCTGTCTTAAGTTCAGAGGGATTAAATGACTTATCCATGATCTGAAAATATTAATATTAGAGGTAAAATTAAAACCCAGGTCTCATTGACTTCAAGTCCAGTGATCTTATTTTATTGACTGTGCCATGCTAACAGTCATGAATTGCCTTATTATAATGAATGGTATCTATTTCTTAAAAACATTTCATGAAGAAGTACTTTTACAAAGAGATTGTTCTAATTTTTACAGCCAGTTTCTCTGATAAAGCCCTCATTTCTAAAACATGTAGAGAACTGAGCCAAATATCTAAGAGGAAAAGTCATTTCCCATTTGACAGGATCAAAGGATACAAACAGGCAGATGAAGAAATTCAGACTATCTATAGTCACATAAAAAATGCTTTAAATCACTCTAAGGCACCGCATCACTTATCCCATTGGCTAGCATGACAAAACAGGAAAATGATAAATGTTGTAGATGATGTGAGAAAATGGTGGAGCTGTGAACTACTCCAACCATTCTGGAGAACAAATGTGGAACTATGCCCCAAGGACTATAAAACTGTGAATACCCTTCGATCCAGCAATACCACATCTAGGACTGTATCCCAAAGAGATCGCAAAAAAGGGGGAAAGGACCAACATGCACAAAAATATTTATATTTGTGAGCTCTTTGTGGTGGCAAAGAATCGAAAATTGAGGGGATGCACATCAACTGGGGAATGGTTAAACAAGTTGTGGTACATGAATGTGATGGGATACTGCAAGTTCCATAAGAAATGATGAGCAGGTGGACGTCAGAAAAACCTGGAAAGACTTACATGATGCTGAGTGGAGTGAACAAAACCAGGAGAACACTGTACACAGTAACAGCAACACTATGTGATGGCCAGCTTTGCAATGCAATGATCTAACACAATTCCAAAAGACTCCTGATGGAAAATGCTACCCAATTCTAGAGAAAGAACTATGGCGTCTGAATGCAGATGGAAGCAGACTGTTTTCTTTCATTGTTTTTTTTTTTCTTTCTCAGTTTTCCCCTTTTGTTCTGATCCTTCTTTCACAACATAACTAATGTGGAAATATGTTTAATATAATCAATGATACATGTCTGGCCTATATCAGATTGCATGCCATCTTGGGGAGAGGAGTGGAGGAAGGAGGGAAAATGTGGAACTCAAAGTCTTATAAAAGCAAATGTTGAAAACTTAAAAAATAAATAAATAAATAAAAAGCAAAGAGATTGTTCTCTTAAGTAGGTTAAACATGGCCCTTGAAAAGCAATTTGTGTTCTTTACTAATTTTATCAATATAGACACAAGTCAAGTGAAAAGGTATAAACTTCTACCTGACCTAGGATAAACTATTCTGAATCAGTGAAGCCTGGTCTGTTAAGGCCTAATTATATCACTGAATATTTCAAGAGAAAGTCAGGTGCTATACCTCCTTTCTATCAAGTGGCAACTCTCAACTTGACCTAATACCGTAACAAAAATCAAGTCCTAAAACCATGGCTTTGAAAAGACCCGATTTTTGAACTATACACTCCCCTTGAAGTCAAACTAAATGTTTTTCTGAATTGGGGGGTGGGGGGGCGCCAAGTTAAATCTGGCTTAATTCATCTTAATGCTACCAATTTCTACCATTATTCATTCTAAACATATGTACTCTTTTGACTTTATTTTTTTAACATGTAATTTATTTTTCATTTCTTAACATTCACTTCCACAAGAATTTGAATTCAAAATTTTCTCCCCGTCTCTCTCCACTCCCCCCACTCCAGGATAGTATACACCCCATGTACCTCTTCCTCTGAGCTGTCTTCCTATTATCCCTTCCCCTTCTTCTATCCTTCCTCCTCTCTATTTTCCTGTAGGGCAAAATAGATTTCAATATCCCATTGTCAGTACATTTTATTTTCCATTTGCATGCTAAAACAATTTTTAACACTCATCATTAAAACTTTGAGTTCCATATTCTCTCCCTTCCTCCCTCCCCACCCACCCTCATTGAGAAAACAAGCAATTCAACATAGGCCACATGTATGCAGCCATGCAAAACACTTCCATAATAGTTATGTTGCAAAAGACTAAAGCACATCTCCCTCTGTCCTATCTTGTCCTCCATTTATTCCATTCTCTCCTCTGATCTGTCCTCCCACAATCATGTTTGCTTCTGATTATCCCTTTTCCCAAGCTGCTGTCCCTTCTGTTATCTTATCTCTTATCTCCTTCCTCTTTGCCTTCCTGCAGGGTAAACAGATTTCCATATCCAAATGAGTGTGTGTCATTCCTTTTCTTAAGCCAACTCGCATGAGAGTAAGACTCAGTTATTTCCTTTCATATCCTCCTGCCCTGTCTTCCTCTCCATTGTAAAAGCTCTTTCTTGCCTTTTATGTGAGATGATCTTACTTCTAGTACATTCTATTCAACAGTAAATTTTATTTTTTTTGGTATTCTCCCTTCATATTTAGCTCACCCTGTGCCCTCTATGTATATACATACATACCTACATACACATACCTACACATATACATACAAACATACCCATACACACCTACATATATTCCATCTAACTACTCTAATACTGAAAAAGATTTCGAGTTACAAATAACATCTTTCCATGTAGGAATGTAAACAGTTCAACTTTAATGCACTCTTCAAGGATTCTCTTTCTTGTTGACCTTTTCATGTTTCTCTTGGTTCTTCTATTTGAAAGTCAAATTTCTATTCAACTCTGGTCTTTTCAACAAGAATGCTTGGAAGTCCTCTATTTCATTGGAATTCCATTTTTTCCCCTGAAGTGTTATACTCAGTTTTGCTGGGTAGGGGATTCTTGGTTTTAATCCTATCTCCTTTAACCTCTGGAATATCATATTCCAAGCACTTCAATCCCTTAGTGTAGAAGTTGCTAAATTCTGTGTTATTCCGATTATATTTCTACAATACTAGAATTGTTTCTTTCTGGCCATTTGCAATATTTTCTCCTTCACCTGGGAACTCTGGGATTTGGCTACAATATTTCTAGGAGTTTTCCTTTTGGGATCTCTTTCAGAAGTTGATCAGTGAATTCTTTCCATTTCTATTTTACTCTCTGATTCTAGAATATCAGGGCAATTTTCCTTGATAATTTCTTGGAAGGTGATGTCTAGCCTCTTTTTTTGATCATGGTTTTCAGGTAGATCAATAATTTTTAAATTATCTTTCCGGGATCTATTTTCCAGGTCAGCTGTTTTTCCAATGAGATAATTCATGAAGATTGTCTTCTTTTTTCATTCTTTTGATTTTGTTTTATAATTTCTTGGTTTCCCATAAAGTCATTAGCTTCCAGCTGCTCCATTCTAATTTTTAAAGAATTATGAGCTTTTGAACCTCCTTTTCCATGTAGCCAATTCTGCTTTTTAAAGCACTCTTCTCCTCATTGGCTTTTTTGGACCTCTTTTGCCATTTGGGTTAGTCTATTTTTAAAGGTGTTATTTTCTTCACCATTTTTCTGGGTTTCCTTAGCAAGGTGTTTACTTGCTTTTCATGATTTTCTTCCATCGCTCTCATTTCTCTTCCCAATTTTTCCTCCACTGTCTTACTTGATTTTCGAAATCCTTTTTTAGCTCTTCCATGACCTGAGACCACTGCATATTTTTACATATTTTTTTGGAGGTTTTGGATGTAGTTGACCTTGCTTTCTTCCTCTGATGGTATAAATGCTTTGTTCTTTCTCATCTGAAAGGATGGAAGAAAATACCTTTTCACCAAGAAAGTAACCTTCTATAGTCTTGTTTTCTTCCATTCCTCGGGCATTTTCCCAGCCAGTTACTTGACTTTTGAGTCCTTTGTCAAGTGGAGGGTATACTCCCCTATTATTCAGAGGTTCCTGGAAGCTATTCTCTGATATCTCTAGGGACCTGTAAGCTCTCAGTTCCTCCAAGGTGGCACAATCAAGGGAAAGGATTTTACTCCTCTCTTGGCCTCCACGCTGATGTGTGAGCAACCAAAAGCACTCTTTCCTGCCCTGAAACTGTGAGTAGAATTCCCTCTCCACAGCTACCACCAGCTCTACCACCCTAGCACTCCTTCTCACCTCAGGACTGCCACTTAGGACTGAGACCCAGATTCCCCCAGTGGACACTGCTGCTGCAGTGACTGACATCACCCTAGGGCCAGGACTGGGGCCAGACTGGTGCTCCCCTCTCACCCAGTTGAAAGAGCTTTCTTACTGATCGTTGAAGTTGTCTTTGGCATTTGTGGGTTGACAAATCTGGAAACTGCAGCAGCTACCCGTGATTCAATGCCTTGAAGCCTGCTCTAGTCCCGTCCTTGCTGCATGGCCCACAGCGGGCTGTGCTCCAACCCCAGTTCAGTGTGACAGACCTTTCCTGTTGGCCTTCCAGGCTGTCTTGGGGTAGAAATTTCACCCTGTCATTTTGTGACTTCTGCTGCTCTAGAATTTGTTCATAGTCATTTTTTTACAGGTATTTTAAGGGCTATGGGGGGAAGCTACAGCAGGTCTGTCCTTCTACTCCACCACCTTGACTCCATCTATCCTTTCAACTTTAAAGGAAGAGAAATACAGGGAATACATTTCCCATTGTGTTTCCAATAACAGTATTAGAGTAGCAAATAAGGGATCTCTATCAGATTAGCAAGTCACGTTTTCTCCCATCACTTTTTCATATTCAGAAAGGATGATTAATTTGAGGCTCTTGTCATGAAAAAGCTACTATATTCACTTCATTTTCAAGTATATTACATATTACAGAGAATGCGCTGAAATGTATTGGTAGGATGAGTTACCACATCCTACCGCATCCTATCAAAAAATAAATCACATGGAAGGAAGGAAGGATGAGGAGAAAAGGAAGGAAGGGAGGGAAGGAAGGAAGGAAAGAAAAAGAAAGAAGGGAGAGGAAAAAGAAGGAGAGGGAGGAAAGTAGAGCATATATGGATATATAACTGCATACATATATCCATGTATATACTACACATTTATGTATGTACACACAGATGTATGTATCATATTAGCACACTATATGCAATGCTAAAAGACTTCTTTTAAACTCTTACTAATTCTTAGGAGTCCTTTAAAGAATTAATTCCTTGAGCCATGCGATCTTAAGAATGCCAATCTTAGCTAAACAAAATAAAGAGTAAGCATTTTCTCTGAAGGCTTCTGAAAAAAAATTACTGCAACAATATAACATGAAAAAATGTTTTCATCACAGTGTGTAGCTCAATAAAAACAACTTTGTTTTGATTCTTGAAAAATATTTCAAATGAGAAACAGGATACATAGACAAAATAAAAGAAAAAAAATTGAGTAGACAATCCATGAAGGGAGTATTTGTTTTCTTTCTCTAATTCTGAAGGAAGTTAATACATATTAACCCATTTAATTTATTCTGAGAATGTTACTAATAGATTATTTTCACTTTATAAAATGAATCTATTCAGCCAGAAAGATATCAAATAGCCAGAGAAAGTTTCTAAAAATCCACAGGATCCACCTTATAGAAGCAGAAAAAATGTAAATGTTCTCTTTGGATTTTCTTTGTTTCCTCATCTGGAAAATAATGGGGCCAGACAAGATGATCTTTAAGGTCTTTTCAAGAGTTATTTAGTATTCTGTGATTCTACTCAATTTGGAAACACTGCCAGTAATGCAGAAAATATGTATCCTAGACACTAAAAACAGCCCCAGTCGGTGGTACAGGCAGCTGATGGGCGCAGTGGATGGAGTGTTGAAGGTGGAGTCAGGAAGATCTTGAGTTCAAATCTGGCCTCCAGTACTTATTAGCTATGTAACCCTCTGTTTGCCTCAGTTTCTTCAACTGTAATACTAACAGTACCTATCTAGCAGGGTTGTTGTGAGAATCAAAGGAGATTATATTTGTAAAAAGCACTTAGCACAATGCACCTGGACCACAGAAGTGCTGTATAAATCTTTATTCCCTTTTCCCTTCAGCGAACACTGAGGGGAGACCAGCAAAGTCATCCAGCAATCTCAAACTTTTATGAAGTATCTACTATGTGGCAGGCATTCTGCTGGACACGGAAGAGACAAATACAAAGAATGAAACAATTCCTACTCCCTAGGAGCTTAACATTTTATCAGAGAAAGTTATCTCCAGAAAAACATGGAAACACTAATGAGTGCCATCCTGAACAGAATCTATATGTGGGGGACAAAATGAAAACATTTCTAGTCCCACATCATTAGGATATGGCTCTTCTTGACAAAGTCTTCTGTAATGGCTTGTCCATGATAATCTGCTACCGAAAATATCAAAGTGAGCCCCGTGGCACAACTGATTCTGCTGCTATTTACGATAACGTAGCTGATAAGGGTCCCAGAAAAGAAGAAACACATCAGTGTTCTCTTCCATTTTAACCATTCCACTGTACTCCTCTGGTCTCATCTTGCAGTGATAAGGATATGTAAAATCAATGTAACACACACACACACACACAAACACACACACACACGATCAAACAAAGATAAGGATTTCAACTTTCTCCAGTTGATCCTGGCAAACAATAAACTACAGTGACTTCCTGGGTGGAAAAACAAAGATAACATGGGGGGGCGGGGATGGTGAGAAAGACAGATTTGTACAATTCTGGGCAACTGGAATGTGTACACAGTGTGAACATGGTTTAAAACTAAAATCAGACTTCAGATTACCCTAGAGGAAGATTTAATTCAGGTAACGCTATACCCATAATGGTACACAGAGGAAATTCATTTTTATTGAAACTTAAACCTTTATAGAATCTGAAAGGGTATACTTTGGGAAAGGCTGGGTTTAAGATTTGGTGACAAAGCATCTAAACAATTACACTGAGAGGTGAAGCATTTTCAAACGAAGATTAAGCTATCAAGTTTATTTGGAAAAGTATTCATGTTCCACACTCTTGCTGGTCACAGTCCCTAAAAATAAGCCAGAACCTCACATCCTAACCTTCTTGCCACAGCCTAACTCTCTTCTGAGGTAATGTCTATGAATTTTGGCATGTCCTAGCTTTTTTTGCATCATATGTCGGGTATTAGTAACAGCCTTTCTCCTGACAGCTAACTGGTAATGTTAAAGAAGAGAAATGTAATGAAAGATAACGTTTATACACTCACTAAAATCTTTAATGCTAACAGGTATGTGTCAGTTGCGGAGAATCAAAGGGAGGACACTTTTCATCCTACCCACAGGTGATAAGGGAGCTAGAGAAATGGAGTCAAGATTATACACTCTTGATGATTTTACATCATCTAATAATTCAGTTGAATACTTCAAATTAATTTCTGAACAAAGGGATACACAGTAACATTTCCATATGGCCACCACCCAGAATGATTTACCTTCTCACCCAGGACCAATCATAGCCAGCAGTGCTACCTTAAGCATGTGACATTATTTTACCTTTCTTCTTGATGGTATAAAAACCAATGGCAGCTCCATTCCTCCACAGAATTTTTGCATGTTCCACAGCAGAATGAGGTAAAAAAAACATGCCATCATCCAAATTTCTTTCCAATCTTCCAAAAATAACGTAGTTAAGAATAAAAAGTATAATCCTTTCTCCAAAAGACTGGACCTTCAAAGAAAAAAAAATAGTTAAGACCAAGTGAGACTAGAAATAAAAATCAGACATAAAAAACTCTGCATTTGAAATAAGAGTACATTTTGGGGTAGTATCTATTTTCCATCATTATATAATTCCTTTTATGCCAAAGGACTAAAGGTAAATTATGGTTTCTAAAGAGGTATTTATTATCTTGGCCTTTTCTTAAGGGTATGGCTTTGAGGAGTGAAGGATAATACTAGATAATAGCTTCCTTAGCCTTTATGGGTTGTAGAAATGTATCATATATAACTAAAAAAAAAAGAAAAGAAAATCACACTGGAGGCTAGCTCACTGAAGGTGAGAGCCAACTATTCTAAGATATAAACAGCATACTCTACATCCTTTGAAAGAAACCAAAACTTTCCTCCTTTTTTTCTTAAAGATAATAAGGTCCTGGCTCCAGAAGTTTTTATGACATGAGAAAGAACAATTTTGATCTTATATTTGGGCTCAGTAAGATTTAGGACAAAGTATTAATTTATATATAAGCCCAAATCTGTTACAAAGATACCCTTTGCAGTAGGAACTTTGGTATATATAGACAGTTGACCAATCCATTCTAAAGAATTGGAAACTGTGGGGCCTTGACTCCTAATAATTCTCTGGGTTTACAGTAGTGTCCTGTTGTGTGTGTGTGTGTGTGTGTGTGTGTGTGTATGTGTGTGCATTAGGAACTTTATCAAATAATTGATTTCAAGGGAGAATTTCTTAATACACAAAATGCTATGTAAGAAACAAAAAAAAAAAGTCAAGGCTGAAAATTCTAAGATGTTGATAGAAACATACTATGGGGGAATAAGCTTAATTTAATGTAGTTATTGACAAGGAAATTATGTACTAGATTATATATGTAATTATAGAATCAAAGTATAGGTGTATCCTACTTTTAAAAAAAATCAATATTCAAAAGCATCAAATTTAGAAAACAAACTTTCAAGGGCTTGATTATTCATGTTACCAAATGATTCATCACAGAATTCCTTTCAGCTGTCAGCTCCCCAAAGGCACTTGGAGTATGAATCAACTGACACACACCACTATTCAGAATAAAAACATCTATCCTGCAAAAGAAGGGGCACCTAAAGTAGAAGGGTGCAAAGATTTGGACAAGAAATGGACCAACCACCGTTTGTTATTCCCAAACCCCAAAGTCAATTTGTTACTCAAATGAGCACAACTGCCCAAGGGTTTTGTTTGTTTGTCTCTAACAAAACCAGTTCAAACAAAAGCTAGGTCTGTGTGTTTTTTTAAACTACTGTACCAGAACAAAACTGGCCCATAAAAATAATCTCAGAAGCCAACCTGAATGAAATGGCTAATTTATTCAGGTGCTATACTTGGACTGGGCTTTGAAAAAAATCATCTATCCCTTGCCCCTCTGCAGAAGGAAGAGGGCAATCCTATTTTGTACCCAAGAGAAGCAACATCTAACTCTCCTCCCTTCCCCCCATAGGTGCTATCATTGTGTCACGTACCAAATTCCCTGGAAACCAAAGGGTTTTAACAGTGATAGCCCACCATTCTTCTTAATGTGTAACTTCCCCCTCAGCCTTCCTTCACGAACCAACATGACCCACTGTCCAGCCCTGGCAACCTTTACTCTGATTCCCTCTAGCATGGTGGAATATATTTTTCCTTTGACAAAAACCCAAAGCCAGCAAGCAGGAGTTTGCACAATCATAGTTCGGGAAATCTGTTTATTTCTGACCTGTGGGAGGAGGAACCAGGAAGGAAATTAAGCTGAAAAACCCCAACATGCAAATCACAAACATAAAACAGCCCTATGCAAATAGCCAGATGTCTAAAGAGTGAAACAGCAGAAGCCAGATGAGCAGAAAGCAATCTATTTCATTCATTTTGTCACCATGTCTCTTCAAGGAAAAGGTGGGGTAGCTTGACTTAAAGAGTGAGAAAAACATGGGTTTTGGTTAAATTCTTGTATGCCAAGGGCAAGTATGCTTGAAAATTATGCTCTCACCTGGATTAGACCTTCTCTAGAAGGATCAGATGTTTTCATCATCTCTTCTATGGACCACCAGGATTTGTTCAGGTAAACAGCTAAGGCTGAAAAAGAAAAAAAAGCAAAGACAAATCACATAGAGGCGCATAGAGCTATCACAAAGGCGTTGGAAGACGCTGGAACCATTGGAACAACAGATAAATGGCCCAGTGGTTAAGGCACAGGATTTAAAGTCAAGACAGACCTCACTTGGTTCAGATCCTGCTCAGACATTTACTAGCTCTGTGACTCTGGGAGAGTCTTTAACCTCTTTGTGCCTCAGTTTCCACGTCAGTAAAATAAGGAGAATGGATCTCTAAGGTCCCATGCACCTCATAGGGAAAAATGAGTGGTAAATTTGTCCTGAGAACTCAGTGGATTATAGCCACTCATTTGGGAAAAGTAGATACTTAATGTGTTCATCCTTCATTGCCGAAGAAGACCATGCCATCAGAGAAATGATGACATGACTTGCACTTGACTTTGTTTTGAGTGAGGGAGGGCTGTGCAAGTCACCAGTCTCACTTCTCCTCCAGAGCCATCTGAATCCAGTGACCAGATACTCATCAGGATGACTGGAAATGACCCAGGATGAGGCAATTGGGGTTAAATGACTTGCCCAAGGTCACACAGTGAGTGTCAAGTGTCTGAGGTGACATTTGAACTCAGGTCCTCCTGACTCTTAGTACTTTATGGTTAAACTATGAACTCCTCCTATCTAGAATTAGAAGAGTTTCTAGACCTCATGTAGTCCAAACTCCTTATAAACATGGAAACTGAGAACGAGAGGAGTAAAATAATTTGTCAAGGTCAAGGAGCCAGAGTAGAATTTAAACACAGATCCACTGACTCCTAATCTAGTACTCCTCCTATCCCACAGACAATTCCAGCCACCTAAACATTAAGAAGGAGTGTGGTATATTGTATAGGATGCAGGTCTTAGGTCCTAAAGACCTATATGATCCAATGAGATAATATTTGTAAATCACTTAACATGCTGCCTGGCACATAGCAGGTGTCTGGGTTAATAAATGTTTATTCCATCCCTTCCTCTCCCTCCTACAACAATAATGTCTGTGAACAACTTGCTAAGACTATGTTACAAATTGCAAAGGAGTCGCTAAGATCTTCCTTGGTAGAGGGATTTTTCTTATTGAGAATTCCCAATACCAGTTAAAACTATAGATCGGTCCAAAAAAAAACCAAAAACCCAAAAAGAACTTTCAGCACCTGCGGCCTTAATAATCTGTTTCTAAGAAAGCACCTAAATCACAACACAACTCACAAAAAAGATGCTTCACTGACACCCTGGGCAAGGGTGAGTTTTTCACTTTCATCATCATACTCTTAGAGAGTAGGCTGTTATAGGGTGGGATCTTTTAAGTTATTTTTCAGTGCTTGGACTGAAATCTACATTTTTTTAGACTCAGTCATCACCACCAGTTGGTATTTTCTATAGTCTTTTCCTCCTTTTGCCAGCTCCACCCAACCCCTTTGATCTTGAGTCTTTCTCAGGTGTGTCCAAGGAGATATGGGTTTCCAACTTCTCCACCCTGGTGCTAACAGAATACGCACACAGCATCTCTCCCCACCCTCACCCTCACCCCTCACACATACACTTCCAAGCTCTCTAAGGGAGTTGACTGCTAATAACTACAGAGAAAATACAAAGCACAAAAAATAACAAACCAAAATGAAAACTCATAACACAAAGAGTCGCTCTTCACTTCCCCTCCATTTTCTTTCATACTCCAGCTAACAGGAGTGTGAACTAAAACTATCCTAAACTCTTTTCTCAAAGGTCTAATTCAGCAGTTGGGCAAAGTAAATTGCATAACATCTCTAAAACCTGCCCCAGTCTGTCTGCTGACCTGGCCCCCTTCCTAGTGAAGGCTTTATCACCTCTCACCTGAACTACAGCAATACCATTCTATTTACCCTCCTTGCCTCAAAACCTGTCTTTTCCAATTCATCTCCTACCAAGTTGCAAAAGTGATAATTCTAATAATATGAATAGTAGCTTGCAATTTATACAGTGCTTTAAGGTTTATAAAGTGCTTTACAAATCTCATTTGATGGCCACAACTTTGGGAGGCAGGTTCTATCCTTATCTCCATTTTACATTTGAAGAAACTGAGGCAGAAAGAGGTTAAGCAACTTGTCCAGGATCACACAGATAGTAAATATCTAAGGCTGGATTTGAACTCAGGTCTTCCTGACTCCAGGCCCAATGCTCTCATTCACTGTGCCACCTGTGTCACGCTCGTGTTCAAGAATGTCCAGTGACATTCTCTCGCCTCTACGATAAACAATAAAATTCTGTTTGGGATTCAAAGCTGTTCTCATTCTGCCTTCAATCTTTTCCAAGTTTGCTACACTTGAGTTCCCTCCAGACACAATACGTTCTACCAAAACTGACCTCGTTGTCAGATCGTATACACGGCCCCCAACTCCCATCTCTTTCCTGTGTACAAACTATACACCCATGCACAGAATGTCCTCTCTCTTTACTTCTATTTCGTAGTCCTTAAATTCCTTCAGAATTCAGTTCAAATGCCATCTCCTCCATTGGATTTTTCCTCATCCTCCCCAGCTGCTATTTCCTCCCTTCCCCCTTCTAGTTACTATAATTATAATTGTATTTTCTTGTACATTTCTCCTTAATAGAATGTAAACTCCTTAAGAACAAGGACTGTTTCTTTTTCGATTGTATTTGTATTAATATCCTTTGTACATTTCCTGATCATCTCCTCCCCTATCCAGAGAGCTATCCGTTATATGATTAAAAGTAAAAAAAAATAAAAGCTATTTGGTAAAAAATCAATCAATACATCAATTTTGTGCCTCACAAAATAAAAATATTTCACACTTCCATTCCTTCACCTTTGCAAAGTGGGAAGGAGATGCATTTTTCTCATGTCTCCTCAGGGTTATTGGTCATTTAATGATACAACATCTGGTTTCTTGTTTTGATTTTTCTTCGCATTTGCACTCTAGATAGTATGTATATGGTCTTTGTAGCTCTTACTTCCATTCATATAGGTTTGCCCATACCTCTCTGAATTCTTTATGTTCATCATTTCTCACCAGCACAAGAATATTCCATTATATTCATTCACTACCCTTAGTTTAGCCATTTCTCAAAAGATGGACCTTTCCTTTGTTTCTAATTCTCCACTTCCATAGAAAATGTTGTTAAGAACATTAATCTCCTCTGAGAATAAGGCAGGTAGTGTGTTTCATTTTTACCTTTGTATAGCAAGAGTCTAGTATAATGCGTGGAACACAGTAGCAGCTTAATAAATGCTTGTAGATTGATTTACTGATGAACTAAGAGGACTCATAAGTGAAGCAAAGAGAAAGGCTATCTCAGTAGTAGGGAACCCGTGGCCTCGAGGCCACATGTGGCCCTCTACGTCCTCAAGTGCAGCCTTCTGACTGAGTCCAAACTTCACAGAACAAATCACCTTAATAAAAGAATTTTTCTGTAAAATTTGGATTCAGTCAAAAGGCAGCACCCAAGGACCTAGAAGGCCATGTGGCCACAGGTCTAGTACTGGTCAGGTTCAAGAATAAAGTGACAAGAAATGGTCTGATGAATCCCTGTGTACAGAGGGGTCCTGAGGTGGGCATTCATTACTCATGGCAACATGATAAGAACATGCATTCAGGATGTTTCGGAAAGTATCCTAAGAGTTGTCAAACATGACAATCATAACTCATTCTAGTAATTCATGTGGGGACAAAGCAAGGAATCCAAAGAGTACTGAGTACTGCTATACATTATGAGGTCCTGGGCAAAAACCTAAAAACCTTAAGGCAAGGGCAAAATTTTCATCATTGCTATCAGTTGAAAGTGGGGGTTTTGGAATGGAAAGTTCCAAAGAAGATGATGTCTGAGAATAGTACGTGTATTTCTAGTTCTGAACTTAAGCTACATAAATGACAAGTCTGTGGCCAGGGAAGAAATAAATATAATGAGTTTAAAATTTAGCTTGCAATAAATAAATAAATAATATATATATATATATATATATATATATATATATATACACACATATATACATATATATACACACACACATATGCACACACACATATATATACATATGCATGTATAATTGTTTACATATACAAAAATATAACTATAAATATATAATCTGTATATATACATAGAGTGTTGGTGTGCATATATATATCTATATGTGTGTCCATGTTTATATACATATATGTGTATGTGAGTGTGTCTAGGGACTTTCTAATGTAATCAATCAGTAGTGTTTAAACTGAAAACAAAAAGAAAGGAAGAAAACTGCCTATTTATACTGCCCACAAAAATGCCAAAATATATACTACATTAGTAATCGAAGCATGGGGAGACAAGTACCAGCAGCTAGGTCCATTAGGAAAAGAAAATAAGCGATGAATGGAGCAGGACTAACCATGTGCATTGTCTCACATGCCTAGGCCTAAAAACATGCAGAACACATTTCAAATAAACATGAGATCTTGATGCAAGGAAATTTACCAACGAGCCTTACCATTTAATCACCAATTAAGAAGCATTTTTTAAAGCATCTTTATAGTGCCAGGCACTGGGTTAAGCTGTCATTGAGACCTGGCATATGATCCATGCTAGAAGAAACAGATCATGTAGAGGAAACCAGAAATGACAAAAGAAGCATGGTGAAAGAATATTCTGGTAAGATTAAATGGGAAGGATAAGGAGAAGCAACATTATAGTGGGAATATACTATATGCCACCATACTAGAAAGAAGAAATGGACGAATTTATAAAACTCAGTATGGTGGCATGATATCATAATGGCAGAGAACTTTGCCTAAATATCTCCTGAAATAATCTCTTCTTTTAAAAAAAAATAGCCAATAAATTCTTGAATTCTCTTAATAAAAGCCTCATTCTTCAAAAGGTGAAAAAAAATCAGCCAGACACATTGTGATTCTGGGCTTGACAAGCAAAGAGAAACTAGCTGATGGAGCAGAAATAATAGGGATCTTAGGAGGAAATGATTAACTTAGAATTTCTGATTAAAAACAAAATTCAGGGCATAAAAATGGACCTCAGTCCTCTGCAGCCCCCTGTAGCTTCTGCAAGAACTATGGGAAAGTAGGAGAAAAGATGGGCAGAGAATACAAAGAATCTATCAGTGGCACATTAGGTAATCTCTGGGAATAGTTACACAATGGGTGAAGTCCTCTAGGAGAAAAGAAGGTGCTATAAAAACGCTTCACTTATTAATTTTTAATTTCACCCACTGTGGCTTATGGAAGGTCTATAAAGCAACGATAACGATGATGTTTCTGTTTAATGTGAATCGATAAAAGGTCAATTTACTAATACAATCATTTCTTTGGATAGAAAATGCATGAGATAGCATTAGTCACACACATTAATGTTACAAAATAGATTTATCTTGCTTAAAAAGCCAAATCTCACATTGTTAAGTATACATACAATGATGACAATAAAATATAATCTTATTGAGCAAATGCAAAATAAATCACACTACAGACCAGCGTTAGAACAAGGAAAAACTGTCTTAAATAGCATTAGCACTTGGTCAATAATACAGGATATAACCTAACTGAGATAAAATAGGAATAAAAATGGTTGCACTGGGCATTTTGTTGGAAAGCGGAACACATTCAAATCATCAACGCCTAACATGAATCCTTGAGTATAGAATGAATATAGGTATGTTGTTACTGAGGTGTCACTAAGGATTATTTTTTATTTGTTTGGAGGTTTTTTAATTTGTTTTTTGGAGGGGGGAAGGCAAGGCAACTGGGGCTAGGTGACTTCCCCAAGGTCACACAGCTACTTAAGTGTCAAGTATCTGAGGCTAGATTTGAACTCAGGTCCCCCTAACTCCTGAACCAATGTTCTATATTCATTGCGCCATCTAACTGCCCCTAAGGATTATTTTTTAGAAGGGGGTGGTAATGCCCTCTCAAGAAAAAAAAAAGGATGTCTAGGTTAGTTAAACACTTATGGTAATGAGGCAAGCTGAAATCATAGTTTAAATCTCTCATATAAACTAGTTATCTTTACATATAAGAAAATTCTCTTCAACCGTTACCTCGTACTTCACATCTAGGTCATCTATTTCACAACTGAGCACCATTTGTGTGGACGGATTACAGCAACTCTATCATTATGACTAGAAAAACACCATGAACAGTAACTATCATTATGACTAGAAAAAACACCATGAACCATACACACACACACACACACACACACACACACACACACACACACACACACACACACATATACCCATCTGGTAGCTAGTACATGTTGAAATTATGATATGTATTATTGTCCACTTCTATTATCTAATTTCTCCATGAATGACTTGGCCAAAAAGACTCACTATGCTAAGTCCTTCAGATACAAAGAAAAACAAAAGACAATCCCTGTTCTCAAGGAGTTCACAGCCTAATGAAGGTGACAACATGAAAATAATTCTGTCCAAACAAGCTACGTATAGGATAAGTTGGAAATAATCAATGGAGGGAAGGTATTAGAATTCAGGGAGACTAGAACAGCTTCCCATAGAAGGAAGCCAGGAAAGCTAGGAAGCAGAGCAGAGAAAGATGAGAGTTCCAGGCATTGGTGACAACCAATGAAAATGCCTCGAGCTGTGAGACAGAGTGTCTTCTTCGAAGACAAAGTAGGTGAATATCCCTTTCTGCTCATTCTCAGCACCATGTCCTGGTCTATGATGGTTCAAATATGAAGAATGATCTTCTCTCCTATCTGCCTGGCCAAATTCTGTCAGTCCTGCAAGATTCAGGTCAAATTCTCCATCCTTTGGAAGACTTCCCCAATAATTATAAATGATTCTTCCATCTTTGACTTTCCATAGCACTTACGATTCATATACTCTAGTACTCAAATATTTTAATTAATATTTCATTTTATACTGTTTTCTCCTATTTTTCTTCTTCCTATATGTAAATATATGAACTAGTCATATTTCACTAGATTCTAAAATACTTGAAGTCAGGGACTATGAGAAATAATATTTTGAGGCATGCACTTTAGACACAAAAAATTGGATTTTAAAACCTGCCTTTGACACCAATTAGCTGTGGCACCTCAGACAAGACACTGTATCTCTCAAGGACTGAGATTTTCCTCATCAGAAAAATGAAGGAATTATTCTAGGAGATCTCTAAAATTCCTTTTAAACCTGATGATTGGTGATTCCAAGAAATGGTGAAGCACCAACCTAGGAATTCTCTCTCTCTCCTCTAAGTCAACATTCATGCTCAGTGCTTTTCATACTATACTTCTACAATACACCTTGCAGTACCACTGCATCATGTCCTAGTGCCCATGAGACAAGGGGAACTCACACCAACAAAATCATGGATTCTCAGCGCTTTGAAATATGGAATAAGCACATGAAAAATGTGGATCAAACTCAGAGAACTGGATCGATGCTGATTAAAGAATGGAAATTAAGCCCATTGAATGATCCCATGAACAGGGTTAAAGGGTTTGGGGCTATTACTCTGAAATATGTTATTATGATTTAAGTACTAACCACTTGCTCTTCAAGTGGTTAGCCAAAAAAAGAAAGAAAGAAAGAAAGAAAGAAAGAAAGAAAGAAAGAAAGAAAGAAAGAAAGAAAGAAAGAAAGAAAGAAAGAAAGAAAGAAAGAAAGAAAGAAAGAAAGAAAGAAAGAAAGAAAGAAAGAAAGAAAAGAAAATAATTGACCTGGAAAAGAGATTATTTAAGGATTATTGGACTACCTAAAAGCCATGATCAAAAAAAGAGCATAGACAGCACATTTCAATAAATTATAAAGCAAAATTGCCCAGACAGCACAGAACCAGAAAACAAAAGTATCAATTATAAGAATTTATGATCATCTCCTCAGATTCCGCCCCCCAAAAAAATCCCAGGAATATTACAGTCAAAATCCAGAGCTCTCAGCTCAAGGGGAAAATATATAAAACCGTAGGAAAGCAACAATTAAAATACCACGGGCCGGTCAGGATCACACAAGATTTAGCAGCTACCAACTTAAGAGGAACAGAAGGCTTGGAATATGATATTCCATAAAACAAGGGAGCTAGGATTACAATTAAGAATAACCTGCTGAACAAAACTGAGTATAATCCTATTGAAGGAAAAAAATAGATATTTAACAAAACAGAAGACTTTGAAGAATTCCTGATTTAAAAAACCTGAGTAGAATAGGAAATTTGACATTCAAACACAAGGCTCAAGAGAAGCATAAAAAGGTAAACATGAAAGAGAAATCATAAGAAACTTAAACATATGGGAAAATGATACATGTAACCAAGAATTTTATTATTATCAGGGTCGTCAGAAGTAATCTACATAGACAAAAGCATGGGTGTGAAGTTATGTTGGAATGATCTCAAAAAAAGAATGGAAGGTGGAAAAAGAGTGATGAAGTAGAAGAAGCAGAAGACAGAAGAAGAATGGGAAAAATTATCTTACATAAAAGCAGACACAAGGTAGAGTTTTTACACCAGAGAGGGAAACAGGGAGAGAACAATGCTTAAACCTCACTTTCATTGAAATGGGTTCAAAGAGGGAATAATAGATAGAGATATACACACATAATTGAATTCAGAAATTCACTTTATAGAGAAGTAGAAAAGGAAGGAGTTAAGAGAAGGGGGGTTTAAGAGAGACAATGGATTAAAGGAGGGGAGAGGGTGGGAAAAATAGAAAATACATAGAAATGAAAAAAATGAAGGGAAATACACAGTTAGCAATCTTAAGTGTGAATGTAAATGAGATGGAAGCAGATTAGCAGAATACACTAGAAACAAGAATTTAACAATACGTTGTCTACAAAAGATAATCTTCAAGCAGAAAGATATACATAGAGTTAAAATAAGGGGCTGGAGCGGAATCTACTATGCTTCAGTTAAAGTAAAAAAGGCAGAGGTAGCAATCAAGATCTCAGACAAAGCAAAAGCAAAAGGAAATTCAAGGAATATGTTGTTTTTAAGTCAATATGAAGCCTTCAGGGATCTTAATGTGCAGTTTAATATCTCTCTCCCCCATTTCTATTTGAGTTTGATACCACTAGCTTAAATCCGTAATTTCACTGGTATAAATAGGTAGATGAAGTACTTCTTAAATACTCGCTATGTGGTAAATATTGTGCTAATCACCAAGAGATATGAAAACAGCAGAAATGATGTTCCATAACTGCAAGAAGCTTACATTCTAATGGCAGAAGATTGACTGACCTAAGAAGAAACTGGAAAAGGCAAAGGAGAACTGCACAGGTTCAAGGTTTCTGTGAAGGAGGAGGAAAAGTGTTGAAAGAGTAACATAGATGGGAATGAAGTGAGTATGTATGACCTGAGTACTTCATGAGATGTTGGTGTGGGCTAGGGATTCATGAATCAGAAGAGAGTACTGAAGGGTGAAGACATCTTCAGGATGAAAAAAGTGTTTCCAAGGAAATGAAAAATTTGGTAGAGTGAGGGATGAAGCCAGCATTGAAGTGAACATGTTCTGGGTACCTCATGAAATGGGTGGTCCACACTCAGAAGCAGAGGTAGTACTCACCTCTATATGAGGAAACTCCACCTATCAGTACCATCTTTGCAACCTACTGACATTTGGTTTTTTACTACCTTGTTAAATTTACTATATACTTTTCCAAATAAACTCTATACAACAGAAGCTCACAATTTCACATCCAATCTGTTTTTTACCCTTTACATATCGTAATGTTTGTGATTGTTGATGACCTGTTGAGTTCATAATAAAGGAAAATATTTACAACAATTAAATGAAAATGAAGGAACTGAAACCACGGAGTTAAAAGACATGCCTGAGGTCAACCTAGCAGCATCAGAAGAAGGTGTGAACAGATATCCTCTGACTCTAGAGCCAGAAGAGCATTTATATACAGCCAACTCTGCATCTGACACAGTGCCAAGCAATTTTACAAGAATTATCTCATTTGATCCTTATAATAATCCTGTGAGGTAAATGTTATTATCCTTCTCATTTTTGAGCTGAGGAAACTGAGATAAACAGAGTTAAAGTGACTCGCCCAGAGTCTACTGAGTGTCTAAATCTGTCTAAATCTGAACTCAAGCTTTCCTGACTGCACGTCCAGTGTTCTGTACCTAGCTGCCTCACTGCCACCACTGTTCAATTGTACTAGCTTTTGGCTATACCAAAATTCTTCTCTCTAATGAACTGCTGCAAAAAGTCATAAAAAACAAAATCTGGCACAATACTACCATAACTCTTACTAGTTATTTTTTTCTCCATCAGGAAAAGGTTATTCAGGCAACCATGTCACTCACTTCTTAGTCCAAACTGATCTCAACCTTTTATTATGAGTCTTTTCTTTTTTTTCCCAAAGAATCAATAAAAATGTTTATCTAAACAGTAAACTTTTTTTTTAGCCTACCTCTGATGTGAGACTCCTTAAAAGAGCAAAAACTTTTTTTCCACTGGATATTTAAAAAACATACCAAGACAAAACAGAAGAGTTTTTGAACAGTTATTCAGTGGCCTCTTCAGAGCTGGTTTCGGGGACTACCTGCCTACAAAGAGAAAAACTAAAAAAGCCAATCACCGCCTCTTTGTAAAGAAGCAGTGAGTAGACTTTACGACATGACAGATCAAATTAGGTTTTCAAATTACAAGCATGCCTATGATACTAATGCCTGTGTCAGTCACCATGGCAAACCCTAAATTCCCCTTCCCCACGATGTGCAAGGCTCAACATTCACCAGAGTCCCCATGTCAGAAAAGCTGACATGGTCACCACTATTTCCCTCAGCACCATGGAGAATGAGATTCACCAATTTAGCAGGTTACAAGCGGAAGGATGGCAAGTGTTCCTCCATATTTTCTTCTTTTCTATTTATTTCATAAGTTTGATTTGTCTCCCTAACTAGACTGAAAGCTCTTTGTGGTAGATGCCATGTTTAAGCCTCTTCTGAACCTTCTTAGATAGGACCATAGGATTTAGAGCTAAATAGGAACCCCACCCCCAAAATCATTCCTTCATTTTACAGATGAGAAAATTGAGGCCAAGGGAGATTCTGTGGTTTCCCCAGTGTCAACTAGAAGTAAACAGCCCAATCCAGATCCAAACCTATGTTCTCTCACTCCAAATCCAATGTGTTCTTTCTCCCCTACCTCACTGATTAATTCGCCCCTTGCCTCAACTAGAAGACTCACCCAAAACAAAAACTACTGCTGCTCCATGACAAATTCAAGAACTATGTAGCTCAAAAAAAAAAAAAAAAACCAGCTTAAAAAAAAGCAATATGACATCTTCCCAAAAGCAAAATACACATAGGGAAGAAAACTGAAAACTTCTGGCAAAGGACAGCACATAAACACATTCCAAGGAATTGCATGGCTTTTATGCAACATTTACTAAGCTATTCAATAATTTAAGGGGAGGGGGAAAATACACCAGTTGACATAGCAACTGTCACATCAAATTACTCGGGCCACCATTTCTATACAGATGTCTTCCTTAAAGGAAAACACTTTCCCAGATACCAAGTGAACTTATGTACCTCTCTGCCATGATGCCAAGAAACATCTGTTTTACAGTACTTATATCCATTTCATTGTGTTACTGAGGCCTTTTTTGATTCTTGCAAGGCACAATTTTTCACAAGTTCCTGCAAGCCTAGGTTTCAACCAAACCACTGAGTATTTGCCAACTCACTCTCACCTTCTCTTTACCATATAATATGTTGTAAGGAGTAGAAGAAAAGAGATGCCTTGTTGCAGGGGTGCTGGTGATAACTGCGGTGTGGTTCCTAAAAAAAGCTGTAATGTGAGATGCTCTCAACTGCTATTTGTTCACAGTGTTATGATGATACCACAAAGAGACTCAAAGGGTAGTGAATATCAAGAGTGGCTGCCTCTAAGTAAGCTACAAGGACAACTTTTCAGATTTAATTTCTGAATCCAGAGTTGGAAGAATGCCTGGGGTCATCTTGGACCCTCTACCCAGACAGGAATCCCCTCTACAATTTTCCCCAACATGTATCTCTGCTTGAACACCACTAATGAAGAAGGGTTTATTATTTCCCAAAAGCAGCCCAGTTATAAAGGTTTCCCTCACCCCAGTCTAATCCTGTCTCCAATTTCTACCCATTTGTCATAGTTCTGCCTAATAATGATATTGATTAATAATAATGTTAATAATCACTAGCACTGAAATGGTGCTTTAAGGTTTGCAAACTTCTATACAAATTATCTGTGAGAGTTAAGCAGATAGGAGTAATCCTTCTCCCACATACCAGTGCCTTATATTTAAAAAGATAACCATAGTATCCCCCTTCCCAGTCTTCTCTTCTCCAGAATAAACATCTCTAATTCCTTCAATTCACCCTCATTTCATCATCCTGGTTGCTCCTCTGGATACCCTCCATAAGTTATCAAAATAATTCTCCAAATCAGGTGGTCAAGACGGAACAGAATACTTCAGGGTAAAGTAGACCTGTCCTTTCTCTCTTTATATGACCTAAGCTCACCTCAGCTTTTTAGCACACAATTGAGTCATGTAAGGTTCGAAGTTCACTAAAATCCATTACCCTCATTTGAAAGATGAGAAAACTGAGGCAAATGGAGTTAAGTGACTTGCCCAGGGTCACACAGCTAGTAAGTGTTTGAGGCCAAACTTGAACTCAGAAAGATGAGTTTTCATTATTCCAAGTCCAACACTCTATGCACTGTACCACTTAGCTGCATCACCTATGCACATAGTAAAACACTTTGTGAATGCTTGTAAATGTACTGACTGATTCACAGTCATACAGTGTTACCGTAACAGTACCAACACTTAAAAGATGGGCCCTTATTTCAAAAAAAATATTGGGAGTCATTAAAAACAGTAAAACTTTCTAAAGTCTTCCTCCTATTCAATTCTGTAACAAATTCATTTTCTAACCAAGATACATGTACTATTGGACCAGGTCTCCTGGTTGCCATTCTCATTGCTTATCTAGGCATTCACATAAGCCATCCTCTATACCTAGAATACATTCCCCTTTCTATCTCTGACTTTCAGAATCTTTATCTCCCTTCTAGCTTCAGGTGCCAACTACTCCATGAAGCCTTCTCTGTCTCCCCTAGCTGAAAGTTATCTCCATCCTCAGATTTTTCCTGAACTCTTTTCTGGATATCTCCTCTGTCCCCCATCAAGCAAGCAACAAACATTTATTAAATGCCTATTATGTGCAAAGCACTGGAGATACAAGTACAAAGAATGAAACAACCCCTATTGTATATACCATTAGGCTATAAACTCCTTGAGGGCAAAGACCATGTTATTTTTTTTAATGTTTGCATCCATAGCACCTAGCACAGACTTTAATAATATTTGCTGAATTGAACTGAATAGGCACTGAGGATACAAAGAATTTTTAATCTCAAGGAAATACATGTACATATATAATTATGCTAGAAGAAAGTGTATGATTCATGAAAAGGAAAAGAGAAGGCAAGTGCTGTGTGAAATCTGAGCAATCCCCATCAGCTATGGGGGATCTGGGAGGTCTTCTCAGAAAAGGGCACCTGAGCTGAGACCTGCACACAAGGAAAGTAGACTACAACAAGCCAAAATGGGAGAGCGAAACAATTCCAGACATGGAGGTGAGTGTGGGCAAAGGCAGAAAGATAGGATGAGAATGTGCAATGGAAAGCAGTAAGTGTGATCAGAACACAAAAGAAAGACACAAAGGGAAGCAGCAAAATGGGGAGTTGGAAAGGTAGGGCAATGTCAGATTTCTGAGTGGCAGAAACCGAAAGAAAAAGTGATCATGTCATCTTAAGATTCATAATAACCAGGCAAGTGAATGCTAGCCCTGGAAAAGCTTATAATCTAGACTCTAGGGAAACATTTCAAAGTGTTCAGAGAGACAACAGCTATGAGACTCATCAGAGACTTGAAAAATGACTAAAGTTTCAGAGAGACAGAAAGTCTAAAAAATGCAATTCTGACAAAAAAGATCACAGACAATTCTGATAGTAGAAAATTCTGGATTCATCTGAATAAAAAAAAACAGTGGAACTACACGCAACACATTAATCTGAGCTCTAACGAGCTCAGATTTTAAAAGTCCATGTACAAAAGATGAAGGGGGCACATATAACCATTGATGGATACAAAAGGAGTTGCATGGACCTATTATGGACGGCTAAGGTCCAGAATGAGCAGAGGGAACGCCACCAACCACAGCTAGGGCGGTTTGGGGAGATGTTTAGAACAAGAACACGGTCCACTGCTTGGGGCAGATGGTATTGTATTAACAGAGAAAGCAAAGAAATAAAAGAACTTCATTCCTATCTTGGTTATTCTTTCTTTGCTGAAAAGAAAAGCTGTCGTACTAGAAAGGGTGGCATAAAAGTGGGGTAAGAAGGGACTGAAAAGCCCAGGATGGGCAAGGAGACATTTTGTGAGCTGTATTAAAGGAGTTCCAGCATCCAAGCCCAGATCCATTACATTCCAGGATCCTGAAAGATGTGAGCAAGAAACCACTGTTGGGAATCTTGTGGAAAAAGCTTGAACAAGATCCCATGGAATTTCAGGGCACTTGAGCAAAGAATGGTTCAGCCGAGCTTTTATTAGAGTCTGCAAGGCTCATTGTTACACATCTGGAATATTGTGCCCAGTTCTAGGAATCCCATTTTAAAAGAAGCATTGACAAAACTAGAGTTGAGGCCAAAGAAAGGCAAACAGGATGGTTTTTTAAAAATGTGGAGAATACCAAATTTAGGTCACACAAGCTCAGGTAGCCCCCTGGTGCTGTTGACTATTTTAACCTTATCAGTCTCCATCTCACTTCCTCCTCAAGATTAGTTTCTCTTACTGTAACTCATCACCTCTCCCCTGCCCTTGCTTATAGCAGATAATTCAGCTTTTTATTTCACTGACAAGACAGAGAGACTATTCTAATGTAAGCTCTCTCACCTCACTCCTTACATCTGGTCAAATTTCCACACCCCCCACTCCTGCCCTGGGGTCCCCCAACATCCTCCAGGTCTTTGTTCCCAAAGTTTGTTCTCTCTTTGTCTCCTTGCCTCTCCCTGTTAAACATGTTCACAGCTCTCCCCAATCCTGAAAAAACAAAACAAAATAAAACAGCTTCCCTTTAAATGACAATCCCAACTCTTTCCTCACTTTCACTGCCAAACTGTTTATACTGGATACTTTTCCTTCCTTACTACCTATTTTTTCTCCAACCCCTTACAATCAAGGCCTCTCTAGGGGTATACTAGTAAATGTTTAATAACCAGCCTGTGGGGGAGAGGAGAGGAGGGGGAAGTACACCACACTGGACTCACTATAAGTATAAACTGCATTATTAACATTTTCTCCATCACTTTAAGTTTAGACAATCATCAAAACAATAAGTTAAGCCTGACATGTGGCATCTGCTGATTTCCACAGTATAAATGTTCATCCTGAAATTTTAACAGTCAAGCCAGTAGGAGCTGGCTCTAACACACTCCCGCCCCTAACACTACATTGAAGTTCCTTCCTCAAAAATTCCCATGGCCTCCTAATTGTCACCTGCAATGCCTTCTTCTCAGTCCTTATCTTGCTGGACCCCTCTGAAATATTTCATACTTTTGACTACGTTCTGGTCCCTGGGATTCGGATGGACCATAAGCGTTCAACCACTACTTTGTCTGTTCCTTCCCCATCCTCCTCAATTCTCTTTATGTAGATGTTGAATCCTCTTTGCCCCTTTTTTTCTCTCTCTATACCTTCTCCATCATTCATTCCTACAATTCCAACTATCACCTCTCTACAGATAACATTCCAACAGCTATTTCCAGCCAACCTCTCTTTTAACCTCTGGACCTGCAATCTTCTCAGAACAAAAGGCAGCTTTGTACCTCCACATAGGCCTTCACGGATTTAAATACTGAGAAGTTTCATTTTTTCAGTTATGAAGAATTTTTCCTCCCTCCCATCCTCACATCCAATGAGAAAAAGAAAAATTAACAAGCACAGTCCAGTAAAAAGAAATTTCCATATCTAAAACTAGGCGTCTCATTCATTAGTCTATCAACTCTCTGTCAGAAGATGAGTGGCATTCGTCTTCTGCAATCATAGTTGACCCTTGTGTTGATCAGAGTTTTTCTCTTTCAAAATTTTTAATATTTACAATGTTGATGTTATAGAATAAATTATTCTCCTAGTTCTACGGATGTCATTCTGCACTCATCTATACAGGTCTTTTCCAGGTTTCTCTGCAATCATCTCTATCATTTCTTGTAACACTAAAGTATTCCATCACATACATATGCTACAATTTGTTCAGTCATTCCTCAATTGATAGGGACTACCTTAGTTTCCAGTTCTTTGCTACTATAAATATTTTTGTACTCCTGTCTCTTTAATCTCATTGTAGCACAGTGTTGGAGTTATATTTCTTCTATTTCTAAGACTATTTCCTTACTATAAGATTCTATTTTTTCTAAGTGTGGGGTATTTGGGGGTTAAATGACAAATTCTATTTAGTAATATTTTGGGCATAGTTGCAAATTGCTTTCCAGGATGGCTGTACCAAATCATAGCTCAGCTGACAAATCATCACAGCCCCTCCAAAATTTTTATTATCTTTTTTGTCAATACTGCCAATCATCTGGGTGTGAAGTGGAATTCCAGAATTGATTTAATTTTCATTTTTCTAATTATTAGTGATGTGGAACATTTTATTTACATAACCAGAGAGCATGGAGGGTTTTTTTTCCTAGAGAACTGGGTTGCTCATATCTTTTGACCATCAATTGGATTTGAATCCATTCCTTATGTGAGATAATCATCAGAGAAACTTGCTATAATTTTTTCTTATTTTTCTCTTCCATCCTTAGTTGCACTGGATTTGTCTGCTCATATATTCTTTAATTTTATGTAATCAAAATTGTTCACTTGTCTTCAGTGATCTTCTCTATCCCTTTTTTCAGTCATGAACTCTTCCCTAATCCATAGATCTTGCTCATCTAATCTGTTTATGACAAGAATTTTTGTGTTTAGGTCATTATCCATTTGGAGTTTATCTTAATATATAGGGTGAGGTACTGGTCTAATTTCTGTCAGACTGCTGTCCAGTTTTCCCAGTTTTTCTCAAATAGTGAGTCTTTACCCCAGCAGCTGTGTTTTTTCAGTCAAACACTGTGGACAGTAGGTTCATCTGCTTTAGTATATTGACCTGTTCCACTCACCAATCTTTCTGTTTTAAAGCCAGTACTAAATTGTTCTGAGGATTACAGCTTTGTAGAATATGTTGAAATATGCTAATGCTAGCTCCTTTCCTGCCTATTTCTTTTTTCATGATTTCCCTTGAGATTCCTGACCTTTTTTTCCTCCAGAAAAGTTTCATTATTATTATTTTTCTAGCTTGATAAAGTAATCCTTTGGCGGTTTGATTGGTATGGCACTGATTAAGCAAATCAATTTAAACAGTATTATCATTTTTATTAAATTTCTTAGGTCTACTTAGGAGCAATTAATATTCTCCAATTAATTAGGTCTGTCTCTATTTCCTTAAACAGTGTCTTATGGTTATGTTTCTTGACAAACTCACAAGTATTTTAAACTAAAATAATTTATATCTTGCTGGATTTTTATCCTATTTGTTTTATATCCTGAACTTTGCTGAAACCATTGCTTCAATTAATTTTTAGTTGCCTGTCTGGGGGTTTCAAAGTATACCACATATCATCTGTAAGAAGTGTTCACTTTGTTTCTCATTTAGCGTTGTTCTTGTAATTTCTTTTTCTTGTCTTATTACTATAGTCAGCATTTCTAGAATTATTTCAAGTACAACTGGGGACAATGAACACTCTTGCTTTACCCTTGATTTTACTGGAAAAGTTTCTTATTTATCCTCATTATATATAACTGGATCTTGGTTTTGAATATATATTATTTACTATATTAAGGAAGAATAATCCACTTATTCCTATATTTGCAGTGTTTTTGACAGAAATGGGTATTGTATTTTGTTTATTTTAAAAAATAAAAAGCTTTTTTTCTGCTCCTACTGATATAACCACCTGATTTTTTATTGTTTTTATTATTAAGTGGTCAATAATGTTTGGAATTTTGCTAATATTAAATCAACCTTGCCTTTGTGGTATAAATCCAATCTAGTCACGGTGTAAATAATTGTTGAGATAAACTAATTTTTGCATCAGTGTTCATCAGGGATATTGGTCTATAGTTTTCTTGCCTTGTTCTTATTCTCCATGTTTTAGATATTAAGACCATATTTGTATCATCCATTTCATTTAAGTCTTCAGTATTATTGGTATCTAGTTTATAAAATAGTTTCTAATAATATCCTTTTTTCTTCATTTGTTATGAAGTCTCCATTTTCATTTTCTATACTTCCTATTTCTCTTTTTTCAATCAGCTAATGGTTTGTCTATTTTATTGTACCTAACCTTATATGTTTCCTAACTCAAACTTAATTTATGAATTTATGAATCTCTTTCTTATTTTTCAAGAAATTTTGGTGTTTCATTGCTTTTTTTTTTTGCTTTTCTAGTGTTTTTAATTACATGATTCGCTGATTTGTTTTTTCCCCTTTATTTCACTCATATGTTTAGAGATATAACGTTTTCCCTACGGACCACTTTGGCTGCATCCTAAAAATTTGGATATATTGTCTGACCACTGACATTATATTGAATGAATTTATTTACCATTTCTCTTATTTGTTTTTTGACCCACTAATTCTTTAGGATTAAGTTATTTAGTCTCCAGTTAATTTTAAATTCTTTCTCCAATGGCTCTTTATTAAATATACTTTTCATTGTATTGTCAGTAAAACATGTGCTTAGTATTTCTGCTTTTCTGCCTTTGTTTCTCAGATTTCATGACTTCATGCATGGTCAATTGCACAGCTACAAAATATTTATACTCCTCTCTACTCCCATTTATTCTTTGCTATCTACCCCTACCCTCCAGCCCACCCCTGCTTCTCTCCTTATTTACTATTTTCCTGTTGATCAAAATGTCTTTCCTTTCTGATCTGTGTGTGTTCTACCCTTTTTGACCAGTTCAAATGAAAATGAGAGTCAAGGGGGCGGAGTCAAGATGGCGGAGTAGAAAGACGCACGTTTACCAGCTCCGAACCCACGGCCCATAGAATTAATGTAAAAAGAGATCCCCATAAGTTCTGGATCACTGTAAGGGGTGCAGAAACAGAGTGGACGAGATTTCCGTTCCAGAGAGCCCTGGAGAGCCGTCCCCAGGGTCTGTCGCACCCTGGAAAGCGGACCCCACCCCAGCACTGCCCTGGCCACGGCCCCAGAGAAGCTGATCCGAGCAGGCTTCAGGGACGGAAGCTCCGGCACCCTGGAAAGTCCCTCCGCCCACAGAAGCTACACGTCAGTGAGAGAGACGGCTGGCTGGCTGAGGGGAGTGGGGTGTCTCCGTGACTCGGGCCCCCTCGGGGAGGAAGCGGCGGAGGCAGAGGCAGGGGCGGAGGTGGAGGCAGCGGGCGGAGGGAGCAGCAGCTGCGGCCCGGGACGCCCCCAGCAGTGGGCAGGATCTTCATTACTGAAAGTCTCTGCATAAAAAACCTGAGGGAGCTGAGCCTGGGAGACGGCCCTGCCCCACCCCACTCCATTACTGAAGGCCTCTGCATAAAGCCCCTGAGGGAGCTGAGCCTGGGAGGAGGCCCTGCCCCCACCCCAGCACCAGAACTAAAGCTCACATTGATTAGCAACCACTTGCCGCGGAAAGCCCATTTGAATCTCAGACCCCAAGCACTAGCTGGGCGGATCTAGGTGGGGGTGGACAGGAATCTCAGAAGTCAAGTAACTGGCTGGGAAAATGCCTAGAAAAGGGAAGAAAGACTATAGAGAGTTTTTTCAAACAGATGCAAATGATCCCGACTTTCGGATCTGACGAGGAGGAGGACATATTCTTGCCATGAGGGAAAGATGTGGACGGCGGGGCCTCAGTACCCCAGACATCCCAGGGGGATGTTGGGTGGGCTCAGGCCCTGGAAGAGCTTTTGAAAAGCAAGTTAGACAGGTGGAGGAAAAACTGGGAAGAGAAATGAGAGAGATGCAAGGAAAGTATGAAAAAAGGGTCAATACCTTGGTAAAGGAGACCCAAAAAAATGCTGAAGAAAATAACACCTTGAAAAATAGGCTCACTCAATTGGCAAAAGAGGTTCAAAAAGCCAATGAGGAGAAGAATGCTTTCAAAAGCAGAATTAGCCAAATGGAAAAAGAGGTTCAAAAGCTCACTGAAGAGAATAGTTCTCTCAAAATTAGAATGGAACAGATGGAGTCTAATGACTTTACGAGAAACCAAGAAATCACCAAACAAAACCAAAAGAATGAAAAAATGGAAGAGAATGTGAAATATCTCATGGGAAAAACAACTGACCTGGAAAATAGATCCAGGAGAGACAATTTAAAAATTATGGGACTACCTGAAAGTCATGATCAAAAAAAGAGCCTAGATATCATCTTCCATGAAATTATCAAGGAAAACTGCCCTGAGATTCTAGAACCAGAGGGCAAAATAAGTATTGAAAGAATCCATCGATCACCACCTGAAAGAGATCCAAAAAGAGAAACTCCTAGGAACATTGTGGCCAAATTCCAGAACTCCCAGGTCAAGGAGAAAAATCTTACAAGTAGCTAGAAAGAAACAATTCCAGTATTGTGGAAATAAAATCAGGATAACTCAAGATTTAGCAGCTTCTACATTAAGGGATCGAAGGGCGTGGAATAGGATATTCCAGAAGTCAAAGGAACTAGGACTCCAACCAAGAATCACCTACCCAGCTAAACTGAGTATAATACTTCAGGGGAAAATATGGTCTTTCAATGAAACAGAAGACTTTCAATCATTCTTGATGAAAAGACCAGAGCTGAAAAGAAAATTTGACTTTCAAACACAAGAATGAGAAGAAACAGCAAAGAGAAGTCTTAAGGGACTTACCAGAAGTGAACTGTTTACATTCCTACATGGAAAGACAATATTTGTAACTCTCAAAACTTTTCAGTATCTGGGTAGTTGGTGGGTCCATACACACACATGTACACGCATGCACGCACACACACATACACACATGCACACACATCCAGAGACAGAGAGCACAGATTGAATTGAATAGGATGGGACCATATCTTAAAAGAAATTAAGGTAAATGGTGAGAGGGAAATGTAGTGGGAGGAAAGAGGGTGAAATGGAATGGGGTAATTATCTGTCATTTAAGAGGCAAGTAGGAGACTTTTTAGTGGAGGGGAAAAGAGGAGAGCTGAGAAAAAAAAAAAGTTTACCCTCATCACATTTGACTAAAGGAAGGAATAAAATGCACACTCATTTTGGTATGAAAACCTATCTTACAGTATAGGAAAGTGGGGGAGAAGCAGATAAGCAAGGGGGGGGATGATGAAAGGGAGGGCAAAGGGAGGAGGGAGCAATTTGAAGTCAACACTTGGGGAGGGACAGGATCAAAAGACAGAAGAGAAACAATGAGGGGCAGGATAGGATGGAGGGTAATTCAGTTAGTCTTACACAACACGACTATCAGGGAAGTCATTTGCAAAACTACACAGATAGGGCCTATATTGAATTGCCTGCCTTCCCAAAGGGAATGGGTGGGGAGGGAGGGATGGGGAGAATTTGGAACTCAAAGTTTTAGGAACAACTGTTTAGTATTGTTGTTGCTACTAGGCAAGAAGACATACAGTTAATGAGGAATAGAAAGTCATCTGGCCCTACAGGAGAAAAGAGAAAATGGAGACAAGAGAAGGGAGGGATGACAGAAGAGAGGGCAGATTGGAGATAGGGAAAATTAGATTGCTTGGGGTATTGGGGTGGGGGGAGGGGATAAAAGGGGAGAAAATTTGGAACCCAAAATTTTGTGAAAATGAATGTAAAAAGTTAAATAAATAAATAAATAAAAGAAAATGAGAGTCAAGTGAACCCCTCCCTCATTTTAATAGACTTCTACTTATTCTCCTAATTATGAGATGTGTCCCCTCCCCCTCAAAAAATTCTTACCTTTTCTTCTTTTTGGTACCCTTTTCCCTCTCCCCTTTTCTTTCTTCTTTTAAAAATCATCAAAACATAACAAATATCTCTCCCAGGTCCTCCATCTTTTTGACTCATTCTATGAGTCCTGAACATATATTAGTGTTCTTAGGGGATGCTAATACCATCCCTCCCTCTCTCCCTTAGAATTTACTCCATACTCGATCTGGAATTCTTATTAGATTATTGTTGGAGTAGTTGTCGGGAAATAAGGGTTATACTACTTCCTCCTCCTCTGCCATCTTGGTTGATACTCTTTTGCAATAGCAATGGATCAATAATTGGTCTCCCGATCTCTACGCCATCCTCCTCACAGCTGATAAATTAATATTCCTGAAGTATAGTTGATATTCCTAAGACATCAATTACATCATCCTACTACTTAAAATCTACAAGAACTAACAACTGACTTACACCAACTCTTCATTCTTGCATTTAAGGTTATTTTTAAGACTATTTTTAAGAATATTTAAGACAATCTTTTTATGCTCCTTTCTCCAATCATTTCATAATATTCTCCTTTCAGCCTTCTCTATTTTATTCAAAATGACATTTCATTTTCTACCTCTCTGCTTTTGCACAAGTGTTTCCCCAATTGTATAATGCACCCTCTTCCCCCTTACCTGTACCTCACCAAACCCCTAGCCCAACACAGGGGCTAACTCCTAAGACCTTTCTCAATCTTCCACATTTTCAGTAGGCTCTCCCTCTGAAATTACTTGCATATACCTTCATTTATTTATCTGTCTACACCCTGCATCTTCTCAGTACCCTTGAAGGGCAGGTATGACCTTTCTATTTTGTATTCTCCCTTACTACAGCATAGTACCTTGCACAAAGCAGACACTTTTAATAAATGATTTTTAATTAATCAACAAGTTCAAGACTTTTAAAATAGACAACAATCTTAAAAATGATGGTGGGAGTGAGGCAACATAACATAATATGATGAAGTGTAAATATATGTATATATACACATATATACATATATATATATGTATATATACACATACGGATCAACTTTATGGAATCAGTACTCAAAATTCTTATACAGTAAAGTTTTAAAGGCTTCATTACTTACTTACATCCTGACTGCAAAGTCAGGCTAATGTTTACTGCTTTGTCACAGGGGAATTTGTAATTCAAGGATGTTTTTCATTTGCTCATAGGACTATCGGAAATTGCCATGATGGATACAACCGACTTATCAATAATTAACTCTTATGCACATTCCACTTACTTATCAAATAGCTTCTGGTTCTTTTCATATCCTTTTCACCTCCCCACTACCTCAGTTCTTGTATATATAACTTGTGTAACAAAATTATAAAAGAGTTAGCATTACATTTTAGCAATGTCAAAATTAACCTTTCTGAAAAGCACACAGGACATCAATGTGAAGGCCTGTTTATTGATAATAAAAATAAGTAACATTTCTATAGCACCTACTATGTGCCAGGCACTTTGCTGAGCATTTTACAATACTATCTTAGCAGACCTTCACAACAACCCTGGGAAATTGGTGCTATCATTATCCCCTTTATACAGTTGAGAAAACAGAATCAAACAGAAGTTATGTGACTTGCCCAAGGTCATACAGCTAGTTAGTGTCCGAGACAGAATTTGACCTCCAGTCTTCTGGACTCCAGGCTAGACATTCCATCCACTGCCCCACCCAGCTGTGCCATTAAGCATTCAAAATAGATGTGACTCAGAGCTTTCCGACCACAGGACATGGCGCATGACAATGAAACACATTGGTAAAAGTGCTAATCCAAAATTTGTTAAGAACCAAATTAAAAAACACAAGAGAATGTTAAAATACACTTCCATTTTCCAAGTCATGAGAACTGATGGCACCAAAAATGCCTCAGTATAGTCCATAACAGGGGAAAACATGTGGAAAACTTAAATTCTTGTTGTATAGAGCCCCACGGTTCTAGTCCACTGTGGAAAGGTCCACAGTGAGATTTCTTGGAGCTTATGAATATTTATTATACATTCTTAAAAACAAGAAAAGCTTCAATATAAATAGGAAACACATTTAGAAGCATGGGTGAGTTGTTTACATTATGCAAGTTCTAAAAAGATCCATCACTAGAGTTCTGTTAAATGTTTTAAGGAATTATAGTTCTGAGAGCTGGAGATTTTAATTAAATGATCTCACAATTTTATAATTTTAAGTATTTAGGCTTAAAAAAACACACCCAATGTTTTATACTTTAATAAATGCTAAGTTAAAGAGAACAAATTTATTCTTGGTTTTATAAATTGAGGCAAGGGGGAGGCAATAATAACTAATAGCCAACAAACATTCACTAAATGCTTATTATGTGAAAGGCAAGGCATGATGCTAGGAACTGAACGACCAAAAATCTTTCCTGGTGATAACATTTTTCCACTTGGGGGAAACAAAAAGACTTTTTCTTAACACATTAAAATCCCCAAGCACCAACAAGAGAGAATTTCAGAGAAAACTGATTGACCAGAAAGAAAACTGGGAAATGATTTAAAAATCCATACTAAATCTATTCCTCTAATCTAAAAGTGAAAAGTTATCAGATACCTAGTATCCTTGGGGACAAAATCAGAGCCGAAATGAGTGACTATTAAATGAACAACGTATTTTTATCCTATGTGAGATGTCATTGCAAGAAGCATACCATCCTATAGAAGACCAAGTAAGGAGAGAAATGTTCATATAGTATCAAGTAGGATATCAATCTAATGTCTATTTTGAACTGGATGTCATATCTATATACGTGTGTGTGTCTGTGTGTGTGTGTCTCACACTCAATGTATAGAAAACACAGCCCATTACTTTTATTCAGAACCCACCTCTCTTCAGGGTTTCCTCATTTCTGTCACAGGCCCTCCCAGCCTTCCTTCCAGTCATGAGGCTCACACCCAAAGAACCTCATTTTCACTCATCTCACATATTCATTCAATCACCAGCAATTTCCTATACTGCAATAGTCTCCTTTCCCAGAGTCCTTCCCCTCTCCAACCCATACCTTAAATGGATGGGGATATTCATAAAGCACAGGTCTGACCATGTCATTTCCCTACTCAGAAACTCCACTAGTTGCCAATTACCTCAAGGATCAAATATACGCTCCTACATTTGTCATTCAAAGACTTTCATAACCTTATTCTAATCTATTTTTCAAACCTCTAACTCTTCTTGCTACACTCGACGATACATCCAAAGTAGCCTTCTTACTATCTGTCATAGTATGTATAGTATTCCATCTCCCATCTTGGTGTCTTTTCAATTATATCCAACCCTGCCTAGAATCTACTCCCTCCCCACTTCTAACTCCGTTTTACCTGATTTCCTTCAAGGCTCAACTGAAATGTCAACTTCTATCTACATGAAGGCCTTACAGGTTCCCTTGGAAGCTAGTACCTCCTCACCATAAATTACTCTGTATTTATTTCATATGTGGCATCTATAACACACAGACACACACAGGACACAGTGTAAGATCTTTGAAAACAGTTTTCTGGGCTCAGGACAGTCCCAATAGGTTAGTTTCAACACGGGAACAAATAAGACACTTGTCAGTCACTCAGAAGTTAGTAAAAAGAGGTTTGCTAAGCCATGGCAGGAAAAAGATATTCAACAAGGATGAGTACTGAGAATACCTTAAATTGATTCAACTGAGTAAAGCTCACTTATCTAAATTACCTATCTCAATCCACCATCCAAGCATCAGAACTCTTCTAATGCTTTTCATGGCTGTTCTGTACTTAGGTGACCAGAAAGTATTGGATGGTCTCAATATCTTTCATGAAAAAAGCTAATCTAATTGGTGTGGAAGCCAAGGTAAGTGAAATCGTTCCTACGACACTACATTTATTTCCCTTTAATCTATATATAGCAGCACTTAGCACACGGTACTGGTACTTTAAGAATACTTAGGGATTATCTGGTTTATTGAATATGCTGTGATGCTTTTGCTTGCTTGTTATATATCTGAACTTTGTAAAAGGCCTCTCAGTACCAGTGAACGATTCTGCTGGTCTACACATATGCTGAGTTCATTCCGTTGAGCTAGATATAGTACCTTTATGTCCTGGTCTGACTACTGCCCAAATATCCTCAGAAGTGTTTGAAAGGTCACCATGAAATTGACTGTTACCACCAACCACACATACAACAAGGGCACTTGGTAAAGATGTTTCTAGGAAATAATGAGTTGGCTCATTTACAAAACTTTGCAGAGTGCAAATTTAAATGTACACACTGCTTTACTAAACAATATTGAATTTAGATGGAAAATACCATGAAGCCAAGAACAATCTTTTCTTTATTTGATAACTGGACATATCTATTCACCAATTTTGAGGGACATGCCTATACTCTGCAGACCCTTCAACTCCAGAAAATACACTGATTACAGTCGCTTCACATCTGACCATATTACATAACCTTAAGAAATGGGCACCCACAGACATAATAATACACTGTATAAAATGGAGAGTAAATGGAATGCCTTCCTCCAAAAGATTCCATTTAAAATGGTAAAAGGTTTCTACAAATGGACTTTTTATTAAGCCGAAAGAGCTTAAATAACACCTTGGGTTAGAGAGAGCTGGTCACTGTCCAAACCAAAAGTAGAATTGAGCTTTTGACTTCTATGACTACAGAAGTCATTTTTCTGATTTACTACCTTTTGAATATTGTCATTTGGGAGGAGATTGCTGAAGAGAATGTAATACAAATATGGACACAAACATCAATCGACAGGCACAAAGGTATGCCACTTGGTTCCTAAAAACTCTGTAAAACATCAGCTTTGTCGAGCTGTTCTCAAGAACATAAAAACACCACCTTCATTTTCCAGTCATATCCATTGCTACACCATTAAGGCAGGATTCTTGCTTCAATACTCTGTTAACAAGTACTAACCTGTCCTTCTGTCCTGGGGATTAACCAAAACCAATATTTTATGTTTAGGGTCGTCACGGTACAAAGGAAGGAAGCAAACAGAAGCATCTTCAAGTTTAACCTAAAAAATTTAAAAAAAATTGTTCTTTCATCCTGTAAAGGAGTACAAGAAAATTCTTTACTATTGAAAGAATTCACCAGTAGTACACAGTTACTGATAGGTTAACTTGATAGGACAATGTTCAACTTTATTAAAAAGCCAAGTTAATATTCCTTATTTTATTATACCCCAAGTAATTTATGATTAACTATCTCCTCCTTTTGCAAAATGTACCTCTCTGTCTCTACCTGTCTCTTTCTCTCTCTCCATATATATAAATAAGAGATATATGTAGAGAGAGAAGATGGATACATATATTACAGAATACATGTATTACATATAGATTATTATACAAATATGTAACATGCACATATATTACATATAGACTATTATGCATGTGTTGGAGAGAGAGAGAATATATATATTTGTGCAAAAGAAAAGATAAGCTATCATATATATGTGGGGAGACAGACACAGAGAGAAAGAGAATATATACATATATTATATATATATATTTGTGCAAAAGGAAAGATAGGCTATCATACATATATATATATATATATATATATATATATATATAGGGAGACAGACACACACACACACAGATAGAGAGAGAGAGAGAGAGAGAGAGAGAGAGATAGTCTTACAGGAGAAGGTATTAGTAGCTGGGGAACCAATGATAGTACCTGTGTTTAATCTTAAAGGAAGCCAGGGAGGCCTACGTCAGGAGGGAGAGAATTCCAGACATTGGGAAGAGCCAGTACAAAGGCACGGTGACAGGAGATGGAGCATTATGTGTAGGGGTGATCATATGCCAAGGTGGCCTCTCTGATTGAGGGTGGAGCCATGAACTCCAACCTCCATTTAAGGAGGAAGCTCAGCCCAGACAGTATTACAGTATTATTACTGTTAGTGTTATTTATTTTTATTTTTACTATTATTTCATGCATATTACATTGTAACAGAATCCTTGGGGACAGGGACTGTCTTTCTTTTCTTCATATTTGTTTTCCCAAGGCATAATATAGCACATAACAGATTCTTAAAGACTGTTTACCGACTGACTGATTTAAATGGCTGGAAAGTTAGAAATTTGGAAGGTTGTTAAGACCTTTAAACGTCCAACAAAGCTTCTATTTTATTGTAGGGGTAATAGGTAGCTATTGGAGTTTACTGAGTAGGAAGGTAACACGGACCCAGGTCTGCACTTCAGGAAAAGCATTTTCACAGCTATGTATATGCTAAATGGAAAATAACCCAGGGCTTCTCTGACTCCCACTGGTCCCAGAATAAGCTGTATCTCTGGCTTCGTTCCAGGCAAATAATCCTGGGGAAAGCCATACCCCTCCTGGTGCCCTGCAGGGTTTAGATCTGCCTCATGGGCTGGCACTATCAAGAACACTACTCTTGTATTTTCCCTTGTTTTGACTATTAGTACTAGACAAAGACAGGATAGCATGTGCAGGGTCCATGACTCCCTTTGGGGAGGAGAGAACACCTCTCAAGCTTCCACATCCAAAAACATCCCTGGAGTTATAATGGGGTCCACTACTACCCACTATGCAGTTAAGGGTCACAGCCCTTCATTACCAATTCTGTTCTGAGAACTGAAGAGTTTAAAAAAAGATAGGGGGAAACCATGCCAACTACAGGAACAGCAAATGGTTTACCAGAGTTTCCTCCACCCCATCATAGCAACAGAAAACTCAGGGCCCTTCTGTTGTTTTTCTGCTTGGACTTTTTTTGGGGATTTTTTTTTTTTAAACCAACAAGATCCATGAAATTCTTGGTTATTTCCTTTCATAAAGGTAAATAAAGGAAACATTCAGATGTTTCAATCCCTTTCACTGGAAGCTATATTAAGTGACCTTGTTACTCAAAGATCATTTCTGAATGGGCAACGTCAAAGCGGGGAAAATCCTTCCTTGTGAAAGCAAAGGCATTGCAAGGAGCCAAACCAAAGAAGCTTGGAAGAAAAACTGGCCTTCCAACTCTTCTTCATTTGTGACTCTATCTGTCTGCATCTGCTATTTTGCCTGGTTTTAACTCCAAGGAACAAGATACTCCCAGGCCAGGAACCCCCTTCAGTCATCTTCTCCTCCCTCCTTTCTTTATGGGTTGTTCCTCCTCCCCGCTAGTCCCCCATTAGATTGGAAGTTCCTCAGAGACTGTCTTTCTTTTTATTAATTGTATCCCCAATGGTTATTAGTTCAGTTAGGTACGGAGCCGATGACCTCAAGGCCACATGTGGCCCTCTGGGTCCTCAAGTGTGGTCCTTTGACTGAATCCAAACTTCACAGCACAAATCTCCTTAATAAAAGGATTTGTTCTATAAAACTGGGACACAGTCAAAAGGCTATGGGTTCCCCACCTCTGGTTTAGCACAAAGCTTGTCTGGATTAGAGAAATTGGATTTGAGAAGGAAAAAGCTTTCCAACATATCTTGGAAAATTATGGACGGATGAAATGATGGAGTCATCATTTCTCTTCTCTGCATCCCCAGCACACAGCAAGGTTCCTTGCATGGCAAAGACCATTAATACATGTTTTCCAGACAGGACAGACAAAGTAGACAAAAGCCAGAGTTTATGCCACATTCCCCAGGTCAAAGTAAAGGCCAAAACCTTTTACCAATTAGGATACTCCAAGCTTCAGACCATAGATGGTATGAAATCCAATGGCCTTTTTTTCTTCTAATCAAAACTTCCCTTTTGGGAAGGGGCAGGGTAGTTACAAAATCCTGAAGGCATTTTCTTTGTTTATGTCTAAGGAAAGCAACTGGCTGGAAGAGCTGTATTGTTTTGTAGGATTGGGGCTGAAGACATAACAATAAATAACTTTCAGAATGGTGAAGGAGGGGGAGTCCAAGGAGGGTCCGGTTGTACTTTTAGCCGCAAATGGAAGTGAAAAAAATCCTAAATAAATGAAGGCTGAAACTTTTATGTCGTCCTACCCTGCTGGGCTGCCGAGAGTCCGCCTCCATCTCACAGGCAATCCACAACCCCTTAACCCCAACCTATAAGAACTAAAACCAAAAGATGAAGTTCCAAATGGGTCAGGGACCCAAGAAAATGCCTTTTTTATTTTGTTTTCTCTTGCTACCTTGCCTTAATTCCTATTTTTCCACTAGAGGGCACTAAATGAGTGTCAAGTCTGGGACCTCCCTCCCCAGGCAAACCATATGAAAGTTACACCATATGAACTGGCTCCTTCTGGGAATGACTACAAAATATTTGTCTCCAAAATCTCAAGGAAGCCACACTGTAAAGTGCACAAACCATTGTTTAATTAACTCTGGAACAGCTTCAGTACAGTGTAATAAACCATATCTTCCTCAGCCAAGCCTTTCAGCCCGCTGGAGGGGGCCTCAGCTGTGAAAATAGCCAATGTTTGAGTTCCGAAGTTGTAAATCTGAATTCTCATACGTTACAAAATGTGCTTTAAAAACAAGAAAACAAACAAATCAGCCTCGAAGCTGAACTGATGCTGGCTTACTTGGGGGTACGGCCCACGCTGATGATTAGCTGATGCAAAAGCAGTAAAACTGAATGACAATTTTAGTGCTAGAAGACCTTAGCCACAATTTATTGCGATCCTCTCATTTTCAGATAAGGAAGAGGCTCGGAGGGAGGAAATAACTTTGTTAAAGTCACAAGTAGGCAATAGCAGAGCCAGCGTTAGGTGCTCAATAAACCTTTGTTGCCCTGATCCAAACTTAGGCCACTGAAATCTCTGCCCACAGCTCTTTGCCTGGCAAAATGCTGAATTATGTGATTTTTTTTCCTAACAAGAAAGGTTTCTTATTTTTTTTTCCTTCTCCCATTACACTAGCTTTACACACTGGAAAATTTGATTTCAAAACAAATGAACCTCCTATCTGAAAAAAAAAATGTTCACAATCTTAAGGAAGAGATAAAAAGGACATCACACATTTCATTATACATTTGAAGCCGGAAAGAAGAAAGTTTTCCTTATCTGTCTTTCAATGCTAAGAAACTTGTCACATTACCTTTTCACCAGTAGGAAGGAAATAGTGCTTGGGAGAGGTACCCGCTTGTTCCCCAATGGTGGAATAGTAGACCATGGCTGATTCCTGAACAACTTCAGGGTTATCTTCCAAAAAATCCACGGGGTAAAAGTGTGCTAAGGGAAAAGTACAAGGAGCTTATTAGATTGATTTGCATTAAAGGAGGAAATCTCCAATATTAAAAAGCATTTAAATTTCACACTCTTGCTTCTGCAAATGATGCTCATTTGTAATAAAGAGGGGCAGTAACAGCCCACACTCAGGGAAAATAGAAGAGTCATGATGGTGGAGATTGCACCAACATTGATGGTTCTGAGTTAAATATGCACACTCATGAATGCCTGCAGAAGACTGAGCATTCTGTTCAAGAGACCAGGTTGCTAAAGACATCCAGGAATAAATTATGGAGATTTCCATTTCCATCACAATTTCTCATTTATAAATGTTTGTTGAATTGGATTGAACTGAATTTATATCAGAATGTGGGCTTCCTTCTCTATTTCTATACTTTCAACATTATGTAGCTTCGACAGCTAGCAGCAGTGGCCACGTTAATGAACAAATCACTTGACAGTTTGTGCTACTTTGCAAGAAAAATAACTGGGGTTAATTTGGTGATCCAAATTCCAATATGGATTATTGTATCTTACCTCTTAAATTCAAGAGGTTTGGGTTCAAGAGGATTTGCTATTTCCCATCCTTAGTTGTATGGTTTCATTGGGGCCTGCAGATCTCAACATAATAATATACTTTACCCTTAATGGTTAGTCCAAATTCTCAGTCAGACAAGCAACATGTAAGTGTGTAGGCAAATGGGCAGATGGCTTAATATACCACATATACTATATTTTTTTCAAGAATTTATACCTTTCATATACTTTCTCTACCATTACATTTTGAGAAGAAAAATCAAGAAAATTGTTCCACTGTATAATTACACCCACCCACTCATCCATCTCACACACACACACACACACACACACACACACACACACACACACACACACATGCTTCAACTACTTTCTTTGCAACAACAAATTCCTTGTTAACAGGAGTTTCTCAAAGCAGTCTGGCCTGAGTTAACAAAGGTTTAATTTAAAGGAAAGAGGGAAAGCATTCCGTTCCATGGACTAGAGTTAAGTTGTCTCTCTTTCCTGAGCCATGGTTATAAAACTGTAAGGTATGTAAAGGAACCTCCAACATTACAGGAGAGAAGCAGTAACACGGAGTTAGGGCTCCAACGGCTATCTGGTTCTAGATCAAAGGTGTGTGTGTAAATCAAACCTGAAAGTAAAAAGGAAAAATCTTTCTATATGTAAATGCAAGGGTGTGTGTGTGTGTGTGTGTGCATGTGCATGGTGTGTGTCTTTTGCCCATGTAGGGTTATGTGTATCCACATCTGTTTGTTAATTCCTACCAGTGGAGGGGAAAGAGAGCAAAGTAGGAGATTTGCCCTAAGAAGCTGGTTACTATGTTTTCCTCGGCAAAAGGACACCAAACTAGAGTTTGATCTGTCACATCTCCCCACAATAGTCTTGGGGAAGTAATTTTTAGGTTCAAACTTAGTTCCTGATCATTATCCCTTAACGGAGGCGCATTCTAAACTATATATCCCTTTCTACCAAATGTCAGTTACACAAAAACTACACATAGTGAATACCAAATGGGGGTGATATCTAAGCCATTACCTAACAAAATCAGGTAAATTATGTGGATGAGAATATACCATACAATACAGAGTGAATGAGCTCTCTCACTGGGAGCAAGATATTTCAGTTCAACAGAGAGATAGAGAGACAGACAGACAGACAGACAGAGACAGAGACAAAGAGACAGAGACAGGGAGACAGAGACAGGGAGAGAGAAAGAGAGGGAGAGACAGACAGAGACAGAGACAGAGACACACAGAGAGACAGACCCAGATCTCATTCAAGGGGAAATCCTCTGAAGTCTCTGGTATAGTAAGCTGAAGTGATTAAGGTACCGGCTCCTCCACATCTTAGCTTCTTTCTAGTCTTTCTGTCCCTTCAGGGTCATCACTCTGAGGAGAATGTGAAACCACAAGTCTTCTCTCTCAAAGCCGGAGGCCAGAAGACCAAGATCTCTCCTCTCTCAAGATCTGACCGAATCTGCCCCTCATGCAGGGGGGAAGCATTAACCAATCTCCACCAATAAGGACACCCTTATAAGAACGAGCTTTGGGACCTTGATCCCATAAACAGCCTTCCAGTCATTTGAAAATCACTGCCCTCTTCCTATTTTTCTCTTCTTAGACTTACTACGCACATTCTTTTTTTTTTTAAAGTAGATTAAGGAATACTCCAGGAAGAGTGGAAGTTTACAATTCAATTTCCAAATTTCATTTCAATTCTGTAATTGCTTTTAGGCTTATGGTAGCTTAATTTCAATTTCACCCTGCGCTTGTGGGCACTAGTAAATTACATTGTCGTACTACCCTGTATCTATACAATTGGCCCATGGGTAGCACCTAATCCTGAATCTCTCATTCCCTTGGTTTTCATTGTCTCTTTCCCAGTCACTATTTAGGGTAGGAAAAGGGGCAAACACCTCACTGTAGGCAGGCTGCAGGAATGCCGCCCTGCAATGAGCGTTATGCTACTGCGTCTCTTGTTTAACATTTAAACAAAAAGAACGTAATGTTTCATACATACTTGAAATTTCAACAACTACTTGGCTACTGAAATTGCTAATTTCTTTCAAAGGCTTCCCATTGGTTTCCCATTAGAATTCCAATACAAAAATGTTTACTATATATATATATAATATATATATATATAATATATATATATATGTATGTATATACACACACGCACACACATACACATATATTATGTATATATTCAGTAAACAAAATCAAGAGGGGTTAAGGAGGAAAGGAACTGGGTCACTTCAATGCTATTTTGTTTATTCCCACTTGTTAGCTCTAGGTAGCAATCTTTTGGACCTCAAAAATTCATTCAGACCACACCAAATAGATAGCTAATTCAATTACAACCTCTGCTAGGCTAGTGACTATCTGCAAGGCTGCTTTAAGATTCCAAAAATACCCATGTGCACCATCTTAAGAGACAACCTGGAAATCAAGCTCCTGCTTGACAATAGGTCCAGCTGCTGTTTCAGAATAGTTTATTGGCAGGATAGAGATGACAGAGGATCTCCCAACTTCCACTCTAAATCAGGCAGGCACGTGTAGGAAAATACACATAGTATTTGACATAAGAACATTATTAATGGTCTCCTGTAGTGTGGCTGGGCTGAATCCAACCATGGGCACTGCCCCCTTACACATTCCCTTCATGCCAAGAGAAGGAATAAAATCCTCAGGCCACCGTGGATTGGGCAGAACAGCTGTGTAAGGGGAAGGCCCACACCACAGACCCCAACTACACCACACCCTGATGGGTTACTCCCTTAAGTAGGTAGCCAGTCCTCCAAGGGTTTCCCAGAAAACACTGCAGGCTGCAAAACATCTTCAGGAAAATATGAGTTAATATAGTTAGAAGAAATTCACATGTATTTTTACTGCTTTTGAACCACTAGATCATTTTCTCTTTGAGGTTAAATTCCAAATCCACTAAAAGAATTAGGGATGGATCTCTACGTTCCATGGATAGAACAAGTCTACTCAAGAGATTTTTCTCACCCATATACTATCCCCGAAAATCCCCTAAATCAAAACTTTGTAAGGTTTAATTTTATTTGTTTCTTTAAATATAAAAAACATTTGAATATATATTAGAAATGAGGTTTTCTATTTTTCTTCAAATCTAACTGATCTTTATCAGGCATTAAATTACCATTAATAAAGCTCAAGAAAACAGTGAGTTATATACTTGATCCATAAAGTCCTCTAAAACAAATGCCCTTTAAAAAAAAAAAATCTTATAACCTCCTTCCATATTTTGAAGATTTAATTGTGAACTATACTTCTTGTCCCCTTACTGGCTCAGCTGTGCTTGAGAGCTGTGCCAGGTTGCCAGCATAAATTAATCCTTATAAACAACAGTGAATGTCGGGAAAGAGGTGTGCACTGTAGAATATTTTTAACAGTCGCAAAATAATGTGGCACATTTGCTAGTTTTCCTTTTAAAGAATTGCTTTCAAATGAATTCCTGAGGCTGGAGCCATTTCAGCAGCTTTGGAATTTGGAGATGTAAAGATTCCATAGGCCTCAAGAAGGCAAGGGCAGGTTTTTAACCAGTTAGAAGATGGGATTCCTTGAAATAGTTTTATCATATGCAACAGGGGCACAAGAGTCGATTGTGTCCTCAAGACCTAAAAGGGCGTGCTTTGAAAGGGCAACGTGTAGAATGGGTTACCAAGGTTTTTTGATGTCTTTTTTTTTTAAGTAATAAAAGAGGGCCTCTTTCTGAAGCCGCAGAGGAGGTACCATATAACCATAAGGAGTGTAAATTTAGAAACGAGAGGCCTACTGCGTTGTAGGGATTCCAGACATTCCAACATTCACACATTGCTTCAGAGCTCAAAGGAGCTGCCATCTTAAAGAGCCAAAGCTGGTAAACAAGGTCATTACATCACAGAGAGCCTGATTCAGCAGTGACAATGGAAAGGAAGGCAAGAGCTAGCTAAGTACGGACTGTTTGCCTTCCCTGGGACAAATGAGTTCCTTACTGGGAGATGGGATAGGATGGGGCAAAACCTTGGGTAAACCAACCCGTGAGGCCACAGTTACAATTTTTTCCACTTTTAAATTAATGTATATTTTTTGTATATTTGAACTTTTAAGTTGATATATATATCTCTCTTTTTTTCCTCTTGGGATAGATAATCCCCCTTGCCTCTCCCCATCTGCAAAGTTCTGCAGTTCTACTCATACATATAAAATAGTTTGGTTGAGTTTCTGGAAAATTCAGAGCTTGTGAAAAAATGAGTAGTAAGGGAGCTGGAGAGAATACCTTCCCCTCCCTGCTGCTGGCACCCAAAGTAGCCAACACATTGCAAGGCTGACCTACAACACACCTGCTCTTTTCAGTGAACAGTCTACACATACTTTTGCCAGTGACCTAATCTGCTGCCTTTATGATTTCATTCCCCTACTCACTGTGCTGAGTTACGAGGTGGCTTTGTGGAGTAAACAAATATCTGACATTTTTACACATTCACTGGAGGCAAAACTGAGACTGCCAAACTCATTTCACTTGTGATCGAAGACAGATTCAACTGCGGGTTTCCAGATGTGAAACGCTAACATGCTTTAATGGGTTGAACTGCACAGGAAATATTTTTCCAAAGCCAAAAGAATGTAATCTTTTCAGTACAATGTAAAATGCTTTTATGTAAAAGCACACTGTTGAAATTAAAGGTTCCTTTTATAATGCACTGCAGACTGTAAAAAACTGAAATTCCTAAACAAACCCCTTATTTAAGAATTCACTTTAAACCTATGTTTACAAAGTCACTCCAAAAACAAAGAAAGCAACAAATTTAAAGCGTTCTTCCAGAAATAAATTCAATTTAACAACCTTAAATCACTTATGTATATTTTTCAGATATAGCGGATGCTCCTTCCAGTGTCTTTAAATTACCTGCTTCCTTGCTTTTCAATAGCTTCTTTAATTAATGTGCTACATTGCTACATTTGAGAAATGCATGTGTCTTATTCATATATGGTTACTCTGTCACTACTTAATTCACAAGCCAATTAAGTCCAAGTCCTAATAATCAATTAATTTTCCAAGCAGGAGCTCATTCGATCTTAAACAAAATGGCCAATATATGCAAAAGATGGTATATCTAATTTTAAACAGGGTAAAAATTCTCCCCACGTAGTCATTAATAAGATAACATGCTATGATTACTCATATTATAGACCTTCTTTTGCTTTAGTCAATGTAACCCATAAATATCACAACCTCATAAAGATACATCAGTACAGTTTAATTTTAACAAAGTAAAATTTTTTTATCTTCTAATCCTAACAGTGAGATAGTAAAGACACCTTAAATAGCAGTCATGCTCCCAAGCATGATAAAGATATACTGGTACAGTTTAATTTTACCAAAGTAGAATTTTATATTTTCTAGTCCTAATGGTAAGACAGTAAAGAAACCTTAAATAGTAGTCATGTTCCCAAGTACTCTGAATTTACAAAGAGAATATATTTGGATCCTTCCATGTAACCAAGTCCAAATGGCAAGCAGTCAAGAGAAAGGCTTGCCTTAATTCACTAAAATTGAGCCACATGGATAGAAAATTAATTTTTAACCATAGGTCAATGATAACTTTAAAAAGTGGGCTATATGAAATAAATTTTCTTTGACTTGCTTTTCCTGTCAAGATATGGGTTCAGTATTTCTCAAATGCAAATTAACCACTCAGAGTCCTTGCACGGTGACAGTTCTGAAACGCTTAGGGGAAAGCTACACTACAATTTCATCTAGATAACTACTACCAGGAAATTTAGATTGGGTCTGAAAGGGTTAATACAAGGGCGCTGGAGAGCTCCAAATGGTAGCAGTACACTAGAAAAAGCGCCTGAGTTAACTCTTTTGGGCAGTTATAACATGTATGATTACTGACACTTATTCTACAGGAAAAATTACAGAAAAAGAAAATAAGAAACAACGCTATGTTGCAGTTTCAAAGGACCCAGAAGGTTTATTTCAGCCTGATATTATCATGTCATATTAAGACACTTAATAAAAATGGTCCTTTGCCCCCTTTTTTCAGCATTTCCCCCAAATAATAGTGATTTTGTATTTAGAAATTAGTTCCCATCTAAAATAATTTGAAGCCCATAATTTTACAGAAGGAATCCTAGGAGAAATACATAATGTACTCAAAATCACGTAATGGGCTTTCCCAGGTACTTCTGAGATGCTTGCTCAGGAGCTCCCTACCAAGGATGAGAAAGACAAGTCTTTTTTCTACTCCCCTTCCAGGCACTGGAGAAGATACCAAATAATGTTCATCAGAAACACAGCAGTTACAGATCACTGCCACCATGATGTAGTTAGACCAGTTTACTATACCCAGGTATATGCTTGATGTCCATATTCCTGAGAGAATTGCGAGTGGGACAGTGGGGAAGTTACCAGCTGCATTTGCTCTTCAAGGCAGCTTACTTACATAGGGGGGCTCCTACTCAACCCCAAGCACAAAGCTATAAACCACCTTGTACTCTTCCTTTTCCTTTACTCAACTACCCACTCAGTTGCCAAAGTCTAGCAATTCTACTCAATTGGCTCTTGCGTTTAACTGAATCTCCCCTTGGGAGGTAGGGCAAAGACCATCTTACCTCTCTATCAATACTGAATGGAAATGGTACAGAATCAAAAGTTTTTATCATCCCCCTTCCCACGACCTCTCCCTTAAGGACGGAGACCATTTTATCTTTGTGTCTCTAGCTCCTAAGCATGTTCTTTCCTCTTAAATAGGTGCTTAATAATTGCATACTGAAATTGTGACTCATCTCATTTTATACATAAAGGAACTGCGGCTTGTCCAGATTAAGCGATTTGCCCAGGATCACACATCTAGTAAGTCTCTGGGGCAGAATTCAAGCCCAAGTCTTCCTGGTTCCAAGCCTTTCCCTCATCTTCTGCCAAATTGCAATTGAACTTCTCTGAGCCTGTTTCCTCACCTATTAGGTGGGAATAATATCACCTGCTAGAGTTGTCATAAGGATCAAGTGAGATAACATAAGTAGAGTGCCTTGCCAACCTTAGAATACTACATAAACAATGGTAATAGTTGATACTTATATCTGTGTAATGTTAATGGGATTTAAGATCTTCTCTGCCCATTAATAGACCTCACATGGAGCCCATTAAGGGAAGCTTGCTTAGGGGAGGCTTGCTTGTAGGAAAGTTTTCACATCTTTTGCTAATTTCTGATTAGGCACTTGAGTCAAGTGGACTGTGATGCCTTCTGGCTCAAAGAAGTGTGTCTATCTATCTATCTATCTATCTATCTATATATATATATATATATATATATATATATATATATATATATATATATATATATATATACACACATACATACATACACTGGGGGTTTAGTATTTTGCTTTGGGAGGTTTGCTTATACAAAGATCCTGTGATTTCCTGGTCCAGACTCTGAGTAGCCTTACAGTCAGACCCCAACCCTCACCCTCTCCACTGCTCAGATGTAAATGCTCTCTCAATCCAAGGAAATACATAAAGTATATAGCAATAATGCTTTGATTCAAGCAATAGAGTCCTATCTGTTGGTCTTTATTTCTTTGCTTATGTTTTCTCTGAAGTTCAGGATGCTGACTTTTCCCCTGAACTAGCGAATGTATTTAAAAAAAGATCATTAACCCCTTAACAGCTCTACGAACCTGTGCTAGCAGCCATCCTGGATATGTTAGGGTGCTTGCTGTTACAATCTGTAGTAGGAATTACTATTACTACAGGCAGCTAAGTGGAGCAGTGAATAGAGAGCTGAACACAGAGGTAGGAAGACCTGAGTTCAAATGTGACTTCAGATACTTACTAGTTCTGTGACCCTGTACAAGTCATTTAACCTCTGAGTGCCTCAGTTTCCTCATCTGTAAAATAGAGATAACAACTGTACAACCTTCCAGAGTTGTTGTGAGGAAAAAATGAGATAATATTTGTAAAGCACTCTGTAAACCTTAAAGCGCTCTATAAATGTTAGCTATTTTTGTTACTATAATGATACATTTCAACTTAGCAGAATTTAAATATTGTTAACTCCTCATAACATCTTTCTAAAATGTGTAGGAACTGGTGTGATCACTTTTTTTTAAATAGTAGAATGAACAAAAGAAAGACTTAGAGTGATGAAGACCCAATGAGACATAAGAAAGGGCAGCATTAAGGAATAAAGGTCAGAAAGCACTGATTCCCAGTACTTGACTGACAAATTGTTCAGTTTCCCCCCCAGGATCCGAGGTAGGCAACAAGCAGAAGCAAATTAACACTTCGATTTGTTGAAGATATCTTTTTTTGCCAAAATATTCTTAGCAAAGAATTAAAAAAAAATTGGAAGACAGAATGCAGAACATATTATAATTCTCTAGCAGATGAGCAAAATTATCACTGAACAGAAGAAAGCTTTACGGAAGGTTTCCAGGTGGTGTTGGTGGAGTTTTTATTACCAAGTAATTGACAGGGAGCCTGGTGCTCTGTTATCACATATTTAATATTGGCCAACTTGCAACATGTCATTGCCTTGGCTGAGCATAAATCATTTTGTCCCAAATCTAGGATGGCAAAATGTGCAGATGATTTTATACACAGCCCACTCAAAGATTTATGTAATCCCAACTGCTTTCAATAAGAGATTCTGATAGTTTAAACATGAATGCCTCTTAGACATTTGATCAATAAGTCCAGGACTGAAATATATTCTACCTTCCAGGTTCAAAAGGGAATATTTGGGAATGCTTTGGAATCACATTTGGAACACAGGTTAAGGAACTGGTGTCTGAAACACCTGCCCTCTTTTCTGAAAGAGGCCAGAATGATAGTAACAATAAACGCAGTTCACATTTTATGAAGCATTTCAGTCTCGGTGACTTGCATACATTATCACCATGATCATCCCAATAATCCTGTGATGTAGGTATTCTATTTACCTCTATTTTACAAATCTGCAAACTGGAGCTCCAAAAACAAAAATAATACTAAAATAACTAGCATTTACACAGCACTTTAAGGTTTGCAAAGTACTTTACATATATTATCTCACTGCATTCTCAGGACAATCTTGGAAGACAGGTGTTACTATTATCTTTATTTTACAGATGAGGAAGCTAAAGAAAGACAAAGGTTGAGTGACTTGCCCACAGTCACGCAGCTAGTAAGTGCCTGGAAGGGAACTCAGATCTTCCCAACTCTAGGTGCAAAATTCTATGCAATGCAAAGCCTAGCTGTCCCTAATTTATTCTAAGCTATATTCCAGGTCACCCAGCTGGTATCTGAGGCATCATTTGAACCTATGACTTCTTGACTCTAGTTCCATCTCAGGATGCACATCACCCTGCTCCGAGGAACCTTTGTCTTTGAAAGAGTATGAAACTCACTCTTCCCTTTTCCCTGAACTTGAACCATTCTGACCATGTGGTTATCATTAGGATGTCCTAGTTGTTTAACCTTTAAAAGGAAGGAAGAGGGCTTTGGCACATGGTTCAGGAGCACATACAGAACCTGACACCTCACATCCTGAATTTAACTGAACATAAAAATACCAAGTTCCAATTTCACTCCCTACATGAGGATATGTGATGGCGCTGAACCTGAGCATTACTATGGCATAGTATTTGTTCAACATGGGTCTGAGGCCTGAGCTACACATACCCCTTCAGCACAAATTAGAAAAATATTCTCTTCTCCCTGGACTGCTGTTCACTCGTTTGTAAGAGAAAGGCAATGAACTTATGCAAGCTTCTCTGCAAATCACTGCTTCTAATGGGCAAAAGATTTATTCCCCAAATCACATCCCTGTAATATATTCTCTTACCAATCAAAATTTACAATGATGTGAAGATGATGTTTCGTACTCAAAGCCTATTTTAATTCAACATGACCAATCTGAAAGGGTTTATCAACCAAAGACCAAGCTAGCTAAATCTGGGGAAGCTTATCACCAGAGAGCTGGTGAACAGGTAAGAGGATTTGTGTTAGCAGCAAGAACTCACAACACTTTATGCTACAGTATCAGGGATGTTCACATGTATCAGTAGAGGGAGGAAGTATCCTCACTGACGAAATCAAAATTCTTTTAACGCATCATTAAAACAATTAAAAGTTTCTGGATCAAAGTAGTTAAGTGGAAAAAATATATAGTGGAATTAAAGAATTAGTCTGGCTTTTGACTAAATTAATAGGCATTTGGGGAAAATTCCACTTAAGTATGAGATATTATAAATGTATGCTCCAAGACTTACTGGTTGAGTGAATTGCATGGGGATGCCCCTCAGCTCGAGCTCGGAAGATTGCAAAGCACCCTACTAATGTTAGAAAAACTCTGATATATCCTAACAGGTTCCAAAAATTTAATGGAATGCAGTTGATCACACTAACCCAGCCTTAAGTGGATTATGAGGATCCTCTGAACAAAACTGAAAATATGGCCCAAGGTATACATTCTCACTAACTTACGCAAACTTTCAATAATACACAAAAATAGATCCTGGACCTGTGACTTAACTGGTATAAGGAAATTGCAATGAGGAAGTTCTGTTTACCACTGTTTAAACGTTTAATCTTAGAGTTGGCTAAAATGCTAAGAAATTATTTGCCTAAGGTTAGACTGCCAGTACGTGTCAGAAACAGTACTTGGACTTAGGTCTTCCTGGCAAATTTTAAAGCACTATATAACTGTCAGTTATTGTTATTACTAAAATTTACACCATTATAAATTGTATTTAAAATGAAGGACATAATAAATAATTCAACTTTTTTAAAGGAAATAATGGTTTTAAAATGTGCATGTCTTCTAAATCTAGACTTTTATACATCAGGCTTTTAAAAATAATTGAAAGTAATACAATCAATATCCAAACGAAATATTAGTAACATCACTTTTCCCATAGAAAACAAATTGATGAGCATATTAATGGAAGTCTAAGAATACACTGTGGGCATCACTCAAACAATGGTCATCGTTTTCTTTCCGTTGAAAGAAAATGAGTCAGTCTGGGCACAAAACAAACATTTAAAAGGTTTTCTATAACAATAATAAGAAATAGCATTTATATTGTACTTCAAGGTTTAAAAAGTACTTTATAAACACAATCTCATTTTCATAACAACCCTAGGAGGAGGGTGCTATTATTACAGATTTAAGGATGACACAGGCAGACACCATATTACAAGTGAGGAAACTGAGGTGGACAAAGGTTAAGTGACTTGCCTAAGGTCACACAGCTGGTCTGTGTCTGAGGCTGGATTTGAACTCGGATCTCCCTGACTCTAGGTCCAGTACTGTATCTATTGCACCACCTTAATGCCTCAAATAAATGTGTTGATGCTAACTAAATTGATTTGTAGAGTTACTGCCCTAACAATCAAATCCCAAATGAATAACTTTATAGAACCAGACAAAAAAATGAAATTTACTGAGAAAAACAAAAACAGCTAGCATTTGAAAGAAAATAATGCCTAAATAAGTAGAATTGAAAGGGGCATAGCAATACTGTATCTCAAACTATTTGGAACTGATTTAAAAACAGGAAAGTAGATCAATGGAACACAACAGATAAGCAAACCCAGAAACAAGTAAACACAATAACACAATAGGCAATAAAAAAAAAATAAACTTGGGGAATCACTGCCTACTTAAAAAGGACTTCTGGGAAAACGAAAAAGTAGTTTGGCAGAAATTAAGTGAAAACCAGCAGCTTAGACCATATACCACCATAAGCTCCAGATGGATATGCAACATTACTTTAAAGGTCACATCATTTAAAAACGTTTTTTGAAAGAACAAAAGGAGAAACATTTTTCAACTAGAGATATGGGGCAAATTCTTAACTAAACCAGAGATACAGGTTATCATAAAAAAATAAGAGAAAATCTTGGTTATATAAAATTATCTCTTCCATAACCAAAATGAATGCAACTAGAAAAATAAAAAAACATTATAAATGTTTGCATTAAATTCTTCTGGAAATCTGATATTCAAGAAACAGTAACAAAATGAAAACAAGGGTCATTTTCCAATAGAGAAGTGGTTTTCACCAATACAAACTATTTTTTAGAAAATAAGTGCAAATGATCAACCCCCATGGGAAAAAAGAAAGGCTTCAAAGCACACATCATAGAAACATAAATGAAAATTACTGAGTCTTTACTTCACATCTATCCAAGTGGAAAATATGATAAAAGATGTAAACAGTTTTTGAAAATATTAGGAAGTTGCTATTTGCCCATCATTCTCGAAGAGGAGGTGATGCCATGCACACATACCAAAACACTCCACTAATGGTAGAGATAAAAACTGATCCAATAATTGTGGAAAATAAATTGGAACTATGTGATAACAGTCCTTAAACTGATTATACTCAGAAATTTCACTACTGGGTTGATACCCCTAAGGAGGTTAATGACAGAAAGAAAACTCCCATATATAATAGAATATTCACAGCAGCACTCTTTGAATTTGCAAATAACTGAAAACAAGGTAGGTCCCCATTGACCTGATGGGGAAATAGGTGGGCAACTGAAGCATGTGAAGGTAAGGGAATATTGTGCCATAAGAGATGATGTACATAAGGAATTCAAAGAAACAAAGGAAAGCGTACAGAAGATAAGAGAGTAAGCCCAAGAGAATGATATGCATGCCATCACTACAACAATATAGTGTTTGGCAGATAAAGAAGCATTTCACATGGGCCCAGCAATGAATTAATTGCACACCTGTCTCCACCAGTTTGCAATGCGGATAATACACTTTTTAACTAAAGGAACTCTCAAAGATCCTCTACCAAGTCACAGAAAGTTTACCATCTTTATCATCTTTATTATTTATAACAAAATGCTAGCCATAGAAGGTTTACCCATAACTCTGCAATCACAAATCTCTGAAATACTTAAGTATCACCTATAAGAGGCTGTATCACAGGCTTACAGGGAGTGAGTGGATCTAAGCAGGTGAAATGGGTCTTGCCAAAACGTTGTTTATTAATATTAGCACTCACCCCAGGGTGTCTCAAATGGAAGAAAAGGATATTTACTAATTTGGAGCCATTATAAAAATAACAGGCAGTTATTATTCCTACAAATGAGGAAGATATTCTATTAAAGTAGCCTAGGTACACAGACACTTCCCTTGAAATGTTACTTGAGAATATGCGGGAAGGAAGGAAGGAAGGAAGGAAGGAAGGAAGGAAGGAAGGAAGGAAGGAAGGAAGGAAGGAAGGAAGGAAGGAAGGAAGGAAGGAAGGAAGGAAGGAAGGAAGGAAGGGAAAAAGAGACTGAGAGACAGAAAGACAGAGAGAGAGAAGAAGGAAAGCAGGGAGGAAGGGAAGGTTTGTTAAGTACCTGCCATGTGTCAGACACTGAAGGAGAATTTATTAAGCAGCTACAAGGTCTTTCTTACTTCCGGTCCAGCTCTCTAGCCACCTAGCTGCTTCTAAGAAAATAAGGCAAACAACAACTAATACATCAGAAATTCAAGACATAGATGGAAAACATTAAAGACAGTCTCAGTCCATATCTGAAATCTTGAAAGACCACAGGATGGTCGATTTAAAGCTGAAAGGTACCTTGGAGGGCAACTGAGTTCAATACTCACCTTATATAAGGAGCCATACAGACAGCAAACAAGAGTTAGGATCTGAACTCAGGTTCTCTAACTCCAAATCTAGCCAAGTTCCACTGTACCTATGCTACCTCTTTTAGGAAGGAATCACTTCCACTACTTAAATAAGTCATGTCTTTGGTAATATAGCTTATAAGGGAGGAAAAGATGTGAATCTCATCAACTTTACAATAAAACAAATTTTAGCAAGAAAAACACCCTTAAAGCCTAGTACATAGGTAAGCCAGTAGAAGTAGAAAAGCAGAGAATGTGAAAAAAGTTGGAAAATAAATCAGTCAACATGTATTTATTAAGGACCAAATCAGAAGGATGGATTCATTGTCCTCAACTATATTACAACTGTTTAAAACTATACAAGCCATTTTGCTGTCTGAGGTTCCAAAGTAAAAGATTTTCATCTCTCCCCGCTCCCACTGCTGTGAGAGGACTGTAACTCACCAGATGCTCAGTTACTCGGTCTACTCCTTTATTTAAGTTCACTAGATTTTCTATTTGGGGGGAAATAATTAGTTGATCGAAAGAACTTGGCAGTGTTAAGACTAGTATTCAAGATTAGTAGCTACTTGAATTCTTAAGTTACTAAAGACTACCCTGACTTCAACAGTAGGAGGATGGTATACTTAAGGAAAGAAATGTTTGGGAGAATTAAAAAGTCTAGACATAATGGCAGACAAGGAGGAAGTATTAAAATCTACAACTGTAGAAGATTCGAATATAAAGAGACAAAACACAGAAAACTGTATTTCTCCTGAAGAGAAGGGAAAAGGGAATGAAAAAATGCATAGGACATTTTTTTAAAGTTCTGGTAAATACATAAAGGTGAACAAGTATTTGACCAGTTAAGATGAACCTAAAAAATAAAAATAAGATCAGAAAGTAAAAAACCAAGAAGGAACATAATAAACAAGAAAAAGATTCCCCCTCCCTCAAGCTTCTGGGACTGAGACTTTACTATTAGATAATGGTAGATAATCCCTAGGGAAATTGTTAAGTCTCATCAAATTAATCACTAAACACTTGACAGAGGGAAACCACTGAAAGGATAGGACAGGGAGAGAGGAAAGCAATAGGTAGACGTTTGCATCTGTCAGGATCTTCATTATGAATTTTTATGATAAATAAATTCAGTTAATGACCATCAATGATCCACAGATTAATAGATTGTGTCAGTGTGTAGTCTTCTGTTCTCCACCTAAATGGTTTGTTCACTTAACTAAAAGGCTATTTTCCTCAGGGATACAGCCAAAGGGTGGGGGGTTTTGTTGTTGGGTGGTTTTTTTTTAACAAAGAAGGTAACACAAGCAAAATTTATCTTTCTCAAGTTGCAACAAACATCTTCATTTTGGTGTGCTTACCTCCCCAAATAAAAGCAAGAAACAGCCACTGACCATTACTTAGAAAACAGGCATGTCAACACAGAAATAATATACTCGAATTGACAAAGCCTTGATGAGCTTTAGACATTCTATGCAGACATGTACATATTCACACACACATACACACATATATGTGCTACCGTGGACAGACATCAAAAAACTGATCTCAAGGGATGGTGTACAAAATCAACAAGTTAAAAAACACAGAGAGTCATGGTGGCAAAGTTGAGGGATCTGGAAGCAAAGGAAGGAGAGGAAATAAAGGAACACAATCCCCTCTACTATTCATTGTTTAATTATAAAAATGAATCTGATTTTGTAGAGTAAAATTTCAAGGCTGTTCTCTAATAAGGAGTTTCTCAACCATGTTTCAAGCTCATTAACACGTCATGATAAATGCAGCCACAGAGATTATCATGTTCAACACTTCTTTGACTTTCAACATCAGTAAATGTGTAGAAAAGAGAAGTGTGTACTAGCCAAACGTGGCCACCGCAGTCAAAGATAAATCCGACAACCAGTCCAGATGGTAAAGAAATTCCCTCTAGATGGTTAGGTCCTGATGGGGTTCTCGTTTACAGATGATAACATTCTGATTACATCAAGCACCCGAATATTACCAAGCTTCCCTGTAATAGCAAGATCTGTGATGGCTTTAAAGATTTAAACTTTACAAGGGTTGGCACTAAAACTAAAGACCTGTGAGTCCCCTCCATATGAAGGAACTCCTTCTACCAATGTATGCTGGCATTTCTTATGCATCCTATTGGAAAGCTGCTTAAAACAGAGAGGTTAAAGGACTCAACCAGGTTTATACAGCCAGCCAGTTCATTTCCAAGACTTGAACACTGTTTGTTCTGGCTCTGAGGCTAACTAACCTCCAGGCTTCACTGCCTCTCCAACAATCCATATAGGAAAATATATATGAATTAAAAGTATCTATTATTCAGACTATAACATTCAGTTTTATGGCCAGTCCATTAAGTCAGCTCACTGGTACACATCATGGACAGCCACAGTAAATGAGTAATGAGCTGAGCCTAGAATTAAATAGAAAGAGGAAAGTAAGCTAGATGACATTTGGGGAATTATAAAATGTTTTCAATCTCCTCCTTGACACAAAAATGTATCTTTTTTTATACAAATTTTTTCCAGTTTATGTTAGATGATCAGAAATCATGGAAAAAATAAAATCCTAGATGAAATCAAAATCATGGGTGATCCAAAGGACAACAGAAAAACACACGCTGGGCACCAAGGCTGTGGCAAGCTTACGAAGGTGAGCTATGGCACCGTAAGTGCCACATAGGATACAAAATAAGTCAAACCAAATCAAGTCAATAAGCATACATTAAGCATCTGTTATGTGCCAAACACTGTGCAAAGTGGTGGGATATAAATAAAGGGGGGGGAACCAGTCTCCATTCTCAAAGACCTCCCAGTCTAACAATGCAGACGCAACACGAAATAACCATGTACAAATATAAAAAACAGGAGATAATCTTCAACAGAAGGTATTAGCATGAAGGAGAATTGGGAAAGGCTTTGAAAAAGGTGGGATTTTAGGTAGGACCTGAAGGAGATCAGGAGGCAAAGGAAAGAAAGAAAAAAATTCTTCCAGGCAGAGGAGACAGCAAGTTCCATCAGGTAAATGGAGTGTTTTCTTTAAGGAACAGCAAAGAGGCTGGTGCCATTGGATCATAAGAGGACGTGGAGGGCGGTAAGGTGTAAAAAGACAGGAAAGGTAGGAAAAGGCCATCCAAGAAAATTATGAATGCAAACAGAGGTAGGTCAATCATGTAATGAAAGTAATGGCATTCTGAGCTGGTAGGTACAGAAGCTAAAATGTGATTGACTACAGAATCTAAAAAGTATTAACTGAAGGCCTCCAGTACACTGGAGAAATGTTCTAAGGAATATTAAAGTAGAAAAATGGACAAGAATGAGAATGGTATGGATGTGTTGTAGCCTGTGCCAATCGTAGAAATAGCAACATTAATTACAGTCATGATTCCACTTAAGTATTAAAGTGTGTATATATAAAGATATCATATACACTGTATCATATAGACACCCATGTATATATATTGTATATACACCCATTGTATATTATAATATAGATAATGCACGTGCCCAAAATAATGTTTAGCAAAGTACTGTGTAATTTAGCACAAAGTAGAAAAAGAAACAGATGATGGTGTCATGAAAGAAAGGCTTGTACAAATGGGTAAATTGTCAAAACATGGAATAGGTTCCTGAACAGGTGGTGGAGCCTCACCCATTCACTAGCTGTTTCTAACGCACTTACCGTTCGGTGAAATGTCCAGGTGCGTTGATTAATGGCTTATTTTGAAAATGCAATACAAAGATGGCAGGGAAGGCTCTGCTTTGCTAACTAGAACTGGTATCATTGTTAGTAAGTTAAAAAAAAATACAACTCAGTTTCTGAAAATAAAAGACAATCAAGCTTCGTTCTGAGGATATGCTGGATGTAAATATAAACATCACAAATGCACCTTTATTGATTTGATTCTGCAACCCTATACAAGGGTTAATGTCTTGACAGCTCCTACTCATGAATTTCCAATAAACTGAGGGCAATTTCAACTACTCTCAAGTATTCTCTCTCTCTCTCTCTCTCTCTCTCTCTCTCTCTCTCTCTCTCTCTCTCTCTCTCTCTCTCTCTCTTTCTCTCTCCCTCCCTCCCTCTCCCTCTCCCTCTCTTGCTGCCTTTCTATCAATTCAACCTATCTGAAAATGGGATGGGTTCCCTCATAGGTACTGTGACTTCCCTGTACTAGGAAAGTTCCAGTTGAGGCTAACACAATACTTTGTCAGGATATTATAAAAAGGACTCATGCATCAGACTGAGGAAATGAACTTGATGAACTTTCCAGTTCTGAGACTCTGGTTTTTTTGGGCATGTTGGGTGTTGCTAATGTATTTTTGGAAGAAAGAGAAGTAAGCTACATAATTTGCCTATGTACTGGGCGTCAAATACAAACTGAGAATAGAAAGTGAAACAGACTGACCGAAATCAAGATGGGATAAAGAGAGGCAACAAAAAATGCACAGCTAAAATCAATACTTGGGCTTTGCTCAACCTGTACAGCAATATACCTCTACACTTAGTGATTATATCTGCATTTGAAAAGAGAATATTCAAACTTGAAGCACATTCTATTAAAAGCATCTGGTTTGTAAAAAAACAAACAAAAAAAACCCATCTATTACATCTAACGAAAAAGCCTTACTTTAAGAAACCAGATCTGAAAATTGCTACCAATAACACCCTCAGGTGAAACTGTCCTTGAGTAATCCTTATTTTTTTCATAAGTCACATGACAACAAATGAAACTTAACTAATATGTCTTAATTGGCCCAAAACTTGTCATACAGCAAAACAAAGAGATGTTCCCTTCAATCTTATGAAGCTGTTTTTGAACTTAACAGGAATGAATTACAAATCAGAATTACATCAGTGTAGCTGTTTGCCATCTGCTGTCAGGAAAACAGCTCATACCAGTCACTAGACTATAGTTTAAAAGGTTAGAGAGACAACATGGAAGTATCTCTTTCCCTCTCCATAACTCATCAAGAGATTTCCTACTTTGGCTGAAGAGACCCCAAGTTTCTTGCCACTCAAATATTTGATAACTCAAAGACCATGAGTTATTAGTATTATCTATGAGCCCAAAATTAGAGAAAACCAAAACTTCATCTGGAGCAATTTTGATAACAAATGGTTTTCATCCTGGGGACATAAACTTTAGCCTTTGTGGGTTTCCCAAATCAATGACTCTAGGAATACTTAAGACTTTCCATTTCTAGAGCTATTGGGATAAATACTGGACCTCAGAGGTTCAGATACATTTGCGATGTATAGAAAGAACCTCGACAGACTCAGGAAAAAACAGAAATTTTCTTCTTCCTAGGAGGGAGCCTTGAAAAACTAGAATGGGAATGAAAAGGAATAAGCCTTCATCCCTACCAGAGGAGGGGCTGGATACATTTCAGTCCTTGGTAAATTAATTCTTTTCAGCAAAACAGTTCAGGTTCTGCCCAATTCAGTCTTCTTTAACAAGATCCAAAATAACAAATATCTATTAAGCACCTACCTCTATGCTAGGCACTCAGGATATAAATTCAAAATGAAAAACAATAGCTTGCTATAAAAAGCTTTGATGGGTGGACGGTAGATACACAGTGTAAATAGGTAAGATATATGATTATTTGAGAAAGAAGGATAGTGAACCATGAAAAGATTCCCAGAGGACACAGAACATGAGCAAGGACGTGCAGAGAGCTTGGAGGGAAGAAGATAATGCATTCTAAGCAAGAGGACAGTCTACAAAGGGATGGAGACAAGAAATAGAGATGCTGAGCTCTGCAGAACAAGAGGGCCAGTTTGGCTGGGGGAAATTGTGACTGGCCCTCTACTTTATCATGGAAGATACAAAGTTCAATCAGACAATTATCCCTAACCACAAGCAACTTAGCAGAGACAGCCTGTATATAAATAACTATTATAGAAATCAGAATGGGATACGTATGTAGGAAAGGGACAGAATACATAAATTTGGGGGAGAGGGATAAGCCAAAATCCAGTAAGGCAGAGTCTGGGAAAATGAGGCTAAAATGTAGCATAAAGCAAAGTATGCATGTGGGCATAAAGTGCTATAAGTGTAGAAGAGGAAGACAGACCAAAATCCAGTAAGGCAGAGTCTGGGAAAATAGTGTTATAACGTATAGATCAAAGGACTTCTCTGAGTAACCTTCATCTCCTCTAAGTAAATTAGCAAAAATTGACAAAGATATCTGATAAGGGAAGAAATTAATCTGCCTATTTCTCTGCCTCAGAAACTCAACCAGAAAGAAGCTTCAGGTTGGTCTGACTACCAATCCTGAATTCTATTAACCATTATGTGACCAATAGTCCCATAGCAGTCCTTATACTTAGACAAGCAAAAGAAAAGTAAATTCAATTATCCATATTATGGAAGGAGAGTAGTGAGGCAGACAGTTCAAAATAGTAGATAATTTTTTAAAATCAACTTTAAAAAATGTTTTTATACTTTTTTCTACATATGGGCATTCTATCCACTAGAGGATGGTAAAGCAAACTTTAATACAATGTGTTTACAGACACATACACACACACACACACACACACACACACACACACACACACACACACACACACACACCCTACATACACACGTTTAGTATAAATACATTTAACTCAACAGGGGCATACATAGGAAAGGAGGAAAGGAAATTGTAAAAAGGAGTGTAGATTCAGAACCATAAGCAAAACAAACCTTAAGTTTGGAAAGATAATAGTGAAGAAAAGATTAAAAAGAAAAATTGTAGTAACTTGAAATAGAGACTAGTATAGAGAAGAAAAAAACTAAGGAGTTGAAACAAAACCTATTATACTTCGGCTGCACTGAAAAAAATGTAGTGGGTAGCAATTATAGCAAAAACGTACTGAAGAGATTAAAAAAAAAAGAAAGCATATTTTGCCAAGAGGCAATACAATGAACTAACTTCAATACTCAACATAAATGCACAGGATGACATGGCTTCTAAAAAATTAAAGGAAAAACCAAATGAATTATAAAAAGAAACAAACAAAACTCTATTAAATGAGGGATTCAAATTTACCCCTATCAGCTGTAAATAACTCTAACAAAAATGTTAATAAGAAGTTGAGAATCGGAATAGAATTTTAGAAAAATTAGATAGGAAAGACATCTGAAATTATTGAATGGAAATGGAAAGAAGTATACATATTTCTCAACTGTGCATAGCACCTTTATAAAAACTGATCATGTACTAGGACATAAAAACTTCACAAACAAATGCAGAAAAGCAAAAATAGAATACATATCCTTTACTGATTACAATGCAATAAAAATTTTATCAAATAAAGTGCTATGGAAAGAAAAGTTAAAAATCAACCAAATACTAAATAACATTTAATTTTAAAGAATTGATGGGTCAAAGAAAAAATAATAGATAGTTTCATTAAAGATAACAACGAGACAACATTCTAGAATTTTTGGTGCTACAAAGCAGTCCTCAGGGGAAAATGTATATCTCTAGATACTTTTATCAAAAATAAAAAAAGAGAGAAAGAATAAATCCATAAATTGCACTGGGGATGCAATTTAAAAATACTGAAAATCAAACAAGTTTTTTTTAAATTAAACATCAAAATATAAATCCAGAAAAAAATAAATTAGCAAAATTTAAAGCCCCCAAAATTGAATTTACAAATAAAACTAGGAGCTTTTGAAAAGACACAACAAACCATTGATAATTTGATTTAAAAAGTTAAAGAGCAAAACCAAATTACTGGTATCAAAAAATAAAAAATAAGTTCACAACGAATGAAGAAATAATATTGTTACAAACTATTTTGTTCAATTATATTCCAACAAAACTAACATCTTAAATAAAACAATTAATATTTGCTTAAATGAAATAGTGAAAATAAACATTCAAAGGCAGAACAAGAAATAGGTAATTTAAGTAATCTAATTTCTGAGGAAAATATTAAACAAGACATAAATAAACTTCCAAAGAAAAAAGTCCAGGAGAAATGGACTTACAAGTGAACTTTATCAAAATTCAAAGGAAAATTAATTTCAGTATTAATTTTTTAAATTTTTTTACCAAGTTCTTTACATGGCACAAATATGAACTACTAAAAAACATAGGAATAAATGGACTTTCTTTAAAATGATAAATAGTATATGTAACTTTGTGTCTAAATATACACACACATATACAACCAAATGTATGCAGATGTGTCTGTGTAAATACATATAATATATAAAATGAACAGCCACCCTTTCCAACACATCTAGGGATGGCACGAGGATGTCCGCTGTTGTCCATGCTAGTTGACACAGTACTAGAAACACTGGCATTAAGATAAAAAAAAAAAGAAATGAAGAAAATAGCCATAAGTTAAGATGAAACAAAAATATCTCTTTTTGCAAATGATGTACTAATATATCTAACTCTAAAAATCAACTAAAAATTAATTAAAACAATTAATAACTTTAGCAAATTTGTAAGATATAAAATAAATCCACACAAATAATCATCACTTCTATACAATACCAATAAAATCCTATTGAAAGAAACAGAAAGAAAAATTCCATTTAAAATTACTACAGAATGCATAAAATATTTGGGAATCTACCTTCCAAAATAAACATAACTTTATAAATATTACAAATAATTTTTACATAAAGAAAGACAGACTTAAATAACTGGAAAACTATTAATTGATCATAGGTGAGTCAAGCTAATATCTTAAGAACGACAAAAGTACCTAATTAAGGTGCTTATTCAGTGCTATATCAATCAAGCTACCAAAAGTTTACAGAACTAGAAAAAAAAAGAAAATTCACAAAGACGTAAGGTCAACAATCTCAAAAAAGATAATGAAAAGAAATGAAAATGAAGGTGCCCTTGTACTGCCAGATCTCTATAGTACAGTGCAGTAATTATTGGGAAAAAAAATTGGTATTGGTTAAAAATAGAGGGAATCTATCAGTGGAACAGATTAGGTGCACATCATAGAGAAATATATCCACTATCCCAGCATTCAATAAACACAAAGACCTCAGCTACTAAAATCAGAACTCATAGGTTCACAAGAACTGCAGGGAAGACTGGACAGTAGTATGGAAGAAATTGGAGTGTGAGCAACACTTTATATAAAGATAAGTTCCAAATGGGCAAAACACCTAGACATATAATACCACATCATATACAAAGAGAAGAAACAGAGTTTTTCCATCACCTATTGGATCTATGGATAAGAAAAAAGTTCATGACCAAAGAAGACACAGAGAGGATAAGACGAAAAAATGGATAATTTTGACTAGATAAAGTTTAAAAGTTTTTGCACACACCTTTAATGAACCTAAGATTAAATGGGGAACCAAGAGGTGGGAGGGGAGAGGGAATCTCTGCAGCAAATGTCTGTGATAGTCTTATTTCTAAGCTATACATGGAACTTACTCAAATTTATAAGAAGAGCCATTCCCCAATTGGGAAATAGTTTAATCATGTAGAAAGACAGTTCTCAAGGAAAGGACCCACAGACTACCTATGAAATTAAAAAATGCTCCAAATTACTACTAATAAGAGAAATGCAAATCAATTCTGACATTCCACCTCATCTCCACCAAAGTGACAAAGATGACAAAAACAGAAAATGATAGTTTGGCAGGACTGTGAGAAAACAGACATATCAATGCACTGCTGGGGGAATCTGTGAATGGACTGAAGCATTATAGAAAGCATTTCGGAATTACATACAAAATGTCACTGTCTTGTATATCTCCTTTGACCCAGCTATATCTCTGCTAAGCCTATACCCAAAAGAAATCAAAGAAAGGAAAAAAGTCTTTTATTTACAAGAATATTTATAGCAGCTCCTATTATGGTGGCAACAAAACAGAAAAATAAGGGGATGGCTATTCATTAAAGAACAGTTAAATATGTTGTGGTATATGAATGTGATATATTTATGTGCACTGATACAGAGTGAATTAAATAGAACCAGAGGAAGAATTTGCATTATAACTGCAGTATTACAAAAATGAACAATTTTGAGGGTTCTATAAGCTTATGAAAAATGAAGTGAGCAGAACAGGAAAACAATTTCTACAATAACAACACTTAAAAACAAACTTTGAAAACTGTAAGAATTATGATGAATACAATGACTATTCATGATTGCAGAGGGCTGATAATAATGAAACATTCTATCCATTACATAGCAGTGACGGATTTACAGTACATGTTGAAACATATTTTTGTATACAGCCATTGAGAACATTTGTTTTACTTAACTATGCATATTTGTTATAACAAATTTCTTATTTTTTCCCCGATAGAGTGAGGGGTGGGAGTGAGAGACAATAAATTTCTGTCAATTTTTTTTAATAAATGAGGGGGTTTCTATAAATGTGAAATGCTGAATGAACTTTCAGATACAGTCAATGTATTACCAGTTTTACTTAACTGTTTTACTTTGTTATAAGGAAACTTCTCTCAATGTGGTGAGTAACTACAAGTGATTATAATATAAAAACAAAACACATGGATAAAACTTTTAAAATGTAATATATGAATATTATAGAACATTATTCTATCAAGAAATTATGAATATGAATGAGAAGATTTAGATGAACTGATAGTGAGTAAAATATGCAGAATCAAGGAAAAGCAGTTTATACATTATGACAATGTAAATAGAAATAACACAAAAAAACCTTAAATGCTCTGTAATCATAGTGAATGGGCTTGTCCTTGAAGAAGAGACAAGAAAATATACTCCCTTCTATTCATTGGAAAGGTGAGAGGACTCCAGATGTAAAACTTTGCAAATACTGTCTAACTCATGTAATAATTAGCTTTATTGAATTGATTTTTTTCTCTTTCTTTTCAATTTTGTGGTTATAAGAGATATTAATAAAAAAATGAAAGCTGGAAAAGATATGGGGCTCTACTGTTCTGGGAATTTACAATGCAGTATAAAAATAATATAATGACAATTAATAATAGCTAACATTTATATAAGGCTTACTATGCACAGACTCGGTACTTTACAAACATGATGTCATTTGATTCTCACACCAACTCTGGAAGGAAGGAACTATTATGATCCCCATTTTGCAGGTGAAGAAATGGAGGCACACAAAAGATGAAATGACTTGCCCAGGATCACACAGCTAGTGTCTGAGGCTAATTTTGAAGTCAGGTCTTCCTGACTCCAGACCTGGCACTCTATCCACTGAATCAGCTAGATTCTGTATAGTATACAAATAATAAAGACATTGTAACTTCCTAACTATGTCCAGCTTCTCTACCTACAATAGGCTGGAAATAGAATACATCACCTCCCAAGCTAACCCAAGAGACCCACCTAAAGCTCACCTGTCTTCTTCAGGCTTGCTAATTCACACCTTCCTCTCTGCCTTTTCAGGAAAGGTGAAGTCACCACTTTTCTGGTTAATATTTTCTTCCCTTGTGAAGGGAAGTAAATGCATTGGCTTAAAGGCTCTTCCCTTGGTTATTAATTAGCAATTTAAAGACATAACAATTACAAAAAAAAAAAATTGAAAGTCACAATTACTACTGGGGATGGAGGATTGATTATAAAGGTATTTCTTCTTCAACTGTTTTACGTCAGTACAATAAATATTTCCATAACAATAAATATTATTAATTTGCTGTTAATGATAAATGCCAAACCTAGTTAATGAAATAATCACTACTGATATCATGAATTAAGCAAGCTACAATTCTTCCTCAATCACAAGATCACAACTTCCAATTTTAAAGGCTATGACCTATGTCAAATACTTTAAAAGGACAACTTTACCACTCACTCTAGAAAGAGATCTTCCAAATTTCCTTTAGAGCACATAATCTCAGCCCTGACTCCCTGAAAAAAAAAAATACTACTATATATTAGGGTGCCTGGTTCTTAATAGCTTTCTTAATGTGGACTAGCCATTTCTCTAATGGCAAGAGTTCCATAAGAATCCCTTACAAATTCTCTACCAGCTAATAATCCTCATACAATTGTAGTAATCAACATGCACCGTCTGAAACTTACAAGCAATTTAAGGACATCAGGTAACATAAATTGGAAAGGGAAAGACCGTAGGATAACGATGGGAAGGACACTGCCATGGCATGTTGCAGGACTTAGTCTAGTTCAAGCTCTGCCTCCAACTGTGAATTACCATGAAATCATTACTTCTCTATGTTTTGATTTACCACTCTTAAATGGGAATAATCGTCTCTCTCTCTCTCTCTCTCTCTCTCTCTCTCTCTCTCTCTCTCTCTCTCTCTCTCTCTCTCTCCATATACATATATACACACATATATACATATATATATACACACATATACTAGGTAATACCTATCTACCCTACAATTGGCAAAGATTTTAAAAATATAAGCGACGGAAAAGTAAATACACTGTTTTCCAGGATTATGACTTTTCTAAGACTGATAAAAGCAGCTAACATTTATAAAGTGCTTACTATGCCCCAGGCGCTGTGCTACACACTTTGTAATTATTAACTCATTATCAAAATTAAACATAAAAGATTAAACAAAGTGGAGATGGAATTTGGTATTCTCAACAGGAAATGTTTTCATTTTCTTTTTTAAAAATTTTCATTTCCTAGTGGTTGCTGTGAAGCTACATTGCCGCAAGAGGGCAGAGTGAAACTTCTGCTTTGCACATGCTCAGACCAAGCCTCAAAGTTGAATATTAAACTTTTCTTAAGTCCCTATTGCTCTAGTTTCCCAGATCGAGAGGTTTCTTAAGGAAGTCACAGTAAAGAAAGCTTTTAACAGCAGTACCTCATTCTCACGGCCCAACTCAAGTAAGTCTTCAGCTTTGAACAATCAATGCTTTCTAACCTTTAATACAATGAAAAGAAATATAGGACTTGTTATACATTAGGGAATTCCCTTTTTCCTAGTATATATACATACATACATACACACATACATATACGTATATATAGACACACATGCATACACATATACACGTATATTGTGTATATATAAACATATATATATATATATGATCACCTACTATCAATTGCATTTAATTTTTTAACCTAAGGCATTCTAAACTTTGAAAACACACACACACACACACACACACACACACACACACACACACAAAACCAGGCAACCCGAATACAACTAAAAACAACAATAACTATTTCACAAGGGAAAAAATAAAGTAATGCTTTAAGAAATAATTCAAATGTAAATTAAAAGGTTTTAAAATAGCCTCAGAAAAGTCAAAAAAAAATTAGGCTGCAAAACTTACACTCTGATCCACAAAACTGATCTTGTCCCAGAAACTGAATACAACATCATCCACTGTAACCCCTGTACTTTTCATATACAGATTTAGAGAAACTAGGAGAGTTTATGTCTGATTTGGATAGACTCAATTATTCTTCCATGACCCCCATCCCTTTATGTCTGATTTGGACAGAGGCAATTATTCTTCTGCAACTCCCAGCCCCCAAAAAATATTCCCACAAAAAAGAAATGGCAATTCTCCTGTAATCCATTCTGACTGGGGACTTGGACTTGGATCACTACTTATTTTCATGACTGTTTCACATAACCCAAGATGCCTCACAGAATAAACTGTCTAGAACAGAACACCACCTGGCTTCTTTAACAAACATCTTGAAACTGACCCTCTTCCAGTAAAGCCCCTATATTTATCTCTAATGCCTGAGTTTTCTAAGTCAACAAAGGACAAAGAAAAATAAAGAAAAAACTGAGCCAGTTGCCTATGTCCACAAAAGACTGTGGAGGAAATGAGCTTGAGCCAAAACAGAAGAGATTTTAATGAAACACACAAGGAGCTACCATTTCAGGTGATAAAAGGAAACCAAGTTTCACGGAACAGAATTTTAAGCATTCTTTCTAGGCTAGCTTCAGGAAGAGAAGAGATATTAAAGTATTCTAAGTGCTTTAGCTACTCACCTGTCTCAAGGAAAGGCTTGGACCAAGTCCCTCCTGGCTTTAGAGTTCTCTGATTCATTCACAAGTACCACTGAAGGAACTAACATGGATGGTTGTACTAAATGGAGTCTTTTAATTCAATTTGTTAAGGGGAAAAACAAAAACAAGTGAGGGGTTGCTGTTAAGCTCTCATCTGAAAGAATGCGTAAACTTGCATTCATCAAAGCCTTATTTCCATCATATATAAACAATTCCCTCTAGCCTTTTCTGAAAATGTGCTATCAAAGCAGGGGTAATGGCTCAGTTATTTTAAAAACCCAATCCATTACAGTATACCACATGTGGGAATGATTAATGCTCAACTGCTGTGTGTCATTCTGGCCATCAGTGACCATCAAAGCTAAAGAAAATGTTGAAATAAATACAGGAAAATCCTTAAACAATATTCAGCCAACTACACTTTTCCAGAAGACAAAATTGCCATTATTTTTCCATTAAGTGAAATAGAGCTGAGTGAACTAAGCAAGAGTGGGCTCTGACTCATTCTGTCACCCTCCAGGCAAGTCCCTCTTCTGCTTGCCTCAGTTTCTCAGTTTTATATAAAAAAACAAAAACAATTGTTTACATCGGCTAGATTTCACCAAGTTCTTACAGACAATTTGCTACAAAAGCTCCCCCTAACACATAAAGAAAAAGAATGATATATTTCCTTAATTCTCACCAAAGGCTTTCTTAATAAAAATAATGGGCAAAAATGATGGCTACTTATCTATGCTTCTTTATAATTCTCTTATCCATACAATTTTAAAATGAAAAAACAAAAACTTTCAATTACAGCTTTAAATCATGCAAATCACAAAAGGAAGCAATATCCTTATCCCTGCTTCCAGTAAAAAGAGGGAAAGCCTTTATGAGCCTCATTTTTCCTTTAAAGAGATTCTAGAAATGACAAAGAAGCCAGTTTGGGGGTTTGGCCAGAATTGGGCAGAGGCAGGATATCCTTCCCTTTATTCCCCCTTTGACCAAGAGTGACACTCTTCTGGGTTGACGAGGATGCCCATCTAGCAGTGGTTCAGACTTGTAGGGAGAAAATCTTGAAATGCCTCCTTCTTCCTTCCTCTCACACCTCCTCCCTTCTGTGGGGGAATGGAGTAGAGAAGCAGATGGAAGATGAAGGAAAGGAAAGAAGGAAAAATCAGGAGTTCTCTCTTGGCATCTACTGAGATGCTGGGAGGTGAAACTAAAGTCACCCAAAGAAACCAATTACCAGTCCCCTTGGCTCCCACTCTGGACAGACCTCAAGCATTACTATGAGGGGATCCACAGCAATCAATGAGCATGGAAAAGTCCTTGATGACATTCTCTTGCCACAAGCTCACAGCTAGAGCTGAAAGGATGGAAAATTCACTGGATCAGAAAGTTTTCCAGACAAGAAAATCCTAATGATTAAAGTCCAGAAGAAAAGTAGGGAAATGCTACAGGGACCCCTGGATAAAGAAACAGAAAGGAAGGAGACCATTGTCTCAGCAAATCTTAAGTAACTTGGTACAATTCACAAACTTGGTTTCAGTTTCCCAATCTGCAAAGGGAGGGGAATGACAGTAATCTGTGAGTAATAACTAATGAATGGTGGTGAAGTGCTTTGAAAAGAGAGGAAAAAAAGACCCATGAAAGCTCTGAGGCCCATGAAGTTCATAGAGTTGTGGCCAAACTCTACACGATGTCTGAACCGATGAGGATCTTAAAAATTACATTACAGTTGAGGAAATCTCCAACAAATTTGAAACTAAGGTTTGGAGTAAGGGAGGAGAAGGGCTGGGGAGTGTCTGTTGCCCAGACATTTCATAAAATCTAAGAGAATTAGAAAGAACATCAAAGGCCACAGGAACAACTGGCATCAGGACTGGAGCCCAAATAAATAGTCATTCAAGACTTTGCTTAAAGACTCTAGTCAGAGGAAATCCACTGACTCCAGAAGCTGCTCATTCCATACCAGGGCAGTTCTAATGTTAGGAGGTTCTATTTGCTAATGAGGCTCAATCTGGCTCTTTTCATCTTCTACCAGGTTTTCTGTCTATTTATAGGCAGAAAAAGACTAAGCTCTGCCTCAAATACTGCTATTTTTCTTAATTCAATTCCTTCAACTGAACCTCATGGCATCATCTAGAAAAGTGGTTTGTAAATATTTTGGATCATTCACATCTAACAGTGTGTGTGTGTGTGTGTGTGTGTTCATCGTTTGTTGCCGAAGAAGACCATGCCATCAGAGAAATGATGACATGACTTGCACTTGACTTTGTTTTGAGTGAGGGAGGGCTGTGCTGGTCACCAGCCTCACTTCTCCAGAGCCATCTGAATTCAGTGACCTGATATTCATCAGCATGACTGGAAATGACCCAGGACAAGGCAATTGGGGTTAAGTGAGTGTCAAGTGTCTGAAGTGATATTTGAACTCAGGTCCTCCTGACTTCTGCACTGGTGCTCCATCCACTGCACCACCTACCTGCCCCACATCTAACAGTAAAACATTTTTGAGCACACACTGTTATTATTATATGTATATTTACATATGTGTATGTATGTTACTATTGTATGTATATTTACTGCTTTATAAATTATATACATGCACTACACAACTAGAATCAATACATCATATATCCATAGATCCTGAATAAGTTTGTAATAGGAAGCAAAGGTATATCGGGAAACGTTCAACAATTGGTTCCCAGGGGAAAAAAATGTGTATTACACACTTTTAATTAAATCTCCATTATTGGGAAGAGCCAAGATGGTGGAGTAGAAAGACTCACATATGCTAGCTCTGAATCCACAGCCCATAAATTTCCTGTAAAAAGAACTCCCCACAAATTCTGGAGCAGAGCAAGCCACGCAGAAACACAGTGGAAGAGATTTCTGTTCCAGAGAGCCCTGGAAAGCTGTCCCCAGGGATCCGTCGCGCTCCGGACAGCTGAGCCCACCCCTGCACTGCCCTGGCCATGCAGCCCCAGAGGAGCAGATCTGAGCAGACTTCAGGAACGGAATCTCCAGCAGCCGCGAAGGTCTCTCTGCTCACAGGCACTACAGGTCAGTGAGAGAGATGTCTGGGCTGGCCAAGGGGGGAGCGGGGTGGCTCCATGACTCGGGCCCCCTCGGGAGGTGGTGGCAGAGGCGGTGGTAGAGGCAACAGCAGCCAGGAGCTCCCGGAGTAGGGAGGAGCTCAGAGCCATTACCGAAGGTCTCTGCATAAAGCCCCTGAGGGAACTGAGCCTGAGAGGTGGCCCTGCCCCCACCCAAGCACCAGAGCTTAAGCTCACATTGACTAGCAGCCACGCCCACCACGGAAAGCCCTGAAGCTTGGGAGCTGCATTTGAATCTCAGACCCCAAGCACTAGTTGGGCAGATCTGGGTGGGGGTGGAGAGGAATCTCAGAAGTCAGGTAACTGGCTGGGAAAACGCCCAGAAAAGCGAAGAAAAATAAGACTATAGAAAGCTACTTTCTAGGGGAAGAGATGTTCCTTCCTCCTTTCAGTTTTGATGAGGAAGTACAATGCTTGCCATCAGGGAAAGACGTGGAGGTCGGGGCCTCTCTATCCCAGACATCCAAGGTGGATGTCCGGTGGGCTCAGGCCATGGAAGAGCTCAGAAAGGATTTTGAAAATCAAGTTAGACAGGTGGAGGAAAAACTGAGAAGAGAAATGAGAGAGATGCAAGAAAAGCATGAAAAACGGGCCAATACCTTGGTAAAGGAGATCCAAAAAAATGCTGAGGAAATTAACACCTTGAAAAATAGGCTAACTCAATTGGCAAAAGAGGTTCAAAAAGCCAATGAGGAGAAGAATGCTTTCAAAAGCAAAATGAGCCAAATGGAAAAAAAGGTAGAAAAGCTCACTGAAGTAAAGAGTTCTCTCAAAATTAAAATGGAATAGATGGAGTCTAATGACTTTCTGAAAAACCAAGAAATAGAAAACAAAGCCAAAAGAATGAAAAAATAGAAGAGAATGTGAAATATCTCATGGGAAAAACAACTGACCTGGAAAATAGATTCAGGAAAGACAATTTAAAAATTATGGGACTACCTGAAAGCCATGATCAAAAAAAGAGCCTAGACATCATCTTTCATGAAATTACCAAGGAAAACTGCCCTGATATTCTAGAACCAGAGGGCAAAATAAATATTGAAAGAATCCACCAATCACCTCCTGAAAGAGATCCAAAAAGAGAAACTCCTAGGAACATTGTGGCCAAATTCCAGAATTCCCAGGTCAAGGAGAAAATATTGCAAGCAGCTAGAAACAATTCCTGTATTGTGGAAATACAAGATCTAGCAGCTTCTACATTAAGGGATCGAAGGGTATGGAATAGGATATTCCAGAAGTCAAAGGAACTAGGACTCAAACCAAGAATCACCTACCCAGCAACACTGAGTATAATATTTCAGGGGAAAATATGGTCTTTCAATGAAACAGAGGACTTTCAAGCATTCTTGATGAAAAGACCAGAGCTGAAAAGAAAATTTGACTTTCAAACACAAGAATGGGAAGAAGCATGAAAAAGTAAACAGCAAAGAGAAATCATAAGGGATTTGCCAAAGGTGAACTGTTTACATTCCTACATGGAAAGACAATATTTGTAACTCTTAAAACTTTTCAGTATCTGGGTAGTTGGTGGGACCACACACATATACACACACGCACACACATGTACACGCGTGCGTGCGCACACATACACACATTCACGCACATACAGAGACAGAGAGCACAGAGTGAATTGAATAGGATGGGACTGTATCTTAAAAGAAATTAAGGTAAATGGTGAGAGAGAAATGTAGTGGGAAGGAGAGAGGGTGAAATGTAATGGGGTAAATTATATCTCATTCAAGAGACAAGCAGGAGACTTTTTAGTGGAGGGAAAAAGAGGAGAGCTGAGAAAAAAACATGAAGTTCACCCTCATCACATTCGACTAAAGGAAGGAGTAAAATGCACACCCTGTATGTATCTTATAGTACAGGAAAGTGGGGGAGAAGGAGATAAGCAAGGGGGGGATGATGGAAGGGAGGGCAATGGGAGAAGGGAGCAATTTGAAGTCAACACTCAGGGAGGGACAGGATCAAAAGACAGAATAGAAACAATGGGGGGCAGGATAGGATGGAGGGAAATACAGTTAGTCTTACACAACACGACTGTTACGGAAGTCATTTGCGAAACTACACAGATATGGCTTATATTGAATTGCCTGCCTTCCCAAAGGGAATGGGTGGGGAGGGAGGGATGGGAAGAATTTGGAACTCAAAGTTTTAGGAACAATTGTTGAGTATTGTTCTTGCTACTAGAAAATAAGAAATACAGTTAATGGGGAATAGAAAGTCATCTGGCCCTACAGGACAAAAGAGAAGATGGGGACAAGGGAAGGGAGGGATGATAGAAGAGAGGGCAGATTGGTGATAGGGAAAATTAGAATGCTCGGTGTATTGGGGTGGGGGTGGGGATAAATGGGGAGAAAATTTGGAAACCAAAATTTTGTGAAAATGAATGTAAAAAGTTAAATAAATAAATTTATATTAAGAAAAAAAATCTCCATTATTAAAACTTTTTCCTTTTCTTTCTAAAGTTTAGGTAAACAACAAAATAACAAAGCCCTGATTGCAGAGCATTATGGTTTCCAGGATGTAAATGTTCACACTGAAAATTTAACAAGTGACTCATCCAGCACATCACTGGCTGGAAATATCTTTAAAAGCCATCTAATTCAATTCCCCCACCCTCACCCCATTTTAGATGAAAAAACTGAAACCCAGAAAGGTTAAGTGACTTGTCTGACAAGGTCACACAAGTAACAGAAGAGGTGACATTTGAACATAGGTGTCCCATGATTCTAAATTCAAAAGGATGGGTCAGTGCTCTTTCCACTGCACCTTAATCATATACATTATTCACTTACACAAAAAACCCCAGAAATTTTAAAAAGGATAATACAAAGATGAAATGATATTTAGTCATCTTAATAGAGAGCTTGAGTAGAGGAGTGACATAATTCCTGCTCTTTTAGAAAACACTTTGCCACATCTGTGTGGAAGATGTATTATGCAAGGGAGACACTTGAGACAAGGGGACTTATCACAGGGCTATTACTGTAGTCTATATGAGAGATAAGGAGGGCCTAAACTAAAGTGGAGGTTTTGAGTACAGAGAAGCGGATAACAGATAAATAAAAGAGATGCTGTGGAGGCACAAAAACCAAAATTTACAAACGTGGGATATGTGGCATGAATGAAAATAAAGAACTGACAACGAGGGAGGCTGATACAGAGGTGGTCAATCTGGATGACTGAAAGGATGGTGGTACCCCTGATAAAAATAGGGAAATCCAGAAGAAGGGAAAGTTTGAAGGTAAAGATAATGTAATGAGATCTACAAGGCAGAGCACAATCTATTCATGCCTGTCTATCCTCTACAATTCATACTGTCCCACAGATGACTAAAAGGGGGTGGGAGTTGGTTCTTATTCACTGGTCACTGCCCCAAAGCACTGAATCCACTAAAGATTGCCACAGACACCTCACAGCAGGATATTGGCACGCTAAGAATTGTAGGTAGGGGTGCAGGTAGGTTGCTGTCATTTTTATATTATAAAATTCCTAAGAAGGGGCAAGTTGGGAGCTTGTACCAGCCATGGGAGGCCAGTAGCAAGAGGGTCAACATGGGGAATTGCTGGATGATAATGGGCACAGGAGTTACTGTGGATGTGTTGGGGACAAGCCCCACAATTAGCCATTGGGGGTAGGATGAGACCCATCTTCTCATCCTGCAATATATTAATTATGAATGCCCTAGGTCATACACACAAGGGACCTTGGTGCCCCCACTCTGTAAACTATTGATCTAGAGGCCCTTCACCATCCCCATAACTTTCCTTTGGAGTACCTTCAGCTTATTTATGTCCTTCCTAAAATGAAGTATCCAGTTTAGAACACAATAATCTATACATGACCATGGCAGGGTACATCACCTCCCTAAATTGGGACACCATGAGTAAAGTACCTTCAAATTCTCAAGTATTTTATAGAAAACATTTGTTTTCTAGCCACATCTCCTGTACCTATTCTGTACATATTTAGTTGATTTAAAAAAAAGTTTACCCAAAGGTAAGTCTTTCCATTTATCCCTATTCATATTATTATATCCTGCCCAGCATTCTAGGCTATCAGTACTCTGGAGTACTGGTTCTTTTATCTGCCTTCTGCACCATCTGCAAAATTGATAAGTATTTCATCATATTTCTTATCCATGTCACTGATCATGTTACAAAGCACAGAATCAAGGAGAGATTCTGGGAGCTACTTTGCTAATGACCTTCTTCTAAATTTAAATTAAATTGTCATTAAACTGGTTCTAACTCCCCCTAAGTCAACTACTGTTTACCTTATATCTATCCATTTTCTCCCCAGAGAGAACAGAACACATTTTGTCAATGGCTTTGCTAAAACCTAGTGGAACAATAATTACACATTTCCTGATCTACCAGTCTAGTATCCCTATAAAGAAATGAAATAAAAGAAAGGAAAAGTAGGTTGTTCTGGCACATGCATGCACCTTACGTTCACCTATTCCTTTTCCGTATGTCTGCTAACAATCCATTCAACAAGCTTTGTAAACTATCTACAACACTCCATAGCTATGTGCTAGGGAAAGGAAAATATTAACGAATAGTCCTCGCCCAGAAACTGGCAGGAATACAACATCGACACAGGTAAGTAAACACAAGATTATCTGAGGAGGGAGGATGATGCTAACAACTAGGGACATCAGCAAAGGCTTATTGCAAAAGGTAGTGCCACATGGACTGAGCCCGGAGGAAAAGGAGGGAGTCTAAGAGGCAGAGGGGAGGAGGACGGACATTTCGGTCATGGGACACAGTGTGTTCAAAGACACAGAGGCGGAAGATGGAATTTCAAGTTCAGGGGAAGCAAGAAGGGTCATTTGTTGTCATATAAATTATTTGAAGACGACAGCTCAGGTAGCATATATATATATATATACACGTATAATATATATATGTATATAACATATATATGTATGTATGCATATTATATATATGTATATATACACTAGTACACCGAGTATAATAGAGTAGTATAATGAAACAGTAGCATAATATGGCAATAATGTTAGGAAAAATATATATAGGCATACACACACACACACACACCTATATTCTCTATTTTTCCACTACAGGGATGAGTTAATGCTATTATTTGTAAGGTTTATTTCTTAGGGATGATGTTAGACCGAGCACACAAGTCAGCAATTTCAATTCTGCGTGAAGTCCACTCCTCTGCTTTCTCTGTGAAAAGTGCCTAAAATTCCCATCATTATCAAATATTGGCTAAGGCAACCAAGGACTCCTGTTAAAATGTTACGTGTTACCTTAAAGCTTTTCTAACCCTATTTTATGCTTAAATTGAACTTATTACATAGAATTTTACCACGGTTCAAAGTCAAATTCACTAGTTCATAGCTTAGACTCTTCTCTTTTCTGAAAATAAATTCCCCCTTCCCCCATCTTGTAGCACCTCACTCATTCACCACAATCTTTCAAAGATGAGAGGATCATGGACTGAAGATGGAAGGAGCCTTACAGGTCACTTAATCCCACCCCTTCATATTTAAGATGGATAGCTAAAGCCCAGAGAGAGCCACTTCCACCGTACTGTTCTAAACAATCATACCTACCAGTTTTTTAGTCTCCTCAGATATAGTTCATTGAGATCTGATGACTTGAACTCATCAAGGGAAGTAAGGGACTCTATTTCCCTACTAAACTTGGGTCTGAAGACACTATTAGCAGTTTTTCCATCCTTTACTATGCTAAGGTCATTGTTCTCGGCAGAGAAAATAAATGCAAATAACTGCTGAGTAATTCTGTCTTCTCTCCAATCTGTCACCAATCTATTAGTCAATCAACATTCATTAAATAATTATATGTGTCAGGTACTAAAGAAGCAAGATAGTCCCTGCCCTTAAGGAGCTCACAATCTAATGGGAGAGACAACAAATATGTACAAACAAGTTTTGTACACATAAATAGGAGGAAATAGTTGAAGGAAGACATTAGAATTAAGAGGTGTTGGAAAAGGCTTCCCAAAGAAGGTGAAAGTTTAAGTAGGACTTGAAGAAAGCCAGGAAAGACAGCAGGCAGAGATGATGGGGTGGAGCATTGCAGTGATGAAGAACCAGAGAAAATGCCATCATCCCATCTACTGCAAGCAACAATCCAGTCTCTTCATTGATACTCCCCTTTTCCCTCCAAACAGCTAACCCTACTTACTGCACTTCTCCACCCCCTTCCAAAAGCTTTTTGTTGTCTTTAGATTTCCTCAATGGCATCCCTTCATTCAGTACTTTAATACACTTTTTACAGGACCATGCCACACTTTCATATTCACCCTGGTATCTCGTCTTGGTCTATCTTCTCTCTGTCATTTTAAAAACTAAGGTCATAGATAAGTTCCCTGTGTATATGAATAAGACACATTAAACAATTTCTCCTTTTTCTCCTCATTTCTTTTGCTGTCTTTAGAATTTTTTCCTTGAAGGCTTCCAATCCCTCACTGGGCTAACTTTCTCTGTAGGCTATGGGATCCTACCCTATTTCTCCCAACAATTAAAAATGTTTTCCAGAAAATAGAAGGTTCTGGTTAGACTATGCCCAGCTTTTCTTTCACTCTTTATCATAAATTCTCAGATAGGGTAGTCGTTTTCCTCCCAGGTCTTCATCATTTCTCCTTCAGCATACAATTCACAGCATCATAGATCCAAAGCAAAGACATCTTGTCCAACCCATCTGTTTTACAACCAAAAAAACTTACAGCTCTCAATAAATTGATTTGTCCAAAGTCACACAGGTGATAGAGTATCAAAGATGAAATCTAAAGGCCAGTGCTTGGACTCCAAAGCCTATGTTCTTTCCTTCTAATTGTTGAGAATCAGATCAGAATAGCAATTACCCTCCTTGGTTCTGATGGGCTGGCCATGTTGTTCGAATGCAAAAATGTATGCTTGCCAAAAAAACTATTTTATGAAGAACTCACATGGGGCAGGCAAGCACATAGTGGCCAGAAGAAGCAATACAATGACACTCTCAAAGTCTCTCTCAAGAACTTTGGATTTGACTGTGCAACATGGGACACTGGCACCCATTCAGCATGGCATGACCACATCAGAAAGGGTGCTGTGTTCTACGAGCAAAGCAGAATTGAGACTGCACAAAGGAAACATAGGATGCACAAATTTGGAGTAACCACCCCAAATAGTCACATGGATTATCTGCGCCCAACCTGTGGTAGAACATTCCGAGCTTGTATTGGTCTGATCAGCCACAGTCAGACACACCAAAACTTCACCTTTATCATGGTGATGCCATTTTGGTCCTCTTCTAAAACAAAGGACAACAACCAAATACATGTTATCCCCTAAAAGAATGTAAGGTCCCAGAGAACAAGGCTTACTTCGCATTTTTTTCCTTTTTCTTCCCAGTGCTTAGTACAGCACCTTTCACACACCAAGCATTTAACAAATGCTTGTTGATTGCTATCCATATGCTGCGCATAGATATTTGAGATTATAAATTGTATTGCTGGCTTTAATGGATGTGTGCAACAAGTTTCAGGATGCCTCTACAGGTGGCTACCATCTATGGTATCTAGCTTGGTAGATCTATGTAGATTTTTTTTCTATCTCCTTTTATTTCCGGTTAATAACCCTTTTGATTTGATTTGCAAGGCTTCTAGAGTTAGGTATAATTCATTGCTAGCCAAGACACTATCTTTCCTGTTTTAATTTGGGTCCAGAAATCTAAAACTTCTTAGGTACCACCTTATCAGTTGTTCCCTTCCCTCAGACACTTACTAGTTGTGTGACACTGGGCAAGTCACTTAACCTCCATTTGACTAAGTTTCTACATCTATAAAATGGGGAACAGAATATAGAACCTACCTTCCAGGGTTGTTGTGGATATTAGATAATTAGATAATAACTGGAAAGTGCTTAGCACAGTGCCTGCAACTTTGTACATCTCTCACTCACACAGACTATTGTATATATGTATGTGTGTACACATGTATGTGTACACGTTTGCTACTTTATCATTATTATTTTCAAATGTCTTTCCTTTCTGAAGCCTTTGATTTTGATGAGCAGCAATGAAGAAAATTCCACTTTGCTTCCTTTAAGAGGAAAAAAAGAAAAGTCTTCCATTTCGGCAGCACAGATTTGTTTAGCTTGCTTTCAGTCAGTCAACTAGCATTAGTTAAGTGCTTACTATGTGCCAAATACAGCGCTAAATGCTAGGAATAAAAATACAAGTAGAAGAAAGGCAGTCCCTGCTCTCAGGGGGCTTATATTCTAATACAGAAAGACAATAGAGTCAATCTTCAACTTCTGCAGGGGTAAGGTTCCTAAAAATGAGCAGGAAAGTAAAAAATTCAAATGTTAATACAATGAACCTGTGGGAAATTGGGGGGGGGGTAGATTCCCCCAACCACCAAAATCTCTAAGTGTTCACTACAGACTGCTGCACATAATTCTTAATAACAAAACATTAATTCTGATAATGAACATTTTTCCTAACAGAGTAACCATGAAATAACCCATAAAATGGAGGGGAGAGGAGAAGCAAGGCTGGACAGGTCAGGGAGGATCAGATCAGAAGAACTCCCAGCTTAAAAAAAGGGAAAAGAACAGCCTGCCCTCTCTAATTTCTGGATGGAAAGCAGGTGACTCAGGCTAAATCCGCTGCCCAGTCCAAGCTCAGTACTTGCACCTAGCGCGGCTCTCCAGCCATGTGGTTCTCCGACAACTGGATGAGGGGGCAGACCTCACTGCTCCATGCTAGCTCTGAAGCTGGGCAGCATGGCCCACTGACGAGGTGGGACCCTTGTGGCTTCCAACGGAGTCTCTCAGGTGCATGCTAGTCAATAGGAAAATGAAAGTGAGGTTACTGAGAAAATCACATGAATGCCTGCAGTTGAGAAAGTTAAGGGCAGGAAGGTTGAGGATTCTTGTCTGTTCTTCCTTCTTGAAGAGGGCAATGACATCTGACATCAGGAAGGTGATGTCTTGACTTGCCAAGTGAACCGGATCTAAGTGAGGTAGCACTGTGCAGATTCATACCTCACTCTCTCCTCCAAAGTCACTGGAGTCCATTGGTAAGACCCAGGTCAGGACGACTGGTGATGGCCCAGCTGAGGACTGACTATGCACAAAAGGAAGCTGAAAAGGGGGTGGGGGGGAAGAAAAGGTATCCATGGCAGAGGAAGTCCTGAGTGCCTCTTGTAGAGGAATGAGGCATGGCTGGTCAGGACAGTGACCAAATGAAGGGAGCTTGGGGGAGGAAGTCATCCCGTGAGGGGAAGTGATTGCAGGGGTGTACTTCCAATATGTGAACTCCAGAGATGGAATGAAGCTTCAAGATGAAAACCTAGGACATGGCAGAGGTAGTCTCAAGTGTCCAAGGACTGTTTCCCACCCAGAATAATATAGCAAAGAGATGGTACACTGAGAATGGAGTTGTTGATGTTATGATAGAAAAAGCCTGTATATCAGGAAATCTGTGTCCTAATATCAGATTTCCTTAGTTACAAGAAATTATTTAACCTCTCAGGGCCCTAATTTACTCATCTATACAATGGAGATGAGTAACAACTTGGGTAGTGAGAGGACAGCGTCAGCCTCTAAAAAAACCTGGGTTCAAGCCTTACTTCTAGCACATACTAGCTATTCGACAACCCTGGGCAAGTGTCATGTAACAGTCCTTTAGCATAAGGGAATCCCTCCTGGGAGGATACAAGCTTCCTCCACTGACCCTTACTTTTTAAGACTGGGCTCAAGGTGCCTAAGTGCCCACCATAGGTAGGATTGTCCAACGGAAAAGTCCCTGTTCAAGGACCCAGTTTTTGTCCAAAGAAAGGCCTGTGACTCAATCAGAGACAGGAGAGAGAGAAAACCCCTTAATGAGTTCAGTTGCTGTGAATAATGTCATAATAATGCAACCCAGTTCAGTACTCAAATTTTATTGTCAAATAGGGAAGAGTGGGGGGGAAGGGAAGAGAGAGAAGGGGATCCAAAATATAGCTCAAATACACAGGTATGTATATGTGTGTACACACATATATGTAGGGATGTATGTATATAGCACAAGGCCATCGAGGGGGGAAGGCTTTGTTCCATGGGAGCAAGCAGCATATTCCCGGAAAGGGTAGATGTGCTCCCAGGGAGGGGAGATATACTCCCAAAGTACTCTTCTGAAAGTGGGACACTTAAACCCTAATTTTGGTCCCATATTAATTAGGTGGGACACCTAGACCTGGCTGATTTGCATGTCAAGGTTCAGGGCACATAGGGGATTTCTGAGGTACACAGGTGCAGAGGGGGAAAGACAAACTGGTAGTTGGCAAAATAATATTATTGGATACACAGATGTACTAATCTTTAAAATATGACTGTCAGTATTTTTCCATGGCCTTATCTTACAACTATGGTTTCCATACACAGATTCTATGAACTACATCCCCCCTTAAGGGAAGTCTCAAGACCACTAGGTCTTATCTAACAACAAAAACTCACTTAACTTTCTCAGTGCCATAGTCAGTTTTCTTAGAAAGCAAGGTGCAGAACAGTTCTAATATGATCTATCTTTTGAGTTCTTTCCACTGATGGAGGGTCTACCAGGGGAGGGGAACTTTGCCCTCAAGGCCACATGTGGCCCTCTGACTTAATCAAAGGACCACACTTGAGGACCTAGAGGGTGGCCTTGAGGCCCTGGCCTAGACCCAAAGGGTACAACTAAGCAACAGCAAAACAGGATAATAACTGTATGACCTGCCTCACAGATAACAGAGGGGAAAGTAACTCGTAAACCTTTAAGCAATGTAAACTATAATTAAATGTACTATTTTCAATGATCATGAAGAGAATTTGAAGACATCAGATTAAAGCATAGGACAGAACTGCCAGATCAAAAAGAAAGAAAAGAAAACAATACCTAAGAGTTTGCCACTTTTTCTAGATTTAAATTTCTAGTACTCCTGATTTATCCTCAGTGTCTAAAAAAGCCAGATCCATTGACATGAAACAAAGCTTGTCCAATCTCTGACTTTCCTTCAAACAAAAGCTTGTTTCCTCTTTACTTACTCCTCATGAAAGATGCTGCATTGACCTATCTGGAGACAGGGCTCTGGAGAACAGGAAACAGTAGAGGTGATGAGGGGACAGGGGTCTTGAAAACCATTCCCAGGGCTGCCTGGAGAAGTCTCTCAACAAACCCCCAAGGCTTTGATTTCTGCAGCAAAGTTGTTCCTACCAGGTGCCCTAATGAAAGACAAGAGCCTCAGAAACACCAGCATTCACCCACCCAAATATCCATGCAGAGATGGGCACCCACACGGGAGAGCTGGGCAGCTGCCCAAACGGTGAAGTTGGAGGGCGGGGAAGGGGTTCTGGAACTCACGGCTTGGCAAAAGCAACTTTGTTTCTTTGTCCCATGTGCCATTCGTACAAACACCGCTAAGCCACCCTCCTTAACTCGCTTTCCCGGGGGTGCCGAGGGCTCTGTACTGACTTCTATGTTCCTGTTGGTTAAGGGCAGCATGCGCTTGCCAGGTCAGGGGGCCAGTCTGTGACCGTGGCACAGAGCAAAGCCAACTGACTAACGGGAATCTAACCTATGACCCCAGCTCTGTATCACCGCGTTCTAACCTACCCTGCTAACTGTCCGCGGACAGGAAGCAGTCTCACTTCCCTGAAAGAGCGTGTTCTTTGTGTCCCCTCACTGTCCAGAAGTTAGGATAAAACCCAGCAGATATCTCCAAGTGCCCTCCCAAACACCGGGTGCCAGAGCGACACTGTCCAGGCCAGGCGGGCCCTCCTTTACTGGGGCTAAGACTGCGGGGTTCCTGCCAGATCCGAGCCCTAACTAACCTTTGTTCTTGGGCAGGAGGTGCCTAAGGGAAATCCCCGCGTGGTCTCCAAGGGGATTCCTGGCAGCAGCGCTCCCCCACCCCTTCCTCACCCACTCCACCCCGGGTTCATCCTTTTGTCTATTTTTTCTCTCCATTTCCTCCTGCTCTCTCCTGGTCCTGCTTCTATCACTCAGGGCTAAAGCTGAACCTAAGCGTGAAGAAGCCCAGTAAAACTTCCATATCCATGTCCTGACTTTGAACTTAGGGCGAGGAAGGGAAGGGGACTGGGCTGGGAAACCACCAGGGCCTCCAGGAGTGCTGCCATCATGCAGCCACATCATCCTGCCTGCTTCTGAAAGTATCACCCTCCGCACAATGCGAGCCGGGACCTTACAGGGCAGCCCCCACGTTTGGGCAGGGCGGCCTTGCCCGGAATGCCCTGCCCCGTCCTGGGCCCAGTCCCGCACCCTGGCAGGGCTCTCGCCTGCTACCTAACCCTCAACCCCCCTGGCAAACCCTTAGCCAGCGCGGGGCGCTGCCGGTGGTGCCCCTGGCACGGCCCTGGGGGGTGGGCGGAGGGGCTCTGCCTGGCCCTCGCTGGCCCGGGCGATGCCCCCACGTGGAGGGCTGGCCCGCGAAGCCGAGCTAGGGACGGCGGGCCCCAGGGCTGCCCCAGTGTGCAGACAGGTGCGGGCTTCCGATTGTTTATTCTGGGGAAAGTTTTCCTGGACTGAGCGACGTGTTTACGGGCATGTTTTGCAGCGCTGAGGCCCCCGGAGCTTTGGCCAGCGGGCCGTGCCACGGAAACCCGAGACGCCGCCGGGGGTGGGGCCAGCGGCCGCCCGCCCCGGGACCCACAGGCTCCCCCCTACCTGCCGCTCCGGGCGCGTCCTCGGGCTCCATGCTGGTCTCCTGCCGGCGCCGTGGGGTGGGTGACCGCGGGAGCGTGGCCCCAGCCCCGCCTCCCGCCCCGTGCCCCGACTGGGGCCCCAGGGACGCGACGGGCGCCTCCCGCGGGGCACCCCCGTGAGCAGGAAGGAGAGAAGCCCCCCTCCGCGCCGTGCCGTGCGCCAGGGTCACCTCCAGAAGCGCCCGATGGCAGCTGGCAGATGAGGAAACTGAGGCACCGGGTTGGGGAGGGAGGCGCAGGTGTTAGGGGGCAGATTTCCACCAAATCTCTATTGAATGCCCCACTTCACCGAGGAAGAGGGCGAAGGTTGGCTCTTTTCAGTTCATAATTTGCAAGATAAAAGTACTCAAAAAGAAGAATCCCCTTTCTCAAGGTTAATGGCCTTAAATTTAAATCACCTACTAAGTACCTGGACGAGCCCCGAGCATTTGGGAATGAAAAGAAGTGGTAAAGCCCCCACCCTTAAGGACTGACGTAATTAAGGAAGCCTAGTTTGAGGACAGAGTTCGCTGAGGGGGCTTTTCTATCGTGACATCCACAGCCAGGCTCTGCGTGTACCATCTCTTCTATACTGTTCTGGTTACATACTTAGTGTGGTGGATTCAGAGCTGGTCTTGCTTGTCCAGTCCTTTTCGGTGAGGTCCCACTCGTCCCGACCCCATTTGGGGTTTCCTTGGCAAAGACACTGGAGAGTTTTGCCCTGCTACCTTCTCCAGCTCGTTTTATAGATAAGGAAACTGAACCAAACAGGGCTAAGTGATTTGTCCAGGGTCACACAACTAGTAAGTGTCAGATTTGAACTCATGAAGATGAGTCTTCCCCACGATCCCACTGTGCCCCACAGCAGCCTTGTCTGATCCACAGTGGCTACCACCACCACCACAGCAAACAACTGAGAGCCAGAATTTGAAGCCCAGATAGTGCATTGGATTTGGATATAGGAGACCTAGGTTAGAATCCTGGCACTGCCATTTTGCTGCCCTTTGGCAAACTACTTAAACTCCTAACTTTTAGTGACCTCATCTGTGAAATGAGACTGTTTATAGAGAACAAGGAAAGCCGCTTCTTACTTTTAAATCTATGATTCCAAATCCAGTGTCCTACGCACCATACTAAACTGTCTCCTTGTACTTTTCAGTTTTTTCCCATTCATATGGGCATAAAAAAAATTCTGTTTGACTAGTAGGAAATTGAAGTCCAAAGTTTCAGCCTCTGGTACTGACCAGAGCGGAGACTAGAGACTTCTGTGTCTTGATCTAGTTTTTTGTGTTCCAGGATTTCTTGTTAGTTCTCCTAACTTGTTATGCAAGTAAGGCTACCTTCTATCTATTCCTCTGCCTTCTTTCTCTCACCCTTTCCTACCTTACTCTTTTAATCCATTTTTTTTCTTTTTTTTCCCTTTTGCAGTGTCTCAGGGCTTCAGGCCAGTTGTTAGGTGTCACCTTTGTTTTCCTCATTTTCTCAAAAGTACTAAAAACAAACATAACAACGGAAAGCAGAAGCTTTTTATTTTTGTTATTATTATATTTATTTATTTTATATGGCTGTTCAAGAACCAACCATCATTTTAGGGTAGTTGTTTCTCATTCAGCCATATTCAACTCTTTGTGACCCCCATGGACCATAATGGCACACCAGGCCTTTCTTAAACCTGAGCAGTTCATATGATACCGTATCTTTTAACATTTTAATAATGTCCATGGGATTTTCCTGGCAAAGATACTGGAGTGGTTTGCCCTTTCCTGGATCACTTTTTGCCAGAACTCTCCACTATGACCGCCAGTCTTGGGTACCCTTGCACAGCATGACTCATAGTTTAATTGAGCAATGCAAGCCCCTCTGCCATGACAAGATAGTGATCCAAGAAGGGATCTTTTCATTTAAGACACTTGTCACAAAAACCTGACTGATGGACCTAAACTAGGGCCCATCGCTGTGGGTACTCTCAGTAGAGATGGTACAAATGGAAACCCATTCATGCTTTCTCATCTAAGGCAGCTCTGGTCTAAATCATTCTGTTAATTCTTGACAGTGTGTTTCCTCATAATGTATGTTTTTATTTATTACTAATGTCTCACTAATTGTTATTAGCATATTGAAAAGATGTGCCAAACTGAAAGCCATCGCTGTTTTTAAAGGTTGAACAGCCCTTTTTTTTCAGAGTTCCAAATAGTTCTCTATTGCAGCAAAATATATTATGGTCTCCAATCAACCCATCTCCACTTTTTTGAAGCTGTTTCTGCTGAGCAGATGTGGCTAGAGGCAAGATGTGGAGGAGCCCCTAGATGTCTTGTCCACATGCACAGATGTAGAGATTACCCTCTGTTTTACTATCAAAGGCCACTCCTTGTTGGCAGAGCCATCTCAGAGTTGGTGGCTTCGCCTTTTCCATTCAAAGCCTTCTGGATATAGGTTGTTATTCCATGGCCACACGACATCTGGTGACACAATATTTCTGTCTTTGTGGCATTACACTTACTTCCCTTCTCTGGGATGCCCCACTCTAGCTACACTCACAGCTCTACACAGTTGCTTACATCTCCTGCTGTTATCCATTCTCCACACCTACTGTGTTGGAGATGGGCAGGAGCAAGCATGCGCTGGCTGTGTTCCAAAGATTCCTGTGAGCTCTTCAAACTTGCTGTTTGAGTAAAGTATAACTTGCAGAAGCATTGCTCAAAGCTGATATCTGAACTCTCTTTTTTGTCCTCCCTCTCTTTCCTTCTCTCTCTCCGTTCTTCTTTCCCTCCCTCTACAAGCCTGAAGTCAGCTTTTCACAATTTGTACTCAGTATGTCTAGTTGTGTCCTGTGGAACCAAGCAAAACAAGACAAATCCCTCTTCCACATGATAGCCTTTCAAATACCACCCCTTTCCCTGCCAAGTCCTCCCTTCTCCATGCTAAACCAGACTAAATTTCCCAGTTCTTTCAACTCATCCTCCAATGGCATGATTTTTGATGTCCTTCATAAATTTAGTCATCTTTTTTAGAGCTGCTCCAGCTTATCAGTGCCCTTATTAACATGCATTGCCCAGAACTAAAGAGTCCAGAGTTTGGAAGACTATGAAGGACCTATCACTTAGAGGAACAATGGCCCTGTGCCCTCCATCTGTCTTCAGAGTAAATTCACTATCACTTTATCTGGTTGCCTTCTCATGCTATTGATTAAGCTTGCAATCCACTAAAGTTCTTAAATATTTTTCAGAAAAAAAACCTTAGGTATAACCACAGTTTCCCCACATTTCTGTTACCCTGTCTTTGATATTTCTTATTTCCTCTGAGTTATAGCAAAACAAAACAAAAATGTTTTTCTTGTCCTTAAATCTCATAATCAACCTCTATTTACTTTGACTATTGGTGCTCAAGGATCAATTCTTGCAGGTGCCAAGATGCTTTTTTTGTCATTTTCCATTACTTGTTCTTGCTTGTTTCTTCTGAATTTGTCCTTTTAAAATCTAACTAGGTAGATGAATGCCCTGTGTGTCCACATCGGTCCCTCCAGATTAACTCCTTTCCCTCCTTAATGGATTTCTTTTGTCTATACACTTACATCAAAGAAAGTTGTGGATCCCTGATTTAAAACTAAGTTCAGTCACCTTTGTTGTATCTTTATGAAATCTCTTCATATAATTCATCCATTTAATTTCTCATATCATATCCAAAATTTCCTACTCTCACCATTCCATTTGTCTCATCCTCCCCCGATACCTCTCCCCTGCCAAGAAAGTTTTAACTGAGATGTCAAAGACTGGAACATTTTAACAGTCAAGAACTCCTCTACTCTGTTTCATAGGCCGTTCTACAAAGAGAGTGACAAAAAAGTTCAGTTTTTGCTTCAGGAAAGAAAAAAACTTCTTCAGCTGGCTTCATCTACTTTTCTGGGAATTTCTTCAGTGTTAAGAAGAACACAGCTGTTCTAGGAATGTCCCAAGTATTTGTGTATTCTTAAGCAAAATGCAGTAGTCAGTCATAGTGTCTGCTACCAAATCTTGATAAGTAAATTAAGTCCTTTTGCTAAAGTTGTTGCAATATAGGAAATAAAAATGAATAATGTTCTTTTAGTGGGGTGGGTGTAATTCTGGCAAAGAAATGGCATGTATTTATCAGAAACTGGAGAAAATAAAGCCTCAATAAAATATAACATGGCTGAGTTCCTCTCTAAAAAAATGAGAGATGTGAAACTATGAAGAAAAATATTGCAACATTTTCAAATATTTATCTTCATGTTACTTGTTAATAATAATTGTTAATAATAATAATTATATATCACTTTAAAATTTCAAAAGTGTTTTCTCTATATTCTCTCTCTTTCTTCTCACAATCACCCTGTAAGAGAAGGGCTACAGTTATTTATCATCATTTTACAGAAAAGAAAACTGAGGCTGAAAAATTAAGTAATTTGTCCATTATCACACAACTCGTAAGTGTCGGAGATAAAAATTTTAGCCCATATCTTTGTCATTCCACGTCCAACATTATTTACTACACTATGCTGTGTCCCACAATGGCTAATTGAATCCACAACAGACAGAATCATAAGTAGATCCCTTGTCATTCTAAAAGTCTCTGTGACCAAAATTTACTAAACAAATTTCATGTGAAGACTTGAGGATCATCTCAAAATTGTTCTGTGGCCACCAAGATATAAACTTTTCTTGGGTTATTGTTTCACTGTGTCTGACTCATCCTGAATGCATTTTGGGGTTTTCTTGGCAAAGATACCAGAGTGGTTTGTCCATTTCTTTCTTCAGCTCATTTTACAGATGAGGAAACTGAGGCAAACAGGGTTAAGTGACTTGCCCAGGGTTACATACCTAGCAAGTGTCTGAACTTAGATAAGTCATCCTGATTACAAGCCCAGTGCCCTATACACTGTGTCACCTAGGCACTCTAAGAAAGAAATACCCTACCCTGCTGGGGGTTTTTTAATAGTTTTGAGTTCTTTCATTTGTTTCAAAGAATCATTACATTCTCAAAATAGAATTATTTGGAAATCACTTGAAAAGTAGTTCTGTGCTCCCTAGTTATTTCATACAAAATGGAAGATTCTGTTATGAAATCAAACAATGTTAGGCTGTCACTCTACAAAAATTACAAATCATAGCTGTAGGATACTGTTTCCCAAATCAATCTATATCTGTTGGTGCTGAAAAATGAAGACAATATTCCCAAGATGGAAAGCTTTATTACCTTTTCATGAAAACCATTTCTAGGAGAAGCAATCAGTTAATTAGGTAGTAAAAATCAGAATTACTGCATTTCACTGAATTTGAAATTTGAAAATTCATCTATGGCACTTCAGTCAGAATATCTTAGAATGTCTTTGTATGTCTTAGAGGATAATGTACATTACTATGCAATGGTAATGAGAGTTAAAGATCTTCCCCACCCACTAATGGGCCTGCTCATTAAGGGAAACTTGATTAGGGGAGGCCATACCTTTTGTTAATTTCTAATGAGGCACTGGTTGTCAAGGGTTGTGATGCCCTCTGGCTCTGAAAATATATAAATACTCTGAGGTGAGGTATTGCTTTGGAGCTTACTCATTAGAAGTGTTTGTTTGGCCAGAGGAGACTCGGGGAGCTGCTAAGGAGCCCTGCCTTAAAAATCCAGATGTTGGTGTCTCTCAGGTAACTGTATGTATGGTTACACAGCTGGATCTGTCGGTTGATCTGCGATGTATGTTTTGCTTACAGTCAGACAGTTGGAAGCACTGTCTGTTGATTATTATTTCTTTGTATTTTCTCTGAAGTTCAGCGTGCTGACTATTTCCCCTGAACTAAGTGAATGATAAATATGTTTGATTAAAGTGGTTGTTGACCCCTCAGAAAAGCAGATCTAAGAATTGTACAGCAGGCTCTCCTGTGTATGTCAGCATCCTTGCTGATACATACTATCAGGGACAAACCCATAGGATCATAGATTGAGAGTTGTGAAGGACCTTTGAGTATATCTCATAAAACCTGGTCATTTTGCCGATAAGAAAACTGAGGCTTGCCTAATCTCATACTCAGTAGGTAGGTACTCCAGTACATAGTGCTTCCTTTCTGCATTTCTAAATCTTATTTTATACTTTTATCAACCAATTTATTAATTTTCTTGAGAAAACTGCTGATGTATATCATGCTACTATTTTTATATTAGCCACAGCACTTTTAGTATAAGAGAAAAATCATAGTTGAGGCATAGAATTTTCACAGGTGAAGACCAACGAAAAGAAAATGTGTGAATGACTGATAGATATCACCATAATTGTGGAGCTCTTTTCTGAGAATTGGTTGACATTCAGACAAATGGTAATTTGGCTGAGAAATGGGAATGGTTGAAGAAGCATTAGCCTACATCATGACACAGTGGAATTAAGTAATTGAAACTGAAAACTAATTCTATGAAAAGAACAGAAAACATTTTGAGTTTCCCGAGAATTATTTCCCACCAACATCATTTCTTCATCAATTACCCACCCTCATATCTCCCAGAAAATAATTTAACCACAGCATTTTAGTTTCATGTGCTCCATGTACAGTACACACAGTTTTGTTTTGAAAGAGCTGTTTCATGTCAAAGAAATGATACAGCCTTTGTAAAACTTTTTTCCCCTCCCTTTAAAGCAGGAAACATCAGTTTGCCAATAAGAAATTCAAATCAAATCCCTAAAAGTTTCGTGTTTGGTTCAAAACTTGAAATGTTTGAGGTTTCAGGGTGCTGTTGTAATCTTGGCAATGCACATTTTCCCATCCCTGGCATGAAAGCTCGTTAACTCTACTTACTTTCTGGTTCAATTAGAAGGTGTCACCTTGCCCACTTAATCCTGAAGTCAAATATGATTACAAACATTTTCTTATTTGGCATCTAAAACCGTAAAAATAATCACTATAATTTCAGTTAAATACAACATCTCCTCTCAGCTGCCTTTATTCTCAGGCTTATTATATTTCAGCTACATAAAGATTGCCTTCAACATTAAGGTTTGTTAAGGATCGTTTGTTTTTACAATGAAAAGGAAACAAAGGTGAAGATTTCAGATCTTAAAGTCTATATTTCACTGAGTACTAGGTCATCGTTTGATTTTCAGAGAACAAGCATGGGGGGCGGTGCTAAAGGGGAAGGCTGAAAGAAATGGTAGGTATAGGTAAATGGAAATGCTTAATGATAGATATTCAACCGTTTTATCAGATAACTGTAGGAAACAAGGAAAACTGAATCATGGAAAAGAGACCACATTGTGGGGGAAGTACACACTAACGCTTAAATCAAAATAAACCTGATGTTAAATTCTCAAGAACTAACAAACTTTCAACACGATCACAAAATTGGCATAATTAGAGGGGAATTTTAGCACTTCAAGCACATGACTGATCTGCCTTTAAGCTTGTTTGAGCAGCAAACATTCTCAGATTGTTCTACACAAAATAGCATTAGCCAGATAGTTCTAGATGAAGTTGACAGTAGATAAAGTTAGGGTCTTAGATGACGAATTTTTTTTTAATTTTACTGAAAAGATATATCCTACTAGGCTTGAGTGTTTAACTTTTATTTTTGTGGTAAGGAATGCAGTTGAGAGCATAGTTCTATGTGGTTTAACATAATCCTAGACATAGCTCAAGAACACATCTTCCTCTTGATAGGATCCAAATAATCCTAACAAATGCCTGGAGAAAACAGTAAAACTGGGCAAGCAACTACTTTCACATGTAGATCTCTTTCTCTTGTATTTTTCATTTCAGATACAATACTGATACATGAAATTTAAATCCTTTTGCTCCCATCTGACGAACAAGAAAGTCTTATGCTGACAAGGCCAGGCAGTGGGAAGCGTATGCTGGCAAATGCCAATTCACACCTGTTCACTACTGTAAATAAGTTTGCAGACCATACCAGGGGACCAATTAAAATGAACCAGCCATGTCATCTGCCCATTGTTTTAGAGTCACTGAGAAGCACTGCAACTCTGTTCCTTGGCAATGATCCCAATTAAATGGGTGTACTTTTTATCAGGGGGCCAATTAAGTAGATTGTACTGGATGAGAGTATTGTCTAATATGAAGCATACAGTGTATTAGAACCAACATACTTCTTTTACATTTGTCTTTCAGGGAACTACATCCTTTCTCATTACAACCAGATGAAAAAATTAAGGCAACTATTTGCATCAGTAAGTGAATTTCTTTAAAAAAATTGTGTTATGTGAAAGGATAGTACAATACATAATATTCTTTCTTCAGTAAAGCAAATTAGCCCGTATAGTAAGGTATTTAATATAATCCTGACTAATAAAAAAAAAAGGCAGAAAATAATTGCTTACGTAGCTAAATAAACCACCTTATCTCACAGGGAACAGATTCAGCTGTATCATTACTGACACATTTTTTTCGCCTGCTATATTAAGTCCAACAAAATAAAATTAAATAGTAATATTACAGTTAATGTCTACCTTTAAAAAGATATTAAAAGAGCTCCGGATTTTTTAAAAATGCTAAATATGGCAAAAAGCAACAAAAATATTTCATTACAATCCCATTCTGTTAAGTAAAGCTTCAACTTTGCATTCTGGTATTAACATTTCTAATAGCAAGTGATCATTTTGCTTTATAGACATTTCTATTTTTTTGGGCACCGTTTTAGAACTTTGCTGGAAACTGCGGAAAAGGAGAATTAAATTAAAGTTTTATCTCTCAACAGCAAACACGGTATGCTCTCCCCAACCCAGTGATTTAAGTTGAAATTGAATACTGTCCAAAATGGTCTCTCTTTGATGAGGTGCTTCACTTTGTCCAATAGGAACCAAGACCTTTTGGAATGAAATTAAAAAAAAAGTTCCAGTACAGCCTTGGTGACACAGACACAGGAATGCCAGTGCTCTTGCCTGGAATGGAAAAAAGAGCAGATTTTGCATTCTGCAACCAAATTTCATGGATTCCAGTTCTAATACCGTGGTTGTGACTGGTAAGAACTTTTGTTTGTTTGCATTCGGTTTGCTGCTGCTTTTAGACAGGCAAGGAATGCACACTTGCCTCGTCCTTATCATAAGCAGTTCCCTAAAGGGGAAGGAAGAGGGGCAACTGGTCATACTCATAATCCCCAGTGGAAAATAATTTGCCACACTATTCCATATAAAAAAGATCAGGGGTTAAAAAAGGTCTTTTTTAAACTCTAGAATGTCATACAATTCTCTCTCTCTCTCTCTCTCTCTCTCTCTCTCTCTCTCTCTCTCTCTCTCTCTCTCTCTCTCTCCCTCTCTCTCTCTCTCTCTCTATCAATAGTTTTATTTCTGCCTAGACCTGTGTAACTATTACACCAGTAAGACTGGAGTTAAATAAAGGTTACCTAGAGAATCTTTCAATCAGGAAGATAAGATTGCATCATAATATATAGTCAGGCTCCATAATTAGAGCCACACATGCCCAACCTTGGGGGTCTCAGTTTCACAACAAGATAAAGGAAAATCACAAAGAGAGCAGTAAATACAGTGGCCACACTGCTATACCAGACCATTAAAATGATACATCCTACAAAAAAGCATGCCTGAACAAGCAGCCTATGCGTACACATCGGGAGACTTGTGAACTATTCAGGGAGTGCTGAATCACATGCCGAGTGAGACTATCCGATGGAGACCTTTTCCTCTAAAAGTTAACTCTTAAAGAATGTGAGGTACTGAGTGCTCTGTCACCAACACATTTGAAGTCAACTCTGACGTCGTGTGAAGTGGACATACCGATGAATCTAACCCATCTTAAAGAGCTATGTTGACTCGAATACAGATTTGCTGGCTTTATGTTTTTTATATAGTGAACAGATGAGGAGGTCAGTTGGAAGTTGTAGGTGGGATGGTAGGATGAAGTGTCCACTTTTGTGCTGTAATGTCAATTAATTAAAAGGAAAACAATTGGAATATTAAATGGAAAGTTGCTTGTTTTAGTAGTTTTCAAAATGTAACTGTTTTTCTCTTCTTAAACGACATTCACATGACAGTCCTAAAATAAACTTTATATCGTAACTTTTTCCTAGTTATGAACTCTTAGGTACACAGACTCCTTAAGCTCACATACTTTCAGAATTCGTAAGGATGACATGCATCTACCTACCAGATGGATGTTATCCTTGGCATGAATGATTTATTAATATTAAACCATTATCACATTTACACCTGCCCTGGCAATGTTAACCTGTGACTTATTGTCAAGGGCTCATGTCTGTATGATAAAGTACCTAATAAGATTTAGTTACTTGGGTGTGATAATTGGCTTTGCTATCCCAGAATTCTTTCATTTAAAATGTCTGGCAGCTGCCAGGAACCAAGTATTGGATTGTGTCTGTGATCTTTTCCCATTTTACCAAAATAATAGGCACAAAGAGATGAAGCCAAAACGAAGGAATTAAAAGAAAATATCCAGGAACAAGGTAGCTCAATGACCATTGAGTAGCACTTGGGAAAAAACTTGAAAAAACATTTCAATCGTGTTAATTATTGTTCAGTCGTTTCAGTGATGTCTGAATCTTTGTGGCCCCATCTGGGTTTTCTTGGCAAAGATACCGAAGTGACTCATCATTTTCTTCTCCAAAGTCTATCAGTGGGGCCTCGTGATTGTAATTTTTTGTAGTCCCTTTTAATAAGCTTCAGCTTAGATATATGACACATCCTGAATATCTAGAATTCACTCACTGTTCACTTTGCCTTCTTAGAATGCTTTGCTTCTGCAAAAAGCCCAACTCAGGTGCCACCTCATATGGAAAAACCTTCTTTGACCCTCCTTGATAGACTTTCCCCCTTCTCAAATTAGATTATGTTTATCTATTTGTCTATGTATTACATTCCTAGAGTAGAACATAAATTCCTTGAAGGCAGGGATGTTTTCATTTCTTTTATTTTTTAGTCTTTGTAGCCTCAGCGCCTAAAACCAAAATCCTTGCACATAACATGTAATCACTGCTTATTCAGTTGGAGCATGTATGCCATGCTCAGATTTCATTTTAACCTTGAATTTTTGAGTAATGACTTACTTAGATGACCATCCCTGAAGAGGGAGAACAGGGCTAGGTTTTAAACTCTACCTGTAAAGGTCTCATTGGGAGTTACCTCTTTTGGTATCTTTCAAACTATAGGAATGGCAGTTCCAAAGATGGCTTCCCAGTTTTCCTTTTTTATGTAGGAAAAAAATCCCATCTCTGATACGTGTTAGAGATGTTTCTTCCTTTTGAGGTAATCTGGAATAGTGGTTGATGAGAAGCAAGGTGTAATCCGCTACTTCCTCATCCAGGTCTATATTTTTGGATCTTCTGAGTTTAGTGATCCTTTGAGAGGGAGTAGAGCTTGGGAAGAAAATGTTCCATGACTTAGTTAAGACCAAGAAAATCATGGAATATCTTATTTATGATGCCAAGTTCTATGGAACTATCTGGACCTAAATGGATTCTTTATCAAAAACATTATTAGGCAAAAGGGGGATCTTTTTAGATGCTTTAAAAGTAAAATCAGAATAAACAATGGGACAGTTAAAACTTAAGGGATATATGCCAGTTATCTCTAAGAACCAGGAGATTGGCCTTGGATTATTTTCTCATGTAAAAAATTAAAAGCCTCATTATAAATACTTATGCCCCACCACTCCTTCCACTCCCTTGGGATTTTGCACGTGAAATGCTAGATCAGGTTTCAGAGGTGAGGGGAAACATACTTTTGACACACAAAGATCCTGGCAAGGCCCTATTACTAGAGCTATGTATAGTTATGTAGAGATAGATGTATGCATCTATATCTATATATATATATATTCTATAACAAGCAACGTTCATTTTCATTGCTTAGTGTCAGGGAGTATGGTAGTACTTGCCCCTACAAAATTCTAAGAAGTAAAACCACACCCATACACAAGCAATGAAGAAGTCATATAACTATAAAGACCAGACATGGCAAGCATTAAAGAAAATAAGGGGGTTTTGCTGTAATAGGCTCCTAATTGGTCTCGCCAGTTCTATTTTCTCTCGTCTTCAGTCCACCCTCCACACAGCTTGCCAAAATAACCTTCCAAGGCAGTGGTTGAACCATGTTCTTTCTCTGCTCAAAAAAATGTCAACAGCTCCACCATTGCCTATTGAATGAAATATAAACTCCTCAGCCTGTCCTAGAAGGCACTCCATCCGCGATTTAGCTTTCACCTATATTGCCAGCCTTCTTTCATTCTATTCACCAAGAAGAGACTAACTCGAACTTAGATTTGGACTTCTTAAGTCTTCTTATGCGATTGCTTAAGCCACACCCCATGCAATGCGCCTCTTCCTCATTTCTGTCATTGTCTTCGAGGCCTCCCTCAGCTTGGAGGCTTCTCTCTTCATGATAATTCCCATCTTCCAGTCACTGCCCTCTTGTTTCTCAATTTCCTTTGTACCATTTGAGTACATGCTACATTTCTCCCGTACGATGGAAGTTCCTCAATGGAAAAACAAAAAAAAAGAAACTATTTCATTTGTGCCTTTGTAGTCCCAGCATCCAGTGTAGATGCTTCCCTGTGGGAGGTGTTTAATACATTTTCAGAGAATTTGTTGAAATGAATAAGCATTTATCAAGATCCTACTATACAAGATGCCGTGGGTGAGGGCCTTGAGAAATATAAAAAAGATTAAGAAAGACCTAGCCTTCACGGAACTTAAAATCGAGAAGAATAAGTGAGACATGGATAGAAACATGTACCATACAAGGTAAAATGTGAAAGTAGTGAGGGAACAAAATACTATGTTAATTCAGATGATGGAGAAATTACGTGTGGCCACAGGGAAAGCACGGAGGAGGTAACATTGAAAGAAAGATAAGAAATAGGCAGAAATGGGAAGGATATTTCAGGTGGAAGGAATGACAAGAGCAGAGGCTCTTGTAATGGAAGATTATAGGGCTTGCTTGGCCAATAACAACTATTATATTGTTATGAAAACCTTAACAATGTTTTGGATTTGATGCTAGCTCACAAGAAGATGATGTCCTCTACTGGAGTTCAGTGGGGAACAACACTCAAATGAACTGAGCTAGGTGCTAGGGATACAGATACTCAAGAGAGCCCGATCCTAGTGGAAGCTTGCATTCCACCAGAGGGATGGAACATATTCATGGATAAATATAGGCTATAATTTTAAAAATAAACAGTGATTTCTGCTAGGAAGGCACTGACAAATAGAAAAACTCCTGGACTAGGGAATCAGGAGAATGGGTTTCAAATCACAGCCATACAACTTACTGTATGACAAGTTTCCCTGTCTGTAGAATGAATGGCATGAACTAGAAGATTTCTAAGGTTATTTCTTGCTCAGAAAAGATCAGTTTAATCCTAAAGCTACAAAATAACACTCCCCACGTGAAACAATAAATGCTAGCTTACGTGGTAGAACCCATGTAATTTCATCCCCATCCCCTCCCTATGAGGTACAAGGGTTTGGTTTTGTTTTTTTAATCAACGTTCATTTCCTCCATCTTCATATATTTTCTTGGTCAGATCTATGATCTCATCTTTCACTGGCACAGATAATAGCCCGTTCAACTCTTTCTAACCTTCTTTGAGTCTTCATGTTTCTCTGTGTACCCTTCATAGAGGATCTAACCAAAGCATTTGAGACTTTCTTCTAGTTCTTTTAAATGAGGGCTAATCTCTCTCCTCTTCTCCAGCCCTCTACACCAAGTGTCTGGTGTCCCCTTAGACATCTTATACTCAACATGTATAAAATGAAACTCTTTAGCTTCCCTTGTAAAACTACCTCTCTTTCAAATTTCTGTATTTGTATGGAGGACATCACCATCCTTCTTCCCTTTCCCTTACTTAACATAGCCAATCAACTGCCAACCTTTATTAAATCTACCTCTAAAACATCTCTTGCATCTATCCTATTCCCTTCATTCACATGACAACCCTACCAGTTCATATCCAATTACCTGTTACCTGAACTATGGAAATAGCATCCTAATTGGATTTAGGGCTCCCAGTCATTCCCTTTTTCAATTGACCTTTTTCAAGCTGCCAAAATAATCTTTCTAAAGTTCAAAAGGGAAAGGGAAGGGAAGGAAAAGGAAAATAAGAAAAGAGAAAGGAAGAAAATAAAGCATTATTTAGCACCTACTATATGCCAAGGTTTGGTAAGTGATTTTTTCTACAAATATCTCATTTAATCCTTACCACAACCCTACAAAGTAGGAACTATTATTATTTCCATTTTATAGTTGAGAAAATTGATAAAAATAGAAGTGACTTGTCCAGGATCACACAACCAGTAAATATCTAAGACTGGATTTGAACTCAGATTTTTCTGACTCTGGGCTTAGCAATCCATCTACTGTGCCACCTCCTTGCCTCTAGCTCTGCACGTTACTACTCCCTTGATCAAAAGTTATTAATGACTCCCTCTGCATAAAGGATAACATACAAACTCTTCAGCATGGCATTTGAAGCCCCTCACAATCTAGACCCTGTCTACCTTTGCAGACTTATTGCATATTAATCCCTTTCATGCATTCTACTTCCAGCTGAACTGGTCTAATTATTATCTCTCAATGGCATTCCCCTGATCCAATGCATGGGGGAATGTGATCTCTCCTCACCTCTGCCTCTTAGAACCCTTAACTTAATCGAGCGATCAACTTATGCTCCCTCCTCCACATAGCCTTTCCTGTTTCCCCTAGTTACTAATATTCTCTCTTTCCTCAAATTACATATTTACCTGTTATATGTTGTATTCCTTCCACACCACCACTACCCCTTCTGCTGGATGCAATCTCCTTAAGAATAGGGACAGTTTTTCTTTTTATCTTTTTTTATCTTATATATCTTTTTATCTTCAGGACCTAGCACAGTGCTTTGCACATAGTAGGTGCTTAATAAAGCTTTGTTGTACTGAACTAAATTTTAATATTTTGAGAGTACTGGTGCAGTATTCCAGCTGTCTTTCTGTTAGAAAGGAAGCATAGTTGAGTGAACAGAATGCTAGATGTAAAGTTTAAAGACCTAAGCTGGAATTCCAGCTCTGACGCTTAGTATCTCTGTAGCAATGGGCAAGTCACGTAGATCTCTTCATCTATAAAACGGGGGCAATGCTACCTCATAAGGGTTTTGTTAGAAAAGAGTCTTGCATAGCATACCTTAAATCATAGTGTAACACATGAGTTCTTATTATCAGTCACTTCTGCTACATGATCAGCTCACCTCCTTCTCTCTTCAGTATCCTTGATAACATCTTTTATACCACTGTCTATATGCCCATCATCATTGGGAATGTGCCGAAACGTGCTTATATCTTACTGTACAATACAACTTGCTGATGTTTCCATCAGCCCAAATGGTGCCTTGACCCATTTCCTGTTACCACCAAGAGAAGTATGAGAGCTTGTCTTATTTCAATACTTTATGGATGAATGATGTCATTGCTGTGGGCACCATTGCTGTGAGCATACCTTCCTTCCACAGCTCTTCCCTAGCTTAGTAGATCTTCTTTGTGGGCCCCAGTCTTATCCAACCTATGTTATGGAGCCAATGCCTGAGGACACAATCAGGTAATCTGAAAAGTTTGTGGACAAATATTTTTATTCCCTTGGGAAGCTAGTAGAAACAAGTTATAATCAAAAGTGAGATTGTATATAGTCATCTGGGAGCAGCCTCATTCATTCATCAAACATTTATCAACTGTCACATATACACATACATAATGCACGCTACCAAAAGGTTAATGAAACAAAAAGATTTTTTTTTAAAGATTACCCCATCCTCAAGGAGTATATAATCTTGTAGGGGAGCTGAGACAATAGGAACTTCTATTCATGTGACACTTTAAGGCATTTTCTTCAGAACCAGCTTACCAAGTGCAGTAGGTAAGGAAAATGTTTAGGTGTCTTTTGTAGGGGAGAAAACTGAGGCTTAGAGTTGAAATCTTGTGGCTAAATTCACAGTTAATGTCAAAGCCAGGATTTGAATCCAGGAATCTGATTCCCAGACTTTGCATTACATATTACATTATCCATCTATAGTATTTGCATTAAAACATCATGCAAAAATTATACTTTTTATATATCACTCTAGCCAGCATGATGCACTGCCAAGAACACTGAAATTGGAGTCACAGACCTTGAACTGGAATTCTATCCTAGTTATGATATTTAATGCCTGTGTTACCTCAGCCAAATCACTTAAACTTCTCTGGACTCAGTTTTCTCCTCTGTAAAATGAGGGGGTTGGCCAATGTGATTGCTAAAGACATTTCCAGTTTTCAATCTATCATCCTATGATCTCATAAGATAAGATGATTTACTTATCTGCATTGATGGAACAAATAAATGACTGAATCAAGCATTTATTAAGGCTTAGTAAATAGGTGATTACAATGTGCGAAGCCCTTTGCTAACCATTGGAAATTCAAATAGAAAAGTAAGACAGTCCCGGCTCTCAAGGAGCTCACATTTTAACGTGGGAAACAATACATATGGAAGGTTTTAGATGCAAGTCAGATGGAAAGATTCTGGGGTACTTAGAATACAGTGGCAAAGCAGATGGTAAAGCTTCTTTCATAATGTCATTTTCACTAATTAAATTATATCAGTTTCTGATGTCAGCCATTTGACAATGACAAGAACTTTCTTTTCTGGGTCTTTGAAAGATATGTTTATAGCACCTGCAGGAACAGTTGCTAGGCTGCATCTCCACGTGGGGGGATAAATTCTGGGATAAATCTCCTTAGAATTATGAGTAAGGGCTCTGGGTTGTTATTCCAAAGGCTCTTGGGTTCAGGGTTCTGGCTGTCTCCATCAGGGGTTGAGGGTAGATGGTGGTCAAGGTGGGGATGGTGGCTTGACTTGCATGGCACATGCTGCCTCCTGTCTCTCCCTCAGTATGCCGTACTGCTTTAGCTAATCTTGCCTGATTGCCCTGTTGGCAGTTGGTTGACAAGTAGTGGGAATAGTCGGCCCCTTCCCTGGATGAGGACTATGAGGATTCTGCTAGAGCAGAACAGGTGGTCTTGGGAATACCGACATCCTCAGGGTTCTAGTGCTCATCTCCCTGTTGATGGCAGTTGGTCCACAATTGTTGGTGGTGGTGATGAAGAAGTTATGCTCCTTCTTCACAATGATTTTTCCTTCCATCAGTGGCCGCAGAACCTGGGCAAAAAAAACAGGTCCGGTGGTTGGAAGTTGGTGTTGTTCTCAGGGCTCCTGGGCTCAGTCCTGACCTGTTTGCGTCAGTGCAAGAAGATGGTAAAGATGACAAAAGGGTTTCCATCCTGGGAGTCCTCTTACACTGATGAAATCAGGTCTATACCAAAAAACAAAACAATTCAACCACATAAGTGCATAAGAGAAGTACCAAGAACTATGAGCTACAAAGAATGAGAGATCCTGTCCATTTGGGAGAAGGGGGGAGGAGAATCAAGGAGAAAACTATTTGAGGCAGATCTTGAAGATGCTACATGATGTATTGGAAAAAGTATAACATTTAGAGCCAGAGAATCTAAGTTCACAGCCCAGATCTTCTACTTATAGTTGTATAACCTTATAAGTCACTTAACCTCTCAGGATGTTTCCTCATATGTAAGATAAGAAGGTTGTACTGCATTTTCTCTAGAGATTCTTATAGCTTTCAATCTACAATGCTTTGAAGAATGGTAGGATTTCAACTGAGGGATATGAGGGAGAGAGAGGGTAAATAAAGATGTCATCATAGTGAGTAGGATAAGCAAAGGTTCAGGGGCAGCCAGGTATCATGGTGGATAGAGCAATGGGCATAGAGTAAGGAGGACCTGAGTTCAAATCTGGCCTTAGATACTAACTGTATGAACCTGGGCAAGTGACCTAACACTGATTGCCTCAAAAAGAAAAGATAAAGGTTCAGTGGCAGAAGAATAAGGGATGTCTTCATGTAAAAGTAGACATTTCAGTTAACTCAAATGTAGCATCCTTGAAATGAAGTAGTAGGTCAAGGTACAAAGGCAGTGGGAACCAGATTGTAAAGGGCCTTAAATGTTATGCTTTGGACCTTATTCACTAGAAAGGGGGAAACCACTGAAGGCACACGTGGATGACTAATATTCTCAAGCTGTACCCCCTGCCCCTCCTAAACATACCTGAAATTACAAATCACAGTGCACAGTGCTCTGAGAGGAAGAAGTCAGTGACTATTTAGTTTGAGTGATAAAATAATGGAGACACTAAGTACAGTTCTGAGATATCCACAGCCACGTATAACTGCATGCATGTTAGTGATTGCTGGATTATTTTGAAGTGTCTCGCAGAATATCTTCTTAAATGTTGATTGATCAATTGATTAAAAGCTCCAAAATGAGATATAGCAGATATCAATGAGCCATTCTTTGGTCAGGAGTCATTTTCAAGGCAATTTCTAAGGGCTGAGAGATGAATTTTAACTATCCTAGGCCACTAGGGGCCATTTTCTAATTTAGTGCTAACAGGGTTTTGCCTTCTTTTCCAAAAACAAAGTTCTGCTAAACCACTGTAATACAGATTTTGTTTAGAATAAGAGTACTAAGTAGACCTTTGAAGTTTTAAGTTGGAAGGGATGTCAAAAATCATCTATTACAACCCCCTTATTTCATAGATGATGTAACTGAAACTCAGAGAAGGTGTTTTCCAGACAACAAAAGATGGGCATGTACTATGCATATAAGTACATTTGCAATCCAATTTCCACTGGATTGAAGAGCATTGCATTTGAAATCATAGGATTTGGGTTCGAATACTGACTGTCATATACTATCTTAGGTAAGATTTCATGTTTTGGGACCTCAGTTTCCTCAATGGTTAAGTTGACAAGGTTGGACCAGGTGACCTCTAAGGTCCCTCCCATTCCTAAATCTATAATCACATTATCCTATCACAAATTCAAAGAACAAGTTCACATACTGGTTGGCACCTTTTTACCTTGTCAAGTCCATTTCTCATTACTCAGTATTATCTTTCCTCTGCTTCTGTCAGTCTGGTGTCTTTGAGGTCACCTGAAATCTGATTGAGAATGCCTTCTCTCTTCCTTCCCCTTTCTCCCTGTCCAAATCCTCTTTGCTGATCCTAAAGTTCTGGCAGGCACTTCCTCCTTACCTCTCTGTGCCTAATAGAGTTTTTCTCTTCCTTTAAGATGTGTCTCAAGTACCATTTTCTTTATAAAGCACTTCCTAATGCTCCCAAATGCTAGAGCTCTTCTTCCAAAACTACCTGGTGTTTAGCTACTTGGTATATTTTTGTATTTATTAACTTTTCATTTATGTCTTACATATATGTATATATACTCGTTCTCCCATTAGAATGTAAGCCCTTTACAAGGAAGAATGCTTTCATTTTTTGTACTTGGACCTGGCACGCAGTAGGAACATATTAAATATCTGTTGATTGATTGAGTGACTGGTTCTGTTAGGACTCAGCTCATCTCCCAGGAAGGCATTCACTTACTGCTCCAGCCCACACTAATTTACCTCTTTTTCAGAATGCAGATGGTTAGGCTAGATAGAGCACTGGGCCTGAATTCAGGAAGACCTGAGTTCAAATCTGGCATCAGATGCTTACTAGCTACGTGAATCTGGGCAAGTCACTTAATCTATGTTTGCCTTGTGTTCGTCCTTTGTTGCTGAAAAAGACCATGCCATCAGAGAAGTGATTACATGACTTGCACTTGACTGTTTTGAGTGAGGGAGGGCTGTGCAAGTCACCAGCCTCACTTCTCCTCCAGAGCCATCTGAATCCAGTGACCAGATATTCATCAGGATGACTGGAGATGACCCAGGATGCACTGGGAGATCTTGGGCCATTTAGGCCAAGGTCTTTGCAGGTACTCACTTAGAATGAGGTAACGCCCATTCATTGAATAGGCCTGTTTAAGAAGTAGCCGGGGCATGGTCCATTTAATGTGACCAAGAAAAAGAAAAATATCAGGCTGGGAGGGAAAGAGGGCCTTAATCCCTTGGAGAAGGAAATGGGGTCATGAAGACGGTATGGTCCATGGTCATAAAGAGTCAGATAGGACTGAACAGCACTAACTGAATCTCTAGAATGCCCAGTCACTTAAGAGTCCTAACCCTCTAATTTAGGACTTGATTACTATAAAGGGTGTCTTGTGTCATTGTTTACTTGTTTCACATGGTGTGTGACTCCTTTGGTTTCCTCCACCATGCCAGGCACATAACAACAGGTACTCAAGCAACATTTCTGTATCAGCAGGAAAGAACCTGCAATGGGAAAGGGGGAAATGTAGACTTCCCATAAGAATGATTATGGCACAGAGGAGTGTCATGGAGAAACACAGCCAGTTCATGACAGTGGATAGCCACTGAGAAAAGGTTTATAAGAATTAAAACCAAGTGAATGAAAGCATATAGGTCAGGCATAGAATCCAATCCCTCACAATTCAAGTACAAACAGAATGTAATCATGTTGGGGTTTTCTTTGGTTTCAGGTTTTGGGCCTTTTGGACGCCACCCTGTTAATTCTAGCTGGGAAGCAGTGAAGGTAAGAGCAGTCTAAACACAAAATACCCAGAGGCACATGCTTGGGGCAAAGCTGATGCCTTCCGGTTCTCCTGAGAAACAGCTCTCTGTGGCCCTGGGCCCAGAGCACTTGCTTTTGTAACATAATCCAAAGGGGGAAGGAAGGAAACACAAACTTGTGCCTTATTGACTGAGTGAAAAATGAGAAATGCCTTACTCTTTATTCCTTTCAAAACAATTCTCCCACACTTCTTATAAGTTAATAGCATTAGCTCATGTTGATTCAGCACTTGACAGTTCACAGATGAGCCACATGCACCATCTTATTTGATTCCCACAACAGTGCTGGAATTATTATCCTTATTTTACAGAACAGGAAACTGAGGCATAGGGAAGGTAAATAACTTGCCCAAAGTCACAGAGCTTGGATATCATCTCAGACCCCTGACTCAACATCCATTGCTTTTCAAATTCCTATTGCCACTCTGAATATGTTTCATATAATAGTTTTTTCTTTTGTAATAAGCAAACAAAACTAATGAGATACACAGGGAATGAGATATGATTGAAATCAAGAAAAATAAAATAATTTTTTTTTGTGAAAAGGACTTTCTCCATGATATGGCTAACAAGATGGCTAACTAGACACTTTCTCTAATCCCCGATAACACTGAAATAAACAAAAAACAAAACAAAAAACCCCAGAAGAGGAATTATGGGGCAGATACAGTATATTAAAGCTGAATCCTCAGGATAAAAAAAGAGGAACCCCTACAAAGTAAAATCCTTATGAATCAACTAATACTGGAGTTATTTTTAAACCACTCACTCAACACCCTTCTTCTATAATCCTCCATGAAAGGCCAACTATGGCTTGTGCCTGGGGCAAATATTAGAGTCTCTTACTGCTGCACAGTCTTTTCCAAAACATTTCATCCCTTCTAACAGACACTGATTCTACCCTGCTGTATGTGGCAGGAGAGACAAGTGTGCTGCCTTCTGTTTGGTATAGTCCTAGGTTAGAGACTCACAAGACTTTAGAGATTCTATCTGGAAAGCCCTCCCTGTCCTATTCCAACCCTGACAAAAGTGGCAGAGTACAGTTCCTGGCACAAAATAAGTGCTTAATAAATGCTTGTCAACTTGACATGACATTCAGCCCAGCCAAAAAGAAAAAGAATGGAAGCCAAGAGAAGAGGTTGGGCAGTGGACCAGCAGAAATGGCTACACCAGAACTGAATAAAAGGGGACCAAAATCCATCTGGGGCCAATCCAATCTTCCTCTGATGATATTCACAGCAGAGACCAAAGTTAATGAAACATAAATCCCCTATACAAGGAGGCTGAGGCAAATTTGCATTTCAGCCCTGGAAGTATACCTATCAGAAAAGGAAGGAGAATTAGAAAGCAAGTGGCAAGAGAACCTAAGGGAAAGACAGCTGAAAAATAGAGATTTCAGGAGAGAAAAAACTCAATAAAAATTCTCATTTTTCACTCAGTCACTTCAACAGAAAAGTCTGAAATTAGAAATATGAGTACTAAACCCTCAAAGAGATTACAAAGTTTTCTGAATATAACCGTGCCTCACTTCTATAAAGTTTATGCAGTAGAGCCCAGTTTTGCATCCATTCGGTGCTTATGAAATGTTTTGTGCATGTGCTCCCAGATAGAGAGCAGAACTCCCTGACAATGGGCTAGGGTTTGATCTTCCAGCCCTATACTAAGAAAGCCCCATTCCCACCTCTCTTATTGAGTAGTTTTCATTGCTCTGTCACACCCTTATGTAGCCACAAAGTACACCAGGAAACTTAAAGACAAGGTCAGTCACAGATGTTTATAAAATTCATATTTATATTTTGGCAAATGTCTTCCATCAATTTAAAAAAAAGTATAAGTAAGGCAAGGACAGAGTTAGACCATACTTCCTTCCTATGAAGTTTTCCCTTAGCACTCTTGTTACTAGAATGAGTGTAGACAACACTCTTACCCCACTCCACCAGTCACATACTTTTTTGCATACTCATGCAGGACTCTGGCGGGAAAATTGCTGGGTTCCATAATTGTGCTACTGTCATCATGTGCCTTTCTCTTTCACCCTCCTCATGTCCCCATGCTCCACCATCACTGTCCATCAAAAACTATACACCTCTTGGAAGGCTGATCTTTTTAATTTCCTTTCTCCCCAAAGTGGGAAGGACTACAAATCCCAGAGGGCTTTGAGGCCACTCTACTTCTGTGGTTAGTTACCTTAATAAATATTTCACTGACAAAGGAAAATAAATCAAGCCTTATAAAAATAAACCAAGCACAGAATCATATGAACTCTTAAGAGAGCAGAAAACAACATGAAATGCAAGAATGGTTCAAAATAGAAATGAAATCCATCATAAAAGAAAATGGAGGAGGGGCAGGGGGAATGAAGCCATGGTTGAGAGTTCCTTCAACGAAACAAAAGAGAGTGATTGGTTTAGTATACAAAATTATAGAAGTAAGGAAAAAATCTAGTAGAAGAGAAGCAAAAGGTAACAATATTAAAAGGACACGTAATCTTTATTTAAACAATAGGTACTGACTCTGAAGAAAAGATGTGCAGAGACAGTTTAATACTCATAGGTCTTCCAGACAGTATTTTTAAAAATCTGAACAACACAAGGCAGGAAATATAAGAAAAGTACCTAAAACTTCTGAATACGGAAAACAGAACACCAGTTGAAGCAATATATTGATCACTTCTCGGAGAAAAAAAAATCCCTACACTTGAAACACTAAAACACATAATGGTTAAATTTAACAATTCTAATAACAGATAACAAATTCTACAAAGATCCAGGGGAAAGACATTCAAATATTAAGACTAATGCAGGATATACCAAACATGGTAGGGAGTCCTTGGTAGAAATGGAGTCAGTAATACTTCAGTTACTACTGAAGACTTGTACGTCCTATGGCCTTCTCATCACCAGCATTGTCTTCTGTTTACCTAAATAATAAAACTTTATGGATGTACCCTAGGAGCAAACGGTGGCATTTAATAAACTACGTTACTTTAAGAAAAGACAGGATACAAGAATAATGAGGTCAATGGGTGGCACAGAGTGCAGGACTGATCATAAACTTACCTTCTCCAAGCTAAATATTTGCATTCTGTTGAAAATTGAGGGAATGTCCATCATTTGGGGAATGGCTAAACAAGTTGTGGTATATGAATGTAGTGGAATACTATAGTGTTATAAGAAATGATGAACAGGAGGATTTCAGGAAAACACATTTGCTGGAATGAACTGATGCTGAGTGAAGTGAGAACCAGGACAACATTGTACACAGTAATTGCAACATTGTGCAATGATCAGCTATGATATATATACTTAGCTCTTCTCAGCAATACAATGATCTAAGATGAATCCAAAAGACTTATGATGGAAAATGCTATCTACATCGAGAAAAAGAACTATGGATTATGAATGCTAATCAAAGTATACTATTTTTTCTCTCTTTTTTAATGCTTTTTCCCTTTTCTTAGGTTTCTTCACAACATGACTAATGTGAAAATATGTTTAAATGATTACACATGTGTAACCTATATAAGATTGCTTGCCATCTCAAGGGGGAAATTTGGAACTCTAAATCTTATATAAAATGAATATTTAAACTATTTTTACATGTAATTGGAAAAAATAAAATACTATTCACAAAAAAAAAATTTCCATTCAATAAAAGTGGCAGTCCCAAGGGGAGATGGGACTAGAAGACTTAATGTCAACAAATTAGACTGCTTATCTTAGTGTCAACAGTTCTTTGCTAATTAGAGGGAAAGCTGAGCCAACACACAGTTAGCAACAGTGGAGCAAAAAAGGAGTATACAGTTTTCACAGATTTGGTGTACAGCACCATATTTATTCATTTGGGTCAGAACATTCAAAACATCAAAACTGGTTTGATGCAAATGTTGGGGAAATTCAGAAGTTGTTAAAGGAAAACCCCACAGGGTTTTCCAGAAGGATAGTTCATCCATATCTAAGAAGATAGCATTTAACTCCATCAAAAATAAAGTACAAACGAAGGTTAGAGAGATGCAGGATTCTCAGCTCAGTAAGAAGGCAGATGAAATTCAGTTTTACACTGATAGGAGCAATCCAAAGCACTTTTATGATACCCTGAAAGGTATTTATGGGCCAAAGACATATGGTGCATCTCAACACAGTGCTGATGGAGCCACATTGATTAGTGATAAGAACATAGTCCTGAAAAGATGAGCTGAATACTTCCATAGGTATTTGCAACAGACTGTCATCAATTAATGCTGAACCCTTGACTATTTACCTCGGGTTGAAATCAATGCCTCTCTGGCCAAATTTCCAACTAAAGAAGAGGTTTTGAATACCATTAGGCTCCTCTCCTGTGGCAAAGCACCTGATGCTGATTCTGTTCCAGCAGAGATTTACAAGGTTGGGGGCAGGGGGAGGAGTGCCCATTGTTCACACAAAAGCTGACTGAAATTTTTCAGGTTACATGGCAAGAAGAGATTATCTCCCAGGAGTTCAAGGATGCCTCCATCTTTCATCTCTAAAAAAGTAAAGGAAATGGACTTTTTACTAAAATGGACTTTACATCTTTCATCTCTAAAAAAGTAAAGGAAATGGACTTTTTACTAAAATGGACTTTACTAAAATGGACTTTTTTTACTAAAAAAGTAAAGGAAATGGAAAAGGATGATGTGACAATCACAGGGTGATCTCCCAGTCATTGCTGGCAAGATTCTTGCTAGCGTCCTCCTTAATATGATGATCCTTCACCTGGAAAAAGTTATCTACCTGAGAGCCAGGGTAGCTTCAGATGGACCAAAGAACAGTCAATATGGTGTTTGCTGCCTGACAACTCTAGGCCAGATGCCAGGAGCAGAACAGATTGTCAGATGGTCATCAATCTGACCAAGGCTTTTGATATTGTCAGTTATGAGGGCTTATGGAAAACTATGACAAAATATGTTTACCTGGAGAGGTTCAGCAATATTATACTTCAATTTCATGACGGTATGCTTGTCTAGATTCTGGGTAATGGATGATGCTCTCGAGCTTTCCCAGTCACCATTGGAGTGAAGCAAGGCTGTGTGCTTGCTCCCATGCATTTTAGCATGATATTTTCAGCAATGTTGTCAAACACCTTTGGTGAAAACAAACAAAGCCTCAAGGTCCACTACTGCACTAATGGTAAATTCTTCAACCTGAAACGGCTACAAGCCAAAACTAAAGTAGAAGGAGAGTTGGTGCATGTTTTTTTTTGTTTGCGGATGATTGTACACTCAGTGCAACCTCTGAAATTGAGATGCAACAAAGTATAGTTCTCTGCTCCTTGTGCTAATTTGGGCCTAACAATTAACGCTAAGATAACATAGATGCTCCACCAGCCAGTACACACCATCCATTCATGGAACCACCTATTACAGCAAGTGGAGAAGTTTTGAATACTGTTGATAAGTTCACTTACATTGGCAGTATACTTTTCAGGGATATACATATTTATAATGAGGTTGACCTACTGGATCAAAGGATATGGATATTTTAGTTACTTTATTTGAATAATGCCAAATTCCTTTCCAAAATGAATTTACTGATTTATAGCTCCACCAACAATGTCTCTTTTACCACCACTCCTCCAAAACTGACCATTCCAGAGGTGTGCAAGAACCAGCTCAAATTGACTGGTAAGAGCCTATTGAAAGTTTCATTGTGAGCTCATACTCCTCAGAAATCTTGCTTTGTTGATTTCTAGACTTAGAAAAAGATGGAGAAAATGTTAATAATGCAAATTAAACCTAATAGTATGTCCTATGAACATTTTTTTCAGAGATCCAGTTGTTAAACATTTACTAGCACATCCTTAGCTCTTCCCCTCTTTTGTCATCTTTGCCAGTTTTCAAGGTATGAGGTAAAACCTCAGAGTTGTTTCAATTTGCGTTTCTCCTGTTGCTGGTTACTGGAACTTTATTCATATGGCTAGTTTGTAATTTTTCATTTGAAAAATGGGTATTCATAACCTTTGACCACTTATCTATTGTGGAATGGCTTTTTGCTTTATATAAACCAAATATATATGCACATATATACACATATATGTATATATACACATATCAGTACTAATAATACTTTTATGTATGTATGTATATATCTTTATATATACAGAAATATTTTTTATAGGCAGCTAGGCAGCACAGTGGACAGAGTCAGGAAGACCTGAGTTCAAATTTGACTTCAGAAACTCACTAGGTGCGTGACCCTGGGCAAGGGTTTCCTTCAGTTTCATCAACTGTTGAATGAGTTGGAGAAGGAAATGGCAAACCACTTCAGGATCTTTGCCAAGAAAATCACAAAAAGAGGTCACAAAGAGTCGAACACAACTGAAAGATGATAACAATAGTATATCTTTTGTAGATCTTGGATTCTAATTATCAGAGAAATTTGGTACAAATTTTTTTTCCATTAGACCACTTTCCTTCTTATCCTAAGTACATTAATTTTTACTTGTGCAAAAGTTTGTAAGTTTCATATAATCAAAGTTATCTATTTTGTCTTTTGTAATTATCTCTGTGCTTTGTTTGGTAAAGAATACAAGTCTTACCCAGAGCTTTGTGAGGTATATAATTTGATTTTCTTCTTTTTTTAATAGTATGATCTTTAATATTAAGGTCATATATTCAATTACAGTGTATTACAGAATATGGTTTGAAGTGTTAGTTTAAGCCTTATTCATGCCAGACTGCTTTCTAGTTTTCCTAGTTCTTTTTTTAAACCAAATATGGAGTTCTTTCATAAGTCATCTATGTTTTATTAAACACTTGGTCATAGGTTCCATCGTTTCTGATTTTCCCTTGTCTAATCTGTTCCATTGATGGTTTTTCTATTTTTTTTAACCGATACCAGATAGCTTTGTGTGGCTGCTGCTTTATAATACAGTTTGAGGACTGGGAGTGCTGTTCCTGATTGATCCCTACCTCTCTTTATTATGTCCCTTGATATTCTAAATCTTTTATTGTTTCAAATGAATTTTATTATTTTATCAGGTTCTGTAAATTATTCATAGAATAATTTGATTGGCATAGCATTAAAACTGAAAATTAATTTTGATAGTATTGTATTTTTTATTATACTGGTATGACCTAGTCATGAGCATTGAATATTTCTTAAACTATTTAAGTTTTTCTTTATTTCTTTAGGGAGAACTTTGTAATTGAATCTATACAAGTATTTGTGTGCTTTGGTCGATTGATCCCCAGAGATCTTATGTATTTGGTAGTTATTTGGAATGAAATTTTTCTATTTTTAAAATTTTGCTATTATTATATAAACATGCTGTTAATTTTTTAGGGTTTAATTTACAGCACACAACTTTGCAGAAGCTATTAGCTAACTGCCTCATTATCTCTACTGATGTCCTAGAATTTTCTAACTATACCATCATATCATCAGCAAATAGAAATAGTTTCACTTCCTCTTTAATTATCTTTATTCCTTTAATTTCTTTCTCTTACTGCTGTTGCTACCACTTATAGAACAATATTAAGTAATCATGGAAAGAGAAGTTTTCTTCGTTATGTGTTCCATTTATTGGAAAAGGTTGTGATGTATCCTTATTGCATGTGATGCTTGCTTTTGGTTTTAGATTTTTCGATTTAGATTTTAGATTTGGTTTTATGGTTTTTAAAGCTCCCTCTATTCCTATATTTTGTAGGGCTTTTTAGGATAAATGAGTGTTGTATTTTGTCAAAGGCTTTTTCGCCGTCTCTTGGGATAATTATGTAGTTTGAGATGCTTTTATTTTTACTATGATTGTATTATCTACCTAATGTATAATCTTTGCATCTCCGGTATTAATCCAACTTGGTTATGATGAATGATTTCTTGGATAAATCAGTCATCTGCTTGATGGGGTTTTTTTTAAAACTTTGAATCAATGTTTAATCTCCAATTTTATTTTATCCTTTCTTCATTTAGGTTTTAAGACTATGTTGTGGTTGTTCTGTTGTTTCAGTATCTGACTCTTCATGACCCTATTTGGGGTTTTCTTGGTAAGGGTACTGGAGTGGTTTGCCATTTCCTTCTCCAGCTCATTTTACAGATGAGGAGACTGAGACAAACAGGGTTAAGTGACTTGCCTAGGATCACACAGCTAGTAAATGTCTGAAGTCTGATTTGAACTCTGAAAGATAAATTTTCCTGATTCCAAGTCCAGAGCTCTATCCATTAGATTGGATTACCTAGCTTAATATAGTATTTTGTTTTTATTTCTATTTATTTTTAGTTTTCAACATTCACTTTTATAAGATTTTGAGTTCTAAATTTTCCCCCTCCATCCCTTCCCCATACCCCAAAATGACATGTAATCTGATATAGACTATACATGTTAAATAGTATTTTCTTTGGTAATTACAATGAGTTCTATTTCTTTTTCTGAGATTGGATTATTTAAAATCTCTATTTGATCTTCTGTTAGTTTGAGTGTGTTTTCTAACATATTCCTCTGTTTCTGTTATGTTCTCAATTTTATCATCCTATATCTGTGAATAGTCAGAAACTTTGAGCATCAGAATTTAGGAGAGATTTTCCATATTGATAAATTAGGGATGAGGGTAAAATAGGGATGAGGGTAAAATACAACAAATTATTTAATATAATATATAATAAAATATTTACTATTTTATATCCCCCCAATTATATGTAAAAACAATTTTTAACAATTGTTTCTTAAAACTTTGAGTTCTAAATTCTCTCCCTCCTTCCCTTCACCTCCCCTTCATAGAGAAGGCAAACAATTTGATATAGGTTTTTACATGTGCAGTCATGTAAAACTTTTATTTCTATATTAGTCACATTGTGAAAGAAAGCACATAAAAACAAGAAAAATAAAATAAGTTGTTTGTTTTTTTAAATTTTGTTTTGATCTGCATTCATACTCCATCAGTTCTTTCTTTGGAGATGGATAGAATTTTCATCATAAGTCCTTCAGAGCTGTCTTGGAATCATGCTGCTGAAAATAACCAAGTCATTTGCAATTGATCATAGTACAGTATCACTTTTACTAGGTACACTCTTCTCCTGGCTCTTCTCATTTCACTTTGCATAAGTTCATGTAAGTCCTTCCAGGTTTTTCTAAAAGCACCCTACTCATCATTTCTTATAGAAAAACAGTATTCTATCAAAATTTTCTGTCATGTTATCCAATCTGATAGGCATGGGATGGTACGTCAGAGCTGTTTTAATTTGTATTTCTCTAATCATTCATGATGTAGAGCATTTTTCATGACTATAGGTAACTTTGATTACTTTTTCTGAATACTGCCTGTTCATATCCTTTGATTATTTATTAGATAATGGCTTTAATTTTATAAATTTGTCTTAGTTCTTTATTGAGGTCATTATCAGAGATACTTTCTGTAATTTTTTTCATACTTATGATTACTCATTGTATTTCCCTCCATTCTATTTTCTCCATTTATCCTACATTTTGTCTCCTTTCACCATGTCCATCCTCAAAAGTATTTTGTTTCTGACTACCACCTCCTCCAATCTGCCCTCCCTTCTATCAGCCTCACCCCCTCTTCCCCCCCGGCCATCCCTTTCCTCTCCTACTTTCCTGTAAAGTAAGTGGATTTTTATACCTGAGTGTACATGTTATTCCCTCTTTTAGCCAGTTCCAGTGAGAGAAAAGTTCAAGTGCTCCTTTCTACCTCCTCCATTTTCCCCTTCACTGTAAAAGCTCTTTCATGTGAGATAATTTACCCCATTCTAGCTTTCCCTTCCCCCTTCTCCCAGTACATTCCTCAATCTCACTTACACTAAGAAAAAGTCACATGTAGACCCTTAAGTAGCCCTATTTTTTCTATCCTTTCCTCCTTCTCTCTCTCCCTTTAGGAGAAATATAGTTTTCTGTGTTTTGTCTCTTTATATTCGAATCTTCTACAGTTATGGATTTTAATACTTCCTCCTTGTGTGCCATTATGGCTAGACTTTTTAATTCCCCCAAACATTTCTTTCCTTAAGTATACCATCCTCCTACTGTTGAAGTCAGGGTAGTCTTTAGTAACTTAAAAATTCGAGGAGCTTGAATTCTTTAATCTAGAATCTTGAATACTAGTCTTAACACTGTCAAGTTCTTTCGATCAACTAATTATTTCCCCCCAAATAGAAAATCTGGTGAACTTAAATAAAGGAGTAGACCGAGTAACTGAGCATCTGGTGAGTTACAGTCCTCTCACAACAATGGAAGAGGGGAGAGATGAAAACCATTTATTCTGGGACCTCAGACAGCAAAATGGCTTGTATAGCTTTAAACAGTTGTAATATAGTTGAGGACAATGAATCCATCCTTCTGATTTGGTACTTAATAAATGCCTGTTGACTGACTGATTTATTTTCAAACTTCTTTCACATTCTCTGCTTTTCTATTTCTATTGGCTTACATATGAATTAACCTTTTCAGGTGTCTTCCTTAATATTTTTTTTATTGTAAACTTGATGAGATTTGTCTCTCTCCTCTCTTATAAGCTATATTACCAAAGACATAACTTATTTAAGTAATGGACGTGATTCTTTTCTAAAAGAGGTAACATAGGTACAGTGGAACATGCCTAGATTTGGAGTTAGAGAACTTGAGTTCAAATCCTAACTACTGCTTGCTAATTGAATTCTTCTGGTCTTCTGGTTTCCATTTATATGTGTGTGTGTGTGTGTGTGTGTGTGTGTGTGTGTGTGTGTGTGTGTGTGTACACTAAATGTGTGTGTGTGTGTATGTACACTAAATAGTAATTGTTTCTCTTTTACCCAGAAACCCTGAGGGTCTCCCCCTTCCACTTTGATTTTTTTAAATTATTATTAAAAAGGCCATTCCTTGAGTAACTTAAAGAAACCTATTCATTGAATGGGTATATCTCACCTAAAGTGAGAATGTGATAAGACCTTAGCCTGAAAGGGCCAAGATCTCCCATTACATCTTGGGCCATCTCCAGTTGTCCTGTTGAATATCTGGTCATTGGATCCAGATAGCTCAGGAGGGGAAAGTGAGGCTAGTGACCTTGCACAGCCCTCCCTCACTCAAAACAAAGTCAAGTGCAAGTCATGTCATCATTTCTCTGATGTCATGGTCCTCTTTGAAAACAAAGGACGAACACAGACAGACCTCGATCTTATCCCCTAATTTTATTTTTTAGATATCATCACATCATATTTGACTCACACCCATACCCTCTGCCTATGTATACTCCCTCTTACTGCCCTAATAATGAGAAAGTTCTTAGGAGTATCATCTTCCCATATAGGAATGTAAACAATTTCATTTTATTGAATTCCTTGTGTTTTGTCTTTCCTGTTTACATTTTTATATTTCTCTTGTATTGGAAAGTCAGATATTCTATTCAGCTCTGGTCATGTGCATTCCTGTCCCCTCACCCCTCAAAGAATTATATTCAATTTTGCTGGGCAGATGATTGTGGCTTTGCCCTCTGGAATAATGTATTCCCAGGCTTTTAATCCCTTAATGTAGAAAAAACTAAAAAAACCTAAGGCATGTGTTACCCAAACTGTGGTTTTCATGGTATTCGAATTGTTTCTTTCTGGAGGCTTGCAATATTTTTTCTTTGAGTTGAGTACTCTGGAATTTAGCTGTAATATTCCTGGGAATTTTCATTTTGAGATCTCTTTCAGGAAATGTTAGGTATATTCTTTGAATTTCTATTTTACCTTCTAGTTTGAGAATATCATGGCAGTTTTCTTTGATAATTTCTTGAGAGATGATCTCTAGGATATTTTTTTAATCACAGCTTTCAGGCAGTCCAATAATTCTTAAATTGTCTTTCCTGGATCTATTTTCTAGGTCAGTTGTTTTTCCAATTAGATATTCACATTTTCTTCTATTTTTTTATTCTTTTGATTTTATTTTATTACCTTTTGATGTCTCATGGAGTCGTTAACTTCCACTTGCTGAATTCTAATTTTTAAAGAATTATTTTCTTCATTGAGCTTTTGTACCTCCTTTTCCATTTGGTCAATTCTGCATTTTAAGGAGTTCTTTTTAAAAATTAATTCATGTACATCTTTTTGCATTTGTCCAGTTTTCCTTTTTAAGGCATTCTTCTCTTGGATTTTTGTGCCTCTTTCACCATTTGGTTTATTCTGATTTTTAAGGTGTTATTTTCTTCAATTTATTCTGCCTCCTTTCTCTTTTTTCATGTTTTTCTTGCATCAGTGTCATTTCTTTTTCCAATTTTCCTCTACCTCTCATTTGATTTTTAAGTATTTTTTGAGCTATTTCAGGAATTCTTTTGGGGCCTGAGACCAGTTCACATTTTTCTTCAAGGTTTTGGATGTAATAGTTTTGACTTTGTTGTCTTCTGAGTTTGTATTTTAACCTTCCCTGTCACCACAGTAATTTTCTGGGGTCATTTTGTTGCTGTTGTTTGCTCATTTTTCTAGCCTATTTGTTGACTTTTTACATTATATTAAACTTGGCCTTTGCTCATAGGATGGAAGGGCCACTATCCCAAGCTTCAGGTGGGAACCTGACCCATTGCAACCATTTTCAGAGCTAGTTCTGGGGGTCTCTAAGTTTTCAGTTCTTCAAGGGTGATATGATCTAAGGAGAGGTGTGTTTACTATACTCCTGGTCTGTGAACAACCAAAAGCACTCTTTTCTGCCTGAAACTGTAACCAGGATCTCCAATCCCCTGTGGCCACAAGCTCTGATTGACTGCTGGTAGGTGTTTTTCTTTGCCTTTGACTGCAACCAGGACCTGAGTATAGGTAATGCAACAGAGTCCTGTACCCTGGGTCCGGAAAGTGCCAATAAACTCCTTCTGACCAACTATCGGACCCTCTTCCTGTCTGTGGCCTGAGAGCTTGAGAAGCAGCCCCTGCTGTAGCTGATTCAGTCACCTCCACACCTGCTGCTGATTTCCTGTGGCATAAGCTGTACTGGCCTAGCCTGAATGGGACTGTGCTCCACTTTTACCCTGGTGCAATAGACCTTTCTTACCAATGTTCTAAATTGTCTTGGGCTGGAAAATTATTTCACCTTGTCATTCTTGTATGGATTCTGACCCTTCAGAATTTGTTTTAAGTTGTTTGGAGGAGGATTTAGGAGAACTCAGGAGAGTCCTTGCCTTTTCTTCACTCTCTTGGGTCTAATCCCCACCAGACTCTTAAGAGAGTAGTTTCAAGAGAGTGGTGAATGAAGGTTTAAGGAAGGGTTTTTTGGTTTGTTTGTTTAGCTTATCAGAAACCTCATTTACATGTTTCATCATGGAAGTGATCTTGAGTTATTGAAGACTAGGCCAACAGAACATAAACTCTGGCATATGGGAAAGATTCTGAGTAATGGTCCTGGCAACAGTCTGAGTCCACCTTCCAGAAGCCCAGTCTAACTAAATATAGATAGGCTCATTATGAGTAAACTGGCCACTAGATGACACATGCAAAAAACATAAAATCAAGAAAAATTCAAAGAGGTCCCATATTCTGTGGGACTTCCTTCTGTTTCTTCATTGATAATGGGAGAATGATATATAGAATAACAGTGCTAAGAATTATACAGTTTGAGATCATCCATAAACATTGACTTAAATGTTGGAAATACAAATTTTTGTCCAATATATCATTTTCCCATTGAGAAAAGAGAGTCTGAAAGATAACAAAGGCAGAAGCCTCACAGGAAAGGGGAGACAGGGAACTTTGGAGCTACATAGAGGGGCACTGGGATATGGATTCATTCTAGCTGTGGGAACCAATTAAAAGTGATGGGCATTGTTACCCAGAACCACTTATAATCATGAGCAGCTAGAGCCTCATTTTTCTTGCTCACCTGAGTAAGGAGTAAAATGCCTGGATAGAATTTGGTTTTAGGTCTGAATATGCTTACCTTGTGGTATTGTTGGGACTCTAGTGTCTTTATCCTTACCCCTAACCCCCACCACTGGTGCTTGGTAAACCAGAACCTCTTGGTACCAGAACTGCTTACCTTTTGGGAGTTTCCTGTTCCTTTAAAGTCTTGTTTGTTTACTATTTGTATCTTTGTAATTGATTTTGTCTCCAAATAAAGATAAGATGGCTTTTATCATAATTCCAAATGTGAGTTTGCAATAAGGTAAAGAGTTTCCAGCTATTCAGTCATTTTTCAGTCATATTTGACTCTCCATGGCCCCATTTGGGGTTTTCTTGGCAAAGATACTTTAGTGCTTTGTCATTTCCTTTTCCAGTTTATTTTACAGATGAGGAAACTGAGGCAAACAGGTTTAAATGACTTGTCCATGGTCATACTCCTAGTAAGTGACTAAGGATGGATTTGAACTCAGGAAGATGAGTCTTCCTGATTCCAGGCCCAGCACTCTATCTACTGTGCCACCTAGCTGCCCAAGATAAAGGATAAGAAGAGAAAATTCAGTTGCTGACTGAGTTTTGTTTTGTTTTTAACAGTATTCTATGGAACAGAGAGATCAGTCTCTGCTCAATGGTTAGGGAAAGGAGATTTCTTCCCTGTCTGGGGTCTTTGAACTTACTGATCTTCATAAATATTTGGCACTAACTAGTTCTCTAAAATGGAAGGGAGAAAGGAAAAAGTGAACTTGTGAGACCAATTGTCCTGGTTTATAAAGAGGAAAAACCCCCACATAAATTCAACTCTTTGGCAACTGAAGAAAGGACTTTACCAACAAACTGATCTACTGTGAAGGAAATGAGTCATATCAATTCCTGACACCTTTGCTATAACTGAAACTAGAAGACAAAAGAAGGTTGCAGCTAAATGGGAGGATCATAAATAGGTTTTCTTGTAGATGCAATAATGGAGCTGATACAGTTGATTTTGTCATGTATCCAAAGACACCAAGAAACATTGTTTTATGGGAAGCTCAGTCATTGCATTAATCATGGCAGACATCTATAAAATGACCACCCTGAAGATAATTAAACCTGATGTGCCAAAATCTGTCACAGAAGGTGAAGTCATAGAGAAATTCTGTTTTCCATCACTATATAATCTTTATGACAATGATTGACATGTATTAAGCACATCCTTAATGAAAACATGAAAAGGGAACAGTAGAATTTAGCAGGTGCAATTCTACAACAGACTACATCGTTATCGCTATGCAGTGGATTGAAAGGCACAGAAAACACAAAATCATCAATGTTTATTGTTTGAATTTCTGAAAGTGTTTGATTCAATACAGCAAAACCTTACCTTAAATCTTACCTGCAACAAGGTGTTTTCCATGCATATATAAAAATCACCCGAGAGACCTTAAAATATGTATCAACAGCTGGGCATAGCAGTACATGCCTATTGTCCCCGTTGCTGAGGAAGCTGGAGTTAGTGGATCATTTAAATTTCAATATTCTGACCTGTTGTAGGGTAAAAACCAATGTAATGGCCACAGCAAGGCTGGGACCAATATGGTGAGACCTTGGGAGGAGGGAGGAGGTAAGATGGGAAGGAAGACAAGACGAGGTAGGAGACCACTCTAAAAGAGGAGCAAATGAGCCTATCTCAGAAATGGAGCCAGCAAAAAATCTTGAGGTGATTAGTAGTGGGGCTGGGCCCATTAGGAGCAGAGACTCCTAAATGAGTCGGCCAATCAAGAAGCATTTATTTAGCACTTACTGAGGTCAATAATCCCAACAGAATTTGACCTAACTATCCCCATAGGAAAAATCAAAGTTACTATTGTCCAGACATGAAGAAAGATTATTATTTAGACTGTGATATCAATTTGACTGGAGAGTCCAGAGAGCTGACCCAACAGTACAAATGTTTTGAGCAAACAATGGGTGTAGACAGTGAGTTGAGCCCAGAATTGAGCACCAGGAGGACAGCAGGTTGAATTACCTTTAAGAAATCAATAAGCGCTTTCAATAACCCCACAATTCTCCTTCAAACAGAGACTCAGCTTGATTATTTTTTTTTGAATGACTCAATTTTATTTTCAGTTTGAAATTCTCTCCCTCCCCCAGCCATAGAGAAGGCAAGAAATGCACAACTCAATGCAAATATGAAGTCATGCAAAACAAATTTCCACATTACCCTTATTATAAGAAGAAGAATGCAAGAAAAAGAAAAATAAATAAGTAAGCTTCAATATGTACTTTTGACTATATCAGTTCGCTATCTCTATCCATTCCTTTGGAGTTGAGGTGGGTCATTGAATTGATCAAAATTACCAAGTCCATTGAAGTTAATTTTCTTTAAAGGCCCATCTTCTTAACACCAATATTCTTCTGATGATAATGTGTGGCTGCAGATTATAAAATAAAATGCCACAGATTCCAGAGAATTAAAATAGAGGGTCATTAGAAGAGCAATACAGTGGCACATTTTGGGTGTGAGTAGGCTGCAGCTGATAAACAATGAAGAACTGGATAGGAGAAGAAATATAAAAGATACCAATCATTCTCACCCATATATGTTCTGCCTTTATTATTCCCCCAAGCCAGAAATGCACATTCTCCTCATTTACCCCTCTTTAAATCCTGGGTTTCCTTTACAACTCGAGTCAGGCGCACTACCTCCTGTGGAATGTCTTTCCCAAATCCCTTGTTTAGTGTTCTCTTACTTATTAAATTATTGTACCTATGTATATTTTGTATGTCATATTATACATTTATGTGTTCACATATTGTATTCCTCAGTTACAATGCAAGCTTCTTAAAGAAGATAATTTTTCTTTGTCTTTTTATCCCCATGACCTAGCACAAGGACTTACACATAGTAAAGATATAAAAATTGCCTATTGGGCTGTAATAAGGGTATTTGGAAGCATTACCAGGAAGCAGCAAGTGTCCAACTGAGCTTGGGTTAAAAAAAAATGCAATGGGACATCACCATTTGTGAGTTCTCCATTGGTGTATATTCACCATGGGAACAGCAATAAAGAAACAAGAAGGTGAAAGTTACTGTGATGTTTGAAAAGTACAAGAGACATAATTTCTGGGTAATTTAACCATTTTTTTAAAAGATGCTAGCACGTTTATTAATAAAGTATGGTAATTTGACTATTAGACCAAAGACCATCTTAAGCCGACTAGAGACTTAGAAGAGGGGTGTTCTAGAGTATGGCAACAAACTCTTATTGATTAATAATGAAGAATGAATATTATAATGAGGGGCTGAACCTATTCAAATGAACTTGGATTATGACATTTACATTTACTTCCAAATTCCCCTCTCCCCCGTGGGAGAAATATTCAAAAAATTTATCCTCATCCAAACCTGAATAGAGTACAGTGGTTTTCCCACCTGAGTGGGTCTGAATAGGATTGCACCATCTCATTATGAATAATGTCCTTCGAAAGACTGACCTTTTGAGTCAGGACTTTAGAGGAAAGGGGTACTCTAGATCTCCCTGAAGTCATTGGTTATTATTGTTTCTCTTATTATCAAAGGATAATGTTCATTAACTGATAGGAGTGGACCAAGAGATTCTTGTTTAATCACTACTGAGACAGTGAATTGCCAGATGACATATATGTGCAAGCAAAGTCAAAATGAGATGGACTGAGAGATTACGAAGGTCAAGGAATAATTAAAGGTCACGGTAAACCCAAAGGGCAATTTTGGTATGAGTCAGAGAACTGATAAAATAATTTGGTAGAGGTTTTGTTGTTCCTTCATGTCTGACTCTAAATCAGAGCTTCTTAAACTTTCCACTCAAGAGGCCTTTTCACATTTCAGCCTGAGGGCATGCAAAGTGTGCTTGCTTTGTTTTCAGAATCAAGGCTGCAGTGAAGTTTCCCAATGCAACATGGCAAGTGCTGCCAGAAACACCTTGGATTCACTGCATGGTTGATTTTGAAATAATTTTTGGTTGTTGTGCATTCAAGAATCGTTTACAATTGCCAAATTTTTCACGACCCCCACACTGTAGTTTAAGATGCACTGCCCCATGGACAGAGTTCATGAGATTTTCTTGGAAAAGATGGCTGCAGTGGTTTGCCACTTCTCCACTGTGTCCCCATTTTACACATAAGGAACTAAAGCAAGTAGGGTTTAACTGACTTGCCCAGGGTCTCACAGTTAGTAAGTGTCAGGCTAGATTTGAACTCAGATCTTCCAGACTCTAGGTCCAGTATTCTATCCACTGCACCACCTAATTAGTAGAAGTAGGATGGGAGGTTTTGATCAGTGAGTGGACTTTCAAAGTTCTAGATATTGGAAATGATCAATTGCTAAGAGATTATGGAGTCTAGTGCTTATTACCTACAAAGCTTTGGGCTAATTACTTAATTATCCTGGATTTCAGTTTTCTCATCTATAAAATGAAGGTGTTGAACTAAGTGGTCTTTGAAATGAGATGAGATAATATTTGCAAAGTATTTAGGACAGTGCCTAGTCCATAGTAGGTACTTAATAAATGCTTATTTCTCCCTCCTCTCTTCCTTCTTCCTTTCCAACGCTGTCTCGGATTATTTGATCATTCCCGTGTATGAATGAAATAAAATAAGGGAGAGAACTTGGAGGCCTTCAGGAATTGACATGTCAACTAGTTAGAGGGATCATCACTATGAATACTGAAGATCCCTAAAGATAATGCCTGAGAGTAGTGGGAAGAGGAAGACTATTTGCTAGCTACTAAATTCATTGAGAAAGTTACAAGCATTACACATATTTCACCTTAATGAAATAATACTTTTTAACCCACAGAGTATCCCAAAGATAATTACAAGATAAAATAAAATAGGGTCTAATGACAAAATGTTCTAGGAAATTTGAACAGAGGGGAAAGACTTTCAGTTGAGTTCAGGCAAGGCTTCATAGAGAATGAGACAACTGAGTTGAGTCTTGAAGTTTTGAACAGACTGACAAGAGGAAGTGGATTGCAAGAGAGAGAGAGATGGTTTATGTAAATTCTGGGAGAAGACATTTTCAGGTTTGGCATAAAACCAAATTGCAATTTGCCTAGAACCAAAAGTACATGAAGAAGAGTAACGCGAAATACATCTAGGAAGTCAAGTGGGAGCCATGGCTGGTCAATAATATTTGATAAACATTTATTAAGTTCCTACTATGTGCTAAGCACTTGAGATACAAAGACAAAAGAGACAGCCTTCTACCCTCAAGGAGCTTACAGTGCAAGGGGTAAAAAAGAAAAGAAAAAGAAGATGAAAAGCCAGGAGGAGAGAGAGGTATTCAATGAAGGGGAATTGGAGTGGAGAAGTCAGTCACAGAAGCCTCAAAGTCGTGAGAAATAAAAAGATGTCTGAGCAGAACTCTCTCATTAAATGGAGTTTTGGAGTTCATGACTTCACCCTTTAATCAAGAAGTTTTGAATGGTGATGAGGTTGAAGACCAAAACTGATGAAATGTGACAGGCTGATGAGGTTATCCCACTAATGAATTTCCTGGGGCATGTTGGAGAAATCAGAGAAGTCCCAAAATAGTGCAACTTGGTGAGAAATGAGAGGATTCTTGTACTTCTAAAACCCCAATACTCTAGGATTCAATGACACTGGCCTCCTTGCTGTTCCGCACACAAGACACTCTATCTCCTGACTCTATTTTTATTGACTGTCCTCCATGCCTGGAATTCCTTATTGCCACATCCACCTCCTGGCTTCCCAGTTTTCCTTCAAGTCTCAGCCAAAATTTCATCTTTTGCAAGAAGCCTTTCCTGGTCCTTAATGTTAGTGAGATTATCTTCATTTTGTCCTGTATATAATTTGTTTGTATGTAGTTGTTTATATGTTACCTCTTCACTCCCTGCCTCCCTTTTATATTGGGTGTTCTTCGCAGGCAGGGACAGATTTTGCCTTTTCTTTATATCTCATTTTTCACACTTCCTATTACAATCCCTTCTCATACTTAAATCATATTTTTTATCATGATATCATTTACTTTATACCCGTTCCCCCTATGCATATCCCTTTTATATTTCTTAATAGACATACAATTCTCAAAATTAACAAGTATCATCTTCCCTTATAGGGAGGTAAACAATTTGCCCTAATTGAGTGGTAAGTTGTCCCCCCCCCCCACTGTTTACCTTTTTATGATTCTCTTGAGACCTGCATTTGAAGATCGAATTGTCTATTAAGTTCTGGCGTTTTGGTCAGGAAACTCTGGAAATCCCTTACTTCGTTGAATGACTTTCTCCTTGCCTGAAATGTTATGCTGAACTTTGCTGGGTAGTTGATCCTTGGTTGTAGTCCCAACTCCTTTGCCTTATGGAATATTGGGTTCCAATTCTTTTGATCTTTTACTGTAGAAGCTGCAAAGTCCTGTGTAATCCTGATTGTATCTCCTTGATATTTAAATTGTTTCTTTCTGGCTGCTTGTAATATTTTCTCCTTCACTTGATAGCTCTGGAATTTGGCAACTATATTTCTTGGGATTTTGAGTTTGGGATCCCTTTTAGAAGGGGAATGGTGGATTCTTTCGATGACATTTTGCCCTCTGAATCTAGTACTTCTGGGCAGTTTTCCTTGATGATTTCCTGGAAGATATTGTCCAGGCTCTTTTCTCCATCCTGGGTTTCTGGCAGGCCAATAATTCTTAAGTTTTCTCTTCTGGATCTATTTTCCAGGTCAGTTGTTTTTCCAATTAGATATTTTACATTTTCTTCTATCTTTTCATTCTTTAGATTTTGTTTGACAGATTCTTGCTGTCTCATTGAGTCATTAGTTTCTACTTGCCCAATTCTAATCTTCATCAAATTGTTTTCTTCCGTTAACTTTTGTATCTCCTTTTCCATCTGCTCAATTTTTCCTTTTAAGAAACTATTTTCTCCAGTTAATTTTTGTACTTCCTTTTCCATTTGTCCTTTTAGGAAGTTATTTTCTCCAGTTAATTTTTGAACTTCTTTTTCCATTTGTTCAATTTTCCTTTTCAAGGAGATGTTCTCATTAGTGAATTCTTTCTTAATAATTTTAAAATCATTGACCAGTTTATCTTCTATTTCCTTCTTCAGCTGTTCCAGGAGAGCTGCTTGTACTTGCGAGTAGTTCATAGTCCCTTCTGAAGTTTCAGATGGAAGTACAGTCTCAGCTGTGACCTCTTTGGGGTTTGTGTTTTGGTCCTTATCCCCATAGAAAGATTCTATGGTTCTTTCGACCCTCTGCTTTTTCCTGTTCATGATGTTGATTGAGTGTTGTGGCTTCTGGTTTTTTCAGTCAGAAGCTAGACAACTTTTTGCTGAGCTGATGTGTGAAAAAGCTAAAAGCAGGTTTTTGTTTGGTGATTCCCAGATCAGCCCTGGGTTTAGCTTGTTAAGTGTGGGGGAGGTGTGGTCTGGTCACAGGAGATCTTCTCAGCTGAACTGAGGCAAAGACAAGCTCAGGGGCTGGTAGTCCCAGCTGCCCTATTGTCTTTCTGACTCCCCTGGACAGCTGAGGCACGCCTAGATGCTAATGTGTGTTCCCATCCCTCCTGGGGCTCCTCTCCTGGCACTGAGGCTTGCCTGAGTCCTAGTGCAAGTTTTCTCTGCCCTGGGTCCTCTGCCCTTCCGGTTTGCCTCTGCCACCATAGGAGGAATCCCCCTTAGCTATTTTCCTCGTCTCAGGTGTTATGAGACTATTGGTCTCCTTCTTCTATTTCTACTGATCTGGGATTTTTCTGGGGAAATATTTTATGGTTCTTTCACTGTCATCAAGGGGGGAGGAGAGAGCATTAACTGATCACTCCACCATCCTGGCTCCTGGAAGTTCAAGTAGGTGACTTACCGAAGTTTGATCTTCGGGCTGAAGGTCTCAGGAGCTGCTGTGCTGGTGTCTGGCACTCCACGGCTCTAACTGACTCAGTGGGCTTGTCTCCCGCTCTGGGTGCCACTCCTCTGGTTCCGCCTGCTACTCAGGTTTCTTGGGTCTCTTCTGCTGCGCTGGCCATGCTGCGCTGTGTGCTGTGGGCTCACCCCCACAGAACAGATCCTAACCATGGACCTTCCAGTCCAACCTGAGCTCCGAATCCGTCACCGTCTGTCTCCCACTCGATTCCGCACCTCCAAAATTTGGTCAGATTTTCCTTTCAGAGGTACCTGGAGGTCTGAGAGCTTAGGTGAGTCGCTGCTCTCACTCCGCCATCTTGGCTCCACCCCCTTTTCTTTATATCTCAGCACTTACCTCACTATGTATGCCTGGTCCATGACAGGTACTTAATAAATGCTAATTTTTGACTTGACTTACTGACTTTGAAGATCTTAAATGCTAACTTTAGGAGCTTGCATTTTATCCTAGAGTCATTAGGGAACCACAGAAGGTTCTAAAGCAAGAAAGTCACTTGGATCAAACTACTCCATCTGAAGAAAAATTTGGCTGCTCTGTGAAGAATGAAAGGGAGGGGAGAGAGCCTAAAGGCAAAGAGACCAGTTAGGAAGCTAGCAGAACAGGCTGGCTATCTTACTTTGTGTCTGTGCTGTCTAGAACCAATTACCTTAAACTAATACAGAATAAAAGTAAACTTCTATACATAAGTACACAGAATCCCCTGCACCGCACCCCCCCACGTCCATTATGAGAAATATCCAGTGTAAAAATTACATTGGAGTTCTATTAGATGGTAAATTTACCATCTAATAGATGGGTCAATTTTGGAAGTCAAAAAAGATAATTTGCTCTTAGTTGCAGAAGTCCAGTTGTTACAAACAAGAGAAATCCTGTCCAGATATCAGTAATATCATATTTAGTTCTAGGTGCCACATTATATGAAGTATGTCAACTACCTGGAGCTTGTCCAAAGGAAACAGAATGACCGGAAGAGTAAGGGAACTTGAAACCTCACCATAAAAGGTTCATACAATAGAACTGTGGATATTTATCCCCCAGAAAAGGGACACAGTAGCTGTCTTCAACCATTTTAAATCTTGTCATGTTTTAAGAATGATTGGACTTGTTTTACTTGGACCCAGAGGGCAGAACCTAGGAGAAACTGATGAAAGTTAGACAGGAAAATTCTGGCTTAATATGAAGGGGAAAAAACCCTCCTGATAATTAGAGCTGTACAAAAATGGATTAATTAAGGCCATTCACTGAAGGTCTTTAATGAGAGAATGGATAACTTCTCTTGATAAGGTATTTGTCTATAAGCCCAGGTTGATCACTGAGAAGTTCTTTGATGTTTAGTAGGGGATGAGTAATTTCTGGTGGTTTTCTCACATTCATTACTCATACAAAGTTATACTCTAGTGAGGATTACTCTTTAGTAAAAAATAACTTTCAGCTGAAGGCTTTCCCACATTTATTATACTTATGGGGATGCTCTCCAGTGGGATGTCTTTGATGTTGAATAATGCATGTGCTTAGGCTGAAAGCTTTCCCATATTAATTATATTGATAGGATTTCTCTCCAGGGTGAATTCTCCAGTACCAAATAAATTGTGTGTCCCAGACAAAGATTCTTCCACATTTGTTACATATATGGAGTTTCCTCTCCAGTGTGAATTCTCTGGTGCCAAATAAGTGTTCTGTCTCAAAAATTCTTCCATATTCATTACATTTTTGGAATTCATCTCCAGTATGAATTCTCTGATATCAAGTAAGGAATGGCCTGTGTCTGACAGATTTTCCAACTGTATTATTTATAGTTATTCCCTAATGATTAATAAAGAGTAAGAATCTGAAAAATTTTCAACAGTCATTCATTACTTTTTTCTTTTCACTATGGATTCTCAGTTATTTTAGTAAAGCTGTGGTGACTAAAGGAAGACCTTGACAAGTTCATACCTTATGGAAATTGTCCAATAGAAATTCTCTAATAGTAAGAAAGTGAGGTATGGGAGTATTATCATACTCACTTCCATTATCTTGTTGGCATGATTTTCCCAATAATAAGGAACTTATGATACTGATTGAGATCTGAAGGCTTTTCTGGAGTCAATGTGCTTACAAGGCTCTAAGGAGATCCTACTACATTTCATAGGGATCAAATATGTTTCAGAGTTCTTTTTACATGTATCTGATTTTTGTATACTACTATCGAAATTCCTGCTTGAAAAACAAGAATTGCTTCTACAATTGCTGCTTCTATCAAATCTATTACATTAGTAGACCATCCATTTATTAGGAATTTTACTATCGATTATTGTTACTTGAATATAATGTTTTTCCGATATTACTGCTGCCTTTCAGATTGACATCATAGTCCCAGGCAAGGCAACCACTAGAGGGAAGAGCTCGGCTAACATTTTTAGTTCCCTACTTTCCTCAGCAACGATAGTGGAAATGCCACATTTGGACTTTGCTGCCTCAAAACTCAATGTTGGAGAAGTGGACAGCATTCTGAAAAAGAGTTTAGGAGAAGTGTCTGCACCTGACTTAGTATACCAAAAGGAATCTGCACTGGATTCCGTACTACTCTAAAACACTCACAGATCCATTGTAACTTATCTCAACTAGGAAAATATTGGAAAATAGGAATTTTTCTGGAAAAAAATTATTGATCAAGAAGACAATGGCAACACCTGATCCAGGTACCTGCTTTTTTATCTCTAGAAAATGAAGGATAATCACTGAGCACATCATCAACGAAAACAGGCAGAATGGCTCTTCACAGTTGATTTTTCAACAATGGATGGCATCTTTCAAATTGCAGGAGACTAAAACTTAGAGCAAAATTAAATCCTAAAGACTCTTCTCAAATAAAATGACTTAGGCATATGCCAAAATTCTAATGTAATTCTCCTTGATCACTTGAGAGATCATATACATCAAAAGTGTTCACTAGCACTTTCAAAGAGGTGTATTAGTCTTAACAAATAATTTCCTATTGACGATAAGGTTATTCAAATGCTCTTATACATAAATGTCATAATGTTAATGACATTTAGTCTAGGTACTTCAGAAAGCCTCCTCAGAAAAACTCTGAGTAATACAAAAGAAATAAATGGAGCACCTTATTAATGCTGGAAAAGCAAATTAATAGTGAAAAAATGCATAAGGCCCCAGTTATGAAATACAATCGATGGGCAGCCAATTAAATTAGTTCTTCAATGTGTGTATCTTAGTATGCTACAAATAGATAAAAAGCTTGATATAGAATTGAGAAGAAAAGGGAGATCAGATGGAGAGACTATCCAGGACCTTGAAAGATCCCAAGCTACAAGTGCACATTTCTTTGACACCAGTATCCTTTTGGTGACAAATTGAATTAGTTGAGACCTCTTTATAGCTACAAGTCAGAAAAGATCAGGAGATCATAATTAAAACAGCAAGCAACTCAAAGGGTAATGAAGAACATGGGATTTATATGATACAAGTAGAATGAAAGCAACCTTAATAATATATGTAACCAGAAAAGAAGATAGACTAATCATATACTAATAGATAATAGATTAAAAAATTAAATGGTAGACTGGAACATCTGAGACACAGAAAGAACAGTAGAATAAACTGATAAGGCATTAGCAGATCCAATATGGTGGTGTTGTTCAGTTGTGTCCAACTCTTCATGATCCCATTTGGAGTTTTCTTGACAAATGTACTGGAGTGGTTTGCCATTTCCTTGCCCTCTTTCAGTTATTCTCTTTCCCTAAGATGGGCACAAAAATAAAAATGCTTTCATGGTGCTGTAGATCTCTATGATCATAAAGAAAAATGTTCTTGTGTCTAAGACATCCTGTAGTATCAATGATTTAATGTGTTACTCATTCTAGTGTTATTTGCATAAACCTAGAAAGACTTGTATGAACTGATGCAAAGTGAAGGAAGCAGAACTAGAACAATTTATACAATAGCAACATTATAAAGATAACCACCTTTGAAAGACTTTGGAACTCTGATCGACATCATGACCAACCATAAAGCCAAAGGACTCCTGATGAAGTATGCTATCCACATTCAGATAGAAAGGGATAACCCAGAGTGTAGATTGAAGCCTCCTCTCTCCCTTTTTTTGTATGACTAATGGGGGAATTTGTTTTGTTTGACTTTGTTTTTGTAAGGGAAAAGAATTTTTTCCTTTCTCATTGAGTGGGTGAGACAAAGGTGGGAATGAGAGAATTAGGAAACTAAAAATAAAATTGAATTTTATAAAAGGGCATATTTAAAGAATTCAAACTAAAGGGATGATCTAATCCCAAGCTAAATAATAATAACATAATATAACCCAGCAGTTCCCAAAGTGTGTTCTGGGGGTGTCTGGAGATTCCCAAGACCTATGCAGGGGGCCAGGAGGTCAAAAGTATTCTCATAATAATACTAAGACTATTTTAATTTCTAATAAAGTAAATATAAATAGATATAACTCATAAACAAAAGATCTTTCAGGGGTTCTCAGTAATTTTTAAGGAAAAAAAGAAGGAAATAAGCCTTTTTTAAAGCATCCAATATTTGGCAGGCACTGTGCTAAGTCATTTGATTCTCACAACAATCTTGGGACATAAATGCTATTATTACAACCATTTTACTAATGAGGAAACTGAGGCAGACAGAAGTTAAGTACCTTTCCCAGGGTCATATAGCTAGTAAATATCTGAGGCCAAATTTGAACTCAGAAAGATGAGTGTATTCCTGCATTCGTATAGAGGTCCAGCACTCTGTCCAATGCTCAACCTAGCTCTTAGAAGGTGCTTAATCAGTGTTTGTTGATTTGATTGAGTGATTGATTGCTATAGCATTCCCCTGACTACCAGTCTAATAACAGTTTTAAAATAACGTATCATCTGGGATACCTCAAAACGTACAGTGGGTCCCCCAGACAAGACTAGGATCAAGGATCTCATTGCATTCAAATTCACTCAAAAATACCACCCAATGTGTTCACCTTTATGAGTGAACTAGAGGAGAGAATTAGTTCAAGGCATCTCATTAAATGGTGTAGCAGGAAAAGTATTAATAGGGCATTTTCTACATAAAATTGTAGTTGGTTGGTGGCTGGCTGTTGTCCTTTGTATTCGAAGAGAACCAAAATGATATCACCACGATAAAGTGAAATTTTAGTGTGTCCAACTGTGGCTGATCAGACCCAGTACAAGCTCGGAATGTTCTACCTCAGTTGGGCACAGATAGTCTGTGTGAATATTTGGGATGGTTACTCCAAATTTGCACATCCTACATTTCCTTTGGGATGAGTGGTCCTGTGTCAGTGTCTCCCATGTTGCACAGTCAAGTCCAAAGTTCTTGAGAGAGACCTTCAGAGTGTCCATGTATCGCTTCTTCTCACCACTGTGTGATCGCCTGCCCCCTGTGAATTCTCCATAAAAGTCTTTTTGACAAGCATGCATAAAATTGTAGTACCCTATTCCATAAAGACATGTACCATCAGTGCAAAGACTGGATATACATACAGAATGTATGTGGAGATGCACATGTATAGTAGTAAACATGTAGCTAGTACACACAGAAGGAGAATGCATAGGATGTAGGGAAAATATGAATGCATACAAAGTTCAGGGAAACACTTCTAATGCGATATGGTGGCTGAGGGTATGAATTGTTTCGTTCTTTTTACGTTTATTCGCAGCATCTAGCACAGTTGTTTTGTACATAATTCTTCATAAATACTTGATTGAATGATTGGTGTTACGATGTTGTTGGGGTAGACGGGCTTTCCACTGGTCTTCACCAGTCACAAAATCTCCATATACTATATAGTGAGACAGAGTTCTGTAGGACATGTAACTTTTCAAAACACTGATCTGTTAGACATGTAAACACTTGCCAGATGTTACCATTGCAGGCTGGGTGCAGGTATGGATCTGTGCACTATGGAGTCAAGATAAGTCTGTCTGCTGTAGTAAGCATATTTGCCTATAGTGATATCTCCTTTTGAAGAGTGGGCTGTGCTATGCTCATTTATATTTAAAGCTGAGGCTTTTTATAGCTCATTCAGAAAAAACAGCAGCCCTTAACACACAGCCATTGTACTTGCAAAAGTGCTTTCTAAGGAGAAAAATTTTCCTGGCTTTTTTTCCTCAAGAAGTGTGTTGTCTGTTCTTTCAGAGTCTTGGATAGATCAGGCTTTTCTTCTCCAACATGATTATATACGTGTGTGTATACATACATGTATGTGTGTATACATACATATGTATATACATATACACATACAAACATATAATATATATTTATATTGATTTATATTTATACATCATCCACAAGTACCATGCTCTTCAGAATACCAATCAAGGTGCTTCCCATCTAGCCTTTCCCGTGACTTTAGGCTTAATCTGTCAAACCAGACATCCTAGTCTCTGGGGCTTGGGTATCTCCATTCAGGTATCTTCCTCTGGATTGCGATAGGAATTCTTATTATTTTTTAATAATTATTTTATTTGTTTTCAGTGTTCTACAATCACTTCCATATATCTTAGATTTCCCCCCCTCTCTCTCCCTTCTTCCTCCCTGAGATCCTGGGTCATCTCCAGTCATCCTGATGAATATCTGATCACTGGATTCAGATGGCTCTGGAGGAGAGATGAGGCTGGTGACCTGCACAGCCCTCCCTCCCTCAAAACAATGTCAAGTGCATGTCATGTCATTATTGCTGTGATGGCATGGTCTTCTTTGGCAACAAAGGACAAACACAATCCTCCCCAAGGCAGCGTGCAATCTTATATAGGTTCTACATACACATTCCTATGAAATATACAGTTTCACCTTAGCCATGTTGAAGAAGGGACAGTAATTCTTTATGACATTTTATTTGTTTCTGATGGCTAGGCTATACCTAATCTACTTTTACTCTAAAGGCTGCACTCCTAGAAAACTGAGTCTCCCATTGATCAATTCCAATTCCTCACCTCCCACTTTCTCTCCCATGCATATAATTGGGCATAAAGAATATGGGAAAAGAAACAGAAAAAAAAAAGAAACAAGCAAACCTATCCACCAGAGAAAAGTTGTCTTACCCTCTCCTAACCACATGTCTGACTTCATTATGAATATGTGACCAGCAAAATTTAAAGTCTTTTCAGGCTTTGAGTTCCTTTATAAAAGGAAATGATATTAGATTGGAAGACCTATATTTGGTGAAAGAGGGAAGACTGCAGAGTCATCGTTACACCAACCATCCTTACAATAGTACTTTGGCCAGTTCTGGTCAGTTTAGACTGCTAAGGGACTTTGGAGAGCTGATCTTAACCCTTCCTCCTTATAGATGAGAAAACTAAGAGAAGTTAAGAGACTTGCCTTAGGTAATAAATAGAAGAGTCCCAACCTGAACCCTAGTGATCCTGAATAAGTCCTTTCTGCCAGTATCATTTGTTCCACATGGATTATTAATCCACATGGATTAGCAGGAGTGATGGTCTCCAAGTTTGAGAAGTCTTAGAAGACTCTCTATTATGTGCCTGAAACATGCTCAGGAAAGACAGCATTTCTTCTGATCGCTCATGTCAAGTCTATTTATTATATATATATATATATATATATATATATATATATATATATATATATATTTATATATTTATGGCCATTTTGGTACCTGTGACAAGCACTGGTCAAGCCTTACGCCAACCTCACTAAAATATGTACTCTGAGGTGGAGGGTATGGTAACAGTGTCACTAGGTGGAAAACAGGGGAGAATAAGGGAAAAAAAAGATTGCAAAAGGTAAAAGAGACATTCTTTAAATTGCATAGGCCCCTGGAAGATTCCCTTTACCCTGCATACTTGCTGAAAATAAAATCTTTTATTTAATTCTCTATAGATCTTCCTGTTAACTGTTGGACCAAACGACCTGCCTACTTTGCCTATTTACTGCACCAGGTGCTCTGTCAATTTATGCTCCTGAGAATATATATTATAATAGGAAGCATCCCCATTATCTGAGGCTACTTTCATGTGTATTTGTTCTGAAACTAGCATGTTTCTGTCAATGTTCTAGTGCAAACAGTAGCTGCCTCAGTTGTCAGGGGGTTGTCTACAGAAATTCATCTTATAGTTCCTTCCAGTTTCTTCTTTTCCCTTTTTATCTTTTCACTGTTGATCAGACATTAGATGCTTGTGTCCTTGCATATTGCCTCAGTTGTGCCTGACTCTTTGTGGTTTGTCATTTCCTTCTTCAGCTCATCTTACAGATGAGGAAACTGAGGCAAACTGGGTAAAGTGACTTAGCCAGGGTCACAGAGTTAGTAAATATCTGAGGCCAGATTTGTACTCAGGAAGATGAGTCTTCTTGACGCCAGAACTCTTTTACCTTATTGTGAGGTCATATTTCCTTCAACTATTAATATCATTGCTGTTGTTTTATATGCTTATGCTCAAAGTCTTTAACAGAATATTCTTCCTTTTAATTTCCTTGGCAATGTCAATCTTCTTCCCTTATTTTCCTCTATTGCTAACTTTCTGACTCCCTTCCCTTTGATGACAATTACCCTAGGGCAGGGGTGGGGAACCTAGGGCTAGAACTCTTTCTACTGCCTAGCAGCCCATAAAGAACTGTTAATGTGATTTTTATTATTTATCCAGGTGGGTTCATTTTCTCTCTTACTCAAATTCTGGTCGCTATAAATTCCTCTTACTGACATTGCTTTCATTAATCCATTATGATTTATGGGGTAGCAGACTTACTCTTTTCCATCCTGACCCGTGCCATTCTTGCTTTCAATAAACCTCCAAGGAGTTTATAGAGTCTGGCAGAGTCCCAGAGGAGTAAAGTGACTTGTTCAAAGTCACAAAGGTATAAAATCAGCAGATGTCCCCAAACTTGTCAAGCATATATAGAAACATAAATCCTACTAAGACAAAGAAAGGGAATTTCTAGGTCATGTTGGATGTGTCCATCCTTAGTTGCTGAAGAAGACCATGCCATCAGAGAAATGATGACATGACTTGCACTTGACTTTGTTTTGAATGAAGAAGGGCTGTGCAGGTCACCAGCCTCATTTTTCCTCCAGAGCCATCTGACCATCCAGTGACCAGATATTCATCAGGATGACTGGAGATAACCCAAGATGAGGCAATTGGGGTTAAGTGACTTGCCCAAGATCACACAGCTAGTGAATGTCAAGTGTCTGAGGTGAGATTTGAACTCTAGGTCATGTTATCAACAAGATGGAGAACTAAACATTCTCTCTGATGTTTAGTACCTCTCAAACCTCTGCAAAACAGGAATTATACATGAGAGATAAAGCAATTTCAACTGTCTCCATGGTCTGGGATACCAGGAACCCAAATGAGGTAAAAACATGGTTTAAAAAATGAACATGAGAAGAATCCTTAATCCCAAATGTTCTCACTTAGCACCCCTACCTCACAGCTCACCATACTGCCAGCAGCAGAACTCAATTCGACACCCTGACCATTCTCCCCAACTCCCACAGAGATCAAAACTCAAGAAAGTTGCTCAGAATGCCATAATAGCATGATAACACTCTGTGCTTTAAAAAAAAAAAATGTGAAGCCAGAGAATGAAGGAGAGCAGGGCATGGACACATGTGTGACTGTGTGACATCCCACTTAGCCTGAGGGAAAGAGCTCAGGATCCAGCTGAAAGAAGTTCTATCCACCCACTTGGAGCAAAGATAAAGAGTGTTGAACCATAAATTGTCCAGTGTGGAAAGAGACTGAGATACTTTAAGGTCTAACCCCTCGGGCAAGGGTGGGGGGAATCTATGGCATCAAGGCCACATGTGGCCTTCAAGCCCTAGGTTCCCCACCCCTGCCCTAGGGTAATTGTCATCAAAGGGAAGGGAGTCAGAAAGTTAGCAATAGAGAAAAATAAGGAAAGAAGATTGACATTGCCAAGGAAATTAGAAGGAAGAATATTCTGTTAAAGACCTTAGCATAAGCATATAAAACAAGAGCAATAATATTAATAGTTGAATGAAATATCGCCTCCCAATAAGGTAAAAGAGTTTAGGCACTTGTGAATATGTAGAAAAATAAAGGAAAACTAATTAACACCGAATGAGACAAAAGACCCTGTGAATTCCCAAGAGAGCATGGAACCACATCAATCTATTCCTGCATGGTTTAAAAGAGGATTAAAAATTGCAAAAGCAGAGTTTATGGCCCAAAGAGCAGAAATAACTATGAAAAAACTTGAATCCATAGTGGCATATCTCAAGAAACAAAGAGAAGATAACTGATTAGGAATACAAATACACAGAAGTGAAAGACAATCTGGAAGAAGAGAGCAAAAAATAATAACTTTTTAAAAAAGCATAGTCTCCATTTATAGAGACAATTTAAAAACCATAAAGCACCCAGAAGAATATGACAAGTCAAGAAACCTGAATGCAAGAAATAATGCAAAGAAATTTCTCCAAAATTCTGAACACTGGAAACAAAGTGACAATTGAAAGAATCCATAGATCTTGTCTAGGAAAAAAAAGGAGAACCTATGCTGCAAACTCTAAGAAACATAGTGGTTAAATTTAACAATCCCAATGATGACCAACAAATTTTGCAAGCAATCAGGAGAAAGAGTTACTAATGTAAAGAGAATGAAATTAAAACAACGTAAGAGGATTCTGCACCCAGCAGAAATCCCATGAGAGAATGGGATATATTCTTTTAAAACTAATAATTTTTATTTTTGGTTCCAAATTCTCTTTGTCCCTCCACCCCTCCCCTCCTCATTGATAAGGCAAGAAATACCATACCCATTATATACATGAAGTCATGCAAAGCATTTCCATATTAGTCATGTGGTGGGGTGGAAGGAGCAAGAAAAATATAGGAATAAAGTATTTCAGTCTACATTGAGAGTCTTATCAGTTCCTTTTCTGGAGGTAGATAGCAATTATTTTTTCACCCTGAGTTCTTCAGAATTATCATGAATCATTATATTGATCAAGAGTAGCTAAGTGTTTCATGGTTGAAGAAGGTTAAAATATTGTTACTGTATACAGTGTTCCCTAGTTGCACTTATTTCACTTTGTATCCATTCATATGTCTTCCTAGGGTTTTCTGAAACCATCTCCATTTCTTACAGTACAAAGTATTCCATCACAATCATAGTTATAATCAAGTTATACAGCAATTCCCCAAATGCTAGCCATCCCCTCAGTTTCTAATTCTTTGCCATCACAAAAAGAGTCGCTATAAATATTTTTGTACATATGTATTCTTTTCCTTTTTTCTCATATCTCTTTGGGATATAAACTTAGTGGTAGTATGTCTGAGTCAAAGCATATGCGCAGCTTTATAGCCCTTTGGGCACAGACTCAAATTGTTCTCCAGAACAGTCAGACCAGTTCACGTAGTTCTACCACCATCTGATCCAATGAATCAAAAAAATCCAAGGTTGCGATCATTCTATTAGACAAAACAAGAAAAAACATTCAAGATATAAACAGTTTTTTTTTTTATTAAAACTACATTCTGCAGAAAGGGACTGTGATCAACAAACCAAAATCAATATTAAACTTAAACACCCTAAACACCTTAGAATTTAAATTCATAAAGAAAATATGACCTGAAATACAAGAAGATATAGATAGTAACACAATAATGGCAGGAAATGTAAATGTCTCTGCCTCAGTTTGTTGCAAGTCTAACAGAAAGAGAAACAAAAGGGTAAATGTAGCATTGAACTAACTGATGGAGAAATTAGAACTTGAAAAAACTTATAATATCTTCTAAATGGGATTATTAAATTTCAAAGCTCATCATGCATTAGAGCATTAGAGTCATTGGAAAAAATATAAAAAAAGATAGATAAACATGTCCTTTCTAGATCATAACACAATAATAATAGTAATCTACTTGGGGAGCACAAGCAAAAGATAAAGATCCAAATGGAGACTTATTAATGAAGCCCTAAATAATGGATGGGGCAAAGAATAAATCACAGAAACAATAACTGTGTGAAAAAAATGATGTAACAACATATCACATTTCTGAGATGCAACTAAAGTAGTCATTAGGAGAAAAAATCATATCCCAACAAATGTACAGTAACAAAATAGAAAAAGAGAGGTTTAATGAACTGAGAATACTTTAAAAAAATTAGAAAGTAAACAAATTAACTTAAACATGAAGAAGGAGATATGAAAAATAAAGGTAATAATAGAAAAACTAGAAACCAAATAAACTATAGAATTGAAACATAAAACCAAAAGTGGGTTCTTTGAAATGACTAGTAAAATTTACAAAGCTAATTGACATGAAGGCAAAAATCAGATCAAAAAAGCAAGTGAGCTAGCTGAAATCACACACAAATAAAACCAGAAAGAATGAAATAACTAATCAGAACCTATTATACTCAATTATATATTAACAAAACTGGAAAATGAAATGCATTAGTAATAACCTTCAAAAATATAAAATGCCCAAACAGAAAGCCAAATAGAAATCTTAAATAACTCAGCCTCAGAAAAAGGAATAGTACTCACTGTAAAGGAGTCATGAGCAAAAATATCCTTGGTTTCTGATGAATTAGAAATATTCTATTAAACATTTAAAGGTGTATTAGTATCCAAACTACACAATTTATTTTCAAAAATTGAGTAAGATTCCTTTTTTGAGACAATATAGTCATATTACGTAAAAGAAGTAAGGACAAAGTACAGGAGAATAGATCATAAGATGAATGAATAAAAATTCAGAAACTTTAAATGAAATTCCATCAAACAGAGTACAGAGATTTATCTAGTAAATCATTCATTATGACCAAGTTGGATTTATACCGGGGATGCAGAGATGATACATTCATTAGGAAGCAATCAACATAATTAGTAATATTATGAACATCCCAAGCCACATGATTATCTCAATAGATGTGGGAAAACCTTTGATAAAATATAACATTAATGTATGCTTTTTAAAAAACTACAAAGTATAGATGGGATTTTTATATCAAAAAAATTATCTCCCTAAAACCAAGAACAAGCATAATACCCAATGGGGATACACTTGAACTTTTTTCAGTAAATGAAAGAGTAAAGCCAGGTCACTTTACCCATTTCTCTTTGATACAGTTCTGGAAATGTTAGCAGTAGCAATAAAACAAAAGAAAAAAGGACAAAGATAGGAAAAACAGAGATTAAAAACCACCCCTATTTGTTGATGATAGGAAAATCCTGAGGAATCAGCAAAGGCTAATTGAACTAATTGATAGCTTCAAAGTTGGAGGCTACAAAATAAACTTTAAAAAAATCAACTATTTATATATAATTATATCAAAAGGCAATAATAAGAGGAAGGGAAATCCTATTCCAAATAATTATAAAATGCACAAAGTAACTTGGGATCAATCTGCCAAAGAACACAAAAATTTGTATAGATTCAATTACAAAATGCTCCTCAAAGAGACATAGAACAGCTTATCTAGCTGGAGCACTATTCAGTGATGTGTTCATGGCTTGTCTGAAACAATGTGATAAAAGTGACATTACCAAAGTTAACCTACGTTTTTAATGCATTCACACTATTGGAAGATACTTAATAGAGCTTGATAAAATAATAAGGTAATTAATTTGGAAAATAAAATATTTAGAATAGCAAGAGAAATTATGAAAAGAGGTAGGGATGAAGGGGAAATAGCACTTCCCATCCTTAAATTCTATGATAAAGTAGCAGTCATCAAAGCCATCTGGTATTAGTTTAAAAAATAGAGGCAGATTAATGGAACAGACTAGACAAGGGAAAAGCAGAGACAATAGGTTCAATAATATAGTGTTCTTTAAACCAAAAAACCTAAATTACTTCCAGAAGAACTCCTTATTTGATAAAGACTGCTAGAAAAAATTAAAAGCAATCTAGAAGAAATCAGGTTTAGTCCAGCACTTTATACCATGTTCGTCAATATATTCCAAATGGATATGAGATCTTAATTTTAAAGATCCTATTATTTTTTAAAATCAGAAGGGAAGCAAATCATACAATCCTCACAGCTGTGGGCAGGAGATGCATACTTAACCAAATGAGGCAATTACAGATAATATAATGGTAATGGAGCTTAAATGAAACTTTTCTGTACAAATAAAATTAATATACTTAGGATAGGAAGAGAAGTGGTCGAACAGGAAAAAAAAATCTTTGTGTCAGATAAAACAAGGTAAGGGACATTTAGGAAGAAAAGCGTTATTAACTAAAATCTTTTTGTATCTACTGTCTGATCTACTTTTAGTAATAGTAAAATATTAACAACAATATCACCTTACTATTGCATGACACGTTTTCCATTTCAAAGTATTTCTCACACACATTAATCTAATATGTGAGAAAAAATCCGAATGATCATCAACAGAAGAGCTAGATTTTATATAGTGTTTTAAGGTTTGAAAATCAGTATCTCATTTAATCCTTACAACAACCTTGTGAGATAGGTGTTATTAAGATAGGTTAATGACTTACCTAAGATAACATAGCTAATGTCTGAATCAGGATTTGAATTCAAGGCTTCCCAACTCCTAGGCCATCTGGCAGTCTTGCCACAGTACCACCTAGCTTCCTCTCATGTGCTTTGGGGGTTACAGTTTCTCTCACTTCAAGCTCCTAGACACAAACATATCCAAACACTGAAGACCACAGTTCAGATGAACAATTAAGCTACAAGCTTTTATCAGTTCCCTACTATCTTTCAGTCTTTGTGATAAACACTAGGAATGAGAAAAAAGTAAAGCAGTCTCTGCTCTCAGGTAGCTTATATTCTAACAGGAGAGAAAACGTGCATAGATAGATGATAGATGGAGAGATATAAAGATATATAAATTTATTACAGAATATATATAAAATGAAAACAAAATTAATCTTGAGAGAGGGGATCACAGAATTAGATATTGAGCTGGAAGGACTTTTAAAGATCATTTAATCCATCAGATGATGAAAGTGAAGCACATATCATAGGATAATAGATCTGTTGCTAGAGGGGAGCTCAGAGATCATCTTATCCAATACAGTCATTTTACAAATGAGGAATCTGAGGCCTTAGAAGGTTGCAATTTCTCCAGGCACTATCAGAGGCAAGATTTGAACCTGACCCCCTCACTACAAACTCAGTGCTCTAGGAATCTTTATTCAATGGTAATCAGAGTCAATCCTCTAGAAACATGAGGATTAGTATATTTGTTAACAAATGAGAATGGAAAGTAAAATTAGAGAGTCTCTGTTATATGCAGAGATGTACGCCTTCTTTCTCCTCTATGCTGCTCACTTGCCACCTCTGAAAGAATGAATGAAAGAACAATTCTGAAGAGTCATCCAGTCCAAACTTCTCATTTTACGAATAAGAAAACAGGGTCCAAGAGAAAAGAAACTTGCCCCAAATTGCAGAGCAAAAAGCAGAACCGGAATCCATTCTTTCTACTGTTTTAAAATTATCCGGAGGATTGAGCGATAGATGGTTAGGATCAACAAAACGTAAGACAAAATAATCTTTTTGAAAGTCTTGATTGTTTTCATGAGCATTAGTGAATAAACTGATTACAAAAATATTTCTGAGCCTTCCTGTTCCGTTCTTAAATTTTTGTCAAGAATATCTTTCATACATGTACAGATCATTTTCACAAAGTACTGATAAAGATAGGGGAAAGAGGCATTCATTCATAGATTTAATTATACATCTTGGTTAATGAAGCAGCACTCCCATAGTACTTAGGGACTGATTATGGAAGGTTTTTAAACCATTAATCATGCATTACATAATATTTGTAAGGCAGTGTGGTGCCTGGCACATAGTAGGTACTTAATAAATGCTTATTCCCCCCATGCAAAAAAAAAATTTATAACTAAGTCCCAATGATCTTGACTCTATATCTCTATGTTATTAAAAGCCGGGTCTGTAGGAGGGAGGAATCCTTCTTCTGGAATGAATTACTTCCCTTTTCCTATTCTGTTTGGTAATTAATTGTACAAAAGTCAGATGTGTGTGATGGAAATGAAGGTTAATTTCAGTAGCTTTGCACAGTATAGGCCCTTGATTGAATAGACAGAGTGGCCACAGACATTTTCAATTTCTCAGGAAATCTGTGGGAAATTAATACACAGAAAGCAATTTATTTTCTAAAATTTCACCTTTACAAGAAGAAATTCTGAATCTAAACAAGCCAGACATCGTCACCTCTACCACTACTGCCACACCACGAGGCTTATGACTGATGCTCTTCGGCCATAAAATGTCTACCCAGATGCATGTATTTGTTTATTATGGATCATCATTCATAGGAAGCTTATTCTTCTTATACTAGAGTAATGATCCAGGAATTCATCAGGGCTGGATTTAGCACTCAGCCCCAGTCCCGATCCAGAGACAGGGTCAAAGTTAACCACTTCTCTACATCTTTTTTTTGCAAGCCCCTTGGCTTGCAAATAAGGATTTGTACTATGTCACAGGGTTGAGCCTGGGTGTAGGACAGTAAGAAAAGGTATTTGCTCAGGCAAAATAGGAGTATTCCTAGAGTAAAAAATCCAGGATAAGAATAAGGCACTTGAAAAAGAAAGAACCACAAGTCCTCTTTATGTGACCAGTTCCCAAAGCATCCTTCCCAAACGCTGCTTCCTGGCCAGAGCTTAGCACAGTGTAGGTTCTGACTGGCTCTAGCCACAGCTGAAAGGGTTTAAGGTCTGAAAGACTATATATTTTGTTTGTGCTAAAGCCTTTAAATTTTATCCAATCAAATTTAAGTGGCTACACATTTTCTTCAGAAATGGACGACTACAAGTTACAGGAACCATGGGGTCATCAAGTCATTCTGCCTCTCTGTCATTCTCCTAAGAAAGTGAGGGTTGGAAAAATTCGTCTCTAAAGACTTTGAAAGCTGGAAATTCTGTGATCATAAGAGAAGCAGCATGTTCTAGTTTCTAAAGAGCCAGCCTTAGAATCTGGAAGATGGGATCAAGACGGATACATTTGGCCTCTCAGTGCCCCCAGGCAACTCTGTAAGACCATAAGCTAGATCCAGCCTGCCTTGGTAGAGGAAATTTCCTTACTGGGAGTTCCTTACACCAGTGAAATCACAGGAATGGCTTTTTTAAACTATGAAAAGGGTCAGGGAGATAGTGAGAATTTTTTGTTATTTCTACACTTCCTTGATCCTCCATTTAATATACACCTGATACTTTTCTTTCTACACCTTCAAACAGTGCACTTCATGCATTTATTGTTTAAAAAATTACCCTTTTAGCTATAGCATGAACTTAATTAACTAACTCACTGAAGTGGCACATCAGTTACACATAATGTAATTAACATTTTCAATATAAATGTTACAATTTGTTCTATAGCATTTATTCTGTTATTGATGTGAATTAACCATATCCGGTACATGCAGAACAAAGAAAAGAAAACCTCCTTTTTTCCTCATCATTAGAATTTCCCTGTGGACCCAAAAAGGCAAGGATAGATGACAGCCTTGAAAAAATGAAAATGTTAAAATGCTAGAGTTGATCCTACCCTTAGGGCAAGTGAGAAAAATTGTGAATAAATCAAAGGACTATAGATTGAGAGCTGAAAGGTCCTCTCGAGCATCCTGTGCAATGCCATCATTTTAGAGATGAAGGAACTGAGTTCACAAAAGTTGAGTGACTTGTGCCCAACGTTGTGCAAACAATATGTACTAGAGACAGGGTTTGAACCTGAACTCAGGTCCTCTGACTCTGGAGCCAGAGGCAGAAAGAATGCTGGCCTTTGATTCGGGGAATTCTGAATTCCAGTCCAGCCTCAAATACTTTACTAGCTGTGTGACCCAGGAAAAGTCACTTAACCTCTGTCATACTTAGTTTCCTTACTTACAAAATAGGGATAAAAACAGCACATACTTTCCAGGGTTATTGTGGGCATAAAATAAAATAATGTTTGTAACAATATTAATGCTAAATACTAGCTTTCTTCTGTACTACAGTATTTCACAAGGCAGCGCAGAGAATCAGTGAGTTTCTGAGAAATTCCAGCCCCGTCATACTACTCTGCTTTCTCATCAACATCTTTGGGAATCAGGGTTTCCTCTTCCTGTCTGCTCCATGCATTGACAGCTGGAGGCTGGAGGAGACTGTTAGTACCAAGTGAGGTTGTGGTGAATGAGTAATGACTGTAGTGTACGGAGGAATGTTCAGAAGAGGACAGAATGTTCCCTTATCCATACTGCCTAATGTAAAAGCACATCTAATGAAGTGTCACTGAGAGGCTTCTGGAAGCCACCCTTCACACTTCCCAGCTATGTCACCAAACCTAGTCTGGAGAAAGCACTGAAAGAACCAATATTATAATCTGCCTTTCACATTCGCTTTGATTTCATTATAATATTCCAAAGATTTCATTTCCTTTTATTATTGAGTTTGGGATGCCCCTTCCTTCACAGCTTGTTTTAATCTTTAGCTTGCTATTAATAGTTGAGAAGCACCACAACTCCTTTCACAGTGGGACAAAAGTTACCCTCTAACGAAACCCTAACGAGATATTAAGTTGTGTGAATGTGGAGATTAAAATCCACTAAGGAGTCCTACTGTGGGTCAGCTTCCAATCTTGCTGACAAAGAAATCAAAAGGTCAGTGAATAAAGAGATGGGAATCATGAAGACCTGGGTTTGAGTTCTGCCTCAGATACTCATTTTCTGATTCAGCTTCCTCATCTGTAAAATAGGGGTGATATAATAGCGCCTACCTCATAGAGGCGCTAAAAGTTATGAAATGAGACAACTGTATAAAGTGCTTTGCAAACCTCAGTAATTTATAAATATCAACTGATGATGATGATGGTGATCTGGGGGGAGAGAACATGGAGAAATATAACGAGTTAAGTATAAGAACAATACCATCCAGTAAGGAAACGAAAAGAAAGGATCCAGATTATCCAAGACTTGAGATGATATAGTTGATAATCTATTACTGGGTATCACCTTGATACCCAGGACAAAAATAATCTGAGGATTTCCTGGAGGGCCTAATATAGAATTGTGCACATAGTAGGTACATAATAAGAGTTTTAGTTGGATTCGGTCAAATTTCTAGACTCGTGATATTCAGCACTGGGATGTTGTCATCTACAGACACGCTATCAATTTAGAGAAATGGTTTAAAGGAGATGTGGGGGATGGAATCCCAAAAGAAAAACTAAACTTACAATTCTTATCTGCCTCTTCATCCAAGCAAAAATACTATTAAAAGGAATGCCAAGATTTTTAAAATCAAGAAATAGAGGAAGTAGAAATTAGCTAATAGGTAAGAACCTCTAAGGTTGAATCTCCTTGTGATTCTTTTGTCATAATATCCTTTTTTTCCTCTTTGTGACATTTGTTTAGTGTATGAGATATGTAATAAATGGCAGGAAAAGTTAACATTCCTTCAATATGTTTTCTGTGTATGTGTATAAATATGGAAATATGTATGTGTGTATAGATATGTGTAAATATGCATGTAGGTAATTCTGATTTTGATTAGGTAGAGTCCTATTAAGGCAATGGAAGCTTAGGGTGGACATATGTAACAGAGGGACCCTTCTTAGCCTCGCACTTCTGAGCATGTTAGCCATGACAGCTCCAAGGTTCATACCTACTGGTGATGAAACAACCTTAAATTGACAACCAAGGAAGAAGTCCATGGATATACTAGAGCTACAGTTCCTTCCCTTTAGCTCTGTTCTTACCGATGGTTTCAAAGTGTAACAGTGCCTCTCTGAGCTGCCTACAGAGTTATGTGAGGGGACGGGGGTATCTATAGTCCCTCTCTGTCACTGCAAACATGTTCCTATTTGTGTCATCTTTCCTGTGGTACAAATTTCCTCATGAGAGCTCAAACAACAACTGGCACCTTCTTTTTCCTGGGCATCCAAAGCATCAAGGTAACATCAGGCAGACCAATTGTAGCCACAGCAGCTGAAATAGACTGATGGAGAAAGAATTGTCCACAGAGAGAAAGGCCACTGAAAGGAAAGAGCCCATGTGGACATTGTATACATTGTATAATAGAGATGAACATATAAAATGGATAATCAGTAATCCTTGTAAAGAAACTATTTGCAAATATCTCAAATGAAGTGTGCATATTAGCCTCTCATTGACTATATGAATAGTAGTAAGTTATTAGATACTGTTATAATAACTGTATGAGTATTTATTGCTTAGCATGCCTTTTTCTATGTGGGAATAAAACAGTCTTGATTCTATACATGAATATACAAATCTATATATGATTCATATTTGTACTCTGGGTGCCTTTTTTACTTTTAACTTTTTACTATTTTCCCTTTCTGGAAGGGACTTTTACACCAGAGCCAAAAAAATGGAGCACCATTTTTTGGGAACTGAATCTAGGCAAATCATAAGGGTAGGTAAAAAACAGGGATGGGTACAGATTCGCAACCCCTATGGACTAACTTTGCCATTGTGATAGAATTAGACAAAATGTAAAAGATTTTTGTATAAACAAAAACAATGCAGAAGAGAAACTTTCTTTGCATCAAATCACTCTGATAAATTTTAATATTAAAATATATAGGTCCTGACATAAATATATAAGACCTAGATGTAGTTGCAATTATTAAAAGGTCAAAACTGATGAACAGTTATCGAAAGAATAAATACAAACTATCAAAAACCATGTAAAGCAATACTATTAATAAGAGACACAAGAGGTAGTATTGTGTGGTAGAGGGGGGTCAACCTGGGAGTCAGGTAGGCCTTCTTTCAAGTTTGCACATCAGCTCTGTAATCAAGTCACTAAATCTTCAATAAATTCTCAGTATCTCAGACAAATTCCTATGATTTAAGATTATATACAAGTTGTCAATCTATATCAAAGAGAAAAAAAGAAATGCAAATTAAAACAACTTCAGAGTTTCACTTTAAATACACCAAATTGGCAAGAATGATGGAAGATGGACATAGTCAATATTGCTAGTTTTGTAGGAAGACAAGCATACAAACACCTATTATTGGTCCAAAAAAGGTATCACAAACCATCAATTCCATAAATATCCTGGAGCATGACCTATAATTTAGCCTTGATGCTTAGCACAGTAATGTTGTGTTTTTATGTCAAGCACGTCTTGATCTGTCTCTTTTGCCCCTGTTTTAATTCTTTCTCCCCTCTCCCCACCTGCCAGTGCTTAGGTATGCATCATAACATGCATCTATCTGGGAGGTTTTACAAAATACAGATTGTGTGTGGGGGGGTTGAATTCATAGTGCTAAATCTATTGAAAAACAGTCTACGTATTAGTGTTAGGTGATAGAGGAAACATTGAAAATGGGTTCCTGCAAGATATCTGAATGTGTCCAAGGCCAGTTCCCCTTTATCACTTCAAAACATCAAGAAATAAATGAAACAAAGCAAAATAATAACATAAAAATATAGTAATTAGAAAGGAAAAAAAATGTTCACAAGGAATACCCCAGAGGGAAAAAAACAACAAAGGGATCAAAGAAATGAATAAACCAAAAAAGAGTTCTTAATACAATGAAGAAATTTGGTGGGGTAAAGGAATGAAAGGAGAAAAAAACTCAAGAAAAAGAAGGAAATAACATTGTAAAAACTATAAACAGACCATCATAAATTAGAAGGAAACCATCACAAAGCTCTCACAATTTTTGAAAAAAATGGGAAAAAGAAAAAGAAGGGAAAGTAAAGAAGATTAAGCCTGACCCATGTGGAGAATGTTTTGCTATGCTTTAACCATGCTTATGTAACATAATACTTCCTTCCTTCCCTTTTTTCCTCTTCCTTTTAACAGATGAAGGGATGTGAGATGAAAAGAAAGGAAGAATTTGTTCATTTAAAAAATTATAAAACAGGAATTTGATAATTAAAAAATAAAATAATTTTTAAAAAAGACAATAAAGTTGATGTTTTATAACAGGTTTACAAATTTTAACAAAGAAATGGAAGACACAAAACTCAAAACGGCATAAATGTGTTGAGATATTAAAGCAAAATTCTGAGTTGGTAGAATTGTGAGATGTAAAGTTTCTACGAAATAAAGACCTTTAAGATGGAGCACAGGAAAGCAACTGTAGGAATTATTGGCCTAACAGATAAACATGATCAAACAAAATCCCTGATTGTTATTTTTCAGGAAATCGTATGAGAAAATTACCTGGAAACATAAGCCTCACAGGGTAGCTTGATATATCACGAAATGCTAGCAGAAAGAAACTCTTGGTTTAACTCATCCAGAAATATAATTCCTAAAAATATAGAAATTCAGGTCTGACCACATCACCTATCTCCATTCATTCAGCTCCAATGATTCTCTATTGCCTCAAGATCAAATTGAAAATCTTCTATTTGGCTTCTAAAGTCATTCATTCATAACCTCTCCCTCTTCTACCTTTCTAGACTTTTTGCAGATACTCCTATACATTCCCTTCCACATACTCTGTGATATAGTGACAGTGACCTCTGCTTCTCCCTGTTCCTTTCATTTTCATTGGCTATCCTCAACTCCTGGAAGTTCTGGAGCTTAATGTTCAAAGGAAAAGTCTTTCAAGTAACCAAGAGACAGCTCATTTACCAAAAGATGCTAGTTTTATCATGAGATTAATCATTGATAAGGAGATATGAAAAGAGGCTACAATACCATATACTTTTAAAAGAAAAGAAAATCAGTTTGCGCTAATCTTACAAAGTTGAGCACATTTGTACAAAAAAAAGCACTGATGTTTAACAGATCAAGTAACTTCCAAGAATTCCTTTTGAGAAAATCAGAGTTGAGAAGGGTTTTCAAAATTGAATTATGCTTTGTGGTTAAAGGAATGATAGGTATTAAAACTGGCAACATTATGCATGTGTGTGTGCATAGAATGGCATACCTAATACTAAAAAGAAAAGCTAAGTGAGTTGCAAAAAGATATAGATCACAAGACAATAATTGTAGGATGCTTTCATTTACTTCTTTCAGGTTTAAATAGTTCTAACAGATTAAAAAAAGAAGTTGTAGATCTAAACACAATTTTGGGAAAATTAGATAAAATGGTTTATAGTGATTATTAAATGGGAATCTCAAAGTATATCCTTACATTTTAGCATCAATGGAAGCTTTATAAAACATAACATGCCAGGCTATAAAGAACTTGTAAATAAATGCCCCAAAATTTAATGAATCCTTTGCATGCCACACACAAACATTCATGATATCTTTGTTTCATTAGCATAGGAAACTCCCAGTAAACTTCCTCTATCACTACACATTATATTTTATAAATGACTAATTTTAAGGAAATGCCTAAGGAAGGTAGCGATTATGTCAATTGACCAGGGACACACGGTTAATGTTAGAGACAGGATTTTAACTTGAGTTTTCCTAACTACAAGACCAGCACCCTAACTTCTATGAAATGCTATCTCTATTTATAGACCATGGCTCAGTAAAAAAAATAAAATAAATAATGAAAATATGAATCAAAGAGATAGATTAAAGGGGAGTCTAAAATATACTGGTCAAAGTTAAAATTATAGAAGCCATAATAATAATTATATGAAAACAACAATGAGAAAAAAAGTAGAATTTCTGGGATGCAGAGCAAAATTTCAATATCCTAACACATAGAAGTAAAAGAAAGAAAAAACTAAGAAATATAGCATGAAATAAAATATAAACTATAAAATCAGCATAAAAGAATCACAAAAGCTGAAATTAAATCCTAAATAACTAGCAAAAAGAACATTTTTGGGAAGACCAACAAAACTGATAAGCCATTAGCTATTTTGATTTTTTAAAAACCAGGGTAAAAATTAAAATGTCTATATAAAAAAATAAAAAGGAGAATTAATTACAAATAGACTTCTTAAAAAATCATCCCAAAATAATATACTTATTCATCTACCAAGAAAATTGATAATTTAAGTGGTCAATATATATTTATCAAAATGTAAACTACACAAACTGTCAGTAAACAAACACTTAAGAAGTGTTTACTATGTGTCAGGAACAACAGGAAAGAGAATCTAAACAATGATCTCAAGGAGCAAAACAGAGTAAGCCATAAATGAACTTTTGGAGAAAAAGGAAATAAAGCAAACCTCATTAGACCCAGGTAGATTCACAAGTAAATTCTGTCATTTAAAGAAAAAATATCCCTATGCTACATAAATTGGCTTTTAAAAGAACAACAAAAGGAAGTACCTTCCTTACCAAACTTTTATGAGACATACATGGTCCTGATACCAAAACCAGGGAGAGAGAAGACAAAGAAAGAAATCTATAGATCAACATCACTAATTAGTATTGATGCTCAAATTTTGGGAAAAAAATACAATCAAATGGAATAAAGAAACATATTCAAAACATTACTCTCTATCACTAGGTTGGAGCTGTATCAGGATTGTAAGGATAGTTCAACATTAGCAAAGCTGTTATAATTCATCAAACAAATTAAAACATGAAAAAATTTATGTTTAACATTAACAGGTGCAGAACAAGTCTTAATCAAAAAAAGATAATAAAAGGAAATAAAAGAATGTTCCTTAATTTTTAAATAGTATTTAACTTCAGTAGCTACTGTTACTTGTAATAGAAAAATACTAGAAACTTTCCAAATAAAATTATGGATTAAGTAAGGATGGCTTAGTGGTTCTTTTTTTTAATGTGTTGTTAAAAATACTAGCTTGAACTGGCGTTGCTAAAGCAAAAGCCAAGAAGAAAAAATTAAATTAATAAACATAGTAAAAAAAATAAAGGAAGCAAGATGATAAATTTTCAATTAGTCAACCAAGAAGCATATGTTAGTTGAGTGACATGGTGCATAGAGTACCAGTTTTAGAGTCAGGAAGATCTGAGTTCAAATCTAGTCTCAGACAGTAACTGGGTGACCCTGAGCAAGTCACTTGACCCTGTTTACCTGAGTTTCCTCATCTGTAAAAATAAACTGGAGAAGGAAATGGCAAGTATCTTTGCCAAGAAAACCCCAAATGGGTTCATGAAGAATCAGACAAGACAGAAATAACCAACCAAGAATATCACATGCCAGATTCCTTTCTAGTTTTGGGTGATACAAAGACCAAAACATTTCCTTCTCTCAAGAAGCCTATATTCCAGTGGAAGAGACAATATTTACATTAATAAATAGAGAGAATCAGAAAAGACTTCATTTTGAATGCGGACTTTATGCTTTTGAAAGAAACAAGGCATTCTAACATGTAGGGGTGAGGTGGGAGTGCTTTCCAAGCAAGGGTTCAATACAAAGGGAGATGAAATGTTGTGTGTGAGGAACATCAAGAAAGCCAATTTTTCTGGACTATAGAGAATAAGAAAGTCGAGGCCATGTTAGAAAGGGTTTTGGAAGCAAATGGTGGAGATTCTTTTTGATCTTAAGGTAATAGGTAGCCACTGGGATTTATTGAGTAGATAGGGAAGTGACATGATCAAATCTGCACTTTAGGAAAATCACTTTGGCAGCTAAATGGAGAAAGACCAGTTGGAAGACTATGCAGTAGTTCAGACAAAAAAGAAATGAGGCTTGACCTAGGACTAAGGCTGTGTGAATAGAGAGGAAAGGGATAGTTGCAAGAAGTATTATGGAAGTAGAAATGGCAAGATTTGGCAAACAATTGGATATAGGAGGTATGAGAATGAAAAATTCATCTTGATTTTCAATCAATCAACAAATCCATCAAGCCTGAGAGAAGTTAAGTGTCATGTCCAGGGCCACATAGATAATTGCTTACTATGTGTTAGAAGATACAAAAACAAAAATTAAACGATCCCTGAGAAATCAAGAGCAATGTCAAAGTTGTGAACCTTGGAGACTGCAAGGATGTCAATTCCCTTGATAGACATAGGCACATTCAGAAAAGAGGTGTGTCTGGGGAAAAAAGATAATAATTACAGTTTTGGACATAATGAATTTAAGATTCCTAGTGGGCACCCAATTTGAAATATACAATAGACAGTTATAACTTCATGACTAGAGTTGAGGAGAGATATTAAAGCTGGATTTATGGATTTGGGGTTCACCTACATAAAGATAATAATTAAACCCATGAGTGTTGATGTCACCAAGTGAGAGTGGGAAGAGAAAGAAGATAAAAGGATTCAGGATAAAGCTTTGGGGTACTGGCACAATTAAGGATTGTGATATGGAAGATGAATCACCAAAAGAAACAGAGAATGAGTGAATAGGGAGACATCCAGATTAGTAGCATAAGTGTCGTCATGAACTCACTCTCTCACTATCTCACACATACACATACTCATACCATATCCAATCAGTTGTCAAATCCTATCATTTCTACCTTCATAAGGTCTTCTTCTCTCCTTCTCTCCTTTAATAGTGAAACTTCCCTTATATCTGTGCTATTACGACAGCCTGCTGGTTGGTCTCCCTGCCTCAAGCTTCTCCCAACTCCAATCCATCCTCTCTTCTTCTGTCAAATTCATCTTTCCAAAATGCAGGCCTGACCATATCACCCCTCTCCATCCCCTTGACTCCAATGACTTCCAAATATTAAACCTTCTGTTTGGCTTTTAAATTCCTTTCTAACCTGCCCACCTCTTGCCATTCTAGATTTCTTAGAGATATTCTTGCAACATTCCCCTCCACATGCTCTGTGATCAAGTGACATTAATCTCCTTGTTCTTTCTCATACATGATGCTCATCCTTATTCCCTGAATTTTCATTGGCTGTCCTCAACTCCTGGAATTTCTCCTCCTCTCTGCATCTTAGCTCTCTTAGGTTCCTTCAAGTTTTAGCTAAAGTCTTACCACCGCAAAAAAAAAAAAAAATCATTCCCTAGTTTTTCTTAACTCATTAAACATTTATTAAGCACCTACTATGTGCCAGGCACTGTACTTAACTCTGAGGATACAAAAAGTATAAAGAAAAAATTCATCTACCAAGAAAACTGAAAATTGAAGTGAAATCAACAAATATTTACCATATGCAAAAGGAGGCTGTCAATTGGTGGAGATGATTACAGCTTCTGCCTTATCAGGTTCTTCTGAGGATAAAATAAAATAATGTATATAAAGTAATAAGAACTAGCATTTACATAGTACTTCAAAGTTTATAAAGTACATTGCATGTTATTTCATTTGGTCTTCAGTTTTACAGATAAAGAAACTGAGGCTGAGAGGTGAAGAGTCTTGTCCAGGGTCACATAGATAATTAAGTATTGAAAGTTGCTTTGGGACTCGAGTCTTTCTAACTCCAAGTCCAATGCTTTATTTGTTATGCCACCTAGCTGGTTTTAGAATTTTGAATTTTGAAGGTACTGTAAGAATGTGCTTCTTATGACTTGCAACAATCGTTTGAAAAGATGTTCAAAGTCTCTAAGAAGTAGAAATACAGATTATAATAAAAAACAATCCTGATGTTATTTAAAAGTCACACCCACGAAATCAGCAAAAGAAATATGAAATATGGGAAAATTCAATGTTGGAGAGGCTGTGGGGAAAAAAGGCATTCAATGCTGGTAGAATTGATGGTCCAATAGTTCTTGAACATAATTTGGAATTATATAAGAAAAATTACTAAACTGTTCATACTCAATGACCCAGAAATCCCACTTTGGGGATTATACCCCAAGGAGGTTAGTGAAAACAAGACTCATATGAACAAAACTATTTATAACATCATTATTTGTGACAACAAAAAAGCTATGGGAAAAATGGGCCCAATGACTGGGGTACAGTGAAACAAACCATGGTATTTGAATGTAATGAAAGAGCAGTATAAGAAATTACAAATATGAAGAATTTAGAGAAAGATTTGAAGATTTGTATGAAATGAAAAGAACTGAAGAAAGCAGAGTCAATGAATATCTAAGTAATAAAGAATAAAATATCTAAATACAAGAATGTAAATAATGACATTAAAAAAAACAAAACTCTCGTCAAGTATAATGGAAAACCATGGCATCATTCTGCTGGCTTATAATAGTCACTCTTCTATTTTGTTAGCAAAGAACAAATCACAAAGTGAAAATTGACTAGTACTATCACTAATCTAGGTAGTTCTGTATCAAATGGTATTACAAAGGTAGAGTTCTTTGCAAATCTCAAAGGACTACACAATTACTATTATTTTGCTTCACTATTTTCAGGGCATAGACTTTGTAGAGAGGTAAGGGGGCTGTTTGTTTATTGGGACATAACTGTAGCTAAATGGACATGTGAATATAACTCGTGAGGTTTGGTGAGAAGTATTTATTGTGCCAAAACACAGAAAGTATGCTAGGCTTGGCATTAGCTGCGTTGGGTTTGTATCCCAGCTCTGACATATCTTAGCTACGTGACCATGAACAAGTCATGAACAGTTCTTTCATCTGTAAAATAGAAATAATAACCAGAGTAAAATCATAATCATCACACAGGTTAACTTAAGTAAAACACTTTTTAAACGTTAATATGCTATTTCAATGTCAGAAAATTCTCATGAGTGCCCAAGTATGGGCATCTATAAACATTACTATATAAAGCAATTCCTAGATTAAGGACTCCACGACTTCTGAGGATTTTTATTTCTTATTGTGTTGGAAATATCCAAAATATCCCAAAACATACCTAACACACAATTCTAGGTCCCTCGTTCTATCCTAAGTCTGCCCTTATTACACTAGGCATGAAAGATAATTATGTCTCTTTCACTTTCACAATCAAATTCCCAGAAAGTACTATTGTGACTTATTTTCTCCATTTCTTCATATTCCTCCCACTTCTTTCTTTGCAATTTAATTTCTAGTCCCTCCTCTTGACTATAACCAAAATCACCAATCTTTTCTTAGCTATCTTTTAGATTCTAAATCTAATGGACTTTTCTTAGTCTTCATCCAACTTTACCTCTCTATAGCTGAACCTGAACGCTCTTCTGGCTTTTGAGACACTGTTGTCTTTTGGTTTCCCTATCCCTATCCCTAACCACCTATTTTCAGTTTTTTTTTCCTATTTTTAAGCCTTTTCCCACTCATGAAGTGGGGGTGTTTTTCAAAGCTCTGTCCTAGGCTTCTTTTCTTCATACTCCCAAGTGCATGTGGGTTCCATTGAAATCTCTAGGCTTGTGTTTTGATCGTTTTTCAGTTTGTGTCTTATTCTTCTTGAGTACATTTGGGGTTTTCTTGGCAAAAATACTGGAGTGCATTTCCTTCAGCAGCCCATTTTTACAAATGAGAAAACTGAGGCAAACAGGGTCATGTGACAACCTGGGTCACCCATTTAGTGAATATTTGAGGTCAGATTTGAACTCAGGAAGAGGAATCTTCCTGACTCCCAGCTAGCACTCTATCCACTGGACTGCCTAGTTGCCCTGAAATTTCTAGGCAGAGGACTCCAAAATCCTCCTCTAATGCCTCCATTAAATGTCTCTATCTGGAAATGATCTCACACTGTACCTCAAATTCAACATACCCGAAACAACTCATTATATTTCTGTCCAAACCATCCATCCTCTATAGTGTCTATTTCTTTGAATGGAGCCATTGTCTATACCATGACTCAGTTTCACAACCTTGGAACTATCCTTGACTTTTTCCTTCCCTTTCAATCCTTTTATGCAATCATTTACCAAATCTGGTAAATCCTACCTTCACATCATCTTCTTGTGGTCATGGTTCTCTCTGAGGATGAAGGACAAGCAACTATCTACCATTTTAATAGCTCCAGAAAACAAAAAACAAAGAAAAAGAAAAAGTAGACCTGGCATGACCTGATTTTTATGTATTGGGATTTGTGTGACCATAATTTCCTTTTCTAGATATTTACTAGCCATCTCTTTCATAATAATACTTTCTCTAGAATGTTGCCAGGAATCAAAGTCACTTTCAATGGGAGATTCCATCCTCTTATTAGGACAGTTGCCCATCTGTGATCCTGTGATACTTCTCACATTCTCAATAAACTTTCTGATCTCATTGAGAGTCACTGAGCAGTTACATCCACCAATTCTTTCAGAAGTTGAGTTCATCTAGGCCAGATCGTTTTCATTTATCAGAGATAGCTGTAAACTTTATTACAATCTGCTTCTGTACTTTTGTATGAATTCCTTAGTAGCCATTTTGCTAAAAATCTGTTCTTCTTGATAGAAAAAAAGAGCCAGTAGAGTATTGCTGTTTCCTCTTTGTCTATCCACTCTGAGTAACCATCCTATCCCTTCTCTAATTCTCTTATTTTTCCCCAATGTAGCTTAAAACACAGAAAACCCTTTACTTAGCAATCGCAGCTCACTTTAAGATTTATCAGTCCTGCCTATACTTGCAATACTGTTTTATAGCTTTGTAATTACCCTTTTATCTGCCCTTGTTTCAATCTGAAGCACATGTCTTCAGAAATTTAGGCCACGGGCTCCCATTTATTATTTCTCTGTAGCCTTTAACATCCGTTCTCCCTGAATTTCCTTTTCTATCACAAACTCTAGGCTACAAACCACACTTTTTCTCAAGATTCTATGCCTTTTGATTCCAACAACCACTCTGTGTTAGTGAAAGTTAGAGGTAGCTTTTTCCCTGTTGGTTTTTTGACCTTTTGAAGGAGGATATTTATAATTGAGGTGAATTTGGAGGGGGAGACAGAGTGGGATAAAAAGGGTAGGGGAGAGGAAGAAGGCTGAGAAACAGAGAGATACAGAGAGATGAAGAGAGAGATAAAGAGAAAAAGACAGAGAGAGGTTTAGTGGTTGTTTGGATATTTTAAATGTCCACTGCTATTCTAGTGTAGCTTTGTACAGGACTTGTGATCTCTTCCCCAAACTCCCTATCTGTTTCCCTTTTCTGACCTGTAATCTCTGACAATACTATCACTTCCACTTCAGCCTTTATTGTACTTCTACCAAATATATATACCATGCTTTCTCTCTCTAACTTCTGGATTTCCTCACATGAGAATTAAGTGTGTGTGTGTGTGTGTGTGTGTGTGTGTGTGTGTGTATGTGTGAGTGTATACATATACATGTATATCGAGATACATACTTAGCAGACTCTTAATAAATATATTTCCATATATATGTTACTAGTCACACCACTCCCTACCTATACTTTTTTTTGAATAAAACTCTTTGCAGAGCTATATTCAAATCAAAGGTTTCATTCCAACACAATGAATTGATATCTACATGAATTCAAAATTGCTTCCTTGTATTAGGATCTCTAGTTCATCTTGCTGAGTGTTTATATTTTATGCATCTGTGTATAGGCATTCAAAGTTATCGGTTTTATTTATGGTTGTTTTCATGGATATTGGTTCCTATAAACTTCTATTCTTATTAATAATAATAGTTAACATGCCCAAAAGGCTATAAAACTGCATATCCTTTGATCCAGCAAAACCACTACTAAGTCTCTATCCTAAAGAGATCATAAAAAAAGGGAAAATGAGCCACATGTACAAAAATATTTATAGCAGCTTTTTTTGTGGGGCAAAGAATTGAAAACTGAAGGGATTTTCATCCACTGGGGAATGACTGAACAAGTTTGGGTATGTGAATATCATGGAATACTATTGCTCTATAAGAGATGATGAGTAGGTGGATTTCAGAAAAACCTGGAAAGCTTTACATGAACTGATGCTGAGTGAAGTGAGCAGAACCAGAGCAACATTGTACACAGCAATAACAACATTGTGAGAAGGTTAACTCTGATAAACTTAGCCCTTCCCAGTAATACAGTGATCCAAGACAACTCCAAAAGACACATGACAGAAAATGCAAAGCATCCAGAGATGGAACTACAGAGCCTGAGTGCAGATCAAAGCCTACTATTTTTAACTTTTTGTTCTTGTTTTTCCTTTCTTGTGGTTTTCCCCTTTTGTTCTGACTCTTCTTTCACAACATGACTACTGTGGAAATATGTTTAACATGACTGTATGTGTATAACCTATATAAGATTGCTTGCTGTCTTGGGAAGGGGAGCAGGGAGGGAAGAAAAAAATATAGAATTCACAATTTTGCAAAAATGAATATTGAAAACTATCTTTGCATGTGATTACATGTAAAAAACAAAATTTAAGTAACATTTCTGCTTGTGTGAAAAAGTTGTAATAGTTAACATTTACATAGTACTTTATGGCTTGCAAAGCCTTTTACATATTTAGCAGTCGTGTCTGATTCTTTGGGACCCCATTTGGGGTTTTCTTGGCAAAGATACTGGATCTTGCTGTTTCCTTCTCCAGATCATTTTTATAGATGAGGAAACTGAGGCAAAAAAGGTTAAGTGACTTGACTAGGGTCACAAAGTTAGTAAGGTCTTTCGACCTCCAGGCCTGATTCATCTATTTACTTAGTGGTCAGGATTTGAACTACAATATAATTGTATAGAGTGGGGAACTTGTGGCCTCGAGTGCAGCCCTTGGACCAAATCCAAACTTCACAGAAGAAATCCCCTTAGTAAAAGAATTTTCCCTGTAAAACTTGTACTCAATCAAGTCTAGGCTGCACCCAAGGACCTAGAAGGCCACATGTAGCCTCGAAGCCCCAGGGTCCCCACCCCTATTCCTTGGTAGATATAGATTTCTTCTGTCTCTTCCCTTTCTCTTTCAATTTAAATCCCTAGATGTGAAAGATACCAGATAAATTATTTTTGCTATCCCTTGTAGGATGTACTTCATTTCTGACCAGAAATCTGTCATTCCTATAATTAAAATCATTCCCAAACATCATCTCCTAGCCAGCTGCTCACATCCCAACACTGTTTTTTTCTTCTACATCCCATGCCTTCAGTGGGCAGCAGTGATGACAACACCACCTGTGCCCAAATGATCTCTGGTGTCTTGCTCAAGATATCCATACACTCATTGTACAAGTGAGGAAACTGAGGCCTGGAGAGATGAAATGATTTGTCCAGTATACATCCAGCTAGTTTGTCATAGAGCCAAGAGTATCAAATAAGTATCCATGTTAATCCTGGGGTTAGGATTAACCTAGGGTTGGGTTAATCCTTTTTTATTTTTGCGGTTCAGTTATTTTCAGTTGTGTCCAACTCTTCATGACTCCATTTGTGGTTCTCTTGGCAAAGATACTGGAGTGCTTTGCCATTTCCTTCTTCAGCTCATTTTATGGATGGGGAAACTGAGGCAAACAGGGTTAAGTGACTTGCCCAGGGTCATAACCCTAGTAATTGTCTGAGGCTGGATCTGAACTCAAGATGAATCTTCCTGACTCCAGGCCTGGTGCTTTAGTACTGTGTCATCTAGCCATCCACCTCTTCATTTGCCTCCCTCCTTTTAAACAGCAATGTAGTCAGAAACTACAGCAAGAACATTTTCCATGGTTCTAATGCCAACAGTGAATGCTGTAAAATTTGAGGCTGGCACACGCTAGCTGGAGTTCCTCTGAGACTGGCGGTAGAAGATGTATTTAGGAAAAGTGTCAAAGGATGACCACACACATAGAACTGATGCCATCACTGTCTGAATGATCCCTGAATGCAGGCATATGATGAGTTATGTCTCTAGCACTGTATGGTTTGCATTTATAGATGCAGTCATATACTATTGTACAATCTAATTACAAGATACAATCTACATGAAAAAATTAGAAACCAGTTAAAGTCAATACATAATAGCAACAAGAGTTCATATCTTTGTGGTGGTTTAAGCATTTAGGAAACATTTTCCTCACATCCACCCTGTGAAATAGACAGGTTAAGTATGATTAGCATTATTTCCATTGAGAGAAGATTGAGGCTCAATAAATGTAAGTAACTTGTCCACAGTCACACATTTAAGAAGCCTTAAACCTTGAACTCAGATCTTCTCACTCTAGATCCAATACCCTTTGCACCAAATAGGAGGTAATAGAGTAATGTCGTATATTCTACTAATCAGTATGCTTCTCTCCTTGCAAATTTCTCTTCTCTATTGTTAGAAAAGAACATCTAGAAAAGATTTTTTTCCTTTTTTTGCATCTTCTCCCAACACACAATCATGTACAAATATGTGTATATACACACACACACACACATTTTCTCCTTAAAACACCAATAGTATCAATGGCATAAGCTACTTAGAATGGAAAGCCCTTTGTCCTTGCACTTGGAAACAAGGTATTGAAACAAATTTGCTGTTGGCTGGGGGTGGGGGGAGAAAATAGAACTAGTCAGCATCCAAAACTCTATTTGATCCAACTTACAACCTCCCTTCTTATCTTTTAATTCCTCTTTTCCAGAGGCTGGGTTTTCAGAGCTTTCTAATTCCCTAATGTGTCTCCAGACTGATGGGGGTTGATGAGCCCCAAGATTTCAAATCTACAGTTTGTAAGGAAAAGGCAATTCTTAGTATAAGTGACTTTCAATCACCAATAAAGCACCTCTCTCTTCCTGTTTTTTCCTCAGAAATACATCTGGATACAGAAAAATATTTACTACACTCTGTCACTCTAATCAGAATTTTTCAAGAATGTGAAGAAATTCTTAAAAGACCAGAAGAATTTTAGAGCAATCAGATTTCAGTTAATTTCATTGATGGATTCCATTACTAGTTTTTAGTAAATAGAAGAATCTTGAAGATTAGTGAAGATTTCAGAATAAATGAAAAATGACAGATTGGGCACCTAGATGCCCACACAAATCTCTTTGTCATTTTTTTCCAGAAAAAGTGAAGCTATTTATCCTATTTCCCATCCATAGATAAAACCCTTCACTACTATTGTATTCATTCTTACCCCCCCCCACCCCCCACCCCTGCCCTGCTCCAAAAATATCTTGTAAACTCTCAACTCACAGCCACAATCAGCATACGCTACAAGTTGACCCATTTTGCGAAGGATTAAGCTTACCTGGAATGTGACCCCATGGGAAGGGGAGAAGGAAAGGAGAAAACACTCTTAAGATGAGACAAACCACCACTGCTGCCATTGGGAGCTATTGGGTGACCATTAAAATTCCCACCCTGAGATAAAGCCAAGATCAACCCACTTTAATTATGGTCCTGGCTCTAGCCCAATAGCTGTGGATATTTCCCAATATTCTGTTCTGAGATTCTTTCTCTTTTTACTCCATACTATCTCTTTTCAGCTCCCATGGGTTCAATGACCATCTCTATGCAGGTGTTTCTGAGATCCATAAATCTAGCCCTAATCTCTTTCCAGAGCTCCTGTTCTGCATCACCAGTTTCCTATTGGATATCTTGAACTGACTGTCCTATAGGCACCTCATACTTAACATACTCATGACAGAACTCATTTATGTGTTTCTCACAAGTCTTCTCTCTTCCCAAAGTCCCTATTACTGTTGAAAACATCAACAGCTCTCCACTGTCATCCTTGACTCCTCGTTCTCATTGACCTGACATATCCAATCTGTCGCCAGATCTTACCATTTCTAGCCTCACAACAGCTCTCATATGGACGTTCTCTCTCTACCCTTCTCCCATTCCCCCTGTATAGGTCTTCTTTTCACTTCTTGCCTAGGCTATTGGAATAGTGTTCTAATTGATCTCCTTGCCTTAAGTCTTTTCCCTCTTCAAACCATTTACCACTCATCCGTTAAAGTGGTTTTCCTAACAAGCAAACCTGGTCACATCACCCTCCACCTCGGTAAATTTTGATGACTCCCTATAACCTCCAGGATATAATTTCCCTCTGCCTGGCATTTAAGACTCTTCATAAGACTTACATTAACTGATGCAAGTGAAGTAAGTAGAACTAGGAAAACATTATAGTAAGAGAAATATTGCACAATGACTAACTGTGAATAACTTAGCTACTCTCAGCAATGCAGTGATCCAAAGCTGTTTTTGATGAAAAATGCTATTCACCTCCAGAAAAAGAAATGATAGCATCTGAATACAGATCAAGGCATACTTTCAAGTTTTTCTTTAATTTTGCAATTTTTTTATTTTGTTTTTGATCTGTTTTCTTTAGCAACCAGCCTAATATAGAAATGTTTTGTATGACTGCACGTGTATAATCTATGTCACATAGCTTGTCTTCTCAAGGAGGGGGAAGAGAGGGAGGAAGGGAGAGAATTTGGAACTCAAAATTTAAAAACACCAAGTATTAAAAACTATAACATGTTATATATAATGTCTAGTTTTTTCACTTAAAATTTTTTTAAAGACTTCATACCCTGACCCCTTATTTCTACATACTCAACAATCCAGATATACTGGACTACTTGTTTTTTCTTATACACAAACTCCAATTCCTGACTATGCTTTTGCACTGGCAGTCCCCAAGTGCCTGCAATGGTCTCTCTCTTCACCTCCATCTCTTAAGTTTTCCTGGCTCCCTTCAAGTATCATCTCCAATCCTACCTTCTGCAGCAGACATTTCCCAAACCCCCTAGCTGCTAATGCCTTCCCCTCTCAGATTACTTTCATCTACTTTGTATATATTTTGTATATATGTATTGTTTAAATATTGTATATATGTATATTCATGTATGTTTGTATATATGTGAGTGTACATACACACACACAAATTAAATGGAGTCCCTTGAGGATTGGGGCTGGTTTTACCTTTCTTTGTATCCCCAGTGTTTAGTCTGTCACATGACAAGGACTTAATAAATGTTTGTTGACAAGAAGTGACTGACCTCAGGACTCAATAGGACCTTATATAACCTATAGGGAGGTAAAACTGTCAGTATTTTAGGGGTGAGGAAGGTTAGGTGTTATAGAAATGGATAGATGGACAAATAAACAAAATGGAATCAAAGCAGCAGGTCATTCTAGGGTTTCTGCTGCCATAAAGTTAGTATCATAATTAGTGATGATGCTGTTGCTTTGTCGATTCAAGTATCTGTCTAGTAAACAGACGATCCATACCTCTCCCAATGCCATTTTATAGTGAAAATTTCATTGTGTGTGTGGGGAGGGGAAAGGGGTAGGATGAGAAGTGGTAAATAAGGCAAAGGGAAGAAATGAGACACAGAAATACATTAAATAAATGCCAAGAGAATGTGGAGTCCCAGTGCATGCGGGGAAAAAAACTGCCTTGTCTTTTCTTCAATTTATGATCTGTTGGACCCCTCCATCTTTTTTGCTAACATTTCTAGAGGCATGGATAGAAGGGGTCATCAAACTCTAAAATGACAATCAGTAGCATTTCTACAACCTGGAGTTTTAAATGGAGCATTCTTATACAGAGTGTGGGATGGTGATGGCAGCGGGTAGTGGGGATGGAGTGGGGGAGGAGGACTGTGCTGTGGTGGGAAATAAAATGCTAATTGTGAACCAGCCAGGGCTGGTCTTTATTTATTTGTCAAAGCAAGAAACAGAATTGCATTCTTAAGTGAAAATGATGCAATGGCCAATCGCAGCCGGACCATGCTCCGGGGGAGAAAGACTGGCCCTGTTCTCTGGGTTTGTTTACTTCCCATGGGCATTGTTTTCTTGCTTGTGTCAGATAGCTTATTGAGCACAGCTAATCAATGTTTCCGCTGACAAGAAAATTGGAACTGTTATTCAGGAAGCAGCGTTCAAAGGCAGATTTCCCAGTTAAGTACTGTTTGGTGCTGGGAGCATCCCTTTAGAGCAGCCCCATGAAAATGACCTGAAGCTACCTGGAATACAACAGGTCGTGGAAACTATGCCCATCTCGACATGACCACTGCTAGGAACAAGTCTTCCCATGTGATTTCAGGCTCATCTCCCTCGGATTTTGGAGCTGCCGAGGAAAGAAAAAAATGCAGAATTCTGACTTTCAGGGATATCTTTGAGGCATTATGGCAAAATCTATCCCTGGAATGTTAAAACTTTGAAAAAAGTTTTCTCTTTCAAGTTTGGGTCAACCTCAGGTCTTGAATGCCTAGGACTTACAATTTTATTGGCATGGGGAGTCCCCAGGCAAGGAAACTTCCTTTGCCAATTCAGGTCAGTACCTTCTTGGCATCTGAAAAGTACTGGAGAGCTGCATGGGGCACTGAGAAATCAGATGACTTATCAGACTTTACACAGCCAATGTGTTTCAGAGGCAGAATTTGAACCCAGGTCTTCCTGGCTTCAAGGTAAATTTACTAGCCACAACTATGTGACCTCTCTAGGACAATTAAATTGGTGATGTGGAAAGCACAGACCATAAAAGATCAGAAAAATTACAGGGAAAATTTAGCATAAGTACCAACCCCATCATCCCAGGAGAGAATTAAAATTGCCCTTACCTGATGAGAAATATCACAAGGGATACATCAACCTGCTCTTGGTAATATCCCTAAAAGGATAATATACATTGTACCTCAAAGTACTGGTATTGAAGGAGACCTTATGTATATTCTGCCACATCAATGGAGATATTTTAAAAAATAACACTCATAAATCCCTTATATTCCCTCAGGCTCCCTCTCCTCCTGCCTCCATATTTTTTTCAAGGACCTGACAGTCTGGCCATCCAAACAATACAATGATAGAATGTCAGAATGACCTGGTTCCTAGGCTGGGCTAGACCTTCCATTCAGTGGGCCCAGGGCAGTTTGGACCTTCTGTCTAACTGAACCTGGTCATTTAAAAAGTTAAGTCCACATTGGAGCAGAAGAATAATTTCCCCCCTCTATCATTCCAACCCAAATAGAGTTGTTGCCACATAATGGAAACCTGGAACTTTTTCTTCCATGTCATGCAGTAAAATACACCCTCAGGAGGCTAGGGGAAGAATCACTGAAAGAAAAAAATTTGTGGTTCAAAATGGAAAAGGGAAGGAAAAAAAGAGATTCACTCTTGGTTTGAAATAGCGTCAACTCTTTCATGAAGAAAGCAAAGTTTGACCTTATAATTTCCCTCCCAGACTGCTCAGTAGAACTCCAATGGAGACATAAAGAGCCCTTATCAAAGGTCCAGCATCATTTTCAGAAAAAGTTGAAACAAGTTTGGACAGGAAACATGGCTGCCCCCTCTTACAAACACAGTCCCTTTAGGGGGTGGGGAGGGTAGGGGCACTGACTAATACCATTGCTTCTTGTGACCTCAGGCAAGTGTCTCTTTCTGGGACTCACTTTCCTCATGTGGAAAATAAGAAAATTGGAGTAGATATTCTCTAAAGATCCTTCCAGCTCTAAACTGAGATCATGATAAAATGATCCATCAGGGACACTAGATGCACTCCCTTCCTTTTTCAGTGATAACAAGCATCTTACCCTTGAATTCCTACTCCTGTGACTTATGTTCCATGACACAGAGTCAAGTTATCAGTGCACTAGAAATAAAATATTCCCAGTTGGCCAAGGCACTCAGATGAAGAAATCCCTATAGTTACAGAGGTCTTCAAATTCAAGGCATGGTCCCCTGAAAAACCACTGTGGCAACAGTTTAAGGTAGTAATGTCCTTAGTATATATAGGGAGAAGACTTATGCTGCTGTGAAGTGGATAAAGTGCTGAGCCTGGAGTCAGGGAAGACTCATCTTTCTGAGTTCAGATTTGGCATCAGACTCTTACTACCTGTGTGATTTGGGGCAAGTCACTTAACCCTGTTTGCCTCAGTTTCTTGGCCTATGAAATGGCCCACCACTCCAGTGTCTTTGCCAAGAAATGCCCCCGATGGGGTCATGAAGAATCAAATACAACTGAACAGCAATGCCAGGTTTTTGAATGAAGGTGATGTCCTTGTGAGTGGAAAGAAGAGGGTGCATGCTGGGGCTGGCATGAAGGCTGAATCAACAAGACCTGGCAATCGAGTAAATGGTGGGGGAGGGAGGGAAGAAACAATAGGGAAAAGTCAAGGATTACTGAGGTTGCAAACTCGAGTGATTGGAAGTTTAATGGAATCCTCCACAGGAAAAGGGGAAACTTAGGGAGGGGTGGAGCTTGAAGAAAGTTTTATTTTGAGTACAGTGGTGTTGAAATACCTCTAGGACATACAAGTGGCAATGTGAGCCAGAAACTCAGGAAAGAAATTAGAATTAGATATGTAGATTTGGGACACATCTGCATAAGGATGAGTGAACTCATGGGAGCTAATGAGGTCACCAAGAGAGAAGAGAAGGGAACCCAGGACAAAACTGGAAGATGAATACTGCACTGAGGGGGCTAGAGATGGTGCCAGTCTAGCAAAGGAAACTGAGAAGGAAGGTAAGCCAGGTAAGAAGAAAGCCAGGAAAAAGCAGTGACGGAGAGGAATGCAAAAGGATATCCAAAAGGAGCACTGCATCGAGATTTTCAGAGATGTGCTAAGACAGATGAGGAAGGAGAAACAATTCCATCCAACCCTTTAAACAAGGGTTAACCCTTTAATGGTCATTTGTAAAACGCCATATCAACTCAGCAGCCACCTAATTTGTTTCTTTCTTACAGGTACTCTCCAAATTGGGTCTGGGCAAAGATGTAACAGTTCGGATTCTGCAACTGCCTGTAGTTTACAAGAAAACAAAGGAGCAAATTTCCAAAATTTGGGAAACCCTTCAACCCCAAGTAAATGATTGTTTTTCTGTGTGACAGCTAATTTTCCACCCTAAGGTAAAATGAGGTAGCAGTATGATGAAACCTTGGTGTAGAATGACACATTTGAAGAAAGTAGAAGCTCCTTGAGGACAAGGACTCTTCTGTTTCTGGTTTTCTATCCCTAGCATCTAGCATAATACTTGGCACACAGGGATTTCATTTTGGGAACACTATTACCTACATTTTGGAATTTGGGATGTGTGGGGCTCAGAAAGATCTAAGGCACCCCAATCTACTATAGTACAGTGTGACACCATGAACTCCCCAAATGACAATATTTTAATGATGCTCTAGTATGTAACTTTTAACTTTAAGCTGAAATGCCGATATGAAAAATTCCTTCATGAGTATTTTATGTAAAGACAAGAAGGGGGAAAAGAAGAAAAAGGGGAGGGAGATAATTGAAGCATATCGCTTCTAGCACCCAAGAAAAATGGTAGCCTGTTTGAGGGCAAATGACAATCTAATATGTTCAAGAGAAATGCTTATATAAGGAAAGCTAAAGCTGTCTTTGGAGTTCCGTTCTCTGATACATACTAGTTGTGTGATCATGAGTAACTTTTTTTTACCCATTCAATTCCCTCAGATTGTAGATTACAGATTTTCCCTCAAATTACAGATGATTTGCTGGTCTGCACCAATGGATGTAGGTTCCCTCATATGAACCTCAGGATGATGAAATCACAGGAATAAATCACCACCTTTCCCTCAAAAAGGAAAGAAAAATGTGACTTAAAACAAGGGGCAAAACAATACTTTGAGTGTTGTGAATTTCACCATAGAAAGCTAATTTTGTGTCTAAAGCAAAAAGATAAAATGACTGTTCCGCTATGCTTCACCTTCTTGGGATAGGAGATACAGACTTTACATACTTTTCTGCTCTCCCAAGATCTAAGCACCCAAGGCAAGTGCATCACTTGCCTTACCCCACACTGTCATGGTTCCACTTGTGAACAATTAAGTTCTGTTAGAATACAGTTCCTCAAATATCAAGATGGTGATCTACAATATTAAGGCAGGAGACGAGAAAGTTGTCATCAACTAGGCTGAAATTAGCATATGTGTGTGGGTTAAGGAGTTGTCCCTCCTTCATCTATCCTCATTGAGTACTCTAAATGTAATTATGTGGAAATTTAGTATGAAAAAAAGAAAAGGAACAAGAAATTACTGTTTAAAAAAAAGCCCTAAAATATATTAAGGGGAAAAGCATTAAGGGAAAAAAACTTTTAAAGATGTGACAAGTATTTTTCAAAGAGGAGAAGTAATCAACTCAGATAAACTCTCAATAAGATTTTATTGGATTTTTCACTAACTTCCATAAATAAAACTTCATAAAAAAAAGACTTAAGATTCCGCAGAAATGCTAAGCTTTTCCTGTGGTAGTCTACTAAGGGATTTATTCTGAAGCCAATAGCCAAATGCTACCATTTAAGAAAATATTGAAATATGAAGAGCTTTTAAAATTAAATCCCAGAATTTGAGCAATTACTTATTTAGTTAAAAAAAAATCACAGAATGAGGTCACTGTGTTTTATGTTTATAGTGAGCATGGCGGTGGGTGTAGTACACCATCATACAGCCTCTGGGTTTTAAAATAAAACTAAAGCTGAGATGTTCTGTACCTTTGAACTTGGATCTCATTCTTAGAAGCTTGATACTCCTGCAATATTTTGTAAATATATCCAACCTTTAATTTTCTATGACTGACTCTCTCTTCTTTCCCCCGTCTTCTCACGCCTAAGCAGTTCACTGTCCACGTTGGAGTTGCTTCATCTTCCAAAGCAGTCATGCTAGAACAGTGTGGAAGGAACCGAGGTTATAGAGATACAGATATTTGTGGTTTTTCACCAGAAGGTGGTGTCTGCCTGTCAGATGGCCCAGACGTGATTGAATCTACTATCAGCATGAAAGCAGTTTGCAAAAACATCTCTGTCAATGGAATCCAGATTCTCATTTCCAGAGATGCAGGAAGGTAAATCCTTCGTAGGTCATTCACTGATCAGTGAAGAAAACTCTGAATTTCTCCTTTACTCATCTGTCAAGAATTCATTCCTTCCATTCTATAGAGAAGTAGATAGGATCTGGGCACCTATAATTTTTTTGACATAGAAAAATCCCTAGCAAAGAAACTTCCAATACATATCCAGCAACCTACTCTGCAATGTATGGTCTTAGAGACACTCTATCTCATTCAAAAATGTTAAAATGAACTGAATAACTATATTCTCCCACTTTCAGAACTCTATGCTCAATATTGCTAGCTAGTACTAGCTAGTGCAATCATACTTCAGATCAGTAAAGTGATCATAAAACTACAGGACTGAGGGCAGTAATAACAAAAATAGTAGTTAACATTTAGATGTCACGCATTGTGAGGAGAGATCAGACTTGGAATCAAAGACCTCAGTTCAAATCCTACTTTTGACTTGAATGCTGGCTGTGTGACCTTGGATAAGTCATTTAATCTCAAAGTGCTTTCAGGCAATGATTTAAGACTATAAGAGTTTTTTGTTTTTGTTTTTACTGGGGGAAAAAAAAAACTTCCATTCACAAATCTGGTCCAACTCCTCCCTGCTAAAACAAAAAACCTTTACATAGAGCTTTAAACTTTATAAAATATATTACAAGCATTCTCTCTCTCTCTCTCTCTCTCTCTCTCTCTCTCTCTCTCTCTCTCTCTTTCTCTCTCTCTCTCTCTCTCCCTCCCTCCCTCCCCCCCACCTCTCTCTCTCTTAAATTAGTCAACAGTCAGTCACCAAGCATTTTTTAAATCCTCACTCTATGTCAATCACTACAGAAAATCACTGGGGATACAGAAAATGACAAAAACCACTGTCGTTGCTTGGAAAGAGTTTATATTCCAGTAGAGGTGAAGACATGGAAATCACTGGGTAGATTTAAGATACATACTGAGTAAATGGAGAGAAATGACAGAGGGAGGACAAGTTTGTTATAGATAGACCTTAGGGAGTGATGAGTATATCTACAGCTCTGGGTTCAGAATCACAGAGATGGGGGGAGAGTATGTTAATCAGTGAAGAGTAAATCCAGGAAGACTATTAGTGATTGAAAAGAGGTCCATTGAGGGAGGCAGGAGATTGGGACTATAAAGAAATTGGATCTGGTTCTAGATGGTGATGCTTCCCTCTCTGAGACCCTAAGAGACCTGTCTGAGCAGGCAAGAAAGAGGAGGAAGAGATATAAGAATCTGGTCAAGAGGTGAAGGTGTTTTATTTTACCTGGAGAAGCCTCTAGGGGGCAGGAAATGGAATAGGTCTGCTAGAGATGGTCATGGGGCAGGCTGTACTAAAGAAGGAGGTGGGCAAAGAACCCCAGGGTGCTGGGCATTAGAAAAGGCCCCAACTTGAAGCCAGAGGGCACCTGGGCAGCAGGGGTTATTTGAGCCTTACAACAATCCTATGAGGTGGGAGTTATCATTATATTCATTTTTGTAGAGGTTAAAGTGACTTGTCCAGGGTCACACTGCTCTTGAGTATTAGGAAAAGGATTTGAGCCTAGGTCTTTCTGATTCCAAAGGCAGGGCTTTTCCCACTATGCTATTGTACTTCTGACATGACTAGGCATTTTGTAGGCATGTAACATGGTATGAGCCCTAAAGACTTATTTTATTTTTTTTAACTTGTTTTCAAGATGATGTGTAAAACATTGTCAATACATTCTAGACTGTTAGAGGAGAAAGAGAGCTTCTAGACCAATCTGTACCACTCCCTCATTATTAGACCATGTAGGCTAGATAAGTTTTTCCTTAAAAGGATTGAAGTCATTATCAAGGCTTAATTGGCTCAAGGAACTAATGGCTCCAGTTGGTGACTTAGCTTCCTGGTGGTAAAGGAACAAGGAATTAATAGTTCTTCCCTTGGGCTGAGGGAAAGACCCAGAAAAAATGATTTTAGATCTTTAGAAAGTATGAGCAGGTACCATGAAATACTCACTGAACCATCAGAAAACCTGGGACTTCCGTCCGTCACCACCATTATCTGTCTGTGCGACCCATGGGCAAAGCCACTTCAGTCCATGAGACGATCATGTTTTGAATCTAGCAAATGGAAAAAAATTACTATTTAACCTACGTTAATTGTTTCTGACGGCAAATATTTTTGTCCTTTTTGTTTGTTTGTTTTTTCCATGTGCCCACCCAAAGAGTGGGAGTAAGACAAGGAGGATTTAGAACTACCATGGAGCTGCTCTAAAACCTACCCTCACAAGCCTGGGATTCTCCCCTCTGTGGGAAAGATTTAATTCATTTGCTATGCCTACGTTTGTTGCTGTTGTGTTTGTCCTTCATTTTCGACAGCAAGATGATGACATGCCTTGCAGCTGACTTTGATCTGAGTAAGGGAGGGCTGCACTAGGGAACTTTAGAAGGTCTATGAGGGCGAAAACCCAAAGGAGTTTGCCCACTTTTCTTTCCTGAGGAAGCTGATTTTGGGGATAGGGGCTGCTAGGGAATGGAAAGTAAGCCTCCTCATCTAATACCAAAGCAGAGTAGAGTAGGATAAGTCAAGGACTCTGCAAAAGATCAAGCCCAACCCAAACTGAAACCAAATAGGACACTAGGAGAAATCAAATGAAAGTTAAAAAAAAAGTTTCTCTAGCCCTAGTAGGGAAAGAAAAGTGAGCAAGGATACAACCCTAATTCATTTGGGTGAAGCTTCCCAGTTTCTGTGTTGTCCATGGAGGACCTACAGTGAGAGATAGGAGCTTGAGAGAAGAGCTGTTTCTTTACCACCTAAGTCAATAGCTAGAGCCACTAGAACCTCATTAAGTCTTGATGATTGCTTCAGTACCTTTTATGGACAATCTAGCCTTACATCCATAGGATATCTAGAATATGACTTCTGGCTCACAAGATCCTATGGAGTTGTTATGGATTTGGGAGTACAAGATAGGGGAGAAGCTAGAGCAAGGGATAGTTAGGGTACCTTTGTAAAAGAAGGCATAGTTTGTACTGGCCTTTGGAGGAAAAACTAGCTTGTCATCTCTTCCTCTCCAGGTTTTCCCTCTCCCTTTCCCTCCCACACATACAAGCACACACACACCTTTCCCTTCCTCTCCCTGCTCCCCACTCCCACCCCTCCTGTCTCTTCTTTAATTCCAGTGACCATCAGAGCCCAAAGAACTAGGGAAAAACAATTAGGTCATCTAGGAGCAGAAAGAAGCAGGAGAGTCTGAGCTAAGCCCAGGGGAGCCCAGTAAGCATCCAAACATGCATGACTTAATACCAGTTCTCATACTGGTGTATTGTCATTTTTATTATTTCACAAAAACAATTCTTGAAAATACTAGATATCAGGATGAAATTTCTAAGCTCCATTGTTTTCCTGATGCTTTGCTATTTAGAAAAGGGATATTTAATCCGAGACTGTTCTATGAACTTTGGATTCAGTCAAAGGGCTGCACTTGAGTTCCTAAAGGGTCACATGTGGCCTCAAGTGAGGCTGCAGATTCTCTGCTTCTGATCTAGAGCAGCATCTGTGAACTTCAGATCTTTCTTGTATAAAATGGAGAAAGCATCCCACACTGGCTACTTTATAGGATTGTTATAAGAATTAAATGAAGTGGAAGCCAGTTGAGAAACTAAATGAACAAATAGAACACATGCTAATGTAAGGGGGTATGAACTCATTTGCCATTTTAATTGGACAAGTCACTTCACCTCTTGAGTCTTAGGCTCCTCTTCCCCGAAATGATCTCTCAGGCTCCTTCTGCTCTAATATTCTGTCTTTCAAGGATCTACTGAACCTAGAAAATGGCAGAACACAGCAAGGTCAGTAAGGCTCTATTTTCTTGGTATCAGATAAATATTCCCCTCTTGGTACCCCTGGGATTCAACTCCTACCTGCTCTTTCCATCTGTGCCACTAGAAGCACATTTTAGAGACTGTTACACAAGATCCTTTAGTTCATTCCATTATGTATGTGTGTGGCGTGGTTTCCCCTCTCCTCCCACCTCCACCTTGGACCCACATTTGTTTCCTGAAAACAGTTTTCAGGAGCTTCCCATAAGCTCTCCATTTGCAGTCTGATTTACAGATAATAACTTCTCCCCTAACTGACTTTCATGACAATTGAGATTAGTTTGATTCTTACCATGGCATTTTCGTGTGGTTACAGATATGTCTGCGATTATACCTACTATTTGTCTCTGCATTATGGAAATGGCTGTGCCGCTTTCATTCACGTCCCTCCATTATCCAATTTGCTAACAGCCGACCTTCTAGGAAGAGCCTTGCAAGTCATTATCCAAGAGATGTTAAAACAGTTTGGAAAGGCCAGAGAATAAAGCAAGATTGCAGAAAACTCAGATAATCACTGTGTTATAAGCCAAGGGAAACCAAAGGAGGAAAGAAGTCTTGAGGGGGGAAAAATTGAATGCTGAAATCCTGCTAAGAGTTTGACTGCACTTTTGAAAGATTTTTTTTTTAAATTCAATGTAAAATGGTGTTTGCAGAGAACAAATGGTGAATACCATTTGTTCACACAAAATGAAACACAAAATGAAAATACAAGGAGTTATATTCCCAGAAGAAAAAGATCAACACAGGAGAAGACAGAAGTGTTACAAGGGATTAACTAGCTTCAAGTGCCATTTCTTTTATAATGCAATGAGATCCAAGTAATTTCTTTTCTGAGAGATTAAGAGTATGCAATCCTGACCATAGATGATTGCAATGCACAGTCTGCTGTGTGGAGGCATAGCCGAGCAGTTAAAGAATGTGCTCTTGACTTGTCTGCATGGTAATATCCATTGTGATGGGTTTACTGAATATAGTTGTATTTATTATTAAGGAAAGACATGACTGTAATTTCCATTTTCTTCTGTTCTGTTGCACTTGCTACTAGCTCCAGGAGAGAACTTTCTTGACTGCTGGATCATCAGGAATCTCTTGGAAAGAAGACAGCATTAGCTCTCCTAGTCACGGAACCTAGGTTCTTGTTTCAATTCTGCCATTACTTACTTAGCTATATGACCTTGAGCCTCTCAGTTCTCTTGAGAGCTCAGTTTTTTTCTAATCTTTGCACTAGGTCTCCACAATCTCATCCTTTCATTCAACAGGAAGGAAGGAAAGGAAGGAAGCATGCACTTATTAAGCACTTATTATGTGCCAAGCATTGTATGAAGCTCTTTACTAATATTATCTGATTTGACCCTCTGGAAGTAGGTGCTATCATTATTACCATTTTACAATTGAGGGAACAAGCATATTGAAATTAACTGACTATCTAGGGTCATACCGATACAAAGTGTCTGAGACTGGATTTGAACTCAGGTCTTCCTGACCCTAGGCTTACCACTCTACCCATTGTACCACATGGCCTCATTAGCCACCCTCTTGTTAGTTATTAGGAAACATAAAGATAAAATGGGGCAACTAGGTGGTACAGTGGATAGAGTACAAGACCTGGAGTCAGGAAGACCTGAGTTCAAATGTGACCTCAGATAGCATGTGACTCTGGGCAAGTCACTTAACCCCGTTTGCGTTAGTTTCTTCATCTGTAAAATAAACTGGAGAAGGAAACAGCAAACTATTGCAGTATCTTTGCCAAGAAAACTCCAAAATGGCATCACAAAAAATCAAACATAACTGAACAGCAGCGTAGCTAAAATGAGACAAGGTGTCTAATCTCAGAGAGCCCAAGGTCCAGGTCCAGTGTGTGTGTGTGTGTGTGTGTGTGTGTGTGTGTGTGTGTGTGTGTGTGTGTGTGTGGTGGGGGATCTTGTGGGAATATGATACATATTCAAATATATAATACTATATAACTCAACAAAGATATAACTACCGTAGAATTGAATGTAAGTGCAAAAGAGAAAGGCAAGTTTTCTGACTTGGGGTATCACTGAAGGCTTTATGAAAGGAATGCTATCGAACTAGGACTTGGAAGATGGTTAGTATTTCAGAAGACAGAGAGAAGGGAATGAGTAAAGGTATATGAAAGGGAAGACACTGGCTAGATAACAAGGGATATTAAGTAGTCCAATTTAGTTGATGGAGAGAAGTAATGAGGGACAAGCCAAGGAAGACAAAGAGCCTACAGGACACCAAATGGAACCTTAACTAGGAATTCTGGAACCAGAAAAAGCACCGTGTTAGCGGCTACCTCAGGGATGGTAGCTCAAAGAGTCCTCCAATGTCCAGTGACAAAGAGGCTGCTATTAATAGGAGAACCCAGGGTGGGGCCGGGCCAGGAAGAGCTCACCTGGGCAAGAGAGCCATCTTGATTTTCCTATTGTTAGCCTCCTATTGTCATTTTAGTTACTCTTGGAACTAAGTTACCAAACTCAGTTGTTTTCTCCCTGCTGGGGAAATACAGGTGCTGTCAGTGTTCACTAGGGGACAAAACCTAACTCTGCTTAAGGCTGTGATCCTGAATGATAAGGCAGGAAGTTTGGATTGTATTCAGCTGGCAATGAGAAATAGTTCAAGGGTTTTGAGCACAGTCGTAGCACAACCAGTTCCATGCTTTGGGACATTGGCAGCAGTCTGTATGTGGAGGAAGAGCTCACTGTTGGAGACCAGGTAGGAGGTTAATGTAGCAATTCAGGTTAGTGTTGAGGATCTGAACCAGGTGGTGGGAGTGTAAATTAAAAGAAAACAATAGATTAGGGCAATATTTCTGCATTTGAGTTGACAGGACTTGGCAATCAATTAGAATGCGCAAAGTGATGGAGATGGAAATCCAAATATAAAAATGAGGTTTTGAGCATAAGACTAGGTGATGTTATTTTTTGACAGACATGGGGAAATCCAAAGGAATTTTTTCAAATTATGAGTATCTTTTAAGACATGTTGACTGTGAAGTATTGCCAGGCCATCAAGATAGAAATGTCTAGTAGCCAGCTTGGAAACAGGATTTCTCTGATTTCCATCACTACTAAGTTTCTAGAAAGATTAGCCTGTACCTGTTCACCACCCACTTGCTTGTCAATCCATAACTACTCTACTGAACTGCTCTTTCAAAAGTCAGCAATGACCTTTCAGTTGCTAAATTCAAAAGCCTATCCTCAGTCCTCATCCTTTGTCCTTTCCAAGAGCATTGCAAACTTCCAGCTTCCCTATATTTTAGGATCAAAACTTCAGTCATCATTGTTTCTTCCCCCTATCCTATATCCACAATGTTCAAACACAGAATGTTTGAGCTGGAGGGCTTCTTCTAGAGCATCTGGCTCAACTCCAACATTTTATAGGTGAGGAAATGAAGGCCTAAAACAGTGCCAGGTTCTTTTGTTTTCATATCTATAATCTCTCCTTTTCCCTACTCATTCTATCACCAATTTATTGTAATGGTCTTCAAAACCAATCTCCCTTCCCCTCCTTGACAATTTATCCCTTCCATAACTGTCAGACTAGTTCTCTTCATGCACAGGTATGACCCAGTTGCTTCCCTACTCAAAAACTTTCAGTAGTTCCTGACTGCCTATAGAATATAGGCTTCTTGGAATGTAATATTCTTCAGATTCTGGCTCTCAACTTTCTAACCTTATTTCATGCTCTATATGCCAACCCAACCAAATTGGACTATTTGTAGTTTCCCAGCCAGATTCTGTACTATTCGCTCCCCATCTCAACTCCTCAGCCCTCACACTGTTGAGTAGCCTATCTCCCCATATGTTGAATACATACCATCTTCCATTCCTTCAGTGTATAGGGCAAGCACTACCACTTAACTCTTAAGTTTTCCCTAGTCTTCCCAGTTGAAGTGATCTTTACTTTCCTCAAATTTTCCTAGAATATTTTGTCTGGATCTCTTCTGTGCTCCTATCCCTTTCTACATTTGTGTCATACTTACTTGTGCACTTTTGTATCTCTCCACCTACTTTGCCCACTCCCCTCCACCACTGAAGTGTATGATCCCTGAGGGCATAAATTAGGTCATGTTTATGCGTAAATATGTATGTAGTACCTAGTACAGTTTGTTGCATAAAAATTTACAAAGTGCTTATTGAAAATGTTTAATCATTCAAACCATGGGAATGAAATATGCATGGGCATAGAGAGTAGGGTAAAAAATTGTACAGCGGCAAAAGAACTGAATCTGGAGTAGGACTTGCTTTCCAATCCTTGTCTCTGCCACATAACCTTGGGCAAGTTATTTAACCTTTTAAACTTCGGCTTCCTTGTGTATAAACTGAAAGAACTAGAGTAGGTGGCTGAAGGTCTTTTTCACCTGTAAATCTGAGATCCTATGTAAAAAAAGGCATTGTGGTATAGTAGGACCAGATCTGGTTTGGGAATACCCTGGCCCTGTTCCTAACCCTCTTCCTGGTCTTTAGTAAGAGATTTATACTAATTGATCTTTAAGGTAACGTATGCTCTCTTGAATACTCACTTTAGTGGGCCAGGAGGTAAGACTACTTCAAGTAAGCCAGGAGAGAACTTCTTCTATTGAAAACTAAAAAGAGAAAGTATTAAGGATCAATGAGTGTCAATTACTACAGTGGTCAAAGGGCTGAAATACTGGAAAGAGTCAATTGGATTGGGTTATTGGTGATCTAAGAATGATGGTGTCTGAAAGTTACCTTATAAGGAATAAATGGGTGATCAAAAAGTAAAGTAGAGGCATTGAATGTAGATAATTCAAGAAATCTGGTAGTTAAATGGGATTGGATTGATAGTAAAATCAGAAGATGAGACAGAAATATTGGAGTGAAGACTTTTAAAAATACTATTTTGGAAGAGTTGAAAATGATTATAAACTAAGAGGGAAAGACCAACGAAAAGGAAGGGATTGAAGATGCATGATGGAGAAGGAATGATTCCTGCTTTGAATGCTGTAGATCCTTTGGAAGAAATGCAGCTAATCTCTTTTTTTTTTTAAGAGCCCATCTCCTTTAATCTATTTTGCTCTAGCAACAAAGAGTGAATAGACTGGGGATGTTTAATTTCAAGAAGAAAATTGAGAGTGCAGGGGAAAGGGATTGATAGCAATCTTCTAAGTATTTAAAGGGCCATGGTGGAAAAAGGGATTAAATTTATACTGCTTGGCTCCAGAGGACAGAATTGGGGGTAATTGGTGGATGTTGCAAAGAGGTAAATTTAGGCTTGAAGTTATTGGGGGGAACAAAAACCTTCCAAGAATGAGAGCTATCCATAAGTGGAATGACTTTATTTTCATTGACCATGCATATTTGTTCCAAAGGTTTATCTATCTACCTATCTGTCTGTCTTTCTACCTAGGGGAAGAAAAGAGAAGATAGGGTTATCAAAAGAAAAGGGTGGGGGTCATTGACATATTCTTTTTTTAAAAAATGTACAGGAGAGAACACAAGACCAGAAGAAATTGCAAACAAGTGGGATAGATGTTAGTTACATGTTGAATTTATTATTTATTTAAAAAGGAAAGCATATTGTACATTTTAAGAGACTTCATGGACAATCCTTTTTCTATTCTACGGTGTATGTGGACGTGATCATTTCATTTGCTGTTTATTAAATTTGAAACTAAAAAAATTAAGTAGCATGAACTACTTTGGGGAGGTAGAGGGCTCCTCTCTCTCTGGGAATCATCAACAGTGGGATAGCCACTAGTCAGGTTCATTGTCTAGAGGATTCCCATTCAAATATGGTTTGGACTACGTGCCTTCTGAAGTCCTGTTCAATTCAAATACTGGAAGATGAGCTTCTCCTCCATTACTGAAACCATCAAATCTTTTTTTGGGGGGAGGGAGGCAGTCACATGTAGAAGTAGTCATAACAAATCTGATGCTTTAAAAATACTCTCATTTTTTGAGACTAGTTTAGGGGCCTGATCTTTCAAAGGACCCAGTCCCTCAGTTTTTAGACATAAGTTGTTTGGTTTTTTTTTTTCTTTAATGCTTAAGAGGTCAGAAATGAGGCCTCTGCAGCCTGGAAGGAACTTTATGGAACACTAAGCTCATAGTATATTACCATCCAAGAAAACAGCATGGCCAACAAGATTTACATGCTACATAGCAGTACCCACACAGGTCAAATCACAAAAACTAGCCTTATACCCAACCAGACTTGATCCTGTCATCTTTTTTGGACAATCACTTATCTTTATGCCAGAATTTTTGTATGCCTTCAAATCTTTAAATTCATACTACTTTTGATTCATCTTGTGTACCTATCTACATTTACTATTTATCCCTTCCACTGAAGGCTTAAAATTGTGGCAAGGATATGAGATTCACCTGACATCTTTCAGTGACTATGTTTTTTGTCTGTCAACCTTGACTCATTCCCCAGAAAAGTGAATTAATGATATTTACTGGCAGAGACATTTCTATCAGCAAAGGTTGTGCCTGATTGTGATATATACTGGCATAAGATTATTTTCGTCCCTTTTTTTCGGCTGGTCAGAACAGGTGGGACCAGAGTACAACCTTGGGAATCCTAAGCACAAATCTAGTAGGGCAGGATGACTTACCTTAGGTCCATGCCAGCAATGAGTGCCTGTTTTCTACAAACCATAGCTTTGTCAGATGGGTGGAGGTACTGTTCTCTGCATAGATCAGTTTTCTTCAAGGTTATTTAATGGTGTAGAATGAGATAAGTTTCCTTCTTCTCTAGCAATTTATATGTAGTAAAACTTAGCTAACAGAAATCAACCAAAAGCTTAGTGCAGAACATTTTCAAGTGACATGTGTGAATATACATGCCACAATGCTTTCCCTCCATTTTACCAAGTGCAATGAACTAAACCTCCCACAAAATCAGAAACAGCAAATGCATACAGAATTCTTTTATTTAACTTAAAATCATGTAGTACTGTAACTACTAGAAAAAAGCTGAGTAAGAGGAACTAAAGTTGCCTTAGCTTCAGCCATTCAAAATAGACAAAGTTTCTTTTTTTCATAATGTAAAGAATCCAGAGTATATCGCAATAACAGGAATAAATTCTTACAACAGAATATACAAAAACATTTTGAAATTTTTTCATCATCTACTGATTCATTTTATATAAACACAGGAATTTCTTTAGGAATAATTTATACACAGAAAGTCATTTTATGTAACAAATTGGCCATGTTATTACTTTTTTTTATTTTTTTAAAAACTTTTTTTAAACAAGAAAACTTGGAAAATGTAGTATTTGCAATGCATCAGTTCCATAGAGCTTTCTGGTTTTGTTTTCATCCCAGAGGTAGACAAACTCTGGCCAATCCTTTCACCTCAAACCTCACTGGCTTAGAAAACAGAAAGGTGTTTTCTCAAGGCATCTATTTTCTCCATGGCTGTGTCTACACAACACCAAACATCTGGACACAAAGTAAAAAAGAACAAAAACCCAACCGAATCAGACCTTTTGTTGCCATAGTGCAAAACATCCAGCTATTTTCAAAGACGTGAATTGTCATGGAGTTGTGTAGACACAGCCTAACGTGTCAGAAGCTGGGGGAAGCAGAGGCGGGAAATATTTTTTTGGAGCAGAAAAATGTATCTTGGGTGTTTTGACTTAAATAAAAATAAATAGGGACTCTTCCTTGTTAACTTTAAACAAAGTTTTAGCCATGATACAAGGCAGCTAACTAAAAACCAAATGGCATATTTTGCATACAGAACTGTCATATTGTGAAGGAATAAATCTGTATGCTATGATCACTATAAAAACTGTTAAGCTATCTGCTGTGCTGTCAAATCCTTCAATTTCTCTGGCATTTCATACCATGAAACAAGGAAACCAGGTATTAAATAATGTGACTTGGGCTGCTTAGTTTGCCATAACACTTATTCTGTTTCCATAACCAATGAGGTTCTTTCAATTGCTGAGTTAGCTACACTATAAAGCGCAATGACCAGCTAGAGATGATCCCCACCCCCAACTGGAGGGTTCTGGAAGACCAAGATACTGAAGATACAGAACTACTAATTCCATCAATATCACCATTCCTTTGTTATAAACCAGGGCACAAAGCTTGAGGGGTGGGGATGGGGGAAGGGGTGACCACGGTTTGGGGAAGGTAAAGATCCTTTTTGGCATACTGTAAAGCTAACTAGTAAACTGGTACCCTCAAAAAAATTGATCACATGCACACATTTGCACACACAGAGAAAAAAGTGCCTTTAAATTATTTTAGGCATTTATAAACTACAAACATTTTATAAAATTATTCTATGTACTTACAAAAATGCAATGAAACATTTAATTATTTCTTGTAAACCAGATCTTCGTCAACTGACTACCCGTAATCTACTGGACTTAAGAGCCCTATTGAAAATGCTAATGAATCACTAATTAACATAATGTTTACCAAAAAGATGCTGAAACACACACACACACACACACACACACACACACACACACACACATACACACACACACAAATGAGTAATGCCATTAGGTAAAAACTAAAGACATACCCCAGAAATGACACTGGCATCAGAAATTCATATCATCAACAAATTTGAAGCAAATTCCTTGGTAACAGTTTCCAAAGCAGGACATTAGATGGTTTATTCATAGCAACCAAGTGATCAAGTAAGATTTCTAAGCTTTGATTTGGTCTGAGACCTCCAGAAACCATCAAGCTCAGAAAATCCCCCAAACTTCTAAGCTCTGTACCCTTATGTCCTCAATTACATAGTCTTCTTGTATGATTATATTAGTTTAGTAGATTTGGCTTCTTATCGACTGACTTGTAATTGAACCAGCAAGGGTCATTCGTGTGTTTTTACAAAGAATAACCAGTCCTCTCAGTTGAGTGCCAAAATGAAAGCCTTGTGGCCTGTCTCAGGTCTGTATCTTCAGCATCTCTGGCAATAAATGTTTAATCTAAACAATATCTTCTCTTTGAAATCTTATTTGTACCACCAATTACTTCAGAGTAGAGTTATAAAGTTTGACCTTTATCACTGGTTCTTAAGGAGTGGATCTCTGGTACCTTCCCATAGTTGCTTAGCCCAGGAAATAATAGAGAGTTGACAAACAAAAGAGTAACATTACTTAAAAAACAAACAAACCAAAAAACAAAACCCAACCCTAAATACATTACTAGTATACTTGCTACTGGAATGGGTAGGGCATTTCATGGAGGAGTGTCATTAGTTTGAACTAGATTTATCCTCAACAATTCAAAACTGCTCTCAGAGAATCTTACAGCAACATCTGGGGACCAGTCGACCACAGCACCCTGGACTTTCCCACCAATTTTGAGTTTCAGTGAGAACAAACCATGACAAGAGGCATGAATCACTCACAACCTGCTTACAGAACAGAACTGTCACAGTGAGAAAGAGGCTTTGGTGGAACATGAACTGGCCTCAAATTTAGCATCACACTTGGTTGATATTTCTATCTTCCCAAACAAAAATACCTCAGAATTGGATACCAAGTATGGCATGCTTTGGTAGTTCCACAATAGCCACCTTCTTTTTATGTGTTTATCTAAAACTAAACTACCTCCTTGAGCACTGAAACACTTACAAATACAATGAGAGAGAGGCTAGAAGAATGGCCTACCTAGTGCTATACATGAAAGTTGCCTTGTTCCCTCCATGGTGGCAATCTTGTGTCATACATAGTTCAATATCATCTTCTCATATAATACAAATGAGAAGTGCTACAATTTGGTTCTAACAGATGACATTAGAGAAATTCTCCAGAGCAGACAAGCTGGTGGTATCTCAGGAATAGGTTGCACATAACAATTACATAATGCCGATACAAAAGCCAATGTCGATTCTCAGTGGTTCACATTACTAAAGCAGTGTGATTTACTGTCAAGAGGAGAGCGTATGGAAAATGCCACAATTCAGATTTGTAAAGCTATTTGGAGTATACAAAGAAGAAAAATCAAAGAGAGGTGGAAATCAACATGAAATCAGATTAGACCTCTGACTATAAAATGCCTTGGTATAGTGAAGGTGGCTTGGTCCAGAAAATATGACTGCACCATCACAAATGCTTATGTTCTCTCATTTAAGTGCTTCTGAAATGTTTCTCATGATGGGTGCTACATTGTTAGTGTTTTTTCCTACTTTTTTTCTTCTTTTAAACCACCTACATTAAAAAAAGAAACAACACACACGCACACACAACTTGGACAGTTTTAACAAAACCCTCATAGCCAGCTGAATGATCTGCAGATCTCCAGTTGTGGAAACCAGTATGTGCAAAAAAGAGGAGAGGTCACTACACCAAGGGGTCACCTATGAAAGAAAAAAACCCTGACAAAATATTTACGATCTTGGGAGCTCAGAGGACCTCTGAGAAAAGTCAGACTCTCCCTAAGGACAGAGAAGGCTCCTGAGCTTAATGATAAAGCTGAATTTTTGAAGAAGTCATCCCTACCTTAGAAGAGTCAACCATATGTTTCTCAGATACTGCCATCACAGCCCTCTATGAGGGCAGCTGCCAGAATGGTCATATGAATGGCAGGAGTAGATTTGGGCAAGTAGACAGTAATCAGTTAAAAAACTCTGAAAGGGAAACTAAAATTGATCGACAGTCCCTTAGAATCCAGAGAGTTTGGTACAGTGTTGCCTTTTCTTTTCTTTCTAGGAAAAAAAGAGAGACAGAAAGAAGTAGGGAGGAGAAAAGAAAAATTTCTATCCAGGTCATTCTATATTAGATCATCCGTTTGGATCATGCATACTTTGAGAGCTCTGCAACTCTTGATCAGAAGCAATGGCAAACTTGAAGAGTGATAGTTTCCTAATTGGAGACTTTAGAGCACTTTACAACTCAACAACAGTTGCATTTCCCTACCAAATTTTTCTTGGACTTGTGATTTGTGGTACAGTCCAGTGGTGCAAGTGGCATCTGAGAGGAGGTAACAAAAAACAACTTACGCCAGTCGATGGAATTTTAACAGAAAGGCTATTTGCTTCACTCAGTCCCATCCCCAATCCTGGAAACCTTGTAAACAACTGGCTCTGGCAATGAATAAGTTATTCATCATTCAATTCATATAGAGCAGTCAGAGACAGTTATATCAGACGTGGATGGACAAGTAGCCACTCTTCCGGCTGCAACGGTTGCCTGGTTTAGGACAGCAGCAAGAGAACAAACGCACACCTCTAGGTTCTCTAACACAACTATGCTAAGTCACAGAGGCCTCTCTTGGCTCTCTGTCTTCGTCCTATCCCACAGTTAAAAAAACCAAAACAAAACAAGAAGAAGAAAAGCAATAGAAAAAGGCAAGTTGTTTGGAAATGTTAGGAGATAGATGAGTTAGAATGATGCTTTGACCCCTTGGAGTAAAGTACTGGCCGCTCCTCTCTATAACCTAGTGTACGTGGTCTGTAGTGTGAATGAGGTTACCAGTATCAACGGCATATTGTCAGGTGCTGAGAAATGTGAGATGTATTCTTTTTTTATATATACACATATAAAAAATAAGAGTGAGGTAGATAAATGTTTGAAAAAAATCAAAAACTGTCCCCGTCATACACAAAAACCCTTATCTCAGTATTTAAATTCATTATGGGGCATCTCTACAGTGATTTAAACTGATATCACAAAAAAATAAATTAAAAAATCCTACATAGAATACCTTCTTAATTAACTTTTTTCTTCTTTTTTTTCCTTTTTTTCTTTACTTTTTTTTTAAAGGGAAAATAACTATGGGACAGAGGCTAGAGAAGAAAGTAGGACTCAAACTATACAAGCAAAAAGCACTACAAATATTTTTCTGGTTTTTTTTGTTTTGTTTTTAATCTCCAGTCACAACTAGCAATCGATCTATTTTAATTCTTTGTTCTTATTCCAAAATTTAAGCATTTCCATCCCAGAACAACTCTAGTGCCTACATCCCTCAAGGAAGGAGTGTCAAAAGAGAACTTGGGTGCTGAATTTAAATAGGGCCTTGAGTTTTCCTGTCTTGCCCCAGCTACCAAGGCTTCTGCCGATGAAACAGACTACTTGGGATACGATCCTTATGGCAGGGTCAATATCCAGACCAGTAGGCCAGGACAGTTTCCCATGGCTCAACTTCCTCACCAACCTGGGGATGTCAATGACCTGGTCTCACTCAGATGCAATTGTCTAAATAACTGCCACTGAGGGAGGGATGCTGGAAGGAGAAGGAGAGGTAGGACAAGATACAATTTCAAAAGTGTTCCTTGTTATTTTCCAATTAGAAAGATGGTTAAGTCTGATCAGATCAGTGCTCTAGGGCCACTTGTGACATGGTGGTCGACTGCTGAGAAAGATTTGGATGAAACAGCTGTTGTTGTTCATGGGATGGAAGGGTTAAAATATTCTTTTTTTTTTTTTTTAAAAATAGTGACCCAAACGCCTAGTGTCTGCAGTTAAACCGCTGTTGTACCCAACAATTAAAAAAATAGATATTATTTATATATATATGTATATAGAGAGAGAGGGAGGGGAAGGGGGAGAGAGTGAGAGAAAGAGAAAGAGAAAGAGAGAGAGAGAGAGAGAGAGAGAGAGAGAGAGAGAGAGAGAGAGAGAGAGAGAGAGAGAGAGAGAGAGAGATATGTGTGTGTGTGACAAGCCAAAGAAAGGCAAGGGAGAGACGGTGAGACTCTTCAACAGTGATGAATATGAACACTGAACAAGACTGTACTAAATATTTAACCTTTTTTTTTTAATCTGACCTGAGTTTGTATCATGCCTTGCACTGTAACAGACTCTTGAGTGCTGTGTGGGTGTGGGTTAAGGAAGAGGGTGAGGGGAGGGAGAGTATAGTAAAGACACCCCCTCGGCCACACTGATGAGGACCAGGGGCGTGCATCTTCCTTTACCCCCATTCCCAATTTCTTTTTGAGTCCTGTGCCCACACAGCTAATGTGTTAAAAAAAAACAGCTAATGGGGGTAAGGGGAGGGGAGGGAAATGTATTTATAAAAAGGCATCAAACAGTTCATGGCAAATCATGTTATACAAGTATCAATTACTGGGAGAGGAAGAAGGAAGTTGCACACTATATAGTTCAAAGCATAAGAACTTTGTTGGAAGGGGGAAAGGAAAGAGGGGTAGACCTGAAGGTTTTCATAGATTAAATCCACAAAGATAAAGAACAAAAAAAATAGCAGCTTTTTTTCTGTACAGACATATAGATGAGTATCTGAACTGTAAAAAAGTTATAAAAGTGACATAAAAGACAATGTGTATGCAAATGATCCATGGTCTAACAGAGAACTGTAAGACCCTTTAAGAAGTCTTAGTAACAGGGAAAATGTCAACAAAGCTTAATATGCTTCAATCAATTTACTGCTTTTTCTTCTCATTTGTGTTGTTTTGTTTTAAATTTCTTTCCTTGCAAACCTGTAAAGAGGGACAGGCTGCATCACTGGAGATCCCTTACGGTTGGTGTCCTGGGGTAGGGAGAGATGAATGGGGAGGAGGGGTAGGGTTTGGGGAGTTTGGCTTACGGCTGACTTTGTGTGTGAAGCGTGTACTTCTGGCTCTCATCACTGCCAGTTTTCTCCAGAATTCCCAAGGGCCAGAGAGTGGGAGTGGGGGGTGGGGGTGGAGAATCATTTCAGTTCCTTCCCATTTCCATCACGAGAAAGGAATATTTTGTCCAGTTCCCAAAAATAACAATAATCCAGACAAAAACAATTTGATTTCTTTTTAAAATGAAATGTAAAAACAATACCAGTGTCTGATTGGGTGGAGAAGATTACTAGTGCTTTTTTTTTTTTTTTTTAATAATGGAGCAATTGATTACTGTGCTCTTTCCATGCCTATGACAACAGCAACAAAAACAATTTAAAGAAAAAGGAAAGTTGGTGTTTTTGGCAAAATTTGGCAGCACTGAAAATGTAACAACCTCAAATGAATGGATGGCCCTTTGAAAATTTCATGAGTTATTAAAAAAGGTTTAAAGAGCAGGGTTAAAAATCCAGTCTCCTAACTTGATTTTATAAAGACCTATATTATAGTGTTAGGCAGGTGCTTGCAAGGGGTAATAGGGGCCACTCAGCCAGCCATTTCTTTGATCTGATAAAAAGTGCTTTATGGTTGGATTTGCGCGCAGATATGTTTCTCCTTAAGAAGCCAAGAGTGCATGTATTGTGTGTGAGGACAGAGATGTATGAAAAAAAGACCACAGGGGAAAAGAGAGAGGAAAATCAGACCTCAAGTTTTCTGTTGCTATTAAGTGTTACCAGTAAAGTTTTTAAAGGCCCGCCTCATTTGAGGAATCCTTTACTGAAACAAACATCTGCTTGCATATTGAAAAAAAGAAAAAAAATCCTCAATGTGTTGTTTACTGAAGATAGGGGTCTCCTGTGTGCAGCGATGGCAGTTCTGAAGATCCACTGAGGTACAGTAGGCTTTTGAATATATTGTTAAATTTCTTTTTCCCTCCACCCCCCCACCCCAACCCCAGTGTACATGTGTTACTGTTTGCATGGGATTCTGGATCCAAGGATCAGCAGGCCGATGACTGGGGCAAAGGTAAGGCCCTTTCATTCTTGCGTCCTCCATTCATGTGCGCGTAAGGCTGCCTTTCATCAAAGCTGGCCCTGAGGACCACCACACCAGGCCCATTTTCGGCTTTGTGTCCTGAGAGTTTGTCAGCCGGCTGGAGGGTGGAAGAAGGGTCTAAGGGAATGCTCTCCATGTTCTCAGTCTCTAAGTCCAGTTCTTCTGTGTCTGGTGGCTTGTTTTCTTCACTGTAGAAGAAGGAGACCTCCTTGAAGCCTGGGTCCAGCTCATCTTTGATGCTGCCGATGATCTCCAGAAAAGAAGGTCTCATTTTGGGATTGTACTGCCAGCACATACGCATCAATTCAAACCTACAAATGAAACATAAAGATATAATGGAACAACACATAAAACGAGATAAAACTGATACCACTCCATTTCTGAGTGTCCAAGTATATCTATGTACTTAGTCCTACCTAGAGAGGTCAGGGAAATGCTTCTATTTCACACAGTTTCTACTAAGACCTTAATTTTGACTGTCCCAGTAGATTACAACTAAACAGATCCTCTTTATGGGTCATTACTCAAAAAAAAGTTATTGACTTTCTAAGTTATAGAATACCGAAAATACTTTTCAACTCAGTAACTCAATGACTAAGTTGCCTGCTGTTTGTCCACAGCTGGCACAGACTGGTATCTCAGTCAGGAAGAAGACTGCATTTTCAGTATAATGAAGCAGAATATAAATGTTGATATAAGTATAGCATTAACTACTTAGAAGCCAAAGAAAGAACTTGGGTTTGGCTCATTCATTCATTTGCAGATCAGAAAGTGATACTTGGCAAAGTGGATACAAAATCCCACCTGGAAACAGAAGGTTACATTGGAAAGAAGGGTGTTTCATGCTTATCAAACAGAAACTACCAAAAGATGAAGCAACACAAACAAGATGAAAAGTATGCTATTGTTGATTATACTGCAAAAAGAAAAAAGGAGAAAAAAAGGAAAAAGTTCATTCCTTGGAGATTTAAAAAAATGAGGCTGCTAGATAGCCAAGAACAATTTCCTTGTTTAACAGGAGCCTGTAACAACAGAAGGCTTTAAAACTTTCATTCTTTATCTTCCCTAATCACCAATGTTAGTGGAACATTGTTTAGAAACAAAGTAACCTGATCAATCAATTTTCATGAAAAATGAAACTATGGATGTGAAAGCTACAGTTAGCCAATATCCTTAGCTCTCCGGGTATAGTTTTTGAACTCTAGAGCTGGAGAGGCTAAATCCTTAACCACAGGCGGGCTTCCTCTCCCTCAAGAAATTCACAAAGGAGTGAGGCAATAGATCCTGTAAATGCTTACTGTGCAAAGAGGAAATCCTGCTATATGACCAGAAAGAACATAAAGGTCTATTAGAGAATGCTATCAGCTGAATTTGTATTGGAGGGGCAATGTGTCCAGGGTAGATGAGTGAAGATATGAGGCTTAGAAAGGTAAACGGATTTCATATCATGCTCAGTCAAATTATCTGTGATTACTTGTCTATGAATGCATAAGGAAGCATTCTCTAGGAATCTAGGAGTGAAAAAACATTCATACATACAATTTAAAGGAAACATTTTTCAGATAACGATGGTATGGTAGAACAGACAGCAGGATTCAGAGTCAAAAGACTCGAGCTCAAATCCAACATTTGAAGTTTACAATCTGTGTGACCTTGGGAAAGTCATGTTGCTTCAACTTGAAAACAAAGCTATCTAACTCTAAACCTTTTATTCCTAATAGGCATAGTTTATTTATTATAAACCCAGAAACTGTCAAAATTCCCCTGGAAGCCTCTTGGCTTCCTCTACTCTCATGAGCTGTGTAAAATTTTGCATTTACTGACATATATTCAGCATTTATGGCTCAGTCAACCACTCTCTGTAAGGGATCGAAGAAATCTGCCTTTTCATGTTCCCTTCTCGCTTTTCTTGCTTCACCATTTCCCAAGGGCAGGGGGAGAAAAACAACGTATATAGAAATAAAGCTCTGACACAAATATATAAAATCCATCTCTGTGACTTCATGGCTATGCCTCTCTGGCTGACTGGTATGTCCCTGAATAGAAGCTGGAGCCGGGGCCAAGAACACTCACTCGATATTCCCTGGCTCAGAGCCCTGTGGCCTGGGGGCAATGCTTGGGAGATACCACAAAGCAGTAGAGTAATGCCTGTGACATCAGCACAAACAGGGCCATGTGATGCTTCTTTTAAACTCTTCCAGATTCAAAAACCTTCCAGTGCTTCCCATAAAAGGAAGTGTTTTGTTTTTTTTTTTACTCTGCAGGATCCAAGACCTTGTTTACACTATCTCAATAAGAAAATTTTCCAATAGACTCTAGATTCTACAGAACTACATGAGATGATTAAAAAACAGAGACCAACAAACATCTCTCCATTTTAAAATGTGGGTTAAGAGTTGGGATGTTTGTTTGTTTTAGGGGGAGATGGTGGGTGAATTAGAGATGAAGTGTTAAAACTAATGTTGGAGAAATACCATATTCCTTAAATAATATTTGGTCTAAGACATAAGCAAACTATAGCAAAGAAAACTGTGTGGTTAAGAAGTTGTGTTGTTAAAATGATAAAAGCTGTTTTAAAAACTCAGCTGGTTAAATTTCGTTATTTAAATGTATTCAGTATATAACTTGAGACCGTAATTAACCACAGACATTAGGGAAATCTGGCAAACTGGATGATCCTGAGGTATTACAACCAGTCTAAAAGAAAATTAGTAATTGCTTACTACTACAATACACTGCTCTTTTCTTTTTACAAAAAAGAAAAAAAAAGGAGGAGGGGAAGGAGATGCATTTCTTTGACAGACTTGTTCCTGCTTTTAGCACTTCAGCAGGAATCATAAAATGGACAAGTCAAAATCTGTATAGGAGAGTTAGCAAGCTAGGACGCATACAGAGAGCTTAAGGATCAAAGCATTCTTGCTTTAAACATAAGCGAGAAGCTTCAGTGAGATCTGATGAGAACGGTGGTCATGACACTCAGGACCAAGAAGGTTCCCTACAAAGCAAAGCAAGGAGAGAAGATGCTTGTGTGTCTGCTTTTATGTCTGCAAAAAACAACCTCATTAGAGTCACCGCTGCACACTTTCAAAGGGAGTTCATGTTTCAAAAACAACTTCCAGGCCATGAAATTGCTATGCTGGATTATTCCTATGCATTGGTATCATAAATACTTGCTGGAAGTTAAATACTCCTATGTTAGAGTAAGCAACTTAATGGTGTTAGGATGTACTGTTTACCGTGGGGAAATTTTATCCAAGTGTTAAAACAGGCTGGAAACATTATTTAAGTTTGATCTGCATTCAAGTACTTTGAATCCTAGCAGAACCAGCCAAGAATCTTCAACAATGCATGGCTTTTAATCAACAAGGGTGGGAGAGTTGTGTCCATTATGTTTTACAAACTGAAAAACAAAGTAGTCCAGATGCCTTTGGGTTATTTTGTTTTGGGTCTATCTAGAGGTTAGTAAATACTCCTTTAATTCTTATATACAGAGGATTGCCATTCATAAGAAGCTATGCTTATACAAGTTGTCACAAAAGTCTTAGTGCAGGTGTTAAGCTAATAAAGTTTAATATATTACACTAAGATGTTTAGGACATGCTATATACACGTGTGCATGTACACATGTGTGTATACACACACATATATGTCTAGGTACATGTGTGTGTATGTGAGTTGCATGCCACAGAGGTGAGAGTGTGTATGTGTCTGTAAATGGCACAGGATTAGACTCTGGGGGCAGTTATATGAGTTCAAGCCTTAAGAATATAGCTTGACTCTGGTTTTAAAATATTCTCTTCCATTTTGACCTTTTTCCCAATTCTTTGTATTCAAAGAACTTGTCTTCTAGAGGATATCTTCCTTTGCTAAATTTATCCATAAATGAGGACAAATAGGTAACTACCTATAAAACTAAACAGTCTCCCTTTTATTTTGTTATGCATCCAAAAGGCAGAGGAATTTTCCATAGAACTTTTAGAACACAGAATAAAGACATCTAAGACATCTAACTGAATTAAACTTGTAACATCTAAATGCTACCTCTCCTCAATTTTCCTGTTACATTACGCTGGGAACAGGAAGTATATTGATTTTCCCATAGCAGGTGGGCTCAGATTCCCAGGCATCTTAAATGAATATTAAAATCCCATTCATCTGTGGGTGGATCAACTTTACGAGTCCCACAAATATCTTATAGACAAAATTTTACATGAATCACAAGAGAAGAGAAATAGCCATACCCTCCCTAATGCCACCCTCCCCTCTTCTAAGACAAAATGAACACCTGTTCACTTGGGTTCTTTTTTAATGCTTCCCCAAGACTCTACCAGCTCTAAGAATGAACATCATAGCTTAAATCAGGAGTCTTAACCGTGAGCCCAAGAACTAACCAAAAAAAAAAAAAACCAAAACCAACCCCAAAACAAAAATAAACATTTTGGTAGAACTGTATTTCAATATAAATATAATTAGTTTCCTTAATAAACTTATGTATTTTATCTTTTGCATTTTTAAAAACATTATTCTGAGAAAGGCTCCAAAAGCTGCTCCAAACTGCCAAAGGGGTCCATTACACAGAAAAGGCTAAAAATCCCTGCCCTATATATTCCGATGACATTTTGCTCAAATTAATTAAAAATTATCCCCCAAGTAATTTTTATCAACATACTCAAAATGAGTAGGATATATTTAGGAGAAGTGGAAAGAGGTCTTTCCAGATCCGAGTTCTGGGAAACACAGTGTAAAGCAAAGCCCTACATATGTATATCTCACAGTGTTGGTACTTGTCCCCATCCACTAAACAGACTATGTTTATAATACAGGTCTAAGCTTTACTTTGGTTAAGAAATCTGTCTTGTGAAGGGTCTAGCAGATGCTTGGCAACCTTCTTTCACCCTTTGTGTTCTGCATTAATAGTGTGTTTGTCCTTCGTTGCCAAAGATGACCATGCCATCAGAGAAAGGATGACATGACTTGCACTTGACTTTGTTTTGAGTGAAGGATGGTTGTGTAGGTCACCAGCCTCATTTCTCCTCCAGAGCCATCTGAATTCAGTGATCAGATATTCATCAGCATAATTGGAGATGACCCAGGATGAGGCAGTTGGGGTTAAGTGACTTGCCCGAGGTCACACAGCTAGTGAGTGTCAAGTGTCTGAGGTGAAATTTGAACTCAGGTCCTCTTGACTCCTGCACTGGTGCTCTATCCACTGCACCACCTAGATGCCCTTTTTGCATTCATAATAACTGTTTAAAGGACATAATAAATGAACCAAATTTCAAAGGGTATCCAATGTACTAAAAAGTATAGAAATATGCTTAACACTAGTAGCCACAGTGCTACAAGAATCAGCCTCATCATTTCAACATTTTTGTTCTGAGGAAATTTTTGCAGAGACAAATCTGCTTCAAACTTATCCTTCAAGTCCCAACACAATTTCAATCTATAGAAAGGATGGATATATATGTTTTTTTTCCTGGTGGAAATAGCTTTCAAGAACAAAAATGAAAGTGTCCACAAAACATTTGTCCTCAGAGGCTTCTCCAAAGAGGATACCATTGACGATGGCCATCAAAACAGTGGGGCAGTTTTTCCAAAACAATTTAAAAAGGCAATCTAAAAGTCTTCCTGATATGCCTTCCCAGAATGACTCCTCATGGTTTTAATTTTCTTTTAAAACTCATATGAAATCTCTACTATTTATGGGCAGATGGCACTTGTTCATGTTCTTCAACTAGAATATGAGAAACCAAGTCGTTCCATTTTCTATTTCTACAACTTCTCTCAACGTGTCTAATATAACTGAGGGATTTCTTGTCATGCTCTTTCTAGTTTTGTGCAAAGACAAGAGTGAAATGGGACAGCATAAAGCTACAGTGCTCCCACCCCTTGGTCCCCACCCCTTCCCATTTTTTCCAGCTCCTACCTCCCTCAAGTCACAAAACAACATTGTCATCTGACACCAGAGCAAGACTTCTAGCCAGAAAAGCTCTTTTCACAAGAATGCTCAGCAGCTGAGGGCCAGAAGGAATCATATGCCCATTATCAACCTCGAACAAATTTCAAAACGACAAGTTGTAGGTTTTTCTTCCCAAAAAGACAGTTGGAGAATATGAGAGTATTAAATGCCTAAATTAACTGAGGCTGTGCATGCCAAGGGTTGTGTACAGAGGGATTTAAAGCTAAGTTAAAGCATGTTTGAGTGATAATATTAGTCATATGGTTCACGCTCTTTTTAAACACTTAACAGAAAGGGGGAAAATATTTACCTCACTGAGAAAGAGCTTTGGTTGCAGCAGTATGTTAGAACTGTCCAAGGTAAAGAATTGATGTGTTTTTCATCTGCATGAGACACTAAAAATTCCTGATACCAAAGGTCACATCTTCTCTCTGCTTGCCTTCCACAGTTGTGGTCTTTAAAAAAAGCCAGTGACTGCAAAGCCTTGCTTAAAGCTATTTTACACTGATGTAATGTAGATATTCACTATCCTTGCGCCTGCATGCATGTGTGTGCATATTTGTGTGTAGACTGGATTGTGGGGGGTGGGAGGATAGGAAAGGCTGGTCATAAATTTCATAGGTGGGCTTCCCCTGACCAAAATAGTAAATGCTGCCAAACTTGTACATACGCCAAGTATAAAGCTAAATGAAATAAGACATAAGAGAAAAAAAAGAAAAATCAATGATATTCCTAAAGGCAGACATTTTATCAAGCATGGTAGGGGTAAAACCCCAACAGGCAGCCACCAGTGTAAAATCTGGACTTGCTTCTCTGAGTTTGGATCCCTCATTACTAACGGAAGGATGTAATATCAGAGAACAGAAAGAAGGAAACTAAGACGCCCAGGAAATACATACAGCATATCGGGGCAGTTGTCTGGTTTCTCTAGAAGGCCACCCTCCATAACAAACCGGAGAACTTGTTCATTAGACATGCCCTGATAGGGCTGCTCTGCTAACGTTGCAATCTCCCAGAGGACAACACCAAAGGACCTAAAATAATAAAGAAAAAACATTGAAAAGTTTGTCATTCTTTTAAACAGGAACTAAGCTCTTTATAAAAGTTCCCCTCCCATCATTGCATCTACTTTTGAGTAGAAAAGAGTTTAGGTGGTGTGGGCCATTCATTGTAAATGAAGGAAAAAGGATTAAGTCCCAATAGTTCATGACAGCTATAATCATGATCTGACCATAACTTATCAGAGTGTAATATTTAAGAAAATAGTTTTCTATTCTAATTTGGCCTAAGGGAATTCAGTTCAAAAAACATTTATTGGGTTCCTACTAAATGATTTTCGCTCAATGGAAAAATGACAAAGTCCCTTATTTAAATACATTTACTATCGAGTAGAAGAGGTAAAGTCAACTCCAAACAAAGCTATGATACAAGACAGGATGTGATAAGTTCCATAACAGAAATATCAAAAATGCAATAGGGATTCAAAGGAGAAAGAAGTCCCAAGTAGTTGTAAGTTGGAGAAAGGTTAAGAGAAGTTTTCCTAGAAGAGATGGCCTTTGAAGAATGGGTAGGAATCAAGTAGGGCTAGGAAAAGGGAGTATTTTTGCAGGGCATGTGGAAAGGACATCAAGTACTCTTGCTTGGCTAGAATGCAGGACACATGAAGAAAAGAAGTAGGAGATGGACAGGATGGATAAATTGGAATCCAATTATGGAAACTCTTCCATGCTAGTCTAGAGTTTGGACTTGATTCAGGAGGTAACAAGGTACCATTCAAAGTTCTGAACAAAGCCGGGCAGGAACATTATCAGAGCTGTGTTTTAAGAAGGCTATGTGGAAGAAGTCATGTAAAGGATAGATTTGAGGGAAGTGTAGAGGAGGCAGGAATGAGCAGAGGCTATTGCAATAATCCAAACGTGAGAGATAGGTCAGTGAAAATGGGGAAAATGAGGGACAGATTCAGGATACTCTAGAGGAAGACAGGACAAGAGTTGGTGACAAATTAGATTCGAGAAGCAAGAAGAAGAGGTATTAAACAAGTCAAAGAAGAAAGGCGATAATTAGAGAAAAACAGCCATGAAGAGAAATGAATAATTCTCTCACACAAAGCCTACTTTTTAGTTTCTTTAAAAAAAAAACCAAAGAATTAAAGTAGATAATAAAAGAATACATAGGTTTCTGCATATCAGCTATATAAAACTAAATATAGGAATACTCTACATCTGCATAATTGTTTTTCATATTAAATCCTTACTATATACTAATTTTTCTTGTTCTACTTGTCTTTACATTTGGTTCATGTCAACTAGCAAAGCATAAAGGGCATCACTGTGCTACTAAGGGGCTTCTTTGGACTGGGCAGATGAAAAGAAACTGGTGCCAGTGGGATTTGTCCTACCACATCATTTCCATACCAGAAGTTGGTCCCCAAGCACAGCACAAAAATCTAGACAATATGTATAAAAATTTGTGACCCTCTGAAGTATAAAATTTTAAACTACTTAAATAACTTTGTACTTGCAATCACATTCTGTATAAATGGATACTCAAAGCACATGTTGGTATGACCTAAATAGAATCTTGGTAGGCAAGGGGGGATTTACCCACCCCACCCCATGGTCCTTTATAACTTCTATTGACCATGAAATAGTATTTCTATTACACAAGAGTTCTAGAAAAGCTTATGCACTCAGACCCCAAAACAATTGCTTTAAAAAGACCAAGCAGATATTTTCCCCATCACTTCTGGAATGAGAATCTCTACATTGTTAAATATGTAAGTTCACATAAGTGACATGCTTCTAAAGCTTTTAAGTTTGCGATGTTTGAACTGTCAAACAGTAGAGTGAATGATATATCTTCTATTTTTACTATCTCTCATCTTGGTCACAGAAAAGGGACTCCAGAACTTTTCTTTAAAGTGGTCTTACTGTCTAACATTTTCTCTACTTTATTTACTTCTTTTCTTTTTTGTTTATCAACTCAGTAGGTCATAAAAATGTAACTTTCAAAAAAAAAGTATAATATTTCTCTGCAGGTTCAGTTATCTTCCTTCATTGCTCAAAGTGCCTAGCAGGCTAGAATTACCTTGCTCCAGTCCCCCTACAATAATGCCTTAGAAAATAATTGTGCACTTACCTGCTATCAGTATTGCGTAGATGGAAAAGTAGAATAATTTTGCTTCGATAACTAGCCAAAGCACCAGAGAGTGTTAGAGGTAGAAGTCCTCTAAGCTAGATTCATCAACTGGATGATTTTACAGATGTTAACCAACGTGAGGCAGTGATTAGCATGGGAACAGTGTTTTAGGTTTTCAGTTTAGGTATTTTTAAGAGTAGTTTAATATTTGGCAAGGTACTATACAAATTTTGACCATATATTAACTTAATAGTAATCTGAATTGACTTCACTTTTGCAGATTAAATGTCTCCATCTATGTGGAGAACTTATTAATATGGCATTTGGATTTTTCCCCATTCCCCCCTCTTGTCAAAACCCCCCGCTACCTCTCCTCTCCCACACACATTAACAAAACCCAGCTTCAGCATTTTCAGTGTCCATGCTGTGCAGGACTGTGTAGGTGTAAGGATTGTGTAAGATAAAAAATGTTCCCCAATCAAATGTAACATTGATTTTCTGGACCTGGACTTACTTGAAAAAGGAAGGGGGGATTATCAATGCTTGATATGTTGACATACAGAAATATACAAACTGACTACTAAAATCATGGTAAATTTAAAATGAGTGCATTGATGCATCATTCTTTTCAGAGAAGCGTGGAAAATTTTGGGACAGAAGTTTACAAGTGTATATAAGCCACCAGCATGAAACAGCAGCTATTTAAGGTAATATTATATATCCACAGCTGCATTAATAGACAATGCTGAAGAAGAAAAGTCTTAAAGAATATACTGTGTGTTTTACAGCCTTACACAAAGATATTCAATAAATATTTATTGACCTGACTGATGGAATATTCTCTTCAAATGTCAGTATGCTATTTCGATAGACATATGGAAAATTGTTTAGCATTCAAAAAAGGCCCATCATGATGGAGATTCAAAATTTAGAACCCAAGCTTTATGAAGAATAATATTTTTAATCCAAAGAAAAGACTATAAGGAGAAAACATAACTCCATTCAAAAAATCTTTGAAGGGATGTAATATAGAAAAAAGATGTCATATAGAAAGTAGATTTGCTCTGTTCTGTTCTACAGCAATGGTGTCAAACTCAAACAGAAAGGATTCCTGTCAAAACTATAGTGACTTAGAAAACCACAAATAAACATGACCTATGTTATGCTGTATTTTTATTTATTTTGTTCAACATTTCCCAATTACATTTTAATCTGGTCCTGCCCATGAAGGAGGTGGGCAGAACAAGTAGGTACAGAAGCTAAAAATTATGAGAAAGAAGTTTTACTTCAACATGAAAATGAACTTCACGACACCTAGAGTTGTCCAACAGTGAAATTCATAAATGAATTAGCTTCCCATCACTGGAAGTATTCAACCAAAGATTAAAATGGTTTCACTTAGATGGGATGTTTTGTAGTTACTGTACACTTATTTTGCTTCTATATTTTTTTCTTACTGATTCTATGTGGTCAAGTAGTGAAATGGAAAATTGGTAGTAAACATCTCTCCCTTCATGACTGCTTTTAGCAAAAAATAACTAAGTAGTACTAGGATAAAAACAACTTGCTTTTGCCCTCGCCTCTAATCGCTAAAAATGGGATTGATTTGGTACAGTGAGGCTCCTTCTTGGACATCCTTATTTCACTACAGTTCCAATATCTGACCTCACAATGAAGCAACGATGTTTTGCTGTGTCATAATTAAATGCTATTTCTAATAGGCACCTGACTAAAAAAAAAAAAACAGGCCTAAGCCCTTGGAGGTTCATGAGGTTAAAAAACTGATGTAGGTTACTATTTAAATGCTTCTTCTGTGTTGTCATCCAGACACTTGGAAGTAAACATCACATAAGCAGTAAGATCCCTTGCTAGGAAAGCCAAGAAATCACTTAATACTTTGGGAAACTGACGTGCCAGAGTGTCCAACTCTTTGCCAAGACCTTCAATTATGTTTTAGAAACTGACTACCCATCTACAAACTTGTGGAGAAGGGAAAATAAAGAAGAGGGCAGGGCTTGAATTTTCTGAACTTGTCCAAAGCTACTACTAAAAAACTTCTATTAAGAAGAAAGATATTTTGTTCCCCATTCTACCTAGGAGTCAGCAGCCAAGTATGCCTACTGAAAGAAAAAAAAAACCAGATGGAACTAATGGGAAACATAATAAAGACACATAAACTTTACATATTTTTTTAAAAAGGCCATTCAGGATACATAGCAGTAAAAGCAGTAAATAGGGGTCAAAAGACCCTGGGCTTGTGTCCCCATTATACCACTTAACCAATTTGTACTGATGATTGTGAACGGCAAGTTCCTCATTTGTAGAATGGGGATACATAAGAACCTGCGCCAGCTATCTCAGAGTGTCGTTGTGTAGATCAAATGACTACATATAAAAATATTTCATAAACAGCAAAGTACTATGTGAATGAACCTGGTATCAATAAAAATCAAAGGTTTTTAAGAAGGGAGGAAAAGAGGAAGGAGTCAGACATGAAAGTGCAAATGAAAGAAATTCCTAAATGGCAAGGAACTATATAACTCTAAGGTGGCATTATATATATTTTCTGATATATAAATACATGTACAAGTACATGGACACTTTCAGATATATATTTACAAGATATATAAATACATGTACAAGTGATTGTGAGGTCACTCATCCTTCTTTAATGAGTTCAGTACAAGGTTTCCAGTTTTTCTCTTTTTCCCAACTCCTGCTCTCATACTGGGGAAATTCTACAGTCATAATGACTCTTCCTCAAACACCCTAACCATTCATTTCCTCAACTTATTCCCATCACCTACACTTGCACCGTACACCAGCTGCCCCCTAAGATGGTCATACCCTTGATCTTGCCATCACCCACAAATATACTACCTCTAACCTTCAAGAATTCCAGAATCTCCTTATCAGACCACAGGCTATTAGCTTTTCACCCCTCCCTTTGCCTTCCTTAAAAAATCCTATTCTTCATCTGCACTGTGATCTCCAATCCTTTGACTCTTCAATTCTCTCACTGCCTATCTCCCATACATTATTTGCTCTATCCCCTTTTCCCCATCTTGACCCTTTGGTGAAGCAGTTCAATTCTATGCTGTCATTCTCTCGAATCCGTAGGAAGCCCTATTCTCTTTATTCCTGCCACCTAATACACCCAGCCAAGTCTCAGTCTTGAATTGCTCTCACCATCCCTCACCTTCATTCCTACACATGTAAAATCACATGAATGTTCTCGTTGGGTCCACTACAAATTTATTTAACATAACCTCAAATGGGCCCTCACTGCTGCCAGACAATCTTGTTATGTTTGCCCACCCTACGCCACTCTCCACAGTGGCTCTTCTAAATCTATTCATTCCTCCTCAAACCTCCCTTGTTTGATAGCTAGTCAGCTGAGGGTCTTGCCTCATATTTTACAGAAAAAAAAATGAGGCCATTTGCCATGAGCTCCCTCTTCCCCCTTCACATTTCCCACCTCACATAAGGTACCTTCTCTTCCTTCCTCCTCCTTCAGTCATTTCATATGATGAACTGGACTTACTCTTTACCAAATCTAACCCCTTTACTTGCTCAAGCAATCCCATTCCATGCCATCTCCTCCAGATTGTCCCCTCTATCATTTCTATTCTATCACTTATTTTTCTCTCTACTGTCTCCTTCCCTTCTGCCTACAAACATGCCCACATCTCCCTCCATGCTGAAAAGACCATCACTTGAATTTTCCATCTGTAATGATCACCCTATATCTCTTCTGCCTTGTATAGCTAGATTCTATGCAAAGTCCATTTATAGTAGGTGCCTTCAGTTTTTCTCATCTCATTCTCTGCTTAATCCCTAAAGTCTGACGTAGAACTTTATCATTCCACCCACACTTTTCTCTCCAAAAATACTAGTGATCTCTTAGTTGCCAAATCCAACGGCCTTTTCTCAATCCTCATTCTCCTTGACCTCTGCAGCTTTTGACAATATTGGTCGCCCTTTCTTCCTGGATCCTCTCTTCTCTCTAGGTTTTCAGGACACCATTCTTTCCAGGTTCTCCTCCTACCTATCAAACCATTCCTTTTTGGTCTCCTTTGTTGGATTGTCTTCTGGATGAATCATGCTGTTTTAACTGTAGGTGTCCTGCAGTGATCTGTCCTGGGTCCTCTTCTCTCCTCTCTTTATGCTGCCACCTTTAGCAATCTCACCAGCTCCCATGGATTTAATCACTACTTCTATGCTGATGATTCTCAAATCTACCTATTCTTACCCAACTTCTCGGCTGATCCGCAATCTTGAATCTCTTGCCGCCTTTCAAGCATTTCAAACTTGATGTCCAACAGACATCTTAAACTTAACCTATCCAAATAAGAACTCATTTTCTTTCTCCCCAAATGATTCCCCAATTTTGACTTTTTAAATTTCTGTCTAGAGCAACACCATTCTCTAAGTCCCTCAAGACCTCAATCTAGGAGTTATCCTTGACTCCTCACTGTCTCTCACCATGGCCCATCCCCCCAATCTGTTGCCAAGACCTGCTGATTTCACAAACTTTGCAACATCTCTCAGAAATGGTCCCTTCTCTTCTATTGCCATCACTCTAGAGCAGACCCTCATCACCTTACGCTTGGGCTATTGTAACAGTTTGCTGATGGGCTTGCCTGCCTCAAGTCTCTCCCTACATCAGTTCATCCTTTCTTAAGCCACTCAAGTATTTTCCTAAAGCATTATTCAGACTATGTCCCTACCTCCTCCAACTCAATAAACTCTAGTGATTCCCTGTCACCTCCAGGATCTAATACAAAATCCTCTGTTTTGCATTCAAAGCCCTCCTATCTCTCTGGTCTTCTTACTGGACTCTTCTCCGTCTACCCCTTGATCAAGTGGCACTGGCTTTCTTACTGTTTCATGCACACAACTGGATCTGGGCATTTTCTTTGACCATTTCCCGTGACTGGCACTCTAACTCAATCTACTTGCTTCTCTTCAATCCCAGCTACAATCCCATCTTTTATAGCAAGTCTTTCCCAGCTCTTCTTTATTCTAATGCCTTTCTTGTGTTCATTATTTCCTACCTATGCTGCATATAAATCATTTGTATATATCTGTTTGCATGTTGTTGTCTCCCCCATTAGACTGTGAACTTCTTGAAGGTAGGGTCTTTTGCCTCTTTTTGTTTTGTATCCCTAACATTAAGCACAGTGCATGGACACAGCAGGCGATTAATAAATATTCAGTGATTGAGTGACTGATTGATACATATATTTACATATATATAGAATGAGAGAGTGAGACAAGGTTGAAAGATAAAAGAAGGAAAATAGTGGTTCTGAAAAATCTCAGTTCCTAGAAGAATGACCTAACATAGCCTCCTTCCAAATAAGTTATATAACAGTCTCATCAACCCTCCCAGGCTTTAAAGTTCCAAAGATTAATTTCTTCTTTTAATTGACATACTGAAAACAGGAATTCCAGAGAGAGTGTTGGATTAAGGAAACTAGCCTCAATAATACAAGAAGAACTGGTAATGGAGTGATATAAAAGCAACAGGAGAAATAGGTAAACATTGAAGCTTGATTTGGCATGATTTATAGAGACAGAATGAATTTTTGTTAAACAAAATGTCATTACCAAACATCAGAATGTGTTGTGAAGACTCCATCCTTAAGTGACTCTGGAGACATCCAACGAACAGGTAATAATCCTTTACCTCCTTTTCGATAGTAATCTGTTTCATAGATATCTCTTGTCATACCAAAATCTACAAAATTGAAAGAAGGAACAATGGACTTGAATTATTCAAGCAATTTTTTAGAGGAGAAATGAATACACATAATAAACATATGATCGTTCATGTCAACCACTACTTTGTTAACAGCACCAAACAGAATGGATGTGATATGAATGCGTGCTACTAACAGTTAAATATGGGTGTACTTCACATTAATAAAACCAGATACTAAAAATTCTGCATGTCAACAAATTAAAGGATGATTTATTTCAAGAAAAGAAAGATCTCAATGTTTCTTTGCTTTTAAAAGTGTTTACTATAGTTTCTTTAAATAGTGAAATATCAGAGCATTTAAAGATGTGATTTATAAAAGGTTGATATTATAAAAAATTGATTCTTAATCCATAAAGCTAACCAGTCTCTTTCACAGTATACCCAAAGAAAAATTCCCTTCATGTTATTACCATCCCAAGAAAAGATTATCATAGTAGTACGTGGAGATGAGGCACTGAGTTTCAGGATTCCAATTAAACCAAGCGACATGATAAGATTCTCCCCAACCCACTCCTTAAAAAAAGAAAAAAGACTGGGTCTCTTCCTATGTCACTCAAGCTGGAAGAGCAGGGGCTACTCATGATCCTGATTATCATCACTGATCTGCATGGGAGTTTTGGCCTACTACATTTTGACCCAGGCTGGTTGGCCCTTTTAGGCCACCCGGTGACTCCCCTATTCGTGGAGTTCACCACATTGATGCTGAACTTTGGACTAACACTGGATCAGCATAGCCCACTGCAGCTCAGGACCACGGAGCTCAAGAAACCTTCCAGCCTTCTCTCCTCACCCCAACCATAAACAGGAAGGATTACACCTGCTTATGGTGAGATTCCTAACAAAGTTGTTATTTACAAGCTACCTAAGACCATTATTCAATAATGGTTTTCAATGGATTAATCTCATTCAGTTTTTCAAGTTTCCCTCATTTCCATGTCCTTAGCAGATGGTATGTAAATATGACATCTGGTTCTCCTTTAAGCCTAAATTAATTCCTTCCCAGGTTACTTTATCTAAAATATTACCATACATCTACTCTTCCTTTTCCATGACAAACTCTGTTTCTTTAAATCTTTATATATATTTGCTATTTCCTCAACAGGCTAAGCTCACTTCTGAAAGTGTGTGCCTGTATGTCCTTCATTGCTGAAGAAGACCATGCCATCAGAGAAATAATGACATGACTTGCACTTGACTTTGTTTTGAGTGAGTGAGGACCGTGCACATCACCAGCCTCACTTCTCCTCCAGAGCCATCTGAATCCAGTGACCAGATATTCATCAGGATGACTGGAGATGACCCAGGATGAAGCAACTGGGATTAAGTGACTTGCCCAAGGTCACACAGCTAGTGAGTGTCAAGTGTCTGAGGTGAGATTTGAACTCAGGTCCTCCTGATTCCTGCACTGGTACTCTATCCACCGCACCACCTAACTGCCCCACTTTTGAAAGTATGCAAGGGCAAAAGTACAAGAATATCTTGGACCTTAATCAACATTATTTTCCTGTACTGTATTAAAGGCTAATAAACATTTATTTTTAAAAAATTAGTATATATCCTTCTTGATACATGAAACATGGCTGAGTTCAAGATTCTGGACTCTGAGTTAATCCAGTATCAACACAAATTAGAGGATGGGAGTTGGGGATTGGGGGGTAGAGTGGTGAGAGAAGAAGAGAAGGAAGAAGGAATGCTGAGGAAAGGCTATAAAGTTTTTTCTTAATACAAAATTTTAAATAAATTTGAGAAAGACAAGGCAATTCCAAGAAAATATCTGCAAAAAATTTCCAAGAATTAATAGTGATAATGGTGGTAATCATAGTAGTGGTAATTAATAATAATTTAATAACAGCTAATATTTGCCTATGTGCCAGGCACTGTGCTAAGCTTTTCACAATTATTATTATCTCCATTTTAAAATTGAGGAAACTGAGGCAAACAGAGGGTTAAATGACTTGCCTAGGGTCATACAGATCGCTAGTAAGTATCTGAGGTCACATCTGAGTTCAGATCTTTCTGAGTTCAGACTTGATACTCTACCCATTGCACTATCTAGTTACAAATAGCATATAACAGCTTATGTGATTTCATTATAAAATTGGTACGAAACACTTTACTTTGATACCAGTCTCAGGGAAGCTAAATAGCAGCTAATTCATAGAGGTGGACTGTCAACCCATATTTGATCTAAATAAGTTTCTGACATTATTCCACATTCCCAGCTGAGGCTAAAGGTCATCAGCACTTAGGACAGTGTGTGAAACTTACTAGGTGCTTAATAAACATTGATTGGTCAAAAAAAGGTAGGGTAAAAAAAAAAAGACAAGTGTCTAACGTGATGCCTTGGTACATTATCAACTTAATAAAATATTTTAGGCTTTTGTTTTAAATGAGAGTAGGCTATATAAAGAGAAAAGGAAAACAACTGCCCTCCAAAGGCCCTCATGCTTACCCATTCACTTCTTTTTGTACTCACATTTCCTTCCTCAAAGCTTTCACTGTTGAAACCCCAGAGAAACAGTTCTCAGCCACTGTTGGCTAGTCTATATGGGCCATGTGCACTATAACTTTTGCAACATCTTTGATATGCTTTGTATGATACGTAATCTAGGCTCACATGCTGGCAGGTGTTGAATGAATATTTCATGACAATCAGAGCTTTGTTCAACCTATTCGTTTACTCCGTAGCACATAGTTTTATTTGTAAGAGCAAATGAAGAAACACCTGCTTTGGAAATAATTCTTTAGGAACTATTCATAGTTCCCTGACGGGAGGGGAGTGGGGAGAAACTATAAAATGTCTCATTTAAAAATTATAGTTAAATGACCCTGGGAGTGGTGAAGGTAGGAAAACATTCCACGAAAACTATAGAGAAAATACATGAAAAAGTTAACTTCTGAAATGGTTTTCTTGGATTATACTATTTTTCTTGTGAATTTTCCTTTGTGCTTATCACAGCCTTCAGATGAAAATGAAAAAGCTAGACTGTTTCCACAGCAACACCGTAGTTTTATTTGGTGTATGTTTTTCTTGGTGCATACTAAAAATAAGTACACTTAAGATGGAAACACTGATCTCTATTAACAACATTACTAGCCAGCAACCTAAAATTCACTTAGGAATTCTGCTTTTGTTTCGTTGCTGTTTCTTATCACATAGGTCTCTAAGTGAAGTCCTGCCTCACCCGTCTAGACCCTGGATCTCCTGAGAGTGGCACATCTTTCCCTATTTTGATCAGAAATTTTATTATTAGGAATTTACATACCCACTACCCTCAAAAAAGTTGGGGGAGTCTTTAACTTGGAGGAAAGCTATGTTTAACAGCATAGGAATGCTACCATAAACAAGGACTATCTATGAGAACAGAAGAATGTCTGGAAAGATAATTTAAATAGCCCATCTAGGGCCAAAACCATACGACACCTTGGAAAAAGAAAATGAGAACAATTGCAGATAACGTAACTTAACCGAACTTTTGCAGGGCTATTGCCATCATATATTTAAAATACATAGATCTGTATAGTATATTGCTGAGCTGTTATCATTCCTGGAAACGATCATCATGCAACCCTGAATATGGAGACAAATATGCCGTTTCCAAGAACAACATTTTTCCTTTAAAAAACAAACAAACCTAAAAACACCAAAAGTACTTCCAAAACTCAACTAAATTGATATTAATACAAAAAACATATCAGAAATGTAAAAGACCATTTCCTTGACATAGCTGCAAAGTTGGAAAGGTAAAGAACACACCTCCGATTTTGACAGTGAAATCTTCAGCAACCATGCAATTCCTTGCAGCAAGATCCCTGTGGACAAACTTGTTGGCATTGAGATATGCCATGCCATCAGCAATCTCTCCAGCCATCTGAATCATCTTCTTTAAGGTCGGAAGCATCTGGCATGGATTATTCTGATGGATAGCAATAAAGGATTCAAATGTGAGAAAAACTGGGAATTTGTCCCTTTCAAAAGCTGTATTGCCTTTTCTCAATCCTATCACCACAAGGCAGCCTGCTAAGGAATCAGCATGTTATTATGTAGACCATAGCATCTGCTTAGTGGTAAAATCATGTGCTCACTCCCTAACCACATCAAGCTCAGCTACAACGAGAAACGCCAATTAGCACTCCGTTAGACCAGGGATTTCTATTTTGGGAAGTATATAAAATGTTTAAAGTGAAACAAGCAATTTTTGGTATTAAGAATTCTATTTTACTGGAGCACCTAGAAATTTATACTCCTTTTAACTCAATGGTTTACCAAGGACAAAATATAGCTAAGAGAAGGTCATTTAAAAACTCATTTTTTATGTACATGCTTTGAAAAACAGGACAAGTCTTCAAATATATTCATCTCCTTTCTCAAATTCCACATAAACTTCCTTATATTTTAATCTTCCTTTTTACATTTAAATTCCCCATTCATATAAGAAATCAATTAGCATTTACTACTGTTTTTCACCCCTTCCCCCAACCCCGTACTTCCCCCCACAGTAGAGTTTTCTTGGCAAAGATACTGGAGTAGGTTTTTCATTCTCTTTTCTAGTTCATTTTACAGATGAGAAAACTGAGGCAAACAGGTTACCTGCCCAGGGTCACAGAGTTAGTAATTTTCTGAGGCTAGATTTGAACTCAGGAAGATGAGTCTTTCTGACACAAGGTCCAGCACTGTATCCACTCACATACCCAGCTGCCCTATTTATTGACCATCTGCTATATACTGGGCATTGTGCTAAGTGCTAGGGTTACAAAGAAAGACACAAGACACTTCCTACTCTCAAGCAGCTCGTAGTATAGTAGGATAGAAAACACGCAAACAGTGTTGTACCACAATACATACATATATATGATAAATTAAAGATAAGGCTTCTTAAAGAAGCTGGGATTTTAGATGAGACTTAATGGAAGCCAGGGAAACCAGGAAGTGGAAAGAGTTTCCAGACATAGAGAATAGCCAGTGAAAATAATCAGAGCCTGAGATGGACTGTGTGTCATATGTGAGAAATGGCAAAGAGTCATGGGATAACAGAATACATGCAGGGGGAGAAAAGTGAAGAACACAGGAAAAGTAGGGGGAGGACAGGTTGTGAAGGACTTTGAATAACAAACAGAAGATTCTATATTTGATCTTAGAGGCGACAAGGCAGCTACTGGAATTTATTGAATGGGGATAGAGGGTGGTGAGACAAGGTCAGATATGCACTTTAGGAATATCAATTATATAAATGGGTAGAGGACAGACTGGTGTGGGGAGGGACTTGAGACAGGAAGACTCACTAGACCCTTGCAATAGTCTAGGTTTCAGGTGATAAGGGCCTGCAGCGGGGTGGTGGCAGTGCCAGAGGAGAGAAGCAAGTGTATGTGAGAGAAGTTAAGAGGTAAAATTAACAAGCCTTGGCAACAGTTTGAATATGGAAAGTGGGATAGAATGAGAAGCTGAAGATGACATTAGAGAGGAATCTGAGTGGCTGGGTGGTGTTAATACCCTTGACAGTTATACAGGAGTTCAAAACTGGTGCGGGGAGAGTTTTGGGGAAAGACTGTAAGTTTAAGATGTTTAATGGGTTTGAGTTTAAGATGTCTGTGGGACATCTAACTCAAGATGTCTGAACGTAGTTGGAGATGTGGCTCTGGAGATTAAGATCTCATTTTTTCTTGCCTCAGTTCAAAAGCATTCACTTTATTAATTGCATGAAAACTGTCTGATGATGTATATGTCTTCCTTCTCCTCCTACTGATACCTTACATTCTATAATAGTTTGTAGTTCAGAAATCACTTTCCTTTACAGTATTTGAGTTTCTCAACCCTGTGATCTCCTTGCTCCTACTTTAAAAAATAAATAAAAACCAACATAACAAAAACTGAATTTTAACATATAATTTGTAACGTATATAGTAAGGAGATTGCAAATTCAGAACTTTGAGAATTTTTTTTTTATAAAAAGCACATCATTAGAGCTCATTGATCAACCTGTTTTCTCTATATACATGAAAGGAAAGAAATGAATTTCATACCTTGTGAAATGCCCACACTGAGCTAAATATAAATAGATCAATTCTTCAACTACTTAATTAAGGTAACTGTCTCTGAAGCCACAATTGCAGTCCTTGAAGATAAGCCTAATAGTCTACAGTCAGGGTTTTAAATCATTTATTACTATTTTAATCACAAAATGCTGCTTATATACTAAGGATCAATAGTTTTGTAAATAAATTTTCATTCTTTTTTCTTGATCAAATATTTCCCATAAGTTTTTGGTACCTAATGCAGCATTTCTCAAGAAGTTGTGAGTGTACATGCTACATTTTAAAAAAATTATTGAGGGACACCTTCCCCCCTGTTCCAAAGAGCATTTATTTATGAGGGCTTATCTATAAATAGTTGCTGGATTCAAAATTAAAAGGTATTAATACTCTTGTGAAAACAACTTTTACTTCACAGATCCCATGAAAGGGACTCCCAGTGATCCCCAGACCACACTTTGAAAACCACTGCCTTAAATACAGTATATGTTTACTGAAAAATCATAATCCATAATTGATCTCAAAATAGAAAGACTATAAAGCTTAATTCTGATCAATTATAATGCTGATGCATTGTTTCAGTTCACCGCGATAAATGGCAGCTCTTTCTCCATACATTCTGGTGAGTCGGGATGATTTAGCCTTTGAGAGCTGTTTAAGAGATATGGGTATATTAGACAGCATGGCTGAGCCAGGCCTCTCATTTTAAGTGTCTCATTGTTGAGATTTTTGAGTCAGTTCAACCATGTCTGACTCTTCATGACTCCATATGGGGTTTCCTTGGCAAAGATATTGGAGTAGTTTGCCATTTCCTCCTCCAGATCATTTTATAGATGAGGAAACCAAGACAAGTACAGTTAAGTGACTTGCCCAGGGTCATACAGTTACTAAATATCTGAGTCCAGATTCGACCTTAGGAAAATGAGTCTTCCTGACTCCAGACCCAGCACTTTATCTGCACCATCTAGCTGCCCAAGTTATCTCATTAGGGGACACTGAAAGAAAATGAACTGCTTCAGAATCACAGAAGGAGGAAGTCACCATGACAATCATCCTAACACCTTCATTTTATAAATTAGGAAGCATCTCCATAGAAGTGTAACTTTCCAGTGGTCACAAACCCACTTAATGGAAGACTATCCAGGTCTGCCAACACTCAATCTATGAACAAAGAGTTGTTGGGAAAAGTGGAGGGGGGTAGTTGGAGAGAAAAGTAGAGAAAGTGGAGGCCTCAGAAGTTCCTTTTGGATCCTCTTAAAATTAAAAGTATTAGAAAATAGATGTACTTATAACCTTTCACTGTTAAGGAAGTTTTTCCTTTCAATGTTAGCTGGAGCACAACTGAATTTATCCCACAAGTTTAATTTTCCAACAAACTATCGTTCAACAATAAATATCATATATGGTAAAAGTAGTCTTCAAAGCTAAATTAGAATTGTATATCAATGGTTTTCAAAATGTGGTATAGACACATTTTTAAAGCAGGGACTTTTAGTTATTTGTGCCTTCAAAGATATCACATTTAAAGTCCTCGAGGGGTCATACACATAGACTGTTAAAGAGACAATGAAATCAGAAGGGAATCATCCTGTGGAACTAAAATGCAGGAAGTTCCACTTGGGAGGTGGTAAAGGTTTATATTTAATAAAGAGTAAGACAATAAATGTGTTCAAATGGTGAAAAGCTAATAGAACTGAGGAGAGGTAAGGATAAAGAGGTTTCTGCAGAGCAAATCTCAAACTTTAAGAATTGGAAAGGTTCAACTATACAGCAACTGGCAAAACAGGGTTAATACTACAAAGAATTATAAACTCCTCTCAGGCACAACTGAAACTGCTAGTCTGTTGCATTTAAAAATGTGAAATTTCATATCCCAAGTCTGCTAATGTGGCTAGTATCATTATTAAACATTCATCTAGTGACTTGCTTCAGAAGACATTAATTTTTACTCATGCCTGACACAGGCTTAGGAAACTGGACATTGAGGGACATCTAAAAGTGCCTCCAAAAGTCATTGTTGGAATGAGAATTTGAACTCACAGTCCAAACTGTTGGTTTGTGCTTATTCCAGTGAAAACACTCACTAATGCAAGACTTAAGGGTTATTTTCTATTTTAAATGCTAAGCAAGATAATTCTTCAGTCCTGTGAAGAAGGGATTCTAGTAATCTAGCTACATAGTCACAAGGATACATGTTTCAACCATGAAGGCTTCATGAAGAAGGTGATGGCATGTGGACATGGGTGGGAAAGAAGGAGTTCAATTTATTTTTAAATACCCTCCTAGCAACTTTCCAGATACAATGGCAAGAAACTATATGCAACTTCCAATTTTACAGAAAGGACCTCTTGCAACATTTTAAGTTCTCTGGCTGGGAAACCATTTCGATCAATTAAGCATAACCACTTATGTGATAAATAACTACAAATCTTAGAAAATAGGCTAGTGTTTTAAAGAGCCTATCTATCCCTGAAGACAAATTTTAAACATACGATAACATCATAAAATCAGAGGCTCTTTAACAGTTGAAATGGACTGAAGATTGTAGCCATCAAGAACTGAAGCACAGAGGGAAAGTTATTATCTAAGACCCAGAAAACTAAAGAGTGGTAGAGCAAGAAATGCAGCACAGGTCTCCTAAATCACAGGTAACAGAACAGAAATGTAGTAGTAGTAGAAATAGTAGAGGTAGAGGTAGTGGTGGTGGTGGTGGTGGTGGTGGTGGTAGTGGTGGTGGCAGTAGTAGTAGAAATAATAACAGTAGTAATTGACATTCATATAGTTTTTAAAGTTATGCAAATAAAAACTGACCTCCGTCTCTGGTCTCAGAGATCTGAGGTAACTTTTGAGATCCCCTCGCGTCATCAATTCCATGATGACTAAGGTTGGCTGGCCCTGGGACACTACTCCAAGCAATCGCACCTGAAAGGGAAAACCAGATGCTCAGATACTAAGTTCACACAGCTTTGTTTCCATCCTCTCCTTTACTACTAGTACTAGCTTACAGCACTGGTCAATCTAAGTGATGAGGAGGAGGTTTGAGCTCATAAAATACAAGAGGGTTATGTCTAACATGTTAGAATACAAGAGGGCTATCATATCTAGTAAAGTAGCATGCATAGTCAAATATACTGTGATGATTATCAGTGATTTCTGGATATTGTTTCCAAAAACAGGTAGTTAAGAGGTCTACTCTAAATATGTACACATAGGAAGTAATAGGAGTTTTTCCCACTGCCTTTCCATTTCAGAGCCTACCCCTCCTCTTTCCCCAACTGCAACATCTATAAAGACTTTCCTCTTACCACATGATGACAATTGAATTCTTTCATTACTGAAGCTTCATTGAGAAATTCAATTCTCTCCCGCATGCTTGCTGCTTCATTGACCGTTTTGATGGCTACCCTGGTTTCAGGCTCATCTTTCACCACGCCCTTTGCAACTCCCTCATATACCATTCCAAATGAACCTTGTCCAAGTTCTCGACTCATGGTGATTTTCTCTCGAGGTACCTCCCACTCATCTGGGACATACACTGGGAAAGAACAGAAAGTATTTTGATTAAATAATTTAAGGGGAAAACCAAACAAAACTCTTCCATCATATGAAATGGAATGGATAAGCCACTAGTCAATTTGCTCAGGATATCAATAACTAAAATCTACAGAGAAATAATGTCAGGAAACAAGGACCATAGTTCATTTTAGTGTTCTAAGAGCTTCCCATGAAAATAGCCAGTAAATTTAGCAAATCTCAGCATTTCGTGTATCTGTGATTTCATTAATATCACCAACATAGATTCTAACTTCTCAGTACTTTAGTAAACATGAAATCCTGAAGTTAAAACCAATAACAACATCATCTAGTGGTCAAATTTTTAGAAGCAGACTTCTTTAAACTTAGACTGGACAAATTTTGTCCAGCCTGCTAGACCTTGTCGAGTTCTGTGTTCTAGGTAGTTTTCAGAAGAAGAAATTAAAGCTATGAATAGTTATATGAAAAAACTTCTAAATCACTAACAGAGTAATGCAAATTTTAAAAATTTTAAAAATTTTAAAAACCTTACACTAGCATGACAGAAAAGGAAAATGATAAATGCTGGAGGGATGGGAAAAAACAGGTTCATTAACACACTTCTGATGGAGTTGTGAAGTGGTCCAAATATTCTGGAGAAAAATCTGAAACTATGCCCAAAGGGCTATAAAATTATGCACACTCTCTAGATCTATAGCCTGAAAAGATGAAAAAAAAAGGGAAGAGGACCTATTTGTACAAAAATATTTACAGAAGTACATTTTGTGGTGGCAAACAATTAGAAACTAAGGGGACATTCATCATTTGGGTAATGGCTGAACAATTTGTGGTATATGGTTGTGATAGAATACTATTGTGCTTTCAGAAATGATGAAGAGGATAGATTCCAAAAAAACTTAGGAAAAATTTATGTGAATGGATGCAAAATAAAGTGAACAGAATCAAAACAATGTCCATAATAACAGTAATGCAATAATCATCAATTGTGAAAGACAGCTACTCTGATCCATACAATGATCTTCAACAATTCCAAAGAACTTATAATGGAAAACGCTATATACCTTCCAATAGAGAGAACAAATGAACTCTTGAGTGCAGACTGAAGCATTTTTAACCTTATTTTTCTTACTTTTTGTTACCGTTTTACAACACGGCTAACACAGAAATATGCTTTGCATGACTTCACATATATAATGGGTATCATACTGCTCATCTTCTCAATGGGTAGAAGGGAGGAAGAGAATTTGGAACTAAATTTTTTAAATGACTGCCCCTTCCCCCCTCCCCAAAATAAGCGAATAGTTCTGTGTTCTGCTAGTTAAGGCTTCAAGAGCACAGGGTCACCCTTAAGATATGCCACTAGAGTAGAACTTTAATGGAAGAGATTGCAGTAAAAGTGGATATTAATGTGACTCAAATATTCTGAATTTCACAAATAATTACAGTATCCGCATAAGAACAGTTGAAAAACCAAAAGGGAGGTCCTTTGAAGCCCCTTAAAACACTGGACTCAAGATACAGTTTAGGAAGCAATAACTGTGTAGTTCAGCTCTTTAGTTCACTGTCCAATGGCAAAATAAATTGAGGGCAAAAAAAGAGATTCACAAAAGGAAAGGGATAAGAAAAATTTCAGAAAATGTGTATCCTGCCAGACTTCATCCATGTGGAGAACAGCCAAGCCAGAAAAGAAGAGCGCTGAGGACAACTCTAAAATGGTCAGGACAGCTATTTCAGGTCTATTTTATTTTTATTCTAACAAATATTTATTGAGTGCTTACCACATGGAAAACACTACACAAAAAACCTCAGATCATTTGAACTTCAAGTAACCATGCACTGTATCAATTCACTCAAGATTTGGACACAGAAAGTCCAAGGTAAAAGAAATAGTAGGAATGGTGCCAACAAAAGAACTGGCTGAAACTGGCACCAAAAGGCACTATTATTGTGCAGTGTCTTGGGTCAGAGGAAGGTGGTTCAGACTAAAAAGGCTCTATTAGGACAGGATGAGCTTGTAACTGCACTTATGTGGTCCCACTTGTATGGATATCAGAGTACTTCAGGATAACGAACTTGATGGGAGAGAAAATAATTTTCTGTCAGTATTTACTCTAGCTATTGCTAATAGCTTCTCCATAAGACAATCAGGTTCCAAGTATTACATTTGACTGAAACCTTCAAGGCACCATTAAATAGAATAAATACCACTCAAGAGTCACCCACAGGAATATTAACAAATCTGGGCTACAAACTAATTCCTAACTTTCCTTCACAAGGATACTCATAGTATGCAAATCTGTAGAAATTTCCCAAAAGCAAGTTTGCACTCCATATGCTTAGACAGTTAACACACTAAAAAATAAGGAGCTGGTTAACTTAAAATTAGAATTATGCAAGACTGCCCAATAGATAAGACTATTTACAATGCCCCCTTAGGGGCTATAAAAGTCAGGGTCCATAACCATTTATCTCAGGGAAAGTGGCTTGCTTTTTAATCAGAATTAACTGTGCAGTGTGCAGTAAAACTGCAGTTTAAAACAGTTAAACTTATTTCTTGGTAGGAAGGGCCTCTGAAGTCCATAAATTCTTCCCTTTATACATTTATCCATGGGAAAACTACTACACCAAAAAGTATATAGTTCAACCAAAAACCATGAGCTTTCCCAATTACCTGGAGGGAAGCATGAACAATGCTATCAGCTCTTTCCTGTTGGATATATTTCCAGTGTGTTCTGGAAAATGATTATAGGCAAGGTTCATTTTTGGGGAAAAGTAGGTTTTTAAACTACTTTTGAATCACAATGTCACTTTGTCACCTTTTGAGGAAACCACCTATACTCTGCTTGTCAAAAGGCTGGAGAAATTAGGTTCAAATGAGGTGACAGTGCTCTAACCAATCGGTCTAGCTGACACTAAGATTTTTAAAGTAGGATGAGTGACATTTTGAAAATAGTCAGAACAGAGACCCTCAGTTATTGGAATTATTCATTATTCCCTCAGTGTAAAATCAAAATCATTATAGAGTCTATTTTGCTCCATTAGTGCATTCCTAAATCTTACTTGACATTTTACTGTCAAAACTACAAATATGCATGCACCTTCTGTGTTTGGCTTTATTCTGAAATAGTACATAATCTCATCTGTCTGGGATATTTTTGGTGTGGTCTTCTCTATACAAAAGAAGATACAGGAAATAATTTCTCATTTTCTCATCTAGCTATGAGCTCGTATTTCCTTAATTCATATTTACTCTAAACTATTTGCTAATATAAACATGAGAAAGTCTTACATTCATATGGTGCTTTAATTTTTAAAAAATGCTTTCACATATATCATATCTAATGTATTAATAATAATCACCAGTCACTTTTCATAGTGCTAAAAAAAAATCTCCCATATTTTTCACTCTTTGCTTGAACTCTTAGAGAAGAAAGCAAGCTAATTTTCATGCATATTTGCTTATTTCCTCTAATATCACTAGACGTGACCAATCCCTTTTTATTTCAGGGTCTTGATTTGGTTACTTTAATATAATACACCAAGAAGCCATTATTCACTGATAGAGACAGATCCTCGACTGATGTGAACTACCAACCGCTCCTCTTTGTATTGTGCATAGGAAGTCTTTATGAGTTATAGGCCAAAACAAAAGGCATCACCTAGAAACCAACAACTAAATAGTGATGGACCTTTCATAAAACGACAGGAACACAATTCATTTCTGGGGCCATACACAAAGCTTTTCAGCTTGGCAGGATTCATAGAAGGTTGCACTATGTCGGCATAGCCTGTGAGAATCCACAGTGACCTGTATGCTAAGAAGAAGCTTCAGAATGGGCCTTTGGTGAAATCTAAAACAAAACAAACCAAAAATCTGACCTGCTAAACCATATTCAGTAATGATCAAAAGAAAATGGAGGAGACAAAGACAAGGTAAACTTTATGATACTGGTGAGACAGAGTAATGAGAGAGAAGGGAAGAAAATAAATTCCAGTAGGATTTTAATATGGACAATAAATAAATATGAAAACTACAAAACATGTCCTTGAGTAGATAAAAATAATTTTAAAAATATAAAAACTATGAGAATCTAAAGTACTTTTGTTAACATCATAATTACCTCTTTTCTGGATGTAAATATTCCAGTATCTAGAATCGCTTAAAAATTTGTAATTGCAGCCTCACATTTTGTGTAATTAAAATGATCACAATATGGGTTACATTCAGAAGTGTATTTCTACCGTGTAGTGTTGAGGTCCTCTACTATTGTGATTTTTTGGGGTCTATTTATTTAATTTATAGCAATGATATTCCATGACTGTTATTTCTAGAATTAAAGAATTCCAAGAGAACATTTGGATAAGATGACCCTTCTTAACCTTAGGTTTTTAAAAAATATTAGCAATAACAGAATTAAAATCAATGCTATCTTCAATCACTTAAGATTATGTGCAAAGCATTCTCCTTATATGAGACAGGTTCCTCTTAAGTACGATGCTAACAAAGATACTTGTGAAATCTCTCTTAACAGGGCTGTTGGTAAAATAATAATAATACTAAAACACATAGCAACTAGTGTACGTATATCACTTTAAAACTGTCAAAACTTTATTATCTTACTTAATCTTTACAACAACCATGGGGAAGTAGGTGTCACTATCTCCATTTTACAGACAAGGAAACTAAGGCAGACAGTGGTTTAATAACTTAGGCTCATACAACTTGTTAATAATAAGTTCATAGGTTGAATTTGAACTCAGGTCTTTCTGATTCTGGGGTTCTATCCTTTGTGCCACCTGGTGGTCTCTTATTGAGTTATAATCACAAAATGCTACATAAACGTGAGTTTTTGTAATTATTTTTGCAACACTATGAAACATATCCTTTCCATTAGTAATAGCCCAAATCTAGAAATCACACGTGTACAAATATGCTTAAACACTTACCATCTGCAGCACTGAAGTACTCTGGATTGACAGATGCATATAGGACTCCATTCCCTAATCTGTCACTGTTTCTGTCAAAAGATTTAAAATAAAAATTTTCAAAACCCTACACATATGACATCTTCACCTATACTTCCCTCTTTATTCACACCTCTTACTTTATATGTTCTATTAAGTATCAACAGAGGAGATGAAAAGGGATAATAACTCTTGATTCTTAAAATAATTCTAATATATTCAGAACTTCTAAATGTGACCCAGTATATATCTTTGCATGAAATCTCATTAGTTTCTCTAGTAGTTTAAGTCCATTTTACCCCAATAATAGCAGAAGAAGTTATATAATTCCAAAGATGGAAAGGATGATCTTTGGAAAAACTCCTAAATTCCTCTTGAAGGGGAAAAAACTTTTTATTTTTTCTTCAATTAAAATAAAAGAGGACATTTGGCAAAAGGGGCCATCTACTGTACTTGGGAAAGTTAGTTAATTCAGTAAGGGAAACAGCTTTATTTAAAGAAGAAAAAACTTAAAATCTTATATAAAACACTTATGGAAGATTTCAACAAGTTCATATATTACTTTCCTTTAAAGAACATATAAACTGAAGATCATGCTAAATTATGACATTTCTCCCTTTTTAAGGGCCACAGTGAAAGTGCTCAATGAGATGGCTTTAAAATGTCTCTTTACTTTTTGGTAAATACCAAACTGCCATGACTCCCAATTTTAACGTTCAAACATTCAATGACAACTTGAGAAGCATGAAGTTCTTACCTTTTTTTATTGTAGACATACCACATTATCAGTATTCCACCAAGTATAAATAATCCTGCGATGGGTAGAGCGATCATTAAGTGAATGAAGTTTTCGTAGTCAGGTGCTGCAGACATGAGGAAATAAAGTGCAGTAAATAACATGGAACATTTTTATTTCAACCAATTAATGGAATTTAAAAATCTGCCCAACTTCTTTAATACCACTCCTTCCCCTTCCCCCAAAAATAAAACCTTTATGAAAATTAGTTCTAAAAGGCAAATGAACATTAAGATCTCCCAGCAAAAACTAGAAACAAAAAAACCCTAGTTTTCTTATTGGTGTGTGATCAGAGGACTGTAGCCATCTTTCTTTCTAAGAAAAGAAAAAAAAATAAGGCATTCTGAAGTAGCGAAACATCTGCATAGGAGAAAGCACTGTTAGGAAGCCCTGTTCTAGGTCTTCACAGAATGAAAGGATTTCCCCTCCTTACGCACTGTTCTCATACTGTCACTCATCTCCTCAAAATCTTTCATTTTGCAATCCTTTGCAACCTTATCTCTTGTTATTCTTGAGTAAATATACTACGCTCCAAGCAAGCTATCCTACTGTCCCTGCCTATTATAAATCCAATAGTTTCCAGTCTTTCTTTGCTGATACTTCAGGCCATAGTTATGCCCAGAATCTACTCAAACACCATGTTGCCAACTCTGCCTGTCTAGACCTGTCTCAAGTGGGTCTTCTCTCCCAAGATGCCTTCTCTGTCCAGTCAAAACTGCCCCTTATCTCTTTAAATCTCACCTAGCACTTTGTAATATTCTCCTCTTCCATAAGGATTATAAACTGGGTGATGTCACTGTCTCATTTGTTCTGAAGCAGGGACTTAATAAATACATGTTGGATTTAAATCATTCCAGATTAATAATATTAACCAAGCACTTCACAGTTATTCTATCCTTTGCTTTAAGACAGGCAGACAGGCAGAATAAAAATCCATTAGTACTAATACATGGTTCCGTCCTAAGGCAGAAGAGGCTGCCATTTACACATGGCTTAAAATATCTTCATGTCATTGATAGCTATCAGAGTCAGCGGGGCTTTTTCCTAAGTTTTTTCAGAAGATATTTTGTGTCATTCCTATCACTTGTATCAGTGGTCAAGTTATACTGTGTTCTTTTGAGGTTCTACATTTTAAGCAAGACACAAAGAAAATGGAATATGACCACAGGGAAACAACAAAATGTGGAAAGGTCTACAAAACTGGCCTAAGGCATTCAGCTATGAAAAAGCTAAAAGACCTGAGATGATTTAGTCTGGAGAAAAGAAGGTGGAAGGGTAATTTAATAGCATTCATAAAAAGGATTTCTATAAAGAGAAGAGTTGCCAATAGGGCTCCATTTCCAGTGATGAGTAAATGACACTAAACTTCAACAACCAAGATTTTCACTTGACATAAGGAAAAACTTTCCCAATAATAAAACAGTTATGCAAGATGCCCCCTTAGAGTGTCTATCCATTTGTACCAAGGAAGGCACATCTCATTCTCCCACCACCATCTGATACTCATGAGGTTACATGGCACTGTCATGAAAGTAATGGGATATTTTCATCTTAATGCGAATAAAGCTAGCTCAAAATTATCACTATAATAAATGTATTTTGCCCAAATACACAGGCAAAAAACATGTTTCACTATGAATCTGAATTTCCCACTCCTTAAGAAAGCTCTGGCACTTGCTTTTTCTGTGGATAATACATGAAACTAATTTGGGGAAATTTATGTGATCCCTGAGAAGGGTTTGGGGATACTAGAGCTGATGACAGGTTAATGGTGGAGTCTTTTTCATCGGCTACACCACTCAGGTGTCAGGAGTTCAAGAAAAAGTTCAGGAGATGAAAGCAAAATGAGTGAAAATAGATTTTAAGTTACTTCCAAATTTGTACTTCTAATATACTTTATTTTCTTTTTATGACAGAGGGAATCCTTATTTTCAATGACCAAATTAGTTCTATTATAATGTTATTTGGAAATTCTCAAAGAGTACCAGTTAACGCAACAAGCATCTTTTGAGTTCTTTCCTTAACGCTTAGGGCTCTTAAAATCAGATCTTATCTACTGCAGTGACAAAATGGAATCATAATCAACTGGAGGACCATCGTTCTACACTGTCCAAATGCTACTTTCTATGAGTAGTAATGTTGAACAGTTGGATCCCAAATCAAATAACCACTGAAAACTATAGAGTAATATAAAAAGCAAAACAACAAATACATTCAAACTCAACGTGATGGAGAAGTCTAAGTTGTGTCATGTAAAACATCAATTTGTCTAGGTCAATCAATGGGTACCTATTCAGTGCCCACTATGTGGTCAGTCTCATACTGGGTACCATTTAAATTTTTTTCATATTTTTTCTGGTCATACTATTTGCTATCATATAATTATTAACAATCATGTAGAATATTTAAAGAGATTTCTTTCATTTGCAACATATCTTTCATACAATTTCATTATCACAATCATTAGTATGTATTCTAACTTAGACTGCTATGGTGCTTCTCATGACATTTATAGGCGCCCTAATAGAAGTTCCAATAACAATTCTGGGCAGGCTACTTTATGGAGAGACCAGTTCAATTTTTTTTAAATTTTTTCTTGTGTGAAATTACTTCATATGTGAACTAAGTTCTAATGAAGGGATCAGCTTGTCATACAGCTGGGAGGCAAGTTTCTAACTTGTTTTGCTTTGCCTCCCACTTCAATATGACCCTAACTTCAAAAAAACTGACTGAGAAAACATCTGTCCTTTGTCTTCAAGAGTCAGTGTTTAACACCACCACTTCTTTCCCACCTCCCTTTTCTATGCCCTCCCATCAGAAGAACAAGAGTTAAACCCTTGGCACACAACTTTAGACAGGTTGTTGACATAAATCTAGAATTATTATCATAATTAGGGAACTAGATGATTTAATGGATAGAGCACTGGGTCATGAGTCAGGACTGAGTTCAAACCCAGCCTCAGGACACTTACTAGTTGTGTGACTCTGGGCAAGTCACTTAACCTTGGTTTGTCTTAATCCCCAGGAGAAGGAAATGGCAAACCATTCCAGCATCTTTGCCAAGAAAACCCCATGGAGAGTATGGTCCACAGGGTCACAAAGACTTGGACATGACTGAACACTATCATAATCCTTACGTTTGGCTGGGACATAGAAGAATACAGGGTCAGTCCATGATCCATTCCCAGAAAGAGAGGTGGCCTGAACACGGGCTGAATAGTTCCCAGGGGTCAGCCGTGTAAGCCTGGCCCCTCCAAATTTCCTGTATTCCTGTCTGGAAACACATTCCCGCTGATCCTAAAAGAAATACAATAATCTACATTAACTTTTCCCAAACTTTTGTGAAATCAAGCTTTGTGATTTTTTTTTGACATGTTCTGCTGTCTCAGATTTTTATCTTACTGTGAATGTATGTTAATTCTCATCTCCCACTGAACCAATATCTAATAAAAGGGGGAGGAGGGATAGAGAAAGTCATGGAGGGCAGGACTCCAGTATGCTTCTTCAGCAGAAGTGACCGTAACATTATGTAACATTTTGTAAGCTAAATATGTTTGTTTTAAGCAAGTGGATTTCATGTCCAACTGGAAAAATTTCTAAAAGATTGGTGGTGGGGGGCAACATTTGGATTGATTACCTGTATCCCAAAGTGATTTTCTGGCATAAAACTAAACATTTTTTTAAATTCAGGAATTACTATGCTTTGCCACCTACTTCTCCCTTTCCTCTGCCCAGGTCAGGGGAGGGAACACAATAGCATTAAAAAATTCCTTGACATTAATTTTTTAAAGTTTATTATAAAAAAAAAGTTCCAGCCTAAATTATATTCATCTGATGCAAGCACAGAAAATGAAAACAGAATCCTGTTCATATCTTACCTCTACTTGCTGACCATACTTTATTTCATACATTAATATCAGTCCATTGGGATTTTCAGGTTCTGACCACTTTAAATAGACAGTATTATCTGGTCTTGGTTCCCACAGCACTTGCCCAGGAATATTATCTGCTCCTTCTGTCAAACATTTACAACAAGTGATAAAATAAGCCAATCAAAGATGAGAGACAAAAATCACACCAACTTATATGAAGCAGTTATGATAATAAATTATCTACCCTTAATGTAGAATTCTCCAGAGAGCTAAATTGCTTATGCTGGGAACTGCTAACAAATGAATGGTTTTCAGATCTGAACATGTACTGATAGATGAAAGATGCCATCATACAAAAACAATCTCATCTTTAGTTACAAGAATCTTATTAATTAAAGTATTGTCTTATACTCTTGGGGTGGGGCAGGAGAACGAATAACTAAAAATGCTCCGTATTCTCTTTAACTGCTTTTTATTTGAGGGTAAAGAATTGGGATAAGAAAGTCAACTAAAAATAGTACAGTAAAGCCTCATACTTTGGACTCCGCTAACTTAGACTATGCAAGAATTCACAAGGGACTGGGCTGAAGTTTACCTTGGTATTAACTATTAAAAAAAAAAAAAGGAAGCTTCCTAAGCAATGAATAATGTAAGCAAAATTACATGGGGGTATTTTTACCAACTGAAAAGGGACCATTTTCAATCACTGTGGTAACAGACACAAGCCGTAGTGTCTTAGACATATTCAACTAACTAAACACTTATTAAACACTTACTGTCTTCAAAGGTACTATGGTAGATGTAGGGATATAAGGACAAGAAAATCCTTGCTCTCAATCTCTGTTCTACTGGAAGAAGGGAGAAGCAGACAGGCTACAAAGATGTGTGGAAGTAAACCAAATTCACTACGGAGTAAGCAGGCAAGCACAGCTTAGGTTGGCAGTCTGATACACTGACAGGTCATTATTGTTTCCTTATTTATCCATTAAAGTAGGGCCCCAGCTAAGTTATAAATTTCACTAGCTTCCTTCAGATGTAGGCATGTGATGGTAAAAACAAACCAAAATTCCTCCTCTAATTCTTTAAATATAGTCATAATTCTGAGTTATTAATTCAGGTTAGCTTCCTAATTAGTTTTAATAAGCAAGACTTAATGTTGTTTAAGAAGAAGCAACTATTCTATCTGCTCATACCTGCTGGCATGGTCCTTGCAAAAACAAAGTTAGAAGCACTACAGCCAAGAGTATCAGCTTCATGGTTGCAGCTATGAATATCAATGCGGTACAAAGTGAAAGGCCTGAGATGAGAAATTAAAGTCCTCTCTTTATTATCCACTCTGCTCTCCAGGAATGGGTATTCGGATTCAATCTCTTCTGCGTCTGACATATTGGTGAAGTGATCCGCCATCGTGGTATTCCTGTTACGACTGGGCAATGTGGAATTGGCAATTTGAAAGACATCCCTACGCTTCCGTTCAGGTCTGCAAGGAAAACAAAAGCCTGACTTTAAAAAGCTTCCACTTTGTTTGCAGAAACAGTTGTTAATAAAGTATCAAGAAGAACCACAGTGGGAAAATCTGCTAACACAAGAAAAAAAAATCTATTTCTGGGTTGGGATAAAGTCAATAATGTCAACAAGCCTTGTGCTATGACCTCTGCTAAATGCTGGGGATATAAAAATGGTAAAACCAGCCCCTGCCCTCAAGGAGCGCCCAGTCTAAAGGAAGAAAAAACATGCAAACAGCTATGTAGAAACAAGACAGGATAAATTGGACTTAATCTCAGTCAGAAGGCGGGGTCCACACAGGGAAAAGCTTCTTGCTGAAGGTAAGATCTTAGCTGAGACTTGAAGTAAGTCAGCAAAGCAAAAAGATTGAAATAAGGAGGGAAAGCAGTTTAGTCATGGAGAATAGCCACTGAAAATGCAGAGTAGGGAGATAAAAGGTAAATATAAGATAGTATTTTATATTGCCACACAGGAAAAGAAACAATAGAACAGACTGGGAACTTCTCTTTTTCTAAATGTGGATTTTCTATTCTCAGAACTAGAAATCTCAGGATCTTTCTACTATACCCACAGGAGGCACCCAAACACACCCAAAGGCAAACCTGCCCTGAAGTCATCACCTGAGCATGCAGAAGCCTTTTCATGTTTGATTAGAATGAGACTGCCATCTGGTTCACAGACCACACAATTAAGCATTAAAGGTTAAAAACCCACTAGCTATATCTCATTAAAATTCATTAGAGGGCCAAGAGAGAGGCAGGCAGGAGCCTTCAAACAACAGGCCAGGTCCTAGATGGGTTGGAGATGTTCAACATCAGCAGGCAAGAGGGCACTCAAGTGTTTCGAGGACTTTTATTTTTACCTTTTATTTGACTCCAAAGCTGAATTATTGGGGGGTGGGGTGGGGTGGGAAATACCCCATCTCAAATTAAAATGTGGAATTGTGCTTGTAACAATGATAACAAGAAAAAAATGTAACTGGGAAAGAAGAAATTTTTCTAACGAAGTAAACAAGGGAATAGCAACTGTTGATGAGAAACAAGAAGCTAAAAATGTGATCCTAATTTTGATTTTATGGGATGTAGAAAACTGAATTCTGTGGCTCAACCATCTGATCCCTAAAACTAGAATCCTAACATTAATATCAACTAATAAGAACATAAAATATGTGGGGTTAAATAAAAAGAGGTAGAGAAATGGCAACCTATGTTGTAACCTCAAAGCACACTGAGGCAAAATCCTGCTGTGTTGGTGACTATCCATCATAGTAAGTATAACAAGTGAGGTGGAAGAAAGAGAGTGAATTGTACTTGAGAAATAATTTTAGAGTTTCCCAAGAAAATGGTGGTAGGGTGTAAGGGGAGAGAAACAAGAAATCCACCTATTTTCTGGTCCAAGGCAATTTCACATATGAAATATAAAACAACAAAGAAAAAGCAGGAAAACTTTCAAATGAAGAGCAGGATATCCCAAGAAATAATTTATTTGTTTATTCCACCTAAATTTGGCTAACATCCTGCTGACACATATTTGACTCTAAGGGGAAAAACAAACAACTCAAGTTTACGGAGATGGGAGAGGGCCTGGGAGGTGGGACATTAAGGATTTCTTAGTCTACCGTTCAGACGGATTCTACAGTAGATAGTTTTTATTCCCTGCCTTTTTGCTATAAAACACTGGGCCCCCCATCAAAATCAGAAACAGGCCAGGGCAGGATGATGTCACAGTACAGATGTCTTCATTTCTAGCAGACACAAAACCACAAGGTTTAAGCTTTATGTTTATGCACTGTATTCTCTTTCAAAATACTGTGGGGTAAGGGGAGGCACCCACAAGATGCAAAACAAAACCCACACCCACAAAACAGAAACAGAACAATAGGTAGAAGGTTAGAAATCCAAGTTACTGCTAAGGAGGCCTGGGTTCACACATAAAAAATTCTCCTCTTGCCTTCTCTGGAAAAAACAAACCACACACAGAACGATTACAAGTAATACGATGCCTAGGTTTATCCCATGGAGAAATCTCACCATGTCACAATCTCACATTTACTTGCTACTCAGAGTTCTTACAGTCACTTAGTAGTTTAGCAATTTACAAGGCTGGGATCTTTTGTTTATCATAGATCAGAGTTTGTTGAAACAATAGAAAGAAGGAAAACAACGTCTTTCAGAAAATTCAACAGAGATGGAAGAAACAGGATGACATGAATAAAGTCTTTATAAACCTATCCAAATAATATAGCCTACAGTAAATATTAACGAAGTCATCTACCTCCCACTCTCCCTAATAAATTCCCACAGGAAAAAGGTTATGCCTTTCAAAATCAGGGATGTCAGAGAGTAAAATAAAATGTTGGGCTTTTTAAAAGGATACTAGCAAACTTAAAACATTTACTGCCCAAAAGCCAGCATTCTACTTCAGAAAATATACAACTACTGTTTTACTTTCAAACACTTTGGACAACGTTTCATATGATAAATCAAACTTGACTAGTGTTAGTCCAAAGACTAAATAAATAGTACTTAGAATGAATGACAGGCTTTAAAATAATTTTTAATGATTTAAGTTGCAAAACAGAAAGCTCTCCTTTGTGATTCATCTTATTCTGTCATTAGGACCACACCTGACACCATAACTTTGTTACAACTTGCACATACTTAAGATTACAAGGGAAAAAATAAGTAGACAGATTTTGTTCTCTCTTCCCCTCCCATTTCTGTCTTCATTATTTCTTACAAGAGAAAAAAACAACAAGCAATTTTATATTTCTTTTTAGTTGAAGGAATGAGTATCAACTGCAATGGCTAAAACTGCATATCTATGTACTGTTTAATATTAACTGAGCATCACTATAGTACCCAAAATGAAATCTGACTACTTCTTAAGTAAGAAATGAATAGAAAGACTTCTTGAGCTGTAGTTAAAGAATGCTTTTATCCCCTGGTGCTTAGAGACTAGGACGGTAGGTAGAAGCAGCCGATGAAATCATCTTACAGGAATATCTCTCTTTGTCTACCTAACTTTACTTACGGAAAGTAATTAGATTATAGTACAGTATCCCCATAGGCACTATACAAAGGTTACTTTCCTATAACTTTTCTTTGTCTTTTGTGCTCTACCCTCATCTACAATTTGTGAAAAAAGGTATTGCTATAGATCTAGAATACAGGGAGTTTCTACATTCATCAAAAATGACCTTTTTGTGTAGTAAGGACTCAAGATATTGAGCCCTCTGGTATCCATACTGAATAGTTTCTTTCCAACTATATGTGGAACAAATGTATCCCTATCCTTGTTGATGACTAAACCGCCAAATTCATCTCATTCTGAAGCACTACATATTATGAGTGGAGTTACTGTCAATCTAGACTGAAAGGGCTACGTTCAGGAAATAAATTGTGAGTGCTAACATGAAATATCACTGCAAGACCCTAAACACTGGCCCCACAAGCCAATTATCTTACATTAAAACTGCTTACCAGCGAATAAAATATAAATACAAGTATTCAAATCACTGAGTTCAGTAACTCCTGCTCTAAAATGACTTGCAAAATGTCCTTTGATACCTACAAACCAGCTTGAATTGTATTGGATAATATCCTGAGTCCATGGGACTGATATAAATACAGAAAAGATTGATTTGGAAATGCCACTTTTCCCTCTTTTTGTGAAAGGTTTTTATTTCCTGCTTCTCCTGATGTTTTTAAGGAAGACTGGTTTTTGGAACTGTAGAACTTAAGAGTTCAAAGGGGCTTCAAGAAATCACTTAGACCAATTCCTTCCTCTTATAGATGGGGAGACTGATCTTCAACCGCTTAGACAAATGTCAGAAACGTTACTTAAAATGCATTTCGAACTCTTTTCTGTTGCCCATTCTTCATTTTCAAAGGGAACCAATGACATCAGGGGGCGGTGTCTTGACTTCAGCTTGAATTGGATTTAAGTGAGGCAGAATTATACGAAAGTTGTCAGCCTCATCCTCTCTTTCAGAGTCATTGAAGCCCAGTGGTAAGATAAAAGACAACCAGTGATGGTCTGAGATGTAGCAGAAGACCTTGGCATCTTTGATGTCAGACTAAACTCTAAGCCAGGGGTGGGGAACCTGTAGCCACAAGGCAGATCCTCAAATTTGGCTCTCTGACTGAACCCAAACTTCAGAGAACAAATCCCCTTAATAAAAGGATTTGTTCTGCGAAACCTGGACTCAGTCAAAAGGCTGCACCCAAGGACCTAGAAGGACATGTGTGGTCTTGAGGCTGCAAGTTCCCGACCCTTGCTCTAAGCACTTCACATTGCCTGCCTCAGTCACTCTCATGGCTGTTGGAACAAATTGTTCTCATCTACCCATTCCACCAGGAGAAGTCTTCACATGCTTGGGACAGCTCAAAGGCAAAGTGACTAATGGTCTCCTAAATGAGCAGTTACTCATCTAAAGGGACATGCCTACATACTCAGAGTCAATTAGCTGGTCAACAGTTGATCAACACTTATTGTTTCCAATGTAGCAGACACTTGGCTAAGCCCAGAAAACACAAAGAAGGGCATACAAGATAGTTCTCACTCTCACAGTGCTTATAGTCTAACGAAGGAGAGAACATTCTAAGAACTACATACAAAATACGTACAGGATAAATTCTCGATAATCAACAGTGTTGAAGACTGTTCACGGACTCAACTGTGCACAGGTTTTGGTAACTGGGTGTTATTAGAAGGTACCATGAGATTTTTACTTTCATGCAATTCAATAGGTGTGCCCTGACTTATTTTTTGTGGAATGGTATTTTTTGTAGAATGATCATACTTAACTCCTCAGGTAACATGCAGAATTGCAATATCCTGAACCTCCCAGGAAAAAATGGGCAAGTGGTCCAGCTTCATGCCTCGTGCTCATGCATCCCTGGTCACTCTACGGCTCTTAGAAGCTGCCCTTCTACTATTCCCAGATGCCAGAAGCAGAACAGCAGGATGTAATAAGGAAATGGTTTTGTTTGTGAATGCTTCCATTTGTAAGACTGGTCTTCAGTATTGGCTCCCAAACATTAAAGGAAGGGGTTCCCTTTGGCATTTCCTTAACTTGTGAAACTTTCGCTTTAATCCTCTCACTCAATATTTTCTCCTTTTTCTCCTGCCCCCACAGTCAGGGCTTATTTGCTTTCACATATATATCCACTTGACTAAACAGTCTGCTGCTCACTCCCCCTCCCTCACAACCTTCCTTTCTGGGATGCTTTTTCTTCTCTTCAGTCTCCATTACATCTGTGTTTCATGACCAATTCCTTCATCTCTCGAATGATTTGAGAACCAAAATGTATCATGGTGGACTTTAGGAATCCCCAGAACCATTCTGTGAGTCCCCACTTTAGAAAAATAATGAAAATATGAATCGGACCTGGGTACAAAGATGGAGTTGTGCAGAAAATTCTCGAAGACTTTTCTGTACTCAGCCTCTTCTTTCTCTGCTTGCTTCTCAGCCTCAGTCTTAGGACAAGCACAGCAAGGTCCTTTCTCCCCACCACAGACTTCGGTTTTCGGGTTTTCAGTAACCTCTTCAACATCAATGGTGCCATCAGCATACTTTCTAATAGGAACTTTATCTTTTCAAAAAAGGGCAATAAAAATAGAATGGATGGAATAGTTAAAAACATACATATATAATTATAAGAAAAAAAGACTGTTGACAAGACTAAAGAACTTAGCTTTTATCTTTCAACTACAGGTTTAAAAAGTTACCTAATACATAGGGTATAAAGGTCTTGATATTTTCAAACAGGAACTAACATATACAGGTCTCAATATTTTTTGGAGATAATGTACTCAGCATTCTTACCTTTGGAGCAATAATTGTGCTGGTAGAGGTAACTATCTTGAGGCTGCCGTTGCCACCTTACTATGTAGTAAGACAAGTTACCATTTGGAAGAGAAGGAGGATTCCACTTCACAATTAGCTGGGAGGATGAGTTAGATGCTGAAATTACATCCAAGGGAATAGAAGGAACTAGGGGAGAAAAGTAAGCACATGTTATAGAACAGGATGTATCTCATTGCCAAACTAGCCCAAATGAACACAAATACTACGTCTTATGAGACAGACATATCATAGGAAAGTTGACTACCAAATGATGACATTTTTCAGCAATAGTTTGTGTTTGCCCTTCGTTTTCGAAGAGGACCATGTCATCAGAGAAATGATGGCATGACTTGCACTTGACTGTTTTCAGTGAGGCAGGGCTGTGCAAGGTAACCAGTCTCACTTTCTCCTCCTGAGCCATGTGGATTCAGTGACCAGATATTCATCAGGATGACGGTAGATGGCCTGGAATGCAGTGAAAGACCTTGGTCTTTTAGGCTACAGGCTTTTCATGTACTCACTTAAAGTGAAGTAATGCTCATTCAGTGAACAGGCCTCTTTAAAAAGTTATAATACAAAAAGCTATAGTAGGTTACAAAGACTATTTTACATTAGGTATCTCAGTGGTGCAATAGTTGAACCTAGAATCAGGAATACCTGAGTCCAAATCCTGCCTTAGGCACTTAGCTGTTTGACCCTGGACAAGTCACGATGTCTGTAATCATTAGCTTACTCATCTGAAAAAAGTGCTTACAATAGTAGCACTTACTTAACAAGAGTGTTGTGAGGACTGAAGGCCATAATAGATGCATAGAGCTTTGCAAATCTTTAAGTGCTATGTGAATTATTACGGGATTGTAAATATTGGTGGAAGGAGTACACAGACCATCAAAATTAGATTCTTGAAATTAAAAGAAGTATATCCACATATTTGACTTTCCTAAATAAAAATGCTGCAAATCACATGATCAATTCAAAAGAAATTTAAAAAGCCCAACATCTGAATTAATGATTGTAAAATCAAAGTCCTTATGAACATTCTAAGTTTGAATATAGTTAGAATAGCATGGTTTGTTTAAGCAAAATGTATGCAGCGTGAATATTTAGTAGTTATATGTAAAAAGACCATGTGAGTGTCTACTTGTGAGCAGGGGAGGAAATTACTACGAAGTTTATGCTATTTAACTCCAAGATTTTATGGGGGTGTCGGGGGGAGAGGCTAGGGAAGGGAATCTAATGACAGCATTCTTAGCAGGTTTTCAGAGATACATAATGCAAATAAATTAAAATGAAATATTAGTGCAGATTTAAGCCATAAGGGAGGACATTTATATACACCAAAAACAACTCATAAGTTTTTGAGAATAGGGACTAGACTTAGCTACAATTTCATTGCAATAGGGAACTTCAATATAATGAAACTTTGTCTTCTAATGTAGGTTTGTCAGTCACTTTCTCTGCAATTTAGTTTTCTTAGAAAAGTGTTTAGATTATGAAGAGGTGAAATACCTTGCTACGAATCACAAGGTCAGTATATTTCACACGAACAGAATACAGCATCTCATAGTTATCCATGGCAATAGGGGTGCAACATTTAAATGGATGCATGAAATATAAAGCTAATCCAAAAATTAAATTACAGTCAGTAACCACAAACCTTTCCCTCCAAAAATCTTTAATTTGAGCAGTAAGCAGTGCAGATATAGAACTGATTTGAGGCTCTTTTTTTAACTTTTACCTTTTCATAGTGATGTCAGTAAGTAAAGATGAAGTCAGAGAAAAGGAGATATAAAGATTAGGGAAAAAATTCATCAAATGGAAAAGCATCCTTGAGTAGGAGCTAAAATTTCAAATATTTTTACAACTGATTTTGAAAAAGCAATGTTACTAAACAGGAAAATACTTAACTCCAGGCAAGTCACAGTAATTTGGTTTAACTTTCTTTCTCTGGCCACCCCCTATTTTCTTCACAACCCAAAACCAAAACTAACTTGGACAGAAAAAAGAAGGCTATAAGAGGCCCATGTGGCCCCCTGTGAAAATTTGTTCTAATTTGAGTTTATTTTTGAAAAGGAAAAGAAAAACACAAACACCCTAAATTTTGAAGTTTCTTCCAGAATGCAAGTCTCTCTCACTCTGAGATACTTTAACAACATTTTCATCCAGCACATTTTTAAAATTAGAAGAGGATGGCCAGCTCCAGGATACTTTAAAAATATTATCATGCACACACAAGGTTCTGTACACCTTCAAGGCATGATTCTTTTGGGAGAGGATATGACTAACACTAGCTTTTTTTTTTTTCAAAGTAAATAAGACCACTTGATACTCAGCCACATGAGGGTTTCCAAAAATAAGTATTTCAAAAACAAACAACTTATCCACACATATTTCATATGATAGATGATGTAAAACAGCAGATACCTGAGGCAAAGAGCCAGGCATTTCTTTATTCCTCTCATTATCCTTACCATTTCTAAAAGATGGGAGGACAAAGTATGGCAACGAACAGGCTCAGTTTCCTCAAGTGCCAGTTTTTCATTTTTATATGGAAGAAGGAAAGCACCTTCAGTGAAGGTGCATAAGTGTCCTGTTCCTTGGCTCTTCCACATTCCAAGATGATCCATTTGCCCCATAAGGATCCATATGGCTCACTCGCCACTTTCTGGGCAAAAAATGTAGTTCTTGCATGGCATGTCACCATAGCCCACTGTCCTTCCACTACTTTTTGAAAACTGGATGTTAAATTTTCATGGTATCATTCCATCTCTGTCAGTTGACCTAACTGAGGTAGCTAATAGGCAGATGGAAGAGGAAAGCCCAAATTTATAAGCCCAAGCTAAAGAGATTCATAAAAGGCCTACCCCCTTACGCCACCCTCTGTCTGACCTTCACTGCTACTTAACATTCTTTTGTGGAACTTTGTGGCAGCTTGCAACAATCACCATGTAACCAAAAATGACCATGTGAATGTGATATTAGACTTCTAAAAAAAAAGCTGTGTTTTCCTACTTCTCATGTGCTAAGCTGGCTTCTAGATATTTGCTAATGTAAAGAGATCGAAATTTCTTACTCTATTATGTACTTTCCAAAGTTAGAAATGAAGCAGTAAAAGGGTAGTTTGGAAAAAACAGGATAAAGACAGTTAACAGCCTCATCACTATTGCCAATGAGCCATTTGGGCCAGCTCAAGATCTATGATCTTTTGAGCTTATAAAGAAACACAATCTGAATACCAAATATACAAAATGGACATTTTGAAAGATGGGGCTTGGTCAACTGCAAATTTACAATCTGAGAAAAACAAGTCGGGCAAAATGTAGATGTTCCATCCATCCATCTATCCATCCATCCATCCAACCTTTCTTCCTTCCCTAGGAGGTAACTACATTTCCTCATTAGGCAAATCCTGATCATATCAGGAAATAATAAGATAGTGAAGTGCAAAGTTGGAACTGTTCTAAGTATGGCAGGGAAGGTATGTTACAGGAGACAACACGGGGGAATTAGAAGTAGGGAAAACATGGAAAGTATGTGGTATACATGAGCAAATGAGCATGAAGAAGATGGTCAAAGAGTACAAAAACCCCACAAGGATTTACTCCATCTCTAAATCCATTTCTATAATGTTTATATGTCCCTCTATTGAGCTAAAGGGAGGAAAAAAAAGTCTAGCAAGATAGTGCTATTTTCTATGATACTGCATGGTAGATACCTGCAGCTTTGGTACGAATATACACAATTTCACTTTTTGCTCCCCGGATGTGATCATTCTCCACCATTGTGAGAGTAACTGCTTTGACGTAGATTGCATACTGAGTCCAAGGTTTGAGTGGCTGCAGTAAAATTCCGGGTTGGACATCCTTATTTGGAGGGAGGTCCACATCAACCATGTTCCAGCTGTTAGAGCCACATGCATCTTGCCCATCATACTCAGTGACATTCTTGAATGGTCTGCAAAACAATCAACAAAATCCATATGCTATTTTGGAGCACTTAAAAAACCCAAAACGTTCTTGGAAGAAAATGACATCAGACTTCCTAGAAGAGGGACACTAAGGAAATCAAGAGTCTGAGCTTTGCAGCAGAGTAAACAGACTAGACCAAGATTTCTTGGTTTCACCTTCTTTTCCCACCTACTCAGAGAACTGAATACTCTTGGATCAGACAGAAGATTACATTCCCATGCTCACTGAGATAAGCCAAGGTATCTTTAGGAATACAGATAATTGTGGTTTACTTACTTTTCCCCATGATAGCAGATCAGCAACATTTTAAGGCAACTTTTTGCCATCAAGAGGCACCAATAAATTAATTACCAGAGGAAAATATCAGTTATTAGTAAGGACTAAGGGCAACATTAAATGTAAAGTGATTTTTTCCTCCTCAAGGGAAAAAGAAACTGTTACAAAGTGGCATCTGCAAACAATTATGAGGCTACAGATTTAGAAAACTCATGAATTAAGTAACAGTTTATCACAAAAAGAAACAGATTTTCTAAATTCATTTAATTCATTATGTTGCCCCTCCCAGGTCGGGGAGTAGAGGGGAACTTAGCTCTGCTAGGCTAGAAAGCTCAGTCATCAGTGACTATGCTCTCCCCGATCTTCACCCTCCATCCGCACGTTTCACAGCCATTCTTTGACTTCTGGTTCACCTAGACTAATGTAATAAAGCTTCTTGATGGGATTCTGTATCTCATCATCAAGCTATTCTCTACACAGTTGCCAATATAATCCAAGACAGAAACAAGCTTATGTCACTCCTCCCCAATAAAAAATCTACAATGGCTCCCTCCTGCCTCTATGATAACATACATATCTATGATACATATGCACAATAATGACAGCCACAATTTCTTAGGGGGCACAGTAGATTAGAGGGCTGGATCTAATCAGAAAGACCTCAATGCAAATTTGGCTTCAGATACCAATTAGCTTGGGCAAGTCATTTAACCTGTTTGCCTCAGTTTTATCCGCAAAATGTAGATAATAATATCATTTACTTGCCAGGATTAAGGGGCAGCTAGGTGGTACAGTAGACAGAGTGCTACACCTTGAGTCAGGAAGCCCTGAGTTCATATTTGACCTTAGACCAGGCCTGTACAACCTGCAGCCTCTACATTTTTTGTACATACAACATCCTCTACACTTTCCATGGGCTGCCTGAAATATTTTGTTTTGCTACGAGAGGCCTGCAGGTCAAAGGTTGTGCAGGTCTGCCTTAGACACCAGCTGTGTGACCCTGGGCAAGTCACTTAACATGATTTGCCACGGTTTCCTCATCTGTAAATGAACTGGAAACCACTTCAGTATCTTTGCCAAGAAAACCCAGAAAAAGGGGTCGTGAAGAGTCTGTCACAATGAAAGAACGAGTAAACAAACAAAAAAACTCCAGAGTTACTGTGAGCATTAGTGAGAAAATAATTGGAAAATACTTAGAACAGTACCTGATACAGAGGAGGTCCTGTATAAATGTTAGGTAATATTATTAATCTGATCTTTCAAAATTCTTTCAGATTATTCACTTTTTGTACTGTATGTTTGGGCCAAATTAGACTACCATCGATTCCTCTGTTGCAACACACTGTCTCCAACTTCAGTGGGCTCACAGAGGCCACATCCCACACCTGGAATAGACTCCTCCCTCCTCATTTCTACCTTGAGGCATCCTCTGCCTTCAAGGGTCGGCTCAGGTGAAATCTCTTCAATAAAACACGGATTTCCCCCTACCCCTCACCCCACCATGGAAAGTGTTCTCTCACTCTTCAAATTTTCCTAGAGCGCTCTAAGATCATAGATTACGAGTTGGGAGGGTCCTAAGAGACTCTCTGGGGCAGCTAGCTGGCACAGTGGATAACAGTGCTGAGCCTCTAGTTAGGAAGTCTCATCTTCCTGAGTTCAAATCTGGCCTCAGATACTTACTAGCTGTGCGACCCTGGGTAAGTCACTTAAATTTGTTTGCCTCAGTTTCCTTATGTGTAAAATGAGATGAAGAAGGAGAGGGAAACCACTCCAGTATCTTTGCCAAGAAAAGCTCAAATGCGTTCATGAAGAGTAGGATATAACTAAACAATACAAGAGATCATCTAGGACAATCCCCTAATTGTACAGCTGAGGATACTAAGGCCTAGGGACATGACTTGCCCAGACTGATAAAGGTAGTAATAACATATTTGTAAAATGAATTCAGATGTTCTGCCTATAATTCAAGCAATCTTCCTGCTAGACCACTGTGAACCCAATTCCCCCATTATACTTTAGGACAGTTTTTGGTTGTTTTTTTTTTTTTAGAAATGAACATTTTTTATTATTTTTTTAAAAATCTCTCTTATTTTTTTCAGATTGCATGTTAAAATTTTGTTTCAAATGTAAAAAAAGTTTTCAGTTCCAAAATCTACTCCTCCCTTTCCTTTATACTTCTCCATGTACTTCATCTCCACCCCTAATTGGAGAACATTTTCCTTGATGTCATTTTTAAATTGTATAATCCTAGTAGTTACTTCCATACCTAGCATATACGTACTTACACACACCTGTGACAAATGTATGTATGTAAATACACATTTATATATGGAACTATTTGATACAAAACTGTAATTTCTTCAGTGTGGGGGATTCCCAGTGTGGAAAATACCTCCACAGATGCTGATAGAAAGTCATCCCTAACTTATAATCTTAGGGAGTTGTCTGGGACCCTTAGAAGTTAAATGACTTACCAATAAATCATTTAGCATGTGTGTTTCAGAGGAAGACTTAAACACAGGTCTTAAATCCAAGACTAGTTTTTACCTCTTCTACTATTAGCTCGTATTCCCTATATTACCCTACTTCTTGACATAGTGCTTAGAACATAACATGCACTTAATAAATCTTTGTTGGGAACTGACTGATGGCGTCAAAGCCTTAAGGTTATTCCAAAAGAAAAAAAAATGTTATCCCTTAAATTAATAAGTTTAATAACATACTACTGTGGTTCTCCACTGTCACCTTGTGATAGACCACAAAAACAAGCAAGCATTTTACTATTTTGGTTTTGAAAAATGAATGTTTAAAAACAGTGCTACAAACAGGGGACATAATATAACAAAGAATTACAGCTATTACTCTAATAATTTTTATTTATTTAAAAAAAGTTTAACATCACTATCACTTTCCAATTATACCCACCCTCCTCTACCCTAAACCCTCTCTTGTAACAAATAAGAACAGTCAAGTAAAACAAATCATTATATCGATCATTTCTGAAATGTACATAGACTTCATTACAGACCTAGAGTCTGCCATCTCTCTAAGGGGTGGGAGTTTTCTTCCCAGTAATCAGAGACTGATCCCTTCCCATTGGCTACATCCTTTCCTAGTGGCAAATTATGCAACAGCCACTGTTCTCCACATAAGCCAACAAGCAAGAAACAAGAGAAAGGGAGTATTTAGTGTTACCACAATTCCTTTACGATGATCCCTAGCCTCAGAGTAAAGGGCCAAGTGATTAAGAGGGTAAGACAACAGATATGGGGAACTGATTAGAAACAAAGGAAAAGGAAGAGTCCAGGTGATTTGATAGTTGCAAAGCTGAAGGACCAAAAGACTGATAAGTTCCACTTGTAGGAATGGGGAAACCGGAAAGAAGAGTGAATTTTGGAGTTCAAGGGATGAATTTAGCTTTAAGCTTATTGAGTTTAAAAGAAATGGAGCTTTTTTAGATTTAGAAATATGAGCTTGAGGTGAGAAATTAAAAAGTTTAAGATGTTGACTTAGGAGTCACCAGCATCACGATGGAAGTAGTAGTACAGGAATAGATCAAGTCCCTGAGGGAAGGAGGTATAGATACAGAAAAGAAAAAAACATAAGATCAAGTGTTGGAGGAAGACCACAGTGGTAGTGGAATTATTGAGAGATTGATGTAAAGGAAGTATGACATTCCCCAGTAGTATGTTTTTAAATTTGGGAATAGACTTACCCATGGACATGAAAAATGAAATATGACAGACACATCATAGGAGTAAGAAGAGTTTACAGAAGTATGATAGTATGGGAGACATAATGTGTTGCGTAAATGCTTCTGAAAAGCTCTTTATCTTTGGATTACTGAAGTTAAATATCTCTAAATACCCACTAAATAATGAAAGACTTCAAACTAAAATTTTCCTGCTTCTAGATTGAGCACCACATGATGTCCAAAGAAAGCTTGAAAGGAAGGGCACTTGAGGATGAAAAGAGGGCACTACAAATAGTAGTGATTTCCCTAGGGCCTTTGCTGACTCACTAGATTTTTCATTCAGCTAATAAACACAGCGGTCAAAAGCGTAACCTTATCCACCCTTCACGCTATCTACGGAATGACATCATCAGGCTCTGACCATAGATACTCACGCCTCTTTGAAGTAAACAGTAAAGCTAATAAGATCCCTGTAATCAGGAGGACGATATTGTTGCCATGTTAGTTTAATCCGGTTCTTCATGGTAGTGTTGGAAATGAAATGCAAAACGTCACTTTCACCTGAAGCACAAAGAAATGTCAATTAGTGACAAAATGTGTTTTCTTTTCCACAGTCACATGATGATAATTTCCCATACTATTCATTGAAATTAGCCCTATCATCAATTTTTTTTTACTGTAGTTTCTAGATGGCTTTATTGATACTAGCAATTGTTCATTTTTAATTTATTCCTGAATTCTTAATTGATAACTTGTAGGATCTCTTAAAAATTGTGTTGAATGCTGATCACATAACCTGGACACATATCTAAGGAAATAGAAGGGCTGCCATTTGTCATACAATCCAGTGTACTTAGTGATGAACCTGCTCTGTTTGTTTTAACTCAAAACAGTGGGACCACTTGAATGTATGAGAAAGTGATCTCATCTTTCTAACTAATCCCCACTAACACCTGAACTACCAGTGGGGCTCAATTATGATAAAAAAATGACTGTGCAAAACTGAGTTCTCTTATATTTATTCTGGCTTCTGTTATTTAGATTTATATCTTCCACAGTAAAAATAAAAAAAACTGTAATTACAGGTCTCTATCCTGACAAAACTCCAAAAAGACTTGTTCTGAACTTGTTAATGAACAGATTGAGAGGATACCTTAAGTTTAAGGCCGTAGGCTGGTTTGGGACTAAAAATGGGAAGACTGGTAGCTCCTATGGCACAAAAAGATATTTTGTGATAACAAACTGAATACAATAACATTCAAGGGGGACAATTATCTAATAATGAGGATTAATGATGATGATAAAGGGTTAATGTTTATATTAAGGGCTTTAAGTTTTACAAAGAACTTTACAAACATTGCCTCATGTTATTCTTAAAAACAGCCCTATGACTAGGTAGAAACAACAGGATTTACCCGTTGGGGTTGTTCAGTTGTTTTCAGTCATGGGTGACTCTTTGTGACCCTGTTTGGGATTTTCTTAGCAAAGATACTGGAGTGGTTTGCCATTTCTGTCACCAACTTATTTTACAGAAGAAGAAACTGAAACAAACAAGTTTAAGTGACTTGCCCAGGGTCATACATCTAGTAAGTATCTGAGGCCAGATGTGAATTCAGGTCTTCCTGACTTCAGACCTGATGGTCTATCCACTGTGCCATTTAGCTGCCCATGGTAACATAGCTAGTTAAGTATGAGAGGCAGGATTTAAACCCAAATCTTTCTTGATTCCAAATCCGGCACACATCTTAGTACACACCCCGTCTCTTGGGCATACAAATGTTTTGTCTCAATTCAGTTTGGAATAGGGAGTATCAGTTGCTAGAGAGAAATGAGTCTTGAGAAAAACTGGATCCTTCTGCCAGTTCCTTCTCAGAACATAGGAAACAAATATTGCATGAGCATTGAAGAAGAAAAAAATTTCTCTAAGGTCTTTTTGGTTTTCTTTCTCACAGTCAAGTATATATTAGCAATCAGGAAAGAATCCTCAATCTGAGAACTAGATACCTACACATCATGGCTTCACACTTACTTGTATATCTCTAAATGGTAGATAAGAAAACAGATAAGAAAAGTTTTGTTCAGTCATTTCAGTCATGTTCAAGTCTTTGTGACCTCATATTGGGATTTTCTTGGCAGAATACTGAAGTGGTTTGCCATTTCCTTCTCTAGCTCATTTTACAGATGAGAAACAAACATACCCCATGAAAAAAGAATATGGTGGCTTCTTGCGAAGCCAATCTGTTCATATGAAAGGGAACAATAAATACAAATTCTTTCCAGTTCATACTTGCCCTCAGTTTACAATAACTAGTTTATATAATCTTGGAAGCTGAAAAGACTAAATGATTGATATTTGGGAAAAATAACTCAGATGCTACCAACATATTATCCCTTGGCTCACAATGATGATGTTGCTGACCTGTCATCAGCAGAACATGCAGAACTGTTTTTCTAGCAATGGCAGTGGAATTGTCCTGACTGACTCAGAGTAAGACATGCATTATGAATTGTTTTTCTAGCAAGGACAAAAGAATTGTTGTGAAGGACGCATCCATATTCTCTTGCCTGGTCACCTGTATGACCAATAGCAAGTATTTAGAAGACAGAAGGCTGAAGTGAAAAGTGTGATTTGTGACAATGAAACTACTGACACATTGGTTCCATCAGTATTGCCTCTAAACATGAACAGATAAATGGAACTTGAAGATAAAAACCATTAATTTTAGCTCACAAAGATGCCATAGAAACTTACTTGGTGGTCAGAAATATGGGAATTATTTGAGGGGACTGTTTTCAATATTTATGATTTGGTAGATCAGAATAGTTAAAAAGTGAAGAAAAATACATTTTCAAAATATTGTTACATAGGATTTTGTGATAGTTGCGTTGCTTTCTTATGGAAATGGTATGGCTAAAGAAGGTGAAAAGCTAGGAGTGAGAGAAACAAGCAAAGGAGATTGAGTTCCTAGTTTGTGAAGACATTCTGCAGCTTTCCAGGTAAATCCCTCTTGGCTCAAGGACTTCTGATACAACAGTGTAAGAGTCTATCATGTTAATCCAGCTGCCAACAGAGCAAACTAAAACTGAATGTAAAAACTACTTGTGGAGTTCTTTAGCAACTGCCACTGCCTTGGTTATTTAAAAATATCTACTCCCCCAACCCCTCTCCCATCATTTTCCTCGTTAAAAGAAAAGGGGATAAAAGTTTTTAATGAACTGCACATTTTTACTTTTTAATAATGGAGAGGAGAGTAAATTCCTCAATTCAATTTGGCTTCTGGTTCACTTCCATTATCCTCTCTTTCTCCATCCCCTCTGGAAAGATCTCCCTAAAAAAAAATCACTACTCTGGAATGCAGGTTTGTATGGTAACTTTTGAGGATATTTTTACAAATGAGTTACAATGGCCTGAAAGTAGATCTTACAACAATAAGCAGAAGTATAATAATATGCATTTTCAATTTCAAAATCAATTCAGACTCTAATTTTTGGGTTCTCTCAATGCTTTCAGAGGTTGGGAGCAAGAAGGGGGAGGAAGGATTTATGAAACCTTGCTATAACAGTTTCAAGGAACTGTTGGTGGCTGACACTGCTGTGGTTGTATTACTAGCTAACTCCACATCTGTAATTCCTTTAAGATAGTAAGGGCTCAGTTAGCTAAACGCTGTGACCCTGGTGAGCCATTGTCCCTTCTTTAAACAAGAATCTATGCTCGATTCTGTTTATAGATCCATGTCTAAAGAGACAATCTACTGTGTGTATTCCAGAAATATCATATTGCAGTGAGCATAGACACACACTATTATTCATCTTGCTAATACACATGCTTACTAAAGGATATATACAAACACAAAAATAGGATGATTTGCCATAATACTAATGATGAAGGATTTTATACATTTTCCTGAAATCTATTTTTATATAGACTAGGGTCTGATTCTACAATAAGTTAATAAGCAGAGGTTGGGGTACAGCAAAATGGACACATTAACTAGAAAAAAGGTTATTATTTATAACTATTTTTAACAATACTTTTGAACATCAACTTACAAGAGGCTCTTTCTCCATTGTTTCTAGTGTTTATGTCCCCTTTACTCTGGCGACCTTTAGTTCCAGACACTTCCTCCATTCGATAAATTTCAGAAACACACAATTTGGGATTAAAAGCAAAGTACATTTTCCCTTCTTTGATTGTCAGATTATGGAGGTTCCAGTCCCAGAGCTGTTGCAAATTCTGGTTATCAAGGACGTAGAAAGAATAATTCCTGTGAAATGATAAATGAATATTAATGTACATATAGTTTTCTGATGCCAGTCTTTAGAGTGCAGCTAGTCAATGTATTTCTTTTTTAGCATCCTGCTTTATAATTTATTTCCCTTGACAGTAACGGATTTGGTTATTAACAGTATGGAAGAATAGACAGTTACTCTTAACAATAGTAATGAAATGATTCAAGGACAACATACTGAAATCGATAAGATACTAATTAATTTTTATGACCTCTATTACGAACAAATATGTTTCTTACACAAGATGTTACTAGTATTATTCCACAGCAAATGCCTTCATAATTTTTCTTAGTACAGTACCATATATATCTATATATATATATATATATATACACAAACACGTATATGTGGATGTATGTGTATACACACACATAGATACACATATGCATAAAATAAGTATAAAATGGAACAGTGACACTCTGTTAACCAAGCAGAACTTATTATCCTTAGGATTTAATATGAGCTTCCCATTAGGAGAGAATGGAATATTGGATAGGATGACGTGACAGCAAGTGCAACAGCTAACACACCTTGTGCAACACTTTCAGATAAATCCAAGATGACTCTCTTCTGTCAATATGAATCAACTTGAAAATAACTGTTCCTATGAATAGTTGAATAAAATTTATAGGTGGAAAGTCCCTGTCAGTGATTAGATTTATAGGGGAAAAAAGTATCCTGTCAATGATGATGTTTCAAAGTCAGAAGAAAGAATCAATAAATCAATGCTAACTTTTATTTTAATGCTAGAAAAAGCTTAATATGGCTTCCCTTACCCTAATTTCACTACCAAGAAAGAAGTGCACCAAAATACCTCAATAAACAAAACATTCTTTTTCCCAAAGGGGAAAACATGAATTATGAGTCATGATTTTGACAAATGAGTGTCAGACACAATGACATTTATATCTCTGATTAATCATTTTAAAACATGATTAAGTTTTTGCAATAAATGCAAGCAACTTTTGGAAGGGGAGTCAGGAAAAAGCCAATGCTAGGAAAGCACTGGTATTTGGGATACTACATAAAATTCTAGAGTCCCCCCAAAGTATCAAAACAATAACCACACACATGTGAGATAGCCCCCTCTCTTTTCTTTATCTGGCCCTATTGCTATCATATTTAAAATTCAAGTGTTGAGGCCATCTCTTTTAAAAAGTCTTCAATTATTAACTTAGAATTAAGGTAAAACTCATGTACAAAACTAGACTGCCTTTGAAGCTACTTTCCTCCATTAACTTAGATTGAATTTTTTAGAGTTAATATTCAATTAATTTAATAAAAGTATCTATTCTGAGCTCAATTTCTATCATTGTTTAACTGAATAAGAAGTTGGTTTTCCTTTTGATTCACCTTTTCCTAAATCTTTTAAACTGAGTAAGTTAAGTACTTAAGAAAAATCTTTTCCTTGTATGTAAACTTTGAACTAAGTTTTTCTTCTAGATTCCAGGAATCCATTTTAACTGCTCAGGCAAATGAACCTGTTTCTCCATCCAGATGTAGCTTTTTAATTTGTATCATAGACCTCCTCAAAATGCTGGCCTTCCCAGATAGTTCAATCAGAGTTAACAACCCCAATACTAAGTAAAAATTCACTGATGGCTAGAGAAAGAGGAAGGGGCAATTACAAGTATGAGTCTTGCTTAGAATAGAGAGGACAGGCACATCTCAGAGTTAAAGTTATGGAGGAAAAGACTAGGAAAATTCTTTCCCCACAAAAATGGGTACAAATCCTACATCTCTACCTCATGGAAGGCTTGGAAGAGTTAGCGCCAATGGCAGCTCTTGCTTCTATACTTCCTGGAAAAACAGTGGGTCATTTCAACTTGGTTGATAGGACCTACCCAATTACAAAGAAAATACCCAAATACAAGAAAACAAGTCACTTTATACTAGAGGAAAAAAAAATTGGTTGGCTCTTCAGAACTGGCCCTAGGGGGCAACAAAACACAGCACACCAGAGGTGACCTGAAACTCAGAGGAATCTTCACTTCTTCAGTGGTCAAAGCCTTGCCCAATGAGGAAACCCAATACTTGGATACTTGGCATTTGGGTAAGTTTCCATTTGCCAGTTTATGATGATCCAACTATTTGCAAATGAATCCCTTTTTGTGTAATTAGAATGATGAAATTTTAATGGATTCGTAAGAGAAACTTTCATTTATCACTTTAAGGTCTGTAGAACATTTTGTATATATGGTAGAAAGAGCACTGGATTTGGAGACAAAAGACTTGAGTTTTAAATTAATCATTAAATCAGTAAGTATTTATTAAATACCTTCCATTTACCAGGCACTGTGCAACATGCCAGGGATGCTAGTAGAAAGGATGAAACAATCCTTAACCTCAAGGAATTTACAAACTAATGGACTCTATGACCTAATATGTCAAATTTCTGCTAGGCATTTAATCTGAATCTCTGTTTGCTCATTCTTAAAATAGGGATAATGATATTGATGTTAACTACTTTCTGGAGTTGTTGAGAGGATTGGATGAAACAACTGCTACGAAGTGGTTTGCAAAACATAACGCCTCAGAGTCAAGAAGGCTTATATTTAAATCCTGCCCCAGATACACATGGATATATTATGCTGGGCAAGTAATTTAATTTGTCAATATTCCTATTGAAATAAGACTCTCAGTTGAAGATCTGTATTGGTAGAAAGAGTTGTTGACACTAATAATCACAGGTCTATATCTCCCTAACTTCTTTCCCCACAATATAGATATTTATATTTGATATTCAAGAAATCAACCTCTTTACTATAAACTGAGAGGGATGGGGAGAGGAACAGTGAGTTCATCATTTTTATGAAGACCTAAGAGTTTTAGTTTCCTTTAATTTAGCAAGGTCAATGTCAGTGATATGATGAGGCAATAACAAACATGTGGTCTTGGGTTGCATTAAGATAAGCAGAGTATCCAGCATTAAGCAAGGGATTATGTACTCTCCCTTGATTAGACACTTTCAGTGTTCAGTTCAATTCAGTTTTAAGAAAAACATTAATAGCTAGACGTAAGCAGGCAGGATAATGAAGAATTCTTGAAACTACTGGTATCAAACTCAAATAGAAATGATTTTCACAGGTCTTATATCAACTTGGAAAACCACAAATTAACAGTATGTTGTATTGTATTTTTCTTTATTTATTAAATATTTCCTAATTACATTTTACTTTGACTCAGGTAGTGCTCGAGAGTTTTGTAGTCACTGCATGTTTGATACCAATGCTAAAAATCAGATGTTCTGGGCTGGGCTTGACTCAGGTCAATTCTCTGGTAGTTTATATTCAATATTGGATCAAAACAAGATGCCATTCAGTAGTAAACAAAGGGAGATTTAATTAGTGATAGAAGGATAGTGAATGAAATTTCCTTGAGTTGCTCACAGTGGTTCGTGAACCAACAGCACGTGCTTGGAGCTCACTCATTCTGATTATTTTGTACTCAAGTGACCAAGAAGTGATGTGGACAGCTTGAGCCAATAAAGTCCCAATGATGATTTCAATACATTTTAAGAAAAATTTCTTATCTTGCTTTGGTGTAGGGGTTAGGATGTTGAACCTAGCACACCATGCTGTATAGAGGAACTAAGTGTGGGAATTAATTGGAGGGCATGGAATAAGGAACAGTGGTTACAAGTTTGAAAAAGACAAATTTAACCTTGAGTCAAAACAGCAATAGTAACAATACCACTCCCTATCAATGAGAGCTATTTGAAAGTTTGGAAACTGGGTTTCCAAAATAAGGATTGGACAAGCATTTTCTATACATGCTGTAGAGGGGATTCTTGTTTGGATAAGGGCTGAAAGGTGGTATGATATACTAGGAAGAGCACAGTACTTGTTTCGAATTGACCTCATGGTCCCAAGCTAGAATTCAGGCTCTATTATTTACTACCCATGTGATATTGGGGAAGTCATGTGATCTCTCAGGGACTTGATTTCCTCATTAGCAAAATGAGGTGTTAGACAAGATGATCTTTGAGAAATCCCTTTCACTTTTAGATCTATGATTTTCTAACTTTGTGACTCTGTGATACATTAAGTATATTTGATGATTACCATTCTATGTCACAAAAGGTCACTGTCCAAATAAGGCAGTGCTGAGTTACATTAAGGAAGTCTTAGATATCCTAAGCAAAGGGATCTCTTGACTTTTATGAGTCTTAATAAAGCCTCAAATGAAACTCACTTTCTATATCTGCTTAACTACACATCAAAAGCTTAGCTACTGCTTTGCCTCCACTGCATGCAGAGATGAAAATTAGAAGCAGAAGGCAAAATTGGACAGGACTGGAACAGTCCTTTCAATAGGTTTTCTACCAGTAGATCTTTATTCTAGCATACCATTAACATTCCTAGGGGAGCAAGAAGGTGGATTGTTCAAGACTGAGCTACAGTATTAGGTGTACTAACCTGGGGCCAATTGCTAGGTACTTAATTACCCTAAATTGGTAGGTATCAGAGTATACTAACTAGTTTAAGTTTTCAGATCAAACCAAAGTAAACTTGTTCAGATCAAACCAAAATAGCCCTCTATTTAACCTTCTGGATATACAAAATAAGGGCACTAAATAATTTAAGATTTCACTACTATACAGACTGGTTTGTTTCAGTTGATCTTTAACAACACATACAGATAGAAGGGTCCTTAAATTATCTAAGGATTGCCCCTTACTCCCCTTCAGACTGGAGATGATGGTACCAAAGCCCATTAGAGTTACACAGGTAATAAACAGGTCGAATGTAAACTCAGGTCCTCTGACTCCACACCTAGTCATCTTTTTACCTTACTGTTCTATACAAATGGACAGACAACTAAAGCTAACTCCTAAGTGATAAAACTTTTCTTGAGTTGTTTAAATGCAAATCTTTCTAAAAGTTACCAGATATTTTCCTGACTTCTTAAAGTAAATACAACATATTTTAATTTTGTTTTGAAACTGGGCATGGCCTTTTAATTTGATTATTTTGATTATATCAGTCAATATTATTATTGATGGTTATGATCATTGCTTACCCACATAAATAACTGTACTGTTTTATTACTGTACATATATAAGACTGTTTGCCCTACACTAAATAGGGCTAGACTACTATACTTTCTGAACTCTCACCTGCTTTATAATTCCTGGGAGAAGACTGGATCATCTAAACTTGCTAAATAAAATAGACTACTATACTTTCTGAACTCTCACCTGCTTTATAATTCCTGGGAGAAGACTGGATCATCTAAACTTGCTAAATAAAATTTCAAGAAAACAGGTTACTTTACTGGAGAAAAGGCAAAATTGGTCACTTGTTCACCTGAGTACAAATGAGTTCCAGGTACACTTTGATGTTTTGAGGACCACTGTGGGCAACTTGGGCATGGGAATTTTGTTCCTTCTCCTCCTACAGCTAATTAAATCTTTTTATAGTTGTTGCCCTCTCCCTTCATGAAAGGCTATCCCTCTTCCTGCTGTCAATGTGTCTTTCTCTAGGTATTGCTCTACCTTCTTCAACTCTAATTTATTACTTCTGATTGGTTGAAACCAGAAAAGTTAGAACTGCGACTTCAGTTAGAGGTACCGACCACTATAGAAAAGTCTGTATTGTTCTCTTGTGCATGGATTTTGTGTTATCTGTTTGGTCTGCTCAGAATTCTTAAAAAAATTTTTTTTTTTAAATTAGACTTGCTACTTGTTCTACTAATACAGATCAATATCGTCTTTGCAACTTATAAACACAGAAAAGTTTAGTGACTTTACTAGGGTCGCACAGCACAGTCAGCTGTGAATGGATGCTAAGGTCACTACCCACTAGGCATCACTACCTCTCTTTTAAAAATTCTTTATTATTTACATTTCAGATGTAGGACTCCTAAATAAATAAGACAGTATTTTAATTTAATTCCTTATGATCTTGATCACGATAGAGTTTTCAGAACTTGTATCTCACTAAGAAACTGGAACACAGTCAATAAGGACACATTAATGTGCCCTTAATTAATTAAAAAATTAAATTAATAAGGACACTACAATGTGCCAGGAAGTGTGCTAAGTGCTAGGGATATACAAAGAAGCAAGAGACAGTCTTGTCCTTGAGGAATTAATGATCTAACAGAGGAGACAAGGAAACAGATATGAATAAGTAAGTTATATACAAGATAGGAAATAGTTAAGGGAAGCAAGGCACTAAAAATTGAGAGGTTGCAAAAGGCTTCCCATGGAAATGGGACTTTAGTTGGGATTTAAAGGAAGCCAATGGAAGGAAGTAGGTAGATGAAGGAGAACATTCCAGGCATTTAGGAGAGCCAGACAAAATGCCCGGAGTCAAGAGACATCTTGTTTTGTAAATAGAATAATAGGCAGGTCAAAGTCCTTGGATCAAAGAATATGTGATGGGCATGTGAGAAGGTGTGAGAAGACTGGAAAGGTAGGAGGGGGCTAGGTTGTGAAGGGCGATGAACTCCAAACAGAGTGTTCTGAATTTTATCTTAGAGGTGATACAGAGCCACTGGAATTTATTAATTTGGGGTGGGGGGAATCATATGGTCTGATCTGTGCTTTAGAAAAATCACTTTGGTGGCTGAATGGAAGACAGATTAGGGCGAAGGTGAGACTTGAGGCAGGCAGACCCAACTGTATACTATCATGGGCTTGTGCCAAAGTGGTAGCAGTGACAAAGGAGAGAAGGGGCCATTTTCAAGAGTGATGTTTCAAAGGTGAAATCAATAGGTTTTGGCAACAGATTGGATCTGGGGGGTGAGAGATAGCGAGGTGTCCTGGATGACTCCTACGTTTTGAGTTGTAGGAACTGGGAGGATGGTGTTGCCCTCAACAGTAATTTAAGCATTTGAAAGGGGGAGATTTAGGAGGGAAAGATGATGAGCCCCATTTTGGACACGCTGGGTTTGTCTATTAGATATCCAGTTCAAGATGTCTGAAAGGCAATTGGAGATAGGAGAGTGGAAGTTTGAAGAAAGGATGATGGATTTTGTAGCCAGCAGCATGGCGATGGTAATTAAATCCATGGGGGCTGATAAGATCACCAACTGAAGTAATATAGAGGGAGAACAATTCTGAACAGTTCCTAGTTGTGTGACTGGGAGCAAGTCACTTACCCTCCCCTAAGGCTCAGATTCCTTATTTGTAAAATCGGGATAATTTCATGTTTGTTGGGAGGAAAATATTTTTCCAATCTTAGAGTGTTATGTAAATATGTTACTAATATTTAAAGAAGTTGTTTAATAAGATGTTACAAATTGGATTTTATCTGTTTCTCTTGCTTTTGGCACTTACTTTGTACATTCCCAGGCCGAAGCATGGGAAGTAAAGTCATTAATGTGGTACAGTGAACGGAGGACTGAACCTGGAGTCAGGAAGGTATGAGTTTGAATTATGCCTTAAACACTTACTATCTGTGGGGCAAATTACTTTCCTCATCTATAAAATGAGGATGGGTAGTTAGATAGCACATTGGATAGACTACCAGCCCTGGGAGACTCATCTTCCCAAGTTGAAATTTTGCCTCAGACATTGACTAACTGTTTGACTCTGGGGGAGTTACTTAAACTTTGTTTGCCTCAGTTTCCTCATCTGTAAAATAAGCTAGAGGGAAAAAAAGGCAAAAAACATCCAGTATCTTTGCCAAGAAAACCCCAAACAGGGTCATAAAGAGTCAGAAACAACTGAAAAAAACAACGCAACAACAAAATGAGGATAACAGTGATTTCTAAATCACAGGGTTGCTGCGAGGATCCAATGAAATAACACATATAAAATGCACTGGAAGTCTTAAAAGCGCTATAGAAATGTCTGATATTATTATGATTTGTAGCTATTCCAATGTGTTCAAATTGGTACAATGCTGATTCACTTTGTTGAAAGAAGACACAGGCAATACCAGCTGTGAAGAGGTGCCTGAAGCAAATTTGTAGCTTTGGAGTCACAATTTAGGAGCGATTAGATTTGTTTCACTGCAATGAGGAATGAAAAGGAAAATATGTTAAGCATACCCAAAGATACTCAAATGAACTGTGGCTAATCAGTGATCTTGATCAGGGGAGGGGAGGATGGAGAGGAAAAAGAGGTAGAATTGATGGTTAATCCCAGAAAGAGCAACCCAGAGCATTTACTGCTACCATTTTTGTAGCAGAGTATAAAAATCTGATTGGTCTTTTAATGAAATGGACCGAAGATGAATAAACTCCACTATAAAACAGAGTCTGAATTCTTCCCATACTATCTGGCCCTATAACAATCTCTCTTCTTTTATGATATCTATTTATATGATACATTGGTGAAAATGGAATTTATTTATACAAATTCCTCTAACAGAAAAAAATTAAGATGTAAAATTTTCATGAACTTTCAAATAGTCATTTTCAACAGCAGGTGTTACAGGTGGTCAATGAAGAATCAGGAACTTAGCTGTAATAATTTTCCAATTAAATGGAGTAAATTCTTCTCTCTGTTTCATTTCTCCTGTTCTACCACTTTTTAGTCTCAAAAATTTCCATTCAGAGCAAGGAGGAAATTTTCACAAATACTGGTCTTTCAAACCAAAAGTACTTACTGATAGATACATGGGATTCCAGAGGTGCAGTTACTACTAGCAAAGAAAACTGACCTTCATGTCATTTTTTTAAAGAACCTAATTGGTAAATTTCCAGCTTGTCACATCCCAAGTGACCTGAGGCAGCCTGGTGCTAGGCAAAGTGACAACCTTCTTGGCTTTGCAGTTAGAAGCAAGTCTTCCAGAAGAATCAGTGTTCCCAGTAAAGAAGACAGCATGTTTTTCAAAGGGAGAGTGAGGAATTGCCCTTTAACTTCAACTATGTCATAGGGTGGAATTTTAAGAATTTAAGACTAACCAAGGATTAGCCTGAGAAAAAAAAGGGAGGTTGTGAAGAAACCCTGATACCGTAACTTTATCCAGTTGGGGCAGTTAAAACAGTGAAAAGCAACCTTTCCCATGACCCTCCCACCTTTTTTTCCTAAACTATCTTCCCAAATTCTCATTAAAAGGAATTCTTTCATTACTAGAGAAGTCTCTTTTTCTTCTAAAGTGTTAACTCTGGCAAGTGCTTTATTTAAAAGGAAGAATGCTGATGCACATACACATACTCTTATTCCTGAAAAGTAATATTGTATCTAACAAAACAAGAACCTGACTCTAGTTCATAAACTCTTTTATGCCAGACTTCTTATGCAATGCAACTATACAAAAAGCAATATTCTAGCAATACAACAAATTCTTTACAGTCATCAACAGATATGTTCAGAGAATTTGGATTTCTTTCCAACAGCATGAAATGAATGATCCATACAATCTATAGATCACTGTTCTTTTTTTTTTTTAAGACAGCATGATTTAACTAAAATTGGCCAATGGAATATTATCAGATGCGTGATAGGGGTCTGACATTGTCATAAAATGGTTTCAGTGCCTTTTCTTCTCAAAAGGAAAAGAAAGGTGCCCTGCAGCAAATAAACTTAATGTCAAAACAAGTCTATCAAAATACAAAAAAAAAATGAAAAACCTTTTTAGTCAGAACAGCAACCCAAGAAATTTAGCCCACTTACCCTTCAAGTTGCTCTTCTCCTAGAATGTTTCGCAGGTTTTTCAAGAAAGACAGAGAGACTAAGGCATGTGAGTGGCGAATCTTTACATATCCAGTAACTGTCTCAATAAGGCCCATGAAATTCTCCAGCTCAGAAGCTATGTTATCTAAATTGGGAAAGGAAGATGGTCTCATTTACCAAGTCACAGTAAAAGGTTGATAGACTTTCCACTTTAAAACAAAAATACAAAGAATGACACAGAAATGGTCTTAGGGAGAGTATGACGTGTGCTCCTTTGAGGAACAACTTTTTTCCTGATATGTTTCAATTTCCATTGCTACTCTTTGGACAAGGCCTAACAATGACAGAATGTGTGGTTGGATCGATAGGTGTGATGTCTCTCTTCCGTGTGAGGTGGAGTTCTGAGTTTGATAATGCTGAAATAGACAGCGTCGTACACCTATCAATTACTTACAACCACAAATGTGGTGAATGGATTTCAACCTGCTCTGCTAAAATACAGCATTGTCTTCCCCACCCCCAAATCTTAAGGTCAACATATAAGGTAACCAGACAACATGGATAAATCTAGTTTCTTTTTATGGGCTCTAAGAATGGGAGTCAACCAGTGAGTATTTGATTTTATTTGAAAATGCTAAAAATAAAAAGGTAGTACTCATTTCCAAGAGTTATGATGGCTCAGACTTTAATTTATACAAAATTTGATAGTTTTTTGGTGGCTATCCAGGGGCTTCCTGGCAGAAAAACTATGCGGGTGATGAAGTCAGGTTTTACCTGCCATTGTGCTAATAACCAAGACTGAATTTTAAGCAGGAGATAACTCTCGCAACCACCAATTTCAACATAGTCAGCAACTGTCTGGGAAACTCCTTTTTGGGAAATTTTCACACCCTCTTAAAATGATCTAATTAATTTCTTATATTTGGCTCATCACCAGAATGATGAATTTTTTTTTTTAGCCACAGCACCTCGTGAATACTGTCTACTGAGTTGCGGAGGAGTTGTGAACTGCTTTGTGGAGTACCCACAGCAGTGAAATCATGGATGTTTTGAACCATTAAATATCTTATATTTAAAATAATGGGCATCATAGCCTATCAGTGAAGAATGAGTCCCGTCTCCATGCCAGGAAGATGTGGGTTCTGGTTCTATCTCTGGTGTGGTGGCTGTATGGCCATGGGTAAGTCCTTTATCCTCTTGGGGTTCCCAGACTACTCTCTCAGACTACAAATTACAGAGCAGGCACATATTTGCATTGACAGAGGGAGTTTCCTCATTATATATCAATGAACTCACAGGTTTGAGCTAAGTGTTTCTCAAATGTGGCTCAAATACTCTGGATAAGAATGTGCTCTGAGGATGTTTAGGAGAAAGGCAAAAAAAACCTCACAGGATCAGAGGCTAAAGCAAATCTTCTAGAAAGAAGGAAATGAAGATCATATGGGGAAACATGCAAGGACAGTCTTAGTCATTTCCTTTCTATCTATGGAAGGAAAGGCAGTGAATACCAAAAAGTTTATAAAAATTCTCCAATCTTCCACAAATGCCAAGTGTATGTATGCCTTTAAAAAACATTCAAAAGGAAAATACAATTTCACAAAAGAGATAAGTGACTTTTATTCAGCAAAAAGTTTCTCTGTCCTACAAAAGGATTCACAAGAGAATTTCTTTAAACCACAAGCTCAGTGTGTTTGTCTTTTATTTTTGGAATATTGACTGATAGACCATGTGTCTCAGGGACAAAGAGGTTAAATCTAATGTGTTTGAATCTTCTGTTAGGGACCATCAAAAATGAAAGCAAAATATCTCTGAATTATAAAAATCAATGAGAAAATGATCTGATTTGCCAAAAAAAAATCAACTTACATGAAATGTTTAGGGATTTATCTTTTATATAAGTTGCAGTACTCTTGTAGTGAGAAAATGAGGGTTCAGTCTATAAGTTCAAATGTTTCTTTCCAGCTCTAAAATGTTTAGATTTCTAAGAAACCATCTCTTAAAAATGAAAAGAAACATCTAGCTATTTTTTGGTTCTCAAATATATTTTGTGATCTTCAACCCTTGAGGCAGGTAATAGTTCAACCTCTCTCCCACCCTTCTAAGATAACTAGGCATTAAAAAAAATCCTTTGTAATTAAAACAAAACAAAGGTTTTGGAGCCTAGTATTGGCTGGAATTTTCCCATCTGATGAGTCACAGTTCTGACACATCCCATTTAGGTTTTATTTTGTATGTTAGGACATGCACTCACTGCACAGGACGTGACTCTCACATTAATGATGAGTACTGTGAGATTTTCAGTATTCCCTTGCAGAAGAAAAACTGTGCCAAAGGCTAAATACCTGATCTACTTACGTATTTAACAACACCTCAATTAAGGGGATTGTGAAGTTTTGCTGAATCTCTCAACACTCAGGAGAGAGAAAAGCAAAGGAGAGAAGTTTAATTGACAAAGATTCTTTATTGCATTTTACTTTTCCAGGGCTATATTTTCACTGAAACATATAGAAAAGGTAACAAAAACAAAACCAAATAAAACAACCAGTTTGTCCAAAGAAATTATTTTAGGAGAAATGCATTACTTACTGCCTCGCCGGATATTAATAAGCAAATTGCCTTTGAAAACAGTGCATCCCTGCAGCATTTGTGCTGAAGTTACAGAATCAATTGTCTTCGTCTTCTTGTCTCCCTCACAGACTTTAGGACAGGGACCTTCACAGGGGCTGCAGTACATACTGTCATAAGGAAACAATCAATCAAAACACAAAAATTGTTGTAATTTTCTCAAATGAAAAAGTAAATACACTTTTTATTCACATGTAACAAAAAATAAATATAGCAATACGAGTGAATCCTTCTTCTAGGCTTGTGCTGGATGAACTATTCAAATTTTAAAAAGGAGAGCAGAAGGTTAAGTAAATTAGCAAAGAATGTTACTAGAATCCAGTCCACAAAGCGATGCATCCTTGAGGCGCATGTCATAGGATAGTAACTATGGACACTGGTTGGTTCAACCCAAAAGAAACAACTTCATAAGAATGTCAATGATGAGAAGAGAACCTGTTCTCTGAATAATGGTGCTCTTCTGTTTGTGTATCTGAAAGCGAGGCAAATAAACAACGATGATGATGGAAGAATGAACCCAATTATTCTCATGTTCTTAATAAAATATATACTTCTATAATTAGTGTCCTAGTAAAACTATGTAAAGGAATTCTAAGAGGCATTGTTTTTGTTTCATTTTTGGGGTGATAAAGATGGCAGATTGGCATATACAGGCCTCCATTTATTTGTGAAAGTACAATTAAACTGTGTCTTGCATCTTGAAGAGTTTCCAGAAACTTATAAATTGATATGACAGTTATCTTTGTTCACCATGAAAGAAAGGTCTTCATTACTCAGTAGTGGGGTCCTATTTCCAATGCTGTCAGATAACAGATTGAAAATCACTAAGAATTTTAGGACCACAGGAGTTATTGAAGCAGTAAAGTAAGTAAGTAAAGAATGAAAATGTTCCTTGGCTTCCACGACACTCCTCTCATGGATTTCCTCCTGTTTCTCTGACAACTCCTTTTCTGTTTGTTGTCATTTTTACGGTTGCTAACCATTTATTCTCTTTCTACCTCTTAAACAATGGTACCCATCAAGGTTCCGTCCTTTGCCTTTCTTTTTTCTTGTTTCTTTCATACTTGTTCATATCATTCATGCTATGGATTCAATTACCACCTCTCTAAAAATAATTATACATACATATTTTTAAACTGAGAGGTATCATATATATGTATATATAATATATGCGTATATATTATACATTACATACATACACACATATCAAGGTATACACAGATATGTGTGTGTGTATATGTATGGAGAGAGGAAAAGAAAAAGAGGGGGCAAGCAGTTAAGGAGGAAGGGGGAAGAGAGGGAGGGAGATGAAAGAAGAGGGAGGGAAAAAAGACAGAAAGAAAGGGGAGAAAGGAGAGAAGAGAGAGAGGGGAGAAGAAAGATGGGAGAGAGGGGAGGGGGTAGGGAGAGGGAGAGGGAGAGGAAGAGAGACAGAGAGAGAGACAGAGACAGAGACAGAGAGAGAGACAGAGAGAGAAAGAATGAACAAGAGCTAATTTATTCCCAGAGTTCTAGGCTTCTATTTCCACCAATATGCCCCATTAATACTGCAAATTAAACATATTCAAAACTGAATGTCCACCCATTAGGTGGACCCCTCACCTTTCTATTTCTGTTTATGATACCTTCATCCTTTAAGGCACACACTTTTGTCAATTCAGGGTCATCTTTGGCATTTCTGTCTCCTTAACTCCAGAGCAGAATTTTCTATTATATCCTAAATTACTTTCTTGTTAACTCCAGAGCAGAATTTTCTATTGTATCCTAAATTACTTTCTTGTCTTCATTCTAGAGATAGCTAGATGGTACACTGCATAGAGTACCAGGTCCAGAATCAGAAAGATCTAAGTTCAAGTCTGACCTCAGACACTTAATAGCACCCACCTCCCAGGGTTATTGTGAGGAACAAATGAGATAAGGCAAGTACTTGACACAGAGTAAGAATTATATAAATATTAGCTATTATTATGTTCTGTTCTCTATCTCCCCGTCCAATCCATTCTTCATACCATTGCCCAGGTAGTTTTCTAACTTCTCCCTAGTGTTTCCCTACTTGATTCTTCCTATACTAAAAACCTTAAGTGGTTCTCCACTGCTTACTGAATAAACTATAAACTCCTGATCTTGGGTTTCAAGGTCCTTTACCATCTAACCTCAACTTTTCTAGAAAGTGCACTTAACTTGGAGTCCAGTCCTTTAATCTCAGCTTGGCCATTTTACTAATCGCATCATGGTTTGCAAATGACAGTATCTCTTAATGTCGAAGACTCTGGTCAGGTTAGTAACGTTAAAACCATAAAATGCATATTTGGGCTGCTTTTCTCATTAGAGCTACCACCTTCTTTTGTATATAATATATTCTACCACACAATGATTTCATCAGTACGAGTTTACTGCGGACCTTCTATTTCCATTTTTTTGTTCACATCGTCTCCCATACTTAAGGTAGACTCTCTCCTAACTCCAGCTTTTGAAGTATTTTTTTTACTTCAATGCGTACCTAGGGTCCCACTGTCTTCATGAAGCCTCTAAATTTTTTTATCAGCAGAAACTGATTTCTTCCTCTTCCAGTTACTTAACGCATTTTTTAGACTTCATCTTTGCACTGATAGCATTATTCCTGAACTCAGCTATATTTATTATATGTTGCTTCTCCCCACTATAAACTCACAACATCCAAGTCATAGCTATGTACAATAATTATTGTCATTTCACATTTATTTCTTGTTTTCCTAGCACCCAGACAATGAGCTTGTTAAATAGAAGGCATTAAAATGCTGAATTGAATAGGAACATTACTTCCATGAAATGAGGGTAAAATTACATTGGTATAGACCCTGCGAAGACCTTTGAATTTCCATAGTTGATTCTGAGATACAAAAGAGTGCTTATTTCCAGATAAAATAAAGTTTAGCCTCTTAAAGCATGTGTATATTATAGAATAATAAATAGGAGAGTTTTCTATATTAATGCATTTAAATTATTTCCAAAACAAACCTAATTAAATGATATAGGTAAGCAATACTATAAATTTAAACTCTTTTCATTAACTAAAATTTTCCTAGAATCTTATTATATAATATGCAATTAGGCAGCACCATGCATTGAATGCTGAATTTGGAATCAGAAAGATCTGAGTTCTAATCCTGATTTAGATAACTGTGTATTCTGATTAAGTCACTTTAGCACACTGTGCCTCAGTTTCCCCATCTGAAAAAATGGGTTAGTATAATAACAGCACCTATCTCCCAGGCTTTTGTATCAAATATGTTAACTTACATAAAGTCCTTTGCAAATCTTACAAGGATATGTAAATGCTAGTTATTATCATCATCACTATTATTTGTTATAATAATTAGAACAAAGGCACAGGTATGGGTTATAAATAGCCTATCCATTGAATAATGTCTTTATAATTCAACATTTTTCTTTCATTTTTCATTTAACTTTTGCATACAATTCTTCGTATGTTGGCTGCCCCATTAGAATGTGAATTTCATGAGGTCAGGGACATGTTTTTGTATCCTCAGTGACCAACACATAGCAAGAGCTTAATAAATACCCAATGGTGACTAGATGAGCCAAGGCAATGCAGGCCTGGGACATCCAATGAAAATGTAGAGCTTCTGCACCAGTAAGAGATCACAAATATTCCTGCCAAATGGTTAATAAGTGTAAAACCACAAGGAGACATCGGGGAAAGAGAAAATGAGATTCCTCCTCTAAGTCCACTCTTCCTCCTTCCTTTCTGTCAATCGATTCATCAATCAATCCACAAGCATTAAGTGTCTCTTTTTACAAGATAGGCATTGTGTGGGATGATGGGAATATAAAGACAAAGGCAGAAGTTGGTGAAAATATACACCACACACACACACACACACACACGCGCACACACGCACACGCACACACACACACACACACACACCCGCGCATGCTAAAAACAATTTCAAGATAAATAGGAGGGTGGGAAATGAGCCTGAAAGGAAAATAGGGATGCTAAGAGTCACAGGTAAAGAGACTATTTATTTCAGTTAGAGGGGATAGCCGGTATAATCCTCCAATATATCAAATATTTACTAAGCCCCTCCTGTATGCTAGGCTGGGGACATAGATATCAAAGCAAAAACAATCCCTCTCAAGGAGCTTGCATTCCAACAGGAAAGATAACATGCACATATGTGGGTCATTCAAGATATATAAAGAGTAGTAAATGGTATCCTTAGAGGCAAAGATATTAGCAGCCAAGAGGTCTGACAGAAAATGTCACTTGAGCTGAAGTTTAAAGAAAGCCAGATTTTAAGAGGCAGAGGTGAGAAAGGAAAGCATTCCAAGTCTAAGGGTGGGTGGGTCGGACCATAGGGAGCTAGTACAAAGATACAGAGGAGATAGAGCACACTATGTCCAAAATAGTACAAAGAGGAGTGATGTGTAATAAAGCAGGAAATGGAAGATGAGTTCAGGTTGTAAAGGACTTTAAATGCCAAACACAGAAGGGTATTTTGATCCAAAAGAAACCACTAGAGTTTTCTGAAGAAGGGAGTGACACGGTCATACCTGTACTTTAGGAAAGTCATTATGGCAGCCGTGTTGACAGAATGGAGATAGAGACTTGAGGCAGGGAGAAATGCCTCCAACACACCTGGTAAGAAATGATGAGGACTTGAACGAGGAGCTAAATTGAAAGAAAGGTATAGATCCCAGATTTGTGATAGGTGCAGAAAGGACAAGATTTGTAAGTAATCTTGGGTGAAAGGAATTGACGATGACAATACAGATGGGGTTAGTGATGAAGAGGGAGAAAATATTATGTTTTCACATGATGAATTTGAGATGGCATTCAATCTGAAATGTCCAATGGGCACTGGCAATATGGAATTAGAGCTGTGGATTAGGACTAGATATACAGATCTGAGAGTCATCTGCATAGAGATGATAATTGACACCCCTCATTCCCCCACCACAAGAGCTAATGGAGTCAACAAGTTGTAGAGAGAGATAAGAGTGTCCAAGACATAGCCTTGCCATATACTTACAATTAGAAGTCATGACATAAAAGATAATCCAGCAAAGGAGACTGAAACGAACAATCAGACAGGTAGGAGAGGAAAAACAGAGCAGTGTCACAAAAAACCAAAGAGGAAAAAAGTATTCCTTTTAACTTTCCTATATAATTATTCTATCCTTTGCATTGATGCTCATTTCATAACGTATGAAACAAGATTTTGTCTCTTGATAGTTATAATTTAAAATCTGTCATCACTTTGCCCTTTACTAATTTACAGCTGCTGTGCCTTTGCTTTGTAAGAAATGTTTTTGGATGTAACTCTGATTTATTTGATGCCATGTCCTAGTTAAGAACATAATTCTCAATTGTTTCTATAGAAAATATGATCTGCTTTACAATGATTCACATTATGGTGTAGTTTTCAGGAAACCACTATTCCTGGAAAACTGAAAATGGTTTTATTTAATTATATTGCAAATAAACCTAAAAATCCTCTATTGACATCATTTTACATTCTGCTGTTCCATTGAACACAGTGGCTTACTTGGGTCATAATGCTAAAGCCATCATTCTTCCACACCTAAATATAAAATTAAATGGAATTACTGTCTTGTTTAACTAAACAATCATTTGCTTAAGACAGCACACTGCTAGGAACACAGAGACACACCAAAAACATGAGAAACAGTCCAAATGATAAAAAAAAAAATTGGAAGTTTTTATGTTAAAACATTTTTATGTTAAAAGTGATCTGGCTAAACCTCACTGCAGCTCTTCTGGTTTTTATATGGAAATCTATAGTAATGGTGGTGATGGGGAAGTCCTTTTTTTAAGGCATGGGAAATGGAACAAGCAAGGTCCTTTAAAATTCAAACCTGAAAGCTAGCACTTAGCACAATGCCTGGTACATGAAGGACATTAGCACCATTCCTCAGCTCCCATCTCTCCTACAGGATCCACTCTTTTTCATTCTAAAACATCTCTCCATTATGCCAGTCACCTTCTCCCATTAGTGAGTTCCTCCCATTTTAGGGAAGGATTCAGGTCAATCAGCCTTTGTTTCTTTCTAGTCTATTCAGCTCTCTCTTGTTTTTGTCTTGCCTCAAAAGAATGTTAAGATCCTTGAGGGCAGTGACTCTTTAGCACATACAGTACGTGCCTAATAAATGCCTGTTAACCTGATTTGAAGAACTTCCCTCCCCCTTTCCCAAAGAAATATTATAGAAGTAAAGAGAGTTATGGAAAAAAATTTGGTCCAACAACTGAACACATAAGGGCTTCTGATTGCCCGCTGGCACACCTTGTTTCTACACGCTATGACTTACCTTTGGCTCCCATTCCGTATGAACCCAGAGGGACATTCCTGCATACACTCATCATTGTGGATCACAAATTTTTCATATTCGTTGGCCTCAGCACTGTGGACGCTGGCACAGAAATCTCTGTCGACGCAACGCCAGCCCTCAAACTTGTAAGTGTTAGGAGGGCAGGTAGGCACACAAGTGCCTCCATAGTAGTAATGGCGGCAGGCCACACAGGCTGTATCATTGTCTGGTGCACTACAGCTTCCTAAGCACTCTGGGTGGCAGCACTGATTCTGGTCTGTGCAGGCCCGCTTTCCACATGAGCTAGGACACACTGAAAAGAGAAGAGAATGATTAAGCATCTTTGAAAAATTTGTTTTAGTAGGATTTGTGGGTGAGGCGGTAAGAGCTTGGGACAAGACATCTGCTCTCAGCACAAGTGGATAACAGGACTCATGGTTTCCCCCTAAATTTCAGGGTAATATTAAATATGGTAATTTCCTTTAAAAATAAGAACTAAATGGAAAAAAATCAAAGACTCATTCATGAACTGCCTCCCCCCCAATCCAAAAACCCATAAACAAGAACAAGGCAAAATATCCTATCGAGACATTGATATATTACATTTAGATATGCTGAAATGAAAAGATTTTCTTCCCAAATAGTAAGATTTTACTACTTTATATGTCAATAAAATTTCTTGCATCAACTCTGTCAGGAACTTAGTAATTTTCATACAGTGATGTTATACATCAAAAAGTTTTACCCTCAATGAGAAATAGGCAATTCCTATGTCCCATCAGTTACTGTATATTTACATAATCACTGAGGATTTACTTAAAGCAGTCATTCTGTTAGTGTTGGGAAAGGTGAGCCTTTTGTGTGCATGTTAAATGAAAATAAAACCTTTAGTAAAGAAAAATTCACAAATGATCTTCCGCAAAATATGATTTGGTGTTTAATTAAAAAGCAATGTATATAGTTACACATACATGTACACATATATTTACATAAAAGGCTTTACAGTTTGCCTGCTAGAAGGATACAAATAACTGCAAAATAGAGAGATATACAATCTATCTTTCTATAACTTTCCTAAATTTTATCTGACCTAGAAAGACAGAGAACAGCTGGGCGGTTTAGTGGATAATATGCCGGGCATGAAGTTGAGAAAACTTATCTTTCTGAGTTCAAGTCTGGCCTCAGACATTTACTTTTTGTGTGATCTTAGGCAAGTCACTTAACCCGTTTGCCTCAGTTTTCTCATCTATAAAATAAGCTGGAGAAGGCAATGCCAAACCACTTGGGCCAAGAAAACCCCAAATGAGGTCACAAAGAGCTGGACACAACTGAGAAATGACTAACAACAGAAGGATAGTAGAAAACTATTTCAATGCAAAAACTCGCAGAGATATATAAGGTGTCTCAAAAAGTCTTGGTGTAGTTTTAAGTTTAAAGAGGTTAAAATTATTAAGATTTATTACCTTAAAACTCACCAAGACTTTTAGGGCATCCTGGATATATTTATTCTTTACCTGAGCTGTGACTGTAAAGTAATGTGAGATTTTATTTACTTGCTTATAGTTTACAAAAAGTTAGCGTGGTGTAGTGAATAAAGAGGCAGTCTAGTGGCCAGAGACAGCCTTGGAGTCAGGAGGAAGAAAAGGATTCAGTTCCACCCTCAGCCATGATCTGAAGGAAGTCACTTAATTTCTGTGTCCTGAGCAACTATCAAACTATACACTGAAGAACAGGTACAAAGGGTTTTGAAGCATTCAGAGTTTACTTCCTGAGAATTCTTTATACCAAATGAAATTACAGGTCTTTCAGAAAAACAAAAACTTATTTACACACATGCCAGGACTTATACATAGCTAAATGAAAGTTTTCCCCTCCAAAGTCAGACAGATAACAGCAAAGATGCTGTCATTGTTCAAATCTTTTATGAACCTCCTTCCAGGGCTTCCTTTTAAAAAGGATCTCTAGTTGCAAACTGTTATCTTCTGAGGGTGGATTTCCTCCCAAATCTTTCAGAACAAAGTCCACTGAAAAGGTGGGGATCAAACTGGTGATTCGCTCTAAGGTCAAAACCAGGATGTGATTACAAATTACCTAAGTTACAGTTCTCAAAGGTTGGGTCTGTTACGTTTTTTTTTACCCAACTGTTACAATCACTCTCTAATGGGGAGGTTACAAATACAAATGATACAATGAAAAATGTGAAAATGGAAAATGAAACATTCAGAATGTTTGGATAAGTGCAAGAAATCTAAGAATAAAAAAAATCACTTTTGGAAAAGGAGAGAGGGAAGGGAAAGAGGTCAAGGACTGGAAAAATGACAACTAAGTTAGGTCTCATGAAGCAAGAAAACAGCTTCAAAAGGCAGATAAAGGAGAGGAGTTTGTTCCAAGCATGCAGGATAGGTTACATAAATGTACGGAGGCAGGGGAAGGGCAGGCTGAAATCTGGGACCATCTAGTAGTCCAGTATGGCTGGAATATGAATGGGACAATGGGAAAAATAGTGCTGGAAAGGTAAGTTGGAAAACCTTAAATATCCAGAATTAAGATGACTCAGAGTAAAAGATGAGTTTATAAACTTAAGTGACTAAGAAGATGGTGGTATCAACAAGTTGGAAACTGACAGAAGAGTAGGTACTGTAGGAAAAAAATGATAAGTCCATTTGTGCTTAACAGGTTTCTGGGATATCCAGGTAGAGCTGTCCAGCAGGTAGCTGGAAATTAAGAATAGTTACATTAATGTTCAACAAAATAATATGAACCAGTCTTATGCGATTCAAGGTAAATAAAAAAATCTGGACTCTTGAATGTACTTTACTATAAAGTTTTATTCAAATGTAGAAGATCCATAAGATTTGTGAGAGAGAGAAAAAAATTCTCTCACAGTTCTGAAGAATAGTTTTATAGCCCAGAAAAATGTTGCATATAATGAAACCACTGACAAATCCTAGACCAAAGTAGTGGTAGGGAATGCCAATACAATTAACATGAAGTAGTTCAGAGGCACCTTCTCATAGAGGAATTTTACTAAGACCTAAATCTGGTCATTAAGGAGCAGAGTACTTTCTAGAGATATGGGAAGTGAAGAGGAGAAAATGATCTTTATTAGGAGGCAAAATTGCTAAGTAGTATGCTGCTGCAGAAGTAGAAAGTGATCATTATCTATTTCTAAAGCTATAACTTGAAGAAGAACCCCAAATGGGAGCATTGGGTAGCATAAAATAAGGAAACCTAAGATGACATAAAATCCTGGGGATACCCCCAACAGACAATCATAATCCACATGTCTCATCTTAAAATACAAAATATTATTAGTACGCAGCATCTATTAAGAGAATTTTTTGCAGGGAGGGGGAGAGAAACCTAAGATCAGCATATCTCACCAACAATTACCCCTTTTTAGGGATGACAAAACTTAACATTTAACAAATACATTTCTGTTCCTAGCACCCTATGAGGAAGAAAAAGGAAGGAAGGGAAGGGAGAACTCATTTCCTTTCCTTCAAAAATAAGGAGCATATGGATTCCGAGTATGCTTGTGGGGAAGAATCTAGGAGAAAAACCAACTAGATTTGCTACAAGAATCTATAACTTTGAAGTATTATAGGGAAATATGATACCTAGGGGAAATAAAAGTTGATTTGCAATTCCATAGCATTCAATGTAAGCAAAAACCAAACTACAATAATGTAAATGTAAAGGACAGTAACAATTTTTAAAAAGCATGCCTTTAAACTGAATGCTATGCAATTATAATAACCAACCTTAGCCCCAAAGAATAGATTTGAAGAGGTATTCTTTGCAAAGGTGGGAAAATATAGGGGTGAAACAGTATAGGTGTTGGATTTTTTAAATCGGTTAGTTTTGCTGAATTCTTTCTTTTTTCATTCTTTGCTATGAGACAATTATCTCAAAGAAAGGGGAGGGATATATTAGGAAATATAGCTGATGCAAAAACAAAGGACAACACTATACATTTTTTTAAATCGTGAAGTTTTGTCCTATACCTATAGTTTGACAAGGAAGGAGAAAAATGGGGGGGAAGTCTCTGTAAGAGGGGCTACAAGATGATAGACACTCTAATACAATATTGCTGCATTGTGAAGTGATCCAACCATTCTGAAATGTCTCTTTGACCCAGAGATCTCAGTATTCCGTAGGTACATCAAGGATGTAAGAAATAGACAAAGGGGTTCTCTATATACCAAAATATTCATAGCAAGACTTTTTGTGGTAGCAAAGAACTGGAAAAAAGTAGCTTCAGAGTAATAACTATAAAGAACTCAGAGACACATGGGAAGGCTTATTATGAACAGATACCAACAGCACTGTAAGCAGTCAGGACAACTACATACATAATGATGAATCTAGCCTTGGATACTTACTAGCTGTGTAAATTTGGGCAAGTTATTTAACCTGTGTTTGCCTCACTTTCTTCATCTGTAAAATGGGGATAATAATAGCACCTTCTCTGCAGTGTTGGGAGACTCAAATGAGATTATTTATTTATTAGCTATTATCTAAATGAAAACAATAATAGAATTAAACTGCAATTAAAATGAATAATTTTAGCCTTAAGAAGAGTTCATAAATGTTACTTCCCTCTCTTAATTGCAGAGATGGGGAACTATGAGCTCCCCATGGAATAATTCACATATTGTCAGGTGGTTGGTTATGTTAAGTTGACTTAATTTTTTATTATTATCCATTAAAAGCAGAGACACACTGGTAGAGGAACGGATATATTCGGAAGTAAATATGACATTAAAAACAAAAGTCTTCTATAAAATATAAATAAAAACAACATAGCAAAATGTTAATATACAAACTATATAATTTGGTACATATGACACATTGATTTTGCTTAAAAGATCATTACTTTGCAACCAAATGCAGCAGGTTTTTCTCAGTCCTGATCCTCCTTGACCTTTCTTTCGCATTTGAAACAGTTGATTACTTATTAGTCTTGAGAGTCTCTCCTTCTTTGTCCTCTAGGATAAAATTCCCTTGCGGTTTTCCTTCTACCTGTCTGACAGATCCTTCTCAGTCTACTTTAATGGTTCACTGTCCTCCTGCCTCTGAAAACGTAGTTATCCCCAAACTTTCACTGGTCCTTTTCTTTCTATATGCTCTCCTTTGCTGACCTGATCTACAAATACTACCTCTAGTACAGACTACCAAATTTATATACTTAATCCTTTCTCTAGGCTCCAATCTTATATCTTGCTCTGTCTGCCAGTAATCTTAGTTCTAAGAAACATACCAAGAAACTTCAAGTTCGACAAATTCACAGCAGAAATTCTCATCTCCCACACCCCTCCCAAACCTGTCCCTCCTCCAAACTTTGCTATTCCTTCAGAGGGTACTGCCATCTTTGCAATCACCCAGATTTGAAATCTTAGAACTGAACTTCCCTTTCACCTCGTCCCCCACCACCCAATCAACCTCCAACTTCTGTCAGTTCTGTTGTTATATTCATCCATTCTCCTTTGCCTCCCCCTTTACTATTCATAGTGATATCAGCCTAAGTCATGTCCACATGATTTGATCCCAGCAGATCTTTCCATTTAACAGTTTTTCTCCTCTGTCATCCATTGTTTAGATAGCTGCCAAAACAATCTTCCAAATGTACAAGTCTGACCATGTCACTCTATTAGTCCATTTTTATGAAGGGTAGAATCCAGCTTCAGAGGGGTTAAATGACTTAATCACAGTCACAGAGTGATATGTCAGACCTGGAAATAAACTTAAGTGTCTCCTGATTCTGCCTCCAGCTTTCTTCCAATTATGCCTCAATGTGTTTGCAGCATTCATTCTGAGGTAATTTTTTTGTGTTATGTTTTTTAATTCATATTCACAATCTTTTTAACTTTGAAAATCAACTTTATATAGCATGCAACAGATGCTATACTTGGAAGAAGGGAGGGAAGATTACAGAAACTTTTTTAAGTATGGAAAAAAATACAAGAATATTCAATTATAAAAATACTTATCACACATCATTTATAAAACACATCATACTACTTTCTTTACTTTTCAATAACAGAAATACATATAATTTTAGGGTAAATAGGGATGTTTTCACCCCAAGTAAAATTTTATTCTACAAAAATCTTTTCAGGCATGAATGCATTGTCTAATTCACTTAGGTGTTTATATCTATTGAAAAATGCAGTTTTACCTCCCATATCTGCATCATATGGGTAGAATCAGAATACGCACCAATCTAAACCATATTCCAGGACTCCTGTCCTACAGAGTAAAAGACCTGGGGACATGAGATATATTGAAGGAAAATCCAGTTGTTTTATCGACAAACTGGGACTTCTCTAGTTTTAAGGTAAAAAGCATTGACCCTGAAGGGGCACTTGGCCTGACTAGAGAGGGTAGAGAGAGCTTCTGTAGAACACTAAAGAATATATACTATATATTTTTAAAGGTAATAACTGTGGAAAAACATTCTCTTACACACTATAAGGACAACCTTACTAGTAGTAAGGATAAAATTCCTAATGCCTCATTCAACAAATCTTGTTACAACTTTAAAATCAAAAGTTAAGTGTTTGAGTACTTTCCCTCTTGGAATTTATATACTGTGCAATTATTCAAGATACTCAAATGGATCTGTGATTTCACTGACATGGATATTCCCTCCAACAATGTGGAACATAACCCATTCCTTTTCAAGCCACACTCCTGACTCTCTGGACTTTCTCTACCAGGTCCTCTACCTGGCTACTTTCTCCCCTACTGTAGCTTTTCAGCTGCCTTATATATGTTTTCTTTCGTTAGGATGTAAGGTCCTTGTGGGCAGGCACTGCCTTTCTTTCAGCTTGTATTTATATTTCCAGAGTTTAACACAGAGCTTAAAAACATTTAATGAATATTTATTGCTCTGACTTACTGACTTCAACTCTAGATCACCTTCCTCTCATAAGTTTGTTTCAGGATGTGAATCCAAGGGTCTAGTGACCTTTCTCACTTTCCACTGACATCAAGCAATCAATCATCAACCCATAAACATATATGCCAGGTACTGTGCTAAGACCTAAGGACACCAAAAGTCAAAAGATAGTCCCTGCCCTCAGGGAGGCTGAGAGAACATGTAAATAAATAATATATGCATACATACACATGCATATATTCATACACACATATGTATGTAATAGTAAACTAGATACAGGATAAATAGGAAATAATTAACAGAGGAAAGGCACTAGGATTAAGAGGGATTAAGGAAGGCTTCCAGTATAAAATGAGATTTTAGATGAGAGTTAAAGGAAGCCAAGGGAGGTCAACAGTCAGAGCAAAGGAGGGACAATGTTCCAGGGATAGTAGACAGCCAGAAAGAATTCTCAGAGTCAAGAGATGGAATGTCTTGTTCTTGGGAACAGTGAGGAGGAAGGACCTAAGAGTACATTTCTGGGAAAAAGGTGAAAGAAGACAGGAAGGGCCTCTGTTATGGAGGCTTTGATAAGTGCAAAGCACACAAGTTATCCAGGAGTTATCCTTTGCTCTTTATGTAACTGACCCCTTTTCTTTTTCTGTCATGAATTTCCTTGATTATATCACTTATGCTACTTTTTTTCACAGACCCTTTATGCAAGTTGTTAACAAATCCTCATTTGTTATGTGTCAAAGATTGCTCATATCCTCCATGACCTCTTCATTGTCATCTGAGCTAATATAAAATTTTAATTTTATGACAACTATGATGTTTCAAGCTTGGACAAGAAAACAACTCTCCTGCTCCTTAAGAAAGGCCAGGGTCCACAGGTGTGGAGCACTACATATAAACATCAGATTTTTTTTTTTGGATGTGTTGACTGGTTTTGCAGATTCTTAACTCCCTCAAAATTATTTGTTATAAGGGATGGATTTCTGGGATAGAAGAGGGGGACAGGCAGATGGGAAAATCTAGGTGATGTAAAAACTAGATATCAGTAAAACAACCCTATTTAAAAAAAAATGGTTATAGTGTTTCATGTGTTGCAATTATACAGCAACACTGATAAATTACTGGTATTACAAATATGAGCCTTTGCTTCTGAAGAAAATTTGGGGTCATTAAAAAAGACTTTCAACTTCCTGAAAGGAATTCAACCCAGTTTCTGTCTCCTATTCAAGTCTAGACCCAACTTATCTATTTCTACCCTATGTCCAAAATACAAATCCTGTCAGGGGGACAATACATAGAAGTCATCCTACTGCCTGTCATGATTTAAACAACAGGCATTTTAAAATCTATTTGGTTTTCCCTCTGTGGACGGTAGACTAAACTCTTTTTGAGTTTTATGAATCTTTTCCAAGAGAATCTGGAACGTTTCAGGGTTTGATTCAACAAGAAAGATGTCTTGTTATAGCAAAAAAAATCTTAATTACTATAAAACTAAAAGCAAGAGTAAAAATGATATGATCCCATGAGCAAATAAGACTATTTAATCCTGATCTTTATTGATGATTTTTTTAAAAAATGGAACATAATGGAAGAAAGGACATGGACTATAAGATTTTTTTCATACAACAGTTTGATTAGGGCAAATCAAGCTGCATAATGAAGGCATTACAAGAGCCTAAAAAGTTCCTTAGTCAGCAAATATTGATTTATTTGCCAAGTAGAAATATATGGCAGCTAAAGACAATTGTTTAAAATACAAGCATTTGTAAAATTTTGTGGAAGCTCTTGCTTCCTCTCTTTATAATATATCACTTGGTGGTCTCTCCTCCTTAAGCAATGACAATTGCTTGAACATGAGGGCAAGAAATAAATTTGTTCAAGGTGAAACTGTGTCAATTTCTTAACTACCACTTCTGCTTTCTTTTCAGCAAAGTTTACCAAACAGTGATCCTGGGATGGATGTCCTTAACTTTAGTGGCTACCCTGTGAGCTCAGAGTCATCGACTGATGTGGATGCTTGTGCCCAGTGGAAGATGCCTTCTTGTAGCTACAGGGGGAGACATCAACTTCCAGGAAGATGAGTCATGAATGCCTGTTTGGTCAGAAAATTCGAACTGGGTTCTTCAGAGAGGGCAGATCTTAGATCAAAGTGAAATGTCTGTTTAGCAGACCTGTGGAGTATTTCAGATTTTAAGTATCAACTTCTAAGGACAATTGGTCTACATTTGAGTACTTGTGAACATGTGCTTGTGAGTCTTTTGCAAAAGTTTTAAACATGTCTTTTGCGTTGGAAGAAATAAACATCTGTCCTATGGAGAAGGATGAGGGATGATGATAATGTTCAATTATTTCCTCATAAAACAGAAAGAAGTAATAGAGGGTAAGTTTAAAGAAAACTTGGTGAAAGACCCAACTAAACTAAGGCATTTAAGGATGAAAATGGAAAGGGTGATTACAAAGAGAAGAAAAATAGAAAAGATCTGCAGAGAATTTTATAGTAGACCTTCCAAAATGAACATATTTTTAAAATTACTTTAAAGAAAATCTGTTTTTGAATTTTCATAAATATAAGTGGCATCAAATAGCTAAAAATACTGAAATTATTATAACAATTCCCTTCTCAATGATCTAAAATGACTGGAGAGAAAAAAAAAGGAAGGGATTCACTCTCAGTAACTCACAGTATTTCTGGCCACTTTCCTCAGCACATGGCCATTCAGGAGTAGAAAGACTATTATATACACATATTTTCATAAGTGTGTGTGTGTGTGTGTGTGTATGTGCATGTACAAACATATTGCCATCACTTGTCTGTACAGCTAAAATTTTAAAAGTAAACACTTCTATCTTCAGGACACCATGACTTCAGAGAACTCTAGTTGTAACAATCAGGTGAATAAACATTCAGCCACATGGAGCAAAAACACAGCCAGTAGAAGAGGAACATTTCTGGCAAACCTGTGAGTCAAACTCTGCCAGCAATGGCATAATGCCAGTCAAACTTGGGCAAGCTAGAGGTTACAAAGCGTGGGATAACTATTTTTTAAGGATGTTCTCCTCCTTGTAAAATGTTATTCAATCCTTCATTTCTTTCCTTTCTCATACACACTTTTACCACTACCACCCTGAATCATTTGTTTTTAAGGACTTCTATCAAAGGAAAAGAGAAGCGAAGAAAAAAATTGTTATACTCATAGAGAAAGTATTTCAATCTATCCAATTACTGTGGCATTGTCTAACTAATCAGTGAAAAAGGAAAAACAGGCTGATCTGGCTAACTCACTATACATAATACAAATAAAATAAAACTGCTAGAATTACTTGAAAAACATTTTTAACCAGAGAAGAAGCCTCTCTAAAGAGAAATGTTATTTCTTTGATTTGCCAGAGGAAGAGCTAAAGGGAAATCCCACAAAACCCTTACCCAGAAATCCCACTTCCAGTAATTCAGTGAGAGCTGAAAACAACTTTCAATTAAGCTTGTAAATAGATAGATGTGTTCATTATACTGAAACAGTTATTCATTCCAAAACCACCATTGCTCTGTGTGCCTTACCAAAATCTAAGGCAACAACACACATTACCCATATCCCTCACCAACTCATCCCTCAACCCCATCAAAATAAAGCAAAACAAAAAATTCCAATATCCACTCTAGTAGCCAAAAAGAAGGTAAGTCTTTGGAGAAGTCCAAAGGGAAGAGGAGCACTGAGAGACCGGGTTACCAAACACAGGCTTCCCTCTTTTTGGATAGATAATTCAAGTAAAGTGTTTTGTTTGTGTTTTTAGCACAAATGAATTTTGTCCCCTCAATGTATGTGGCAATTAGAAAGAGGGAGCATTACACTGTCATTTTACATACAGGATATGTTGGTAAGAAATAATATCCAACAACCAATCAACAAGTGCTTATTAATTGCCTATGATGTTTCAGTCACTGTGGAAGGTATTGGGAGTACAAAGATAAAAACAAAACAATTCCTGATCCCAAGAAGTTTGCATCCATCTGGGGAACATAACACATAGATATAGAAAGATACACAGAATAAGTCTAAGGCAATTGGTGGGGAAAGGCTCTAGCAGCTGAGACACAATGGGAATCTGGAAAGGCCTGGAGACACCTGAATATTATGTGAGTTCATAGACTTTATTCAACACAAAGTTGGGCTTAAAGTTTGCTTTTACATTCCCCTTCTAAACTTCCCTTTTATATTAGCAATTCGTAACTGTATAGCCATTGAAAGGGAACCACAGAAATAAAATCTGAAGCCACAGCAGTCCAGGGAGAGGTGTCTGGCCCATACTTATTCAATCACAGAACACCTTTATCACTCATCTACTAAGTCAGGGTCAAAGAACTAAGCTGCTTCCTAATTCTCTAGTTCTTTGCACATAAATATTTGCATCTCCCCCAATATCTTAAGGCAATTCTTAACTACAGATCACTTCAAAAAGTACATAATCCACATAGAGGTTGCAGAAGAAGGCTATAGTTGTTACTAGGTGGATGTCAATTACTCTACAGAAGATCATTTTTGTAATTGCTTTATCCCTTCCTTAGAGGCTAAGAGAATTAGAAGGCAGCTTGGAGGCTATCTAGCCCAAATTCCTACCTAATACAAGAAGACCCCTAGAATACAGTTGACAAGAAGTCATCCTGGAACACTTAAAGTAATAGGAAACACTACCACTTCAAAAGGCAGAGCCTTTCATTGAAGGACAATTCTTGTTATGAAGTTCTCTCTAATACTAGATGCTTCCTTATATTAACTAAAAATGCATTCTCTTACATATTTCCTCCTATAGGTTCTATCTCTTCCCACTAAAGTGAAATTCTGGGCCCATGCGAGGGCAGTTCAAAAAGCTGTTAAAGAGAAGAGATTGATTCTCTACCAAATTTTCTCTTCTTCAACCCAATTCTTTGTCCAAAACTATATTGAATATCTATTATGTTTAATTCATTGTTCTAAACATGATGGGAATACCAAAATGAGTAAGACAAAGTTCTTGACCTGAAGAAGCTATTATCTAGTAGACCTGCATGAGGGAAGGAGACAAGGATGGAGGGAGGGAGGAAGGCAGGTAGAAAGGAAGAAAGAAGGAAGGACTGGAGGGAGGGAAGGAAGGAGGAAGGAAACATTTATTTAGCTGCTATGTGCCAGACATTATTCAAGTACATTATAAATATTATCTCATATAATTGTCATGATAGCCCTGGGAGCTAGGTGCAATTATTATCCCCATTTTATAGACAAAGTAACTGAGGCAGACCGAAGTTGATTTCCCTGAAGTCATACAAGTAACTAGTAAATATCTGACGCTGCATGTGAACTGAGATCTTTCTGATTCCAGGCCAAGCACTCTATCCACTGGGCCAGTTAGCTGCCTCTGTATATCTATATCTCTATATTTATATCTTTACTGTGTAAATACATGTAAATGCTATATATATGTATATGTATATATGTATATATATGTATGTATGTATATATGTATGTATATATGTAAATATATGTATATATACATACATAAATTGGAAATACACAGGAAAATTGTGAAATGCTAGAGGTCAAATGAATGAAAAAAGTCTTTTTTGGCTCAAGACTTCAAAGTGAATACATGGAAAAGATGGCATTTAAATTGGGGATCCAGATCTCAATTGGTAGAGAGGTAGAAGACATTCAGGTATACAGGCCGGTGCAAACAAAAGAAGACGGGATGAATTCACAGAACACAAAAATGTCAAATCTGGTTGGAGCCTAGAGCACTGAGTCCTCCTCAGGCTATCTTCATGTTTGTCAAGGTTCCTCCACAGATGCTATAACCAGTGCTAAATATGATTATCTCACAGGTAAAACTATTCCCCAGCTTTGGTCTGGATGCTCTTAATTATACTGATGAAGACTATGTATTTGACTTACTTTGAGCAGGTGGAAATCTAAGAACCCTGTGACTTTTCCCCTAAGACTTACTTTTAAAATCAGGTTACGATGTTGTATGTGTATAATTTTAAAGAATCTAAATTAAATACTTTAGATTAATTTATCTTGGTTAAATTTGTCCATAATAGTTACATCCTATCCCATATCTTACAGCCTGCCTTTGCTGTATAAAGATAAAAAAGATGTTGGACTTCCTCATTTCAAAAAAAAAAAGAGTACGTTCTATGTGTTTAGGAAGATTTCAGAGACAAAAGGTTACTTCCATGAGTCAAATACATTTGATAGATGTTGGCATGTTGATCTTCCTGACCAGTATACTACACAGCTCTGTACACAGGACCACATTAAGCCCCACAGCTAGGATGGGTATCAGGCTTCGAGGCTGCATTAAGGAGATGACGTACATCCAGTAAGCCTCTTTTATTTCATTACACAAGCTAAAGTACTCAAGAACCCTTCTACAGCATAAGTCTACAGGGTTGATTCATCACTAGGATTATCAGCAAATGATACATAGTCATTTGCTAAAATGAAAAAGAAACATCTCATATGTGGCACTTAGCTACAGCCCATTTCTAAGGGTCAAACATAACTATACCCCCCAAAAATGTTAAGCTGTCAGTAAACCAGACCAATATGGGATAGAGCTGCTCACTTTCCTGAAAAATAGGTTATACCCAATGACCACCTATGTACAAACAAGCCTTATTAATGAAAGGAGGCAACATGAGTTTTATTCTCTTTGAAAAGAGTTTATATGGCTCAGTAAGATCCAGAATTGACTTTGCTAAAGCTGGCATTTGAATGAAAGGAAAAAAACCTAGTTTATTCTGTGCCTTTTTTTATGGCATGAGGTTAGGACATAAATGCATATAACTGAGGCACATATATATATATACATACACACATATACGTATAAATATATACATGTACACACACACATATAGATATAGGTACACACACACAAGAGCCCAACAAATTTCAAGTAGCTTCTAGGTCTACTATACAACATAAACAAACCGGTTCAGAACATTTCTTATTTGCTGCTGCATGAATCTAGAAACATTGCATTCACGAGATCAGCAATATTTCCTTCTACAGGAAGGAAAGCAGAAGGAAGGATGCAGAAATTTGGCACAAGACTGGAAAGAAAAGACGAAAAACCCAAGGGGGAAAGGAAATAAAAACTCACAAGGTGCCGTTGCTTCCACTAAAGATTTCTGGAACTGTTAACAACAAACTATCAACTGTTTAACTGCGTTAAACAACACAGAACCATCGCTAGAAACATACAACCCAACAATTAAGGAACTAGGAATGAAACTGGGGGCAAACGGAGAGTCCAATGTGCCCTCATGCACATGCTATTCTATTCTTACACATCTTCCCCTTCCTTTTAAAAATTCTGTCTTTCAACGGCTGTGTGTGGTTTAAAAATAAACAAACCAAAAGCCAGGAAACTCCTTCTGTTCCATCATAGGTAACCGTGAAGCTTAACTTGGCAAGGCACAAGTTTTGGTGAATCTGAAGAAACTGAAAAGGTTTTGAGTGCAGGCCCTTGGGTGGATGCTATGTCCCTTCATCCAAGCACCAAACTAGGTTTGGAGATACAAGTTTGTCAAGCCAGAAGTTTGGCAAAGTCATGAATCTCCCAAGACATAGAAGCGTTAGGATAAGCTGTGGTTCACTATGGACTTGTACCAATTAAATGACAGATTCTTGAATTTTGAAAGAAGATACTGGTATGTGTATCATATAAATCAGTCTTATCATTGTTCAGTCATGTTCAACTCTTTGTGACTCCATTTGGGGTTTTCTTGGCAAAGATATTGAGTAATTTGACATTTCCTTCTCTAGCTAATTTGACAGATTAGGAAACTGAGGGAAACAGGGTTAAATGATTTGTTCAAGGTTACACAGCTCCTAAGTGTCTGAGGCTGGATTTGAACTCATGAAGATGAGGCTTCCTGATTCCAAGTTCACTGCACCACCTACTTGCCCATAAATCAGATGCTGACATTTTTAAGTAATATCCAGATAGACCATAGATCTTGTCATATTCCAGATTTATCATAAATGAAAAAAAGGACACAATAACTTCAAATTAATCTAAATCACAGAGTTCTTTTGATCTGAGGAAAGCATAACAGAATTTTCATCTTTGTAATGTGGACCCACTTTTAGTTCTAGCATGTCAGTGAAAGAGAGTGATATATAGCAAACTTTATATAAAAGTCTGGTCCACAAAATGAGCTTATTCTAAACTGCGGCATGGGTCTTCTTTGGATGTAAATAAGGAACAGCGAAGTAAATATTAAGGAATTTAAGGAAGAATTCCCCAACCTTCAACCCCCAAGACATTTTTTTTAATGGAAAAGAACATTTCCCATGGCAAAAATAAGCTTACTATGACTTTTATGGGTTTTATCTTACAATTTTATCTAAACCACATTTTTAATGGAAAAGTAAGGACAGCTGAGCTGAAATCAATGAAAAAGCATTTATTATGCACCTACTATGTGCCACACATTCTGTTCTACTCAGAGACAATAAAGACGAAATGAAATATCCTTTATTTCATTGCCTATAGAGTGGGCAGTATGTACATGGGGAGGGGCATACTACATATAATATATATGTGTGTGTATATATATGTATATACACATAATACAAATGTATATATACACCTACATGTTATATAATATTATATATGTGTATATACCTATACACACATCAGGAAAATAATGATCAGGAACAGTGATATGAGAACTGAGCTTCTGCAGAATCTAGGAAAGAGGTGGAGGTGAGGGGGGCATGCATAGGTATGAAGGAAAGGACACGGCAGAGAGTGTTCTGTGTAAGGAAAAGGAAGGGTAGTTTGGCATGATAGGAAAAACAGGGCATAATAAAGCTAGAAAGCAGAGTTTGAATTAGGGAAGTAGAAAGATGGCTTTTGCTAACTAACTCATTTAGTGAGTCTGTCCAAGTCACTAAATCTACAATCCGTTTCTTCTCTCTCCCTTAATCGCTTGAAGCCTCCTCTGCAAAATAAGGGAGGTTGGAATAAGGGGCTCCTAAGGTCTCCTCCAGCTCTAGGATCCTAGGATCATTCTTGCTTCTTCATAGGGAAGTTGGCAAAGCTAGCTGTCTGCTGTGAGATCATCAGAGGCGTAAAAGGTTCTTTACCACCCAAGCAGAGAGGGAGAAGGGATATGGAGAAAGGACAAATGAAGAACCAGTGATTTTATTTATCATGCAATTATCTTCCTCAATTCTGAAAGTTTATATCCTGGCTTTGGTTCTAAAGCATCTACTTGCATGGATATGAACATATAAAATACAAATTATTAAACCTACCTATTGCAAATGCTTAAATGGACAGAGTGGAAAAAATCTTTTTCACACACTAAAAAAAAAATTATACAGAGTTATTTTAAATTCAGAACTGTTTGTATATTCCTTATAAGTTTATAAAACTCACACTGTCCCTCCATGACTAACATAAGTGGAATTGAGAGAGTATTCTATATTTATAACTTGTCTGGTTGCTCATGCTTATGGCCCGATTTCCACTCTCTGTTACTGTACACAGAGCTATGTGAGGTATTGTGGGTTCCCAAACTTCACTGATTTCCTAACAAGGCAGGCCTGTGTCCCGGAGGAACAGACTGGGGGCTGTGTAGTCCATGCGGAGGGAGAGGCCCCAAGCTTTGTGGTTTTGGCAGCACCTCTTAAAACTGGTGTTAGGGACCATTTCTGGGCAATTACATGCCTAACTGGTGGTGTTGGACTGAGTATCAATGCTACTGATACATCGTCTACTGTACATACCCATTAAAAGCCCAATGTTATACAGCTGTTGCTACACACTTCACGTTTTCATATTTATTTTAGTAGAAGTTGCTAGTCCAAGAGGTGCAGTGCTTCAATTAACCAGCTTTTCTGGTGAATGAATTTTCAAAAAACAACAAAATACACACAAACATACCACTCTCAACTGTCATTTACATAAAAATAATTTAAATACGTAACTGAACACAGCCACTCACAGAGGGGGAAATTGGTACTTATTTAGGAAACAGAAAAAAAATGTTTTGGTTACAATTTTTTCAATACAAAAAAAATCAATGTCTTTTAAACCACTGAGACTAAGAAAAAGAGATCTGATAACTGAGGATGGCTTCTGTTTATTCATCAATATCTTTCTTCTGTAGGAGGTTATTACTGGTTCTTTCCTCCTTTCTTCTAAACCTGAACTGTTAGTGCCTTCTCCCTAAGACTACCTCCCATCTACTCCAACCCTATATTACCCTGTATATGCCTAGTTTGTTTACAAGTTAACTTCCTCCTTAGAATGTAAACTCCTTCAGGGTGGAGCTTGTTTTTACCTGTCCTTTGCATAGGGGTGGCACAAGATAAGTGCTTAATAAATGTTTTGTATTTGATTGATATGTGTAGCTGTTAATATGCTCACAGGGGCACATATGCAGCCTGCTTTTAATCAACAATAACAGACTTCATAATATCTTATAAATCTTATCAATAATCACTTGAAATCAATAAAATTTGTCTTCTTCAAGCTTATTACCTTGGCATGTCATTCATTTACTCTAGCATTGACTACTACTCACAACATTATCAGAATGACTTTTTTCCACAACTGGTTGATGATTCATAAATATGGTTCTTATTCTGTAAGAAAGAGGTACTTTTATAAAACCACTACTGGGCCTTGAAAAGAATTTGTCTTAAACAATTAGGGTGAAGAAATAATTGGAAATAAACAATTCTACAATTCTGTGATGGAAATATATCACAAGGTCAGTCTGATACAAAGTTAGTCTCCCCTGTGCCTTCCTAATCCAATCCTAAACCATATACATCCACTTAAATAAAAAGACACTGGTGAATTATCTTAAAAAACAAACAAACCTTTAATGTACTACCATAATGAGAGGCAGTAAGATATAATAGGAAAGGAGACAAATTCTGAGTCAGGAAAATATGGGTTCGAGGCTGGCCTCTAACATATGTATGACCCTAGGGAAACTCACTTAACCTCCTAAGAGCCCCAGGCAACTCTCTCAAACTCAGTTTTGAACAGGTGCTGATCTGCATAGAGTTTACCCACCAGGGAATTTCCTAAAGTAATGACACTGAGAATTGGGTCCAAAAAGAAACATCTTCTAGGGATCTTCGATATAGACCATTTTTTCTCAATTCCCAATCTCTTCTTACACATTTAATCGTCCTTTCCCTTTCTTTCTATATAACCTTCTATCAAAGGCTTATTCAGATGCTGAGGTAACTGGGGGTACAGTGGTTAGAATAATAGGGACTGAAATCAAGAAGGCCTGAGTGACCTCAACCTCAGCAAGTCACTTAACCTCAGACTGACTCAGTTTCCTCATCCTTAAAATGGGGCTAATAATAGCACTTACCCCCTCCCCCCAGGATTATTGTGAAAATAATGGTAAAGCATTCAACATAGTCTGTGGCATATAGCAGACACTATATAAATGCTGACTATTATTAAGGACAACTGGCTGGAGTGGTGGATATAGTAGTGGGCGTGGAGTCAGGAAGACTCTTCTTTGTGAGTTCGGATTTAGACATTTCGCCTTAGACATGTCCTAGCTGTTTGATCTGGGCATTCACTTAACCCTTTTTGAAGCAAACCATTCCAATATCCTTGTCAAGAAAATCCCAAATGGGGTCACGAAGGGTTGGACACAACTGAAAACGACAGAACAAATTAATATTATTAGTTATTATGCTTTATCATGGCATGGAGGTGACTTTGTTTTCTCAAAGGTCATGCTAGAAGAGCATGAACGGTCTGGCGCTTCTTAGACCCCTTTGCTGTATCTTCCTCCAAGTCAAGGTCATTAACTATGCATGTCCTGCAGGGCTCTAATCCTGGGGGTTCTTCTCTTCTCACTCTAAATTATTTCACTTGATGATCTCATCAACTCCCATGGATTCAATCATCTTCTCTGTGCTGCTGATTCACAGAGCTAATGATCCAGCCCTAACCTCTCTCTAAACCTCTAGACTCATATCTCCAACTGCCTATTAGACTGCTGTCTGAAACTTGATAAGACCAAATCTGAACTCATTTCTCTTCCTTCAAACCCTCCCCATTTCCAAATTTCTTATGATTGTCAAGGGACCCACCATCCTCTCAGTCACCCAGGCTCACAACCTGGGCATGATCAGTGACTTCTCACTTTCTCTCACTACTCATGTCCAATCTGTTTGTTGCCAAATCTTATCAGTTTTGCCTTCATAAAATCTTGTGCATATGTCCTTTTCTTTCTTCTCACTTCATACCTGTACTGTTGCAATAGCCTACTGGTTGATCTCTCCTCCTTGACTCTTTCCTGACTCCACCCCCCATCTTCCACTTAGTTGTCAACTTAATCTTCCCAAAGCACAAATCTGAGCTGGTTGAAGCACCTCCCTCCCCCACTTCCCCTAATTTAATAAATTCCCACAACTCCCTATCACCTCCAGTATCAAATATAAAATCTTCTGTCATTCAAAGCCTTCCAGAGCCTGCATCCCCCCACTTTTCCATTCTTCTTACACCACACACCCTTCCACATTATCCGTGATCCAGTGACACTGGCTTCCTTGCCATTCCTCACACAAGACATTCTATCTCCAAACTCTTCGCATGTTCAGCAGCTGCTCCCCTGGCCTGGACAATGCTCACTCCTCATTTCCAACTCCTGTCTTCCCTCAAATCTCAGCTAAAATTCTATTTCCTATGAGAAGCCTTTCCCAATCCCTCTTAATTCTAGGGCTTTCTCTCTTCCAATTACTTTCAATTTATTCTTTATGTATCTTCTTGTACACATAGTTATTTACGTGTTGACACTCCCATTAGACTTCTTGAAAGCAGGGAGCACCTTTTGCCCTTCATTGCAACCCCATTGCTTAGCACAGTGCTAGACACATAGTAGGTGCTTAATAAATGCTTACTGATGAACTGACAAGACTACTAAGGCAAAAACACTGTTTTTTAAGGCCTCTGGGCTCCAAATCTTGTGCTTTTCCATTACAGGCCTTCATTCTAATCCACACTTTTAAACTGCCCCATCTCCAAATTTACCATCATTTACCTTAGACTGAAGTTGCTAAAAATAAAAAATGAATTTATATTGAATATATATAATTATATATATAACATAATATATTGATACTGTTAATTAAAAACTGTATCACAAATCCATGAGGCATTGTGTTGCAATAATACCCTCAATAATGTAATGAAGTAATGAAATGAAAGGAAGACCTCCACAGTGTCACTATAACTGAGTTTTCATCTTGGAAAACACCACTTTTCTCAAGAAATGGCCCTGCCCTGCAACTATAGAATTAAGTAGAGCACACAAGTGGGAAGGAGTCCAATTATACTCAGGTTCTGATTATGTTATCTGAGTCAATATGTTTGATATACCATAACAATGTGTTTTAAGGAGAGGTCTAGAGAACAGTGGCCTTGAGCTTTCAAAATAGTGTTTTTGACCAGTGATAGTGACTAAAACATGAGACTGGTCCATGTAATGCAAAAAACATTTTCCAAGTGAGTATACATTTTTCCCACAAAAATCTCAACCCAAAGCCTGAGATTTAAATATATTGAAAACAAGGACCTGGAAACTATTAACAATCCCCTTTTCCCCCTTTCAAGGAGATCTACAGCAGCTTCCTTGAAATACTGATATAAGGCCAAAATGACTGTTGTCCTCCAAGTTCAAGAGAACAAACAGCCTCATCTTCTAGGGAGGCTTTTGAATTAGAGTGTATAAAGCAGGCACAACATTACAAATTGGCACAAAGTACCTCTTTTGATTTGTTTATGTTATACTCTTCCAGAGAACAAGTGCTGGCAAGTGACAAAAAAAAAGTTTGACAATTAGAGTGACCTAAAACAAAGGGTAAAAGGCTGAAGTTAGCATTTTTTTTAATTGCAGCAATTCACAGACTTTCTACAAAGCTTGTAAAATTCAGTTTTCTGCATAAAAACTAACAACCTTAATTCCTATCCCTTTTCTCTTTTCCAGTCCAGGATTACAGATAGTACACCAGGGACCTGAGAAGGAAAGTCCCCAGTGCCCCATTCAATGCATCTAGTCTATTTCACTGTTCGGTTATCTTCTTCTATGAGACAAATGTTCAAAGCAAAGAGTGAAAGTTATTTCATTCCTTCTGGTTAACAGGGAAAAATTCTGCTGGCCATTCTTTCACATATCACATTAAAAAAAAACTAGCACTGAAAGGAAAATTTTCCTCACCTAATTTTTCTAACCTAATGGGAAAAAGTAGTCTCAAAAGTCCAAAATTACTTAGAAGCAAGGGAAAGGGGTTTTCACTCTGTCTTTCTCTGCTTCTTTCTACCTACCTCCCCCTATCCATTCCAAAACTCTGAAACTCCATCAAATGGGCTGGGCAAGGAATAACCTCCTAACCTCAGGCTCCCTAAACAAATGCACTCAGTCATAGTCAAAACATCCCACTCACTCTCAAGGCATTTTAGATACCCACACCTTTGGACTCTATAGCATATTTACAAAAATGATTGTCCATATGGCCAGACATAATACTTTGAATTCCTAAATCAACTATCCTACACATTTATTCATTTTCTTTAGTGCTACCAGTGAACTTTCAACAGAGAGGCACTGAAAAGTATAGTCTTGCAAGATCCAACATCACCACAGGTATATGTTGTAACAAAACACAGGATTAGGTAATCACTTCTTATATCATTTCTACCATAGCAGGATCCCATACAAACTCTCCTTGCCCTGGAAATTGCAAAACTTACAGGAAATCTTAAACCACCTACATAGGTGAACTACTGCCAGAAAAAAGGAGCTGTAAACATTTTAATTTTAAATTGTATTAACTAAGCTGTTTACAACAGGATCTCACCTCAGTTGTCTCAAAATCACACATGTTTTTATAGTTTTTGGTGGGAACCATCAAGGAGGTAATATATCTTTACCCTCTGCCTTGGATGTAAAAAAAAATTGACTCTTTAGTGAGTCAAAGTTATCTGTAAATTAATGCAAATTATAGGAAGCAAAAGAGTAACATGAAATCATATTTATATATGCGGTTTCTATGTCCTTTAATTCACCAGAGAATACCAAGAGATGAAGAATGTAAATCCATCAAACCGCTTCTGCCTCAAAAGGTAGAATACTTTAAACTTTGTTTAAAAAAAAAAAAGCAACTTCTGCAGACATTTTTGAAGGAACTGGTTGCTAAAAATATCAAAATAATACTTTTTTGGTGGGGTAAAGGATGGAAAATTATGTACGTAAATTATGAACCTACCATATTTTATAGAATCTGGAACCAGGAAACATATTCATTGGATTTTTTTAAAAAATCAAATCATCAAGATACCTAACATTTTCATCAATCCCACCCATTCCTACAGGTGCCAATTTTGTGTTTAGCACATACACCTCTTACTGTGGGTCCATCATGGCCCTGGCATATACTCAGGGAAGATGAACATAAGGATACACTGTAACATTCCATTTTATATAAATATCAGCAAAATAATATTAAGAGCAAATACAACCTCCACTCCAGGTACATAGAGGGAAAATTTTAAAGCAGGCATTTTTAATCAGGCCACACTCCAAATATTTGCCAGCCTAGCAACATTTTTAGGGACCTTAAGTATATAGGAGCTTGTTCTTTTACAAGGCTGAATTAGCTCACAGGGAGCTTGTTACTGTTTAATATTGCCAAATGCTGTGGATCTATACCCCTTAGTCTGGAGAGATAGAATATAGTAGTCGAAAGAAGAATGAGTTTGGAATTGGGACATCTGAATTTTTAATCCTTGGTCTCCTTTAATCTTTATGACCTTGGCCAAGTCCTAATTTTAATTCAAATAAACAAATTTTCATTGAATACCTAGCACATGATCCCTGCCCTTTCTGGGCTTACAGCCTAATGGAGAATACAATATGTATCATACACACAAAAATAAGCTAGGAAACAGAAGCAGGTGTCAGACAGTAGGAGTCTTGAATTTAGAGACAAAGGACCTAGGTTCAAATCTTAGCTCTAGTAGTTCGTTAAGTGTATGATCTCAGGCAAGTCATAGATCCTCCAGACCTCAGTTTTCTCATCTGTTAAATGAAAGGTTTGGATAAATAAGCATATATTTTGTCTCTAGTAATTAATTTATGATCCTGTGAGTTAGAGAGCTGAGAGATATGAAAAGGGGAAAGGAAGAATTAGGGATGGATTTTTGGAGAAAGTGGCATCTGAGTTGGATCTTGGAAGAAGTGAGGGATTTCAACAAAGGGAGAAAAGGGCTAAAATGCAGTCTATTCCAAGTAAGGAAAATGAGGGTAGTTGTGGGAGAGGTGAACAAAAACACAGGGGAAAGAGGGTGGTCCACTTCTGTTGAAGCACAATCCCTGTAGGGGAAAACAGAAGTCAAGACTGAACCAGACTATAGTTAAATTATGGTGAGCATTAAATACCAAGATTCAGTTTTAAGTTTTATTAGGTAGGCAATGGGGAGCCATGAAAGTCCTTGAGTATAATGGAATCAGGGAAGTGCATGCAGAAGCTTACTTTGGCAATAATGTGGAATAGATTCAAAAGGAGGTAGACTAGATAAAGGGTAGCCAGTTAGAAGGCTATTATAATAGTTAAGTCAAGAACAGACAAAAACTTGAATCATGGTGGCTGCAATGTGAAAAAAGAGGAAAGATCCTTTAATACAGAAATAGAAATGATAAGACTTGTCGAGTTATTGTTTGCGTAGGGTAAGGGAGAGCAGAATTAAACATGACTCTAAAGTTCTGAGCTTGAGTGACTTGGAGGATGGTAGCATCATCTAACTTTACCATAGCTATTGAAATTACAGGGAAGAGAAGATTTTGGGTGTATGATGACCAGGCGTTCAAAGTTTTGAATATGTTAAGCCATCCAGCTGGAGAGAGTCAACAGAATTGGAAACCAAATGCTACAACTATGAGGAGAGGTTGATGGAGGCAGATTTTGGAATCCCCCCTCCCCCACCCCAACTCCATTCCCACAGGCAATAAGAGTTAAAGATCTTCGCATCCCATTAATAGGTGTCATGTGAAACCCATTAAGGGAAGCTTGATTAGAGGAGGCTTGTTTTATAGGAAGGAACACACCTTTTGCTAATGGGGCACTGGGTCAATGAGAGGAGTGATGTTCTCCAGCTCTGAAAAGTGTATATATACTCTGAGATGAGGTTTTGTTTCTTTGGAGGCTTGGAAGAAAGTTTTTGTGCCAGATGAGACTCTGGGTAGCCATTAAGGAATCCCTCTGTCCCAGCTTTGAAAACCCAGATGTTGGTGCTTCTTTCTCTGGTAACTATGTATGTATATAATGGTCACACAGTTGGATCTGTCTGTTGATCAGTGATATATGTACTGCTTATGGTCAGACAGAAGCCCTGTCTGTTGGTCTTTATTTCTTCTGCTTGTATTTTCTCTGTTGATATATGTGATTAAAGAAGATTTTTGACCCCTCAAAAATTGCTTTCCTTTTAGAAAATGAAATCTAAAAACCTATGCAAGCAGACCATCCTGGATGTGTCAGGGTGCTTACTGCTACATGGTGATAAATAAAATCGCAGATAAGAACTGAGACTGAAAAAGAAGAAAGCATAGCAAGAAAAGAGAACCTGGGGTAGAAGCTTGGAGAAATCCATGCTTAATTCTTCAAATATTAATTTCCTCCTCTTTCATACAAGGGGATTGGCCTAGATGGCTTCTGAGGACACTTCTGCTTCCAGGTCTATGATCCTATGAAAATGAGGCAATTTTAGACTAGATGATCCCTAAAGTCTTGTCCAGCTTTAATATCAAAACAACTTAATATCAAAAACAACTCAAATCATACACATATATGATCCATTTAATGATTTTACATGCAAGGACAAATGTTCTTCTACTTATATCCATTTATTACACACTAATGAACCCACGGCATTATTTCAGAACAAAGTTTCAATTTAATTCAACTCATTTTTTTAAATGTGTATAGGATGCCCAGAAATCTTAGGCATGCATAAGGCAGGGATATGGAATAAGACAAATGCTACCCACTCCCACAGGACTTGATCTCTTACACTACTTTCCATAAAAACTTTTGATTGAAAAAGGAAATATTATGATTAAACTCTTATCAGGGAGCAAGGTCCTTCTAGTTTTTGAGAATAATTTACTGAATTTGAAGGGACTCATGAGGAATATCCATATAAGCATCAAGCAAATATTTTATCAAAACATTGCTTTCTATTAAAAAGCAAGATTCTATTCCTCTTATAGGAGGAAAAGAGTCAAAGGAACCACTATAACCTTCCAACAAGGGAATTTCCTCCATCCAGTAGAGCAGCAACCTATGTATGATTTAGTAAATAGCATAAATCCTGAGAAGTTATGTTACTTATCCAGCATCACGGAGCACTAAGATTCAGTGGGAGAATCTGAACGCAGTTCTTTCTGACTCTAAGCCAAGAACTGTATCAACTAAGTTATTCTGTCTTTAGAAGGATGTTAAGCAACACTGCCTCCTTCCATGAGGATGAGCAATAGAAATCCTTTAGCCAAACACCAAGTTACCACCAATAACAGGCCAACAAAAGCTTGTAATAGCTCTTAAGTGCATAATGACTTTTGCAAAATGAAAATAAATCTTTCCCCTGGGGGCTCAATATGGTACAAAAAAATAAAAGGTATAAACATAATTTATGGGTTTTGGAGGCCATCTTTGGCCCAGATGTAGGTTTAAACAGCAACAAATAAGTCATTTATAATTTTGTATCCTACTTCTTGACTAGGAATATCTTTTTAACTATTTCACTATTCAAAGTGTTTCTTTCTCTTTTTTCTCTATGCTAGCTACTCCAAGTCACATAACTTCAGTTAGAAACATTGCCAACACAGGAAAGTATTTAAATGACAAACAATACAACCAGGGTTAGCTATAGGAATATTTATGGGATTTCTTTATAAGAATTCCTTCCTTTACAAAATGTATATATCATTTCACAAAGAATTAATAAACTATCCTCTTCTTATAAATTTATCCTGATATATTTTATCTAAATGACAATTCATTTTTAAAAACAGAGCAAAAACCTAGAGCTTTGAAAGAACTGTTTAGTTACTAACTGTCCCTTTGAGATGTGTCCACTGTTATTTAATATCATTACCTCCAGTTTCTCCATCACACTAGCATCTCAGAACAGTATGATCATCTTTCTTCTAGATAGAGAAATCTTAATTCATAGGCAGGTTTTTTTCATATTTAGAAAAAACCAAAATGATAATAAAACAAAATTCCTATTCTCTTCACAAATGGGGGAAGGAAGAGGAGGTTAAAAACAGTTCTAAGAACGTCATTGTTTGGCAATTTGTGAACTAACAAAATAAAGTACTGCTATTTTCTTAACATGCAGAACATAAATTAAAAAAAAAAACTTTCTTTGAAACAAATCTTTTTAAAAATTGAGCATTACTATTACAAATTCCAAGACTTACACCATCAGAATTATTATAAATACCTGAATGGCTGGCTAATAATTACAGCTAACGTTTGTATAATGCCTTAAACTTGCAAAGTGCTTTACATCTGTTATCACATGTGATTGCTGTTACAACTCTGAAAGGTATGTGATATTATTAACTTGATTTTACAGATGAAGAAACTGAGGCTGAGAGGCTAGGGGACTTGCCCAAGGTTAACCTATAAGTATGAGAGTCAACATTTGAACCCAGAACCTTCTGACTCCAAGTTCAGTGAATGTTTTTCAACTAAATAAAGTTGCCTCTCAATTGCTATGAGTATTTCCTCTCTCAGTACAGATTATAGCCTATCCATAAAAAAGATATGACTAGTTCATTCTCATGCAAGGGCATTTAACTGTCCTATTTCTGTTTTCAATCAGACCCAACTGTCTGGCCAGGATTTCCTCTTATCCATAAAGGAAGACCTCTAGAATCTCTCAGTCCTTCATCCAAAAATCTCACAAATATTCAAGTTTCCTGAGATGATTAAGGCAAATCATTATAATCTATGATTTGTGATAGTGTTAGCTACCATGTATCTATTTCCTGTCTCTTCTAATTCATTGTAAACATTTACTAAGTGCCAACAACACTGAAGGCATCATACCAGGAATCAAGAATATATGGACAGAAATGAAAGACTTTGCCTTCAAGGAGTTTCCATACTATCTGAAGGATGCAACATGCCTTGATGTAAATACAAAGTAAGAACAAGTAATTTCCAAAGGAAGATAATGTTAATCATTCCTCAGAGTGCAAAGAAAAATGATCATCCAGAGGATAAAATGCTGAACATAGTCAGAATGGAATCAAGTTCAAATCCAGCCTCAAACACTTACTATGCTGAGCAACTCTGGGCAAGTCAACCTTTGAATGGCTCCATTTTTTCACCTTTCAAATGGGAATAATAATAGCACCTAATCACATGGTTGTTATGAGGAAACCTTCACCAGCTACCCAAATGCTGGCTATTATGAAGTAGGTAAACTTGAGCTTACTTTGAAGGAAGTTAAGAATTCTACAAAGTGGAGATGAAATAGGACATTTCCCACATGGAAGAAGGCTTGGTCAAAGCCATGGAATCAGGAGATGAAATGGTAGCTAGCATTCCTCTCAATATGTATTCCTTCATTCATTTTGCTATAGAAACCCTGGAGAATTTTGACATGGAGGTAGCAATAGGAAGTGGGAAAGGACACAAGTGTACCAAAAGGGTACTGCCCTCAAGGTCAGACAAGGACCGTGGTTTGGAAATGGAGGCTTCTCCTTACCAGGGTCAGCAGGTGCTTGAGGCTACCCACTCATCCTGCTCCGGGGTTCACTGACAGAGAACAGGGGAAACAGAGAGCAACAGAAAACGGAAACCAAGGAAAGCGTGAACCCTAATGAGTTCCAGTTTGCTTTGGGTCCTCACTTCCATGACCCAGGCTGGGCTGAGACGCTGAGGGTTGGGAAGGAAGGAGTTCAGTAGTATAAACTTTTTTTCCCCAAGCCAATGAAGATTAAAAAAAATTATATGCATTCATTTGCTACATGGGAATTAAGATCAGGGAAAAGGGGAAGCTCCTTTTAGGATATATACTATAGTAGTATTTACAGTGATATCGTGGCTGTTGTTAACTCTTCATAGGGTGGATAAAGATAGCATAGTCAGGAAAACCTTCATTCAAGTCTCTTTTGACACATATTGGTTAGATAATCATGGGCAAATTACTTAACCTCAGTGGTCTAGGCAACTCTGAAGAGATGCTGCAGTACATTCACAGAGGGAATTCACTCACTTTAGAGTTGTTTATACCAAAGAAATCATGGGTCCTTATCTTTATCCTTGTGTGGCCTTTGAGACTAAACTGAGTTTGCTTGCTTATCCATGATGAGTTCTGCAGTAAAGATGAGCATTCAAATTAATTTATTAAACAAAATCATTTTACATACATATTAGTACTCAAATCATATGCTCATTTTTCTATTGTGGAAAATTATCTGATGTTTATTTTCAGTTTCTTTTTTTAATGATCATGTATCTATCATAATTTCTTCAATGATGTAGCATTGATACATTGTCCTCTTTGGGTTTTAGTTGATTTATCAATGTTAGAACAGAAATAACACTACCTTTCTTACCAGCTTAGAGGTGGAAGTACCTAGAACAGATGATCTTTTGGGCTCTGTTTTAGTTCTAAGAGCCAAGATTTTATAGAAAAATGGAAACCATTTTTCTTTAAAAATGTACTACTTGTGTTTACCATAATCTCTCTGTGGAGGGTCAAGAATGCTTTATGTTCAAAATTTTTTAACTGGTCCAAGATAAGAAATCAAAGAGTATATTCTGACAAAATGACATAGAATGAACTTAGAGTCTCTTCATATTGACATTCTCATCAGAAATAGCTATACTGAGCAATGGAAGGTTTCAGAGATATCTTAATAGGTAAATAGGAAATAACTTTACCCTTATATAGCAACTTTAGATTTATAGAACTAAAAGGGGAAAAAAATGAAGAAGGGATGTAGTTGAGTTCTGAACTGTTAATACCCTACAAACAGAAAAACTACATATGATGCATTATTCCATTCCTTGCTCTCTCTCCTCAAGTGCTGATAAAAAAAAAAAAATCATGAGATAGTGGGAAACTGCAGCTCTAAGGGGATAATATTCCTGCATTCCTATTCCTGCGCACATGATACAGTTGTTTATGAGTCTAGAGTGAAGTCACATGTCACATCTCCTCCTCCACATGCTTTCACACACTAACAACTGAGATAGTTATGACTGAGTTGTTAGGCAAATGGCAATGCTTCTGGTTTTTGTTGCTCTTGTTGCTGTTAAGGTAGAAAATTTTTAAAGAGAATTTCAGAATCTGAATTCCAACTGTAAATCCATATTGTAATTTTAGAAATAATGAAACCACACTGCTGATCAGGTTTAGCATCTATTCATAACAAGGTTAGAATAAAATTCACCAATTCATTCTTGGTTTCAAAGCCTTTTCTGAAAAAAATTCATCAAGTGAAATTGTAAAGTGAAAGGGGTTCTTTAACATAGAAGATGATAAAGTTGGCATTGTCCTTTAAAAGCCATGTGCATCACTAATGCTGGCTTAGGCAGAATTTACTGAAATTCTACTTTCCATATTCAATTGGGTTAAATAAGCATGCATTTTAAAAAGCATTTCCTATTTCTAAATCACTAATGTTAATGATAGATTGCCAAGACAAAAAAGTGGTCCTTGTTCTTAAATTATTTTATACTGGAAGATCAGTTGGTTCAGGAAATGATTGATCATACAGTCTCTTTATATATAAATATCCACAATTAATAGTGTAGGAAATGCACCTATTTGGAATATAAGCAATTATATTTATGCTCCTAAACTCCAATGTGTGACAGGAAGTTAATCTCAATGAAGAAAAAAAAGAGGGTACTAACATGATAGTAAGCCAAAGCACCTGTTTTGCCATCTCATTTTTGTGCTATAAAAACCACAAGCAAGATGTAAATAAAATAGTCACTGGTTGCTACATTACAGAAATACAATAGATTTGGTGGGATTTTATAGCTTAGGAGCATAAAAAGTTTTATTTATTACAGAACTAAGTAATCCACCCAATATATTAAGCATATATTCTTCTAATATATTAGAAGAATCATGCTAACACATGAATGTAGTCTTCAAATTTCTTCAACTCCTGAATTTGGTGGCTACTATAAATGTTCAGCTCAATGAAATTCAGCATATATTTTCTTCACATATTTCTGATTCCAGTCTACTTAGACGCAAAAAACTGCATTGTTTTCAATATCTGTGTTAATCTATACTGTAAAAGACAATCTCCCAAGCTTTCCTTTTCAATGATTCAAAAGTTCAGAGATAAAAAACACATCCTATGAATACAATTACTGTTGTTGGACTTACACCATTTTAATCCCTTCAAAACATACAATACTATGATTTGGACTTCCATTCTTCTCCAACATATATGATTATGAACTCCTGATAGTAATGCTTGCAGTAAGAATCAAAGCTAACTCGAACCAATGGTACCAAAGAAATCAGATTCCTCTACTCATTTTTTTTTTTCCATTCCATTTCCCCTGACCCAATCCATTTTACTGCTGGGCAAAAATGTCAGGGGTTCTCCACATTTCAAATGCACTATTATAACAACTATAAGCCTTTCTAAAACTGCCAGATATTTCTACTGTTATAATTCTAAATAGTCCAGAAAAATTAAATTCCCAGTGGCAATAAAACAATAAAGGATGTATTAATTCCAGCAGTTGGATATGCAAACCAAGAGTATGAGTTCAAAACTCCAATCTTCTACTTAAAACTTTTGCAAACTCAATTAAGGCACATCCCTTAACTTCTCTGGCCCTCAGGGTCCTCATATGTAAAATGAGGTGATTGGACTGGGGTGGTGAACCTGTGGCCTTGAGACCACATGTGACTTCTAGCCCTGGGATCTTCAATGTCTACTGTCATCTGAAAACTTTAATATTCAGATAAAAAGATGGTATGGACATTTCCTAAAAACACATTGGGGAAAGACCACAAAATTTCATTATTTCTATCAGTTGAACCAACATGATACAGAAAACTTCATCATTTACATTAAAGAGAAGGTGAAAAGTAGAGCTGGGACAATGTGTTTGCTAGAAATAAACTGACCATTTCTTCCCCTGTCTTTTACAGCTTACCAGGGGTCTTTCAGCTTTCAGTCAACAGGTGAAACTTGAGTTATTATAAAATAAATACCAAATTACCCAGGTAAGGTAAATTTTCTGGCACTGCAAGGTTGTGAATTTATTTTTTAAAAAAGTAATCTTACAAAAAGAAGCAATGGGGAATAGTGGACAGGTTGTTGGAAGGGAAGTAAGGAAACTCGGTTCAAATCTTGCCTCAGACACTTAAGCCCTGGTGACCCTCAGCAAATGTAAAATGAGGGGCTTAGGCTTAGACTTTTGACTTTGCTCAAGGCCCATTCAGCTTTAAATCTACGACCCCATGATAACACAGGACAACCTATATAATGTTGCACCCTGGGCAGATGCCCACCCTGCTTATCTCTGGCTCTGCCAGAAAAGTACACAAAGAAAAATCTATGATTTTGACTCCCCCAAAAGTTGAATTTGATAGTGCTGAGAGTTAGGATGTAATTATAACAATGCTTGTTTATCATCTCTGGTTTAATGAGTCTTCTTAGATATACTGGTAAGTATTTTTTCCAGGTTTGGAAGTATATTCTGTTCTGCTAGAGTTAATATATAATTTCCCCCCTCATGTCATATATAAAATATACAAAAATCTTATTTTTTTAAAAAAAATTCTCTAACAATTGTTAGTACCCCAAACACTATAGTTTTTTGACCCATCATAAAGTCCAACAGAAGATACATGCGCTCTCAGCCAGTACATTTAGAGTACAGAGACCTGTGTTCACACCCAGAATTGTTATTTGACACCTTAGTAAAATTTTAATTCTTTGTCCTTTGTAGATCTTAGTTCTGTAGCACAAAATAAAAGTATTGAGCTAGATCATCACTTCTCAAACTTTTTGGTCTCTAGAACCCTACACATGCTTAAAAATTGAGGACCCTCGCAAAAGAGCTTTTTATTATGTGAATTACATCTATGGATATTTAGAGTGTCAGAAATTAAAAGGGCTAGTTTTTAAAATATGTATTAATTCATTTAAAGTAACCACAACATTAACATAAATAACATTTTAATGAAAATAACAATTTTTAAAAATAAAAAAATTAATGAGACGAGTAGCATTGTTTTATATCTTTTCACAAATCTCTTTAATGTCTGATTTAATTTTATTTAAGACAGCTGGATTTTCATGTCTGCTTGTGCATCCATTCTGTTGTGTTTGAAGAATATGAAGAAATCCAGCTTCACAGAGATAAGCATTTGGAAAGGGGAGGAGCATTTTAATAAGTAAATAATGTCTTAGTATTATTATGAAAATAGTTTTGACCTCACAGATTCCCATGGGGCCAAGGTCCATACTTTGGGAACCTTTGGGTTACATGAGTTTCAAAAGCATTCAACGATCCTACCAACTTTCTTCTCCATGAATCATTTCTTTTATGTCAACAGGTCCATTCACAGTTACTAAAGCCCATCACTTACACCTGTGTCTCTGTCCCCACTCATGCCTCAGCCCTTCATGCTGTCTTTCTAAATCCTAGCCTTTCTTCAAGTTCTACCTCTCACGCAATCTTCCCGGATAGTGAGCTCTAGCTCCTCTGAACACATAATGTCTGTACTGCTCATTTGGCACTTAATCATATTCTATGTTTTGGTTTATTGTTCTTTAACTCTGCCTCTCCAAGTAGGTTTTAGTCCTGGCCCTTGAGGATACTGTGTATTATTACTTCTTTGTAATGCCCCAAGGCAGGGACTGACATTCAGCAAATATTTTTGAATGAATGAAAAAAAAGAGAAATGTGATTTTGAAAGGTCTCATGCTTTTTGAATTGTGATTCTAGCTAAAGGTAAGGCTTTTGATAGGCTCAATTATCCAAAGTTATCACCCAATCCATCCAGGATTTCTTAAAAAGCTTCTGTGCCATGAATAACTCAACTAAAGTGGCTGAAAGACCACACAGGTTATAGAGAGTTATGAGAGCAGTTTCCCAAGGACAAGGAAAGCTTCATTATCTTTTGAATGTAAGAGAAAAACCCTTGAAACTAGCCTTGAAAGTTGAGCAGCACAGGAGGACTATCAGGGGAAAAAGACAAGGGGAAAGGGAGTAGAAGGAGGAAAAAAGAGTAAAGAAAAAACCCAGAATAAAGAGGCAGTAAGGGGGGTAGTGGATGGAACGCAAGACCTGAAGTCAGGAAGACATGAATTCAAATCCAGCCTCACATGCTTACTAGCTTCATGATTCTGGGCAAGTTACAACCTCTGTCTTAGTTTACGTATCTGCAAAATGGGTATAGCAACAACTACCTCATAGGGTTGTTGAAAGGATACGAAAATATTTGTAAGGCACTTTGAAAACTTTAAAGTGCGATATAAATGCTTGCAATTATTGATATTCAAGTCAGTGAAGATTGGAAGCAGACACTGAGAGGATGAGCAACAAATACCTCAAGCAATTAACAAGAATTCATTATGTATTTACTATGTTCCAAGCAGTGTTTACGCACCAGAAATACACGCAAAAAACCAAAAAGTCTTCAAGCAGTTTACCTCCTAATGAAGAGACAGTCTCTATCTATATAGGGATACACAAAGTACAAAGTAACCTCAGAGGGAAGGTACCCACAGCTGGAGATGGATAAGCAAAGGAGAGAATGAGTAAGCAGGTAGCAAGGGGAGAGAGGTGGGGAGGGCACTGGCCAGGAAAAGCCTCCTGTAGGTGATACTTGAACTGAATCTTGAACCTTGAAGGAAGATAGGAATTTTAAAGGTTAAAGGAGGGAGACATTATGGTCGTGGAGGCCAGCCACTGCAAAGACATGGCAATAGGACATGGAGAAATGAAGCAAGAGGGCCGGGGTGGCTTGACTACAGAGGGGTGCAGAGGAATAATGCATTAAAAAGTTAGGAAAATAAAAGGGAGACAAGTTGTAGAGGTTTTTAAACACCAAGGGCATTTATATTTGATCCTAGAAGTAACGGGAAAGCGCTAGGGTTTATTGAATAGGGAGGGGAAGGTTGTGATCCAGGTGTGCTTCAGGAAAATCACTCAGTGGCAGATGTGGAGGATGGTCTGAATGCAGAGAGAGGAAACTGATTCACAAACTACTGTACTAGAATAGGCAAGAGACAATGGGGGGGGGGGCGTTAAGCAGGGTAGTGACTGTGAACTGAAAGGAGACAGTTGTGAGACATGTTGTGGAGGGAGAAACTGCAAAGCTTGGTAACTTCCTGGGCATATGGAGTGAGTAAAAAACTGATGTCAACAACAAGGTTTTGGACCTACGTGTCTCAAAGGACATGGGTGCCTTCTGATGGAAACAGGACAGTTTAGAAGGGTGGATTTAGGGGGAAATGTAATATTATATTGTAGACAAGCAGATGGCAGTGACAAGTGAGATCAGAGAAAGCAGGTTTTAAAGGGGACAGTAAATACAACTATTCTTCCAGACTACCATCCTACACATTCAGTGGCTCCTGAGAGTATCACTATTGTAAATTGCAAGAATGTCAGTTGCAGCACACATCTGTGAAGGAAGGGGAACAAAGAGGCCAGCTAAATTTACACACTTTAACAATCCTGGGAGACATCAATGTATGACAGGCATCCTAGTATATGAATCTCCAAGAGGTTAAATTATGCTCAGTGTGCCCTCAGGAAGGGAGGGGAGGGAATAATCATTTAAATAGTACTTACTATTTGCTGGGCACCATGCTAAACACATTACAAATATTTTCTTATTTTACCTTCACAACAACTCTGCAAGGTAAGTACTAGTATCATCCCCATTTTACAGTTGAGAAAACGGAGGCAGAGGTAAAGTGACTAACCCAGGGTAGTAGCTAACATTTATATAGTGTTTACCAAGTGCCAAGAACCATGCTAAGTGCTTTACAATGATCTCATTTGGTCCTCACAACAACTCTGCAAGGTAGGTACTATTATTAGCCACATGTAACAGATAAAGAAGCTGAGGCAAACAGTAGGTAAGCAACTGCCCCAGGGTCATATAGCTATTAAGTGTCTGAGGCTAGATATGAAATCAGGTCTTCCTGACTCCAGGCCCAGGGCTCTATCCATTGCACCACCCAGCTGCTTCTATGTACTAAGGCAATATAATATTTAAATACATTTTAGAAAGACTAGGGAAAATATAACACTAATACTTCCCTACAAGAGTCATTGTGAGTATCAAATGAGATAATTGCAAACAGCACTTAGTATTGTGACAGGCACATAGTAGGAATTATATACATGCTACCTACTACTATTAATTACAATCATTAAATAAACCCTTTATTAGTACCATAGATCATAGGATCAAAGCGCTGGAAGGGACCTGGAAGGTCATTTAATCCATCCTCTTCATTTTAAGATAAGGAAACTAACACCAGCAATTCACTGGCAAATGCAAGGGTTATAGTTCAGTTTTCTGGGAAATCCACTTATGTTTATATTAGGAAGGCTGTGGAACACTCTATTCTCTTAATTATCAGGAAGCTAATATAATGAGCAATGGGGTGAGGGTACACATCACAGCAGATTTTTTTCCCAAAAACACAGATTCAGTTTTTATCATGAAATTAAATGGCATAATACAATTCAGTATTTATACACTCACTTTAAAGGAAACTTCTTCGGGGGAACAAATATATTCTATCCTGCCTCCCCTTTTGCTCCCTTTCCCTTGCTTAGAACACTGCTAGATTTATGTTATTTAGAGACCTTGTGAAGTTCTTTAAATAGAAGTATTTTTCAACTGCCCATATACTTTGGTATGGCTGTCTGTGAAGGCAGGGAGATGGCCTAGATAATGTCTTAAGGTCTCTTCCAGGCAATGATGTTATGACTGATACTTATCTCCATATCCTTCTCACCTAAGTATAACAGCCATGTGGAGAAAGCAGAGTTCCTGTACTGATGTTCTGCCTTCAGGATAGAGTCCCGATGAATTCAAGCGATTGTAGGAATATAACATCTCTGTTCTGACCCATTCTAGTCATTTCATTCAAGTTAGCCACAAGATTTCTGCCTTTTTCAATGCTAGTAAATGTAAATAATTTCATCATTACAATCTCTAACAGGAGACTGAGTGTTATTTGGATACATTTGTTTCTTCTCAGGCTATTGATACTATTGTTGGGTATATATTCAGTGAGAAGATCTTTGCTGCTACAGAGTAATGACTTTCCCCTTCTGAAGTAAATAAATCCTTTCCCTAAAAACATCATATACCCCATATACTATTTGGATTCCTAGGTTCTGTACAATTTATAAGACTTCTTAAGTACTTGCTCCTCTATACAAACTACATGTGCACACCCACATGCATGTTTACACTGTTTCATCTTCTTCAAGTCAAGCCTTACATGAACTCCACAATTTCATGAATCAGCAATCTGCTTATAGTTTGAAACTGTATTTCAGAAGGAAATCCTTCTACATTTTTGGATGTCTATCAATGAGATTGAGGAGGAGGGGGAGGATAAACTAGAATGAAACGTAGCAAGGCTATACATAGAGGAGATCAATCAAAGCAAATTGCACTTGCTCTGTGATTTTTTTATATTGAATGCAATGAGGATGCTCTGTGGATAGAGCATCAGGTCAGGAATCAGGAAGACCTGTGTTCAAATCCAGACTCAGACACTTAGTAGTTGTATGACCCAAAGGAGTCATCTCACTTCTGTTGCCTCAATTTCCTCAACAGTAAAATGGGGACAACCAGGACTGTGGATGTGGAGCAAATTAAATAATAATTATAAAGCACTTAATGTAGAGACTGATAAATAATAAATTCTACATAAATATAGTCTATTAGTATTATTTATTATTAAACTGCCCAGTAAAAAAAGGCCCCTTTTCATATGTGGGAGAAATTTTAAGAAGCTTACTACAAGGTGACTCTATAATACAGATAAATTAGCTTGAGATGAACCTGACAAAAGACATACCTAAAAACATAAAACACTGTATTTTCATCTGGAGATGATAAGTGTTCTTGCCACATAAAATGAGCATTTTAAGTTTCATGTTGGCATATTGTGGTTTTTTTTTAACCGTACATGGTACAAAGAGAAAAATGTAAAGAAAGAAAATGTGCTCATTTTTAAATGAGATGCTATTAAATATATCTTCAGCTACTGTTCATATAAGAAAATACATTTTTTCTTGAGATTCGATATTATTTTTTATTGTTCAGTCATTTCAGTCATGTTTGACTCTGTGACCATGTTTTGGGTTTTCTTGGCAAAGATAATGGAGCGACTTGCCATTTCCTTCTCCAGCTCATTTTACAGATGAGGAAACCTAGATATTTACAAATACAATTGAGGCAAAACTGAGGCTACTGACTTGCCCAGTATCACACAACTATTATCTGAGGCTAGATATGAACTCAGAAAAATGGGTCTTCCTGACTCAAGGTATAGTGCTGTGTCCACTGTGCCACCTAGTTGCCCTATATTTATTATTAATAATTATTAAATATTCACAATTAACTAGGAACTATGACAAAGGGAATGGAGACAATGAAAAACAAGCAGACTAAAGTTTCTATTTCTTTGGGGGAAAAAGAAGTTCATGCCTATTTCAGATATACTTATATTGCCATTGATAGAATCTCCAAGTTTAAAGGTACTTCAGAGGTCACAGGATCATAATTTAGAGCTGGAAGAAACCTTCTGAGGTCATCTAGTCCAATTGTCTCACTTTACAGAAAAGGAAATTGAAGCCCAAAAGTTGGGACTTGCCTAAACTCATACAAGTAGTAAGTAGAAGAGTCATAATTAAAATCAATCCAGTACCAATAGCTCCAAACCTGAAGTGTTTTCTCTACCTTACACAAAACCAATCTCCCACAAAATTCAGCATGTTCATCTTAGATCTTTGATCATGTTCCTCATATAGCAATACAAAAGTTCATTTACTACTTTGCTACATCTCGTTAGTCTCACTATACATTTGTTAAGTATTACATTGTTGATGTCTGTAGCGTACAATTAACATGTCGCAGAAGAAATTTGTCTATGGGTCTAAATATTTCAAATTTTCACTCAGTATTCTTCACCAGGTTAATTTCTGGTATCTCAGAAGTCAACCTGAACAAGTAGAAAGATAGATTTTCAATTCAAAGGAAAAGTAATTTAGTATTCAAAAGGATCTGTTAAGGAGAAAATGCTTCAAAAATTCAGTAAAAAATAGGAAAGCATTTATTTAATTTGAAAAATACATTTGATGTATCTTAAAACGTGTGGTTCTGTTTTAGTGTTGTGGCTCTCTGAACAGCCACTTGGACAGTAAAATGAGACTGGTCAGTTTCACTTTTATTTACATTCTGCCTTTCTTCATTCCTTCTAATCTAACATCAGTCTGTGATATGTTGGGACCAGAGTTCTCTTGGGAAACATTTCAATAAAAAAAAATTTTCATGAAAACATTTCCATTTGTATGTAATTTTTCTTCTCAATAGAAAATATTATCAACTTAATCCCCCCTTTTAAAATGAATTGTGTACTTTAGAAATACCATTAATTCACCAAGTATACAAGGATGATCTCAGCCATTTAATGTAGTTACAAATGGAGGGAAAACACTGTACTCTAGAGGCACATATTTAGCCTCTTTTTTGACTCTAATAAATGTTTGGCAATGCTATTGCCTGGGATTTCCATTCTCCATCAAGTAATATGCAGGCTGTAATACCTGGAAATAAAAGTAAATACTATTTTCAGCATCAGAACCTCTTTATAAACTTTAGAGTTATCTGTCAAGGGAAATGGTAATTGAAGTTTCTTCTTATCCAATCAGAAGTGTTCTCCTATTTTGGATAGGATGGAAGGCATATGATCAATTTGCTTCTAAAAATGGCAGTATAAATAGTTATATTTGTATGTAGAGGAAGAAGCGGTATTGGTAAAGTCTTAGCTTAGTTCCGCCCTGTACCCTGCCCATTTAGGACCTATCCTTGGCCCTCTGCTATAAAACATTTTTTATGAGTAACTCTGAAGAAAAAACATGGACAGGCTTATCAGATTCCAATGATATAAGAAGCTAAGAAGTTATATATGTTGAATGACAATCAAAATTCAAAAATATTTTTTTACTTTGTATAAGTAGACAAAATCTTATCATTTACACTTTGAAAGTCTGATGTCTGTTTTGATGGATCCTTGATCTCATTTGTTTGTGCACTTTTTACACTGGAGCAAATCTTAAACTACTCATTGTATGATTCATTCTATGTAATTTTTATCCATATAATTCAATAAATTCTCCATTGGGTAACTATGAATCACACTGGATGTCTTCCTCTGAGTTTTTTAATTAGTTTGTGAATATCAGTGTAATATTTAGAGTGATCTTTTTTTTTTAATCCTTAATCTTGCTACATGACTAACTCACTTCTTTTTCTGGACATACAGGCTCTTTTATAAAAATAATTACTTTATTTTTAATTTATGGAATAAAACAAGCATTTCCATGATACAGTATAATCACACACATTCTTAGTCTTGTCTTTTAAGTTAGTTCTTTCGGCTAAATCATCAATAGTAATTAGTAATAGTAAGTTATTAATGCTTAAAACCATACTGACTTTTGGAACATCCTGTATCTTATCACTCAATCAATAAGCATTTATTAAGCACTTACTATGCTTAAAGCACTGGAGACAGAGACACATTCCAAAAGTGAAATAAGCCCTTCAAGGAAGGAGAAACAGCATGTACCTATATAAATATACACAGAATAAATAGGCAGTTGGGAGGGACCAAGGAAGGGAAGGTACTTAAGCTATTTCTTAAGGGATTTTGAGGAAGAGGTAAGGAGCCTCATATCCACCATGAATACTTTCATAGCCCTCTTTGTTACCTGTATGGTTATTTACTATTTGTGATGTTGACCTCTCTGACCATTGGGCAAAGCCTATGGACCCTTTTTTACAAAAGTTGTTTGTGATCTACATACATACCTGAAAAAAATGCTGATATTTCATTTCAAAGTTAGTGAAACTAAAGATGTAATTTTTTTCCATCCAAGTTGATGGATGCCCTCTTCCCCTGGAAGCTATTCATGGATAAAATCCCAGGTTAAAATCCCTGTTTTAGATCATGGCTTTACAACCACAGAATTGACTGAGGTGTAAAGAACATACTGTAAAGAACACACACACACACACACACACACACACACACACAAAAATGTTTTCCGTGCATATACTAAGAACTATATAAAATTTCATTACAGATAACTTGGTTCAGTGATTCTTTATTATTTGAAATACAAATCAAGAAACAAAATTATTCAATCTTGCCATCTGCAGAATCCAACAGAATTCCTTTACCATGGATAAGGTTGTACAGATGTTTTTTATTTGCTTGGGACATAAAGCTGATTTCACCAAGCTTCTGAATCTCTTCAATGAGATAAATGGTGAACTAAACACTGGCCTAAAAACCCACACAGAAAAACAAAACAAAAAAGCATGGATGAAGAATGCATATTACCCAGAATTAAATGGGAGAAAAAATCAGCCCACGTTACATTTCAGAAATCGTGTAAGGCTTTCAATGAGCTTGCATTGCTGCCTACCACAGAAGTTTATCATTTAAATTAGAGTACTCTCCACAGGACTCTAAACAGTTGCAAATTGTACTCTATCATGATCTCAGAAAAATCAAACTTTGTAGGTGACCCAACAATTTATTTGTTGGCACATAGTATGTATTTAATAAATTTTATTGACTCATAGATTTCTATCTATTATCCCATTAAATTTTAAAGTCCTGTACCACATTCAAAAAGTCAAGTGCAATTCCCCAATTGATAAATGTACATACTCTTTTGCCCAGCAATACCACTTCTAGGGTTATATCTCAAAGAGATCATAAAAATGGGAAAAGGACCCACATGTACAAAAATATTTATAGCAGCTCTTTTTGTGGTGATCAAGAAATGGAAATTGGGGGGATGCCCATCAATTAGGGAATGGCTAAACAAGTTGTGGTATATGAATGTAATGGAATACTATTGTGCTATAAGAAATAATGAGCAGTAAGACTTCAGAAAAACCTGGAAAGTCTTATATGAACTGATGCTGAGTGAAGTGAACAGAACCAGGAGAACACTGTATATAGTAAAAGCCACAGTGTACGATGTCTGACTTTGATGGACTTGGCTCTTCTCAGCAATGCAAGTACCTAAAACAATTCCAAAAGACTGATGATGGAAAATGCCATCCCCCCCATCTAGAGAAAGAAATATGGAGTCCAAATGTAGACCGAAGTAAAGTATTTTCTTTTTTTGTTTTGTATTTTTCTTTCTCATGGTTCCTTCCATTTGTTCTAATTCTTTTATATAACATGACTAATGTGAAAATATGTTTAATAGGAATGTATAAGTAGAGCCTATATCAGATTACAAGCCATCTTGGGGAGGGGGTAGAGGAGGGAGGAAGAGAAAATTTAAAATTTATGGAAGTGAATGCTGAAAACTAAAAATAAATACATTAACTTATTTTTTAAAGTCAAGTGCACCAGGACTAGATGGGGGACATATGGCTTCACAGCAGAGTAGTTCAGGTGGAAGAAATCTGCCCAGTTTAAAGGAACTACAAACTCACTGATGAACCAGTATGCTTAGAAGTGATTGATGAAAATTCGGAGAAAACTTGAACCTGCCTCATAGGACAGGATTGAAGGGTTTATTTGTGGGAGACATATTAGACTTGTCCTACTCTTGTTAAAATGGGATAGAGGCAAATTTCAGTTCAATGTCAGGAAAAACTTCTCATCCATTAAAATTGCCCCCAAATGAAAAAGGCTACTTTGGGAGTTGGGGATAAAAATCCAGCCACATTTATGAAATCCAAGGATGTGGCCATTTATCAGCATCCAAAATTAATGCAGAACCTCACGGAACAGGAGCAATGTATTTTTAGAGTACAAGTATAAATAAAGTTTGCTAAGTAGTCCTTCTTCAAAACTAGTCTTACATCTTTAGAACAATGATGGGAGTTCTGAACTGGGCACAGGAAACCCTGAATCCAAGTCTGGTTCTGCTACTGACAAACTTGTGTAAGTCATTTGGGTGGTAAGACCTTGGGTAAGTCATTTAATTACTTTGGATTTTAATTTCCTTTATCAGTAAATGAAGGAGAATAGATGAGGTTGTGCAATCCTTAAGAAATTCTTTGAACTACAGCCAAAGAGGTCTTTTCATGGATAGTTTTATAAATGTATTTCATAGTTCCTTGGTTTTTTAAGAAAACATTGAACTTAATTTCACTGTTTTTATAACTGGGGATCATCATTATGAATGTTAGTTGTTTAGGAATAAAGCAAAACTTCTTCGGGACTACTGAGGTATATTTGTCTCTACAATAAAATGGTTTCATAAACAATCGGCTTTTGACATTGTATGCCTACTTTTTTAAAAAAAAGTTTGTTTTTCCCTCTTCATATCAGCCTTCACTTCCAGCAACTGAAAGTCACTCCTTTATCTCACTTTTGATAAGTAGCTTCTAATCTGCTGTAGTCTTGAAAATCAGGAAATTTGTATTTAATAGCTAACCATCTATTTGGTGTTTATACTACGTTCAGTGCTTTTAATCATTTAATCCTTACAACAGCCCTGGGAAGTAGGTGCTATTTTTATTCCCATTTTACAGATGGGGAAATTGAAGCGCTCAGCAGTTAAATGACTCACTCCGGGTCACACAGTTATTATACATCTGATTCTGAATTTGAACTCAGATCCTCCCTGACTACAGGTTCAGTGCTTTATGAACTATGGCGCCATCTAGCTGTCCCAATTAAAAATATGAATGAAGACAAGACTTTCTCCATTGGGTATATAGTATATGGATTTGGTAACATTCATTCTAATGGTTCAGAAGCCTCTTTTTGCTAATTTCAGTTAGGAGGCCTGGTGGACAGAAAGCTAGACTTGGAGGAAGGAAGACTTAAGTCACTTAACCTTCACTCTGTTTTAATTTCCTTATCTGTAATGGTGAAAATAACTCCCAGTTCACAGGATTGTTGTGAAGACCATTTGAATAAAACATAAAACATTTTACAAAGCTTAGACTGCTAACTGTTAAATGATAGTATAGCTATTATAAATTATAACTTTTTAAAAAAAACTTTTGTCAGTCTTCTGAATCAGTGAGGTATTTTAAATAGCTGAGTTTTAGATTGGTTCATTCCATTGAAGAAAGTGTTAGGCTTTCCTTGCCCTTTACAGTTACATGAGAATTGATGAAGATAATTAAAAAGGAAGTGGATTGTGGAATTACAGGATGATAGAGCTGGAAGACACAGAAATAATCTAATTCAAACAGCTCATTTTAGAGATGAGAAAGCAGAGGCCTAGAGAGTTTTAATCAAATATATTGTAAGTACTAGAGCTGGAATCTGATCTTTCAAATTTAGTGTACATAACACTACACCACACCACCAATGAAGTCTGAAAGGTAAAATATGGCTGATTATACAAAGTCAAATTAAAGGATATTAAGGACCACTTAGGGAAATACAAGCTAAAAAAATTTAGACTTAATCATGTAAGCAATGGTGAACTATAAGGGGTAGAACACTATAAAAATAGTGGTGATTTTTTTTTTTTTTTTTGGAGACTAGTTTTCCTATCTCACACAGGGTAGAAGTGCAGAGGTCCACTCACAAGGATCCCACTGCTGACTGGCAGGGAGAAGTTTTAACTTGCTTTGTTTTTTAACCTGGGTTGGTTCACTTCTCAGGTGTCTTGAGAGTTTCATCCTCCTGGGCCTGCTGTACCTGTATTGAATTAATGCTCCAACCCTACTCACAACTCTCCAGCTCAAAAGACTGACCAGTCTCAGCCTTCCCTAGTAGCAAGGATTGTAGCCATCATACTCTGCACCAGTTGATTTTGCAATTAGAAACTAACACTGATAACAAAATAGGATTGGTCTATTTTTGTTTGACACAGTAAGTTCAAAAGTTAAGAGAAAACACCAACAGCTTCCTTTAGAAGACAAACCTGAACAATTCATTTTATTTTTACCCACTTTTCTCCCAAGTATACTATCATACTATAACAAATTTTGGTCAATCAGACTGTGTATCCCGGCACTGTAAAGCCTGGCTTCTCTACAGACAGGTTGACTGAAGAAAACAAGAACAAGAGAGGCAGAAAGACAAAGGCAAAGGCTCAGAACGTTGCAGTAAATAAATAGTAAGAGATATTAATAATGGGCAATATAGGAAGTAGGGTGAAAGGGGAGAATATTTACTTAAAATAGGACTTAAGAGGATCTTTAAATATTCTTTAAGGCAGAGGTATCAAACTCAAGGCCAGGAAACTCCCCAGTGGAGCCAAAACTGATTAAAATGTAATTGGGAAATATTTAGCAAAATAAATAAAATACAATATAACACATAATGTTAATTTGTATTTTTTTAGTCAATATAAAAACATACAATTTATGAAACAGTGTAGCATAGTAGAAAAAAATCAACAGGATGTCAGAATTACATTTCAGTCCCTGACAGTCATGTGACTAGCTAGACGACTTTGAACCAATCAGTTACCCTCTCCTGGCCTCATTTTCTTATTTGTAAAATGAGAGGCTTGAACTATAGCAACCCTATGGTCTTCCCCGGGATTAAAATTCTGTGATTCTAATATTGAATGCTTTAATATTAAAAGTCTACTCAAGAAGGTATATATACTTTTATATACATATCCACTTTTCATCTTCACTATCTCATGTTGTTCTTAGTAAAAAATGAGTTCACTAATTTAAACTCTCTCCACTTAACTAAACAAAGGTGTCACCTAAGCTGAACTATTTATAGAAGCTTATAGTTTAAATGATATTTTATGTTTTATTAAAAATCATTTCATGTATATCTCATTGGATAAGATAGCAAGGTTCATGTGTTTATTATAGTGATTATATTGACTTTAATTATAATGGTTAAATGATTGTTCAGTTTATTAATATTTTTGTGATCCCAGCAAATCACGGTATCCTAGAAATGAGGTTTCCTCATCTGCAAAATAGGTAAGTCGTACTCAATGATTTGACAATTCCCTTCCATTTAGAAAACTCAGCAAGTTGGTTTTTTTAAAAGTAGGTTATAGACAAAAATAATCTGCTGACTTACAAAGGAAGTAAATGTTTAACAATTTTTGCTGTTGTTCAGTTGTTTCAGTCAACTCTACATGAGCCCATTTGGGTTTTCTCTTTTCCTTGCTTTATGACAAATTTTATAAAACAGAGGGCAAAAGAGAAAAATACAATGTTACAACATTTAATTTTAGCCATATTTACTCTGAATAAAGTAGGTTTGGCTTCTACAAATTGCTTCTTATATTTTAATACATTATAAGTCACATTTATATCATATTATTTATTATACAGATTCTCAGAGTTAGAAGGATCTAATTTCTATTTCATTTCATGATACTCTATAGTAGCTGAAGAGATCTGCCAAGCCAAGTGGTTGTATCCAAATTGGCTGTTTCCTAAGAAGGGTTAGAATGGATTTCTTACAAGTCATGACCTCCACATACAATTTTGCTAATTATCAGTTTATCAATTAGAACACTTTCTATCAGTCATGAAGTAAATGATGACTATCCTTGTTTGCCATTTATTAAGACCTAGAAAACTCAAGGGGTCTTGAACTAAAGTAACCATACAGAAAACATTTACGTTAGTTTTTTCATTGTAAACTTTTTTTCCCATCTATCTAATCGCCTGCAAAATAAAACTGTGTGTGTGTGTGTGTGAGAGAGAGAGAGAGAGAGAGAGAGAGAGAGAGAGAGAGAGAGAGAGAGAGAGAGAGAGAGAGAGAGAGAGAGAGAGAGAGAGAGAGAGAGAGAGAGAGGGAATATGTGTGTTTAAAAGAAACAGTGGGGTTTTGGCGTTTGGGGAAAAAAGGTCCTTTTAAATTGAATGCCACATGCTTTGCTGTGCCATTTTGGCTTTGCTTCCTGCTCAGAGTCAGTGTAACGGAGAAGACTCTGACACCAGAGCTGCTCCATTCTACGTAAAATCCGTTCCACATTTTCCGGGTAATCCTGTCGCAAATAATTCATGTCCACTACTCCTCTATCACATTGAATACAACCACATTGTACTGGTGGAAATAGGAAACCTGATTCAGATCACAGCAAAAGGTAGAAAAACATTGTTTTAAAAAACCCCACAATGCTGCCCTAAAAACAAACAAACAAACGCAAACCATCAATTCCTTTAGAGGAAACTAGCCTTTGAAGTAGGAAAAAAAATTAAACTAGTATTTTGCATTGTAAAAATCAGTCTTATAGCAATCCCACAGAAACCATTTCTGATGCTTTATTCCTACACGAAATAATTTCTTCACATTCAAGTATCCTATATAATCTGAAGAGGGTAAATGATAGTAGATTAAACGGTGGCATATAATGGATACGTATTCACAAAGCTAGGTAGGGTTCCCCTCATGACGGACAACATACAGAAAAACAACCTCCTTCCTGCTTCCCTTACACCACCTGCTAGAAAAAAAAAATCAGGCGCAGAATATGAAGTAAGTAAGGGGATAGGAGAGGAATGTCACTTTGTAAACAGCGGGCTGTAATGGCCTCTCAGTGGGAGAGGGGAGAATCACTGGGGGAGGGGGGCGCGCGTGGGGGCTGAAGGGTGGATCTGCAGCTGCATCCAAATTAGGCTTCAAAACAAATAAATAGGAGGGTTTCCCTGATTCTCTGTTTCCAGCTGGGGGCTGATACCACCAAAAGACATTACTGATTTAGGATACTGCTTTTCAGTTTCACTAAGATGTACCTAATTCTAGTTGAGAGGAGGATGACTTCCCTTCAGCTGCGTCGATTTCGTCCCTCATACTACTACTGCATCTTTGTGGGATGCCCATTTGACTGACAAGCTCCTTTAGCCAGTCACTAATCGAGTACCAACATAAAGGTGGAATTTCCCAACAAGCCAATTGGACAGAGAAAAGGGAGGTCCCACATGATTGGCATGTTATTCCGAGTAGAAAGTAGTAAACAACCTCTGTCCAGTAAACGCAGAGGTAGAAGGATGCGACATCCCTTTTCCTTGCGGGGGTGGGGGTGGGGGAGTGGGGGGGGGGGGGGTAGAGGTGGTGGAAACATCGTAACACTCAAGCTTTCTATCTCTATCGCTCTCACCCCCCCATGCTCCCCCGTTTGTCTCACCCCCACTTTGTCTCTCTCTCTCTCTCTCTCTCTCTCTCTCTCTCTCTCTCTCTCTCTCTCACACACACACACACACACACACACACAGAGTGCAGAAGAAAAGAGGGAAGGTTCATAGTGCTGCAGACCTCAGCGGATGTGATTTAGTACCACTAAGCAAGAACTTTGAGCAATAACTGTCAGCACTGTAACTGAAAATCACATATGCTCTTTAAAATGCTGCTGAGATTTGGTTTTTGTTTCTCTGATGCTTGCCTAATTTTATTCTTATTTCTGTTTAGGAAAAAAAGGAAACTGCAGTTTTTTTGGGGGGGAAACTGTAAATGAGGTTAGGAAGAGTATATTCCATTTGTCTTAAAAACTACATTTCTCCTAGTTGTTCTTTTTTTTAAAATCCTGCTCTCACATCATACTATTAACCAGTACCAGGATGAATCAGATGCTCTGATAGACCTTCTCACCTCTGATTTCTGGAACTGTGATCTCATTGCAAGGTCATTTGGCTCAAAAGCATGATATAAAAACAAATCAAATGCTTCATCAGCCTGGGGTGAAGCAATTTTTCTAATCTCAGTAGGCAAGAAACATATCCACTTGCAATGTGCAGCTTATTCAGGGGAAAGAATTAAATAATAATTCCTCATCAACTTTGTTTCTGATCACAATCCATTATTGCTTTTGACCTCACTACTGTTATAGGAGCTTATCACTATGTTTATCTATTTAAGGAGAAAACATGCTGCTTTGAGCTTTAAGGGAACCCTAACCAGGTTGGAACTGTTCATTTGGCTGCCTTCTGGAGGATAAATTATTGCTTAAGATGTTTACACAATGTAGCTTCATGAGCCTGAAAGCCTGCTTTCAAAAGAGGCCCTGTCCCTGACTAAGGGGTAGGCAAGCAAAGACTGTACTTGAAGAGACCAAGCACAGTTTATTCAAACAACATCTAAAACTTCATCATTTCCACTTTAACTCAGGTGGCTATTTTGGGCAGCTTTTCAGCAGCTTGTTTATTGCATGATGGTTGGTATTTGTATTTAGTGCTTAATGACTAAAAAGCACTTTATAGATATTGTTTCATTAGATTCTTAACACCAATCCTAGGAAAGAATTCAGTTGTTCAAAAAAAAATTCCCATTCACAGATCAAAGAGGATCAGAGGGGTAAATAAAATTGCCCAGGGTCACAAAGGTAAATGGCAGGGCCAAAATTCCAACTCAGCGTTTTTTTTTAAAACATTGAGTTCAGTGTTTTTTCTATTTATCAATCGATCAATATTATTAAGTACCTAAAAGCTGGTGTCTTAAAGGAGGTATAATACTAAAGACTTTTGAACATGTAGCCTTCTAAATTTGAAAACATTTTAGTTATAATGTGTACTCCAGGTTAGCAGGCTAGATAGAGGAGAGATCTTAGAAGATAAGCAGTAGGAATACTTTTTTTTAAATTCTGAGAAGTAAAGAGGTATAAAAGAATCAAACGTTTAACTATGCTTCCACTCCCTTCAGAATCTGAAATAAGCCAAAAAGAAACCATTAACCAATTAATGAGGATTTATTAAGAAAACAACTAAATGTTACTTATTAATCAGGTATAGTGTCTATGCATGAAACATTACAATTTAAATTCACAACCAAATTGTGACCTATAAGAAGAATTAACTAAAATCTCACCAAAACAGCCAATGGTGAGAAACAAATCTAATCTTGGAAGAAGCTTCTTTGATCCTATGCATGGTAGTGGTATGTATTTTTATAACACACATGTATGCATAAAATATATATATATGTTATACACAAGTATGAAACATAGTGTGTGTTCACATGTACACTGACACACAGACACAGACACACACACATATATATATATATGGGGAGGGGGCGGAGGGAGAGAGAGAGAGAGAGAGAGAGAAAATGAATCTCAGAATACCACCCTCATAGTTGAATTTGTGATTTCATCACTGTTGGGAATTCCATGACTCCATGTATGGGGGCTCTTCCTCTCATGAAGGTTAGCAACTCTTCTGCAACAGACAGTTTTGAAAATCTGCTTGGGTCACTGCACTAAGTGGTTAAATAGCTTGCAATGGGATACCCAACTGGCCAACTCTTTCTTTAGCGGCTATATAGGAAACCTCCTAGGAGATGTTAAAATACTAAGTTTTATATGGACACAAGTTAAAAAATCTTAAAGACTGTTTTGTTCTTTCAAATAAAAGTAAGCTATTCCATGCCCCCTTCAGAAAAATCTGTCTCTATAACAGTGTACAAATAGGATATAAGTATATTTGACTAAAAGCAGAATATTACTTTATGTAGCAGCAACTTCATTTCCCAATAAAACAGCTGTTGCAAGGTACAAAAAAACTTTTTCCATTCTCTTGAAAAAAAAGATGGAATTCCTAAAACAGACTTATAAAGAATGATGTAGAGAAGCAGGTTAAAATGGAAAACTGGTTAAAAATGAGAAAATATGGCGTTTGAAACCTTAATCAGTGTTTCCACAAAGCTTATGTGGGATTAGAAAGAATGAATTTATGATTCTGTTTGAAGTAAACATCATAGAAAATTCCATTAGTTAAAGGAAAGCAACTCAGAAGAATGTTTACTCCTCTTTCAAAAACTGTAACTGACACAGTTTGCATTTTGTTATGTCAACAAATTCATTAGCTGGGAAAAACTAATTGGTTTGAGTGGGCCTTTACAATTCATTAAATCATTTTAAAATTGAATATGCTTGAAGATTTCTAAGGATTAAAAAAAGTACCCCCAAATAATCTATATTTACAACTCTTCTTGGTCATGTTGCTAGCCAGTGATGTATGAGAGAAATCTCATATACTTGACTCTAACCATACTTTGACTCAGACATCATCTCACTCAATACTCCAGATATACTTTAATGGACCACTTAACATGGGCTTTAACACTAACTAGCAATGTTAATTTAAATTCATTTCATCATTTTAGAACTCAGTTTCTTTATCTGTTAAATGTGGAAATTGACTTTTATTATCTTGAAACATCGCTTCTTATTCTAAAAATCTGTGAGATAGGAGACTGTTAGGAATGAAATAATTTGGAAAAAGTGATCTGTCTAGAAAACAAGGTTGTTTCAATAAGTATTTATTTAAAAATTATTCTAGGCCAAGATTGTGGAGAAAATACAGTGATTTGCCTGTGCTCTTCCCTCAACCCTTTTGAACACTTTCAAATAATTCCATAAAACAATTCCTGGAGGGGCAAAACCCACAAAAGGATGTGGTGACATAATTTTCCAGCCAAAGACAACTTAGAAGGTCATAAGGAAAGGTCTCTGGTCTGTAGCACGTGGGTGAGTGTAGTACAGTACAGTGCAGGCTATCCCAGAACATCCTCAGTCCCAGAAAACCAGGAGCAGGTCTTGCGAGCCATTGAATGAGCAGTGCAAGCAGCTGCTTCTGGAGTTCTCATCCCACAGATGTAAGGGGATCAAACAACTAGTCAGAAGGAGATCAAAGGGGTCTCTGCTAGCACTGTGGCAGGACTGTTGCTTTGTTCATACTTGGATCCAGGATGCAGTCCTGGGTGGCAGTCCCAGGGTGAGGAGCACTAGCACACCAGAGCTTGAGGCCACAGTCGGGGGCAGCTCCAGGGCAGAAAAGAGTGCCTATGGTCACGCAGAGACCAGAGTATGGGCCAAGAGAGTAGTAAACACTCCTCTCCTTACATCATACCACCGTGGAAGAACTGAAAATTTATAGGTCCCAAGAATTATCTCTTAAAACAGCTGCATAAAACCCATAAAACTTCCACCCTGGAAGCAGAGCCCCACTTTAATAAAGAGTTAAAAGTCAAGAAATAGGCTGGGAAATGAGCAAAAATAGAAAAAAATTCTGACCAGGCAAAGTCACTATGTTGACAAGGAGAGTCAAAATACACTCAGAAGAAGATGACAAGAGAATGAGTCAACAGCTTTGCTTGGTAAAGGAGACACACAAAAATACTGAAGGAAATAATACCTTGAGGAACAGATAAGACCAAATGGTAAAAGAGGCACGAAAAGCCAATGAGGAGAAAAATGCCTTGAAAAGCAGATCTGGATGAATGGAAAAAGGGACATGAAAATTCACTGAAGAAAAAAAACTCCTGAAAAAGTAGAATTGGCCAAATGGAAAAGAAAGTACAAAAGTTCAGTGAAGAAAATGATTCCTTAAAAGTCAGAATTGAGCAAGTGGAAGCTAATGACTTTTTGATAAATCAAGAAACAACAAAACCAAACCAAAATAATGAAAAAAATAGAAGACAATGTGAAATATCTCACTGGAAAAACAACTGACCTGGAAAATAGATTCAGGAGGGATAATTTAAAAATTATTTGGCAACTTAAAAGCTATGATCAAAAAGGGAGGGCCTAGATATCATATTTCAAGATATTATCAAGGAAAAATGCTCTGATATTTTAGATCCAGATGGTTAAATAGAAATTGAAAGAATCTACCAATCACCTCCTGAAAGAGATCCCCAAATGAAAACTCTCTGGAATATTATCACAAAATTACAGAGCTCCCAGGTTAAGGAGAAAATATTGCAAGCATCCAGAAATAAATAATCCAAGTATTGTGGAGCCACACAGTCAAGATAGTGCAAGATTTAGTAGTTTTATTAAAGGATCAGAGGGTTTGGAATATGATATTTCTAGAGGACAAAGGAACTGGGATTACAAACAAGAATCACCTACTCAGCAAAACTGAGTATACTCCTTCAGGGGGAAAAAATGGACATTCAATGAAACAAAGAACTTTCAAGCATCCTTGATGAAAAGACCAGAGTTGAATAGAAAATCTGACTTTCAAATATGACTCAAGAGAAATAAAACCATGCATACCCTTTGACCTAGCAATATCTGTATCTCAAAAGAGATGAAAAACAAAAGAAGAAAAAGGACCTACATCTACAAAAATATTTATAGTAGCTCTTTTCTGGTGGCAGGAGTTGGAAATTGGGAGGATACCCATCAAGTGGGGAATATCTGAACAAATTATGGTATATGATTATGATTGAATATTATTGTGCTACAAGAAATGATGAGCAGAATGCTCTCAGAGAAACCTGGAAAGACTTACATGAGGCAATACAGTAAAATGTACTGCATATAAAGTAACAGCAATATTGTAAGATGATCATCTGTGAATAACTTAGCTGTTCTCAGCAACGCAATGATCCAAGACAACTCTGAAGGACTTATGATGAAAAATGCTATCCATCCCCAGAGAAAGAACTGATGGTGTCTGAATGCAGATTGAAGCACACTTTTGTACTTTATTTTTCTTGAGGGTTTTTTAAGTCTGTTTTCTTTCAGAGCACGACTAATATGAAAATGTTATTACAAGACTTTATATGTGTAATCTATATTGAATGACTTGCCTTCTCAAGGAGGGAAAATGAAGAGGGAGGAAGAGAGAGAATTTGGAACTCAAAATTTAAAAAAAAACAAATGTAAAATTATTTTTACATGTAACTAGGGAAAATGAAATACTGAATCAGTTCAAAAAAAGAAAAAGAAAGGGACACAAAGGAAAAATATATCCTGAGGTTTGCAAACAAATACAGTTTTCCAATCTAATCTTGGGTCAGCTGGGTAGTGCAGTGGATGGAGTACTGGCTTAGAGTCAGGGGGGAACCTGGGTTTGGATTTGACCTCAGACACTTACTGGCTATGTGACCCTGAGCAGATCAGTTTTTTCATCTGTGGGATGAGCTGGAGAGGGAGGTAGTAAGCTGCACCAGTCTTTGCTGGGAAGACCACAAGTTGGGGTCACCAGAATTTGGACAAAACTGAAACACTGAACAAAGGAAAACCTACCCTTAATTTGGGTCATGGAAGCTAAATGATTTAGGGAATGCCCAAAGGGGAATTTAGAACAACATAAAACAAACCTAGATATTGCTAGCAATGGGTATTGTTCCCTCTATGTCACAAAGCTTGCTCAGCAGGTGACACCCTACTTAAAAAGAAAAGGAAAGAAAAGGAAAAAAAGCATCTTTTTGTCTCTGGTGCAAATTGTCTCTACCCTGAAGTAAAGAATCTTCAAAATGGCCTTGGAATCAGGAAGACCTGAGTTAAATCCTCTGAGTCAGACTCTTAACTAGCTTTGTGACCCTGGTCAAGTCATCTTTCTTCTGACAGCTTCAGAATCCTCATCCACAAAATGGAAATAATAATACACCTTCCACCCAAGGTAGTTGTGAAGACCAAAGGAGATAACATATGAAGTACTTCTGCCAACTTAAATCAGCATGCTTTTGTTGTTGCTAAGTCATTTTTGAGTCATGTTCAATTCTCTGTGACCCCTTTTGGGGTTTTCTTGGCATGGATGCCGGAGTGGTTTGCCACTTCCTCCTCTAGATCATTTTGCTGAAGGAGGGGTTGGGGCCTCCAAGGTTGAGTGGGTCACCCAGCTATGTCTGAGGCTGAGTTTGAATGGGATCTAGGACAGTGTCCTCTGTCCACTGCGCCACTTAGTTGTCCCAAATCAATATGTAAATGCTAGCTATATTATCGTTGTTGTTATAATTACCATGTTAACAACTAGTCATTAAAAAATTAAATCTATTCCTTTAAAAGACATTCGAAAAATGTGACTTCATAATTTCACTACAGGAAACAAGCCTAGACAATGACTCTGTAGGCTATTTGAAAAGCGTTTTCATTAAAGAAAAAAAATTACTCTATGTAAGGTATTGTTTTAGGACTGGGGGTGGGAAACCTTCAATCTTTGAAAATCAAAGGGTCACACTTGAGGACCACATATGGCCTCAAGGTCACAGATCCCCCACCCCTGTATTTGGTGTTGGTGTAACAAAGACAAAAATAAAAGTAAAACAGTGTGCCTTCAAGGAACTTACATTCTTTTGATCCAATGTAATAAATAAATAAATAAATGGATGGATGGATGGATGGATGGATGGATGGATGGATGGATGGATGGATGAATGAATAGCCGCAAAGTATATGGATTGTGGAAAAGAAAAGGGGGAAGAAGAATTATGAAAGACCTCATACAGGAAGTAGCATTTGAGTTGAGCCTTGAAGGAATCTAGATTCCCAGAGGCAACAGGGAAGGCTGAGAGCATCCCTGGACAGGGAAAATGCAGGTAGGTATCATGACCAAGGATGAATGAGTAAGCCAGTTTAGCTGAGAGTTAGTGTCTAGAGCCCAGCTTATGAAAGACTCAAATGTCAAACAGAAGAGAATGTATTTCATCCTAGACACAACAGAAAGACACTGCTTCTTGAGCAGCGTAATGGCAGTCAGATCTACACTGAAGAAAGATTATTTTGGCCGCCAAGTGGAGGAAGTATTGGTGAGAAGAGACTAAAAGCAAAGGAAACCAATCTGAAGGTTATTACAATGATCCAAGTGAGATGGAAGAGAAGTGAAAAGATGAACAAAGGTGGTGGAGTGATTAACAAGACCTGAACAATGAATGGTAATGAAAGAAGAGCTAAAAATGATTCCAAGTTGTGAACCTGAGTCACTAGAAAGATAGTAATCCCCTCAATGGAAACAGAAAATCTGAGCAGAGAGGTATGTTTAAGGGGAAAGATAATGAGTTCTGTTTTGGACATGGTGAGTCTGAGATGCCTGATGTGTCAAGGTAGAGCCATCCAGTAGGCAGCTGGTAGTGCTTGGTGCTAAGGAAAAAGAGGAGGACTTGATATATAGATATGAATCATCTGAACAGATGTGATAATCCACCAGGAAGTGGAAATGAGTATCAAGAAGTAGACCCAGAGAGAAAATATTACAGATCAACCCAGAACCTGTAGGGTACACTAATGCTTCAGGGGGCGGGGAATAGATGATAGTCCCTCAAAGAGACTGAGAAGGAATAGTCAGAGAGGTAAGAAATAAACAGGGGAGAAGCATCACAAGGGCTTGGGGAGCATAGAGTGTCCAGGAAAAAGTAGTGGTCACCAGTGTCAACAGTAGTAGAGAGCCAAGAATGAAAGCTGAGAAAAGACCAATGGATTAGACAAATATGAAATCGTTGGTAACCTGGGAGAGTGCCCTGACCTTTGAATAGTTGAGCAGGAAGTCAGACTACAAGGGGAAGAGAAAGAGTAGGAAGTGAGGAAACAAAAGCAGTTAAGTGTAGATAGATTTTCCAAGGAATTTGGCTGTAAAAGGGAAGAAAAATATAAGATGATGGCTTCATGAAATGGTCAAGTCAGATGCAGGTTAAAGGACAGGGGAGATCTGAATATATTCCTACGTAGCCAAGTCAAGCTCCAGGAAAAGACTAGAAGGAATGATGGACCAGGGAGATAAGAAAGGAACTGACTGGCAAATAGATGAGATCTCTCTGTATCAGAGACTAAAAGAGAAAATGGGATGACAAGAAGGAGTTATGAAGTACAGAACTAGGAGAGAACAGGGAGTTTACAATGAATAGCCTCTGCTGTCTGGCTAATATGAGAGAGGTACCTCCTTTACTAAGGAGAAGGCAGGACAGAGTGGCACAGACAGAGAAGAGGTTTAGAACAGGCCACTGTGGGGTCTATATGATAGTCAATCAAAACAAGGATAAAATGACTGTCAGGCAAAAATGAGGGCCCAGTTGCAGTTAGATAAATTTAAAATGAACCTAGATGGCACAGTTGTGTGATTGTGAAACTTTCTCCAACAGAACGCAACAATATGGGAGTAGGAGTTGAAAAAACAGGTGGCACAGTTAACCCAAGGTGGACATTCTGCAAGGCAAGGACATGGGGTCAAGGACTTTGAGTCTGAGATGTACGTAGAGTTGAATTGGTTAACTATAAGGTTGAGATTTTGAAGGTAAGAAAGTGAAGCTCTTTTCAGGCTGGGAGAGTAGAAGGGCAGAAGAGAAAGGAGGTTGTGAGGAGTACAGAGGACAAGTTTAAGAGAAATGAAGAGAAGGAGAGCTGTTTAGGATAGAACCTTGTTTGAGGAGAATATCAGCATGCAAGATCGTGGAAGTAAGACATGTAAAGATATCGATGTGATCAAGCATATTATCTCCCTCAATGAGGCTGAGAAGTAAAGGGGGGAATCCTAAGAGTCAAGAGACTGATGGACTGAGTAACCAGAGCGTCTGAAGGAGAATCAACAACTGTCTACCACTGTGATTTGGGGCAAGTCACTTAACCTCTCTGGCCCTCAATTTCCTCACCTACAAAATGAGGGGGTTAGATGGTGACCTCAGAAGGCCTTTTCAATTCTCTATGATATAATGGTAAAGAGTTAGGATACAGAGAAAGCCCCATTAAGCTGACCCCCTTAGGAAAAAAGGAAAACGAGACTATGAGAAGAACACACTCATGTGTGCCCAATGGAAGGAGATGACAAAGCAAGATAGATTTCATGGAGATATAGGAGTGAGATGGATGGGGAAAGGTACAGAGAAAGGGTAGCAGAGAAAGTAACCATCCACATCAGGAAAAACAAATGTTAGTCACAGAACTATGATTCTCATCCTTCCCAGTAAGCAAAGTCAACCCTCAGAACCTTCACTTGCTAACAGAGGGCTTATTAAGCAGATGGGAACTGTGCTCTTTAAAAGGGAAATAAAGTTGAAAAATGACAAAGTCCCTGCCTTCAAGAAGCTTACAATCTCATTGGTGGAAGGAAGATATAATATTAAGACAAGTATAACATATGATGGATTTTGATAAGGGAAAATTAGAATCATATTTAAAGTTCAATTAGAAAATATGAAGAGGGAGATGTTACTTTCAGAGGAGAATCGGCAAAAGCTTTATGGAGATGTTGGCGCTTGGGCTGTACCCAGTAGAATGAGAAGTATTTCAACTAGCAAATAAGGAAATGCATTACTGGAACAAAGGATAGGCTGCACAAATGCATGGAGGTGGAAAAGCGGAGGATGCAATCAGACAACTGCCTGGAATACAGAATACATGATAAAGGCAATGATGAAAATATGAAATAAATGTGGTAGGATAGGTAGAAACTAGATTGCAGAAGGTTTAGAATTTCAGGACAAAAAATTTGCACATTAGCTTTGGGACTCTGAGTAAATTACTTAACTGTAACAGATCTCAGTTTTCTCATCTATAAAATGATGGAGTTGGACTTGATAACCTCTTAATTAACAACAGCAATAAAACTTATAGACTATATTATATAATATATAATTATAGCTTGCATTTACATCCCATTTATATGTTATCTCATTCAGTCTTCACAACTCTGGAATGTAGGTGTTATTCTCCCTCTTTCAGCTCTATATCTGTGATCCGAAGACTTTTATTATAAAGTGATTTTACCTATGAGAGGGTCCCATAGCAGGGACCAGAGGACTGCTATTTTAAAGTTCCAATGTAATCATCTCTGAAATGAATAATTCACACACCATAACATAAAGCTAGGAGCATATTTATCAACATATTATATCTCACAGAGTTTAAAATACTGATTGATATCTATAAAGTCCTTTCTTGGATATGCTGTTGATAGAACTAGTACTTTCAATAATAAAGTACTAGTCCTGTTTTAAACCAATCTGATATGTAGTTCTCTATTATGACCACTGTTTATTGTATCCCTTGGTAGAGAACACTCTGTTCCATGCCCCTAGAGAAGTACAATGGGATGGAAACAAAACCCAAAGGCCAAATACTGTTAATACCAGTGAAAGTGAAGATTCTAATCAAACAACAAAACAGTAAATTTCAATTTAGGAGTCACAGAGCAGAGTCACCTGACCTTGGGTATAATCCAGGAGGGACCAAGGTAAGACTCTGTGGACAGGAAGATGGTGATGATAATAGTTCCAGTGAAGCCCTGCATTAAGCCATTAACCCTGCCATGTGGGACACTGTCCCCATTTCTTCTTATACCACATGCCATCCAGGGGGTCAGGGTAAAGTGGCAAATAAAGCATTAAGGAGAAGGCTAATCAGAGGTCAACCCAAGCTATTAACATTATTTTTTGAAATAACTTTTACTTTTGTGGTTACTAGAATATAAATGGAATGTGGAGAAAATAAAACATGTTGTCCTTGACATTATTAGGTTTAAGACCCACATCACTAAAACTCGTGTCATTGCAATAAACTGTTGATAGCTTAAAAATAGTATAAGTTTTAAATTTTTACTCATTAGTGGTATTTCAAATTAAGTTTTAACTGATGTTGTTTGTTTGTTAAAATCATCATAGTTTCTCCCATTATTCCCTTCTTCCTCCCATGGAGTCATTTACAACTATGTGCCAAGTACTGTGCTAACCTCTTTACAATTTTTTTCTCATTGGATCTTCAAAACAACCCTGGGAAGTAAATATTGTTATTATTCCCATTTTATAGATTAGAAAACTGAGGCCAGCAGAGGGGAAGTGACTTGCCCAGGGTCAATGTGAGTGACTATAAGTGACTGAGGCTGCATTTGAAATTCTTCTTCCCAACTCTAAGCCCTGCACTCTATCCACTGCACTATCAAGCTGTCCCTATAATATACAACAAACAGCATTTTTAAAGGCAAGAAAAAGAATAAATCTTTTCTAAAGAAAAATAATCATCTGAATATATGTGAAATGTTCATCTCTTATGGACCTTCCTACCTTGGTGGATTAGGGTCAGGGGTCTCTTACAGCTCTTCTTTCAAGCCATGCTTATTCCTTATAGCTTTCCAACATTTATCTTTATCTGCCCATTAATGTTAAGATAAATACCTTGGCTCCATAAAATCATCAGGCTTTGAGTCAAACCCAGAAGTCACAGTTATAAACGTCAAGACTCCAGAGAGTGAAGCTAGTTTTATGAAAATCTAAATTTGACATGGAGAAGGTGGAGGATGAGAAAGGAGGAATGATGTAAAATAAGACAAAATTCAAGCATGCCTAAATAATTCTGAATCAAAAATTCATGAGAACACCAAATTTTAACATGGTTAAAAAGTAAATATCTACTTTTCATTGTGGAGACTGAGCTACAAAAACTCATATCTTTGGTGAACAATGAAATGGAAGAATTCTGATCTATCGGTAATATAACGAGTGGGGTATCCAATCCATTCCTCTTCCTTCAAGAAATACTGCATTTTAAATGTCAAGGAAGAAGAAAGCTTTTACTTTTCCTGAAAAATCTTTAAGAGATGTTTTATAAATTTCCACTTGCTAGAATCTGTTGTTTCTCACATCAAGCATTAAAATCTTTTCTGCTGTTTAAGCTTCTGTAGTTGAATCACAGAATGATAAAAGATCACATACCTTAAATTATGTAGCATTTACATTCTTAGACAATATGGCTGTATCCCTGGTCAGAGGGTTCATTACTTTGTAGGCAAAGGCTATACCACCAAAATGTCAATTATTTATGAAAAGCCAATGTTTATGGTACTGGGGGAAAACTGTCTTTGCGGGAGATATGTTGGAAAGGTTTTGGCCGATTTACTAATATCCATGAGATTAAATATAAATGACTGTTGAGAAAAGGCATGTGACAGTAAAGCAAATATGAAAGGCACACCAAAGATGGGCAGTCTTGAATTTTGAGCCTGAACAATCAAGCTCTATTCTTTCCTTGTATGGCTCATCATTTTAATCTTTTATTGTGCAAAGCTGCCAATTTGCTTTTATGATACAAAATAATGCTAGTAATGATGAACAAGTTATATTTACTATTCTCTGTATCTCAAAAAGGTGGAATATCTTGAAAGAGTTTGTTAAAATTACTCTTCAACTACTTTCAGATACTCCTTGGCCAGCAATAGTTGATGCAACAAAAGCTACAATTTCCCAATTACCATCAGCATATAAGGCTTCACAAAAACTGATAAGGACAAGTAATGATTCAATTGCAGTTGTGGAAGGATGTTTCTTGTATCAAAAAATTCATTCAGAAAATAAAGTCAAAATTCATATTCTCAGTAAGACATGGTTCTATCTAACAGCATTACTTCACAGGCTTCAGTTAAAAGACAGCCATAGTTGAACTACATTTTCATGGGAGGAAAAATAGGAAGGAATGACTTTCCAGGTATATATTCCAAAAGATCACAGTTCTAGAAAGTCATCTAGTCCATCCTTCTTATTTTAGAGATGAGGAAATTGAAGGCAAAGAAAGTTATGTAACTTGACCAAGGTCACACAAGAAATAAACTGGCAGAGTGAGACTCTGAACTCAGGTCCTGTGACTCCAAGTTCAGTGCTCTTTCTATGGTACTATAATGGCATTGGTGTTGCTCCTTAATGCCTGGATTTGTTATTTCACTGATGCAGGAAACTCCCAAGTGAGGAAATTCCCTCTGCCAATTCAGTTCAGGAGCTACACATAATGAGTGGGGTATCCAATCCATTCCTCTTCCTTCAAGAAATACTGCATTTTAAATGTCAAGCAAGAAGAAAGCTTTTACTTTTCCTGAAAAATCTTTAAGAGATGTTTTATAAATTTCCACTTGCTAGAATTTGTTGTTTCTCACATGAAGCATTAAAATCTTTTCTGCTGTTTAAGCTTCTGTAGTTGAATCACAGAATGATAAAAGATCACATACCTTAAATTATGTAGCACTTACATTCTTAGAGTATGTAAATTCTTAGAGTATGTAAGTCTATTGGGCAGCAAGGTGGCATAGTAGATAGAGAGCACCAGAGCTGAGGTCAGGAAGATTCATCTTCCTGAGTTCAAATCTGGCCTCAGATACTTATTAGATGTGTAATCCTAAGCAATTCATTAACACTGTTTGCCTCATTTTCTCATCTACAAAATGAGCTAGAGAAGGAAATGGCAAACCACTCCAGTATCTTTGCCAAGAAACCCCAAATGGGGTCATCAAGAGTCAGATAAGACTGAACACAGGAGCAATTTAAGTCTATTAGAAACTATAAGACTATGTCCAGGTAACTCCCTAAAGCATTAAAAGATCAAGTGATTTGCCTGAGGTCACACAGACAGTATGTGTCAGAGATGTATCCCTATAACATACTCAACACTGTCATCCAGTGCCACCTTGAAAACTTCCAGTGAGGGGGAACCTAGTACCTCCTGGGAGAGCCCAACCACTTATCAATATCTCTAATTATTAGTAAATTTTTCCTTTCATCAAGCCAAAAACTTCCTCTTTGCAACTTCTATGTATAGTTCCACATTCTGGGACCAAAGAAAACAAGTTTATTCACATTTGATCAATAAGAAGAAATTTTATACAGTCAAAGGATCTGATTGTAACTCTGCCAAGAGTATCTATATTCTAAATGTACTAGAACTGTATTTTCCTTCCTCAGTCATACTGTAGATTTTTGATCTTTTGGGTGGAAAGTGGTACTGGTGGTCTAAAATGATGATTTCATCAGTGCTGTTAACTCAACAGAAAAATTCCTTTTATCAGTGAAAATCAGCAAGTCTCTTATGAGGATAAACAAGAGGCAAAAGAAGTACATTGAAAACCTCAAGATCATAGAAAGAATATTTACAGATGTTTTCATTTCTAATATGATAAATATCAATAGATGTAACCCACATTAAAAAAACTCTGGATCTATCTCAAAATTTTATCAAGCATTATATATAATGGGGATAAGCTAGAAGCCTTCCCAATAAGATCAGGGGTGAAGCAAGGATGCCCATTATCACCACTATTATGCAATACACTGCTGGAAATGTTAGTTATAGCAATAAGAGAAGAAAAAGAAATCAAAAGAATTAGAAAAGGCAATGAGGAAATGAAACTATCACTCTTTGCAGATGATATGATGGTATATACTTAGAGAACCCTAGTGAATCAACTAAAAAAAACTACCTGAAATAACAACTTTAGCCAATTTGCAAATAAAAGATAAATACACATAAATCATCAATGTTTCTTAATATGACCAACAAAGCCTAGCAGTCAGAGGTAGAAAGAGAAGTTCCATTTAAAATAACTCTAAACAATATACAATGCTTAGGAGTCTACCTGCCAAGACAAACCCAGGAACGATACGAACACAATTACAAGATGCTTTTTGCACAAATAAAGTCAGATCTAAAGAACTGGAATACCAATTGCTCATGAATAGATTGAGCTAACATAATAAAAATGACAATTCTACCTAAGTTAATTTACTTATTCAGTACCATACCAACTGAACTACCAAAAACTATTTTACAGAGCTAGAAAAAATAACAACAAAATATATGAAAGGTCAAGAATATCAAGGAAATTAATGAAAAAGGTACAAAAGAAGGTAGCCTACATACCAGATCTCCACCTATATTATAAAGCAATAATCATCAAAGCTATTTGGTACTGGCTAAGAAATAGCAGTGGATCAGTACACACATGACCATAGCAAACTAATGTTTGATAAACCCAAGATCCTAGCCTTTTGGATAAGAATTGTCTGACAAAAACTGCCAGGAAAACTGGAAAACAATACAGCACAAACTAGATACAGACCAAGATCTTACACTGCATACCAAGATGAAGTCAAAATGGGTACGTGATTTAAACATAAAGGGTGACATCATATGCACATTAGAAGAGCAAGGAATAGTCTACCTGTAAGATCTATGGAGAAGGGATGGACTCACAACCAAATAAGAGCTAGAGAGCATTACAAAATGCAAATTAGGTAATTTTGATTATATTAAATTAAAAAGCTTCTGCACAAACTAATGCAAGCAAGATTAGAAGGAAAGCAGAAAGCTTAGAAATACTCTTTATGGCAAGTATCTCTGATAAAGGTTTCTCTTCTCAAATACATAAAGAACTGAATCAAATTTATAGGAATACAAGTCATTCCTCAATTGATAAATGGTCAAAGGATATAAACAGGCAGTTTTCAAATGAAGAAATCAAAGATATGTCTAGTCATATGAAAAATTATTCTAAATCACTTTTGATTAGAGACATGCAAATTAAAAACAAATCTGAGGCACCACCTCACACCTATCAGACTGGATAATATGATAAAAAAAGGAAAATGAAAACTATTGGAGAGGATGTGGGACAATTGGAACACTAATGCATTGTTTGTGGAGTTGTGAACTGATCCAACCATGCCCAAAGAGCAATCAATCAAACTGTGCATAACCTTTGATCCAGCAATACTATTACTAGTTCTGTATCCCAAAGAGGTCATTAAAAAAAGGACCTAAATGTGCAAAAATATTTATAATAGCCTTTTTCCTGGTGGCAAAATATTGGAAATTGGGGGATGCACACATCAATTGGGGAATGGCTGAACAAAGTGTGGTATAGAAATGTGATGGAATACTATTGTACAGTAAGAAATGATGAACAGGCAGATTTCAGAAAAACCTGCAAAGTCTTGTATAAACTGATACAAAGTGAAATGAGCAGAATGAAGAAAATACTGTATACAGTATCAGCAACAATGTGTAGTGATCACCTATGAATGACTCAGGTCTTCTTAGCAACACAATGATACAAGACAAATACACAGGGCTCACAAAGGAAAATGCTATCCACATCCATATAAAGAACTGATGGATTCTGAATGCAGATTGAAGAATACTTTTTTCATTTACTTTTTTTGTGTTTCTTTTCCTTTTGATCTTTTTCTTCTTTCACAATTATGATAATACAAAACACGTTTTACATGATAACACATGTATAATCTATATCAAATTGCCTACTATTTTAGGAAGAGGGGACAGAAGGGGAAGGAGGAAGGGAGAAAAATATGGAACTCAAAATTTTGTAAAAATGAATGCTAAAAATACTATTAAGAAATTAAAAAAATAAAACTTTTTAAAAGCTCCTTGAAGTTCTCAATAAAATTTAAGAGTGTGAAGGTGTTCTGAGACCAAAAAGTCTGAATCCTGTTGCTCTAAATTATGGCAGAGTTACTAATCAACATCATCTATTAATGAAATCACAGGTCCAAAACCAAAAAATATACACATGAATGCACACCCACACTCAAACATATAGTCTCCTACGGGATCATGACACAATGAAAAGAGCCATGGACAGAAGCCTTGCATTTAGGCTTGGTATAAATTACTTGGCCTCTTTGGACCTCCATTTTCTCATCTGTAAAATGAAAGAATTGGTCTCTAGACTATATCTACCATTCTTGACAGCTCTAAACCTACGATCCCAGAACACACAGATACACACTTGGAACACAAGTAATTTACTAAAGTCCAGTATAAAGAGGTCTTTTTTTGGTAGTTGGGAGAACTATACACAATTGGTCTTCTCAAAGTAGCATGGCCTCTCAAAGTAACAAATCTTGGAGGGAAAAGAAATATTCCAGCAGACTAATTTTAAAAGGTAGATTTGTTGATTTGCTATCATACCTACATTTGTGAAAGATAAAGAAAGAGAAGTCTAAGACATTACTAGCATACATTCTTTTGTTGAAATAAATAATCATCACCCTTTTGCTTTTAGCCATTCATTTAAAAACTTTGTAAAATTATAATAATGTTCTGTATATATTATTTGCTTTACATTTTCTATCATTTATTTTTCTATATTCTAACTTCAAGAAAATTTCATAATTGCATTCAAATTCTATACAAGTTCATTGAACAATTAGCTAGTTTAAGAAAATTGGATTTGAAAATAGACATATTTATAAGAACATAAAAAATTAGCTCTACCCTTCTTCAAAAAACAATTCCAGGCTAAATGTGAATTTCTAAATCATTAAAGTTATCAGGATACAGCTGGTTATAGCATCCATATACTATATCGAAGTGTTAAACACCCAAAATGAAGTGGCTTGTTTACATTTTCTATCATTTTAAGGTTGAAAATTATGTCCCTGTAGTTCTTACCCTGACACATAAATTGAAATGATTTATTATAAAGGTTTAACTGAATTATTTTCTCTTGATCTTCCAAATTTATTTTATTTTTATTCTGCTCCTTCAGTGGGATTTCCTTTGCATTGTCAGTAAGCTAAATTACTTTCCCTCCCACATACATAAAAGCATTAATTTATAAAATACATAGCCATATGTCATATCTCCCGTAATTCTATTTTACATTTCACCACCAACCAGACTTATCTAACGTGAGCAAATAGATATTATTTACTGTAGTCAGAACGAGAATTATCTAATGCCACTTTACACAGTCATAAATTGATTTTTGATTAATGTTTAAGCAGAAAAGCAAACAAACCCATCTGTTCTAAAAACAAACAAAAAAGGAAGCAGTCCATGCAGTTCATGGGAATTTCTTCAATTTTAAGGGTTTGTTTTTGCTTTTTTTTTTTTTAGCTGTAGATGATAATGAATTTCTTTCCTTGTTATTATATGACAATGCCCTCATGACAAGAACACTTTTCCTCAGACTTAGCTTCCTCCAGCAACCATTAATTTAAAATTAAGATTACTTACTCTGAAATAATAAAAGATCCCATTGTGAAGGAAATGGAGTAAACATTATATGTCTTTCCAACCCATAAGACCTATAACTAACAATGAATTTCTTCTTTTTCATTTAATGGGATTTCCTTATAAGAGCATAACTGGAAGCTGAGGAAATCTTAAGTGTCTAAGTCCGTCCTTTTTAGAAGAGTTGCTTTCAATGACCAGTCTTAAGAAGCACAAGAATCACGAAACCAAACCAATATACAAAAAAAAAAGCAGGAGGCCTAGTCTGAAATTTAAACTCATGTTTTCACTTTCTTTTCACAGAATGTTGATGAAAATATCCTTTTCAATGTTAACTCAAAATGGACAAGATGACTAAACATTTAAGAGAGACATAAAAACTAAAAGGGGGAATTTTGATCCATTAAGTGTAAATGTGTCCCAAATTTTGTTCAAATAGAAATGACAGACATGATATTACAGGAACAGCATCTTAAGAAAGGATTTTACTTAATCAATATTCTAAGTCAACCTTAATGCACAGAAAATAGAGGGAAGGAAAAAATTCCTGGATGACAACAGCAAATAATAGATTGAGTTTTAGAACTGGAACAGAGCAGGTTAGGAAGTTTTGTTTTGTTTTTGAGAAGCTGCAGGAAGACCAGAATTCAGGATATCCTGAGGTTCTGATCTTTGCTCTACTTCTCATTAGCTGTGTGATCTAAAATAATTGATCCAACCTCTCTGGATATCTGTTCCCTCAACCTGTAAGAAGTAATGGGCTCTGGAGTGCTTAAATTCTGTGCTTTTTAGATTCATAGGATAAGATCATAGATGTTGGGCGAGAAGGGATCTGAAGGGCCATGGAATCCAACCTCTCATTTTACAAAGAAGTAACCTGAGGCTTAAAGGGGTTAGGCCACTTGCTCACGGTCATGCAAATAGTTAAACGGCAAGAGTCAAGTCTTTTCAAATCCAGCTCTCTAGCCATTGAACTACATGACTTCTCAGGTTAAAAGGTAGAATAATGCTCAAAGCATTTTCAGTAACAGAAACTGCAAAGTACTATGTGGGTAAAAACAAAGCCATTGGTTCAAAAAGAATGACATTTAACATGGAATTAAAAAAAAAAGTTTTCAATGCAAAACAACACATCCAAACTCCAAGTTTCTTTAAATTTTCCACAAATGTTCACTCCCAGACCAAGAACTTCTTTTTGCTAAGTGTGAATGTATGAAGAAATCTGCTACGGTCAGAAATTTCAACTGAAAACATCAGGTATAAAGGAATTGTTGAAAAAGTCCTTCTGAAGTCCTATTAAAATTATAGACTTAACAGTGGGTCATATTCTAAGAATACATTTCGAATGCTTAAAAAAAAAAAGTGACACACACATACAACTGGCCTAAAGAACAAACATCTTTGTTGGGCAGTGCCAAAAGACAGTGTTTCCTGGGGCCTGAGTGTTTGCCTTTTACTGAGAGTTCTGGTTCTGGCTTCAGAAAAATAACAGTATGACTGTCCTAAGCTTAAAAAGATAGAAACAAATACTGTTAACACACAAATTACATCAACCTTTTGTAATTACAACACTGCATTTCATTATTCTTCAGGCAAAACAAGTACCTTAAATCCCAGGACTTCAGGTAAACAAAGCCATATATTGTTCCACTTTTAAAGTTTGTTTTTATAAACATTTCCCCTCAAACCGGAATTACTACACTAACAAAGGTCCAATTGTTGACCACAGTCCTGACCTCCATTAAGCAATAGATTCTTCTCCTCTTACTCCTCTCTCAGAGTAAAATTAGTGTTAATAAGGAAGTCTCCTCTGATTACAGGGCAAAAAAAGAAAAGGGGGAGACTAACTTATTTATATACCATAGATTTCTAAGCTTTCTTTGTGCAAAAATGGTCATTGCTTTCCTTGCCAGAAAACTGCTTCACCTGCTACTGCTTCTCTCTAGGGAAAGAGATTAAGAGATTTGTCCTGGAATTTCCCAAGGCAGCCATTTTAGTCAATGCCCAGAGAGACTTCCTACTGATATTCTGTGTTACCTCTAATCCAAAGGGAAAAATGTAGAGAAAGGAATCCGGCACCATGATGGAGCGGCAGCCAGGTCTACCTATACATCACGTGAAGGGCTGCACATTTCCAGGAAGGTTGACATAGTACCGAACTTTAACACAGTTTATAGCTTATGAAAGAGGCCAACAAGTACAGAAGCAAAAAAAGTGTTTGTGTGCTTTGGGAGACATTCCTTGTCCAAAGACTTTCAAGGAGAAGATTGAACTCATTTTTAAAAGCTAAATCATGGAGCATGGAAGGCCTTCACAGACTGGAGTAGAGAAACCACGTACCCCACTGGCCCAGAGAACTTCATTACCATAACAACGAGAGAGCAAAGGAAGAACGGGGCTTCCCAGCTAAGCAGCTGGGTGCTCAAATTCACTCTTTTCATGTTTCCCATGGTTGTTTGTTGCTATACTTTAAAGGCATTCAGCACTCAACATATTTGATAAATAAAGGCAGTGTAACTTGCTAAGGCATATTAACCACAGTTCTATTTCATGACCTGGAAGGAGGTAAAAAGCGTAACAGGGAATTTACCTCTTATTAATTCCGCCAAAACAATAAAACCAACACAATGTTAAGATCAAGAAGGCCCACCCTTCCCAAGATCCCATCCTTCTGTTTGAGACAGCACTAAAAAGGATGCTAGCAACACTTCAATTCTAGTGTTGGTGGTGAGGCAAGTAGTATTATTGGGGTTCTTTAGAGAATAAGGCTTGATTCATCTCAATGGAGCCTTGGCCTTCACATTAGACAGCAAATCTCTTATTGATAAGTTTACTACAAGAATCAGAAGATGGCTTGTTTGGGAGGTTGTAGAAGTTGACCACGTAACGCTATGACAGTTGTGTAAGGAAAGGATTAATCAAGCAAAAAAGAGAAGGAAGGAAAGAAAGGGGTAAAGGAATGAAAAAGCAAAAAAACAAAGGAGGGAGGGAGGAAGGAAGGAAGGTAAGGAAAGGAAAAAAGAAGAAAGCAAGCAAGCAAAAAAGGGAAGAGGGAAGGAGGGAGGGAAAATAATGTAAAGAAGGGAGGAGAAGGCACATGCTGATAGGCACTGACTCTACAACACATTTTCTTGCCCAAACCTTTCTTTCTAAAGGTCACTATATTAATTTGCATTTTTTCATTGATTGAGATGATAAGACCAGAAAAAGACCACTGGAAAAAAAAGGCTTCTATCATCTTATTTTACTGCCACAAAAGGCAACTTGGAAAATCAGGCAAGGTTTCTCAAAGGAAGCATTTCAACTAAGCCTTGTAGGGAGTTGGGGGTGCTAAAACACGGAAGTGAGAATGGATCAGCCTGTGAAATGGCACAGTCAAGAAACAGCACACCATGTACAGGACAGCAAAGGGACTGGTTTGGCTAGAATGCAGATTGTGTGAGGTGGAAAGCAATGCGGGCACTCAGCTTTGAAAGATACACTGAAGAAAGAATGTGAAAGGCTTTCAATATTACACAGAAGAGTTTATATTTTATCCTAATGGTATTGAGTAGCCAGTGAAACTTCTTGATCTGGGGAGTAATATGGTCGACCTATGCTGAAGGAATATCAATTTGTCAGTTCGGTGGAGGATGAATTAGAGAAAGAAGAGGCTGGATGAAATGAGAATTAGGAGGTTATTGCAACAGTCTATACAAGAGGTGATGAGAGCCTATTAGGTATTATTAATAGTTAACTCTATAGCATAGTTAACTCTATATAACTTCACCTAATAAGAAAACGGATGAGTTTCTGAATATATTTATATTCTAATATTTGCACATCAGTAGTCAAGTATTTTGGGGGGGTGGGGGATGGGGAAGGATCAGTATTCTGAATTCAGGCTCATGTGACTTGGGCTTTCTTAAGATAGGAAAGGCATGAATTTTTGCTTGCCATGTTCATTCCATTTTTTGAGCCAGGAGCTTGTACTGACCTAAGAAACAGTACCCATGGTCCCTTAAAGACCTGAGGGATTTGGCTAGTACAGAAGTCCATTCTCCATGGTGAGGCAAGATAGTCAAGGCCAAGGTGTTAGCATAGCACTTTATTGGGAAGTGCCTCCCACTGTCAGCTAGCTCATCCAGTTCTCCAATATGTGGGCAGCAATATGGGCCCTGACTGGAAGTTTGGGTTAACACAGAGCTCAGACAACTGAGAATCATTCAACAAAGGTTCCACTGTGAGACATTCCTTCTTCCACACTCTTTGGAGTACAGATTCTTGTATTTTTCCACTGCCCACTGAGTAAGTGGTCATAAGAATGAAACAGAGAGAGCAAAGGGGAAGAAACCCAAGCAATCCCATGGGAACCACAGTACCACCCCCAGATTTATAGCCAATAGTCTTTAAGCTAGAAGTTTAGACTACAGTACTCTTCCATTTGGAATGTTCCAATGGGGTCCTCTGGACATTGGAATGGCCAATAAATGGAGATAAGGCAGAAGAAAATGAAAATTTTAAAAATTGAGAGTCCTTTGAAGGTTTTGGTCAGAATGATTCTTTCTAGCACCACAGAACAAAGACATAATTTTTAACCTGGCAATTCCAAGCCAGCGTATTTTATATCTCACCCCATTTCAGGCAAACAGCTTCCCTTCAATTTCTCACAAAATATTCATAGTTCAGGGGATCAAACCTAGCAAAACTCCTCATTCCACCTCACAGAAATGTTCCACTTACTACATTTTCGTTGTTGTTATTAAGGAATTCCCTACTTTTACAGATGAGGACACTAAAGTCAGGGGGAGAGAAATGTTTTGCCCAAGACAGAATAAGTATTAAGTGGCAGTACCAGGATTTGAACCCTCATCCAAACAGCTGTCCACTTTCCTGTACTGTGCTGTCTCTCATTTACTTGTCATCTTTTCCCTTTTGAGAGGGAGAAAAGGAAGTTAGAAAAGCTTAAGGAAAATTTGGCCATGACATATTTTTGCTGCTTTACATTCAATTTCTCAAATGTAGGGAGTTTTTCTTTTTCTTTTCCTTTAAAAAAAAAAAAATTCAGCTTGGTCATTGGCCCAAATAACATGAGATTTGTCTTGGGACCTCTCCTCCAAAGTAATGTAGCAGTAGTTATAGGTCAATAAAAATGATTCCCATTTTACTCTTTTCAAGTCGGAGCAAATGATATTTCAACACAGATAACAGTGAAACTTCATTTTTGCCAACAGTTGTTTTTTTTTTTGACACTTCTAAACTTTTGTTAGAGCTTGTTATGAGTAGCAACACATAATATTCTACTTCTATCTTCCTGCCTACCCTCTGGTGGAGGTGCTAATGAGCAATGAAATTGGTCAAAAGGCAGTCAGTGGCACAAAGACAAGCAAAGGGTCTGGAAAATACCCAAAACTATTCAGTGAGGCCTCTTAAATCAGGGAATCAACTAGAACTGGAAACACTTAAATTCATTCCAGCTAGAATGAACTGGACCCCAAACATCTCCCCATAATATCCTTCCAAATAAAATCTATTTGGAAAGTAACAATCAAAGGTATGTATCAAAGGGACTCTTGCCCCCACAGCAACTATTTTGAGAAACCTACAACTGAGCTGGCAACCCAATGGAACTCAAATCAGGGCTGCGGTTAAGTTTGTTTCCAGGTGACAACATGCCAGGTGACGCGGTTATTCTTGGATTAAGTAGTTCACTCTCCTTTTCACATTTAAAAGAAATCTCTGTCCTTTACACCATTAAGCTTCCAGCAAACCATAAAAGTTCATGGAATACCCTACAACCCCACCAAAAAAAGGAATCTCTCGTACTTATTTTATAATTTTAAATAGTTAGAATGTCATGCTTAACTGGAGTCAGGATCATCCTAAGTAAAAGTGATATCATTTCTGTCCTAGAAACACTGGTCTGTTTTAAGGAGGGTCTGATGTTTCTGTGCTATGGGATAACTATCATAACATGTTAACTGGGTTTTAATAAGAGAAGACGATGGAAAAGAGGAAGTGAGGGAAGGGAACTTCACTGATGGATGCTGAAGAAAGGATGGTTGTTAAAAACCTTTAAATGTTACAACTGTAGGTCCCTATTCTTGATGTCACATGGGTACACACAGACATACATATACACACACCCACATATACAGATATGTAAAACCACTCAATGATACTCTGATACTGGAGGCAGACAGGTGATTCAACAGGTACAATGCAAGACCTGAATTCAGGAAGATCTGAGTACAAATCCAGTTTCAGACACTTACTAGCTTTGTGACTCTAGGCAAGTCATTTAACCTCTGTCTGCCTTAATCTACTAGAGAAAGAAATGGCAAACTACTTCAGTATCTTTGCTAAGAAGGTTCCATGGACAGTATTAGCATGCTATTGTCCATGGGGTCACAAAGAGTTGGAAACAAATGAACAACAATGATACTTAAGTAATCTCTACTGTTTATGAAAAATTCTTAGCAAACTCAGTTCTATAGAAGATACCCTTATTTTGAAATACTGTATCAAATAAATTACTAAATGAATGTTGGTTGAAATTGATTCTAACACAGAAAATAGTTGGTATATCTTAGGGCTGGAAGTGTGGTGCTGCACTGTAGATGGCTTTTTAAAAGAGATTGGATCAAAAGGGGAGGAAAGATAAATTATAAGAGCAAGTGGAGATGGTGGGATAGGGTGAAGACTTTTTTTTTTATAAGAAAGGGAAGATTTGGGTATTATGTGTAGGTGGAAGAGAAAGAAACAGGAGACAGGGAGAGGCTGAAAATTATAAAGAAAGCGAGTATGACAGTGTGGAAAGTCTGCTGGAGAAGATGAAAGTGGATGGGGCCAAGGGCATATTTAGAAAGGTTGGCCTTGGGAAGCAACAGAAACCACTTCATCATCAGAGATGAGAATGAAGGAAGTACTAAGAGGACGATGTCAGAAGGATGTGAGACTAAGAGAAAGAAAAATGAAGGAGCTCTTTTCAAACAGTTCCATTTTTTTAGTTGACATATGAGGCAAGATCGTTGACCAAGAGGGTGGGTGGAAGTGGGGATGGAAAGAGAGGCTTGAGGGGAGAAGAGAAGGTATTGAACAGGAGAACTAGTGTGGTACAACTGAAATAAGGTATCATTTAGGGAGGAGGAATCAGAATGCCGTGCAGTAGTGAGTGCCCAGTTGAGATTAGCATGAATGAATTTGTAGGGGACCCAGTCAGTTCAGTTTCATGATGTTTTGTTCTGCTATCAGTACATGAAAAAAAAATAAAGGAGGCAAGACTGTAAGACTAATCAAAAGTTGGGATTTGTTTGGTAATAGAACAAGAGAACATGAGATTTGCAAGTAGATAACAGTGTAAAGATGAACTGGTTCACTAGAGACCAAGAGTGAAAACGAAAGAGAGATGAGGTGAGATGAGTGATAACAGAAGAGAGCAAGGGTGACAGTGTGGCAAGTTACTGAGGGATTGATTCCCTTGGTTAATTATTTCCTATTTACACTATGTAATATAGTTTGCTTTGTCTATTTTTGCCTCTTGTCTCTCCCATTAGATCATAAGTTCCTTCAGGGCAGGGATTGTCTTTTGTCTTGTTGTAAATCCCCAGTGCTTAGCATAGTGTCTGGCAATAAATAAGTGTTTATTAATTGAGAGATAAATTGAGCAGGATCCAGAATCACATAAAAGAGAACCTTACTCCTTTCCCAGATGATCCTACATCTAATGTTTATTACTCCATGAAGCCTTCCCAACCTAATTCAGTTTGGTTCTGGGAACTCCAATTTCTCAAGCACCTTCGGTTTTGTTTTTATGTTCTTGTTTTTTGCCTGTTATCTGTTTCCAGGAACTTACAAGGGCTCACCCAGGTCAAACAGGCAACTTGGAGAACAAAGGAAACCTTGTTAGAAAAACTAACACCATTGTTTTAACTTCTAAGTGATTTACATGAAAGATCATTGATAAGAATATCAATTAACAAAAAAAAGTCTGGGTTGTAAATTCTCAACCTGAAAACTTGAAATGTTTTTTAGCCTTTCTTGAAGGGGTAGATAGAAAGACAGAGATTTCCATTTTGTTCGTTTGTTTTAAAAAAGTTGCTCTTCAGTGAATGTTCTTTTCTGTAGATGCTCATTTTATCATGAGTCTCTCAGATCTTTTGTCTTCTGCTTTCTGAGTATATTCCTCTTCCTGGGAATTTCTTCTCAAAATGGCCTGAGTTAGTTTTGGTGGGCTACCATGGTTATCTGGACTCAAGATTCCACAGAGAAACATAAGGAATCTGTTCAATGGAGGATCATGGCATCTTAACACTATGATAGAGTGGGAAGAGCTGTGAACTTTGGGTCACAGACACCAATCGAGAAGCGATTATAGATAATAGAGATATATGAGAGAGGAGGAGAACTAGCAGTTCCTACTTTTTCCACATTCCGGGCAATCAGACGTCAGGCAATCTTTGAACTTCTCTGATTCGCTCCTTTTCTCTTTTGTAAAATGGGGATATTTGCACAACTCAGATGTCAGAGTTAGAGTGAAAGTTGAACGAGAATGGATGCCAAGAATCTGACAACCATAAATTGCTCTGTCAATGTCAGTCATTATATTATTGTTATTACAAATGATTCCAAAAGATTCCAGCTCTTCTTTCTCAAATTACTCGCAGTTTACTTATCTGTATAAACCTTGTATGTCTCTACAAACTTTCTCTGACTCATTATTTCTTCTTTCTTTCCAGCTTTTCTTCCTCAAGGCATCCAGGATCCCAATCCCTCCCCCACCTTCTTTGGGACAGCTCTTTGTCAAGTTATCTTCAGTCATTTACCTTTTCAATACTGCTACTTATCTTTCTGCCAATAGGAATATTTTTGACCATTTCATTCCTTCTCTCCTTTTTACTTCTAAATATCTTGAAAAAATTATCTATATTTGATGCTTCTACTTGAAAAAGCAGATAATGTATTCTCTTTAATTTTATTTCTACTGATAAAACCATAGTGATTTCTGATGTTGAACCATTTAACAGTGTCAAGGATTTTGGTCTTAAGAACTTCCTTTTCTTGTTCATTAGCTGGTATGGCTCCTGAGAAGGCAGGGACTGAAGCCCATGCAGAAGCAGAGGCAAGGTCACATCTCAACAAGAGGTGATTCCTTGGATGACAGAGAAGGGCTAGATTAGAGAAGAACAGAATGTTTGGTTCTGGGGCATCTCTACCTGGGTTTGAGGAGAAACAGTCATGGTAGTAGTGCTGTCTTGACTTGCCGGGCACTAGTCGGCAGCTGGTGGGAATAGATTACCTCCTCTCCACAAGGAAGAAACAAACACCTATGAAGTGCCTACTATTTACCATGCTAAGTGCTTTATCTATCTCATTTAATCCTCACATTATGGAGATGAGGAGATGAGGCACTATTATTATCCTCATTTCTACACTTGAGGCAATTGAGGCACGAGGGTTAAGTGACTTTCCCAGGATCACACAGCTGGTAAGGGTTTGAGAGGACCTGGAACTCAGTTCTTCCTGACTCAAGGCCCAGTGCTCTCTCTATTGTTCCACCTTGCTGTCTCTCACAGGGGTCATTATTCTGGACAATGGCTGCAGGGTTTGGACTAGAGGCAGGGCCAGTGATCCATGCCAGCCTTGCTATTGCCAGGGCTCTTCCAGGTTCACCTGTCTGTCCTCAGATCCTCATATAGTACTTTGTTTTGCTATTCTCTGATGTTTTAAATATATTTTTATTTATTGTACCTTTCCATGTAGATATCTTATTTCCCTTACTAAACTTCAAGTTTTTTGAAGTTTTTTTGTCTCATTTAAATATTTATTTGTGCTAGCATTTGATAAATATTCACTGATTAACTGGTATTGATCAATACCAGAGTCCAGCTTCCAGTCTTTCCCATGCGGATAATTTAAGGAGTCTACTACGGTAAACACAAATCAACATATAAGTTCATTTGAGGACCCCCCAACTATGTGGGGGATTTTCAAGAGGGAGGGGTTACTCCTTCCTCCCATATTTATGAAAAACAGTTTATGTTTTTTGGCACTAAATTACTTTTGAGTTAAGAAAAAAATACCTGAGCCCTTGAAATAATGTTCTTTAAAAAACAAACCAAAAAACCTTCAGGCTGTGGCCATTCTTGGCAAAGGTATATTTAATTATTAGTGCTTATGCCACTAGATTTTGGGGTCTTACATTTCTATTGTAACACATTTTCTCTCTGCCCCCAAAGATTCTCCTGAGGCCTGGATGCAAAGTTTCTATTCAAAAGAAAAATTAGTGTGCTAGGCTTTTATTTTAATATTATGAATCTGAAAGTTTAAAAAATGAAGTCATATTATTCTACTCATAATCCATAAGGAATTCTTAAGAATTTCAGGTGTAAAACCAATCACTTCAATTAAATCACTAACCTCATTTCAAATGTCCAATCCTAGTGGTTCATCTTTAACAAAGTCTGGCTAGGTCTTTACCTTTAAATGTTATCAGAGGCTTTGTCAAGAAAAAGTAACTGACAACTACCTTGACTGTATTAACCACTATATTTACTCTGATTTCTTAGCATTCCAGACTTTTAGGGTGGGACCACTAAGGCATGGGAGCTACTTATCTATGGGGAGTCCCTACATCGCTACTTTCCTTTGACACAGCCATCCTATCTGAAAGGGTCAAAAGAACATACGGAGTAATCACTTTTAAGACTTCCTGTTGATCAGAAATCCAGACAGAGTTCAAGCTCTTTGTTTTCCAGAAGAGGAAACTGAAACATAAATGAGTGAAAGTGAAGTAGGATCTAAAGGATAGCAGTATCTGTTCTCTCACATCCTCTAAAGAGCCCCAAACCAAACTGACTTTTTTTTTAATAGCAAAGGAACACTGACATGTTATAATCAATTGGAGAGTATATTCCCAGTTTTCTCATTTTTAGGTTTGTGCATTTCTAACAATGATCTTCAGCCTTATTCATCAAGTCCTGGATGAGTACTAGTATACAGCAAACTTTACCAGGGATGGGGATTTTGTGGTTGCTGTTCAACACATGCAATGAGTCTACTTTTAGAAGTTACTACTCACAAAAATGACTGAAAAAGCTTTGGTCATTCAGACCTCAATTGTTATGTTTTGATGTAATGTACTGATGGTTTTGTCTGTGATAGCCACGTACAAAAATGTATGGAAATTCTATCACAATTTCCCTCAGTTGTGGAATAAAGAAGGTTGAATTAATGGTCCACAATATCCATGCTGATTTATTTTGACAAGAATTCATAATCAAATATTTATATAAATCTGATCAGTAACATAACTGAGAAATTAATTTTGGACCTAATAATATGTACTAATAGTATTACATATTATATAATATGTACTAATAATATAGTACATATTATAATAATATGTACTAATAGTACTACATATTAATAGTACAAATAGTACCTGATTGCCTCCTCTATGGAAATTTGAAGGATATGTTTCTTTTACAAGACATATAGATAGGGACCAGATTATGAAGGGTTGTAAAATTCAAAGAGAGAGTTTTATAGTTGATCCTGGAGGGAATAGGGGGCCATTGGAATTTACTAAATAGGGAATGATGGGGTCAGATATGTACTCTAAGAACATCACCTTGACATTTGAGTGGATTAGGGCTAACGATACGGATTTGGGAGATATTACTTTGAAAGAAATAGCTAAGACCATGAGAATGAATGAGATCTCTGACGAAGAGACAGCAGATAGAAGGGATATTGACCTGAAAAATAAACTTGGGACATGAGAGCTAAGGGTTTAGGTGATGGGAGCTACCACCTCTGTAAAATCAAGAGGTCAGGTGAATTGACACAAATTATCTTGAGTTCTAAAACTCTGAGAGTCTTTAGGGTCATCATGAGCTGAGGAGGTTCAGGGAAGGCAAGGCTTCATGTCCTATAGAGGACATTAACTAGGGTTTTAAAGGATGACAATGATTCAGATAAACAGAGAATTGTACAGAGGGTTTTCTAGCCTGAGGAAAAAGAATAAGCAAAATAAATGAACATTCAAAATGACAAACTTCTCTTTATAAAGGCAATACTACTTACTCTTCTTTCTTATACTAAGAAATGATATTTAACATTTATGGCAGACATTGTGATGTATATAAATTAAGAACTAAAAGAGGAGCATCCCTCTACAAATAAGTTTTACTTTTCTTTTTGGCTTCAGTTATTTAGAAAAAGCAAATCATATATCATAAAAGAGGTATGTAGAATAAAATATGGACATTGAGTTTTAGTAAAACACTGTGAGCTCAGCAAACAGCAGTGGTCAGCCTTGGTCCATCTGAAATGATTTTGGTCTCTGGCACATGTACGTTCAAAAAAATTTTTTTTCAAGTGGGCTAATGCCAACATGAGAGCCACCCATTTTCAAGGTCATAATTGGTACATATAAAAAGATTTAGAACCACAGAATGTTCCAAAACAGCAGAAAGCTATCATAACTCTACACCCCTGGGATCTAAGAACTACAGCATTCTTTAGCTCCTATTTACAACATGAATACTAAATAGAAATGTTAAAAATTATTACAGAAAATGAAGTAAAGTCGACATTATCCCTCTGTAGACCAACACCCTGAAGTGAGTCACCACTCAAATTTCAGCTTGCAAATGCATTTTTAAAAGAGAACTCCTTGTTTGCCATCTGTGACCAAAAACAAAACAAAACAAAAAAACCCCACATAAGCTTTAATTAGATATTTGCATTACACCTGGATCATGGAAAAGGAAAGTTAAGGCTCCATTTTGAGGTGAACTTGGCTACTGCAAGGAACAATTCCACCAAATCAAAACTCAAGTCACTTAAGAATATGTTAGTATTAGAAAGTATGATCCTAAAGGTAGGAAAAGATTAAGTTGGAACCAGGCACAAAGGAAAACAAATCTGATCTAACAGAAGACTAACCTCCCCCACCTAAAAAAAGGCTATTATAAAATTAAGTAAAAAACTGTAATTTACAGAGCACTTCAAAGTTTGCAAAGCATTTTATAGACATTATCTCATCTGAGTCTAACACCAGGTACTACAGATCAAAGCAGCTGCTGAACCAGATTAAAATACAATCAGGAAATATTGAACAAAGTAAATTAAGATATAAAAGAACACAGATCACACTACTGTTTAAAATCAAATCAGCACGTGCCTGCAGGAATCCTTATGTACTATTTAGAGGTCCCTTTTCTATTTGACCTTCCCTGCTGTAAATGTTATTGTTCCCTTTTACAGGTGAAGAATCTGAAGCTTACAGAAGTTAAATCATGATTTTAGAGCTAGTAAGTATCAGAAGAGGGAATCTAAACCCAGGTTCTCCAAAATCCAGCACTCATAATGTCAGTATGCCTCACTAATTCAGACTATGTGCAAAAGGTCTGTTCAAACAAAATACTCAGAATCAGATACATTGTTTAAAGAAATTCAACTTCATTACTTTTATGAAGAAAATGAGAGGCAGCCTGGCATAGTAAGGAGCTGGGCTCTCTGCAGGAAGACCTCTTCTCCGTCAGGGAAGTTTAATTCATGCCTCTGACCTACTGGCTTGGTTACCTGGAGCTTTTTAGACCAAGAGAAAGGGGTGGGAGGACAGCGGAAAAAACAAGGAACAACTAAAATTAGGCTAAAAAATTTTTTCATATAAGTCCTTAGGGTAGTTCCATCACTAGATAAGAATAATTTGCAATCAACTTATCTACAGTAATGAAAATATTACTTCCTAAGTAACAAGGATTGCTCGCAGGTGTTTTTTTTTCCTCCCCACATAACTCATATGGAATTTTTACCAGGTTAAATCTAAATTGAAAAATTCCATATTACATCCATATTACATCCGAATATACAAAAAATGTGTTCCATTAACATGTGCATTAAAGTTATTCTTTAATTAAGAAACTTCAATACACAAAATCTAAATTTGCAAAGCAAATACAATCAAAGTATTTATTTGTATAACAAAAAAGATTCTGGCTTTTAAAATAAGGTACTAACATTTTCCTTAGAAAGAAATGGAATGCAAGAGTATTCAGTTTAAAGATTAAAGAAAAACTCACTTATCTAACACGTCTCTGTCTTCCAATCACAGTCAAGCTCATAGCAGTATGGTAAGAATCATTAAATAAGAATCAAAGATTCATAGGACTAGAAGAAACTCAAAGGGTCCTTATCCTTCCTGCATTCATGCAAGACAACAGTCACGGAGGACCCACAGTTATTTGGAGCAAATCAAATAAAAGAAATAAGCTCACTCTCATAGCAAAGTAAGAAGGCAATCTTAAAACTGTATCACAATCTTATGCTATAAGCAAAAAAAATCTAATAATCCCTAAATCCAAAAGAAAATTTTAACCCATGTAAAAGCAGGGAATCCAAAGAAAAATGAGGTCACGAAGAAATCTCTCTTTCAAAGACTAACAGGAAAGAAATTGAGCTAAACAACATAGTACTCAATTTAAGAAAAAAAATGTTAAGGGAAATTTTCAGCTAATTGTCTCCTTATTTCTTCCCTAACACCTCTTCAGTATACAATTTTAGTGACTCTCAACTGAAGGTAAATTACATAATATGTCACTAAAACATTTCCTTCTCATGCTCACCTCAATCTTGTAGCCCAAGACTACAACATCCATTGTCTCCCTCTGGACCATCATCAGAAGTTTAAAGATGGACATTTAATTTCAAAACTCAAAGACCTCTATTAATTTAAAAAGAAATTAAGTGAGGACGACCACTCCACCCTATAAAGTGTGGTATCTTTTACAAAGAATCTCCCAGGCTGAGAAACTTTTTTATTCTAATATATTAGCACAAGAACACCTGATTTATTCTTTCAAAGGCAGACACACTTGGATGCAAAACAGATTCTGGTCTGAGGAGGACTAGATGAAAGACACAGAGACAGTCAGTTATGATCCACAATCAATCAATAAAATAGCTAATATTTATATGGCACTTACTATATGTTTAACAATTTTTATTATTCTAAGTATTATAAATATCACATAGCAATGTGAACTTCTGATTTATTAATTTATTTGTGTCCAATGGCATGTGGAAAAATCCAGATGCTAAGAAATCAAGTTTCCCTTACTTTTAATCTTTCTGAAAGGCAACTGACATACATGTGAACAAAAGGAAAGACCTTGGCAACCAGAAAACCTGGGTTCAAGTCAAGCTTCTGATATATACTAGTGTTCTGTTGTTGTTTTAACTATATGCAAGCCACTTCACTTACAGGCAATTTGAGATGTTAAGCTTTTTCTGAGTTACTGATCTGTACTGGTTGAAGCACTTTCCAGACCAGGAGTTCCAAATCCATCCCTACACACCCGCCACCCCCCCACCCCCCAAAAAAACCCAAACCCCTGTCCAGTGTCTCTGAAACTGATTTGATTTCACGTCAGATGGTCAGTTACTTGTGTTTTGAAATTCTTATTTGACTTTTTTGTTGAAAATTTTTTTTTCAGACACCCAGTGTCTGTCATGGGTAGAAAATACACTATTGCACATATTCAAAAGAAAAAAAAAAATTCTTTCTAGTAATTCGCTGCTGTTTTGGTTTGTTTGTTTGTTTGTATTTTTGGTTAGAACTGTGATGTTATCCACATAGAAAATTCCTATAGGGAAACTCTTTTCTACCAGAGTAGATCAGCAACTACTGTGCTAACTTACAGGTTGAAATGTCTTGCCTCATAACAAAGACAGTACATGTCAGAAGCAGCATTTGAACCCAGGTCTTACGGACTTCAAGACCAGCTCTTGAGCCTTGGTGTCTCTCCTTTGCTCAGTCACCTCAGTCACGTCCGACTCTCCATGACCCCATTTGAGTTTTTCTTGGCAAAAGTTCTGGAGTGAGTTTGCCATTTCCTTCTCCAGTTCATTTTTACAGGAAGTGTAAAACAGGATTAAGTGATTTGCCCAGGGTCACACAGCTTGTAAGCGTCTGAGGTCAGATTTAAACTCAGGAAGATGAGTCTTCCCGAATCTAGATCCAGCACTCTATCTACTGCATCATCTAGCAGTTCTAGCTTTTACGTATTTTTAAAACGTGTGTATTCTCTCTATTAAGGGATCCAAAATTACCTCTATAGGAGAGACTATTACATTATGGGACAGACTAGGTTTACCATGATCCTGTGTCATGACCTAATTGACATTTCCTTTGGACCAGTTTCATGTTTTGGCATATTTACCATGCCTTTTAAATTCCCTTTTTTGTGAAACAAATTTTTATAGATATGTTTAATTTTTTTCATTCATTTAACACACATTTGTAATCTTTCCCTCCAAATACTCTTCCTATTAAACAAACAAAAATAACAAAACTCTCATTGTAAGTGTACCTATAGTCCAGCAAAACAAACCTAGTCAAGTCTCAAAATGTCCCTCCCTTTACATTTTGAAATTCATTACCTCCCTGGAAGGAAGTTGGTGACATCTCAAGACACATTTTGATAAGTTCCATTTCTCAGTAATACAGAAGAAGATATTACAGTGCTTGGTTATTTGACTGGAAAACACACATGCAGGATTAGGGCACTGCTGATTAGACACACCACAGACTTTCACACATCATATATAGTCAGCAGCTCTAAATGTTTTATTGCCTATTCAGGTGTTCTAAGCACTTTTGAGATATACTTGTCAACTGCAAAATACAGTACTTCCTTCTGCCTTTATCACACTGGTTGCCAGACAACAGAGAAGAGCTGAAGTGGGTAATGTTACAGTAAACACTTCTCTAAAACATTTATATGCCATTGATAAACAATTGCAAATTTAAAAGAGAGATAGCATCGCACTATTGCAACCTTAAATCTCTACCCCACTGAGACCTAAGAACTTGAAATCTTCATACACCTGGCAGGGAGGAACAGGGAAACAGGATCCAAAGGAAGACTGCTGATTTATAGCTTAAATATGTCTTCCTCTAGAATGTTTAATAGTTAGCTTTAGTCATTCAATACACTTTGAAAATACAATTCAACGATAAATTACAGTAGTTGCAACTTCCATTGCAGCACTCATAAATATCATTTTGCTTTCAAGAAACCAATTACAGAATATTAAATCATTTTACATTGCTTTCCAAAAATCTTTAATTTGAATTGCAGCATGGATAACTTGTATAGTCAGAGTAAGACTATAGCTTAGGTATTCTATCATGTTGCCTTCTGTTTGGGGCATGATAAATTCCTGGTCAGATTGACATATGACCAAATGACCAGCAAGTCATGGTATCATCACTTACGACTTGGTTGGTTCTAAATTATTTAGGTTGCTCAGATGAATGCAAAATGATGGAACAAGTTATTTACCAAGAGCCTAACCACACTGAGCTAGGAAGGATATACAAAGAACATAAGAAACCACTTGTCTTCTACAGAGCTGTCATAGTAATGCAAGATGAGAGAAACCTTCCCTTTATTGTTGAAATTAGGGCTCAGAGATTAAATGACTTGCTTTAATATGTAGAAAGGAATGGGAGAGGATTCAAACCCAAGCTTTTTTTTACTCTAAAGCAAGGATTCTTTCCACTGGACCATAAATAAAATCTAATTGACAAAACTACCATGGGAAGCAACAGCAGGACATAATCAAGTGCCAAGTGCCAAGTATAGAATACAGTATCAATAAGAGTTATTGGGAGGGTAAAATTCCATAGTGCTAGAGTAGTTAGGAAGCTTTTGTGACAATGAGGTGATAATCACGGTTAGATGATTAGGCCATGATATCTTATGCAGAGAAGGGGGTAACAGGCAATCAAGATGGGAAGAAACATTATAAGTAAAAGCATGAAAGCAGTAATAAGCATAGTATGTTAGGGAATTTTTAAAAACAATCAGGTACTAACAGTAGGTCAAAAATAGATTAGAGAAGTAAGAATTAGAAGAATTACTCACCTAATTTCTAAATATATTAGCTTAAATTCAATGGTGTTTTCCTGTTAAGGAACAGTGGTAGATAAGGTAGAGTATGGAGACACTAGCTATATGATCCTGGACAAGTCATTTGCCTCAGTTTCTTCATTTGCAAATTGGGCTAAAGGAAATGACAAACTACTTCAGTATCTTTGTCAAAAAATTCCAAATGGGTCTATGAAGAGTCAGACAGGACTGAAATGACTGAACAGCAAAAGGCAGGTACCATGTGATTATTTAGAATCTTAAAAGTTAGATAGATTATTTTAAAACAGGGGTAAGTCCTTTTGTGTCTTGGTTCCCTTTGGCAGTCTGGGAGAACCAATGGACCCCTTCTTGGAAGACTGTTTAAATGCATAAAGCAAAATGAATAGGATTACAAAGGAAGCCAATTAAACTGAAATACACTTATAAAAATATCTATTTTTTAAAAGATGGATTCAGGTTAAAATCCCCTGCTTTAGAGTTATGTGCTAAGCAGTAAGGAAACAGTGAGGATTTCTGAACTGATATTCAGTGTAACTAAAGAATAATTTTTAGGAAAATAAGTCTGGTGTCAAATAGAGAGTAGAAAAAAGTAATTAAAAGCAGAGATCAACTAAAAGTACTCTATAGAATCACTGAATTAGAGATATACAACAAGAAGGTAATCATCTAGTTAAAAATAAAGGATAGGAATTTAAGGGAAGGATTCTCTAAAATGGCTAACAGACAGAGCTAGAATATCTGGAGGGCTGAAAGGAAAACAGGATTATAGAGGAAGAGAGAAGTGAAATTATATTTCTTGAAGTTAGGATACACAAATGAAGATTAATAAAATAAATAAGTAGGCGGTTGAAAAAAGAGGGTGATTTCCAAATCACTATTATCTGGAATACAAGGGAAGATTGTTGTTGTTGAAATAAGTAGAACTATAAACACATGATTTGTCTTTGAGTTGTATGCGGGGGTGTGGTGAAGACTGGATTGTTAGCAAGTTAAGATGAACTTTATATATGTGCAGTGCTGGTAAGGTAGAAAATATATCAGTGTACGTACAAGGACTAAGATGGGGCTGTAAAAACAAATAAAGGCAGTCCTTTGCATTGACTAAGGGGGAAGGGAACATAACTGAATGTGTTGAAGGGGGAGAGAAAAAAACCTAACAATCATGACCTTGGATGGCAATGGGTTGAATTCACCAATAATAAGGAATCAAATTTCAAAATGAACTAGAAAACTAAAATATTTTCTGCTTACAACAACACATCTAACACATACGCACTCATACAAAGTGAAGGACCATGTAATAAAATCTGTTATGCTTATCTGGATCCAAAAAAGTAGGAACTGCAACTGTGTTTTCTTTAAATATATAATCTAATAGCAAGCAAAGAAAGATACTATTGCAAATGATCAACAATTGTTTTTTAAAGTACTAAAAATCACAAATAATAAAAGAAATAAAACAAAAATCTAGTTAATTCCTTCAGAAAATTAGCAGGATATTAAATCCACAAAAAGCTTCAAGGTATCTATATGTTACTAACAAAAAACCAGGAAGAACTAAAGATATATTATTTAAAATATAACAACTACCTGGGAGCCAATCTGCCAAGACTTACACAAACTATACACACACACACCACCACCAACTACCACAGAATAAGTTCCTAGTATATGGCAGATACAAAATAAATGCTCCATGGTTAACATAAATAAAGGAAGATCTAAATGAGTAAGACCTATTCACAGTTAGGTTAGTAAAAATGACAATACTCCCAAAATTATTCTACTGGTTTCAGTCTATGCAGAAGGAAGCAAAATAATAATAAAACTCACAGGTGAAGCATATCTAGAGAAAGAAAGTGAGTATGAATGAAGGGGGTTTGGCATTCTCAATTTTTTAATGATATTTAAAAAAAATTCAGGTATGAAAAGTAGGTAAAAATAGATTAGACAAGCAAGAATTAGAAGGAAATGTGAACAGTTATCTGTGAAGAAACTAAGCTCAGATAGTACCAAAATAGTAAATTTTTATTCAACTATAACTACTGGGAAAATTGGATAGCTATATGATAGCATATAGACTTACATCCGTATCTTACATTATATGCCACAAGAGCTATTTAAAACATACACACACACATGTACACACAGTCAGCAGAGAAAGGAATTTTCTCTAATAATTTTTAATTTATTTGTTCTTAACTTAAACAGAAATATTTCCATATACACAAAAGAACATAAAAAGAAGATTATATATAAAAATATCAATCTCCATTTCATACTTCTTAATAAAGGTTCTTTTCTCTTACAGCTGTGAATAGGGGATGAATTCATAATCAGTCGTACCATGGAGATTATAAAAAACAAAATAGACTATTTCAATTATTTAAAAAAAACAAAAAGCTGTTACACAAATAAGAATGTCAGTAAAATGAGAAAAGATACAGACTGGAGAAAACATTTGCATTGATCTTCTCTAAAAAAATTCTGATAACCAGAACTACACAGGGAATTGAGACCAATCTATGTTCTCAACTCATTCCTCAACAGACAGAAAAAGAATATGAATAAAATTCTCAAAAGAAGAAAACAAAACTATTGACAATCCTCCTAAAAGTGCTCAAAATCACTAATAATAAAAGAAATGCTTATTAAGACATCTTCAAGGCATGATTTCCCATCCAAACTGGCAAAAATAATAAGAAGAAAAATATATTATTGGTATGCATGGGTCAAAATGTACACACTGAATCACTGTTGGAGCTGTGAATTATTCTATTTTGAAAAACAATTTGGAATCATGTAAATGAAGCTAGAAAAGTCTCTCTACAATTTGACCCAGTGATCTTACTACTGGATTTAAGCTCTAAAGACATTAATGGTAATACACAAAAGCAATCATAGTAGTACCTTTTGTAACAGCAAAAAGTTGGAAACCATATGTCCAATGATTAGTGAAAGGATGAGCAAACTGTAGCATGAGTGTAACAATATTACTGTACAATAAGGAAATAAATATTGAGAATTCAAGATTACAGGCAGATGAAATGATATGGCATGAACCAAAAAGATATATACACCGTCAATGTAACAATATAAAAACAACTTTAACCATCAACAAAACTCAGATCCATAACACTGTTAATGTTATCTCCCAATTTGAGTACTAATTTAAAGCATTTCCTTATACAAATTCAAAACTTCTAAAGTATAAGGTTGAAAATATGTACTACCAGTCAAAATCATTTTTATGTGGCTTCAGCTGTTTTCAGGGAGTGCACATGGGTTGGGGTTCAAATGTATGTTGGAATTTTGTATGATTTGTTGAATTAAAATTGAACAAAAAAGATTTCAAATTATAACTATGCAATTTTCAAAGCATCACTCAGGAATGAACTAAGATGAAATTTGACCTTTTCACTTTGGAAGGAATAATATCTTTTAACAACTTTGGAGAATACAATACTTTCGTAGGCAGGATCATCTGTATATACTGTGCTAAAAAAATGTCATTCTGTTTCTTGTAGTTGAATAACTATATCCCTTTCCTGTAAAATAAGGGAGGGGATATATGGAAATAAATACACTCAAAACAACAGAACACAATCTTGTCTCTGTTGTATTACAACCAGGCTATTCAGATCAGCAGGCAGGATCAATTGGATAGATGATATAATATTTATTGCCAAGAGAAAAGGGTCATCTGCAAGATGCTTCAGCTTTCTGTTCTGAATAGATTTCAGAGGAAAATAATGATGAAAACAAGAGAGTTTTGTTCTTAAATCAAAGTGATGCAGAATTAGAGGCAGTAACTAAAAGAGTTTGCACTTAGGGATCACAAATGAGAAGCTTAGGAGACAACACAAATTCCCAGAATAATAAAATTAAAATGTGAATAATTTGAAAAATATGTAGCTTACAGTCAATGAATGGTAGTATGCCATACGTAGATCCTTGTAGTTTGCAACCTAAATTAATTATTCCCTCAGTTCTCACACAGTATGGAAATGTTACACCTAAAGTAGTGGGCTAGGTCTGTAAAGCAAACAAGCTGAATAAATTTAACTTTTTTTGAGGGGGGGAATTAAGGGGAATATCTGAGTTTCCACATGTGAATTTATGAGCATATATGTATTTGTTTTTAAAATGTTAGCTTGAGAGGAAAGGGAATGCTGCATTTTTCTATGGCTAACCAAGTCTCCTTAAAAAAAAAATGAAGTCTGATCTCTAGCAGCTGGCAGCTGATTGGTGGTGAGAGGAGGACAGCTTAAGCCATTACTCTTGTTTTGTGGGCATTTGAAGTAGCTGCCAGACATGTGACATCAACTGTTCCAATTGGCTGGTAGTGACATCATTTTATTATTCAACTTTTTGTTTGTACTTAAGCTTCCCCCTTTTAGGAACCTCAGGACCTCACGCAGCCAAGTCAGTTTAGAGGATGAAGAGAGAGGAAGCAGGATGTCTCCAATATCTACAAAGCACCAAACTTCTTTTGTTTTTCATAACTCACTGTACATCCTGAGAACTAGTGAAATCAAGTTTCAAATAATGTAACAATACTGAATTTCCTTTCAAATAATATTATTGGGTGGGGGGAGGCTATTAGCATTAGTAAATGCTAGTAATGATTTATATAAAAATCCAGAGAGTTTGTTTTGAAAAAAGCCTGAAGACTACAAAATGGAAACCATATGCGGTATAATGATGGAGGCTCACTTGACAAACCTGGTTCATGCTTTTGATAAAATACAGACTTGGGTAGGAAATCTTTACCTTCCCCCCCACCCCCCCATTACAACTATGTTTATATTACTTCAACAAACTCTTTATTTTATATTAAGAGATGTCACAGAAAAAACCTAGATTTAGTGTTAGAACACCCAGGTTACACTATCACCTCTGCTTCTGAACGGTAACAACAACAATCTTTCATTTAAGCAAGATTCTAGGGTTTTCAATCCACTTTCCTTCCGAACGACTTCATGAAACAGATAGTGTAGGAAATCTTAATTACAATTTACCAATGAGAAAACTAAGGTACAGAAACATGAACTAGGGAACGATTCCAACTTCAATGCTTCTCCTACTAACTTGCATGATCTTGGACAATGAAACTCTCTGAACCCAGGGTTCCTCATCTGCAGATGGGATTAGAAGAGTTCTTCTAATTTAATTCTGTTTCTATACAGCTCTAAATCTCATCATCTGTGAAAATTATTACAGATACTGGTACACTGTTATACCCTCTATCCCTGACAGTGGTTCCAGGAGAGCAGAGATCATGACATTTACTCTATATACCTTTCTGCACACACACACACACACACACACATAAACCCACAACTTCCCAAGGGATTCATGTACATGTACATACACACATGCACATGCACACACATACACACAGACTTCAGAAATTCAAAGCAATAAAGCAACCAAACGATCAACTGAAATACAAGGTAACGCTGATCCTGAGTCCAGTGAACTGTAAGTTAGGATAATTATTTCTCTCAAATACTGTAAAATGGTTAAAAATTACTGAATATTCATATTCTTTCCCTGTCTCTTTCACATATACCCCCTAAAATTATTGTTTGCTTTTATTTGTTTTTTAAGCATGCCATAGTGGAAAGAGCATTGGAATTGGGGTCAAAGATTTGAATACTGGCTCTGTTATTTATTTTATCTTTTCTTGGGCAGGTCACTTGCCTTCTCTCATTTAGCTTCTTCATCTCTAAAATGGGAGAGTAACTCAAAGAATCATAAGGTGCCATTTAGATCTAAATATTATGCTGAAACTGATGAAGCAACATTGAAATAAGAATGTCCCTATACCATCCCAATCTAACAGAAATTGTAACAACGGATGTATACATAGTTATTAACACACTCACAAACTTTCTTCTACTAAAGGATGCATAAAGTGTGGGCACAATGTGTTGAATTGAGAAAAGGGTACCTGGTTTTCTTCTAGGCTGGCATAAAATATCATAGAAAGCATTCTGACTGTCTTCACTAATGTCAAACATTATTTTGAGGATGGTTTAGATATTTTAAGGATGATCTAACTTAAGCAACAATGGAAATTTTCCACCACCATGCAGGGCTAACAACATCTTTTCTTTCCGAATCTCACTGCTTTATTCTGCCCAGACTTGCCATTCAATTATTATTTAGAATTTATATAGTAGTTCATATTTGCAAAACACTCAGCAAACATTTATAATCCTTCACAAAACTTCAGTGATGCAACTACTTTGGGGGAGGGAGGGAAGGAAAGGAGATACTTGCCTAAAGTCAGAATTCATGAAAAAACTTCAACATATCTTAGTCATTTGAACCTCCATCTCTTTCACGACTCTCTTTGTTCTCTTTTCTAATACTTAGGCTGACTCCTTACGCTGCTCCATGAGGCTTCAAATAACCAAAACTGCCTCCTGGCTTTGTCACTTCAAACAACATTGTTCCTTTTTTTTCTTTTAACTAATAATGATCTAAGTGAAAGAGCATTCTTTATTAACTGATGCAGTGAGCATTTATTAAGCACCTACTTTGTGCTAGGAATTTATTAATTACAACATACCTGGATACACCTGGGCTTTGAGGAACTTGGAAAATAACAGATACTCACCTATTTATTAACCAATAAGCACTTATTAAATACCTGCTATATGTCTAAGATGCTTTGTAAGCTCCTTATTCTTTTCAAACAAACACAGTTTTTTCCCTCATCATTCACAACGTCTCCTTTTTGTCTTCAAAATCTGATTCAGAATCACTCCTAAGCCAATGTCCCCCTGAAGTACCTTGGTCTATGTGATCCTCCCTATATATCCTTGGAACCACTTGAAATCTGCTTTCTTCAAATATAGATTATTGTCAGACTGTGTGGACATTTCCTTTATTTCTTTGTCACAAATTATAGGACATAGTTGTCATTCCCACCCCACCCCCCTCCATGGCTCCCATCCTTTCCATGCTTATAACCAGTTCCTCCCAGTTAGATAATCATATCTAAAATACAATTTCCACTTGCTGGTTTATCTATGTTTTGACGGATGACGTCAGGAAGGCAATCAAGAAGTTATGAAATGTCATGCTTTTGGTGTGGGAGAGGAAAAGGGGGAAGGAAAAAATAGAGGGAGGCAAGGAGGTGAGAAAGTTGGAGAGGAAGAGGGAAAGAAAGGAAGAAGGAGAAAAGAAGACAGAGTATTCAACCAAATATCTGAATACCTGAAGTCCCCCCCTCTTTACTACATTCTGTTTAACACACTATTCATCTATTTCTTCTTTCTGTCCTAGATGGTCTGTAGTATATTCTAAAGACAAAATCCCTTCTATTTCTCCTACCTTTGGCCTTTAACTAAATAGCCATACAAGTTCTTGGATTTCCTCCTTAACATACAATACAGCCTCCACCCCCTGGTACCTGGTCTGTTTCTTTGGAATAAAGTATGTCCATCCATCTGGTGCCATAGACCTAGCCCAGTCATGACTTTCATACACCAACTTATCCCCCTGCATAAGGATCTTGGTTTCCTCTTATTTGTTGTGTAAATTTTGGGCAATTATTTGACAGATATTTGAGGTCATGCATTTTGCTACCGGCTCCTTTTTTGGATTTTTGTCTTCTATAAATTTCTCAGCCTCTTTTCTTCTTCCTTTTTTGTGGCTACAATTTATAGTATTTAACTTTAAGGATATACAGAATCTTCTCTCTGCTCCATGTTTTTTACTTTAAAGCATTTTGGTCAGATTTGCAAACAAATTTAAAGTACATATACAAGTAGATTCAAAATAATTTCAGGCAATAAACAAAGAAATGGAAAGAAAGCGTGCTCCAGCAACTAAGAAAGAGATGGGCAAAATTCTTATGTAGGAAGAGACACTTGATTTTAGCCTTGAAGGTAGCTAAGGATTTAAAGAGGTGAAAATGCAGTACATTCCTAGTTTGGGGGCAGGGGAAGGGAAGGTTGGGACACAGGCAGGACAGCCTTTGCAAAAGCACAGAGACACGAAATTGAGTGTCATGTGTAAAAAACAAGGAAAAAAGAACAGTTTGGACACCATGAAAATATATGGAGGGCAGTGGTCAAGTCATCTGATTCGTAGTTCAAGATTTGCTCCTAACCTACTCCAGGAGCAAACCCCTTTCTGTTTCTCAGTTTCATCATTCACAGGATTTGAAAATATTTTGATAATGTAAAAATCTCCATACAAAATACAGCAATGCCTCCTCTATTCAGCTTTACCCTTCCAGAACAGAGCAAAAAAACAGGAAGCAATAAAAGAGCTCTTAATAGCCAAAAGGGAAGCCATAAAGTCCACAAATGAATTAATGAATGAAAAAGCATTTATTAAGCATTTACTATGTGCCAAGCTCTGTGCTAAGTGCTAAGGATACATCAGGAACTCAAAATAGCCCTTGAAGCTCAGGAAAGTTTGTGCAATTTAGAAATAGGAGTATTTCTTGGATTCTCATCCCACAGGCATATTTACTTTTATTTTACAAACAATTCTAAAAATATAGATTATCTAGTTATAAGTCCAAAGTAGGTATACAGATAGCAGCAAAAAGTGATAACCAAAGGACTATTTTTTAAAAAATTATTTTGTTTTCAGTTTTCAACAATCAGTTCCATAAGTTTTAAATTTTCTCCCCTGTCCTCTCCTAGATGGCATGCAATCCTACATGGGTTCTACACATACATTCCTATTAAACACATTTTCACATTAGTCATGTTGCAAAGAAGAATTAAAATGAATGGGACAAACCATGAGGAAAAGCCGAAGCAAAACAAAACATAACACAAGAGAAAATAGTCTGCGATTCCATAGTTCTTTCTCTGGATGTGGATGGCATTTTAGATCAAGAGTCCTAACAAAAGATTGTTTAAAAAAAACAACACTAAAAGCAGACACAAACAAGCCCTGAAGACATCTCTGTATCACAGAATGATAAAATATCTGACATGAAAGCACTAACTTGAGCAAATCATGTATTTTCACCAGGCCTCAGTTTCTTCCCACTACAAAATTCTGGTTTTATGATTTCCCTAAATGAGGCTCATCAACCTCCTTTCACTTTCTACAGAAAAACTCACCTATTAAATTACTGAAAAGATAGTAGTAATCTGAAATGAGCTCCCTGAACTTCCCACTTCTTCATTTTAAATTTCTTTTATCTCCACTCATTCTAGCTTCTTCCGCTTCTCTCTTTAAAGACATTTATGCATTTTATTCTTACAACGATCCCAGGAGGTCAGTGCATTATCAATGATTGTCCCTCCCTTCCACCCTCACCACTTCAGTCCATCCCTATTCATTTAGACTTTATCCCTCCCCCTCTAAAAACATGTCAAACTCTTATCCTATATATTTCCATGCACATATTCATTTTATATCTATAGACCAACAGACAAAGAGGATAAATGGACGTTATTCCTGAGCTTTCGTTGTTGCCTTAGAGGCAGCAATAAGGACACTAGCTATCCATGTCAATATGCACCTTATCTGCACTACAGTCTCAGAGGTTTGCCTGAGGTAATGAAAAGGGACACAGCCAGTAGATGGCAAAGGCAGGACTTAAACCATGTTTTCCTGACCTCCTTCCCCTCCTTTCCCAAGGTCAGCTCTCTGACCATTATATTTCACTAGCTTACAAACATGCACTCCTCATGTACATGTCTGGGTGCATGCACACACACACAGACACACACACACACACTTCCACCATTCCCTTCACTGCTTAATGTCTTCTTATAATAACACAGGGATGTGAGGATCCAATGGCATAATGTCTATAAAGCACCTAGCAAGGTGCCTGGCACATAGTATGCACTTAATAAAAGTTGGCTCTCCTATAAAAGTAGTCTAGACTTTCCCTCTTCCACTCCTCATTACCCATTCAATCCTTAATCTTTTGAATTATGCATTCTACCTAATGACGCTACTAAAATTATTCTCTCACCTGATCTCAACCACCAAATCCAATGGCCTTTTCTAAGTCCTTATTCCTTTCTCAACCTCTCTGATGCTTTTGCCAAAGGCAATTGTCCTTGAGATTCTCCCTTGATAGGTTCAAGGACACTTTCTTGAATGAAGTTGGACAAATGATTTAATCTCCTTGTAACTCAGTTTCCCCATCTGTAAAATGAAGGCCTTGAGCTAGAAGGTTCTAAAGGTCTTTTCCATGTCTACATCCTATGACCCTAGGTATTCTCTCTTCCTCATTCCTCTTCTCAAACCCACTATTTTCTATATTGGTACTTCCAAGGATTCTGTCCATGGACTTCTACCTTACACTGCAAAACCATCCATTCTCACACTTTCCAATATCAACTTCTATTTGAGTAATTCCCAAATTTTCAAATTCCAATTGAAACCTTGCCTGAGCTCCTGACTAGAATTTTCCAAGTGTTTACCATGAACCACTACCCAGACCCTTTGATAACATAACTCAAGACCAGCCAAACTCATCATCTTTCCCCTAAAAACAACCTACCCCATTCTTCCAGAATTTCCTATCTCTATTAATAGCACTATCAAGTTCAAAATATTTGTCACCTTCGACTCTTCCATTTCTTCACCTCCCACATTTTAATCAGTCACCAAGTCTTATCAATAATACATCTGCACTATTTCTTATATCTGACACCTCCTCATTCCCACTGAAAGCACCCTAGCTCAGTCTCCTGATATCATCATAACCAATCATTTTCACCAAGCAATCCCTCCTACATACTGTTGCTAGATTAATCCTCCTAAAAAAATCCATCTGCTCAACCTCCAACTATTTACCATTGCCTCTAGCCAACTCCTTGGTCTTATATTAGGGGCTCTCTACAATTTGACCTTAAACTACTTTTATAGTCTTATCTACCATTATTACCCTTCATTAAAACCTTTATCAAATTATACTACTGCAAACACCTAAAATTCATCTTGGGTGTCCTTGCCTCTATACCCAACAGATTTATCCTATCAGAAATGTTGTCTTTGTCCTGTTCTGTCTGTCCAATTTTGCCCCGTCTTTAAATGCTGAAATACAACTCTCTCCATTCCCTTCTCATTAAGCCTTCCTTAATTGTCCCAGCTAGGAGGAAGTAATCTCTTTTACCTTGAACTTCCAGAGTTTTGTTTGGGCTTCTCTTAACTGGAGTTTCAGGTTATCATTACTGTGGCATACATAGGATCATAGATTAAGAGCTAGAAGACATTGCAAAACTCCTCTAGTCCAATTCCTTTATTTTACAAATGAGGAAACTGAGAAGCTAGGTGCTTTACAACCGGTTAGTAAGTGTAAGACCTGGACTTTGACCCAAAGTCTTCTGACTCCAAATTTGGGGTTCTTTCCATGAAAAAATGCTACCATCTCATGTCTTACAGAAGATTACAAGCTCAGCGACCACGAGGGTCTGCATTTTATTCATATTTGGATTCTTCTTTCTTAGTTTTCTGGGTTTTAATTAAGACGCAGCTCAAAACCCATCTTCTACAGGAGGACTTTTCAAGTCTCCTAAATGCTAATGCCTTCTCCTTTTAGATTACAATTTACTCTGTATATCTTTTATGTATTTGCCTACTGTATCTCCCATTAGAATGTTCCTTGTGGGCAAAGGCTGTTTTTGCCTCTCGTAGAATCCCCAATACCTGACATAGTATCTTACACGTTTTAGGCGGTTAATTAAATAATGAACACTTACTAGGCACATACTATGTGCTGCAGGGCACTGTGTTAAGTGCTAGATAACAGATTCTTCTAGACTCACTGCCAGTATTTTACACTTAATAGGTGTTCAGTGTTTTCTGAATTATTACATGTTTGCACGCAGTGACCCTCAGTTATCCAAAAAAGTTTAAATTATGTTCAGTATTCTCTGGTGTGGAAGGTAGAACTGCATATTAGAAGGATTTTTACTCAATAGTTAAATTTTTGAAGGTTTTGTGTTCAAAGGGTCAAATCTACTCTTGGCTACCCAAAATGACTAATCCCCAAGAGTTCGATTTGCATAGTTCTACTGCACAAGGCATTATCAGTCATCACAACTCCAGTAACCCAGTAGTAATCCCCGAGGAAGATATGCTCTTCTGAATTTGTGCACTTTCCCCTACTCCTTAAATGGCATTAGGCAGAAAAGACAGGTTAGATGGACTGAATTTCTAAATGACTTGTTTTCACTTATGTTTTTATAATATTCTACTACCCATAACATACTCCTTTTACATACCAGTAATTATGTATATATCAACTGATTAAGCCAATTACTCCAGACTTTAAAAAATTGCCGAAAGCTGGGGGGACATAGTGTCTCAGAAGCAGCGGAACAGTTGTGAAATGCGATTTTTATGAATTTCAAAATAAAAGCAGCAAAGGTATATTACCATTTTCCCCAGAGGCTATTAACTTTGAGAAACCATAACGAACCTTGGTCTATGAACCTTTCTCCCCTAGCCTCCCTCTCCTTCTCAGTCAAACTACCCTGAGAAGGGGCCATTTGTAAAAATTCTCTCCCCAAATTTCTCTAGAGACATACTAGGCCAGGAGAGAATAATTAAGCGTAATGTCCACAGTGAATTCTCATTCAAATTCCTTGACCTCCAGGGAGAACTGGAGCTCAAGCTTAAGTTAAAATACATATGCCGGCTACAGGCACAGCACACAAAATGAATCAAGAGTCTAGGGAAAGGCCCGAATGAGGTTTTTTAATCTGCAACCACGAAAGCGGTCAAGGATGCTACAGGGTCAGTCCAGTTCACACAGATTTTGAAGAGCCCACTATTACAAACAAACTGGGGGAACCAAAGAAAGTCTACACTGCACTGAAGGTAGTCTTTATTCCTCTTTTAGAATCCAGAAAATACTTTGCATGCAAGTGAGTGTTTAATAAAGGGGTGTTCAATGACAACTGAATTAGGAGATAAAGAAAAAAAATGAGCCCGTAAAATGTATAAATAACAGGTAGCATTTATTAAGTACCTAATATGTGCCAGGCAGTGTGCAAAGAGCTTCAGAAATATAATTTCATCTGATCCTCAAAAACAACCTTGGGAAGATGGTAATTATGATTTTTTTCATTTTATAGTTGAGGAAACTGAGGTCCTTAACAGATGTAAAGTGACTTGGTTAGGGTTACAATACTAATAAGTGTCTGAGACAGAATTTGAACTCAGGCCCAGCACTCTACCTACTATGCCACCTAGCTGCCTTTGTATTATGTATTTCTGTAGCACTTAAAACATGAAAAGTGTTTTTCTATTTATTCAATCAAACGTACTACTATATGCTACTATATTCTAACTACTATTCATACTGCTATATTCAAATAAACATAGTACTACATGCAGGGCACAGTACACACAGCACTGAAGGTGCCAGAACAAAAGAATAGGGCATCCTAGGCCTCAAGAAGCTTACATCCTGTCTATGGGGTAAGTAATGACATATATTCACATATTAGCAAATAGAAGGCATTCTCAGAAGGGAGAGAAGGTAGTGGAGAGAGAGGGAAGGGATGTAGGAGGGAAGAAAAAGGAGAAAAGAGGGGGGAGGGGAGAGAGGGAGAAGGAGAGAGGGAGAGAGAGAGGGAGAGAGGGAGAGAGGGACAGGGAGAGGGAAAGGGAGAGGGAGAGAGAGAGAACAACTGAGGGGAATCAGGAAAAGCTTCAAGGGAACCTAGAAGAAATGAATTCTTGGCACTGAGAATGAGTTGTGTTAATGCTTGAATGTGGGAGATGGCATGTGGAGGTCCAACTGGCTGAAACCAGGTATGTGCAGGGCTGGAAAAGAAAGTAAGAGATGGATGTATAGGACCTTAAACCCGTGAGAAACTTGCATTTTATTCTCAAGTCAGTAGGCAGCTACTGAAGATCTTCAAGCAAAAAAGTGACAGGGTCAAATCTATGCCTTAAGAAAATAACTCTCGGAGCAGCAAAGTCATTCTTTGATGAATAAGATCTGAGAACACATTATATGCAATCTCAATCACTATAAGGCACCATGATTCAGAGCTGGGACCAGGGCTTCTCAAGGTAGGCAGCCACATAAAGAACTGCACTAGTGATAAATGCTTCTATTTACAATACCAGAAAATTATATTTTGCACAAATATTTATTCTGTGATAAATCAGAAGATGCATCTACAACAAAGGCTCAAAATTTCTCGGGGAGACACATAACAGAGGGTCCCAGTTTTCAAATTCTGCTTAGGGTACCCTAAATGACTTACGCAGCTCTTCCATAATCTTCTGAGCAACAAATTAAGATGAAGCAGAAAGCCAGACTTTTATCTGTGTAGGATATGTGTGTTGCCCATGTAGGTTATATATATGTTCATCAAAGTTTGTCTAAAAAAGGAATTTCTAAGAAACCATGAACAGGTATCTCTGGAGTCATACAGCTTCAAGAGAGAATGATTCTTGTCTAAAAGGGAGCAGGAGATTGGGGTTCTCCTTAAAGAAGGGGTAGTGGAATAGGATTATATCTGTCTTCCCTAAATATTGTTGGTTTAAGGGAAGTAATTTTTAGGTTCAAGACATCTTTCTTGTTTCCTATCCCTTAAAGGGGAAGGAGTGTCATATCGGAAGGCACAACTCTCTTTCCATAGACTACCAGGTATGTAAAGACCAGCAAAAATATTGAAGTATTTATTCAAACTCATAGCAAACCGAAATAAGAGGACTGAGTCTTGGGCTATATCTGTAATTGCTGAGTTGAGCTTTATCAACAGATCTTAAACTTTTTGGTTTCAGGAATTCTTTACACTTAAAAAATTATTGAGGACCTCATAGAACTTTTGTTTAACTAGGATATGTCCGTTGATATTTATTTACTGGTTTTAAAACAAAAGTTGATAAATGGCTTTATTTCCATTAATTTCATTAACTAATTTAAAAATAATTTATTAACTCATTTAAAAACAATAAATCCATTATATGTTATCATAAATAACATGTTTTAATGAAAATTAACTTTTTCAAAATAAAAAATGTAGTGAAATGCTTTGGGCATCTCTAAAATATGATATAACAGAAGAGCTCTAGATTCTCATATAAGCTTCTGCATTTGGTTGGCTGTAATGTTGTTTTGGTTGAAGTAGATGAAGAAAATCCAGTCTCACATAGATGAGTAGCTGGGAAAAGGTGTTATAGTTTAAAAGGCAAATAGCATCTTAGTAATGTCATATAAAAATAGTTTTGACCTTGTGGGTCCCCTGAAAATGTTGCAGAGAATTTCTGAGACCAACTATGGCAATTGCTGTCCTGTAACATCCCTGGACATCTCTATTTTATCTGTAAAATGGGTGGGAGGGGGGAATCTTATCCATTGACATTATAGAGGAATAATGAGAGTTAATGGGCTGATATCTATAAAAGTTTGTAAAATCTTTAAAATAAAAGTACTAGCATTATAATGCATACAGTAGTATTCAATATATCTGGGGAGAGGGAATTTTCCTTGGAATTTTTCAACTATTCCCCTCTGAGAATTGCTCAGTTGTCACAGAACCATAAAATATAAGTCACTTGAAGGCAAAGACAGCTTTTGTCTTTGCATCTTCAATTTCTAACATGAGACCTTGCACAAAGTAGCTTCAATAAATGTTTGCTGAATTAAAACCACAAGATTTGCAGAGTGGGAAAAGGAAAGTGATTTTCTTAGATGCTCCCCTGTAGCATTCAAGTTTGGAAAAAATGTTGAATGTGATTGTGATTATTTGTGGGGGAGCAGAACAGTTGGTGGGGGAAAGGCTAGGAAACACAGTAGCGTATACACCCCAAATCAGAAGAGACTAGAAAACAGACATAGGAAAGTATCTAATACTAATAATCCTATGTGAGAATCTTCAAGTTACAAAATCAGAGAATGGGATAAAGGAATCCAGTGATCCTGGCTCCCCGCGAGTTCTCACCTCTTCAGGTCCTCACCAGATCAAAATGGAAACTTTAGATTGAATTGCATAAATTATTTCTCTACCTGCTTTGTTATAATTCTAGTTTCTAGAATGAAGTGACCTCCCTCATACTGACCAAGAGATTCAGAAAAGACAGGACAAGAGGTAAGCCCAGATTCACCCCCCTCCAACTCCCCACACCCAGCCTCCTCCAAAAACATCAAATATTTTCTTCCATAAATAATTGCAATAAGATGCCGTAGCTTTTCCCAAACAAACAATAGCCCGATTGTGTAATGTTTGCCATCGGCACAGCCCAGAGGACACAAAGACCTGCTTTCAGAGCTCCAGGCCTCTTACTACAGAGTTGTGGACATTTTCTCTCAGTGTCTCTCTCTGTCTCTCTGTGTGTGTCTGTCTGTCTCTGTCCCTCTTTCCCTTCAACAGCTTTAGCACATTCTCTCCAGTGCAAGGCCATTATGGAAGAAACAACCAGAAGCTCTTGCTACTAGAAGGAAAAAAGAGAAATTCACTTTAAAAGATCAGTCTTTGTTCCCCAACCTCTCTGTTTTCAGACCTCACACAGTTAGAGATTTCCTATTTCACCAGAAGAGGGCCTTTTGCTCAAAAGAGCTGTTATTCTATTTTATGCTGGTGATTTTAAATTGTAATAATTATCCTTTCAAAATGTTCCTGCCTTAACAGACTTACAAACTAGTTTTTGAATTAATAATTAGTGTTATAATTAGTGTACCACATTTTGTATAACTTTTTTTTCTGATACAAAAATTGGAACTAAAGGATAAAACTTCTAACTTTGCATGGAAAAAAATACAAAAAAGAAATTTGCCTTCTTTACATGGAAGACTTGGGAAGTCATAAGTGAAGGCTGATAACTCAACAGAGTATCACAGGTGGGTTCACATTTACCTGTTTTACACAATCATTAAGGAAATTCTAGGTCTCTCTAATGTTCTGAGTAGCTTTGAACAAACCTTACCTTTAGTCACTACCTTCCAACCATGATGGGAAGCAAAAGCATTGTTTTTACCCTTCAAAGTACCTTTCTCCTTCCTGACCTTCTTAAAAAAAAACAAAACAGAAAATACAGAATACTACACAAAGCATAAAATGGCACAACTGCTAAGCTGGAAGGGTCTTTAAGCATAAAATGGTACAACTGCAGAGCTGGAAGGGTCTTTCCAAAAAATCAATCCAGTGCACTCTAATATGCCCCTTTCATAGATGGGAAAACTGAGGTCCCAAGAGATAAACTGATACCATTATGTCAAATGATTAAGATATCTCTAAAAGCAGTCTTATGATTGAAATTTTTTTTAAAGCTTTTCTGTTCTGAGAATAAATATACTCAATGCAGTCTTTTAAAAAAATACATCTGGTATAAAATTTGTAGGAACATAAGAAATATAAAAATATATTATTTCATTTTCAAATAAACTCCAACCCATTTAAAGTAGTAATCTTCAGTTTTACCATTGGATTTATTATTCCACTAACAGCTTAAAGAAAAATGATAATTAAACTTCAATTTCATAACAAGATAGAGGAAAACAAGTACTTCATAATGGGATTCCTCTAGTCATTTGAACCATGAATAGGAGATGTTTCATGTATCAATTTCCATATTCATTTATTTCAAAATATGGACAAAACCTTTGAGAAAGCAATTCAATATTTTTCTGGGACTTTACCACTGAAAGCTAAAGTCACTCTGATATAATTTTGGACCTTCTACAACAATAACATTTGCCCCCTTTAAGAGATGCTACAATGTTGCAAAAGCTAAATTTTAATGACAGCTACCTATGTATTATTTTTAAAGAGCTAGAGATCTTCCACCTACCAAATGAAGGTGTTATTATAAACACTTAGCTAATTCATTTCTGAAATCCCATAGCAGATATGAGATGCTTAATAGATGAAGGAATAACAAAGTGGCCATTAAAAGTGACCTTAAATAGACTCATCACTAACACTTGTACAGATTAAAATGTGTTGAGTTTGTAAGATCTGTTCAGTTGTTTCTAAATAATGGTGCCAAATGAGGGAAGATCCCTGTTTCGATAGCCACCCTAGATCCTTCTGTTCCCCTATGAAAGATTGCAATCCTAAACCCAGCCAAACTTCTTGCAAATGTGTCTAATGGTCCCAAAGGGAAATGGTTGAGAGTAGCTGAATGGGAAATCACAGACTGATCACCCTTCCTAGAAACACAAGTGAAATCGTGTGCGTGTGTATGTGTGTGTGTGTGTGTGTGTGTGTTCATCCTTCGTGCTACAGACATGAGATAAGAGCATTATCCTTGTAAAGGAAAATCACATAGCATACTTTATAGATGCAATGCAAGCATCCAGAGTTCTTCCAGATTAGACTATTTTTAAAAAGACAGACTGATAACGAAGTCTGCATTCTCAGCAAACAGAGAATATTTTTACTATTTTACTTATGCCTTTTGCTTTTACACTGCAGGCATTTCTGACTATATTTCTCCCTCCTCTACCCAGAAAATTTTCCCTTGTACCAAAGTGATTTTTTTTTAATTGAGCAAAATCAACCAATTATTTGACCACATTTGATAGTTCCACATCCACAGTTTACCTGTTTCACCAATGAAAGGAAAGGTATATTTTGTTATCTCTACTATAACACTAAGCTTGTTGATTATAATTACATAAATTAAGCTTTGAGTTTTTACTGTTTATGTTGTAATCACTGTGCATACTGTTTTCCTGGTTACATCACTTTAGAAAGTTCTTCCCATATTTCTTTCAATTTCTCATTTATTAAAAGTACAATAATGCTCCAGCGCATTCATGTAAGATATTTTGTCATTCTTCAAATGATGAGCACTCTCTAGTTCTTTGCTATCATAGAAAGAAGTGCCATGAATATTCTGACATACAGGAGAGCTTTCTGTTTTTAATCTCCTTGGAGTATATAACTAGCAGTTAGACCTCTGGGGTTAGAAGATCTGAGCATTTTAGAGACATTTTTTACATACTTCCAAAGTCCTTTGCAGAATGGTTGGACCACGTAATAGCGCCAATAATGTATTAGTGCGCCAGTCTTCACATAGCCCTTTAGTCACTTACTATTGCTTTTTGCCTATCTTGACAATTTCTGGGTTGTGAAGCGAAGCCTTACACTTGCTTTAATATGCATTTTTTTATTATTAATGATTTGGAGTACTCTTTCATATAGTTAAGAGTTTGTTACTCTACATTTGGAAGCAGTTTGTTAATATTCTTTGACCGCTTATCTCCTGGGGAATAGTTCTATATCTGCATTAATTCCTCACATACCTTGGATAGTAAATCTTTACAGGAAGTGATAGGGTCACAGATCTGAAACTATTTATTATCTTTGATAAATTCTAACGCCCCTCCCACCCCAGTCCTAAGCCAGTTTTTAGATGAAAATCTCAGTACTGGACAAAGCTTGCTAGAGATGTTTCTCTGGGAATCCAAGGTGCCACTAGGGCTTATTCTCATCTTCCTACTGGCCCAATCAGTTCTACAGATTCCCTAATTATTTGCTAACTGGTAAAAATGACTCAGGAGGACACGCTGTAGCTTCCTACATGACATTATATATTCTTTTTTTTAAGCATATGAAGTTCTGTGTATCCTTTTCTCCAACTTTATCTACATTACTGTATGACCTTGGCTATCTGATATCTTTTGAGAATGAATGAATATTGCAGACTGGTAAATGTTCTGAACAGGTGGAGGTTTATACTTTTACCTTTTAATTTTAACTATTTAGGGATGGGAACCTTTCTTATATACTTCGCTGTTACCATACAACTGTAGGGCTCAATAATTTTCAGATACCAGGTTGCCAGATGGTGCCAGATAATTCCATTGTGGCACCTAGTATATCAATCTTTTTCTTATTTACAGAAGTACATATCATTTTCCCCTACTCACATTTTAACATTAAAATAACCTGAAAAAACTGTACCACTGGACAGCATCACTCAGTACACACAGAAGCAGGGACCTATCTGGATACCCCTTGAGCTTCTCAGATTTGACTTCAATTATTCTACCTCTTACAGATAAAAAGATGATAGATAGGGTAGAGGTAGGGAACCTGAGGCCTGGAGGCCACATGCAGCCTAGGTCCTTGGATATGGCCTTTTGACTGAGTCCAAATTTTACAAAACAAATCCTTCTATTAAGGTGATTTGTTCTGTGAAGTTTAGATTCAGTCAAAGGGCCACACAAGGATCTAGAGGGTCACCTGTGGCCTTGAGGCCCCACCCCTGAAGATGGATGGGATTGAAAGTAAGTGCTACTAGCCACCAAGGCTTTTCCCAAACCTATGTATGGCACAAAAGTTACGCTGGTCAGATCCTCAAAAAGAAAATGAGCAATTTTCTAGAAGATCCTTCAAAATGTTTCTCTAGTCCATAGAGTCCAACCAATTTACCAATCAATCAAGTCATTTACTGAGCACCTACTATTTTCCAAAATTAAAGGATCCATATTCACAATGTGGTCATGCTGGAAACAAGAACATACAAATATATATATATATAAAACATAGTTTTAAAAAAGCAGTAGTTTGGGAGGGAGGACACTTGCAGTTAAGGAAGGTTCCATGCAGAAGATGCTGCTTGAGCTGTATCTTAAAAGGAAGAGAAGGGCCTTGTGAGGGTGAAATGAGGAGGAGAGACATTTCAGGTATGGGACATAGTGCAAAGACGCACAGATGAAAGATGAAGTGCTGTGTATAAGCAACAGAGAGAAGACCAGTTTGGCTGGATTGAAAAGTCTAGGAGAGAGAATAACACAGATGGAAAGGGAGGTTGGGAGCATGTTGAATAGGCCTTTACAAAATGAAATAGAGGAGCTTTTAATTTTATCTTATAAATAATAGGAAACTGAGCTGGTTAAGTAGGGGAGTTGTGTGGTCAGATTTGTGTTTTAGAAAAATGAAGCTGGCAATGGCTATAGGATGAATTGGACAGAGAGTCTTGAGATGGGGAGACTAAGGAGAAGGTTACTATAATAATCCACAAGACAGGTGATCAAAGATTTAAGGAAAGTGGTAGCTTTTTAGGTGGAAAGAATGGATCAGATACAAGAGATGTGAAGGCAGAAATCTTAAGACTTGATAACTGATTGAATGCATGTATATGATGAGGAAGAGTTGAGAGATAACACTGAAGTGATGAACTGAGGAGAATGAAAGGATGGTGTTGCTGTAGACAAAAATAGGAAAGTGTGGAAGAGTGAAGGATTGAGGGGGGAAAGACAATGAATTTAGTTTCGGTTGTGCTTAATTTAAGATGTCTCTGGGCTATCTAGTAGGAAATGTCCAATAGATAATAGGTGGCTGAAGCTCAAGGCTAGATTTGTCAAATTGAGAGTCATCTACATAATGATGATAATTGAACCCAAGGAACTGATGATGTTACCAAGAGACAGAATGTAGAGGAAAAAGAAAAAAGACTTAGGACAGCTCCAGGGAAAATGAATAATTAGGGCATGGGATGTAAATTAAAACCCAGAAAAGGAGACTGAGAAAGGCTGGTCAGACAGGTAGGAGGCAAACCAGGAGAGTGCAGTATCGCAAAAACCTAGAGAGGAAAAGTCTGGTAGATGATAGGAAAATGTTGTAAAGAATGTCAGATACAGCAGATAGACTAAGAGTAAGAGAAAAGAAAGTAGAGGCACTAACTTTAGTCAACTTTTCCAAGGAATTTGGCTGAGAAAGAGAGATAAAGGATGATAGCTTGAGGGGATGGGAAAGTCTAGTAAAGATTTTTTAAGGATGGGGCAGACTTGGACATGTTGAAGACAGGATAAAACCAAGTTGATAGAGAAAAGTTTGAAATTCAAGGTAGATGACTGAGAACACAATCTGCAGAGGACTGAATATAATAGGATCAAGGGTTGACGTTGACAAGAAGGGCTACCTCTTTGTCAGATATTTGGACAGTTCGCAGTTTTCCTAAGAGAGGACGGGTATTTTATAATCATGGTCAGTCAATCTCAGTGCTTCTTTCCTACTAAAAGATGCCTTCAGTTCTCAAATCTTTTTTTCATTTCTGTGAAATGCTCAAGGGGACTGCTGCTTTGCCATCAGAACCATTATGGGGGAAAATGAGAAGAGGAGCTGCTTCTAAATTTAGAGCCATTGTAGAAGCATGAAAGGCTCAAGACATATGGATGGTAAATAATGGCAGATCATCCATTCTCTGCATATAATAGGCTGGACATAGGGATTTTTCATCCTCTTTGACTTTCCTGTGTGGATGGCCAAGTCAAATTCTTTAAAGAGATTATGAATCTCACTTAGGAAATTCTCTAAGGCTCTTGGGCTTGATGCAGTCAGTAGAGTACTATCCACAAACAGGAACATCTGGGAGACCTCAATACATAGGGAACTCCCTCTTGACTTATACTGTTGACTTGTAATCTCCTACATTACAAAAGTGAACAATTTTTTATTTTATGCTCTGCTCAGCATTAACGATCAGAGATCTGGCAAATAAAGTTGCCATTGGTGTTGTATCTTTGATCAATGTAAAAATCACCTGCATTTAACAAGGATTTAATAAATATTTGTGGCAACTGGTTGGCATGTGTTATTTCTCAGAGAGAACTTATAGGCAGGGAAACAAAGATGCATTTTAAATTTAGTTTTTGTAAACTTTGGTTCTCTGTATTTGTTCTTCAAAATAACAAAACCTAAAAAAGTTTTAGAGTTTTTTTTCTTCTTAAAAAGAAAACTAATGATTTCAGGACTCTATTTAGAAGCACCTCGTGCTTTGGGTGGGAGGTTGCACAAACTGAGTTTTAAGGTCACTTTCAACTCTGGAATTCTATTATTTCAACCTGCTATTCAGGCAGTTAAGTTATCACAACACTAATCACATGAATCATTCATAGTCCTTGTCTCTTCTCCAAAAATCACACAAAAATAGTCAGTTCTCAAGTTAGGGTAAAATAGTTTAAAATTTACCTTCAAAAAACTGGAAAATTTCTTTGTGGGAGCCAGAGAGAAGTTCATGAATTATGAAAGGTCATTTCCATGAACAAGTGGGAACGTTTGTATCTTGGTCACAAGATGAATTAAAGTAAAAAAAAAAAATCTCCCTCCTACTGAATTTGAGTGATATTGAGGTCTTACTTTGGGGTGAGGGGAAGACAAGAAATGAACTCACAACCGCAATCATGATTCTAAATGTTGTATAAATTGTTTTCATTCTCATCATGCCAATCAAGGCTTTCATTTAAAACTCACAGTCATTCTAGCATTTTCATGTTATTTTATTTCCCCCAAAATCAAATTGTTTTTCACTCATTGGCAGACAACCTTACTTTTGCTTTCTTTGAACATTTTAATGGCATACCCAATGCTGTTCTTTCACAGGTGCTATTAGAGTAAAAGAAAGTAGTTAACTTTTTAGTGTATTAGTAAAAGGAAGGGGTCAACTTTAAAACTACACAGGAAATTCAAATCAATTTTCAACACAAATTCTAATGTATGTAAACTTCTTTTAGTGGAAAAATGGCTGCTATTTCCTTCTCCAGCTCCTTTTAAAGATAAAGAAACTGAGGCAAACAGGGTTAAATGACTTGTCCAGGGTCACACTGCAAGTAAGTGTCTGAGGTCAGATTTGAGTTCAGGAAGATGAGTCTTCCTAACTCTAGGCCACTTTATCCAATGGGCCATCTAGCTGCCCAGGCTAACTTTAAGGAAGTATACTATCCAGAATCAGGGAGGTTCTAATATATTTCACGTTCTATCCTAGGTGGATCCCATCTAAAATCTTAGGTTTAGTTCTGAAAGGCCACATTTTCAGAAGGACAGAGATATACTGCATCACATCCACAGGAGGGTGACTGGGATGGTGACAGGGTTAGAAAACATAGCATAGAGATAAACTGAAGAAGCTGGGAATTTTTAAGCTGGAAACGGCAAAATTTAGGAAGGACATGATCACTGCCTGCAAATCTATGATGTGACATGTTAAAAAGTGAATCATTTTTAGTCTGCTTGGCCCTAAAGGGAAGAACCAGAAGCAACAAGCAGAATTACCAAAAGGCAGGTTTGGGCTCCATGAAGGAAAAATTTCCTAACAGTTGGAACTGTCCAAAGCGAAATGAGCTGTACTTTGAGGTGGTGGGTTTCCCATTGATGGAAGCTTGCAAAGCAATGACTGGAAGATGGCTGGAAGAGGGGGAGGAGCACACTGTAGAAAGATCACTTGCATGGGCCCTCTGAGGACCCTTCCAACTCAGACCCTCTCTGATCCTTTTCCTTTCCCAATATGACAAAGAAAAAGACTCACTCCAGGCATGTGTTGTGTTTTTTTCTATTTACTGGATGAGCCTCTCCATTTCAAGTAATGCTAACTTTTAAACTCTGTGAACAATATCTTTCCATTTTGAAAAAAGATGCCAAATACCTTGAAGGCATTTACATGAACTGAAATTTTCATAAAGTTATATTACATAATGTATCACTGATTGGATAGTAGAAAATTTTTAATTACTAAGGTTACTTCCTTTATATAGCTATTTAAAATTTCCTATTATGCAGGACCTCCCCATCTTTAATGAGCACCCTAATTTCTGCTTAGCACTGTCTTGAAAATCATTCTCTCCAGAAAAGGTAGGGTGTGTGTGTGTGTGTGTGTGTGTGTGTGTGCATCTGACTTGCAGAAGAAATAACAAAATCAAAGAAATTATCATAGGATTACAAGCCCTACAGTTCTCAAATAGACTTCTCAAAATCTTAAGGAAATATGAAAAATGACAGAGAGGCAAGAGGGGAATGACAATAATTAAACATTAGTAATAATGATAGCTAACATTTATATCCCACCTGCTATGTTCCAGGCTCCATACTAAGGTAGGTGCTATCATCATCCCTGTTTTACAGAGCAAAAACTTAGGCAAACAGTTAAATGACTTGCTCAAGGTCACATAGCTAATTAATATCTGACCCTGAATTTGAACTCAGATCTTCCTGAGTTCAGGACCCAGCACTCCACCCACTGCCCTACTCACCCCCTAGTGAATCTATCACTATGATTGATGATGACTATCATCAATCTTCTAAATGCATTCAAAAGCTTTAGGAAGTCAATCATAATAGTATTTCTCCAGAAATTGACTTAAGTGAGAGAAAACAAGCAAGCATTTAAATGCTCAATGCAGTTAGTTGGCCCAGTGGGTAAAGCTCTGGACCTAGAATCAAGAAGACCACAGTTCAAATGTAGCCTCATTTTAACTATGTGGCTCTGGGCAAGACACTTGGCCTCTGTCTACCTTAGTTTGTAAACAGGGATGATGATAATAGCACCTATGTCCCAACACTGTTTTGAAGATTTAGGGAGGTAATATTTGTAAAGTACTTTGCAGAATTTAAATAGTAAGTTCTACTATGTAAATGTTGGCTAGCATTATTATAATATTTTGTTACTAAAATATATATGCATACATACACACATACGTTTAAATGAAAATAAAATCCAGTAAATCCTGAATGACTGAATAATAAAGGGTGAGCGGATAGGAGGTTTCAACTTTCCAGACTTATTCAAGAAAAAGAGCCAGTACGTGGAATTCTTGGACCATGAAACAGTAAAGAATTATATTTTATAGTAAGGATAAGGATGATAATAAGAGGAGACATACTTAAATGCTAAGAAAAGGAATCATAAATAACACAACTCTGTTTAAAGTGAATAACATTAAATGCCACATGAAGTTTACGGTCAGTGGTAGCCTAGAGAAAAATAAACAGAGAACAGTGGGAGTTTTGTTGTTGTGGGGGACTGATAATAGTGAACCTTACTTTGTATTATTTCTTCTTTGGGCAGTATTATACCATTAAACCAAGGCACGGAACTGATCTGTTTAAGTAATACTATTACAACTGGACTTTTAAGTAGAGTACACCAGAAAAGAAAGCCTGCCCAGAAAATGAGTATCTCTGGGACTCAAAGTTGGCTTCCTTCTTGACTATATTGAAAATATTAGTTTTAAGAGAATTTTCACCAGGGACACTGGCAAAAGTCAGAAAACAGTACATTTTAAATTGCCCTCAACACAGAGCCACTACTAAGGTTTGTATCAAACATGTAAAAAATCTCTTCCCCCCCATTCTCCTTGTCATAAAACAAAATGGGGGTAGGCACAGGTGGTAAATTCAACAGATATTTCACCTTCAGTAGTGGCTCAGGGGTCACATAATGAGTGATGGAGGTAAAACAGCTGCCCAAATCCCAGTTGATCTGAGTCAGTTTATTCTTTATAAACACTTGAGTAGACACTGTATGCGTTTAGGTTATCAGATGTACACTGCAGGTCAATTCCTTTGTCCTAGGGAGCTCCGTGCTATCTTGGCCAGAATTTTTTTTTTTTTGGTTTTGTTTTGTTTTTGGTTCTCCTTACTCCTTCTCCACCCCCACCTTCCTTCCAGGCCTTAGCACAACCCTACATTCAGCTGGGGGTGGGGGTAAGGGATGGAGGGAGTCGAGGGAGGGGTGGTTGGCTTTTGTTATTTCCTGGAATGCTCATCCAATTGGAAATGGAAACAGCTGTGAGGCAGGCCTTCTTGTAGAAGCTTTCCCCCTGAACCAGGCCTCCCTGACAGGCAGGGGCATGTGAAGAATGGCCACTTAGCAGTTATTCCCTAACTGCCACCCACACAATTTTTCTCCCCATAGTCTGGATCTAAGGGACAGCTCCTGAAGGAGGACAAGTAGATTCTCAAAAATACTTTTCCTCCTACCCAGACCTATAAGCTACTACACATAGCCTAAGGCTTTGTGGTCCCCCTTCTCACATGCTACTAAATGGATCTGATTTGTTCATCCACAACCTCTCACCAAGGAAGATGCCCCTCAAGTAAGGCTATTTTTCTTACTCCACGTACAATTTAAAAATAAACACAAAGACATATTTGAAGCTGACCTCTACAAAGTCACTAAAATGACTAAATAATTTAACACTCAGCCCTCTCTAAAACAAAGTCAAATGATTAATCAGCATTTCTTTCCCTTTACCAAAATAAACCTTAAATAGAAACAAAAAAATGATATGACCACAAAGCAGGAGTGGTTTAGTTGTGTATGAATTCAAAACCTGTGTGCCACTTCATTAATAACAATCATATTCACTTTCTCCCTCCTCCTCTCTTCTCAAAACCCTCTGAAATTGCTTTCTTGAACATCACTCAAACAAGAGACCAAGGCTGGCTTTTGCATTATTTCCTCAGTTCAATTATGACATAATTCACTTCAACCCTAGAGAAGCACAACACTTTGTGGTAGGGGAGAATTTAACACTGGTCCATGGCCAAAATTTGCTCAGTGGTCTAGTACTGCCACACTCTTCCCCAGAGAACCAAAACCAGAAGAGAGGAAAAATAAGTGGGCACTCATTGAACTATTGGAAATGCATGTGTGTTTGAGGGGCGGGAAGGGAAGGGGAACTCTACAAATCAGAAATAAAGGGAATTTGGATCTTTGTTTACAAAGATAATCAACCATCTATCATAGATATTTTGGATAACAAGCCATCATGGGCATAACCATGTTTCTTTGGAAGTAAGAAGTATGTATGTGTGGGGGGGGTGGAGGTGGGGGGAGGGAATAAAATTTATAAGTAAAACAAAGATTTCCTGATGTCCCTCCCTCACCTAGGAACCTGGGATATCTACCTGACCACAAGAACATATTCAAAATGGCTGGATTTCAGTGGCCCTGAAGTTACTAGTGATTAAAGTGCTTTGGGATTCCCCCAGGATAAGACCCACTAGGGAAAACATAGAAAAAATTTCAACATAAGCATCCCAGTACCCTTTGGAGTCAATGATTATATAAGGGTATTGAAATGCAGCGTGTCATTTTGAGGTCTGTTGTTGCTGTATTTCAGTAGAGGGGTTGGATAGGTCCACACTTCAAGGAAAACAAACCTAGAGAAATATTAATATTAACTCAGTGAGAAATGAAAATATTTGATCACAAAAGTGAAAGCTGGATTTTAATGAATTTAGTGAAAGAAACCTATCACCATTTTCATCATCTAACATTGCTATAAAAGGAGTTTTCAATATTTTATCTAGAATTTATAAGCCTATGCCATCTCAAAAAATGACCTCTCAATAATACCAATGTAAAATACAAATAAAGAATCTAAAGAAGAAAATTCTTATTACACAAATAATTCCAAGAGCTGGTAAGCCATCAGCAATCATTTCTACATTTGTTGCAAGCCTATACATAACACACACACACACACACACACACACACACATGTTTAGAATGATTAACTGAAGTCAGAGAACTGAGCTAAATGAACTGTAGGTCTCCTCTAATTCTACTGTTCTAAAATTTATTGGTTCTTTCATGTCCTTTCCTGATTCCCCTCCTTGGCAAGTAGTTATCCCCACCATCACCATTTTTTGTGTTTGGTCTGCACATACTTTATATTTACTTACATGTGTATGTATTGTTTATTTAGAACTTATTTAGTATCCATCAGATAGACTTCATTTTCAATTATTTGTACCTTTTCAGCTTGTTCAGTCAATGAATCAACATGTATTTATGGGAAAGTTGTTTGCTATAATGGCTATCAGGTGGGATTTGGGATCAGTGAGAACTGGGTTCAAATCCATATCCTGACTTCCTTAATCAGTTTCCAAGTAGCACTTCCTTGAACTTGTAAGATAAATCACAGAAAAGTTTATGTTGTAGCTGGTGAAAGTGGCTCCCACAAAGGAAGTTCTTCTTACTGATGAAAATCACAGATCCTTCCTGTACTTCAAAGTAGTATGTGCCTAGCATGGTTGAGCCTCTGAAGGCTTTCAGAACTATTGAACAGATGCCTCCTCTCTTCTTTCCTGTTACTTATCCATGTTTCTCCTAAGCGTATTCTTCTTTTTTTGTTTTGCTGCTGTACTCAATCTATGGAGTAAAATCTGTTGTTCCCTGCAATCAAACAGTTGACATTACATTTTTAAAAAATCTATTTTTCCACTCTCCCTTTCTGATTTTCGTTAGTCCAACATTAGTATATATAGTATTAGCTGTATCCATGCTCATTTGGAAGTGAAAGATTATTCTATTAAACCCAAACTATGCTTCTCCTATAGTCAACTACAAATTTTATAAGCTTCTGCAGGTATCAAGATAATTTTGCATCTCATTAAATAGCCAACCGAACAAACCGATGGAATATACTGCTAATTTTCTCAGTATTATTGCATTCCAACCAGCTGTAATACATAAGCACTATTAGCTTAAACCATTGCTGTGGAACAGAAGACCATCACTGAGAGCAGTACATTTTTAATTACCTCCAACTTACTGATTCCAGCTTGCACAGAAAAAAGCAGCAGGAGACCACTTTTTTCCATTGTATCCAAGTCAGTTTCAATTAAAAACTTCCTAGTTCAGTGTCAACAAAACTGAAACAAACAATTATCAATAAAATATTACACACTACAGCATTTACTGTTCAGTCTTTGTGGCAGGATTCCTATCTGAGTAAAATATGCTAAAAGCTTTGTGGCAGAAAGTATATTTAAAATGAAATTTTGTAAATAGTTATCTGGAACTCCTTGGTAAGAGTTTAATTCTGAGTAAAGATCAATGCATCATAAAAGAAGGCAAAAACATAAAATGTAAGTTAGAGCAGTTCCAGATTTTAAAAGCAGAAAATATGTGGATTTACAGTTCACATGTTAAAAAATATATACACACAGAAACATGTACACACCTGCAGGCACACACAGATATATACATATATATCTCAGATATTATATCACTTAGCTAATGATTCCAACACCTTACACCTCAATGCCTTGGAACACAGTGTAAATACAGAAATAAGTGAAACAAGTTTCGAAACAGCAAGATAAAAAAGCTGTCTAATATCTCATGTACTTAGCCACTTAAGAGTATAGATTCCTTCAGGTTAGAGGATAATACATGGGATTGGGAGGAGTGTAGAAGTAGGGAGCAAACAATTATACACATCCCAATAACCCTTAAGGATATCACTATATTATGCTACAATATATCTCAGTCTCAGAGGCTATAGTGAGAGCACAACCATTTACCAAAAAAAAAAAAAAAATCACCCACCAATTCTCCCTCCACTTTAGTCTTAGTTTGTTACCATGAGGGCAGTAGGTGACTTAGATGCTACTTTCATCCTCAAGGAAAACATAGTGCTAAAAAACATGGAAGCGGGAGTAGAGGGATGGACCTATAAAAGCTCTCCTCTGTAGCCCACAAAATTCCTGTAAAAATGACTCTAAACAAATTCTAGAGCAGCAGAAGCCACAGGATGAAAGAGATTTCCAGCCCAAAACAGCCTGGAAGGCTGACAGGAAAGGTCTATCGCACCTGGCTGAGAGCAGGGGCTCAGCCCAAAGTTATGGGGTGTGGCAAGAACAGGACTGGAGCAGGCTTCAGGGGGCAGAATTCCTGGCAACAGTTGCAGTTACCAAAATGGTCAACTCACAAATCCCAAAGAAAGATTCAAAGGTCAGTAAGAAAGCTCTTTCACCTAGGTGAGAAGGGAACACAGTCTGGCCTTGCCAGCAGCAGCCACTGCAGTGGGAGCATCCATTTTTGGAGCTCTCTGCCTAAAGATTCTGAGGGAACTGAGCCACTGATCTGGGTCTCAACCCCGAGTGCCGACCGTGAGGTGAGGAGTGCTGGTATGGTGGAGCTAGAGGTAGTTGTGGAGAGGGAAGCTTACTTGCTGGTCCTGGGCAGAAAAGTTTTTGGTTGCTCCCAGACCAGTGGGCAGGCCAGAAGAGGAGTAAACTCCTCTCCTTTGATTATTCCACCATGGAGGAACTGAGAACTTTCAGGTCCCCAGAGTATACTCTTCTCTTGACAAAGGACTCAAAAGTCAAGTAATTAGTTGGGAAAATGCCCAGAAAGGGGAAAAAAATAAGACTACAGAAGGATACTTTTTTGGTGAACACATATTTTCTTCAATCCTCTCAGATGAGGAAGAAAAATGCACACCATTAGAGGAAGACATAAAAGTCAAGGCTTCTGCAACCAAAACCTCCAAAATAAATATGCAATGGTCAGGCCATGGAAGAGCTAAAACAGGATTTTGAAAATCAAGTAAGAGAGATGGAGGAAAAATTGAGAAGAGAAATGAAAGTGATGCAAGAAAAGCATGAAAAGTGAGTCAACAACTTGCTAAAGGAGACCCAAAAAATGCTGAAGAAAATAACACCTTTATAAATACACTAACTTAAATGGCAAAAGAGGTCCAAAAAGCCAATGAGGAGAAGAATGATTTAAAAAGCAGAATTAGCCACATGGAAAAAGAGATTCAAAAGCTCACTGAAGAAAATAGTTCTTTAAAAATTAGAATGGAGCAGATGGAAAGTAACGACTTCATGAGAAGCCAAGTAATTACTAAATGAAACCAAAAGAATGAAAAAAATAGAAGCCATTGTGAAATATCTCACTGGAGAAACAACTGACTTGGAAAATAGATCCAGGAGAAACAATTTAAAAATTACGGGACTACCTGAAAGCCATGATAAAAAAAAGAGCCTACACATCATCTTTCATGAAATTATCAAGAAAAATTACCTTGATATTCTAGAACCAGAGGATAAAATAAATACTGAAAGAATCTACCGATCATCTCCTGAAAGAGATCAGAAAAGAAAAACTCCTAGGAATGTTGTAGCCAAATTCCAGAGTTCCCAGGTCAAGGTGAAAATATTGCAAGCAGCTAGAAAGAAACAGTTCAAGTACTGCAGAAATACAATCAGGATAACACAAGATCTAGCAGCTTCTACATTAAGGGATCGAAGGGCTTGGAATATGATATTTCAGAAATCAAAGGAATTAGGATTAAAACCAAGAATCACCTACCCAACAAAACTGAGTATAATACTTCAGGGGAAAAAACGGTCATTCAATGAAATAGAAGACTTTCAAGCATTTTTGATGAAAAAGACAGAGCTATATAGAAAATCTGACTTTCAAACACAAGAGTCAAGAGAAGCATGAAAAGGTAATCAGGAAAGAGAAATCCTAAGGGACTTACTAAAGTTAAACTGTTAACATTACTACATGGAAAGACAATATTTGTAACTTCTGAGACTTTTCTCTGTATTTGGGTAGCTGGAGGGATTATACAGATATAGACACACATACACACCCACACACAGGGCACAGGGTGAAGAGGAAGGGATGATATTTAAAAAAATAAAATTAAGGCTTGAGAGGAACATATTGGGAGGAGAAAGGGAGAAATATAATGGGATAAACTCTCATAAAAGAGGCAAGAACAAGCTTTTTCAATGGAGGGCAAAAGGGTGGAGGTGAGAGGGGAAAAGTGAAGCTTACTCTCTTCACATTTGGCTTAAGGAGGAAATAACATGCTCACTCAATGTGGTATGAAAATCTATCTTACACTACAGGAAAGTAGGGAAGAAGGGGACAAGTGGGCTCTGGTGGGATGATAGAAGGGAGGGCAAATGGGAGGAAGAAGTAATTAGAAGTAAACACTTTTGGGGAGGGACAAGGTCAAAAGAGAGAATAGAATAAATGGGGGGCAGGACAGAAAGGAGGGAAATACAGTTAGTCTTACACAACATGACTATTATGGAAGTCTTTTGCAAGACTATACATATATAGCCTGTTACCTGCCTTCTTGGTGGGGATGGATGGGGAGGGAGGAAGTGAGAGAAGTTGGAACTCAAAGTTTTAGGAACAAATGTTGAGAATTATTTTGCATGCAACTGGGGAATAAGAAATACAGGTAATGGGGTATAGTAATCTATCTTGCCCTACAAGAAAAGAGAGAAGATAGGGATAAGAGAAGGGAGGGGTGCAATAGAAAGGAGGGCAGATTGGGGGAAGGAGTATCAGAATGCATGGTGTTTTGGGGTGGGGTGAGGGGAGAGATGGGGAGAAAATTTGGAACTCAAAATTTTGTGGAAATAAATGTAGAAAATTAAAAATAAATGAATAAACATTTAAAAATATAAACCATGTCCTGAAAGAGAAAAAAAAGTAAAAAACATGGAAACAAGTACATAGCCCTGCTTCACTTCATCGGTGACTGGGAAAGCTCAAGAGCATCATCCTTTATCCAGAATTCATATAGCATGTCATCATGAAACTGGTGTATGATGACTTTCTCTGGACAACCAAATTTCACCATGATCTTCCACTAGCCCTCACAACTAATAGTATAGCCTTGTTCAGGTTGACGAACATGGTATACAAACCACTGTTCTGCTTCTGGCATTTCTCCTGGAGGTGTAGAGCAAGCCAACTCTTCCTTGGCTCTTTCTGAAGTTATATTGGCTCTTAGGTAGATGACCATCTTCAAAGTGAAGGATCAATCAATTAGGGATCACTCTGGAAAAAATCTTGCGAGCAATGACTAAAAGAGAGACCCCATCCCTAACTCCTTGTGATGGTCAAAGGACGATGACCTGTTTCCTTTTCCTTTACACAGCTGGACAATGGAGGCATACTTGATCTCTTGGGGAAAAACCTCCTCTTGCCATATAATTCAGAAGATTTCAGTCAACTTCTGTATGAGCAGAGAATCTCCTGCCTTGTAGGTCTTCACTCGCATGGAATCAGTGCCAGGAGCTCTTCCACAGGAGAATAGCCTAATGGTATTCAACACTTGGTCTTCAGTTGTAAGTCTGACTTCAAAGGGATTCACTTCAACCTGAAGGTAGTCAATGGCTTCAGCATTTGCTGATGACATTTTAACACTATGGAAGTATCCAGCCCATCTTTCCAGGATCATGTCCTTATCACTGATTCATGTGGTTCCATCAGTGTTGAATAGTTGAGATGCACCAGCTGTCTTTACTAATTTTGGCCTGACAAGCAACACCAAGAAAAAAAGAGGTTCTTCATCAGCCAGCATCACATTATCCATGCATGTCTGGTTCTAGACTCAGGAGTTTGAGGCCTGTGGTCTACATTTATTTTTAAAATCTAAATCCCTAATTCTACCATATCCAAGGCAAAGGTGACCCAATCCAACTATCAAGAGTGGAAAACTTTATTCCAAAAGTGCTTCAGGTTTGTTGTGAGTCCCACATGAGATAATATTTGTAAAGCGTTTAGCACAGCGCCTGGCACATTGTAAGTATTTTACGTAATGCTTGGAAGGAATTCCTTCTTTCTTTTCTTGTGTACATGCATTAATGTGTGCATGTTCAAATTTCACTAAGGCATGAAGTTAATCTTAAAGCAGATTTTTCCATTAAAAAGCAGGTTTGGTTTTTTTGTTTTGTTTTGTGCGTGACCCTTAATACAGAGGTACTTTCCTGGTTACTGCTTACATAATTTTGTTTGATGACCTATCAAGCTTTGATACCAATGCTTGTCAATTACAATGTCTTCAATATTTTCAGCATCCATACTCTTCTCTCTACTTGCACTACAACCTTTCTAATCCAAGTACAGCACTATTTGAGCAGCTTTAGCATTCTTCTCCTGTGTGCAAACCTGACTTCCTAGATTTTCTATTCTATGCCTCCAAACTGAGTGCCTTCATCTCTTTGCTCATCCCCCTTTTCCATTTTCTTTTATGTGCTGTCTTTCTGTATTAGAATTTAAACTGCTTGAAGGCAGGAGCTGTATTTCTGCTTGTATTGATATTCTCAGAACACAGCAGTGTGCCTGCACAGTCCATAGTAAGCAGCTTCCTTAATAAATAGATATTGATTTCTAATCAGTCTTCCAGCATTTAGTTGCTCCCCTCTCCTATCCTTTTCTTACATTTCCGCAAAGTTTGTTATTAAATAATAGGTCTCACTAAGTCATTCCTCTGTACAAGAAGTCCCATGGGTTCTCACTGCCTTTAGCTTAAAATACCACCTCCTGTTTGCCATCTGAAGTCTTTCGTAATTTGGCTCTAGCTTTTCTTTCTTTCTTTTTGCAAGGCAGAGGCATTTAATGAAACAGCATAGGCCTGACACATAGGTTAAGACCTCACAATTACTCTTAGCCTCAGTGTTCGTGTCATGGCTAGTCTCAGCTTTGAGGTGAGATTGCCTACTAACAACTAAGTCTTGATGGTGTTTCTCTAAGTAAACGCACTTGGATTCCAAAGTAGATCAACCTTTTTGCTGAACTCTGCTAGACAGAGAAGTGGGAAAAAGAAAATACATATAAACAAAATGGGTGTACATGTGTATATGAGTGTGTGTATACACACACACACACACACAAATGTGAGGTGTAGTCTTTTTCCTCAGCCACATGGGCAGCTATCAAGGAAGGGAATTCTTCACAAGCTTTAAAGAGCTTATTGTCAGTAATTAGGTTTCTAGTCCTATGCAGTCACTACTGTTGGAGCTCAAACAAGCAGCTTTAACTGGGTCGTCTATCTCTTTGTGTTTGTGTTTTGATAGAGGTTCAATTATGCCCAAGACAATGCCTTGTCTCTTCATTTTGCTCTGAATAGGAAGTGAGGGTGCCATTGTCACATAGCTTCCAATTCAGTTGTCAGGACAAAGGGGTCTGAAGTGCCATAAATAATGGGCCACTGTAAAGTAGCTGAAAGGAGGTGGGGAGAGGAGAGGAGAAGAGAAGAGAAGAGAAAAAGAAGAGAAAGAGAAAGGAGAAGGAAAGAGTGATGGGGAGGAAGAAAGAGAGGGAGAGGGGGAGAGAGAGAGAGGGAAAGGAGAGAGAGAGAGAGGGAGGGAGGGAGAGAGAGGGAGAGAGACAGAGAGACAGAGAGAGAGAGAGAGGGAGGGAAGGAGGGAGGGGGAGGGAGAGAGAGAGAGAGGGAGAGAGAGAGAGGGAGAGAGAGAGAGAGAGAGAGAGGGAGGAGGAGGGAGAGAGAGGGAGGGAAAGGAGAGAGAGAGAGAGAGAGAGAGAGAGAGAGAGAGAGAGAGAGAGAGAGAGAGAGAGAGAGAGAGAAATGGGTGTAGGCAGAAGCTCCAAGAAGCCACAGCCTTATTCAGTTAAAAAGCAACAACCACCCACTAATTTAAGTGTGAAAGCTGGTATGACACAACAAGGTTAAAGCAACACTGGTACAACTGCTCACAGAATTTGGGGGTGGAAGGGGAACCACAGGCTCATAAACCTAACGCTTCCATGGATAGTTTGAGCACCAATTAAACGGCTAAAGAGTGAGGAAAGCGAGCAGGTTTACCAAATCTAGCTGTGCTTTTCCTTCCCTACGCGTCCATCCCACGCCCCTCTCCCTCTCCAGCTCGTGGAGGCTAGTAAATCGCCAAACACTTAAAATTTCTTTTTAACACACAAGTGCTTAGTGTGGCAATTTTTAAAAGTCAAGGAGAAAAGAATGCAGCTTGTATTGTCAAAAAATAAGTTAATCATGTTTAAAATAAAACATCGATTAGATGATTTAGCAGTGAATGAACCTATTACCAGACTGTTCCTGTTATACAAACCCTCTCTCCTCCTCCCCCTTGGTGGTGCCTCATTCATAAAAAGGCCTGCTCTGAACAGTGGCTGCACAGACAGGGGGCTCAGTTTGTGTTTGTCTGGACTTTCCAGTGGTTCTTTGTTTTTGCTCAAATGACTGTATGGGAGACCTCATTTCATTGCTATCCAAAACTTGGTTCTTCCTTGATCTTCCCCATCCCCGATCGATTCTTCGAACCTATTATTCAACCTGAGAGTTCAAGAAAAGAAAGAAATTTGTGGTGTAATTTATCCAGAGGAGATGTAACTCTAAAAACCCTGGGGTCATTACAGTAATTCTGACATGCTGAGTCACAGGCTCTATCTTTCAACTCTCTAAAGATTAAAAGAAAATTAAATTGTTACTCATTAATATGATAGACCAACCAGTTTTTTTAAAGAATTATTTGGGGGGAGCAACTCTCAAAATGAGTCGAGCCTATAACAGAAGTAAAATTTTTACTTGGTTTTAAAGTAGTTACCATAATATTTTATTACACATAACAAACATACTTTAAAGTCAACCTGCAAATCCTATCACTCAATGAACAAGTACTCATTTTAACACTGCCTGACATATTTTTATTTTTTTAAAAATGTTTCTTCCTGGCAAAACTTCTTGTCAGCCTATTCCACATTTTCCAATCCATAAAAAAACTTTTTCTAACTGACCTTCCATATTAATTTGTAGCAAGACTGAGAATGCAATCATGCAAGTTTTGTCTCTGAATACACCGGGTCTGACTACAATTTTCTTTGAGAATCTCAGCATAAACAGGACATTTTCTGCAGATCTTCAGTCCTATTATGATTTTTGGTTTTAAAACTAGATCTTGGACAGATGGGCATGTTCTAATTGACAGGGAGAGTTTTAATGTAAGGATTAAACAGGAACCGAGAACTGATAATAGAAAAACACACTCTCTTGTTGTCATAACACCAGAACTGTATTATACCGAGTGGAGATATAAATTATCTCTACAGACAGACTTATCAGAATTATTTACCTTCTCAATCTAAAGACTAGCAAATGGAAAACATGACTTCAGAAATCTCATCTGAAAAAAATCTGTTACAGTTTCACAAAATATTAACTTTAACAACACTGTTTCCTCTACAAAAATTCCAGTAATCAGTGCTAGAGACCAGAGGTTGTTCATTTTCACACAAGCCTGCATCTAACTGTAATAGAAAATCTCACAAAACTCTTCTTTGGTAAACATTAATTTCTCTTAAAAGGGGAATTTGGGGAGTGGAGTCCTGAGTACTTATAATCCAGGACACAGATAAGAATTTCAATGGTACAAAGGTTATCTTGTTGAAACTAGACCTCTAATTAATTCAAAATTTTAACTATGGCCTTACTGTTACCAACTACCCCCTTCCTCCACAAAAATAAAATAGTATTAAGACCACAACTCACACATTATTCTTTAAACTGATACAATGGGAATGTGAGACAAAAATTTCCTTACTTTTATTCTAAGACATGGAAGAGTTTATTGGATACTAATCTATTTATAGACTTACATATCTATACCTGTCTGTGCCTGGGATCATATTAGAGATAAAGGAAAAGCTAGTTTGTGGGGCTATTTGAAGAAAGGGTAGTAGGCAAGCATTTTAAACCTGATCTTGACTTGATTCCCTCTGGGCCCCACTCCTCTCCATCATCTAGTTAATCATCAAAATGTTTCTTAAGTATTTGGGTGTGTGCAGAATTACACAAAGATGACAATGTAATTTCCCTTAAGGAAAAAGAAAACACACACTGGGAGAAAAGTAAGGAGTTTGATTTAATGAAGAGAAACTTTCTTTCCTCCTACCCCCATATTATATTTGGTTGTTTGGCTTTTCTTTTTACTAACTGTGAAGTTCACTTCTCTTAGTCACATCCTCATAGCAATTCGGTGAGACAGAGTATATTATTACAAGGGGGCTTTAGGCTAGGTAAAAGGTGACTCAGAAAGAACTAGGAAACAGAGGAGACTTCAGACAGGGAAGGAGTTTTGTTATATTACGATTAGATAACATGTATGAAGCACTTTATAAATAAAAAGTATCATAAGCATGTGAGTTATAATTATCAATACAGATACTAGTCCAAAGCCTAGAGTTACTGATCAGCAGTAAAGTGTTTATGTAGTAATCTACTTTCTATCCTTGTTGCTTTTTTGTTTTCACCTCCTTTCTTTCTTAAACATTACAGGAAATCATCCATCTGAGAGTTGGATTTATCTAATGCCGGCACTGAAGAAATGGCTTACAAAACACCAGACACTTAGAGACAGCTCTGGTGGCTCTTTGAGAAAAGGGTAGTGACAAAATGGACTTGAACAAAATTAACATATGCAAAAGTTAAACACATTTGCTTGTTCCTAGACAAGTCTATTTTTTTTTTTTTGGCATGCTGAATTTTTTTAATGATTGTTAAGTTCAGAATGAAAAAGAACTTTTTAAAAAAGTAGAGTTCTCTCCATGTCTATTCTGGAAACTGCCTTTGTTTTCCATAAAGGTGAAGGTATATATGAACTCCTCAATAAGATTCTGTTGGGCAAAACAAAACTTTCAGGTTTTTTCATTTTCCAATATTATATACTACAACCCAAAGTCAAAATTTAATTAGCAATTCTTTTCATCACCATCAACTCAATACACTGAAAAAAGTTAATTTCTCTACAGTTATTTTTGGATCTGGACTGAGTCCATGCCCAAGCAGAAAGTCATGCAAAATGATGCACCAAGAAGAGAACCTTCATTTTTTGCTCGATTGATGTCATTATGCCCTAGGAGCAAGAGGTCCCTTAGCCATATGCAGTGAGAGTTTATAGAGTCATCCAGTAGAGTTTTGCTCCTGTGTCTTAACTTTGGTGATCACTTTCATTTCAATTGGGAAAAAAAATCTGTTAAGCTTCTTCCAGATATGTACCCAGTTAAAAAACAAAAAAGCAAATACAGCTACGTTTTATCATCTAGTGGGAGGTTTTGTTAGATTCTGGAAAAATATAACCATTATTGCTTTGATTGCCATCATCTGAAAGTATAACTCTCTAAAAAGGCTGGTCAAGTAACACTGAGATCACCACCTGGTCTAGGTAGGGATTATTATTATTTTTTTCATTTGCATCCCCAGTACCTAGCAAAATTCCTGACACATAGAAGGTACTTTACACATGATTGTTGGTTGATTGTACTACTAATAATAGCATCTCAGATTTATTTAGTGTTTTTATGTACTGAATACATTTTACATACATTATGATTTTCTGATTCTCGCAACAATCTTACAAAGAACATAGCATTAACCCTATTTTACAGATGAGGAAACCAATTTAAAGAACATAAATAACTTGGACAGGGTTACACAATTGATGTCTGAGGTAGGGTATGAACCCAAGTCTTCCTGACTCCTGTCCACACTGTAACACTGACAAAGATTGTGTCAGTCTGAAAAACTCTAATTACTGGGCACCAGTGTTCATATAAATAATGAACTTCAGATCTGTGTGTGTGTATGTGTATGTGTGCGTGCGCGTGTGCATGTGCACGTATGTCTGGATCATCCTTTTTTTACATCCTTGTTTTATTTTTCATAGTAGTTCATATGAAAAAGATCATGCCATTTCCAAGTTTATAAAGATTCAATGGCTTCCCATTGTCCCTAGGATAAAATATGAATTAGACTATTTAGCACTTAAAGTTCTTTATCTAGGTCCAGCCTATCTTTTTTTTTTAAAAAAAAAAAGGTATTTTGATAAACATATTTCAGTATAGTTGGTTTCCTTTGTGATCTTACAGATTTTATTTTATACACTAAAAACCCTACCAATATTCTGAGAAAGAGTTCAAAGGTTTCACCACGCTGCCAAAGGGATCCATGATACAAAAAAAAAAATCAAAAATCTCTGATCTGCAAGTGTGCTGAAGCTATTTCTTGAAAAGGAAAAACTTGGAAAATTAAGCATCCATTTCTGGAGAAGTTCTGACATCCTGACCAAGATAAGAAGGTGCACACCCTTCTTCCAAACAACAAAGAAAGATCTAGAGATGGTGGTCACTCCATGACCATTATAAAGCAAACTTAAGTTACTTAATAACAGTCACACATCTGTCGCTATAAATGAATAACCTCTGTCCACAACCATCAATTGCCAAATAGTCCAACTATCCAAACATTCAGAGTGAGCTTTCCCTTTTCCCTGATTAGGTCTGAGTGCAGTCATTGCAAATGTCTGGAAAAACAGTAGCACAGAAAATGCTTTGACTGCAACAAATATTCTAACTTCAGAATTCATCCAGGTCTCCCATATAGCTATCTTCTGCACAACCATGATATCAAGTGACTTCTCTGAAAGGGAAAAATCATGACTGTGACTTCTAGCATTACGGCTTAACGATGCAGTTATTAGGAATATAATGAAGAAAAGGGCTACATAAAGTGCCTCAGTGTATACACAGCAAGTTTTCCAATCATGCATGAGAACAGCACTGATAACCACTGTGAAAAAGTTGAATAAACACCATCCAGGACCACTTTAAACAGTACAGTTTAGGGAAGAGCACAGGATGGGAATGGGTCATAGACTCATAAATAAGACAGGAAATACAATCAATTAAAATTTCAACTTAAATGACAAATTGGTGTTTATTTAAAAAAATTTAAATCACTAGTGTGGAGGATTTAGTTTGCTATGTTTTCTCTAGAAAAATAAGTCTTACTTGATAAATTCTTAATCATAGAATTTCATTATTGCTATTGTAATTTTTATTATTCAGGGAAAACAGTGAGAGGTAACATGAAACAGTGGATGGGGCAGTTGATTTGGGGTTGAGATTGCATGGCTTCAGACATTAGCTAGTTATTTAATTGGTCAAGTCCTGTAACTTCTCTGTGCTTCGTTTTTCCTCATGTATCAACTGGGTACAATAATGATACAAATGAGATAATTATATTTTTAAAAACTTCGTAAATCTTAAAGTGCTTTGTGAGGTATGAGAGATGATATATATTTCAAAGGAATATTTTTAAGTCTTTGGTGATAAATGTAAATTATTTTTGATGACATTAAGGAATATTTATAAAGTCCATCATGTAATAATAACACAAAGATATGATTAGTCATGTGCATTACCTTAACTTTGTATTCCAAAGTAAAATTTCACATCCACCAATATCTTCTTTTATATGCTATCTGGAAAAAGTGAAGTTATTAAAGTTCTTGCATAAAATGCTTATTTGTCAATGGGAAGCCACTGAATATTTTTTTTAGCATGAGAGTGATATGATCTTTTTCATACGAACTGCTATTAAGTTATGTCTCTCCAATCCTTTATTGACACACTTTACTTTTTAGACATACATGCCACAGACTTTCATGTTGTCTCACCTCTTGGAGCATTCAGTTTTCTATAATTTTTATTGTACCTTTTCCCATTTTTTAATTAAAAATGATAAAAATCAATGTGCAAATGCTTATATTTTTAGAGAAATGCACATTATAAGGAAGATAAAAGTGTGTTAACACATTCTTTTCCTTACAGATCTCTAAGCATAAATTACAGGTTGATGTCAGCACAGTGAAACAGACTTGAAGTGAAAGATATCTCTGACAAAATACTGTGCATCAGAGAATACATTTGAGGTTATATTTAGCAAGGAATAGTAGTAGCATATTTACTGTCAAAATATCAACATATTAACTGACACTTCAACAGTCTGGCTTTTCATTTTTGTACGTAAGGGGCAGCTGGCTGGGTGTTTCTTTTCTTTTTAATAAAACTGACTATAACTGCAATGAGAAGGTAGATGAATTTGCATCTTTCCAATTGTTAGGACCTTCTCTAAGGGAACCTTCCATTCACTCTGTATGTATACCCTATGTACTGATTTACGTACATTCTATGATACTCTCCTATTAGAATGTAATCTCGTTGAGGGCAGAGGTTGTTTTTACTGTTTCTTCAAATCCCCTGCACTTAGCAAAGTGCCTGGAACATAGTCAATTCTTAATAATGCTTGCTGGTGGACTGACTGTATCCATTCTTTACAGGCAGAGGTCATCCCTAAGATAACAGCTGTAAGCATAAAATATACAGTGAGACACTGCTGCAATCAAAACTCCCTTTGAAATTTCTTTTAAATTCATTTTTGAAATCCATTTGTAGACTGCCCTTCCACCAAACTGAATGAAATATTTCTTAATCATTAGGAGAAAGGGGACTCCTTAAAACATGAACATACACGGAAAAATCCCATCTGTTTTCCACTGGCAGCAACCAGATCTCCTCAACAATCAAAATTCTTTTAAGTCTTTTCAAACACAGAGAATTAGGATATAAAACTGAAAACTTAACAAGAAAATATGAGGTTTACCAATCAGGTGTGAAGGAATTTTGCAAAATTTCAAAGTGAGGGACCAAGTACTCTATGGGTTCCAGAACTTATCCCCCTGTGATATGGTGGAAAATGGTATCTTTGTATTAATGAAGAACCCATGAATTTTCTGAACGAATGCTATAAAGCTATTGATAAATAATAAAGATAGCTATAAGTTTAAGCTTATAGCTGAGCTGTAGGACATAGAAACATCTGGCTAACAAGCCTGTAGCAAGTAAATTAGTATTGAGACTCATACACAAGTCCACCCACAACAAAATCTGAAATATTTATGGAAAATAACATTGTTTCAGGGACAACACTGTGAAGATGCCAAGAAAGCTGTTTAAACAACAACTTTTAATTCCGTAAGTGGTAACAGTAGATGCTATCACTTCTAGAAGTCTATTCCCTTTCTTGCTGTATATTACTGGACATAATCCCTGCAGTATTCAGTAATGTTACAATGTAAATTCCACAAGCCTCTCAGTAATTAATATCAGTAAATTTTAAAAGAATGCAGATTGAAGCATACTATTTTTGGTTAGTTTTTTCTTCCTCATGGTTTTTCCTTTTGTTCTGATTCTTCTTTCACAACATGACTAATGTGGAAATATCTTTAATATGATTGTACATGCATAGACTAAATCAGATTGCGTGCCATCTTGGAGAGGGGGAAGAATTTAGAACTTAAAATCTTATAAAAGTGAATGTTGACAATTAAAAATAAATAAATAATTTGTAAAAAGATCAATAGTGGAATCTTTGTTTTCAACTCAAAACACCTAATATGCCACTGAAAATCCAGAATGGAGTTTGAGAAACCAGGGAGTTATGAAAAAAGCCTCCTTTTCAGATTTACTCTTCAACCTAAGAAAAATACTGAATAATTTCACATTTGAATCAGCCTTAGTTTACCTGTTAAGGATAACAGCTGCAATAAACAGATTAGGAAAAATTCAGTCCATTCGAAATACAACAAAAGAGATGTCAAGGGAACAGAAAATATGTTTAAAATTAATCATAAAATATGGTTAACTAATCTGTCTTTTTTTACATCCCCAACATATAGATAGATGTGTGCCCCCCCTATTAAATGAGAAGCATATCTTAGTCTGGAAATGTCATCATACAATAATTATACTGGCACAAATTCATCCCAAAACATACATAAAGATAATTTTTAAGACCATAACCCAGGTCAACAATTTTTCTAAACCACTATATTCCTTTAAGAGTATTTTTATACAACGTTATACTGATTTTATTTTAAATAATAATGCATTGAGGAAAAGTTATTTGAGTTGAAATTTCTACAAGTGGTTACAATGTTTCAATCAATCCCACATATCTCTCAAGTAGAACCAGCATATTACTATAGTGTTTTTAATGATAAAGGCAGCTCACATTTATACACATTTATACCACATTTACAGCCTGCAAAGGGTTTTCCTCACAACAACCCTGGGAGGAAAGCAAGAGCAAATATTATCCCATTTTAAGGATAAGGAAAATAAGGCTCAGATATACAGCTAATAAGTAGAAGAGTCATAACTGTGTTTAGAAGCCCCAAGGCTCTTTCCTGGAGTCTCTTTTTCCCCACACAATCTATCATTGATCTTATCATCAAATCACAGCTCTACAGATGAAGGGACCAGAGAGACCACTTAGTTCCACACTCTCATTTTACAGAAAAAGAAAATGAGGCCTGACTTACTTAAGATCATGCACGCAATAGAGAACTAACTTGAACTCAGGTCCTCTCAGAACCAATGTTCTTTCTACTGGGCCCTGGGTTTGACTAATATATGCAGATAGCTCCCAGATCTGTACATGCAGAGGCAATGTTGCTTCTCCTCACTCTGAATCCAACACCACCACTGGAAATTCCCAAGTGGATGTCCGAGAGGCACCTCAAACAATCCGGATCCAATTCAGACTCAGATTATCTTTTCCAGGCTTCTAGAAAATGACTGCCCTTTGCACAAACTATGGCTCCCCACACCCAATCTGGATTTCTTGCTTTTCCTTAATCATGACATCCCATCTCCAGTCTCTGTGCTTTTATACATGCTGCTTTCCTTGCATGGTATGAATTGCCTCCTCACCTCTATCTTTAATCTCTAATTTCCTTCAAAACTCAGCTCATGCGCCATCTCATCTCAGAGAGGTTTCCAGATCTCGCCAACTGTTCAAGCCTCTCCATTACCCAGCTCCATCCCTCTCTCACCTTATAATTACTTTGTATATATTTTTGCACCTTTCCATTCACCTGCTGTTTTCACCAATAAAACATAAGTTTCATGAGAGCAAGGACTATTATTGCCTTTTGGTCTTTGCATCTCTACTGCCTACAACAGTGATATACAACTATAAGGTGCTTAATTAATGCTTATTGACCAACAGATCTCTGCTCAGTTTTCTATTAACTATTTTCCATCAGATAAGAAACCTTTTCTCTGATTCTACATCCACTCAACAAATACTTAGCATCTTATGATGAACTGTCAGGCACCAAGAAGGGGGAAATAGATAAAACATAGTCCTTGTTTTTAAGGAATTTACCATGATGTAACCTTACGATTCAAAACTTAAAGTTTTACTTTCTCACATAAGCAAAATGCTACCTCATCCCAAGTAATTATACAGTTCCTCTATAAGCGCCCAATCCATTTTTTTGCTGGTTGTCACAGTATCGTTCCTGGAAATGCTAGGCTCACAAGGGCCAGTTTGCTTAGAGTTTCTCCTATTCAATGATCTGATTGAAGAACCCAGTTCTAATTGAACCTTTATTTACTGTAAGTTGGAGTTTGATGATGAAATTCATTTGTCACCATAACTATCAAGAATGTTCAGACACTGCACTGTCTTATATTCATAATCCAATTTCATTTTGTCAAGATACACACTGCAATTAAAATACCAGGCACACTATCCTTTTATGTACTGTCATTTCTTCCAGAAGATAGGGACCTGGATTTTGAATCAGGAGACCTGGGTTTAAATTCTACCCCAGATGCAATTGGCTTATATAATTATGGCCAAAAGAAAATTTAGGCAGCTATGTAGCATGGTGGATACAGTACAGAGCCCAGAATTAGGAAAACCTAATGCAAATCTGACCCTAGACACTTACTAACTGTATAATCTGGACAAGTCATTTCATCTTTGCTTTGCCTCAGTGTCCTCAACTGTAAAATGGGGATGATAATAATAGCACCTACCTTCCAAGGTTGTTGTGAGGTTCAAATGAGATAAACACTGTAAAGTATTTAGCACAGTGCCTGGCACATAGTGCTACATAAATATTAGCTATTGTTATTATTAAATGTATAACCAGTCTCAAAGTTCCCTCACTTGTAAAAATATGAATAATTAAGAATAGTATCATCCAGCCCACAGTGCTATTGTGAGAGAAGCACTTTGTAGACCTTAAAATGCAATATAAATGTGAATTATTAATTTGTACAGTAAATAAAAATATTTTTGACAATTTAGGCAAGATCTGGATCTACCTAAAAGGAAGAATATTTTCTATTAGTAAATCTTAGCTACATTTAGCAAATAAAACACACACATAAACACAAACTAAATATCCCTCTCTGAAAGACACACGATGGCACTAATTCTTGCTGATGTCCATTTAAATTTGCATGAAAATGGCAATTTTGGTTACATTTTATAGCTTTTCCCTGACAGCCTCTCACTGATGTCTAAACATTTTTTAAAAATATACCACTCTACTTAAAATGCTAAAGTTTCTCAAAGCAAAATAATAGGCAGAAATTCCTTAAGTAAAGAAGCCTCAAAATTGTCTTGGCTGAAATCAGTGGCATACACACAACATCTCCCTAGATTTTAATGCCTAATGTTTAATAATCATACACTGGCATTTGCCTGAAGAAAGAGCTAAGTTTACACATGGTCTTTTCTCAAGTGGTAAAGCAATGTCTTAATTTGAGATACCAAAGGGTATTTTTGGCTACCAGTTTTCCCCACCCTCAGAGTCCACTTCACATGTGACAAGGTCAGTGGTCATAACCAGGGGCTAAAATAGGCAAACCAAAGGGTGTGGATAAGGTCTATCTGTTAATGTCTCCAACCTCCTGGACGTTCTTATCTTCTAAGAGTTTAAATGCATAACTAATATGCATTGAACGCACTCACAATAAGTGTCTTAAAGATCAAAATATCAATTTAAAGGAAAAACCAGTTTTCAGAAAAATTCTTCCAACTCTAAAATATTAACTCTCATGGCAACCTGGATCTGCAAAAACTATCATTTATATATTGCTTTAAGATCTATATTTTAATATCTCATTTTATCTTTATCTCATTTTACCCTCACAACCACCCTGGGAAGTGTTATGGTCATTCCCATTTTACAAATGAGGAAACTAAGTTAGGCAGAGATTGACTTGCTCAGGGCCATAAAGCTAGTTAGTAAATTGGATTCTGAGGCTGGATCTGAACTCCAGATCCACCGCACCTTGGAGAGACTATAAGGTCCTTCATGGTGAGGGCTGTGCCTTGTTTTTGTTTGGGTCCTTCTCTTTCACAGTGCTTTGTGATTATAGTGGACTATGGTTCATGAATTCTTTATTTCTTCATAATTTCTTCATAAATTTCTATTCTTCATAAATTCTCCGTTTCTCTAGTGGCCTAAAAGAGTTTCACTTATTCCCAGGGCGAATATTAAAAACACTGGGACAATGTGTCCAAATGTTTTTATTTCTCCAAATACTTCACGGATTTGATTTACCAGGCATTAATAAGTCCTTTCCAAATCACAGAATTCATTCACTATCATCATGAAAAGTGACCATTCAAAACAACTATCTCCTTTGCCTGGAGTTCCATAGACCAATGAGTTCACACGGAGAAATAGGTCCTGCTTCGTGTTTTTCATTCAAAGGAAGTTTAGGATGAACTTAATTCTAATTAACTCTTAGGGATAACAAAAGTGTGTAAAGAGACCACATCTTAACTCCTGTGTATAATTAATTCTTCCTGTCTGGATTCTGGAGGACGAAGGGGGAAGGGGAAGAAACAAGACCTAAAATGAAGCAGAGGAATAGAAAGACATATGTACTCCCTTTCTCATTTATGTCTCTTAATAAATGTATTTTGTTCTATTTTTAAAGAATAAATGAATTTGAGGAATAATTTATTTATAAGTGAAGAAACTGAGCACTGAACTTAATATCACAGGGTAAAGGTCAGTCCCTACTCTTCCAATTACTAGACAGATAACTTTTGGGGAACCAAATATTCTCTTAAAGCCTTGGTTTCTTTATCTGTGAAATAGTGATAATAATAATTGCACGACTTATGTCACAGAAATGCTGGTAGAATCAAACAAGATATTAAGTGTGAAAGCACCCAGTCAACTATATAAACATCTGTTAATCATTCACAAATTTCTATGGAATCCAGAATGTGAGGAAAGAGTAAAAAGGTTTGAATGAATGAAAAAAAAGCATTTGTTAAGTGTGCCAAGCACTGGAATAAGCACTGAGAAGACAAGTACAAAAAACCAGGCAGTTCTCATTCTTAAGGAACTCACTAATTAGGGAAAGCTACAAATAAAAAAAGTTAAACTGCAGGGAAGATGGAAAGGTCCCGAAGTCCTAAAGATAAAGCAGTCGGGGTGCTGGCAAGACCCAGGGGTCCCTAATTTCATAAGCAGTTCAGATGACAGTGCTTGGGGACTGCAGGGTCCAGAGTCAGACCATATGATAAGGCCTAGAAGACCTCAGGAGGTAAGGAGGTGAGGGTTAAGGCCTGGTGCCCCTAAATCCCACAGGATGGAAGTGAGTTGATTACCATGACTCAAGCACTATTTAGGTTCAGACATAGGAAGAAAAGGAGTATACCCACAGCATTGGCAGATCTGCTAAATGGGTAAATTTTATGGGATTTGTGTTTAAATTTTCTATTCATTACTAGAAATGTACCTTAACCCCATCTCACTTTGGCCAATCAACCCTGTGCTCTGTATTTCTTCAGAACTTAGAAACTAAAAAAAAAAAGTTATGGGAATAAAAGCTTTTAGTCTATCCAACTTCAGGGGAAACAAACAAATAAATAAAAAATTCAAAATATACAACCTCATTCAATATAAATGACTTTCCCAAAGTCTCACGGCCTCTTCACAGCAGAGCTAGAACCAAACTCAGGTTTTCTGATTTAATGATGTGCTCTTTCTTCTAGCTGCGGCCCCCTTCCATTACTCCTAGCATTGTGTGTTTTATATCATTCACTTAATTATGTACTTCCTTATTGTCATTTCCTAGTTTGTACATGTACATACATGTATATATTCTTTTTTAACAAATTAAAGTATGACACTAAGCAAGTTATTTTAGCCTCATCCCTCCCTTTCTAAACATGCATAATATGTGGAAATAAACCTGATCACCTTCCCCTTTGTCTTCCAACCCCTGTGAATTGCTTCCCTGATAATATTTCCCAGACTAGGCTTCATCATTTCAAACAATGAGAACAAAAGAAGGGCCTTTCTGGCAGAATCTTATAATTTTATAATTGGAAAGGACCTTAGAGCTCATCTAGTACAAACTCCTTCATTTAAAAAGTAAGTGGTACCAAATCTCTCTCCAAGATCTCAGCATAAGATCTGTCCATTCATGCCTGGTGTTTTTCTTACTAATTTAACTCTAAAAGTGTTAACTAATTTGAAATATTTTCCCCTTCCACAATAACTTCACTGCCTGGTCATTAAAGTTCACTATAGAAATCAGTGTTCCATATATAATTACCATGAAGAAACACCAAATGCCCTTCCTCTTATTATAAGGTATGTCTAAGTATTCTTAGCTCAAATATAAGGACACTCTGCAGTAGACTAGCAGTCATCAACAGAAGTGACATCTCTCAGGAAGGTAACTGCATAAGAGGCCTACAGTACAGTGAGGATAAATAATCTATATCAGTTTGGGGTGGCTAGGTACATTGTTAGTGGGGAGGAGGAAAGACAACATGGATGGCGGACTTGGTAGTTTTTGTTTCTTTTTGCTTGTTACGTTGTATATCACATGATTTTAAAAACAATGTCCACAGTATTAAACCTTGTCTTCTTGAAGTTCCCAATGGGGGAGAAAAGTTTCACACAAAACCACTGCACAAGGCTGAAACGATCTGTTCTTGCGGGTACAGAAATTTCAGTCAATTTCTTCTTCTTCTTGTCCTTTGTCTTTGTAGAGGACCAAAATGACATCACCATGATAAAGTGAAGTTTCAGTACGTCCCACTGTGGCTGATCAGACCAATATGAGCTTAGAATGCTCTACCACAGATTGAGCACAGATAGTTTGTGTGAATATTTGGGGTGGATACCCCAAATTTGTGCATCTTACACTTCCTTTGTACTATCTCAATTCTGCTTTGCTCATAGAGCACAGCATACTTTCTGATGTAGGCATGCCATGCTGAGCGATCCTGTGCCAGTGTTTCCCATGTTGCACAGTCAAATCTAAAGTTCTTGAGAGAGACAGAGACCTTGAGAGTGTTCTTGTATCACTTCTTCTGGCCACCATGTGATCACCTGCCCCATGAGAGCTCTCCATAAAATAGTCATTTTGGTAAGCATACATTTTACATTCGAACAATGTGGCCAGCCCATTGGAGTTGCACTGTCTGAAGCACAGTTTGAACGCTTGGCAGTTTAGTTCAAGCAAGGACTTCAGTGTTTGGTACCTTATCCTGCCAGGTGACCCTCAGAATCCTCCTAAAACAGTTCAATGGAAGTGATTCAGTTTCTTGGCATGGCACTGGTGGACTGTCCATGTTTCCCAGGAATACAACAATGAAGTCAGGACAACAGCTCTGTAGTCCTTCAGTTTGGTAGTCAATCTAACACCTCTTCTCTCCCAAACTTTTCTTCAGAGCCTCCCAAACACTGAGCTGGCTCTGGCAATGCGTGCATCAACCTCATTGTCAATATGTACATCCCTGGAAAGTACACCACCAAAGTAAGTAAACATATCCACAGCATTCAAAACTTCTCCATTTATTGTAACTGATGATTCCACGTATGAATGATGTGGTGGTGGCTGATGGAGCACCTGTGTTTTCTTGGTGTTAATTATTAGGCCAAAATTAGCACAGGCAGCAGAGAATTGATCCATACTTCATTGCATCTCAGCTTCAGAGGCTGCAGTGAGTGCGCAATCATCCGGAAACAGAAAATCATGCACCAACACTCCCTCCATTTTGGTCTTGGCTTGTAGCCTTTTCAAATTGAAGAACTTACCATCAGTGTGGTAGCTGATCTTGATGTCATGTCCATTCTCATTGAAAACATTTGACAACATGGCTGAAAACATCATGCTAAAAAGCACAGGAGCAAGTGCACAGCCCTGTTTCACTCCATTGATGGCTAGGAAGGCACGAGAGCTTTGTCCATTATCCAGAACCCAGGTAAGCATGCCATTGTGAAATTGATGCACAATATTGATGAACTTCTCTGGGCAACCAAATTTTGACATCATTTTCCATAAGCCCTCACAACTAACAGTGTCAAAGGCCTTGGTCAGATCTACAAACACTGTATACAGACCTCTGTTCTGCTCCTGGCATTTCTCCTGGAGTTGTCGGGCAGCAAACACCATATTGACTGTTCCTCAGCCCTTTCTGAAGCCATACTGTCTCTCAGGGACATGACCGTCTTCCAGGTGAAAGATCAGCCTATTAAGGAGGACTCCAGCAAGAATTTTGCCAGCAATGACTAAAAGAGAGAGACCCCTCCCTATGATTGTCTCAGGACAATCTATTCCCTTTCCTTTTAGAGATGGACAATGGAGGCATCCTTGAACTCCTGGGGGATAACCTCCTCTTTCCATATAACCTGGACAATTTCAGTCAGCTTTTGTATGAGCAATGGTCCCCCTACCTGGTAAATCTCAGCTGGAAGAGAATCAGCCCCAAGTTCTTTGCACATGAAAGGAGCCTAACGGCCCTCAAAACCTCTTCTTCAATTGGAAGTTCAGCTAAGGAGGGACTGATTTCAACCTGAAGTACACGGTCAATGGCCTCAGCATTGATTGATGATGGTCTGTTGAGAACACCATGGAAGTATTCAGCCCATCTCTCTAGGATCATGTCCTTATCACTAATCAATGTGGTTCCATCAGCATTGAGTAGTTTCTTCTAGTACAAGGATAAAGAGAAGGTGCAATTTAACTTAACTACTTAAATATAAAAAGATTAAGTTGGCAATAGCAACCTCAGATTTAATATTTTGCCCCTCCCCATTTTATAGATGTATGAAAGTAAGTCAGAAACTAAAATCACTTATAAACTAAGTAGATTTGTCCTCTTCTGCACTAGGTATACTCAACATACTGAAATAATGCAGTCAAATTGCGATCATAAATTTCACCTTAAAAATACTTTATTTTAAGTATCCTGAATGGGTGTTAGGATTAAGGCTGAGAAACTATAAAGGATATTTACCAAATATACTGTCTTCCTACAAACATTTTAAGATTTTATATCTATCTGTGTGTCTATCTATGCACACACACAGACACATGGTTATCTTACATGTTTAAGAACTTACATGTTTACAGATTTCCTCTAGTGGTTGAAAAGTTTGAAAAAATCAGTATATTCACTACTACATTGTAGACACTCTGAACAATATTATTTATCCTATGTTCAAAAGAAGCAGCAATCAAAATAGTACCTCTCCACCCTCCCAAAACACCAATTAGCATGGCTTAATAAAACAAATCAAGTATTTGATGAATGTCAATGACTTGAAAAAAAATCTAGGAGAACTGAAAGATTGAGAAAATTATCTAAATTGAAAAGGAGATTAACTCTCCCTTTCAGTAAGAAAAAATAGAAAAACCACATATACATTTCTCTTTGAGTATTATGGTCAGATATAATTTTATATATTGTAAAGAAATGTGAAAATATATAAAGAATTGAGTCAAATGTGCAAGAATACATCATCCTCCAATTGATAAATGGTCAAAGGATATGAAAAGGCAGTTTTCAGAGGAAGAAATTAAAGATATCGATAGTCATATGAAAATAATGCTCTAAATCACTATTTATTAAAAAGATATAATTCAAAACAACTCTGAGATATCATATCACACCCATCAGTTTGGCTAACATGACAATAAATGTTGGAGAAGATGTGGGAGAGTTGGAACACTAATTCATTGTTAGCGGAGCTGTGAGCTGATCCAACCATTCTGGAGAGCAATTTGGAACTATGTTCAAAGGGCTACAAAAATGCGCATACCCTTTGACCCAGCAATATAGCTTCTAGGACTGTATCCCTAAGAGATCATAAAAAATGGGAAAGACTCCCATATGTACAAAAATATTTGTAGCAGCACTTTTTGTGGTGGCCAAAAACTGGAAATGAAGGGGATGCCCATCAATTGGGGAATGACTGAATCATGGTATATGAGTGTAATGGAGTACTATTGTGCTATAAGAAATGATCAACAGAAGACTTCAGAGAGGACTGGAAAGACATATAAACTGATGCTGAGTGAAAGGAGCAGAACCAGGAGAACTTTGTACACATCAACAACCATAATGTGCAAGGAATTTTTCTGGTAGACTTATCAGTACTTCATTGCAATGCAAGGACTTAAATAATTCTCAGTGGTCTCTTAAGGCAAAATGCCTTCCACATCCAGAGAAAGAAAGATTTTGATCACTGAATGAAGCAGATCATTTTCTTTTGTATTATGTTTTGATTTGTTTTATGATTTCTCCCATTCATTTTAATTCTTCTATGCAACATGACTAAAGTGAAAATGTATTTAATAGGAATGTATGTGTAGAACCTATATAAAATTGTATGCCACCTCAGGGAGGGAGTGGGGAAGTAAGGGGAAAAGTTGGGGAGGGAGGAGAAAAAAATCTAAGATAAATGGAAGTGATTGTAGAACACTGAAAACAAAATTATAGTAATAATAATAATAAATTAATTAATAAAAAAGAAATGTGTTAAAAATAAAAAAAATCCTCTGTAAAATTTGTACCTAATATGAAAAAAGTCAGGATAATTTGCTCTGTTCTAGGAATAGATCTATGAAGGAAAAATGTATCTCTTTTTTTCTTTGAATATGTCAACAAATAATTTTTTTAACAAAGAACAAATATTACTCTATTTCTTTTAGCCTTTCACTTTTAACTGTTTATGGATAATAATTAATAATTATTATAATAGCTTCATATTTGTGACTGATATCAGTTGATTGACTCCAATGAAAAATACCTTGAACATTTCCTTCATCTTACACAATCTTTCTTCAATAATATCAAAATATTATTTGTATTCAGTAAGAGCACAATCCTTAATGTAAACCAAGAAAAAATAAGGGAATGAAGACAAATTTAGAGATCAAATGGAAACAATGGATGAAAGCGATACAAATGCCTTCGCTGCCTCCAGGCAAGACACATTCAATATAAACTTATAAAGGAAAAGTTGTGGTCTCGTATGTTAAAAGACCTGCTCGCATCCTCAAATCACAGCTCAATGGAAGAATACACTTAAGGTCATTAATATCTATTCAATAACATTCTTAAATACACTTAACCATAACTGACTTAGAAAGTACGCTTTAAAAATATGCAATATTAACAAAACACAGGACCTAAGAAGGCTAGAGAAAGATTAACATTTATTTTCCAAAAAGGTAGAAGGTTGAGAGTTACCCTTATAGTACATGATAAATAGGGTAAAAAACCTACAGAAATACTTTTGGATCAAGCAAACATCATTTTACCAGCCAACAGTAAAGCTTAATAACAGGTACATGCCTTTGGATTGCCTGAATGTAACCAAAAGCAGTTTATTTCCAGATGGCATCTATGAAATGGCTAAGATCCAAGAACAGAGTGAGAATATCTTCTACTAGTTACATTCACATTAGCTCAGGCAATAATAGGATGACAAAGAAACATGAACCACACTGAATCATGGGGATGTATTTGTTGAAAACAGAGGAGCTTATGATGACACCAAATATTACAAAAAGGTTATCCTTAAGCAGCCCAGACTTGGTGATCAATTCAGATTATGCAATGAAAGTGAAGAAACTGTGTAATGCCCCACTATAGGCTGTAAAAAAAATCCTAACTAACTTAAGTAAATAGCAAGACATGACCTGTTTACTGTAATTGTAAATCAAAAGCTTGTTTTCATTATGGACTTAACAGACAACATATCACTAGACTGTACACAGAGACCTCAAAATATTCCATGGAACTCAAACAATAAAGTACTGGAATTATAGCATTATCACAAACTGAGTTGTTATCCACAATAATCCAGACATAAATAACACTGAGCCATAAAACCTAAGTACAACATTTTTAATAGATGTTGTCATACCAAATGCTCATGTAAAACTGCCATTATATATGTGTGTGTGTATACACACACACACACACACACACACATATAGGATAGTGACTAAAACAGTGATTCTGTTGGTATAAACAACTCCCAGGTGATGTCAGCATTTTCTCTAAAATTTTTATTCTTAAGAGTTGCCTGGAGCATGGAAAGATTAGCTGATTTGTCCAGGGTTATATGGCCAGTAACAATCTGACCTGTCTTCTCAGTTTTGAGGCTGGCTTTTTTCTGCTATGCCATGATGACTTCTGCTGCCACCGCACCCCCCCACATATATTCATTCTCTTTGTCTCTGTGTTTCTAACTCTCTTAATGAAAAGCTTACAAAATATAGAGACTTAGCAAAAGAAATCAAAATCATTTGGGAATAAAATTAGGTACACATCAACTCCGACATATTATCTGTTCTTAGAATTGTACCGAGGATACTTTTAGTAAGTATACACAGGATGAACTTATATTTTATTATATACTTTTATTATATATCATATACATTTATTCAACTACAAAAGCACTTATTTTTATCCACTTGTGTAATAGTCTGTGGAATATTAAATAAAAAGAGAAGACTTGCAGAACACAGACTTTTTTCCCCAGGACTACTTCTATCTGAACTGCATCTTCTTATAAAAATAAGTTGAAAAGTCATTTTTATAACACTTTACAGTTTCTAAAAGACCTTACGTACATTTTTTATTTGATTTTTCCAACAACCCTGTGAATTCGATGGTGCTGGTGTTATTATCCCAATTTTATAAATGAGAAAAATGAGGCCCACAGAAATGAAGAAACTGGCCCATGGTCGTAAAGTTAGTTACTATAGATGGTTAAAGGTTAAAACTCAAGTCTTCCAACATCCAGATCCAGGGCTCCTTTGGACTAGATCACAGAACCCTCACCCAAACAAACCCCAAAGGGGGGAAGGGCCCTTCTGTGAGGCAGCCAGGGAGAAGAGACCCACCCTCCCTGCTCTTTTATTCTACTATCCCAAAGGCTTTCAGATTATGGTTACTTTTGGAAGCAAACTGACTACCATTCGAATGTAAATTCTGAGGGTGGCATATATAATGTGGTGCTTTTATATTAAAATCTGTTCACTGGTGAGTATGTCTGAGACATCTGGTGATATATGAGCCTACAGATGAAGCACATTTACATACACACTTGCATGCACAAGATACCACACCATCTTTTGAGTTTTGTTTTTTTTTAAGTGCTGAGGGCACTATTAACTCCAATTATCAAAGAACACAGCAACAATGTGTACTAACAGAAGAAGCGAATATAAATCACTAAGCTTAATGTGCAAAATAAAATTCTCTTTTTGGACCTCAGGGAGACACCTTCCAAAAACGCTGCCTGTGAACTAAAGTTAATCGCTCACTCTTCTTTTTTCTACTCCAATTTCATTCCCATCATGTTTCTTTCTTTTTTTTAATTTAAAGTGATTCTCTAATCATAAATGGCCTCTGAAGAATTATATAAAACCAAATTAGCCCATTCAAATGGGAAAATCTAACCTTATAACAAACTTTTGAGTATTCTTTAATTCCATTCTGTTTGAAAATAGAAGAGGAAAGATGTGACTAGGGCACCTTGGAAGCTCCTGGCTCACGTCTCTTATTAGAGTTGAAAAATCTGGAGTATTAGGCACCTCAGAAAAGGTGGTTTAACCTCTTGGTTCAACAGAATCAGAAGCCACATCCATCACCTAAAAAGAATGCAAGCAAGCACACATAAAAGAGAACTATCCTAGTATTCCATACATCTATTACAAAAGGAAAATATCTCAACTGTACATCCCAGAATCATCATATTTGATGTAACTGTTTTTCTGTTCATAGGTTTCTTAAATATCTGGGCTAGTAAGACAAAATGAGGAGATGGGGATGCAGTCATCAATTCATAACTATGCTGTAAGCCCAATCTCTCTCTCTCTTTCCCTCTCTCTCTCTCTCTGTCTCTCCTCTTTTGTTTCTCCCTCTCTCTTTCCCTCTCTGCTTATCTCTTTCCCTCTCTCCTCATTCTTCTCTCCCTGTCTCTTTTCTGTTTCCCTCTCTTTCTCTCTCTCCCCATTCCTCTCTTTCTCTTCCTCACTACTCATCTGTGTCTTTCTCCTCCCTCTCCCTCATCTCTCTCTTCTGTTTCTCTCTTTGTCTCTCCCCATCTGTGTCTGTTTTTCTCCATCCCATTTACCCCTTTTCTCCCTGTCCTCCCCATCTCTGTCTCTTCCTCTCCCTCCTTCCCTCTTTCTCTCTCTTCCCCTCTCCCCACCCTCCTCACTTTCTGCACATAAGAATAAGAAAGGTAAGGGAAAAAAGGATGCTGTGCATGTACTCAGGACCTGGCTCTCTGAGTAATGAAAAAAATTACAGTTGTTTTCTAGATCTTTTTGCAAGAGAGAGGTCAGAGGATTTATTGAACTAGAAACACTCCCCTCAAGTCTCAGGATCAGTTACTGAAGGTTGTTGATAGATCTAAGAGCATTCACTATGAGTGCCTAACCTCTAGTCAATGCTCTTGGAAGCTCATGAACAATAAAAAGAAAAATGGTGAAGTTTTAATTCTAAAATCTGACTGAAACAAATGGATTTGTAAATGCCATCTTTAAGGCAGAGACATTTCTCAATAACACCTCCTCTCCCTCCCCCCGCTCCCGAAAGAAGAACAGATAACTGGTGATGGCAACCGCAGCGGACAAGCCCTACACAGCGGAAGGGAAGTCATCTGCTGTTGTTACAACTTTATGTCTTTTGGAAGAAGAAAGATGCTACTGACAGGAACAAGGATAATCAGCGCAGACTGGAGAGGTTATTTGCTTTAAGCACACAATCTATGAAAATAAGAACTTAGAAAACAGATAATTAAGGGGTGCTTATTCCCTTTACAAAAATACTAATTTTATGAAGGATTCACTCAAGTAGTAAGGTATCTAAGCAATTCTAAAAATCATCAGATGAACAAAAAATTTATTTACTTCCAATTTTAAAAAAGCACAGCCAGTATATAAAGGAAATGTGCTGCTATTATTAAACTACAGGCACGGGTAGTGGAAACAGAGAGAGAATGCCTCCACGTACTACTGATGCCACTGAAGAGGTATCTATTTTCTTTCAAGGGGATGAACTATGCGAAAAGGTCAGAAAAGTTTTTAGCTACCTTTAGCAATTAAGCCTAGTACAGATCAATCCACAAAGGACTTAAAAATCTTCCGGAATTTAATGTTGGATGAGCCCAATCATAACAAATACTCACATTTATCTAACAGTCTGAGGTTCACAAAGTGTTCCCTTGCAACAACCCTTTGAGATAAGTCGTGAATGAATTATCTCTATTTCATACAAGAGAAACTGAATTATTTGCTTCCAGTCAAACCTAATAGAGATCAAGTCCTTGAATGTAGGGGTTGTTTCATTTTTTTGTGTTTGTATCACCAGTGCCTTGTAAATAGTAGGAACTCAATAAATGCTTGTTGCTTGCTTGATAGGTTCATATAGCTGGTAAACCTGAGAAGTGGGACTTAAGCCCAGGTCTTCTGACTTCTGGCTCTAAAGCCATACCTCTTTTTCCAATACATCACTCTCATGTGCTTCTGCTTGTCACCATCCCTCTGCCTCTTACCCTCCCCCTCCCCCATTCTAAGCTCCAAATAAGTAGCAGTCAAAAAGACCTTTAAAGAGCAAACAGGTGCCATAATCAACTATATTGTAAAATATAACCTTCATTTATAAAACCTCAGCAACTTGCAGTGGCAGCAGGCAACTGAAATGTACAAGATGGTATTTGCTGATACTTACAACTGCCAGTGATTTCTATGACAAGCACAAATCAGTTTGCCAAAGATGAAGGGTGGGAAAAGTAGGCACTGAAGTGAAGCAAGGTATTGGAAAAATGATGAGAAGAAATTATCCTTAACCAGGTTAAAGCACTATGGCAACATTGTCTTCCAGCTTGTATTTTCCAAAAGATTCAGGAGAGTGTTTTAGGCACGTCTAACTCATTTAAAGGAAGCACAAATACAAATTCCAAACTGCCCAATCAGAAATTATTAAGATTTCCACCCTTCTAGACACTTTGACATTTGATTCCTTTCCTAGGACCATGTCTACTGAGAGATGTAGCAACATCAGAGGAGATGTATCCACCCTTGGCTACATGATAATAACAGAGACTATTCAACAAAGGCTGCGACCTACTTTGTAGGGAAGACTGTTGTAGTTCAGTCATTTCAGTTGTGTCCGACTCGTGGTGACCCCATTTGGGAATTTCTTGGCAAAGATACTATAACTGTTTGCCATTTCCTTCTCCAGCTCATTTAACAGATGAGAAAATTGAGGGAAACAGGGTTAAGTGACTTGCCCAAGGTCACAAAGCTAGTAAGTATCTGAGGTTGGATTTGAACTCAGGTCTTCCTGATTCCAAGCCCAATGCTTTTAGTCACTGTGTCATCTAGCTGCCCTGTAGGGAAGCTATCTGATGATTTTTCACTTACTTTACTAACACTTCAAGATCAGACTTCCTGTCACATAAACCTTCTGAATAGCTCTGGGTCACTTGGTAATATAATCAGTAAAGAATTTTGAATGATGCAATTATGTTAAGAAAGATGTAAGGTTCTTAAATTCTCTGTTATAACATGCTAAAGAATTGTAAAAGTGCAAAAAGAATTGTAACATCTCCTAGATAATAATAGGAAGAAACAAAACTATGAGGAGAAAAGATGGCAGATTCATAACAATATGAACTTGAAGCTAGAAAGGCTCTAGAAGTCAACTAGTTGAAAGCCTTTCATATTACAAATGAAGAAACTGAGGCCCCAGATGATGAAATGACTTGTCCAAACTCAAATAGGTATTAAGAGCAGAATGAAGATTTGACCTTAGATCCAATAACTAAATCCAGAACTCCTTTCACTCTTGCACTCTATCCCTTTGGACAAAATAAGTTTGCGATTGCTTTTTGAGCTATCAATATTCTCTGATACAAAGAAAAGTAGAATTCCATTTCTTATATTACCAAATCAAAGAGTTCCAGCTGCCATGCTGTAAGCATTTAACTGCCTTGTGGGCCAAGTTAAAGACAGGAGTCCAAGAAAGAACCACTTGGAATTGCCCACGAGAGTGACGAGGTCCCATAACTGACAAGGATTGGTGACTACACTTCAGTAGTTTAGCTCCAGGGGTTTTTATAAAAGCAGAAGTGTGGTAGACAATTGTTCAAAGGTCAAAAACTTTTCTCTCCTCCTTGGACTTTCCTAATACAGAGTTTTCCTGGTTCTTATACTTGTCAAACTGATTCTTCTGTCTCCATGGGTCAGAGTTCTGAATTTCAAGTCAAAGAACTGGAGCTTGAATATGGTTGGTCACCTGTGTGACCATGGACAAGCTGCTTAACTACTCTTTTGGCATATTTCTTCACCTGTAACATAGAGACTGGATGATAAGATGTCATTCCTAAGTTTAGATAAACCTCCTTATGCATAAGGTCTGGTTTTCTTTCTCTTTTGCCAGCACATAAACAAACAGTATCTAAGTATCTAAGTACATAGTGGGCACATGATAAATATCTGATGTTGTCAAATTTTTTTCATTGCTTTATAATTGTAACCTTAAATTGAGTGCTCTCTAAGCCTTTGTCCTATGTACTCTCCTATACATATACACACATATTTGTGTATGTATGTATGTATGTATGTATTTATGTATAGAGACAGAGGTGGGGAAGAAATATGGGAGGCGTATCCCCCCCACTAATGTCACTCCCATGGACTCAATTAATATCTCTTCACAGATGACCTCCAATTCTATATGCAACTCCAAACACCAGTTCCATATTTCTAACTACTAGCTAGACATCTCCTCCTCCTAGGTGTCCTATCACCTCCTCAAATTCAATATGTACCAAACATTTCCATTTCTCCAAACCTGCCCTTCCCTATTTCCCTCATCTTCCCTATTTCAGTGGTGGGGATCATCCTCCTCCAAAACTGCAACCACATTTTTTCCTCTTCACATCTCTGGCTCTTTAATATTTCTTATATCTGTCATGTCCCATTTCCCACCACCACTATAATCCAGGTCCTCGTCATCTTGCCCCAGGACTACTTTAACAACTGATTTCTCCGACTCCAATCTGTCCTGCCTCCCATTCACCTTTTACATTACTATCAAAATTAATTTCAATGAACAGGTCTCAAGATCCCAAGGCTTCTAAATTCCCTTACCACTCTACATCTATATATTCCACGAGCATGCAAAGGTGTTCCTACTCAAATTACAGTTAACAGTAGGGGCATGGAAGCGGAGAAGTAGATAGTGTTGGACCTAAAGTCAAGGAGACCTGACTTCAAATCTAGCCACAGATTCTTACTAGCTGTGTGACCCTGGGCAAGTCACTTAGCCATTGTCTGTCTCCCTTTCCTCATCTACAAAGTGAAAATAATGACACAACCTCTCTCCGGAGGTTGTTACTTAGCGCAGTGCCTCATACACAGTAGGTACTATATAAATGCTAATTGCTCTGCTCCTTACATTGGTTCTTGTTTGCCTATAGGAGATCCTATAGGATACAACACAGACCCCTTAAGTCGGTCAAATATTTAACTTATAACTTTTTCAATTTTAATTTACATCCTCTTCCTTCACATTCTCTTTCTCTCTGTGTCTGTCTCTGTGTCTCTGCCTCTCTCTCTGTCTTTGTCAGTATGTCTCTCTCATATTAGCTATAACATGAACTCAGCAGGTCATCTGTCTCCTTCATGAATTAGCATATATTATCTCCACTATCACTACCTTCAGTTTGTATTACACTATTTCCTTATTTCTGCTTTTTCTTCTTTCCTTATTCTCTTCCTTGAAGGCTAGTGCTGACCCCAGTCCAAGAACCTCCTCTTCTGATCGATCCCTTTGCTGAAAATATATTTTCATCACCTTGAACTTTCATTGAGCATTTCATCTGACTCTTTGCTTAGCACTATCATACTGCCATATTGCATTATACTCATTTGTATAAGAGTTGTACCTGCAACAACTAAAATTTAAGTTTCTTGAGAAGAGGCATCATGAGTCATCTTTAGCATTCCAAGTACCTGACATAATTTCCAGGAAATCAACCAATAAACATTTATTAAGTGTCTAATCCTACCCCTAACCCAGGGCACCTAAGTGACACAGAGGATACAGTGCCACGCCTAGAATCAGGAAGACCTGAGCTCAAAGGCAGCCTCAGACACTTACTAACTTTGTGACTTTGAGAAAGTCACTTAACCTTATTTGCATCAGTATCCTCATTTATAAAATAAGCTGGAGAAGGAAATGGTAAACCACTCTAGTGTCTTTGTCAAGAAAATCCCAAGTGGGGTCATGAAGAGTTGGATTTCACTGGAATGAATGAACAACATGTATCAGGTATTGAATGAAGCAACAATGGAGATACAAAGAAAAGTAAAAGATGGTCCCTGTTCTCAAGGAGTTCAAACTTGTGTCAGCTCTACACATAGTAGGTATTTTATAACTATCTGTTGAACTGAATTGAATTGTTGGGATGAGAAAAGAGTTTGGTTAGATATGGAATAAAGCAGGGCTAAATTTTTTCACTGTCACTGAAATCAAGCTATTGACAGAGAACAGATAGAAGCAGAGTCAGTGAGCTGGGTCAGAATCAGATAAATGGTTATGTACAGTACGTACCAAAGTTAGAAGGACTAGGCAGAACCTTCAAGGAAGGCCAGCTATGCCAATGGAGTTTGTCTTCCAGGCTGGGTCAGCACCTCCTAGCTCTAAACCTGATCCCAAAATCCTTCAGCAGGTTCCTGATGTAGAACGTCAATCCTAGTCCTAAAAGGAAGGGCTCCATGCCTGCACCACCCCTCACCAACAAGTGTTTTTAGGTTCTGTTAAAATCGTCTTCCCTGATAAGAAGTCCATAACTGACAATATCACACCCAAACCTGATTCTTTGCTACTCATTATCCTAAGCCCCTGGCCTGACACTAACTTCAAGCTATGACCCTGGAGCAAAAGCAAACATTTCATAGAATTGCACACTCTAAAGAGGAAAGGATTTCAGCAATCATCTGTTTTGCTCATTCTCAAACTTTGTTCCAAGGTGCCTTGAAACACTAGGGTATTTTTTTTTTTACTTTTGTTTTTTAAATGCACCCAATGTTCATTAATATCAGGCATTAAAATAATTTTAGAGTTTTTTCCTATCAGAGCTGTGCCAAAATTTTGTTTAAACTGAACAGTTATTAGCATTGCAAAAAGTTTGAGCCTCACCATTTCTAGACCAACCTCCTCATGTTACTAGAGAAAGAAACTGAGACCCAGAGAATTAACATGACTAACTCATCTTAGTGGCAGAAAAAAATTTTAATTATTGTAGGAAGAAAATCATTTATAACCAAAAAAATCATAACTTGATAAAAATGGGAAGGGCACATAAGAGTTGGCATTTATATCTGTTGTTTTGGTCTTTAGTCATTTTTCGGTCATGCTTGACTCTACATGACCCCTTTTGGGGTTTTCTTAGCAAAGATACAGGAGTGGTTTGCCATTTTTTTCTCCAGGCATTTATATACCATTTTACAAATATTATCTCCTTGTATCCTAAACAGCCCCTGGGGGGATGGAGGAGTTGCTATTAATATCACCATTTTATAGGTGAAAAAACTGAGTCAGTTAAGCAATTTGGTCAGTTTCCATCACAAGGTAGTATCAAAGGCAGGATGGTCACTCGGGTCTTCCTGACTTGGTTCCTCTGTGCCAGCTAGCACACCAGTCATTATTCTCAACTATTTTACACTAGGAATAAGAAAGAACTGAGACAAAAGGTGGGTTAATTTAACAGCAAAAAAATATCAGTCTGGGAGGGGAAGACCCGCCAGAATTTGGCCAGAACAGTAGACCTTAATTTAGAAAGGCCAAGGTAATCTACTGCATCCTGGGTCGTGATCAGTCTTCTTGGCTTTAATCTTGTCACCGGACTTCACTGCTCTGGAAGAGAGAGTAAGACTGACTTCTTCGCATAGCTCTGCCTCACTTCAGCACCAGTCAAGGCATCACCCTCAAGGACAAAGGCCCAACAACAGCCAGGAACAGGGGAAAAACGAATTTGATGTGACTGCTGCTTGTTGCCTTTAACGGTATCATCAGACAGAACTGGTCCAAGCTGATCTCAATTTGGAGAAATATGTTTTTAAACTTCAAAGAGTAACATGTTATGGAGACAAACTGTATTGCCTATTAGAAACTTTGGATTCACATCAAAAATCAATGACATTGAGTGTGGTTTTTTGTAAAGATAGAAACAAAATTTTAATTACATCAAAATTCAGTTTTAAAATCAAGAACTTTCTTGAGCTAAGGTGTCAACATATTCCAAAGTTATCAAGTAGTGTCTTAAAGCATAAAACTTTAAAAAGTGGCATTCAAACAAAAGTATCACCTTTGGTAATTAGCAGCAACATTCCCTATCCTATCCTACATAGCAACACTGAGGCTAGAGTCAATATAACTTGACTTTCCACATGGCCTCAGATACTTATGAGATGAGTGACCCTGGGCAAATCACTTAACCTCCATTTGCCTCATTTATGAAATGGGGATAGTAGAAATACCTACCTCCCAAAATTACTGTGAGGGTAAAATGAGATAATTTCCCAGATGTTATAGAAACCTTAAAGCACTCTCTAAATGCTAGCTATTATTACTCCCAAAAATTCTATTGGGGGAAAATGTTTCTGAAGGAGAAAAAATTCTAATTTGTCTGTAGGTGTACTTCCCATTCACTAAAGAGTTATTTTATTTCAAATTCCAACTAAAAGAACAAGAAGAAAGTATTATCATTCCCCAAATAAGACACACAAAAAAAACTTGCCATCACCCAGCAACCAAAAGATAGACAGACACGTAGTTCTCCCAAATAAATATATAGCTCACTGCAAGTCAAATCAACTTCCTGTTTTGGACCAGCCAGATGTACAACACATTCTACATGTGCATTAGCACCTAATCAGGAACTCCAACTAAAAGGAGATTAATATTGTTATAAGTCTATATTTAGAAATCATGTCTTTAAGCTAAATTATTTCTCCTTTTTTTTTTTGGTGGAGTAAGGAAATGGCACTCAGTAGACTTTCAGCTCCAGAGGTCCATGATTATATACTTCAAAACTAGCAAAGTAATAGAACATTCATAGCTGTTATGATAAAAAAAATTTTAAAAATATCTGAGTAACTTCCCTAAAAGGCTCAAAGGAAACAGAAAGCAAATAAGAGAATGTTTTTAATATTAAAAGGTCCTCAATTTAGAATCAAAGAATCTAAAAACTTGTATTTACATTAGTCAGGTATATTCCTAACAAAGAGATCTATTCTTTGTTTAAATCAGGCATTTTTAAGCTGGGGACCATGGATCTCTGGACCATGAACTCAGTTAAAGAAAAAAAAACTATATCCCTATTTTCACTAAACTCTAACTAAAACTTAGCACACTTCCTTCTGTTGGAATTATTATTTTTTTAATCAACACATTCTTCTGAGAAGGGGTTCACAAACTTTGCCAGACTGTCAAAAGGGCCCATACCCCAAAAGAGGTTAGAGATGCCTGGCTTATATGATTGATTGTCTGTTGCAAGCTTACTGCTTCAAGGTATGATTCAATGTATAAGAAAATCTGATCTACTCAGAATTTCTTAAGAAAAAGTATTATACCATAAAGTAAGATGTTCTCCCAAGCTACCTTTTTACTTTTAGAAGATGAGAAAATCATGAATTGATATAAACTGATGCCAAAAATCTCTTCAAAGGTCAATGGCTATTACAGATTTTCACATATGCCACATATGGGATCCTGTATTTTTTTTAAGGATTTCAATACCTTTAGATAGATAACTCAGACAAAACAGGCCTGGAGTCAGGAAGACTCCTCTTCCTGAGTTCAAATCTAGTGTCAGACACTTACAAGTTGTATTACCCTGGACCAGTCATTTAACCCCTCTTTGCCTCAGTTTCCTCATCTGTGAAATGAGCTGGAGAAGGAAATGGTGAAGGACTCCAGTGTCTTTGTGAAGAAAACTCCAAATGGGGTCACAAAGAGTCAGATACAATTGAAAAAATGACTGACAGATCATCAAACTTCTCTGAGGCTTTATTTCCTCATCTGTAAAATGAAAATAATATGCCTATAAAGGTCACAAATCTAGAGATGAAATTACCTTAGAGTTTCATATAGTTCATATATAATTCAAAGATTAGGAGTCTGAGGCCCAGATAATTTCAATGACTTGTCCAAGGTCACACAGATAATGACAGATTTGTGACAAATACAGATAGGTCTGTGACTCAAGAGCCAGGGCTTTCTATTGTACCAGCAAGTTGCCATGGCCAACCTACCTCATAGGGCTGATAGAATGTTCAAATAGGTTAAGGTAAACAAAATGCTTTTGCAAACATTAAAGCAATCTATAAATGTCTGTTGTTACCTAGTTTAGCTTCAGTTTTGGGGGGGCAGGAATGGAAAAACTTCGCAAAAGTTTAAGTATTAAAGGTATAATTCTGAATATGTAATATTCTTCAATTTATATAACTCAGGCCCTCAGGAATTCATGAAAGTATAGATGTTATATAGATATATATGTGTGTGTATAGTACATACACACACATATATACATACATATACATACACACACACACACAAACAGGCCTTTTTCCTTAGCCAAACAGATTCAACAATTCAGTTAAGATAACCAAGTATTTCTTAAGAGAAAACTTTAGGACTGATCGGCTTTAATGAATAGATAAGAAAAATCCGTAATTAGCATGTCAATTTAGAATGTAAACAGGAACTTCTAAAGTATCAGAAGGTACCAGAAAAGTTTAAGTAATTTAAGCATTCTCCCTATAATCTCTTTAGTAACTGTTAGTTTAGCAAATCATTTTTCCTTTGGATCCTGCAAAGGTGAATTTCAGCCTAAAATCTGCTATCAGCAACTCAGTGAAGTCCAAATTAATGTTGTTTACCTTAATTAATAACATTAAAAACCCCTTAGTTCCAGGAGTTGCTCACAGATCAAGGTATGGTTTGCTGAATAGCAGCTAATACAAGAAATTATACTAGAGTTTTCAAACTACCATATGATACTCTGATGCAAAAAGCTATGGATTCATAAAGCCCAATTATAAAAGATAAGGTGTAACTGAGAACAACAGGTGCCTTCCCAATGCTTCAACTGCCCATCTTTTGTCCTATTCTATTACCACCATCCAGCTCTTCTAATTCCCAAGTTTCTGCCCTTACAACTACTGTGGTACCTTAGCCAAAACTTTCCAAGCACCAGCTAACATAGCTGAGACAAACTGCCCTTCACAGGAGATATCATGCAAATCAAACTTTTTTCATTAAGTAATCAAACAAACTGTCCACAATTCTGGCAGCTTCATAGTCCTTTTCAGAAAGGACTGTGGTAGGAAGTGGGAGACCTGTGTACTCACTTAATTTCTCTAGGGCAAGTAATGTGCTTCATCACTCAAGCCTCAACATCCTCATGGATAAGACATGCGCTGTGGACTCCACGATCTCTTAACTTTGTCATCTATGGATTTTGCTGCTATTGTTCAGTCATTTCATCCAACTCTTTGTGACCCATTTGGGATTTTCTTGGCAAAAGATACTGGAGTGATTTGCCATTTCCTTCTCCAGCTCATTTTATAGATGAGGAGACTGAGGCAAACAGGGTTACCTGTCTTGTCCAGGGTCACACAGTTAGTCAACTCAGGAAGATGAGTCTTTCTGATTCCTGGCACTATCCCACTGTGCCACCTGGCCCATCTATGGAATAGATTGCCTAAAATTGCCAGTAGGTCTGGAAAGGGCAGCCAAAGGAGCCAAATACGTGGAATCTATTGTTAGACAAGACAAAGGTAACATTTGTGTGGTTAGAGGAACTGAATCTCTGAGGAAGTGATTTTCTTTCTAGGCTCACTGTTAAAGAGGTATTAGAAACCACCCTAGCAATCATACAACCTTCTGTGGTGTTTCAAAAGCCAAACTTGATGAAAATATTTACAGTGGATGACCTACTATCCAAAAAAGTCATCCTATTACTGAAAACAAAATAAAGGTAAAATAAAACTAGAATTTTAAAAGTCAACTAATTATTAGAAACCATTATTAAATATATCTCTGTCTTCTCCAAATTCTGGGACATACTGTATTATGCAACTGATGAAAAATTTATTCTCTTGGGAATTTCCTGCACTCTATAGCAAAGCCAAAATATACTGACCTTGAGTATGATGCTCTTGAATAATGCAGAGGGCACCTTGGATCAGCCTTACTCAGTAATTCTCAGTACCATACCATAGGCAACTAATTTGACAGTGATAGAGGGAGGTGCACAAATTTTAATCTTTTATGCATTTCAAATGCATTATGTACTCAAAGCTTCCCATGGACAGCTCGGGTGTGTAATGGCAGCTGCTCACTGACCAGTATGCAAGCACAGCTGAATTTTGCGTACTTAAAAAAAAGCTTCCCCATAAGATGGAAAACTCTCCATGTACAGAAATTCCAGAAATACCACAGTCAATTGCAGTTCCACAGCAAAGATACCCAATCAGAACTTACAGGAAATATCACTGTAATAATAGCAAACTCTATCAGTGTAGGGACTAAATAACATGATTTTTAGCACATGTGAGTATTGTTCAAGACTTGTCAGAGTTGCAGAATCTCAGGGTTGGAAGAGACTTTGGAGGTCATATAACCTCTTGTCTGGTGTGGAAATCCCCTGCAACAACAAGGAGGTTAGTTGATTAGGCAACTAGCCATAGAAATTATATAACCAATTCGGTTTCATCAGAATGGCTTTTATCTCTGCAAAGGAGGTCTGAACAAACCATCAGCTCCCTTCTAAACATGGAAAGATCTTTGCTCTCAAGAGGCTTAAGATCTAAAGCTGACAATGATGTAGAAAAACATGCAATAAACCATAGCAACAAGATGAGGATTTGTTACCAAACAATAAAATAAAAATAAGAAACCAAACAAAGCATTTACCATCTGATGGCAAGAAGTGTACTTCAAAGAAAGATAGGGAAACTCCCCTCCCAAAGTGATGGGCATCCCCTCAAATTCCAATTCTAGCTATACTTAAAACCAACCAGAATCAAAAAACAGTCTGAGTAGGGGTGCAATCCCATTTTTCTACCATTGTGCTTGAAGTCACTGGACATAAAATTTTTATTTTATGGTCCTTCTTATAGCACACAACCAAAAATGTATTTGACACATATTACAGGCAACAATAGTATGGGGCGGGGGAGACAACAATTGGACTTAATAGTCATAAGACCTAGGTTTGAACTACAATTCTAAAAAATGACTAGTTATGTGACTGCGTTAGAGACTTAACCCCTTCATTTCCTTATCTGTAATACAGAGGTAGGACTCCTTACATTCCCCATGGGGTATCAGAAGGATCTAATGAGCTAACACATTTTAAGTGTTTTGTATTCCAAAGACAGTGGTGAGTAGCTCTCAAAGGGTGGTGCAAGAATAACTTTTCAGAGACCTGTTGAGGTCAAAGCTATTTTCATGATAATGCCAAGACTTTTTTTTTCTTGTACACTAAATACTGATATAGTCCACATAAACAAAAAGTTCTTTGGGGGATCTCAGTAATTTTTCACAGTTTAAGTGGGTCCTGAGACCAAAAAATCTGAGAATTGCTATCCTAAGGCATTGTACAAATAAAAGTTATTACACGGTTCTGTTCTCTGCTCCTATCACTTACTTCCCCTCTCTCTTTCATTACAGATGATTAGTGAGAGTCCTACCCCTTCAATTTCATATAGTTCTACTTTCCAGGAGAATTTCATCATTGTTCTAATCTACTTCGAGACACATCCATCTGGTCAGACAACTGTGCTGTCACACGACATGACTTGAACTCAGTTCTCCTCTCCCAACACTTGGAGTCATTCCTTTTCAAGTAAGACCTCGAACTACACACATTTTCAAAAGCAGTTTGCAATCACAGAACCACAGCATCCCTGAATTTACCAGTCTTGATTACAACAGCAGCTGACATTTTATATAGTAATATAGGGAACAACTCCATGAGGAATTCCTATGGGAATTCTTAGCCTTGTTTCATAAAGAAGGGATCTCAGTACAGTATTCCTTACTAAAGCATTGTTATTAAATTCATTAAGTGACTGTGCCAATCAGCACCTTTCCGTGACTGCCCTATCCCTCTCAGGAATTTATAAATAAAAAGAAGTTTCATCTAGCTTTGGAAAGTTAGAATTAACAACCGCTAGTCTCTCACGCCTGAATTATCAGGTAATACCACAGAAGGAAAAAACAACCACTGGAGAAGACCTCTAAAGGTCTTGAAATGACTAGACTTCACACCTAAGAATTTTTATTTCATGGTGCTCCACACAGCATACAATATTTGACACATCAGAGGTGATAGAAGTGTAGCACAACTTTTTATGAAGGTAGAATGTTTAAAATTAGAATTTTTTGAATATTAAGTTACCATCTCCCAAAGGTAAATTTTCTGATTGGTTTATTTTTTTTTATCTCAAAGTATCTAGCCCACAGTGTTTATATGGCTTTCCATGACATGCAAAGGCACACAACTCCTGTCTTATCTATCAGTTTTCAGAATCAGAAGAATACAAGAAATATCCGATTTAAAGCAGACCCTATTGCACTGTTACAGATAATTTCTACACTAGAGACAAGTGAAAAATTCAAATGAAGCAACCTATATGAGTTTAACAGACCAATCACCCTTGCCTCCAGCCACCACTTTGATACATGTGTGCAAAACAGCATCTGTATATGCTTCAGAAAACCACACTGCAGCTTTCCACAGGGTCCCTCCTCATGGAGGAGAAGGTTGAATGGATCTGCAAGAACACTAGGAAGAAAGCTTTCTGTGACACCCACATGGATGGCCACAAAAAAAAATAAAAAGAAATCAAAAGAATTTGTCAATCCCAGAAACTCTCACATAAAGAATTTTTAAAAGGAGCTGTACCCACCGTCAGCATGTATGAAACCAGAGGGACAAAGTCACTTGACCATCATATCAGTAAAAGACTATTCAGAGGGGAAAAGGGAAGGGAAGAGAAGGGAAAAGGTGTTTACGGAGCAGCTATGTATGATGTGCCAGGCACTGTGCGAAACACTTTACAAGTATTATCTTATTTGATTCTCACAACAACCCTAGGAGATAGGTGCTATTATTAATTCATCCTCATTTTAAGGTTGAAGAAACTGAGACAAACTAAAGTTAAGTGACTTGCCCAAGGTTACCATCCAATGCTGAGATTAGATTTGAACTCATATCTTCCTGACTTCCAGCTCACAATACTCTATCTATTGTACCACTTAGCTGCCTCTCTTTTTAAAAATTAACTATTACTATAACTGCTGAACTATCAGGTGATTTGCTTTTTAATAAGCCGTTCCTTTCAGGACTATTTACAGAATACACTTTTCCTCTCCCCCCAACACCCCCAACTTATTCCTAAACACAGAGCAGTTGTTTGGGAAACATACTTAAGACAAGGATCTGTTTACGATGAAGTTGCTTGGTTAGGGTTGTGGAGGAGTTGGTGAGGAAAGATACTTAGGAGAAGAGCAATAATTATTGGGGTTGATCATATCTGCCTTCAGATATACCTATGCATTTTTTAGCGATCCTTTGATTTGGGTGGTAAGATGGGAAGAAGCTCTTAAAATATGTGTGTTTATACATACATATACAAACTCACACACGTATAAAATTACATATGTAAAAAGCACATATACATAACATATATATACCCACAAAACATGTAATTATAAAATATGAAGATTATCCACAAGTATTTGGATTGCCACTCTACCTAATAACTAATGGTTTGGGGTGGGAGGAGATTTCTCTCTCTCTCTCTCTCTCTCTCTCTTCCTACCAACACCGCCCCCCCCCATATACAATGAACTCACTTCAAGAATTTAAAGGAAATCATCACAATAACAAAACCAGAGTGAGTCAAAAAAAACTAGCTTAACAGATGTGCAATTAGGTATAATAAAGCAAAAGTTTGTATCTGATTAAGGCCAAAAGGAAGACTACAATATTTTTAAGCAAACATCATTTTTTTAAGAGGCACACTGATGACAAAGAAATGGACTACATTTCTTCTTTACTTTGAAACACCACACATTTCTGTCTTCTCACCTCACCCCAGCTTTTACTAATTTGACAAGATTTGATCAATTATTGGACAAACACTCCAGTTCACACTAGACAATCATATAATCAAACTTTAACCTAGGGTTGTGGGCTCTATCATTCCCATTCCCTATTCTAGGCACAGATTTTTTTAACAGATAAAGTCATCACTCCCTCCTTCCTAGCATCCTGCAAAATGAACCATTTCTAACAGATCTGAACCAAAAGGACCTCATTTAATTCAAAAGATATTTTTTATTAAGCACTAAGGGCTAAGTACTGCATGGAGATCTGGAGGGAAACAATCAAAGAGCTTATATTTCTTTGGAAGGAAAACCCAAATTCTCATTCTTCCAAAACTCATAGCTGAGCTGTCAGCCACTTAAAGAGAAAAGGAGGCACTGAGATTTCATATGACAATCAAAATCTTAAGCCTATCAGAAGTTCAGGAGGTCACCATTTGCTTATTTGTGTGTTTTTTATTTTTTTTATCTCATAAGCCCCTCCCAAATAAAAATTATCGAAATTATAGGATCCCACATTTGGGACTCAGAAGAAAAAACAGAATAGCTAAACAAAATTTTATTATGGGGTCACAAAGCCTGCTAAATGCAATAAAAATATGGGATTTGGGTGACCAGACGCAGAGGGTGATCCATTTAGGTACTGTCAAGGAGGGTTAAGGGAAGAAAAGGAAGGAGCATATGTTAAGGACCTAACTACTACGTGTCAAGCACTGTACTGAGTGCTTTATAGATATTATCTCCTTTGATCTGCCCAGTAAATTTGAAACACTCTGAGCTAAAGATCAAGCACAGTGCTAATAATCTGAAGCAAACAGGCCACAGGAAGTATGACCTCTATAAGGAAAAAAAGAGTGAAAGGAGGAAACCAACTGCGAAAGACCTGAACTTGGAACTTTTCTTCTGCCTTATAAATTTACAAGGGCTTCTTTTTCAAAATATAATTGGTATGAGAAGAGACAATAAACTAGCGTATGTTATTCAGTTTCCAATGGCCACTTCTGGGGTGGATTTCTGTGGAAGTTTTTTGTGTATGTTTTTATTTTTAAAAATAAATTTATGGAATCTTTTTATTATGGAACACACACTCATAACTATATATTCTCCTCCCACTCTACTATATGACCTCCCTCACACCAAAGAAAATCTGTTCAATGGAAAAAACAAAAACAGCACCTTCATCTGAAAATCTATGCAACTTTCTGCCAAGAGGACACAGGTATTATTTGTTATCTATTTTCTGGGACCATCCTTGGTTTTGCAATTATTCAGGCTTCAGGTTACTTTCAATGGGTGCTTTTATTTACCTTGTTATAGTTCTTATCAATATTGCTCTCCTGGTTCTGATTATTTTACTCTGTATCAGTTCATACAAATCTTCCAAGAATTCTCTAAATCCTTCATATTAAATCACTGATTATTGTATAACACTAATCTATTACATTCATATTCAATAGTATTATATATATATTATATAGTCAGTTGTGTTTTATTCTACTATGAAAGAACAGCTATAAATTTTTCTAGCATTCAACTGCTATTAAAGTGTTATATAGCAGACTTCCTATTTATCTTTGAAGAAAATTTAAAGATTATTATTTTTCCCTTTTCAAAGAAACAAGACCCCCAAAATTCTCAGTTGGATCTAGGTTCTAGATATTTTGAATGATTCTCTTTTAAGGTAGAGGTAGGAAGGAGCCCTTTTTCTGAATGTGAGAGTTCTCCGTTATATCCAGAGAGTAGGAAGTAACTAGAAACAAACGTGATCAATGTTTCCGCATCGGAAAGAACTGTCAAAATCTCTTATGTCTTCTAGAGGAAGGAAGGAAGGATGGAAAGAAGGAAGGAAGGAAGGAAGGAAGGAAGGAAGGAAGGAAGGAAGGAAGGAAGGAAGGAAGGAAGGAAGGAAGGAAGGAAGGAAGGAAGGAAGGGAGGGAGGGAGGGAGGGAGGGAGAGAGGGGAGGGAGGGAGGGAGACAAACACTCCACAAAGCAAGTTATTTAATTTTAGAGGGAAACTTTTAAACAGACAGGTGTGTAAAATATGAGGACTGACAGTACAATTCTGAGGCAAAATGTAAATCAATTAATTTGCTCAATTCATTTTGTTAGACAAGAGAAGTGTCAATTATAAGGAACCCTGGGCTCACCTTCTTATACTCCCTTAAGAGAATTGGAGTGGGAGTGGGGAGGGAAAGGGTTTATTGCTGCTCAGCACTCTATTTCCCTTTCAATGCATCCTCTCATGAAGATATTACATTACAGTATAAGATCATTATCATTAGTTGTCATGGAAGACAGTGGAATAGGAAAGCTCTACTCTGTGTTTAGGACCAACTCACTGTCATTTTCCTTCTTTCCCAGGTGAAAAACTATGAAATTAACATAACTACTCTTTGTATCAGTCTTTTAAAGTCACCCCAATTTCAAGTCTTCTCAACCTGTTCTCAGAAACTGGCACAGTTTGGCTAATTCTTTAAGCTTAATAAATATTAACTGTTTGCCCTGTAGAAAACAGGGCCTATACTATGGAAGTTCCAGGAAACATTATTCTTATAATAGTGTAGCAAAAATAGTAATAATTTTTTTCTAATCAAGGATACTAGGAAATATGAAGAAATAGCCAAAAATAATTAAATTATATTTCACTGTAAAATGCAATTATCTATAACTGGGGTGGTACCAGATATATTTTGTATGAATTTTCTAGGCTGAACATTTACTATAAACAAGCACCTGTTTCCTGTTTTCAGAAATTTTCAAAGTATTTCTAAGCATATGCCAAGAGGTCATATTTTAAAGATAATTATTTGTGCTTTTGTCTTCATTAAAATTCTATGTGCTTAATTAATAAACTTTGAAAGAGCACTAGAAAAGTCATCAATGTGGTTATAGAGACTGTAAACAGTTTTCATGAAATCATCTATGTGGAAAGGTTTCTTTTTTAGAAGTATTTCCAAAGCTCCTATGAAATACACCACTAGAGGGTAGACAGAAAATATTTCCATACTAGAAAAGCAGAAAAACAAAGACACATTATTATCCCTTTTGTGTGGGGGAGGGGTGGTGAGGATGGCTCTGGGGGCTGAAGTACAGCCACATAGCTACAATGATGTTTTTTAGGTAAAAAATTATCACACTCTAACAATTGCCCCGACCCAAACCCATCTCCACTCCCATGAGAGACAGATAGACAGACATACAATACACATCCTAATAGCTTAAATTAAATCCTTTCCTCTCAAATTTGAAAGAATCACATTATAATTTTATTTCATTTCCTTCGTGAAACAAAGGGGTGATTTCTATAAAGTGCCACTTTCCCAACAGACTCCCAAAGTCTCTCTTACAGAAGACATTCTTTCTAAAATGTAAACCACAATCTTTCTCAAGATACTCTCTTCAAGGACAGCTACTTCCAACTAAAAAGAGAGGAGAGCTGAAAACAGCCGAACAAAATCTGTAAGGGAATTACAGTGGACTAGTGACAGAACATAGGTGGGGGCACACAGCTCATAGATGATACACACAACCAGAAACAAAGGGCAGATGACTACTTGTCAGTACTTAGAATAATGTGGCATTAATAAATGCATACTGATTTATTGATTCTAGCTCTAAGGTCCTTTAATGACTTTAAAATATAGCCTGTACACAGGTGGCCAAGGGAAAGCGGGAAACTGCATAATTTGTCACCAAAGTTATGGACACAAATGGACACTAGCAGGACCTTTCCTTCCATGCGAGGAAGTACCCTCTTCAGTCGCTTTCTGCCTTGTCTCCTTTCATGTGCTGTGTTTGCAGGCATGTCCATCACCTGGCTATTTGGCCTCTGAGGTTCCCTTTTGGTCCCCAAGAGCCAACCCCAGGAGAACATGTGTCCCTTGAGACTGAGACTTTTTTTTTCCTTTTCATACATTTTGTGCCTAAACTTGTAGACGGAGCTTAAGAAATGCTTGTTATAAGATCCATGGTCTCTCATCTCACATGCCAGCAGAGGGAGACTCTGAAGAAACATGAGAACTCGTATGGACCCAGAAATCATTGACTTTACCTCCTAAACATCATAGCTTGGAGCCCCGGCCATGCACATTGAGAATCCAGTCTAGTCACAGGCATCTCATCTCCCAGTCCATGCTGGGTCCAGAATTTGACCTTGAACGTTTCAAAGACCAAGTGAGGTACAGTAGATATTGTTTCATTTCAGGTCACAGGACTAGGGTTTTAATCCCAACACTTCCATTTCTTTAAGGAAGTCAGTTGGGCACAGCTAGGTGGTACAATCAATAGAGTGCCAGGCCTGGAGTCAGGAAGACTCATCTTCCTGAATTCAAATCTGGTCTCAGACATTTACTAGTTATGTGACCATAGGCAAGTCATCTAACCCTGTTTGCCTCAGTTTCCTCATCTGTAAAATGAGCTGGAGAAACAGATGGAAAAATCATTCCAATGTCTTTGCCAAGAAAACTCTACATGGGATCATGAAGAGTCTGATAGGACTCAACGATGACAAAAAGAAAACAGTCAACCTCTCTGGGACTCATCAAATCAGTGGATTGGTCTGGATGTCTGATAACAACGCCTTCTAGATTTATCCATGATCCTAAACCTACAGATCCCCATCAACAAGAGCAGCCAACTCTCAAACTGGTTTGGTGGTCTGACCCCTGACCCTGATATGGTTAATATTTAATCTCCCCGACCAGAGAAACAAAAAGAGAATTGGACAGAACACACAGAAAGGGGCAGTATGCATGACTCCAAGATCTAGAGAAAGAATCCAGGATAGACCTAGAGAGAAATACTGCTTTCCCAGTAGAGGAAATTTTGTTGCCTTTTGAATGAAAACACTGCATTTGTGAGCCAAAAGACAACCCTAATCACAACTGATAAGCATAAACACTGATAAGGCCAAAGATTTCCACCATTCTATTCATTTAACAGCAACTGTTACACAGTAGCCATTGATAAACCAGACCCAAACAAATGCAGAATTATCAGAGAACCCAAGAGGCCCCTGGGTTCAGTGGAAAAGGACACTGGATTTTGAGTCAGAAGACCTGGATTTCGATCCCAGCTCTGCTGCTTATCATCTACCTATTGTTCACTCTTGTGCAAGTCACTTTAACACGTTTTTGTTTCTGCCTCAGCTCCCTCCTTGTAAAATGAGGAGTGCAGACCGAATGATCTCTGGAGTCCCTTCTGTGCCTTGAATCTGTGATCTTGGTGGAGTCCAGCCAGGAAAGATAATGAGACTCTCTTCTACAACATATCTAATGAGCTCCCAGTGAGGGAGCTCGGGATGCAGCCCCATTTCTACTTCAGAAAGCTCAAATGGTTAGAGCACTTTCTTTGAAACTTGTTTCTTTAAAACTTTTACTCTTCTAGTTGTATCCTCTGGGGCCAAGCATAATCAGACTAATCCCTTTCCCACGTCACAGTCATTCACATCCTTTTAGAAGACTCTTGTGCCCTCAGTACCCCCAAATCAAAATCAGTTCTCCACCCTAAGCATTCCTAGTTCCAGCATGAGAAGTTCATATGATAACACTTTTATCACTATCCTGGTTACTTTCCTCTTAGGATGGAAAAGAAAATTGCAAACAGTTTTCATAAACCATATCACAGTTATCAAGATCAGAGAGGGAGATTTGGAAAGCACTTTAGAGTCACCTGATCCAAATATCTCATTTAAGATATTAAGAAACTGAGGTGTGAAGAATTTAACTGACTTTAGTCAAGATGTCATGTGTGAGTAGAAAAGTCAGGATTTAAAACTACCTCTTCTGGCTTAGCACAGTCTCTAGCACATAGTAGGTGCTTAATAAGTATTCACTGATTGACTCCAAATTCAACTTTCTTTCCATTGCACCACATGCCATGCTCCCCTACATTTGCAAACTTCAGACCTTTCAAAGATATCATGCTAAGAGGAGATAATAGAGGAATGAGCTATGGCCCTTAGCCTCAGCATACTTTCTGTCAAGTTCTACAATAGGGTAGCCTTTCCTTAGTTTCTGAAGCTAGTTGACCATCAGTTACTACTATCAGTTACTATCAGTTTTTCCTGACCTCCCGACAGGAAAAAAGATGCGTTATTTGGTGCACATTTTCTCAGAAAGTAGTAGGACAAAAAAAAATGAATTGATAATTATATTCATTTTCTCAGGTTCCTACAACTTCCAGGCCATAAATAGGAGTCTGGCAACAAAAGGGACTGAAAAGATACATAATTTCAACAAGTCATGCTACTGGTTAGCTAGCAAGAAACAATGTTTCTCAGTAACAATCAATTAAAAAACATTTGTTAAGTTATGTGCCAGGCACTGTGCTAAGCACTGGAAATGCAAAAAAAACAAAAATGTTTTACCTTCAAGGAGTTTACAATCTAATGAGGAAGGCCATACAAACAAAATCATACAAAGCAAGCTATACGATAAATAGCAGATGATTAACAGAGGAAAGGCACTGGAATTAAAAGGGATTGGGAAAGCCTTTTGTAGAAGGTGAGATTTTAGTTGGGATTTAACTTAAAAATCCAATGAGCATTTTTTTAATTTTTGAAAAACACTTCACAAACTGGTTTTCTATGTATCAAATGTATGATTACATATTTTAAAATGAGATGATAATATTTTTATTTTATTTTAAAAAGCTTAAAAGGTAGGGAAATAGTTTTCAAATGTAAAAGTTGTGAGTTTGTTTGCTTTTTATCCAGCTATTAATCTATAAATTCTCCACTTATACAGAAAGATTTGAGGACCTTAAGTTTAAATTTTTTTTTTTGAAAAGAACATTTAGCATTCCATCATTGTGTATGTGTGTATGTATATATATTCAGGGAAAGAAAGAAAGAAAGAGAGAGAGACAGAGAGAGAGAGAGAGAGAGAGAGAGAGAGAGAAACACAAACCTTCTTTGCACCTTACAGTCTTACATTTGCCCAGTCACATAGCTATGATGGACTAGACTTGAACTGAGATCCTTTCAACACAGATCTCCCTGCTAGTCTCTCTGTGTCGTATCTGTCTGTCTGTGTTTCTCTGTGTTTCTCTGTGTTTCTCTCTCTCTCTCTCTCTCTCTCTCTCTCTCTCTCTCTCTCACACACACACACACACACACAAATTTGGCAGTCACCAAGCAGACAAGTTTTTAGTAACAAAATTCCAACTGAAATCAGAAGTGCTTTTTAAACTCATGTGACATGACCATTCACAGGAGAATCCCAGCTCCATTTTAAAGTTAACAAGATTCCCAGGTTTAACATTTGCACTAGGACTTCTAGAAGGCAGCTTAACCCTTGCAGAAACTGGTCAAGAGTAATCTACAATTTCTACGGACAGCCTATTCAATCCAAACCTATTCCTAGGTTGGTTATCTGCTCTCTCATTAGGTACAGTTGAGATAAGTGAGAATTTGATGACTTACTTTGAGGGATTCCAAGAATTTCTCCTCAATGGTAACATTTCTCAGGGAGGATTATCATCCATAAACAGGTAAACAGACTGAAACACCTTACTTCAGAGTTAAGGTAGACAGTTCTTGTCCTTTCCCTTATCATTGTCAACCACGGTAAGAGGCAAACTTTTAAAACTATGTGAAGTCTATAATTTCAGAGAAAGTGCCCTAAGAGTTTCTTCCTCTTATTTTCAAATCTCTTACAGTCTACTTCAACTTCAGAACTGCAAATTTCAACTAATATCTCAGAATATTAAAAAGTAATAATTTAATTCCACTTTAATCTTCTAGTTTATCTTTTCCTTGAAATTTTATATGGGGCTCTCAAAGATTTACAAAGTAAGAAAGTTCAAGTGGAAATTTTTTTTAATAATTCAAATTTAGTATTGCATGATAAACAAAGTCCTCATTTATCTATGAATATATCATAATAAAATGATATGAAACATTATCTACAACAAATAAGGAACAAAAAGTAAAATATAAGTCCACGAGAGAAACAAACACTAAGACATGCAAACTGTAAGCTCCTCTCCCTCAAAGGAGAAAGCTAAGAGGGAAAAAAGTCCATTCAACAAATTTAATAATACTAGAAACAACCCCTGTGCACTGGATAACCTAAATGTATATTACATGGTGTTGATTTATGCAAACACAAATGATCTGCATATTCAAAACAGTTTGGGAGTATATGATTAAGTAGGGCTATGGTACAGAAAAATATAAATAAATGGTTCTTGAATAATAAGGAGGTCAGCACATTAGCCCAGTTATCATAATCCATGTTACGGGTATTAATTTTGATAGCAGGGTAGAATGGTCACTAGAGCAATGGATTTGGAATTAGCAAGATGTGAATTCAAATCTTGCTTCTGGAACTTATTGATGAGGTAAACCTAAGCAAATAACCTTTCTCAGCCTCCATTTCCTCTTAGATACCAATTAGCAGCTACCTTACAGTAGGGTTGTTAAAGATAATGCATATTAAGAACTTTGCAAAAAATGCTATGTAAATGCTAGTTATTATTGGCAGTTTCATATTATGAAAATAATAATGTCTATATAGAAAACATATTGACAATGGCTACAAAATATAAAATCAAGTCATTATAGGACCACTAAAGGTCAATCAAAGAAACGATAAAACATAACCTGTATTTTAAAAAATAACCCAATTCAATTGACCCAAATAGCTTTAAACTATTCAAAATTTTCACATTTGTAAGTATAGCCCTTCCCCTATCAAATGTCATGATATATAATGAATTTAAACATCTTTCAAAGAAGATATTTTAAATAAAGAAATTACATCTTTAAATGGAGCAAAATTGTTCCCCATTCCTAGAATTCCACACTGTTTTTCTCTGCCTACTGAACTCCCTCCTTCCCTTCCATTAAAACTCCTTTTGGATGTCACATCCTCCAATAATCCTTGAATCCTCAAATAAGTCTGTCTCTCTGTCTGCCTGTCTGTCTGTCTGTCTGTCTCTCTCTCTCTCTCTCACACACACACACACACACACACATACATATACATACACACATACACACACACACCACGGCATGGTAAATCTATAAAGATGAACATCACAAACATCCATGCCAACCCATCCTGGATGAATCTTGTCTATATCATCCCATAAATTCCAAACAGGAATCCATCTAGCAAACTAAGTGGGATTTCCTGTTTTTCTTGACATTGCTAAAGATACCAATGAAAAGCACAAGCTGTACACTGGTGATGATTTCTCACTCTTGTCAAGTGCAACTGGTCCATCTTCCCCTCCCAAAATGTGAATAATTAATTTGTATTTGCTTAACTGAAACCACATTTAGAAGTACAATACAAGTCTAATTCAAAGCAAGCAAAGGGTACTAGTTTTAATATTTGTTTAGGTTTAGTTCAGTTTTTACAAAAAGGCATCAGAGACTTTAAAAGCATCATCTACAAGACTGCTAATGACAAACTAATGTAAATAATGTCAAAATTACAACTAAAAAGATACATTTTGGACATTTTTGTCATGGTCATTCAGAATATGGTAACCACCCCTACCCTGAATGAAAGTTCATTCTTTCCCATCCTATTCTATAGGACTTTTGCTCAGGTCCTCCAGCACCATATGAGGCTGACCCCATTTTGAATGGTCATTTGGAAAACCACTAGAAAATATACTCAGGCAGGGCCATTATGATGAAATCAATGGTCAGTATTAAACAAAACTAAAAATGCAATGCAATACCATAGATACAACAGTTGTACTGAAGTTAACAAGCTTGAATCTCTTGCCCTGTAAGACTAATAATAAATTTTCTCTTCAGCTACATATTTATATTTATGGTATTTCACATAATTTAAATAGGTAACTATGTTTTCTATGTATTACTCCTATATGTACTGTTAATTGATGAAATAATTTAGTGTACCCTCTTTCTTCAAAAAACTATTTACAAAATTAATAAAGTACTTATTTTTCTTTTAAAAGCTCATATTAGTAACCAAATTCAATTCCTTAAATTTGAGTTTCCTTTACTTTTTACTAGAGTTTCTGGTGATAGCCAGTGTGGCAACATTCTGTTTTAACTCTTCATGAGGTGTAATTATTTCAAGCAACTGACTTATTTTCACTTTTAAAAATGGCCTCTTTTTCTTGTCCTATTATGTCTAAGGTATTTCAGTGCAAATAAAGATGCTTGTCTGTGAACATTTTGCATTCTATAAAAAACTCCAGCTTTTCCTCTCTGTGACAACTTTTTTGATTCAAGTCCAGAAACACTTAAGAAAGCATCTGTACAAGGCCCTATGCTTTAAGGAGGGTTGGGGGTGCAGGGGAAACCCAGTTATAGCTCATGAATAAAGACATAAAAGGCTGTGTAATTAAACACTCCACGAGGTAATAAAAAGGTGACCTCATAGTGAAAAGGTATGGGCTAAGGGTAAAAGGAGTTGTAAACTATGCAAATTGAATATCTATTTATTACTAACACAGCAGCCACAGGAACAAATCAGATGTGGTGTCAAGTGTTCTTATCAAGAACACTTTTTTCCCTAAGAAGAAACTAAAAAAAAAAAACCAACTCAAAAGAAAACACATTTTCTAGTTCTATCTTAAACAAATGTGGATGGTGATGGAAAATATGGAATTAAAACATTTATATAGTGCTTTTTTAAAAGCTTGCAAAATGCCTTGCATTGTTTCATTAGGTCCTAACAAGTGTCACCCTGTGAAAGGTGACAGTTATTTTCACTTCCATTTTACAGGTGGGAAAACCAAAACATCTCCAAAGCATACCCAAAGGAGGAAGTACACTTCAGGAAAGAGATACTAGAGCCCTCACTCAATGTCTAAAGTGAGGTCACATTTATAATGTGCTAAGCTACAATGATTCACAAGAATCATTTGATGGTTAACGAATATACAATCACCAGAAGGCGGTGACCTTCAGCTTTCCCCTCCGTAATTTGAGGTGCATGCATTCTTCATGATCACTGACATTCTTTTTTAGTCATAAATCTATGGTTCTGTACAAAGTAATAGCCTGGATTTGAAAACTGAGCAACTGAGGCACAAAGTTGTCTAATCAGTCAGTTGCAGTAATGCACAAATCCGTAACACAACTGAAATGAAGTCACAAAGAGACAGACTTCCAAACTGAATCAGCCAGCATGCCACAGTTTAAAAAGGTGTTTTTCATTACTTTGGTTACAATTATTCATGAACAAAGGGGATGGGGTAGGGATGGGCTCAGCACAAGTTTGAAAATAAGCATTACCCTTTGTTCTTAAGGGAAAACAACCTTTACTCCGTAAATAATACAAATTGTGAAATGTCAACAGTTGCTTTTAAAGAAATGCTAGGATCCTTAAGATGAACAGAGGAGCTCTTAAATTAACAACACATAAGAACACATTTTTCTTCCTTTTTTAAAGAAGAACATTTCAATCAAATTGGTGCCTATTCGACATCTTGAATCACTAAAATCTAAGAATTAGCAAAGTCTGAGGAAAAAGAAAGCACCGCACTAAGGGGAAAACGAACCCCTTCACTGAAAAGAACAATGAAAAATTTCCCTGGAGTAATCAGATTAACACATTACAGAAAGTGTGAGTAATATGAGCAGGCTATTAATGTCCATATTTATGTATAGTATGTTGCTATTAGTTTTTCCCCAAGAGTTTACTTTTTCCTTTAGCCTTCATTTACAAGAGAATGAATGTGAATTCAGGAAGAGAAAAAAAATCTGAGAAAAAATAATTATAGTGTTCCTTGCCAAAATGAATATGATTAATGTCCAGATATAAAAAAGTTGAGAGACTCTAGGATCTAATTCTTTATTATAAGTACATTCACACCAGCCATCACCTCAATGAGCTTATTTAAATAAGTTTTCTCTTCTCTTACCCTCCCAATTCCTCCATAATAAATTCTCCCCTCATATTACACACTTTCTTCTAACACCTCTTTGTCCTCTGTGGAATTCAGGATAATATCTAACACTCAAAGCCCTCAATATCTATGTAGACCTCTTACCTCTCCCAAAATCCAGCTAAGCCAACTTACTCATCCTGTTAGTCACTCAACAAGTATCTACTGAGAACACTAGAACAAAGTCCATCTAATTTTTTAAAGCAATAAGCAGAAAACCATACAGAATGACCAATAGACAGTGAAGACTAAGGATGTAAAACATGACTTAAGATGGATATATGGTTTGTAGAATCAGTCTTATTACTTTGCTGACATAGAGTCTACTGCTGTAACCATAACTTCCGACAAAGTTAATTTGATGCACATTTAATGATATACATAATCATTATTGTGCCACACAACAATTAGGCATTCACGGCATGTAATTCCAATAAATCACTGTAATCATTATTGTTTTCATGCAATGAAATGAATTTTTTTTAAAAAATTTCTCTTCATAGTGTTAGTTCTCATGTTGAAGACAAATTATTATCTGTATTAATTTCACATATGTCAAGCAAGTGGCTTTTTGGTTCTTTTTACTGACCTTGTTAGCCTTTCAGTGTTTATGATCATATAGACACCAACAATTGTTCTCATTTCAAATACACAGGAAAGTCATGTGTCTGGCTTCCCATTAGTGGAATTTTTTTCTTGCACTTTTGATTCTTTATTTGTTTCTCTGAATCAATGTGAAACTTTGGGTGAGGCTTTGATCATAATAGCATTATTATAGAAACCAGCTAATTTAAGAGCCTGTGCCTCCCTAACACCAATCCCGGGCAACACCCTGACCACAAGCACAAGTGAAATTCTCTCCACACTACTCCTCTGCTAGTCTTGGAAGCAGTTGCTTTGAAACTCTTCTATGAGAGTAGCTGCTATTCCTGACTACAGCATTTGAGCTCAACAAAACTAATTCCACACTCTTCAGAGAATGCATCAGTGACATGAAGTGATGTCTACAGTCATCTTGCAAATTAATGCCAGAGCCGTGAATATTACTGCAGCTTTTCCACTTTATTTTGATGTTCTTTTTGCTGCATCACAAACTTAATATGGTCATTTTGTCTCTTTTTAAAAAGAAGTTACCCTTAAAAATATAAACTTCAAAAATACTAAGACAAATATTAAAATTATACTTTGCAAATCCTCTAAATCATAACCAGCCTCTCTTCAAACACTCAGCTCACCTAAAAAAAAGTCCAGAAAAATATAACATTCATTTTTTCCATTAAAGAACTACTTCACTATGCTTATTGATGAATAAGATCAATTATAAAATACTTGTGCATTATATGAAATAGAACTTAATTTATTTCATGTATCCATCCATGGCACAATGGTGCCTTTTTGTCCATTCCAGTCATTTTTGCCATTAGGCTTTTGTTCAGTTTAATAAAATATACCTATTTTTAGGTTTTTGAGAAAAGGCTATTACTTCTTTTATTTGATAAACCTCCCTCCATTAGGATGGCTTATTGGCTGGGTCATATAATGAAAATGAGGGTTCAATGACAATATTCAAACCAATAACCAGAATAAAAGACAAATATTTATTGTGCATAGTTGGGCAAATCTGTGTCCAAACATTATTTAGCCCACCTAATAGGTTGTCTGATTGCGACGAAGATGCTATGGATGTTCCTTCTCATTTCCTTCTCTCTGCCTCCTATGTCTTCACTACTCTACTTAACACATACTCTGCATTTCGTCAGCATTCTGTCCTTATGACATAGTTTAAAAAGTCAGCAAGAAGCTGGAGAGCATTTGGAGTATGACATCCAGAATGAAGGTGAACAACCAGGATGATGTAGGGTCTTGAGTCCATGTGATGTGAGGATTAATTGAAGGACCTGGAGTTATTTAGTTTGCAGAAGAGAAGACTAGTCATCTTCAAAAATTTGAAGGGCTGCTTTAAAAGAGGGCTTCATTTTGTTCCATTTGATTCTCAAGTGCAGAGTCAATAGCATTACATACAAGTTGTAAAGATTTGATGTCAGGAAAATCTAAAAAATTGGAACTTTCAAAAAGTGCTGAGAAGTATTACTGTTGAGAGGTAGTAAGTTACCTCACCAAAAATGAATGATCCTTTATGTATCTGTTATGTTACAGCAGAAATTCCTATCCAGCAGGAGCAGAGCTAGATGGTCATTGAGTTCCCTCTGAAATGAAAAAATTCTGTGATTCTGTGATAGCCTAATGCTCTCCGATAGATCCTCCATAAAGGAATGATGCAACTTTCTAAAAGCCTACCTCTAGGTATTTCCCCCAACCTCCCACCTGGAACTACTGCAGCAATCAGGATGTCCATCCAAAACCCCTTTCTCATTACACAATAAGATTGGCTTATGGCCTTTTCCCATCATACATTTCCTCAATGATATCTTTGGGTTAAAAATATTTTTCCTCAACAACATGTAAAATATTTAAACATCCTTTTTAACATTCTCTCCCTTCCTTCACTCCTCATTGAGAAGGCAAATAATTTGTATGTTATACGTGTGCAGCCATGTAAAACATTTCCATATTACCCAGGTTGTGAAAGAAAACAGACCAAAAAAACAAACAAACAAATAAATGGAGAAGGGTTAAAGAAAAAAGAATGCTTCAATCTGCATTGAGACTCCATCATTTCTTTCTTTGGAGGTTGACACCACTTTTTGATCAGAAATCTTTAGGAATTGTCTTAGATCATTGCGTTGTTGAGACTAGCTAGGTCACTCACCATTGGTCATCCTTACAATACTGCCTTTACTGTGCACAGTGGTTGACTGGTTCTGCTCACTGTAATTTAATCAGTTCATGTAAGTATTTCCAGGTTTTTCTGAAGCTCGATTGTTTATCATTTCTTATGCAACAATAGTATTCCATTACATCCATATACCATAACTTGTTCAGTCATTCCTCACTTGATGGGCATCCCTGCAATTTCCAATTCTTGGCAATCCAAAAAAGAGTTGCCATAGATATTTTTGTGCACATCAGTCCTTTTCCTCTTTTTTTGTTATCTTTATGACACAGACCTAGTAATGGTAATGTTGGGTCAAAATGATTTTATAGCCTTTTGGATATAATTCTTAATTGTTCTTCAGAACAGTTGGATCAGCTCACAACTCCACCAACAATGCATTAATGTCCCAATTTTCTCACATTCCCTCCAATATTTGTCATTTTTCTTTTCTCTCATATTGGCCAATCTGATTGGTATGAGGTGGTACCTCAGAGTTATTGGCATTTCTCTAATCAAAAGTAATTTTGAGCATTTTTTCATATGCCTATAGATAGTTTTGATTTTTTTTTTCAGAAAACTGCCCATTCGTATCCTTTGACCATATGTCCTGAGGATGTATTACAAATCTGATTCAGTTCTCTATATATTTGAGAAATGAGGTTTTTACCAGAGAAACTTGCCGTAACATTTTCCCCTAGTTTCCCATTTTTACTTCTCATCTTGTCTACACTGGTTTTGTTTGCGTGAAGGCTTTCTAATTTAATGTAATCCAAATCTCAATGATATCTTTGATATTGTTTCAGTGGTCCTTCTTGTATCATTGATACAAGCAGAACTTCCATCTTTGTGTTAGTGTCCAGCCTCTGAGGTTATCTCCAATTTAGTCTACACATATCTTTTTTTGTATATAGTTACTTCCATATTGCTTCCCCCCCCATCAGATTATAAGCCCCTTTAGGGCAGGGATTGCTTTTGCCTTTCTCTGTATCCCTAACCCTGAGCATGGCATTTCGCTCTTAATAGCTGCTCAGTAAATGCTTGTTGATTTAACCTGACTTCCCCTGGAAAAGCAGCCCCATTGTTGACTGTGCTGAGCTTGTAGAGAGAGATTGACTCCTTACTGGATAAGAGATGTTACTGAGCTGAGATTCCATGAAAGACAAAGATCAAGGAGAACAAGAATGAGGTTTTGAATGGGTACTGGGATCTGTGAAACTGCTGACCTCCCCAATGTGCCCTTTGACTCTTAAGGCAATCCTCCGGATTGCTGAGAGTAGACACACCTTGATTTTTTTCTCTCTCTCTCTCTGCTTAACTTAAAGGAACTCACAGTTGATGAGGCCCTTTACTGTTGTGCATTCTTTGATCTATTCCAATTTGTTCAGCCTCTCTGAATTCTTTTTACTGTTTTGCTTGGATAAATGGGTTTACTCGCTTTTCTATGATCATGTGGTCTTTTGTGTAACCAGCATATGGTGGGAAGAGACTAATCTGGTGAATGTTAAGTTACTACCTTCCTCCAGAAAATGATCAGGAAGGTGCTTTTTATTGTCAACATACTGAACCCCCAGACTATCAACATTGGAGATATGTTAGACAGATATAATTCTAGCCTCAAGCCATCTTGGGGATTAGGGAAGAGGGTTTTGGCAAATCCCAGATATCTATCCATGCCCCATGTGAGCTCACATGCCCTTACATTTAGAAAGCAACTATGCATATGTTACAGGGATAGCAGTAGATAGAATGCTGAGTCAGAAATCAGAAGGATCTGAGTTCAAATTCAGCCTCAGCCGCTTACTAAGTGGTTTACTTTAGACAAATCACTTAATCTCCATTTGCCTCAGTTTACTTAATGATACAATGGGGTTACTATTAATGGCAGATACCTCCCAGGGCTATTGTGAGGATCAAAGGACAAAGTATTTATTAAGCACTTAGTATACTGTGTGGCACATATTAGGCACTATATAAATACAATTATTATTAGTGCCAATCGTAACTAGAAACAGGTCATCTATCCTATTCATACAAATTATGAGTCTTCTCCCCTGTTCACTGGGTCACCACAACTTTTATTTTTCAGAGATTGTGATGTCCCAAGAATTGCAAACATAAAATACCACCAGAAGAACATTTGTACTGAAAAATACAGGGTTTTGTGCCAGGGAGCAGCTTGGGATCATTGGAAACATCACACAATTTCCCAAATACCATCCAAACTGCTCTTTCCCTCCTCTTAGATTCTGGATCCAATTCACTGTTCATCCGCACTGGCTTTGCTGAATATGTGCACCGATATATTACATACTTAATATGCAATAATATAATTTGCTTATAAGTAAACAATAAAATGTTAAACTAATTTAAGGTAATAAAATCAAATCAACAATTATGGAGCTTGTTTAAAGTCCACCTAGACAATCCTCTTCCTAGATTTCATATATTTTCTGTATTCTGGAATGTAACCTTGATACAGAAGCAACTAGGTGGCAGAATAGGTAAGAGCACTGGACTTAGAATCAGAAAGATCTGAGTTCAAATCCCATCGCAAGCACTTACTAAATGAATGACCCCGGATAAGTCACACAACCCCACTCAGCCTCAGTGTTCTCACTCATAACATGAAGATAATAATTGTACCTCCTTAAGAGAAGGGTTGCTGTGAGGATCAAATGCATAGTAGTTTATAAACTTTAAAGCACTATATAAACACTGGCTATTGTTACTACTATCTATAAATGGGCAAGCTAGATTGTTTTTGCACAGAAATCGATATCCAGCCTATAATAAACTCTTGAGAGCTCTCTGTCCACACTATTTTCTTTTTCTCTCCAGAAGGCAAGAATGAATTCAGAATATTTATCACTTGAATACAATTTTAAAATAAATTAGAAATAAAAGAGCTAATAATACCAGCCAAGAAAAGGATTGAGCAACAGTCCTTTTCCCCTGCCGTTACTATGATATCTTTTGTTTTGTCTCCATCAGATCACAGGTAATCATAATATACAGGAAATGGAACCACTTACACAATGCTCCAAATTCTAGCAGTGATTTGGAAAAAGTTCTCATGACAGAATCTACATTCTTCAGAAATAAATATTGTACAACTTTCACACATGCAGACAAGACTTCGCTGAATTATCACAAAAACTGGTTAGCCAGGGGTGGGGGTTGGGGGGGTTCTCTTCTGGTATGTGAGGGAGCCAAGGGAGCCTTACCTTGTAAGCTGGAATCCTGGGACCTCTCCAACACACCTATTATCTCAAGGCAATATGCACACTGCTTGATGAAGGTGCAGAAATGTTCAGAAATGGTCAAAATGTTCAAGTCTCAGGGTAAATAATGACACTTGTAATATAGATATTGTTACTTAAAAAACCCCTCTAACATTTTAAAAGAGACCATTATCAGGCTATTAAAAAGATTTTGTGTTCAGTTTTCAAGATGACTTAGGCACAGTGCCACAGCTGCAATAATTATTATATTTATAACTATGTAAACGAACCTTAATGCTTCATTAGGAAAGAGAAAAATGATAGTGCCAACCTCAAAATAACCAGCAGCACTCAACATCAACACTCAGCTGCCCCCATGTGCAGCTGGTTCACCAGCCACTGGGCAGCTTAGGTGAAAAAAACAAAACAATTTCCACAAACTGCTACTGGCTCCAAAGCAAAATTGTTTGGGGATGAAAAGGTCAGTAAGAAGCAGCTCTTCAAGAGACAGATTATGACAGCATTTATAGAGAACTTAACCATCAAAGATTGGGGGTTTGAAGGGGCTACATTTTATTACAATTCAGATATAGCTGTTTCAAATAAAATACATATAAAAAAGTGTTCAGAATAATTTTTATATTCTTCCGCATCCTCTTCACATTACACTGTGGTGCTGAAAATAGACCTACCTTAAGACAAAAATTTTAAGTGCCTAGATACAGTATAAAAGCGGTTAAGAAATCTTCTGACACACATACATAGCCACATTTCCTGGTGTTCACTGGGCTTGGTTATTTTGTAGAGACATATAACTACTTCTACATAGCTGAACTGCTAAAATACATATGGTCTGAGTCAAAAAGGACCACCGGAGCACTTCCCCCAAGATAAAAATCCATGTCAGTATTTTTCCGCATTGAATCAAATGTCAGGGACGTTTTACAGCTTGCGCTGTTATACACTTTAAAAGATGAAGCAGAATGATCCAAAAGCAAAACTCCTTAAAATTCACCGCATACAAATATATACATCCAGCTGAAATTCTGATGGGCTTTTTAGGACATACAGTACCAATCTATAAATAGTCCTTGAATAAAAATCAGTGACAGCTTAGATGGCCACACTGACACCCTGGAATCCAGGCCAAGTCAGTACTTCTCTTCTGCCTCAAAATTTCTAGCTGTGAAGGGAAGAAAAGTCACCTCTCCCCAAGTGTTTTGTGAAGTTTGGTAGGTGCTGATGATTAATAATTATTACCATGCATAAATAATACTGTCTCTAAAAAGCAATGAGGACAAGCAGAGAAAGAATTTAACTCATTTATCCCTTCCCCCCCAAATTAGTGTAGTGTCTTTAAATCTCATCATTTCTTAAAAACAAATTAGGTTTAAGGCAATACCACTGCTAGTTGATTCATCAGTGATACAGGAAATCAGTGATACATATGCACATATAAGCTTGTACTTTACTTTAAAAAGCACATACTGAGCTTTGCAAATTTACTTTATAACACATTCCCTTCTACTTTTAGAAACAATATCCAAAAAATATGGAAATAAAAATACTTTTTGAGAGGCTTAAGTTTAAATTCTGAGCAATTAAATAAAATTTTGCCAAAGGATTCCCTCTCTCTTCTAGTTCACCCTTGAGAGAAGTGGAAAGAGAATGGCACTGAAGTCAGAAAGCCTGAATTCAAAGACTAGACAATTGTGAGACTGATCTCAGTCTCAGTTTCCTCAGCTAGTCCCTCCCAGTTCTAAATCCATAAGGTTTTAAGAAAGGTCTTTGTCACAATGATTGAGTCTTATTTCTCTCTATTTAAAAAAAAACAGACTCAAAATTAACTTCAGAAGAAGATTAGGTAGTTTCCAAACACCTTTTTTTTTTTCACTTTCACAAGCCAAATTGTGTTTTATTGGACTTTCTTCTTAATGCAACTATTGCTACCAATTGGGAGACATCAGACACAATGAGTCAGTATGCTAAACCCTCTCCCAACTCTGAATGATCACTTTTTCAGGGTAATGTCCTTTTTTTAAAAAGTCACACAAATCAAACAGACCCGCTTAATTTTTGTGGGCTTCTATATAAATTGAAAATGTGTTAAAAGTAAGAAAAACTAAAAACCAAAGATCATTGAGCTAGATTTGGAAGGCACCAGAGAAGAACAGCTTTGATAATGAATTATCTGTTACCCATGGACCAACTTAGCAAAGTCAGAGAAGAATTATTACAAGTTGGACCTGACTGAAGACCTTCAAATATATTTTACAGGCATTGTGACTGTATAGAAAGAAAAATAATAGCCTCAACCCCAATCTGATAAAATTACAGATTTTCAAGTAGAAGAAAGGCAGCTAGGTGTTACCGTGGATAGAGCACTGGGAGTGGAGTCAGGAAGACTCATCTTCTAGGGTTCAAATCCAGCTTCAGATATGTAATGGCTGTGCGACCCTGGGGAAGTCACTTAACCCTGTTTGCCTCAATTCCTCCTTTATAAAAAGAGCTGGAGAAGGAAATGGCAAGCTACTCCAGTATCTTTGCCAAGATAACCCCAAATGAGGTCCTAAAGAACTGTACACATCTGAACAACAATATCTGCTCCAAATCTAATGACACCTCTCTGGCTCTCTGTGAATTTAAATAGGTTTAATGATGATTTTCCCTTTCCTGCCCTGTCCCAGCCCCCATAGCATCTTTGCCTAAAAGACCCAGCCATCTTTTGAGGGCCTAAGTTAGTGTTATCGTCATATGACATTTAGAGTATTGTGTTCTGTTTGGGGCACTGTATTTCAAAGACACTGACGTACCTAGAGAAAGGTAACTAAAATGGCAAAAGAACTCAGAGGAAGGTGGAATATTTAGAAAAAAATAATAAAGGTGATGTTTTATTACTGTCTTCACACATTTAGAAAGCTATCACCCAAGAGAAACATTATACTGATTTTTCTTGGTTTCAGATGCTAAAAACTAGGAACAGTGTATGGAAGTTACAGAAAGGCAGTATTTGGATTAATACAAGGTAAAACTTCATAAGAAATAGAGTTATCCCAAAGTGGAATGGACTGCCTCCAGAAATATCAAGCTCTCACCATTGAAGGCATTCAAGTAGAGAATAGATGATCTCTTGAAAATAACATGAATACCAGAGAGGGAATTTCATCTTAAGTGTGAGTAAGACTGGATGACCTCTAAGTTTCCTTCCAACTCTGAAATTCTGTTTTAATGATTTTATTTTAAAAAAAGTAAGAGAGTTCTCCAAAAGTTGGGGTAATTTCTTTCTCCAAAGGGAGTTAGCTTTTTGAAAACTAACCCACTGAGTAGTCAATAAATGAATACAATGCACTAGTAAGTTGACATGGCCCACATTCGATAATTAAAGAAACATCTCTTCTACAGTAATCACCTACCATGTGTCAGCCACTAAGCTGTGTTGAGCATATAAATTGTTTTTTTAAAAAGACAGAAAAAAACTAGTCCCTTGCCCTAAAGAAACTTAAATTTATTGAGAAAAAGATGACACTGACATGGAAAATTAAGTATAAGCAAAGTTGAGTTGGGTAGGGACGTGGAAGGGAAGGGAGCTGACACTGATGGGTAAGAGAGAAAGAGGAGGGCTGTCTGCTTGGGTAGACTGTGATTCTGAATCTAAGGGATTCTGAGTGGATGTAAAGAATTCTGGTAAATACCCAAGACAATGACTGACAATGTGCCTACATAAAACATTACAATTTCATGGAATAGGCTAAGAGTGAACCGGAAAACAACTTGCATTTTAACAAATGTGTTACGAATTGAATGTATAACCATATAACTTAACTGATCACTTAACTAAATTTTCTTGCAGGAGGAATATTAGACATACATACAACCTGAAACCATTAAAATACTGCTGAAGTGAACGTTAAGGTCTAAACATTGAAATTGGAGTACAAAAATCTTCCTATGGGAAGTATGTCTTTAAAAGTATAGCAGAAATCAGTGGGAAAATATGATTCAGTGTAAATATATTCACTTTACAAGCCCTCCTCAATAAATCATCTCAGATATGAGTCAAATTGTATATGTAAAAGCCTAAGTAAATATGGCATACCAGATTATAAGTACGTTAGTCCTTGGAAAGGGATAAAGTATAAGGAAGAAGGAACAGTGTGAAGAATTTTAAATGATAAATTAATTTTTATTATTAATTATAATAAAATAGTTAGCTTTATATAGTACTTTGAGGTCTGCAAACTGTTTTACAAATATTCTCTCATTTTATGCTTAAACAACCCTGAAAGGTAAATTCTATAATTATCTCCATTTTACAGATGAGGAAATGGAAACAGAGGTGAAATGACTTACCCAGAGTCACATGCAACTAGTAAGTGCTTGAGACTGGATTTGAATATCGTGTCTCCTGAACGCCAAGCTTAATGCTCTGCTTCTGATCCTGGAGGAAACAGGGAGCTAGAGGAGCTAGTTACTTAGGAATGAATGGCATGGTTACACACATGCCCTATAGAAATTACCTTAAGATCCCTTCTTTCTGCCTCTTGAACTGAACTGCCAAGCATTCAAACTCTACTGCAGAGAGCACAATTCTGATGAACTGGCCGTGTAGCCGAATGTGGAAAACTCACACATGGCAAGCACTCAGGTGGAGGTCAGAAGTGATGCAAAAACAGTCTCATGGTCCCCTTTGAGCACTTGAGTATTGACTGTGAGATATGAGAGATGCTGGCACGGGATGGCCCAGCAGGGCATGCCCACATCAAAGAAGGCACCACTCTCTATGAGCAAAGCAGAATCACAGTAGCACAAAGGAAACACGAGATGCACAAATACAGAGACATCTCCATCCCAAACATTCAAGTGGACTATCTGTGCCTGACCTGTAGGAGAGCCTTCCAATCTCTTACTGGACTGATCAGCCATAGTCACATATACCATACCTTGACTCCCCCAACATCATAATGTCATGGGTTCTCTTCAAGTATGGAGAACAAACCACAGCAGGATAAAACACATTCTACAAATATCCCACAAGACTAATATAGTGACTATTACATTACGAAAAACTCTAGCTTAGAGAAGTACAATATATATATTGGGTGAGAATTTTAATTATCATTAGATCAGCAAATTATTTCCACTGTACTGACAGATAAGACTAAGCAGTAAAAGTAGGCAGATGGGAATATTAAAATCTAGAAAGGTAAAAATTGTTTTAAAAAAAGTATCTTTATTGGAGTCATCTGGTTGAAATTTTGACATTATCCATAAGCTCTAGTGTGAAAACATTTTAATTTGATCACTCCAAAACTAATATTTACTTATGAACCTAATGAAGTATAGGTTATATTCTTGTCTCAAGGAGTATAGAGTCCAAATAAAGATACATTGGATAAAACTCTCACAGATGAAAATAGACTGCTAAATAACTCTGTTTACATAAACTAATTTGTACAAATAACTCTAGCCCACTTCTAGCGCACACACCACCAACTCTCTTCCAAGAGAAAAAAATCAGAGAAATACCTAATAAGGCACACCTTTCAGTCCTATAAATTTCTGAGTCACTCTTTCCATTACTCAATCTATTTGGAGAAATAAGTTCTCAAATTAAAAGTAAAATAAAATGTAAAGCAAATACAATCTACTGGCTTTGTAAGTGAAATGCTGAGCAAGAATTTTTTTTTTTTTTTAAAGACAAACAAGTTTGTTGGAAACACCCTTTGACAATAACTAAGAAAAGAAGCTTCTGTTTCACCTCTTCATGCGTGGGTGTTTCAGGGAGATATAAGGGATTGCAAGAGGAATCTATGTCCTGTGAAACAAGGGTTGCTATGGTTATTTCTCTGAGCTGCTGTGTGCTGGTAAGAGCCAAATCCTAGTGCAACAACTTACAAGGTGTGTAAAGTTAACAACTTAAAAAAAGGAAAAACAATCCAAGCCACACGACCAGCTCATTTCAAACTGTTTTCCTAGCGGTAGAGGCGTAGAGCACACATTACATTTTAGACAGAATGGTCCTCATGGATCTCACTCCACTATCATTTAAGACAGACATGCTCATTCTTGCTGAACAGCCACACAGCAGCCCAAACTGCTACTTGAGCAGGAAGACAAAAAGATTTTGTACTTGGCTGCACCCCAAAGCAGGAAAGCACTAGGAAGCACAAGTTTCTCCAAGTATGGGTTAGATGCTCTAAGTAAAATCTGAAAGCTTTCTCACCCAGACTTCTCAGAAGCTAAAAGGTATGGCTCTATAAATGGGAAAAAGCCCCAAAGAGAAAGACTTTTATCTCCCCTTTTTGTTTGGATCTCTAATCATTTACTTCAAGTCCAAAGTTTTCCCTTCCAATTTGGGAAACTGCCCTTTTGGTCCTTTTTATTTCTTCAAGGGTCTTCACAAAGCTCTTAGGTTCTATGGTTTGGGTTCTTCATAAGAAACTACACCTCTTCGTTAACCTGGTCCAGTCTTACATATGGAATCTTCTAGCCTTTTATATTAATCCTCCTTAGGTGCAAGTCAGACAACGCCACTCCTTCCCCATTCAACAAACTGCAGTTGCTCCCTGAATCCTCCAGGATCAAATATGAAATCTTTTGGCATTCAAAGTCCTTCATCACTCGACCCTCTCCTACCGTCCTAGTCTTCTTGCAACTTTCTCACCTTAATATTCTCTGGGGCCCAGTCACTCAGACTTTTGCCCTTACTCCAAGCATATTTATACCTCTCTCTCATGCCTAAAATTCTCTTCCTCCTCATTTTTACCTAGTTTCCTTCAAGTCCCAGTTAATTCCACCTTCTACAACAGCCTTCCCCAATCCCCGTTAATATTAGAGGTTCCCCTCTGCTGATTGCTTCTAACTTATTATATATGACATATATATTTGGTTTATATAATTGTTTGCATGTTATCTCCCCAACAGACTGCAAGCAAGGACTGTTGCTGCACAATGGCTGGTACACAGTAGGTGCTTTAGAAATGCTTGCTTATGACTTTCTAGGCTACAAAGTGAACTTTGTAAAGTTACTGATATTCTTCAACTTCAAGTACACTTAGAGCTTCCTCTCAAACTCCAAAAATCAGGGCTTAACTCCATTAACTAAATATCAAGATACCTCCTTGCCTTAGGCAACTCAGTTACCTCAAACTTAGCACCTCCAAAACAGAACACATCATCTTTCCTCCAAACCCACCCATCTATTAAACTTCCTTTTTTCTTCTAATCTTCAAGATTCATATATATTCTTGACACTGTACTAGCCTACAGTCAGATGGCACAGTTCTATTGAAAACTGGGTCGAGAGTTAGGAAGGCCAGAGTTCAAATTCAGCCTCAAACTCTTTCTAGCTGTGTGACCTTGGGCAAGCTATTTAGCCTGGCTCTTCTTCAGTTTCTTCAACTATAAAATGGGGATGATAATAATATTGCCTTCCTTCCAGAGTTGTTGTAAGGATCAAAAGAGATATGTATAGAGTCTTAGCATGGCACCTAGCACATGATAGGTGCTTAACGTTTCTCTCCTTTCTTCCTCACTCTATATTACCAATCAGTTGCCAAATTTTGCTGATTCCATCACAGTATTTCTTATGTCTCCTTCTCACCATTCACCCAATCACCACCCAAGTCAGATCCTTAACACTTCTTACCTAGAACATTACAGCAATGACCTCCTAAATAGGTCTCCCTTTCTCCAGTCTCTCCCCCTCTTCAATCCATACACTATAGAACTGATTTTTATCAAGAGCAGATGTGATTACATCACTTCTCTCAATAACCTATGATGGCTCCATCGTGCTTATAAGATAAAACAGAAATTCCTCCATTTGCCTTTCAAAATCTTTTATAACTTGACGCCAACATATCTCTCCAGCTTCATTTTACATTTCCCCCTCTTTCCATAGTCTGTGTTGCAGTCAAATCATCATTCTATCATTTCCTCAGACAAGGAACTCCATTTTCTCTTTCTACTGCTTTACCCTGACTACCCTACTATGCTTACAGACATTTAATATGTTTGCTGAACTAAAATGCCAAAGCCCCACTCACAATTCACATTCAGTTCCTAAGGTGGGAGTCAATCTTTACCCTAACAAAGACAAAAATCTTGCTCAATACCTTCTCCAAAGTAAAAAAAAAAATCCTCCATATAATAAATGTGAGAAAGTCTTTATAATTTCTACACTGAGAGATTGAAGGTACAGCTTTTTGTTTTTATTATATACATGCAATAATCCTGCCTTCCCATCAGCCCCAAGATAAGTTCCTTAAAGAAGAGATTGCTTGGTTTTTCTCTTTGTATCCCCAGTTCCTATACTTAGCGAATGCTTGCTGTTTTCACATATTCAGTTGGCCAGTATGAACCCAGAAAACCTTTTTCATCAAGCCAGCACCATCTCTTCAGAAAAAGTTGAGCTTCTCTTCTTAAATTGACTTTATTTACCCTTGTCCTTCAAGTGTCTTCTCCAACTTTAGAGAGACTCAGTAGTTGCTAAGGGGGCTTCTCTGAAAATAAACCATCCCTGATAGCTAGTACAAATTTCCTCCCTCCCTCCTCTGACAGTCCCCAGAAAGTCTTCTAACAACTTTGCTTCTTTGACATTCAAGAGCGATCCAAAACTAGAAACTGGCCCACACAGGTCTCTAATAGTCACTAGAGGGTGCAGGGAACACTCCTCCCTGATTAGGTCATGTCTCACAGAAACCAAAAAGTTTCTCTAGAACTCCAGGTGGTAAAAGAGAAGAGCGGCATTGTATCTGCTGTCAAGAATGATAGATCTTAAGAGAAACTGGCTGGTGAGTAACCGAGGTATCTCTTTCTAGAAGTAGCGTGCATTTTTGCATTAAACTTGCAGCAAAACTAGATAAATGATATATCTCAGAAAAGACTTCAAGGTCTTTTCAATGACACTTGAAGTTAAAAAGCAATCTCATTCAACTCTCTTGCCAAAATGGAAAAAAGAAATCTATTCAGAGAAGAGGTTTTACAGAGGTTTGAAACTGGTGTGCCTGAACTAACACCAAGTAAGCTTTTAACATCCAAGTTAAGAGTGGAGGAAAATATGAATCCAGTTACTCCCTAACAGCAAAGCTGTGAGAATATTAAAGTCCTGGGCATACTTCATTTCTATGAGATAAAATATTCCCTTGTCCATGTCTCACCTTCACACCCTATCCAGAAGTCTATATACAGGCTATCCCTGGACCAGCACCTTCCATATTAGACTTAGAACCTGGACCTTCATATGTAGGTCTTTCTGAATCTTTGACCCCAATCCCTTGGGAAGTTAATTCACTCATGTTTGGCATTCTCATCCTAAGGGGTCACCCAGCTGATTGCTGACTGTGCAAACTTGTTGCTGTTGTTTCCAATTATGGCCAACTCTTCATGACCCCCATTGGAGGTGGGGGTGTTTCTTGGCAAAGATACTGGAGTAGCTTGCCATTTCCTTCTCCGGCTCATTTCACAGATTAGCTCACTATAACTCCTGGCTGGCCCTACATACCAGACCATACTTCTGTTCACCTCTCATCCAGCCAGCCATTCACCCAGACCATCTCCTCACCATTCTGCTGATCTGCTCTTTCCCATTTGGATCAATACCAAAGCCCTTCTCCACCACCTCACAACAAAACCTCCTTCTCCCTGGTTGTCTATCCTTATGGGCTGTGTTCCACATATGAGAATTATTCTCCTTAAAAGCAAGAAATATACCTTTTTAAATCTTTGTATCACTAGTACTTAGCACATTTGCCATGTATAGTAAAAACAATTTTCAACTTAATAATTTAATAATTTTTCTTTCATTCATTTCTAAGGCTAACAGTGGGGAAGAATAACTCACAAATTCATTAATAGTCTTACTGTACACTTCAATTCTGGAAGCAAGTTGTTTATGGTTTAAGTAAAATATAAAAGCTTTGACTGAACTTGGATGCCTGGTCTGAAATTGTGAAAACACAATTTCATTTCTTAATAGCTACTAATGGCCAGTAATCAAAGGAAAATCTTTTAACTACAACGTAAATGGCATTTTTTCCAAAATGAAATGTAAAAAGAGGATAATCTGTGACAAATTCAAAAAATTATCTCTCTTTTTGACATTAGTTATATAAACTTAAGTAGAGACACATGTAAATAGTTTTGCAGCTTTTTAAAGAAGCCTGATTAGACAAAGAGCCCCCCAATTCAGAGTCAAGAAACCAGAATTGCATTGTCACTGTGTCATCTTGGTCAAATTGTTCTATCACTTGAACTTCTCTGTGCCACTATATCCTTTATAAAAAAGAAGAGACGTGACTACATCTCTACGAAAACTTATAGTCCTAAAATTGTATTATTCTATAACCACAAAAGCAAAGACAAAAGGCTGACTGTGAAGAAGGACTTCAGTGTACCAATAAAATGGAAATAATAGAAATTAACTCCTACATTTCCAGAAGACTATGGAATAATTTCCTTTTTTTCAAATTTATTGATGTATTTGTTTTCAGTTTTCAATAATCATTTCCATAAGTGCCAAATTCTCTTCCCCCCCAGACGGTGTGCAATCTTATATGAACTCTACAATACATTAAGGAATAATTTCTAAACAAATATGACAATATACAGACCCTGTTACTTTACCAAAGGTTTAAACTGAACTGCAAGAATAAAATTATCATTAAAATGAAACAAAACCGCCTGAGATTAATATGAGTTTAAGCAAAACACTCTGGGCCACACTTTTGAGCAGAAATCCAAGATAAAAGCTGACTACCTTGGCTCTAAGCAATACAGCCACTTATCATGTGAGTCAATCCCTCCACTCGCCCCCAGTGGAAATGCCCTTTACCTCAAATGTGTATTGTGAGGATTGGCAACATGCTATCTCTAAAGTACTTTGTGTTCTAATACAGTACTGTGCAGTGCCCAGGGAAATGGAAAAGGCAACTTCCCTTATAGAATGTTTATTTTTCAAAGTCTTATCAATAATAGATAAGAAAAATTTTAAGGTAAGTCTTTATTTTCCTTATCATGTCACTCTAATTTGGACTTCTCTTTTAAAAGGTGTAACAGAGAAGTTGACCTTGCCCTTTCAGAATTGAGGTAGTAAATTGAGAGGAAAAAAGTTCATTTTCAACAGCCATTTCAGATGATCAGAAAAAGGGATAAATTCTCCCTTGTAAAACATGATTACCTTAACACATGCTCTAACTATTTACCTTCTGCCAACAACAACTCACTTTGAGAGAAACTTTTAGACAGGTGAGCCAACTTTTGTTACAGGAGTGAAAACAAATTTAAAAACAAATGAAAAAGAGGAGTATCTTCCAAAAATTAAAACTACAAGATTTGTGCCTGAATTTCTAAACTGATAATCCATTCCAGATTCTTAATGGACCAAATTAAGCTATATTAATTTCGACTTGACAAACATAATTTTTTAATCATCTGCAGAAACATCCAACTTTAGTTCTTTAACACTTTACCAGTGCTTCAAGCCACAAAGTATATAACTAATATAGGAAGCAAAGTAGCAGCACTGTGGGAAAGTCTTATTGTCACCACCAGCTTATTTTGTTTAGACCAAGGCTTACATTCTCTGATGCTCTGTGCCTTCACGAATCGTGAATGGCTAACTGATATCTATTTGATTACACTCATGTATACATATACACACATAGATAGAGAAGTATGCAATCTTGGCAGATCCACTTAAATTGGTTATTTTGAGAAAAAATCTATACCAACCTTAACCATCAGTTCTGGTTTCCCTCAGAGTACTTCTAGGAGATGGTTGCAGACCTCAGTAGATAGTAAAATATTCATTGTACAGTCCTGGTCAGATACCTCCTTAGAAAAAAACCTAAAATATGACATACTATGTCAACAAGAGTCAATGGATGGCGTAGTGGTGAAGACCACAGAGTGGACACTCTGCCTAAAGGATCCACTTAGAGGAAGAATGAGCTTTGCGCAAGGATTTACTCCAAGAGTCTTTAATTGTTCAACATCTGTAAACATCCCACACTTACTATTAGATGTATTAAATGCTCAAGACTGGTTGGGTGGTAAATCCAAAATAGAGTAACAATGGAAATGAGGTACTAGCTACCATAATGTGATCATACGTGGGGTAAAAAGAAGAATATGGCTAAGAATAACAAAATTAAATAACCTCCAAACAGGATGAGAAGATCCTAAACACTTGAAACCAAGGTCTAGACTAGAAGTGGGGAACTTCACAGAACAAATCCCCAATAAGGATTCTGTGAAGTTTGGATTTAGTCAAAAGGGCACACCTGAGGACCTAAAGGGCCTCGAGGCTGCAGGTTTCCCATCCATGGTCTAGACATTTCAGTTAAAAGTTATTCATATCAATAACAACATTCAAGGCTATACTAGTCTTCATAAGGAGGGTGGTTCTGCAGGACCCTAGAACATTTCTAATTATCTCAAGGGGCATTATAAAATTCTAGTCCTCACAAAATAAACACAATTTTTATTCTCCAGAAATACGTTACATATGAATCAGCATTGTTAAGCGTGAGCAAAGTGTCAGGGGAAAGAAAGGGGAAAAACACAACTGCAACACCCAAATGTTGAGAAACACTTCTACTGTCAAGGTTGTTGCTATAAAGCCATTTTGTGCCTTAAGCTATTTTACTAACAATAAAATACTTCCTCAGAAAAGGCCAGTCAGAGTTTTACAATAAATTCCTCAGCTTACAAAATACAGGTTATAAGTATTAAGACATCTCCTTGGTATGTCCTAACGCATCACTTCAATTTGTGAAAGCTCAGCACAACTAAAACTCTCTAATATTCCATAAGCATAATGGTTACAGGGGGTGGGAGAAAGATGGAATATTTCTTAAGTCTCTACTTCATGATTGAAAAAATCTGTGACATATTATTTAGGTTTAGTGTTTTTGTTAAAGAAATTACTTTCCCCAGTAATGTCTGGGGAAAACACAACACTTTTCCAAAGACCTTTCTTGTAAAAAAAAAAAAAAAAAAAGAGCTAAAGTAAAATGGTAAGCAATGTGTCTAACTGAACAGTAGGAAAACAGTAGGAAAACTCTCCAATATGGGGAGGAGTAAAATCAGCAGCAATCATCTGTGGGCTCTAAAGGGTCTAGTATTTTACTCCCAGCTATGAAGTCATCTTTCGGTCATTTTTCAGTCAGTCTATGTGTTTCCAGGTAAGTGATGCAAAAACCACAACCCCCAAAATCTGCCTGACACTTTATGACATCCTCTGATGTTTCTATTTAAGGAAACCACAGCAATAACATTATATGCAACCCAATCCACAAGTAATTCTTGACTTTAGCCTAAAAATCAGGTCTATACCTTTAATATCTAAATGTTTTAAACAACCTCATGAACTAGAAGACTAACTAGAATGTTCTTATTATACAATGAACTCAGAAAACTACACAGCATATTAATAAACATTTTTAAACTACATAAAATAGCTAAAATGCAATCAGTTGAAAGGAAGAAAGATGAAATCTAAGAGCTTCTGCTAATAACACAATAAAATCTGTAAGGTAGAACATTTAACCATCTAAAATTAAGGTTTACAAAGAGCTGCAAAATTAGGAGCTAAGAAACCTTAAACACTATTAAATATTCTTTTTAAGATTACTACTCTAGAAGAGTTTTTTGGATCAAAATATCCAGAAAGCTGAATTTTACTGGCTAGAGAGACTTCTTCTGCAACATTTACACTAATGACTAATGGGAGTTTCCCTGGAAAGTTAAGTCATTCTCCATTTCCTTTAAAAAGCCTATTCAGATCCATAAGCAAGATGCATAAGGGGTCAAAGAGTGAAAAGAAATATTTCCTAAATCAACTTCTTTGTCAGAATCCCTGCAAAGGCTGGTATGTTTTCACATCTGTCTGCTAACCTTTCTATCTACAGAATCTTCCTCTCTAGTAGGAAATACCATTTATAAAGTCAATGTAATATCAACACATGTAGTACTTAGAGCCACAGCTTTCCTTTGCTGGCTGAGCATTAAGAAATCCTTTTCTTACAAGACTCTAAAATTGTAATGGACATATTTGGTTGTTTTTGTTTTTTTTTTAAATCTGGAAAGAGAAGTATACCATCACATTCAAACCCTTCAGTCTTAGATAGGTGTGTTCAATGAAGGTCTATTTGCACTGGAACATCTTTTGAAATTACTGGGTTTCTCCCACAAGTTACCAAATGGGATAATCAAAAATAATTTAAGAAAACACTCAACTTTAAGGTTTAAAAATCCAGGCATACTATAAATCTACAGTTGAGAACTTGAAATGTTTTAGAACAAAGAGGTAAGAATATCTGGAAAACAGGTAACTGAAAGTCAGGTAAGCTGACATATATGTACATTTTTATTTTTCTGAGAGAAAATACAGATCATAGCCTTAGCAGTAGCTAATAGGCTAAAGGATGATTAAACACACCTCACTAATATTTACTCACACACTTTTAAAGAGGTTTTCTTGGTCACCATTCTTATCAACTGCTATCAGAAATGGGGAATAAATTACATTTACAGGGGCTGTCATGGAGCACAAATGGTGTAAAAGTTGACCCTAATTTACAGGGTAATATTTTTTATATTTAAAAGAAGGGTATATAAACCATGATGAATAGGGCATGGGCTATTCAGACATTCTTTACGCCCATATATATGCAAATACTTCCTAATAAATTTTATGAGTGGGAAATTGTGTAGAATGACTGGTGATATTCTTTTAATTCACATAAAATTTTTAAATGAGTCATTCTGTTGTACAGTGTATTAACATACTCTTCAAAATATCTGTTGGTATCTTGAAACTGAAAACCAACTGCATTCGGATACAAATGCTTTCCTTACAATTATCAGAACTCTGTCCTTTCCCACACCCCCATAAGAAAATAAATAAAGTCTGAAAAACAAAAAATGTTATAACTTGTCTGTCAGAATACCTCCTATTCAAGGACTAAATTAGGCACCTAGGTGGTAGAGTGGGTAGAGTGCTGGAACTGAAATCAGAAAGTCCTGAGTTCAGATCCTCAGTCAAAACTTCTTAGTTATGGGATCCTCAACAATTTCTTTCTGCCTGTTTCTGTAAAAGGAAGATAATGGCACCTACCTCAACGTAAAATCTGAATGATCAAATGAAATTTTATACACACACACACACACACACACGCATCACCTTACAAACTTTAACGCTGTATATAATTGGTTGCTGCTATCATCATCATCATCATGACTAAAGAGCATGATTCAAATACTCTGGGACACACAGCATCCAAGGCAACAAGATGTAAGGCACCTGAAGCATCCCAGATGCAAAAGATCAATATTTTTATAAACCAATATTATATTATAAACCAAGCATCTTAATAAATTCTTTTCTTTTCCTTCAAGGGAGAAGGTTTAGAAAGTGAGGGTTAAAAGCTGAGTGTTCAATAAACTTCCAAGAAAAATGATCTGGTACAACAGCAATGAAACAATGGCAAAAAGTCTTAAATATGGGCATTTTATCGCCTCTGAGATAAAAGAGTTTCAGCTTTTGGATTTTTAGAAAGCTATTGTTGTGGAAGAATGATCATCTATTTAAAATCAAAGAATTTTATAACAGACATCCAGCCAGCAGTCTTTTACAATCCAAACAATGGGGTCTAAGTTTTGTTTTATTCAACTGGGTAAAAAATAAGCCTATCCACAAAATGGAGATTTCTCACATCAATCCACAAAAGAACTACCGGCACAATTTTCTGTCCACAATTACCCATCAGTGACTGATTTGTTGTTTATTTCTGGTCAATCTAAGACACCTAATTTGTTTTTGAATGCATTCTAAGATGTTATAATTGGATTGAAATGCACATGAAACTGTCAAAACAAAATTAGTTGATTTAGAATATATAAAATGAAATAGCCTTTTAGAAAAATCAATCCATGAAAATAAGAATATATAAAATACAAATTAGAGGATATATTCCAAAACTTCTCTATTTTCCAAAATAATTTCCTGAAACATTTGGTGGCCTATTTTGGCTTATTTTTAATAGGTTCAAAATTCTGAACTGGTAATATTTTTATTAACACTTTGTTACATTTATCATATTATCGACAAGTACAATGCTCTCTAACGGGAAAAATCCTAGAAAGAGGAGTTAAAGTCCAATGCAGCAAAGATTAAGAGGGAAGCAGAAAACTGGGAAAGAATTTTTGCAACTAGTGTCTGTGATAAAGGCCTCATTTCTAAAATATATAGAGAACTGAATTTACAAGAATACAAGTCTCCAATTGAAAAATGGTCAAAGGATATGAACACGCAGTTTTCAGAGGAATTAAAGATATCTATAGTCATATGAAAAAATACTCTAAATCACTATTGGTTAGAGAGATGCAAATCAAAATGACTCTGAGATACCACATCACACCTATCAGATTGGATAACATGACAAAACAGGAAGATGATAAATGTTGGAGAAGATGTGGGAGAGTTAGAACACTAATACACTGTTGGTGGAACTATGAGCTGATCCAACCATTCTGGAGAGCAATTTGGAACCATGCCCAAAGGGCTACAAAAATGTGCATATCCTTTGACCCAGTAATATCACTTCTAGGGCTGTATCCCCAAGAGATCATAAAAATGGGGGAAAAAATTTATAGTAGCACTCTTTGTGGTGGCCAAAAACTAGAAATCAAGGGGATGCCCATCAATTGGGAAATGGATGAATAAATTGTGGTATATGAATAGTTGAATACTATTGTCCTATAAGAAATGATGAACAGGAAGACTTCAGAGAGGCCTGGAAGGACTTACATGATCTGATGCTGAGTGAAAGGAGCAGAACCAGGAGAACTTTGTACACAGCAATGACCACAGCTTGCAAGGAATTTTTCTGGTAGACTTGGAACTTCATTGCAATGCAAGAACTTAAAATATTGCCAATGGTCTCAAGGCAAAATGTCTTCTACATTCAGAGAAAGAACTATGGAATTCGATTGTAGAATGTAGCAGATCATTTTCTTTTGTATTATGTTTTGGTTGGTTTTATGATTTCTCCCACTCATTTTAACTCTTCTCTGCAACATGTATTTAATAGGAATGTGTGTGTAGAACCTATATAAAATTGTATGCCAACTCAGTGAGGGAGGAAGAAGAGAGGGAGAAAGGAGGGGCCAACTGAAAACAAATAAGATAATAATAAAGGAGGACTTAAAGTTATGTTAATACCACATCATGTTTTTATTTTGATAATGTAGCAAAATATATTTATAGGTAAAAACAAACTTATGAACATTTAATTTTCATATAGTTTCAAGATACATAACATTTAGCAAGAAACAAACTTAGCCGTTTTTTTTTTTATTTTCAGAAGCAATTGATTGATTTTTCTATTTAAAAAACTAATTAAGTTTTGGAAATACCAGACCAAAGCATTTTACAAGTTATTGATCCTGTCTGGGCATGCTCAAATGTTGATTCTCTAGACGACCTCAACAGCCTTTTTTCTCTTGGAGAGCTCCCATTTCATAAGCTCATTGGGAAAAAGGCATGTGAATGGGCCAAAAGATGGCACATACAGAGGTTTTTCATGATCCACAAGTAAAACTACCCTTCAAATGATGACTTTCCTATCATGCAGTGAATGTTTTCTAGCAGCAAATGGTATCTCTTTTCTCAGATTCATCTCTACTTTCTGAAAAGCAGGGCATGAGCTCAGATAAACACTTAATAGAAAAACAGCCAGTCCACATAGAATAAATGGGATGATCTCTGCAGTTCCCTCTAGTTCTAATATTGTATGATTCTAAAGCAACAATAATTACTGACATTGATGATACTTTTTTTAATTGTAGAAGACAGTGTTTTGTTAGCCTATGAATTTTGAATAAGATAAAATTTAAAGTTGCCATTTCTCTAATATTGAAAAAGATCCACAAAGTAGTTTGTTTTATTTGTGAAAGGATGAGGGAAGTGAGCTGAGAGGCAAGATGAAATAACTGAATTCTCTAAGGCAAAACTCAAGATTGTGAAATGATAATTAAGCACTTTGTTGTGGTTTAGTCATGTCTGACTGACTGTCCATGACCCCTTTGGGGTTTTCTTGGCAAAGACACTGGTTTGTCATTTTCCTCTCTAGTTTATTTTATAGATGAGGAAATTGAGCCAAATGTGGTTAAGTGACTTGACCAAGGTCATAGAGTTAATACAGATCTGAGGCAAGATTTGAATGTAGGAAAGACAAGTCTTTCAGGTCCTACATTCTATCTACTCTACCATCTGCAATTACAGTTAGAATACTTCATACATATATGGTGGTGGTGGTGGTGGTGATGGTAATAGTAAGCGGAATGTGGATTAAATTTCATTCAAATCCGAATTTCAGATGAGTGATTCTAGTAACACTGCATGGCAAAGGCACTGGAATTTTCAAATGGCTAAGAAGGATGGTCAAATGACCAACACTATTTCCTGGGTTTTCTAAATATGATTCTAAGTCTGGCATTAACCAGATTCAAGTTGATGCAACTTCTGGGAATGTATTGACAGTTGCTGAGGCTACAGAATAGAAAAAGAAGAACATTGAGTTTTTCCAGGTGTGAAGACTTAAATCAATTTTTGTCAGTTGTTAGGTTACTTTTGAAGAAAGTAGACATAAACTTTGTAATTTTATAAACAAAATACAGGCACGTTTCCCCACCTAATGCCATTAACTGATACTATGAAACTGTGACATCCAGTGAAACATGTCATAGGTTGAAGTTTGTTTTATAACAGAAATGTTTTAAATGGGTGATGGGTTGAAGAGTTTTAGAGCTGGAAGAAGAGAAATGTTATTGAGAATATGACTATCACACAGAACATCAGCTTATGCTTCTAGGAACTCCCTATTTAAAATAAGTACCATGAATATGAATTTAATTGAGCAAACATTTTGTTCAGCACATAGTTGGAGAACCTTCAGGAAGTCATTTAACTTCTCCAAACCTCAGTTTCCTTATATCTGAAATGGAGATAACAAATAAGACTTGTATGCTTACTTCCCATTGTTGTTAGTATCAAATGAGAATAAACATGAAAGCACTTTGTAACATCCAAGTGCTCTATAATGCAAATGATTTATCACTCTGTGCTAGGAAGACAGGGGATATACAAGAAGTTATATGAAAGTACCTGCCATTCAGGAACTAATTTAAAATTCCTGAAAGTTTCTTAACTCTTTTCACTTTTCAATCTCCCTCTGTTCTTAGCACAGTAGCTTGAGCACCATAAGCACTCAGAAATTGTTTGCTAAATGGATGTATTTTTAAAGCTGTATTTACCAGTTCCTAAAAATTCAATTGCAAGCAAATGATTTTGAAAAAAAACTGAGACAGTTGGATTCTCCTTTGGTCTTTTATTAAGTAGAGATTATGAAAGAGAATAGATTTTGCACCAATAAAAACAAAGTTTTTAAAAATTTTAAAAATTATATTTTTTTTTAGTTTTCAACATTCACTTTTATAAGATTTTGAGATCTAACCTTTCGCCCCCTCGCCTCACCACAGACAGCATGCAATCTGATAAAGGTTATATATGTATGATCATATTAAACATAAAAGCTAAATTTTATTCACTCTCCATGTTTTAGGGAAATACCATACGAGGAACAATTTCAGTGAAGGATCCCTAAATTAACATTTCAGCTTTATTGCCTCATTTTGTTTTAGAAACATGATGACCAAGCAGGGTGATGCAGGCACCCAAAGAAGACACCACTACTTTCATATGGCAAAAAGAAAAAAAATTGCAAATTTCTACCTGGTAAAATTAGATTACAAGGCTCCTCCCTAAACAACTCTTACATTTATCATCAGTGCTACTACGGTGGTCATAGTCTGTCTAATCAGGTGTTTGACTGAAGTAAGGCTTCTGTAGACATATTTAGATATGAATGTACTTGGTTTTCAGAAGATTTTAATCATGGCAAACCAATACTATGGAAAAACCCACAGAGGAAAGGCAGGCAAAGGAAACAGACTGCTTACAGTGATCCTCCAAAATCACAGAGAAGGGGAGGCCTTCATAAACAACTCTTTGTGAATTAAGACCAGGGTCACTGGAAACACTTTTGTTCCTACAAATGTAAACTGACTGAGTCAATCTTTCCCTGTCCATGTAGCACAAACAGCCTACATTTTCAATGTAATTTGAAAGTCTCTCTATCTTTTTTAAAGAGATTTTAAAAGGTTACCATACTTTCCATTTCTCTCTTTGGTTCTTCTACCTTTTCTCCAATCCTAACTACCTCCCCACTAGCTCTCAGGTCTTAATAGCAAAGGTCAAATAAAATATAATTTTTTTTTAATAAAACCTTCTGTTTTCCATCACCCCTAGGGCACTTCTATTTGCTTTCATGTTTTTCAGTGTGAATGTGAAGTGAAAGGATTTTTTTTTTCGGTGGGAGTATTGTTTTCTTAAATAAGACAAAATCTGTTTTGCCCCTAACTCTAATGAATAATGTCACCTGAGGGTAATCTGAGATTCACTTTGTCACAGCCCAAAATCTGAAGTCCTAAGAATTCTTAGAATAACTCTTTACATACCTTACTTTCTAACAATTCACAATTCAAGATTAGGCCTTCCAGGAGGTCATTTCTATCTCTGCTACGCATTTATTCTGTTTCTTGCAGGCAAGGGACCAAATCATGTTCTCATCAGCACACCCCACAAAAAGTTCCAAATCCTCTCTTGGTTCTTAATCTCTTAACTGAAAGATATAAAGCAACCAGCTGTTCACCAAAATGTCAATCGCCTAAGACACTTCAACACCCTGCCCTAAAGAATATGCCACGCACAGAATGGATGAACCAATAGGAAATGGAAATGGCTTCCATGCATTTCCTACAATTCAGTTTTTCATCACTGGTTCACTCCATCAGCCAAGGAACAAGAGCATACAGGAAATAATTAATGCTTTTATCATATGAATATGGCTGAGGTCCTGGACCACCTCTCAAATGACCACATTCTCCCAAACACTACACAGAAGCCTCCCACCACCACCACCCCTTTCATAACTTTTTTTTAAAAACTAGGTAATGACCAGTTATGTAAGAAACTACTTTGACTTTTCGGTCACCTTACACCATCTTTTGGGAATTCACAGAAGTTTTGTAAACAAGATCACTTCCATATTCTTTAGGAGAGTAAGACTGTTTTGCTTTTTGAAAAAATACAACTGCTCCTTAGGAAAATACATACAGCACATTTTGAAAGCTTTTAGAAATTCAGGAAGAGTTTTGAAATACAATTTTACTGTATTTGAAACCAGTATGAATTCAAGCAGACATCATTTAATGCCATCTAAGAGAAGGAAGTATTATCTGCTTCAAACCAATAACTTTATTCAGTTAATTCTGGAAGAAGAAACTGGGTTTTTATTATCAGCCCTTTAGGACAGCTATAGTACAATGCGTACAATGTTTCATTCATGCTGTTAAATTGATAATATTAACCTTTCGTGCTGAGATGTGTTAAAGTCCGGGCTTTTGAGAGCAAATGTAATTACTCTACATTAGTTTATTTCACCAGGACCAGTGACAGAAGCAAAGTGAACTAACAGGGTACGGGTTAATATAATCAAAATATCATCTAAATGGAACACCACATCATTGCAATCATCTACACTCCTCAGGCTGATAGCTGTATCTCCTAGCTTGCGCTCTGATTTTTTCAAAATAAAAATGATAGATCAATGAAACTGCTAAAATAATTACCTGTCACCCTTTTAGGGAAATACCATATGAGGAACAATTTCAGTGAAGGATCCCTAAGGCATTTAATTTGATACGCCTATTCATCCCGTAACACTGTGACACATCAGCGGATATGTTGAGTTGCATCTTGTGCAAAGGACTTTAGGTCACGTTGGGAGGTGACATTAAGTGTTAGTTACAAACTTGGAAACCACTTGTGGGTTATTGTGTCAGGTGGTTTGAATATTCTATTAATAATAAGGTCACAATTATGTAATGTGTTAAAGATTACAAGAAGCTTTTCTTACAAGAACCCTATGACGTACAACTTCTATTATTATCCCTATTTTAAAGATCAAGAAACTGAGGCTTAACAAATTTAAGTGACTTGTCCAGCTAATGAGGATCTGATCTATGACTTGAAGTCATGTCTTAGCTCCCAAACTAGTAATTTTTTCATTATACCTTGCTCCTTCTCTAGCAATAGATTATAGTTTCAGCCTCCTCTCACCTCCATATCACAACACACATATGCTAATAAAAAAAAGTTAATATATTCATCCATTCATCAAGTATTTATTGAGAGACTTCTGGAGTCATACAATCAGTAACTTCCTTCCAGTTCTAAAATATTTAGTAACGCACTGCAGTGAGGGCAAAGGGAGATCTCACTGTGAATAAGACAAGGAGTTTAGACTCTAATAGGGGAATCAAGGGATGTGCACAATAACTTTAACATAAAACTAAACATAAATATACAAGAGAGATACAAAAATGTCATGAGAGCTTATAAGAGAGTGGGATCATTTTTAGCAAATATTAAGGGAGGCTTCATGGAGGAGGGACTATTTGAATTGGCACCATTTGCAGGAATGGGGAACCTGTGGCTCTCCAGGTCCTCAAGTGCAGTCCTTTGACTAAATCCAAACTTTGATGAGGAGTTAGAGGGACACATGTAGCCTCGTGGTTACAGGTTCCCCACCTCTGATATAGAAATCATTTTTTTCATTTGGATTCTGCACTAGACATTTTCCAACATGGTAGCAAACAGCTATGGAGATTGTATGTGTCTAAGTGCATGTCATTAGAGACACTGTACAGAGTCAGTGACTGAGATTCATATCGGAAGAGGAGGAAGGGAATGAACTAGATTGTCTTTAGGAAAATGTGAGGTGCTCTTAATGATGTCAGGCTTCTTCTTGAAACAAAGGTTCATCTTTTTTTAGCATCAATATGCTTCTTCTATATCACCATGACTCATGAAATACAACCATCCAAAAGAAGTAGAGAGATGCATGAAGGGTGTAAGTAGGCTATCACATATTTTAAAAATAATAAAATTGTACAGAAGAAGCACCATAAATGTTGTCTCTGGGGAGATGAACGATTGGAAAGGGATCTAGGCTGATCATGTAGTGAAAAGCCAGTGATGACTAAAATGTCCAAAACAGAAGAGCCTCAACACATTGAATGCTGTCAACCCTATGGAGCATTTATGGGAGGGCAGAGATAAGTTTCAAAAAATGAGAAGGCATTAACAGGTTGTTACCTGTACCATTCAAAAGGGTATCTCCAACAATAAAGTCACAGATTGCTTTAAGTTTTCTAAATCCCACTATGGTTATTTGTATACATACCTTACTCCCTCTATGTCTTTGATCAGGGACTGTTTTATTTCATTTTTGTGCCCCTATTGTCAAATATAGTGCTTTGTACATACTAGGTGCTATATGTCTCTCAAACTGAACTGAAGGATCTCAGCCAGACACCAAGATGAGTAATATATCAACTTATAGAAGATGGACAAAAGGGAGAAGTCAAGTAGTTCCATTAAGTGTCTACTGATTGTTCAGTAAAGGGGCAACTCAGGCCCGTGGAAAAGGGAATGACGGAATCGATATGAGATATGGAATGGATATGCTGAGGTAGAATCCATGTGATTAAACAATTGATCAAGTGTGGGACACAAAGAAAAAGGAAAGGTCCTGTGTGATTGAGGTTTTCAACATGGGTGATGGAGAGAATTGTGATGTTATGCTCTAAAAGAAGAAAAAGCAACCAATCTTCTAGGAAGGGGGAGAAGAATAAAAGGATGGGTGACTTCAGAGAAATTTTGAGGAGTGTAACTGAGGGAGCTTACGGTCATCTACTCAGTATGAGGAGGGTGGAGACAGAGCTGGGGACTTGAGAGCAAGTTTGGAACAGCTGTGGGGAATGAGATTCAGCTGTTATTGACTATATTCCCCTCTAAATATACAATGAAAGGGAATACAAAGACTTTTACTTCTTCCACATGGTTTCTACCTCTAAAACACCCCAGATATAATCATTCACTACCACCACCACATTTGCCATACCCAGACAGAATCTATTCACCGAACACCTACTATGTGCTATAGGCACTGGGGATGGGGATAAAGATCTAAGACATGGCTGTTACCCTCATGAAGCTTGAAATCCACTTGGGTAGAAAGGACATTTTGAACATAAAAAAGATACACAATAGTACTAAGTAGCATTAATTATGCCAAAAGAAAGATAAAGGTATCCATATTCCGTTCAGTTCAATTAACATTTAAATGCAAGGCACATGCTAAGGTCAGTGGACAAAACACAGAACTTCATTTCAAGAAATTTATAATATGGATGGGACTTGAGGGTCTACCTTCCTTCAGGAAGCTTTCCTTAATCTTCTTCAACTACTTACTCTCCCTCTTCTCAAATATGCCAAGCACTTTGTTTGGACTTCTCCTCTATGTACTTATCATGTTATAACTTGTACTATAGCTATTTATTCAATGTACTTATATCAAAGACATAGCAAAAGATGATTAGATCATAGATTTAGAGTTGGAAGGGACAACAGAGGGCTGGCACATAATTAGCACTTAAAAATGCTTGACTGATATCAGTCCCCTCTCAGGACCAGAGAGGTTAAAAATAGGTTAGATAAGCAGCAGAACTGAGATCTGAACCTGGGACTTCTAACTCCAGTGCTGGAGTTCTTTCCACTTTATTGCATGTAGTGCATTTGCCTTATTCTCCTCCCTCTCCACTAAAAGCTCCTAGAAGAGAGATATTATCTCTTATTTCATTTTTGTATCCCTAAGGCAAATGCACTGTACACAGTTGGTGCTTAATATGTGCTGACTGAAATTCTGTGAAATGGAAAACTGTTTGAAATTAGAAAGACTAGCTTGCATAATGGAATCAAGATCTAAACATCTCCATAGGATAGAAAACATGGTGACTCTAATAGGACAAACATGAATACAGTTCTAAAAGATAGTAACAAGAAGAGAATTTTAAAAGCCTAAGTTGGGAGTAATCGTGGGCACACAACAGTTAGGTGAACAGGGAGGATCTTTGGAAATTTTCGAGTTCAATATGGAAGGGCAGCCAAAAGATCTGATGCAATCATAGGATGCATGTAAGATCTTTACCTTGGATGATGAAGGTGATCATGCCATTTGGCTTTGCCCTAGTTTGTGCCCATCCGTGATGTGATCAATTCTGCTTGCCACATATTAGGAAGGCCAATTACAAACCAGAAGGAACTGAGAGCAGGGACGACACAGTTTGGCCATGAGGAACAGCAGAACATATAAGCAATGTTTCAGCCCCCAAAGAAGCCATAGCACGACCACGTTCACTGTTTTCAAGTGTTTGAAAGGCTGTCCAGTGCAAGAGGAAATAAATTTGTACTGTTTTGCCCAAGGAGAAAGAACTAGCAGCAATAAGCTGAAGTTTTGGAGAAGATTTTGGTTTGACACAAGGAAAAATCTTAATAGTGAGTTTTTAAAAAGGGGAACCATCTGCTTTGGTAGAATGCCCCTTAAGTAAAGATGTTTCTGTCAGTCAGTAATCTTAGAAAAGGATTCCTGCTTCAGGCACAGTCTGAACTAGATGGCCTCTTCGGTCCATATCTGAAAGTCTATGATTATTCTATGTTTATGCATATAAAGGAGAAGTCTAAGTATAGTGATAGGAGAAATTTGAGTAAAAAGAGATCGATTTTATCTGGGGAGAAGGAGGAAATGGGGAAGGAGCCAGGAAAGACTTTTTTAAGGAGAAGACAACTTAGTTGGACAAATAAGGAAAGGAGGGACTCAAAAGGATGGAGAGAGGGGTGATAATCTAAGACATGGAAAAATGTCATCACCAAAGACATGGACAGGTTAAGAACATAGAAAAGAGGGGGACAGTAGAAAAGAAGGCTGAAAGACAGGATGAAATAAGACTGGGGGAAGGAGCCTTACATGTTAGAAAAATAAATTCACATTATACTTAGTATGTGCAGTAGGAACCACAGAATAATTCTAAATAAAAGAGAGATGAGAAAAACAGTCCTCTGGAAGAATGATTCAGGTGGTAGTGTGAAGTCCGGACTGCATAAAAGATAATATGGAGCAGCAACTATCCAGTGGGGAGGGGTTGGCAAGCACAACATACTTTTAGAATTAATCTTCGTTATTAATATTTTCTCCATCATTTTCTTAAGGCTAGATAATCAATGAAACAAATTAAGCCCTGATTTATAGTATTTGCCAATTTTGAAGGCAGAAATGCTCAACAATGTGCTTGGGCTGGTTTGAGCTAGCTCCAGCACACCTCTGCTCATAAGCCTCTTTTCTCAGTTATGAAAAGGGAATATTATATATATATATATATATATATATATATATATATATATATATATATAAATAAATAACTATCTAACCCCAAAACCACTACCAAAACCTGTGGTTTGTCAGGAGGTGGCACCTGAGTGCACTGTTTAAATTACATATGTGTGTGCATTATATATGTAAATGTCTGCGTGTGTGTGTGCGTGTGTGTATTATAGAGAGTCAGAAAGACAGATGCACAGACAGACACAGAGAAACAGAAAGAGTAAGACAGATTTCTGTAAACCGGTTTCTAAGGAGTCATAGCCCATTGATCTAAACAAGAACTAAGCAGCAGTCACAACTAAAGGCTTAAAATCTCAGGTTTGCTGTCTGATTAACAGATTATCTAGAAGAGTCACTCTCCTTTTATATTCACTAAAGAAAATAATACTCAGTTCTTCCCGCAAACCCCCCTACTTGAATCGCAGTAAGGGGATGTCTAATATTCTAGCTGATGCTAGATCCCCTAAACCTGGTTGGAGCAAAACAAGTAACTGTAGAAAAAGAAGGAAAGATAAGTGGTGAGACAACAACCTGCATCCAGAACTTCTGAGGAGAAAACCAGGGGGCAGAGACATTTCACATACTACCTCTCAAAATCAGATATGTGAAACCATCCCATTAGGAAAATGAAAGTGGATCTGAATAAAGGTAACCAACCAAGGGGGTCTGGGAACTGAACAACATGACCTTTAATGTCCCTTCTAGCATAGTCTAAATTGATGACATTTTAACACTGTTACATATCTATCTGTCTATATCTATATACATATCTATATACATCAATGACACTGACATTATAGAGTATTTTAAAAGTGAGTTCCAAAACATGGCAGTAGTTCATGAAATATATATGTTTAGTTGTTTTTCATATTTACTTGAAAGACAAACCATAACCAGTGTTTTTAAGGAAGACTAACAGCTTTGCTAATTAACGAGCATTGTCTCTCAGCAAAAATGAGAGAGGAGGAAATCATTAGTTTTGTTTTCTTTCTCTCTCTGGCAATTACTTAATAGGCCAGAAACTATCTGTACTTTTGTTAAAGGTTAATATTTAATTAACACTAATTCAGCTGATCTCTCATGCCACAGCAAAACAAAACAAAAACAACGGAGGTCTCAGTCGATGCTTTCAATTTACAAGGTTGGTGCAATCAATATTTAAATTCATTCTAAACCCATGGCAAAATCACCCCCTGTGCCCTTACTCCAGTCCAGGACAAGTCTAGCTACTTCCCAAATCTCCTTGAGGATTCCACATCTATGGTGAAGCTTCCTTTACCCTATTCCCAATTCCCTCATGTATCCTCTGAATGGCAGCCCTTAAAACGTTCCATGACATGATGCAAAGAGAAGAAAGAGGTATGGGGAAGGAGGACTTAAGGGAAAGAATTATACTTCTTTATTATTTCTTACCCTTGAAAGAAAAATTTCCTCCCGGAAGCAAAACATTAAGAGTTTCTCACTTAGCATTGAATGAAAATTCTTTTCCTGCGGCTGCTTAGTGTTCAACAGAAGAGAAGGCAGACCTTGCTTCTTCCTTGCCATCTAATTTTTAAAAACAACAAAAATACACACAACCTATGGTCACTATCCCCATACCCACCCAACAAGAAATACAATTAAGATATTTATGATTCTCCTAGACCACCAAGAATGAAGACATAAGGAAGGGTGTGGCAAGTAAACAATGGTTGCTGCCAACAAACAGGAATATGTAGGGAATGTAAAGCAGAGAGATACAGCTCTGGCGCCAAGTCTTTACATATAGGCTGTACGACTGCCAAAAAAGAATCCAAGCCAAATTGTATCTGAGCTCTGAAGGCAGACAGCTCAATTTTTTTTTTAAATAAGGAAGAAGGATGATCAAGGGGGGCTTGCACTAAAAATGGAAGGGAGAAAAATAATACTGCCTATATATCTCCCTAAAGCCACATACAAGCCAGTTGATAAACATTTATTAAGTGCCTACTACTCTTTCTTTCTCTCTCTCTCTCTCTCTCTCTCTCTCTCTCTCTCTCTCTCTCTCTCTCTCTCTCTCTCTCTCTTTCTTTCTTTCTTTCTATCACCAAAACTGTGTTGGGGATACAAAGAATGGCAAAAAATCCTTGCTTGCAAGGAGATCACAATCTGATATGAGGGAGAGAACATGCAAACAACTAGGGAAAAACAAGCTATATTCAGGATAAATACAAAATCATCAACAGAAAGTACTAGAATTATGGTTTCCTGTAGAAGGTGGGATTTTAACTGGGGCTTGGAGGAAACCAGAGAAACCAGAAAGCAGAGATGAGGAGGGAGAGCATTCCATAGAATGAATATCAGAAACCCAGTAATTAGAAGGAGACAAAATCTAAGAAGATAGGATGACAAAAAATAAAATTTCTAATGTATATACACAAATGTGGAGAGAATAGATCAAAAAAAAATTAATTTAAGATCTTACTGCAAGGGTTCAAATTCAACCTCCCACTTTCACTGAGGTTTAGTGAGACATGAATCACAGCTAGAATATTACAGTGAAGTGGTGTACCTTATTCTAAAGGAAGCAATTATGGGAAAGGAGCTAATAGGGTAGAATTGTAAGTCAAAAGTATATATCTCTGTGAGAATATCTATGAGCCAAAAACAGGAAGAATTGTGAAGATTATTTAGGAGAGGATCAATGGAAGAGATATAGAAGCAATATTGAGCAAAGACTACATATACTAAAGACCAACTTGTCAGAAGAAAGAAATGGATGCTATGAAAAAATTCCCAGATCTAGAACAGAGCTGAGATTCAGTAGTGATACAAAGACTTCAATTATCGGGACATCTCCTGAAGCTTTCTTTCTTTTAAAAGGTTGCTTCGTCATATGACAACAGGGACTTGATTCTGTCCATTAAGGGAGAATTGGCAGCAAAGGCAGGAACTTTAGAGAAAGTGGCAACTTTATTTTAAAGTATGAATGACATAGGAAGGGGAAAAGATAGACATAGCCTGCCATGTATCACAGATTTGGGAAAATAGATTTCAAATAGTTCACAAAAAAAAAAAAGTTAAATAGAACCCCATGATTCAAAATTCTAAAGCGGAAATTAATTCAACTGGGATGACTGAATACTCTCAAGAGTTAAATTATAAAACATAAATTATAACAGTTAGCATTAATATAATCTTTCAAGATGTGCAGAAACAATTCCATACATTATCTCATTTGATCTCCACAACAACCTGGTAAGTAGGTGCTCATTTCACAGATAAGGAAATTAAAGATCAGAAAAATCAGTGATCTAAGAGGGGTCAGGGGTCACCCAAGCTAGTATTGAAGGCAAGATTCAAACTCAGGTCTTTCTCACTCTAAATTCAATATTCCAGCCAATGTACCATCTTACTTGACTAAATTATTCCAGTGAGGAGTGGTCTGACAAGACTGATGTGACCATATAGCAAGTTTCTCAACCAAGTAAGATTTAAGAAAATATGTGCAGAAGAAGAAAGCAAGGGCAGATAACTGAGGATGAACGGAAAAAAATGTATTTTGCTACATATATAAACTACGCAAATCAAAGGCAAAACATGCCCTAAAGAATCTTACAATATTATGGGAAGAATGTCAGAACTCTAAATGCCCAGAATGAGCTGTAGCTAACAATAAATGCCAAGAACAATAAAAGGATGGTTTTGTTTTGTTTTGTTTTTTGCTATGTCCAGGGTAAGATAGATGTTCAGCAATGGACAGTTCTCTTCTAGGTGGATGGGGTGATGATGGTGGACAATGTTTAGAACTATTTACCTCTTTCTTTATGAAACAGTCTTCTGATGTGATAGCTGGTCGATCTCTTGGGCATCACTGAGAAATTGAGAAATGAGAGAGTTGTAGACCCTAAGTAAAAGTTGTCCCAATTTAAAAAAAAATGAAAGGTGGGTTTTTTCTACCTATAATGGGTCAAATGAACTTGTTTTTCATTTCTGGCAAACACAGAAATAATGATCACTGTACAGCAATCACTATACAGCTAAATGATTTCTTCCTCTTCCTTCTCCTTTCTTCTTCTTCTTCTTCTTCTTCTTCTCCTCCTTCTCCTTCTTCACTAGTACAACAGAATTCCCTGAGTATAACATGCCCAGACTTCAACAAAGCATCCATGATATCCTTATGGATAAAATGGAAAGGGTATAAGCTGGATGATAGTACTTATCAGGGGACATGGAACTGAATGGATGTAGAGACACAAAAAGTACATTAATATCAACCTGGAAGAAGGTTACTAGAAGAAGGTGCCCTAGAGCTCTGTCTTGGTCCTATTCTGTGGAACATTTTTCTATTAAGAACTTGAAGGAAAAGATGGTCTAATTATCTTTGCCAAAAGAGATTATTGAAATGAAATTGATGGCCATCATATTGCATCACAAAAACAGAACTCTGAAAAAGATCTTTACCAGCTAGAGAAGTTGGCCAAATGTAAGATGGCAGAATTGAACAATGGTATCTGAAGTCCTGGGTTGGGTTAAGAAAAGCTAACTTTATTAGTAAAACATTAAGGATGAGTGGATTGATAATACCTCACATTTAAAACAATAATAACAACACAGGGATTTTAAGGGATAAAATCAACAAGTTATCAATGAGAAACAAATAATCAAAAAAGTTGATGCAATTGTAGGCTTCTATCATTTACAGAAGAACAATTTCCAGAGCAAGAGTCCTACTGCACTCTGCAATGAGACAATATCTGGAGCAAGGTGTTCAGTTCTGAGAACCACATATTAGGAAGGACATTGACAAGCTGACAGATGTACGTGTCTAGCAGAATTATAACAGGATGGTGGCAAGGCTTAAGATTATGGCATACTAAGACTGGCTGAAGAAAACGAGGATGAACGAAATGAGGAGGTTTAAATTAGAGAAGACATATAAGTCTCTATATTTCTAAACACTATCCCAGGAAAAAGATTGAGCTTGTTATATTTTTAGCCAAGATGGCAGACCTAGAAACAATGGGTAGAAAGTACCAATTTAGTTTAAGACAAACTCACTTCAAAAAATTAAAGCTATCCATAAGTGGAGTAGGTAGCCTTAAAAGAGTCAGTTTTCTCATCCCTATAAGTTTTCTAGGAAGCACTGAATGAGTATTTCTCAATGATATATAGAGTTGGTCAGGTTGGACTATAGATGGCCTTGGGTATCTTCCAAACTTTCCCTAGATACTACAGTTTTAAATGTTAATTCTAAATTAAGAAAAGCTTCCACCAGCAAGAGGTGAGATTAATTATATGTGTGCATATATCTGTGTATGTATGTATACGTGTATATATACATACATGCATATAAGAGAAAGAAGGGAGAGAAGGAGAAAGAAAGAGAGAGTGCAGAACTAGATGATACAGTAGAAAGGGCACTAAGCTTTGAATAAGGAAAATTCTTCATGAGTTCAAATCTAGCCTGAGATACTTAGTAGCTTACTAGCCTGGGTAAATCATTCAACAGTTTGCCTCAGTTTCCTCATCTGTAAAATAAGTTGGAGAAGGAAATGGCAAACGACTCCAGCATCTTTGCCAAGAAAACCCCAAAGTGGAGGGGGGGGGTCAAGAAGAGTTGAACATGACTGCAAAAAAACCATAATTATGTGTGGGTGTGTACATGTGGGTATATGAAGGCAACTTTAGATGTCTTTGTCTTTTGGGAAAGCTTTTCAAAACTCTCAGTGGCATTCAAGAGTTACACAAGCACTTTCTAGCACTGACATTAAATTACAAATGGTGGTTAATGTTCAGGTTAGTGGTCACCAATTAGTTCAAAACATGTCTTTATTTTGAGTTCATGCCTCTGTTTAAGTTTTCAGTTGCCCTGTTAGCGCTTGAATACACTTGAGGTGACACAAGGAGAACCAGGTGCTTCACTACTGAGCTAAGGAAATCATGATAAAGCCACATTCTGTAACAAGAATCGATGAGTCTTTTCAAACAGTGTTAGGTGAGATCCAGGGACTGAAGGGACTACTTTACCAAGGAATGCTTTTATCTGGAGAAAACATATTTTTACTAAATGATGGCAAGTCTCCAGAATAGTGCTAACCTTGTTTAAAAAAGGACAAAAAGGGAATATTTGCAGGCAGTTTTAAAAAAATTAAAGTGAAAACATTGTGTGCTTATTCCACAATCTCAAGCTCATACTATTAGATAATACAACTAAATGACGATACCTGATGTTGTATCTGATTACAAAACCAAAACGATTTCTCCATTAAGTGATACTATTATGGTGAGAATGCAATGTTTAAAAAAATCATGTCATAAAAACTTCAGCTAAAAATAGTATTGTAATTTATATTAATTTACTTCAAGTTCTTTCATGCCTAAGAATTGTAGCAGATATGACTAGCATCACATTGGGGTCCCACAGTACTGACTAATGTTACATACCACCGTAGAAATGATTCTGCCAGTATTGGCCAAGTATATGGCTAGAAACAGTATAACGATCTATTTGTAAAGACCTTCCAGGGTATGTAATATCACCCACTGTTAGGCACCACCTGCAAAGGATCAGATGTACGAAATTATCTAGACATAAGACCTGAGAGGAAGGGGAAAGGACCAGAAATGATAAGAATGCACTGTTGAGGAGTTTACATTGAAGGCTATACAAATGTGGGACCAAGAAGCAGCTTCCCAACAGATTTCTAGAGGCAGTAAAAAAATGAGTAAATTTTTTGAGTAAAAAATGAGTAAAAAAAGAGCACTAGAATAAGAGAATATGTAGATCTGGGTTCCAATCCCAAATCTGCCACTAATTACCTCTGACACCTTGGTCAAGTCACTTTACAGATCCAGGCTTCAGCTGACTCTTTATGATTGAGAATTGAGATCAATGATTTCTATGATCCTTCCTGTCTATAAAATCTTAAATCCTAGCTGCCTGTCTTTTTAAACGTATCAAAGCAAATAAGAGACTAAAAAGTTCAAAATGAATCTTTTTCCCCTTCTGGTGACTCAGAGTTGCCTTAAAATCCAATCCCTGAATCAAAGGAGTGGTTTTGAATATATCAAGGAAATTACTGATATGCTTTTTCTTATGGAACATTTTATAAAATAGGCCATCTGCTCAATGAATCACATATTTTTCTATATGTTAAGCTATTCTCATATAAAAACCATTTAGGAAAAAAAACAACCAACAAACATATTCTTGGAAGGATTACTACTAATGAGGGCAGGGAGCTGGTACAGAAGAAATAACTCTGGCTCCAAAGTCAGAGAACCTAAATTCAGGTCCCACCATCTACATATGACACAGAGCAAAGTATCTAACTTAACCTGGCTGGGCCAGGTTAATTTCCTCAATGAGAGGATTGCACTAGATAGCTTTGGAAGCCACTTCCAATTCTGTATCTATGGTCCTGTGCACAGGATTAAAATCCTGGCTCTTGGGTAATGCAGTTAACACTCTCTAGACCTGTTTCCTTCACTTGTAAAATAAGGTGGGTTGGACTAAATATAGTTCCTTCCAACTCTAAAATTAAAATTCTATGATCCTATGAAACCAAAGGGGGAAGGGGAAGGGAAAATAAGCAATTCAATACTTTCTGTGAATTTGTTATTCGTATAGTTGAAACGTGAATTTAAAGGTGAATTTCTATAGTCTAAAGTTCTAAGCCAATGAGAGGTTTACAGTCAGCTGAAAGACTGGTAACCACTCCTTAGCTAACTTCACATCCCAGTCCAACTGGTTACTAACCTGTTGTCTGAATTCTCCTTTTACTCTTTCACTGACAGGTAAGGGAACAATAATGATAACTTACTAAAGCAACAGATTCTTCTTTAATTATTACCCTTAGGGTCAAAAGTTAAGAGTCATACTTGTAGAAGACAGCTAAAAATGTAAATTATCCATTGTGTTTACACTGAATTTACAGTAACTTTACATGATTCATTATCTTCTCCCTGTCACCCACAAGAGGGGCAATAACAGAGAGATCTACCTTGGTAAAATCCAGATCAACAAGTTAACCAGGAATTATGGTTGCAATTAAAAAAAACAACAACAGACCTTTGTTTGATGATTAAACTTTGCCACAAATGAAGAGAACGTATGAAAAACTGTCTGAAAGAACACAGCAAAGGGCAAAAGAAATTAAACAAAATCAAGCAAAAATCAGGCTTTTTTTTAAATGCCATGCATTCTGAAGGGTTAATAATTATACTGACAGTCAATTTAGAAGAAAAAAAGTAGGAACATGACCAGCACCTGTGTATTTGGTACTATAGTGAAATATTCTTCCGATTCTTATAAATTCATACATCTTTAAAACATCTGTTTTTAAACCAACATGGCATAGAATTAGCTATATCATTTTTAATGCCTTCTAGATCCCAGAAAAATGGTGCTATTTCAAAATAGCAGTAACTGTCTACCAGGTGGTTAGCTTACAAGAGTAGTTCAAAATGAGTCTGAGAATTTTATGAGTCTCCTGAATAGTTCCATATCACCAGCAAAACTGTCTTTACCATATGCCTGATTCCTTTAAAATAAAAAAGAATTAAAATCTAGTCTACCTGTGAGGATTATCATGTATCTTTTAAAAAAAGCATTATCTAGTTGAAAATGAAATTCCTCAAATTACACTAGCATCCTTGAAGCTTTAAAGAGGAAAACAAAAAGGCAAAACTTTTTTTACCAAAACATTCTTTTATCATTTAAAAAATTGTCCTTTAAAAACTTCATAGCTCAATGGTAGGATTAAATCATTTAAAAAAAACCCTCAGAGATTTTAAAAAAATTCATAATGATAGGCAAGAAAAGCTCATTATACAATAATCCAACAGGCAGAATTCCATTTTTAAGAAATGCTGCCTGATTTTCATATCCAGGATGCTCTTTTGCAACAAAATTGTGACCAAAACTTGAATAAGAGATACATACACAACGAAAACTCTAGCTTACGAGATAAGAAAGAAGGATTCACTATGAAAGAAAAGTTCACAGATAGAAGAGGGATCCTCCCCATCCCACTCTACAGGAACTTAAGACTTTAAGAAAGGGCAGAGTCAAGTTAACCTACTCAGGCTCCAACCTTTGGGGACAGTGAAGAAGTTTTTGAGACTATATCTGTATGAGATACTGGATTATTCTGTAGAGCTGGAGTAGGCAGTATCAGATCATATTTACCTGATACCATAAAGGTTCTATTTTTTCCCCTCACAAACATCCTATAAAATTAGGCATCAAAAGTATAATTATCTTCATTTAACAGCTAAGGCAACTGAGGTACAGAAAAAAATTACTAGTCAAGCAGCTAGTAAAAAGTGGCCAAGCCAGACCTCAAATTCAAGTCCTCTGACTCAAAATCCTGTGCTATTTCCATTATACCACACCAATGTCACAGGGTAAGAGAGGAAAGAAACTAACAGAAGGCATCCCCTTCTCCAGTTTGACTTGATGGTGTATTTTCATTGAAGGGACTACATCTCCAACCAAAAACTGTTCTCTAAAAGTAAGAGAATCATACATTAGCTTGTAACAATTTAACCCTTCTGGAGGCATTCAAATGCTACTAAAGTGTATCAAGCTTTAAAAGAAGGCTATTCTAACTGCTCCTCAAAAAAGGTAGATGAGTGAAAATAATCTAAGTATCAAAACTGAAACATTAAGGTTTTTAAAACTTTGGTAACTAGAAAACAATTGAAAATGGCAAAGTTGCCAATATGAGGCTGAATAAACATAATCCCGCAGCTTAAGTCAAAATGGATAAGCATACTGGTTTTGAATGATCTTAAACAGTTCTGTGACTATGAGGAGGCCTATCCATTTGCAATTAGCAGATTTCTGTTTTTAAAGAGAGCTCAATATGCTGAATAGCATCTTATTTAACTATTCTATAGCAAATGATATGGAAAAACCTTTTGAATGCCTTACAAAGTAGCTATTTTAATTTAAAAAAAACTAATTTTTGAAGGAAGGAAAGGAAGGCAAGGAGGGGGGAATGGAAGAGAAAAAAGGAAGGTGAAAAAGAAGCTAAGAAAAGACATGATGGGAAAGAGAAAGAAAGCGAGAACAATGAGTTAGTGAGAAAGGGGAAGGAAGGAATGAAGGAAGGGAAGGAAGGAAGGGAAGGAATGAAGGAAGGGAAGGAAGGAAGGAAGGAAGGGAAGGAATGAAGGAAGGGAAGGAGGGAGGAAAGGAAGGGAAGGAGGGAGGAAAGGAAGGAAGGAAGGAAGGAAGGAAGGAAGGAAGGAAGGAAGGAAGGAAGGAAGGAAGGAAGGGAGGGAGGGAGGGAGGGAGGGAGGAAGGGAGGGAAAGAAGGCAACAGAAGAAGGAAGAGGAAAAAGAAAGTTCCCTTTAGCCTAAGCAAAATTTGACAATAGGACCTCGAATAGAATTTCTTTCATCTCAACCTCCCCATTACACCACACCCATATTCTGACCCACTTGAACCAAACTTAAAAGCTCAAGCTGACTATTCAGTGGTACAAAACTTCCATTTTATAGAAACAATCCATCTGCTCCATGTGACTCAGCCCCTGCTTTAAGAATGCAATACTGTTTAGGCAAACGGTTGCACCGCACAAAGTGTTTTGTTCACATGCATTCCTTTGGGATGACAGAGTCTATCCACGGGGCCCTAACGGTTGGGGCCTGTGGTTTTTTCCTCATCCGCTCCATACTGCAGTGACTAAGCGGACAAAAATTCCTAGCCAATTATAAACCCACTCAAAGAGACAGCTATTACTCCCTTGCCCCTCCCCTAAGCCCCTTCTGGTCAGTCCTGGAGGGGACAATGTTTTGATATACAGAGAAACCCCGCCCTTCCATGAACGGTACTTGTAACAGGGTTTCTGCCCTCTTTTACACTTCAGTATGCTTATTAGGCTGCATCATTTCCTGTGACCATAACCTTTAATCTTGTACCATGTCTGATCTGGGCCAGCAGAAGAAAAGGAAGGAAGGGCCCAGGAGAGATAAGGCAAGAGGGAATTTGTCCTTGGTACCTAAATCCCTTTAATTGATTAAAAGCAAAAAAACAAAACAAAACAAAAAAAACCCAAACAAAACCGAGTTCACTCTTCTGCCGCTGAACATCTCTTGTTCCTCTGCAGGGCTTTAAACAAGATAAAGTTCAACCTTAAAAGGGATGCTAGTATAAGGGTTTCTGGCAGCATCTTGAAGAAGAAATGTAAGCTACTCAGTCCTGCTCTCCCAACTTCCTTACATCACATTTCTTCATAAGCATCCAAGACCTTTGATGGAAGCCTGAAAACAATTCAAAAAAGTTTCATGAAGCAAAGTTACAGAATGCATCTTTATCTCCTTTGTCAAGGATTATATTGGCTGTTTGCCGGAGGCAAGGAGAACTGAGCTTTAGGCAGGCAGCTACAAGTTTGGTTTACCCAATGAAAAAAATAAACTAAGGCTAGATGGGCTGAAGTGTTTTCAGCAGTCCCATATACTTTAATTCAAAGAAAATTGGAGGTCCAAAAAATTCTCATCTAAATTCTTGCCAAAAAAGGTGTACTTTCCTGCCTGTGTGAAGTATACACTTTTAATGAAAGTTTTAAAAGTTTAGTATACATTAGGATACATTTTCACAAGACTACAACCTGCTGTTAATTAGTACTGAAGCATCCAATAATTGTCAGATAATTCCTAAAGCTCGAAACAAAGGTTTAAAAAGAAAAATCTGCTAATTGAAAGCCAGCTAAACAAAGGTTTTTTGATCATTGATCAACATCAAAGTTTTTGCTCACTACATGGAAATAACTCATAAATGCAAAGATCCTGTCTTTAGAAACATTTTTTTAAAAAAAAAGCAGCATAAAAGAACACAGTATTAATTAAAATTCAGAAACAAATTCTAAATGTAATCAAATGTCCTTAGTTTCACTGTCTTGCCATTTTGTTTTAATCTTTCCTTTAAATGAAGAGTCACAGACAATTATAATCACATTTTAAAAATTGAGAGATATCCATATGTGACATTCTTGAAGTATCTGAAACCCCGCCTCTCCTCTGGTTTTACACTTGACATTTTACTGACATTTTCCCTATACCGCCCCCCTTGGCCATTCCTTTTTCATAGTTCCTTTGCAAATTTACCACAAAATTAAAGCTCTGCCATTACTAACTGAACACATTTCTTTTATTAAACACTTGGTTGATATAGTATTAATACTAAAGTAGCATAATATTAAAAATCCCAAATGGATTAAATTCTCACTCTCTATAAAGTGCTTTGTATTAAGACAAAAGAAACATAATGGAATATTTGACAAAACTATCAGTCTCCTCTCCTGCTAATAAATAACCATGTTGTTCAGGATATGCTCCATAAGGGCAGAGACCAAGTCTTTTTTATGTTTGTACCTTGCTCAGTCCAGGTACAATATTCTAAAAACAAATGAATTATTAATACGGTCCTGCCCAAACAAGTACCTGAAACATCTCCCGCCCCAAACATCATGAGATGAGGAGAAAGGTCAGAAAATACAGGGAAACAAGAGGCACATAGAACCTGAATATATATCCTAGCAGCTAGATAGTGCAGTGGAGAGTATTGGGTCTGGAGTCAGGAAAACGCACCTTCAAATCTGACCTCCTACACTTAATAGCTGTGTGATCCTAGGCAAGTCACTTAATCTTATTTGCCTCAATTTTCTTCTCTGGAAAATGAACTGGAGAAGAAAACGGCAAACCACTCTAGGATCTTTGCCAAGAAAATCCCAAATGGGGTCAGAGAGTCAGATAGAACTAAAATGACTGAACACCAAGTTGTCCCTTCCGATGTATTTATAACAACTCCAACAACTCATATGAATTCAATGCTTTAAAGTTAACAAAAGCACATGTCTCACAATACCATGACAAACGTAGTCTATTATTATCCCGTTTTACAAGTGAGAAAATTAAGGCACAGATCATTTAAGTAACTTGTCCAAACTCAAACAGTTCAGTGTATATAATTTGTTGGCATGCTGTCTCCCCCTTTAGACTGTAAGGTCCTGGAAGGCAGGGGCTGTCTTTTGACTCTTTTTGTATCCCCAGGGCTCAGTACAGTGCCTGGCATATAACAGGCACTTAACAAATATGGACTGACTGATGGATTGTCAGAACAGAGCCTTAAACCCAAATCCAGTGCTATATCTACTTTCTCACATGGCCTTCTTGCAATCACTTCAATATATATTCACTTAGAGAAGATTTTCAGAATTCAGAAATGAATTGACGAGGAATCGATGAGGAACATCCTAAAGACATGGGCTAAACTTCACACTAGGACGGTAGCCTGCTCTTCCACCTTGTGACTACCCTAGCAAAAAACGCTTGATTAGCTTGTTTGTTAAGATGCAGAGCTGTAAGCGTGGGGTCCACCAAACAGCACTATGAATTATTATTAGATTGTGAAGCCCAAAATATATAATACTTCATGAAGACTTGGAGAGAAATGATCAATTTAAAGTAACACCAAGCAAAGTTAAGTATTGCTTTTCCCTGTCAGGGAACACCAAATTATGTAAGAGGTATTGGGAGAGTGGGGCAGGCTACTACAAATCATTTTGACCAAGATAAGGATTTAGAAAGGGGGGGATGGATGGGAGGATATGAGATAAAATAGTAAATGTAGTTAGATACTTTTGAGAGGGGTGTAGCAAAGTAGTTTTGTGGAAAGTGCACGGTGATACAAAGTTCTGAATAAACATCAGTGTTCCAATTCTAATAACTTTTAAACAAAATTCATGGTGGAATCCTGAAATAATGAAGCACACAGTATTAATCTGGATCTACCTGTCATGAGTGACTAGCCTACAGGGATACCTTCTATCCATCCTATGGTGGTTTCGTTCATGGAATCTATAAGATGCCTCTAGTCTTTAAGCAAAAAAAAAAAAAAATTCAGACTTTCTAGTCAGAACATGTTTTCCATAAGGTAAATTAATTCTAGAGCAGTCAAACTCTGTTTTTCCTGCTCAGCCCCTACCCAAACCCCTAATCCTAATGGCTAAAAAGGCCTAGCCCAGAGAGAGACAGAGAGGTTTGAAAAGATAAATCTTAATTTAAAAGCACAAATCCCCAATAAATAAAGCATATAGAAACAAAACATGAGTTCTTAATGAAAGTGAAATGGTTATATAAGTGGAGGGTTACTGTAACTCTCTACATGCATAAACCTAACGTGATCAAAGAATATTTCAAAACACAAACATTTCCTAAAACTAGCTGTTTTCTTTTTAGACCCACAGTTGTGAGCCAAGGCCTTTACAGTCACATCAAGGAAATGATTAACACTAAGATGAGCTTCCCCCACCAACAAAAACAAACATCTTGGGCTTTTGTCCCCATAAGCGAAGACAATGAAAATACATCTTTTCCCCAAGTTTGAAATCTTCACAATATGCAACTCCAAAAAGATGCTCCTCCAAAGCAACTCCCCTTTGCCAAAACAAACTTTGTAGACTCAGAAACATGTCATACTGCTTACACTCCCATGGCTTCCTATGTGCGTGCAATTTAAAAGAAAACACAATTCGTGAAATGGATGGCTGTCTGGTTTTTTCTTTTTTTTTTCCTCAGGTAATGGCATCTGTTACTTCAAACATTTACTGACTACACTGCTTAAAGAAAAACAGAATAAATGTAAATTTGTTTAATTTTGTCAATTTTCTCAGAATATAAATCACTGCTACAATAATTAACTGCAGATTGAGCTGAACTGCTCCAAAGCCATTCCAACCTGCTAATTAAATCTGTTCTCACAACCATAATACAAATTCTGGGAAACCTTTGGCTGCAGAGCATGCCGTTCAGGATAAGAAGAGCAAAAGAGGAAGAAAATTCATTCAGCCTTAATCTGCTTCACCATTTAATCAACAGCAAATGCTAACCAAATGTATAAAACCATACTAAGTAGCTCCATAATGTAGATTTTCTGAGTCTTCCCACATTGCTGAATGAATGGCTCCCAACCTAGCAAGGCTTAATGAGATGTTATTCAATATCCACCCACTTTCAATAAGAATGATTGTCAGAGAATAGATCTCATGATAAATGCCAAACTGAACTACCCATAATCGAATGCCCTTACCTTATAAATTACCTTAAAATTTGGTAATCCAATTCACATTATGTAACAAGTAGAAAAACATGAGTTAATTTCATAGCTGCCTAATGTTTTCATTCTCTGCAGATCTTGGTCATTGTTTTAAATACTGGAGACTAAAGACTGCAATCTATCTAGTATTTCTTCCTGCTGGTTAGTGGCACTTATTTCTTTCAGCAGATCCTGCTCCCCACAAACACTTCCTCTTGACTATTCATGTCTGCATACTTAACATACATTTAATATTTCTACAGGACAAAGGATACACAGAGATTTTTCTTTGACAGAGGAAAAGCGAAGGAGACAGTAAGGCACCTTAATTTTCCCATCCTCATAGTTGAATCCCTGCAGCTTCTTCCTTATTAAAATAATCTCTCTAAGATTTAAACTGATAAGCTAATATCAGTTAAAATTGTACAATAAATGATAACCTATGAGAAAAGGAAGAAAAATTAAGCTACCCAAAAAAAATAAACTGTAAGCTTATTCTGTGCAAGGACCATATCCAATACTCTTTTTCATCACCCACAGCCCCTAAGACAGGAACAAAAATACCACATGTAGGCAAACAGGCATTCAGAAATCCAAAACTCAACCTTTGCTCCCCAATCAGGATAGCTGGGGAGCAACTAGAAAGCATCTTATCTTACACAGACATAAAAATATCTTCTAATGGATAAATAATGGAGAATGAAATTATAGATATCCAGGAAGAGTTACCCTTTTCCCTAAATATGCAGACAAAGACTTTACCTCCTGGCAAGATACTTTAGGAAAGTGCCATCAACTCTGAGGGAGAAGTATTCTTGATGTACTAAGTGTGATCTTGGAAGTTATTAATCCCATAGAATAATGTTGTAAGTAAAAAGTTCAGTTTCATTGCAACAGTACTATTAATAAACTATATTAGGGAAATATGTGTTAAGTAGACCTTCAAGAGATGGACAAATAGCCTGTTTAATGTTTATGGTGGATATGCATAGTTCATAGGGAAAATTTTGTGATACAAATTTCAAGCTACTAGCTTACATAAAAACTTTTGAAATACAACTTATTCAAAGATTTGGAACTGCCTAAAGAGTCCTAGGAACATTAATTTCTAGGAAATACATATGCCAAAGGATATCCTAAATATAGACTTATCACAATTTATTTGGCAATTAATGATGCATTGTTTTGTGAAAGCCTTTTTATTAATAAACTTTTCCTATGTTTACATCTTATTTCCCCAATTAGACTGTAGTGTTGAGGGAAGTTACTTGAGGGAAAAGATTTTTCATTCTTCCCTATCCCCAACAGCACCTAGAAGAGTGCCTTAAATGTAACAGATTCAACAGCATTTCTGATTGAAAATGGAGGGATAGCAGTAAAAGTTCTGACTACACTGTCTTCCTTTCCTTACATACAAAGTAATAAATATCCACAACTCATTTACTTAGATGTTATTTTAGGATGATCAAGGTATTTTACCCTCTCCCCTTACTTTAGGAATCATCATAGAATTATAGATGTAGAAATAAAAGGAATCTCAAAGGCCACCTAGTTCAAACTCCTCATTTTATAGATAAGGAAACTGAGGGACTGAGAGTTGGAGTGATTTGTCTATCACACAACTTGTAATAAAACCCAGCTCTTCCTGACTTCACATCCAGCACTCTATAACACCATGATACTATCTCCTACACCATATTTCTCTCAACTTAGTAATGTTTCTTTGTATTTCATTAATTACACTTCATGTAAATGAACAAGATAAACAGAAGAACCTAAGATCTTAACTGTTTTATATTTTCCTAAAGGTCAAGAATATGAACATTCTCACTCTGGTTTAGTGGCTAACGCTCTCATTTTGCTTATTTTCAGCAAAGAGCAAGACCTCTTTAGTCATGAAAATACCCCACCAATCTATTTCAAATTTTGGTACCTACTGACTCAGTCTATATGATATCAACAGCAGCAAAGCCATCATCTACATAAGGTTGGCCCCAGTTACTTCCCATAAACTTTTCTTATTTGATATTCATAAATTTGTGAAGTAGATGTTACTAATTTCATTTTACAGATAAGAACAAAATAGTACAAATTTTAAAGAATTAACTTGAATGCATGGTCAACCCAAATTTATAAAGAATCAAAAAATTAAATTAAAAAACAGTAACTGGGCATCTACTATGTACTTTACTCTTTAAGTTATAAAAGAAACAATAACATATCCTGCTCCAATCCACGAGGAACTTTGTTCACTGGAGGAGACATGACTTAAGTGCATGAAAAAAATCAGCAAATAACAGTTTTAAAATCTATAAATTGATACAGTGCTGAAATGTGAATTACAGAAGATTAAACAACACATAACCAGGTATTGACTGTAGCACCAGGAAACATAAAAGGACAAGAAAAGGGAAAGGGGTAGAGGAGACTTCATGAATTAATTATAACTTGACCTAGGATTAAAAGAATGGGTCTAGACGTTGATAGAAAAGGATGTTGGACTAAGAAAAGAATATTCTGGCTAATATGTGGTTTAGGAAAGAGTTAAATCTACTATACATCGTTACAAATCATGAAAGCTACCCAAGAATTATACAAGTGGAAGAGATCTTGAAGATCATTTAAGTCCAACACTTCATTTTACAGATGAATAAACTGAGGCATATAAAAATTAACTGACTTACTTAGGGTGGCACTGTTGAAATTCAAACTTACTTCCTTGGCCTCCTAGACCAATGCTCTTTCTACCATACAATACTGTCTCTCAGTATTGGGAGATAATTCAGAAGTAAATTAAAATAATACTGAAGTTACAGCAAATACAATTTAATCTTTCTTTGACAATTCAAAACATGCTTTAGGATCCTGAAATACTTAGAGGTTGTAATTGTACACGTCCATTTTGGTACAATACCATGAAAAAACTGGGATTAAGAGTTTTGGTTGTTTAGATTCTGTTTCCATGGGAGCCCTACATACTTCCAAACTCATTGAACAGTATCATTAGATAAATATTTCCCTTAAGCATTCATAAATTATATATTATGTAGCTTATTAACTGTCATATGGATACATATTCACTATTACCTTTAGGAACAAAAGACAAGACCAAACAAGTGACTTTTTAAAGTCTATTACTGACCTAGCACTAACCCTACCTAGAAACCCTAAAATTTCCCCTCCAAAAGTCACTCATCCTGGAATGACCTTATTTCTATCATGTTATTTAAGACCCTTATCTCCTCACTTAATACCCAAAAGTGGCTGTTTGTTTTCCTTTCAGCAATATCTCCTTCTTTGAAAACATCTACATGAATTATAGCCAACTTCTGGGAGTCCACAGACCACACTTCCGGAAACACTCCTCTAGTTGGCCCTCACTTGATTCTAAATTGAACAGAAACATACAGAAATAACCATTCTGAGCAAATCTAGAGCTTCACCATAATATCAGGCTTAAATGTCTGCTTTCTGTCTTAAACTAAGTACTTTATTTTACTTGAGACTCAAAGCCAACAGAAGTCAAGCAGTCATCAGAGCACCATTACCTCCATGTTCAGTCCAACTCCTAATTCCACAGGCGACCAGGGTGGAAAGGAGGCTTCCTTCATTTTAAAAAAAAAAAAAAAGCTAAAGGGAAAGAGAGAGGTTTCAGAGGGGACAATATAATCAAATTATCCGTTTTCCACCATAAATTAGGCAGTAACAAAGGACATAAGAAATTATGCTCAACTTTTATCCTACCCTGCAGCACTTGAAAAGATAAGTAATTTAGAAAGAAGACTGGTAAGAGATTAGATCCATTTTCATTAAAATGGACCTACTCAAGTCATACTGAATGACTTCAGAGTTTCAATCCCCTTAACAGGAGGATGCAAGGCTTACTGTTATTTGTCTCCCCTATGCTAACATAGACCGTAGCTAGATATTTGTTGGGGGCACTCATAATTCCTGGATATTAAAAGCAGTGTAATAAAAACATCCAGGAATTTTTAGCAGAGTAGCTGGCTGGCACAAGGGATAGAGTGCTGGATCTGGAGTCAGGAAGACTCATTTTCCTGAGTTCAAATCTGGCCTCAAACACGTACTAGCTGTGTGACCCTGGATAAGTCACTTAACTGAGTTTGTCTAAATTTCCTTATCCGTAAAATGAGCTGGAGAAGAAAATGGCAAACCACTCCAACAGCTTAGCCAAGAAAACCCCAAATGGGGTCAGGAAGAGTTGGAATCAATTAAAAGAGGACTAAACAACAAACTTTTAACCAGCACAAAATCTACATCAAGCTTGTACTTTTTTTTTGCCTCATTTCATCCAAACCATTACCTAATATACCATCTACTTAAAGAGGCAAAGTTTCCTAGAAAAACAAATTAAATTATGCATTCAAAAACAAAAGGGACTTCTAAGGTCCCTTCTATGTATAAATCTCTGAGTCTATGTTCCTGTGACCTCTTAGGTCTCTTTCAGCTTTAAAGCTATGATATTAAGTCAGTTCTAGCACATACTATACTTAAACCGTGTGGTTTGGTTTGGTTTTTGCTGTTTTAACTTAAAAGCAAGGCTTGGTATTTAACAGGGATAAAGATATCATCTCACTGGTTCTGAACCAGTATTCCAGCCTGTCAGGAAAACTTTCAATCTTAATTCTCCTTAATTGCTTTTGCATTAAGATTGCCTTTGCCTTAAAAGCAAAACAAATTCTCTCCAGGGGTGCTCTGCAAAAGGCAATACTTATGCCCAGGAAACACACTGCAATCTTTATATCTCCTTCAAGTTGAGAGGCAAACAACAGTTTGGGTTTCAAAGATCATGCAGGGATTTTCAGTGTTATTCCTCCTTGTACATGTTAATATTAGGTTTTTAAAACAAAAACCAAGAGTAGAACAGCATTTCTTAGACTTGGAAAGGACCTCAGTAGTTACTTAAAACAACCTCCCACCCAATTCAATAATTTCCATATATAATGGAATATACATATATATCACTCATGGATGGCCATTCCAGCATCTGCTCAAAGGCTTCCAAAGACAGGTTTTCCCTTCACAGGTCCTGCTTCTGCCTCTTGGGATTTTACCAACATGCAGGTACCCTTTATTCCTGGTCTTGCCTCCTCCTTTTAGCTCTTCTTAATGTGCTATCTTCCCCCATTAGAATATAAGCTCTTTTAGAGTAGAGCCTATCTTAAACTTATTAAAATTTAAAATAAACTAAAATTCCTACGTCTATTGGCACGAATTACTATTAAGATAAAGGCAACAAGATACCATAAGTAGGAGAAAGTCAGAATCCCAACTTTTTAACTTAGATTGAATGATTATGCAGAGTAACACAGGGCCTATCTGGGCCTCAGTTTCTTCATCTGTAAAATTCAAAATTAGACTGTTCTATCCCTTCTAGTTCTAAATGTATGTTGTAATTCTACTGACCTCTGAGGTCTCTTCCAGTTCTAAATCTATAACACTATGTTCCTAAACCAGTTCTATCGCATACTTGATAGGTATGGATTTTTTTTAACCTAAAAGCAGTGCTTGAAATTTAACAGCATTATATAAAGGTATCATCTTACTGGGTCCGATCCAGCATTCCAGCCTGTTAGGAAGACTTTAATCAATTCTTGTTATTAAAAAGAGGAATGAGATGCCTTGGAAGATCCCAAACTATAGAGGTTTTCAATTGTAAACAGGATGTCATAGAAGGGATTCTTTTCTGGTAGGAAATAATTCCTACCTAGGTACAGGTTGGATTATATGACTACTAAAGGCTTCTTCCAACTCTGTGATTCATTAGAAACAATCGTTCCCATATAGATCTATAGTAACTTTTCTTAACCTCTTCCCTTGAACTCTCAAAGGACTTTATTTATACGTCTACACTTTCTCACCTTGTATTATGTTTATTTATTGCTTAATATGCCATAATCCTGAGGGTGCCAAGTTGTAAGCAATCTGAGGCCAGTTTATTCTGTCTTAATGCTGCAAAATCCCATTTTTTAAAGCATGGGTTAGCACCACTATAATTTATATATATACATCATATGTTATAATACATATAAAACGCACACATATATGTACGCATAAGAATAGATGTTATTCAGGCATTTTTCAGTCATATCCAACTCTTTGAGGCCCCATTTGAAATTTGATTGGCAAAGATGCTGGAATCCATTTCCTTCTCTAACTCATTTCACAAATGAGGAAACTGAGGCAAACAGGGTTAAGTGTCTTGCCTAAGGTCACACAGCTAGTAAACGTCTGAGGCAAGATTTGAACCCGTGAAGATGAGTCTTGTTGACTCCAGGCCTGGCACTCTACCCACTGCATCACCTGACTGCCCTATATGAATAGACAGACAAAGAAAAATGTTAAGTTATTCCAAGAAAATCCTCCAAGAACCAAACAAGTTGAGAGGTCTAAATGTTCACTTTGAAATACATCCTAACAACAGAGGAATGGAAATACGGTTAGAAGGAGAAAAAAATGAAATCAAGTGAAACTCACCCACCTATGGAACAAGATTTAAAGTAGGCTCCTAAATACCAGTGAGAGCAAGGGCACGAAGACTGATGTAAGGGAAAGTCAGGCATCAGCAATTCTGAGCACATTTTAATAGCTGTTACAGAGCACAGAGAGGAAGCCAGGTGTAGTAGATGGAGAAGACATAGTGAGAGAAGAGTAAGAAGTATTAACAAATGCAAAGTAGACAGTGTCAAAGCTCCTCTGTCATAGGTGATGACTGTTCGTTGCTAGGCAGCCAGGTAACGCAGTGGAAGGAGCCCTGGATCTGGAGTTGGGAAAACCTGAGTTCAAATCCAGCCTCCGACACTTACTAGCTGTATGACCTTGGGCAAGTCACATAACTTGTCTGCCTCAGTTTCCTCATCTGCAAAATAGGGGTAATAAAAGCACCTACCTCACAGGATGGTTGTAAGATATTGGTAGAGTACTTAGTACAGTGCCTGGAAAGGTTTAGCTGCTATATAAATGTTAGTTATCAGTTATTTATGACAGTTTCTTCATCTGAAAAATATAGATAATAATAGCACTTATTTACAGGGTTGATGTGAGGATCAGATGAGATAACACACAGTGTTTTGCAAACCTAAAAGCACTAGATAAATATTAAATATTATGAGAAACAATAAGGTCTATTGATGTGTCTTCAAGAGTTAATAGAAGTGCATGGGAGCCACCAAGCCCTAAGTGAGCATCCCTAAGGGTTGCAGTTATTTAGAAAACCATACAGTCGTAACATTACCTATGTTCTATTGTATTTTAATTGATATTGCTAAAAGTGTCCCCAATTACATTTTGATCTAGTTTGGCAGCACTACGGAGTGCTGAGGGGTGTCTGACAGCTATAATTCAGTGGATAAAGAGATGGCCTCAAAGCTAGGGAGCCCTGAGTTCATATGTTTTCTTTGACACAACATTGGCTGTCAGGAACTGACTAAGTTACTTAACCTCTTGCTTAGGACTGGAAATTGCAAAGGAGGTACAGAGGGTTGCCTGTACCAATTAAATCCTTTCCCTCTCCCAATTAGATGGCATGAGAAGAACAAAATTCATTGCAAAGGTAAGGAACTTTTCTTATTGAACAGTCATCAATTCCCCAGAAAACAATCAGGACAATAAATGGAATCAACAAATTCTGACTTAGTGCCTACATGGACCTCATCTTCCTCTTTTGTAAAAAGGTTGGTAATAACAGTTGCACTAATTCCACCTCATGGGAGTTGTGAAGGAAGTGCTCTGTCAGAACCAAGACAAGCATTTATACAATAACAACACTTTCAAAGACTTAAGAACTCTGATCAATTCAATGACCAAGCCTAATTCCAAAGGACCATGAGGCCAGCTGGTTACTTCCTGACAGAGAGGTGATAGATTCAAGGTACAGAAGGAAGTAAATTTTTGGATATTGACAAGGCGAAAATATTTTGCTTGACTTGCATATCTGATACAAGGGTTTATCTTTTTTTTTCCAGCAAAGAGGAAGAAAAGAAGTGAGGGGAGAGAATAAAATCTTGTGAAATGAAAAAAAATTGATTGTACTTTTAAAAAGAAAATTCTTAGGAATCTGCAAAGTGTCATATAAATGTGAAAAACTTATTATTATTCTTACCTAGGACTCCTTTAGATAACCAAGAAAGATATAGAAGAAATATAGAAAACAGTCCTTACCTTCAAGGATTTGACAATCTATGTAATCACAGGGGGAAGATTAGCCAACAGTTGCACAAGACAAGGCAACTAACAGTGAGACTGAGTAATGGGGAAAGTCAAGCAAACGAGTCAGTCGGTGATCAAACTTTTTTGTGCATGGAAACTTGACCAGCACTATCTATTCTTCTATCACCACCCAAGAATAACTGTTTTCTCTTTGGGTGTTACACTATTCACATTTCTCTTATAAATTTATGTATAACTTTATGTCACTATTGCTTGTAAAAATAGAGCTGCATGAGAGGAAGGAATATGTTTTATTATTATTATTATTTATCTTCTACGTGTCTAAAATGTCTAATATAGGAAGTTTCACATAGGAAAAGGAAGAAAAAAGAGAGGAAGGAAATAGACAAATAAAGATGGGAGGGTAAAGGAAAGAAAGGATTGGAAATTAATGTTAATAAACTGCTTATATCCAAAACCATCCTCTTCAATTAGCCTAAGGGTTTCATTCATATTATCTGATTATTCAACTTTAGAATTCTGATTAGACCATTTAGCACCGTTCAAAGCCCTTCAGCTTCTCTTTATCCTTATATTATCAAAGCTGCTATGAATAGACTAATAAAAATAATCCACCAATGGAGATTATTCTATGGGCTGAGAAGGGGAGGGCTGTGGGTTCCTTGTCACAAAATGTATGTTTAAGGTATAATTTAATTGGCATAAAGTAGCTGTGATACTAAGAGTTCTTGATATTGCTGAGGCATCTAACAAACCTGAAGCTATGAATTGCCAAAAAAAATTGGAATGATGACTCATTTTGTAATTAATAAAATGCTTTCACTTTTATCCCATAAAACTGGAATTCCTGTTAAAAATGATATGCTGTCAAAAAAAAAGGAATTGTGCCGTATCAACAATTCTCTACCAATAGAAAGTACTCTATTTAAGCACACCCACTGGCACACCTTTCCTCTTGAACACCCACTGGATGGCTTCTAATGATCTTCCCACAGGGATCTTTAGAAGACAGATTTGTTGAGTTAAAGAAACGTTCTTCTCAGAGAACTGTACATTCCCAGGATTCCACTTGTGATTATGGTGAAGGTGCTTTTAAGTCTCAGCCCCCGCAATGGTTAGCAACAAAAATTCGAAAGGAGGGTCAAGAGTGTATGAATTTGTTGGGTGGAGGGTGGTAATGGAAGGAATGGTGGCAGTGGGAAGGAAATGCAATTATTTTGGGGGGTGGCAACAAGAAAAATAAAGTTATGCAGAGTGTCAGCATCCATTTGCAAAGACAATCTCCTGTATAAATGAGGTCCTCTTGCTTCTCCTTGGAATGAAAAATGAATGGAATTAGTATGCCAATGCATCTTTCCTTAAAACCTACAGTGAAACTTCTGCATAATTACTCAGCAGAAATCTTTTTAATGTACTAATTTGTTTAGGTTCACTGAGGCAGAAGATGATTCCTTACTAGAATCAAAATAAAACCAGACCTAGCCCATATCTGAGTGATAGGCTCATATCCTGGTAATACTATTAATTATCAAAAGGTCAAGAAGCCAGAATGAAAACCCTTATGCTGAATTACTAACCCAGTAACAAAGCAACCCTTCACTGACTGGAAGCACTTGAGTTCTTTCCATTATTCCATATATCACCACTAATGTCTTTTGAAAAAATCCTAATTTAAAAATGCCTGCTGCCCAAGAAAGTGGTACTATCAATACCAACTTCAGTTTCTTTCTCTTTTTTGTACCATAGGCTGTTTATTTCTCAATCTTTTCCCCATTTTCACTTTTAAGCCCAATTCCCCAGCCCCAGCAGCTGCTAGAGGCCATCCAAGCACTTTGATTCTAGCCGGAAATCCAGTATGGCAACCCCAACTTCATAGATCTGCTGCCAAGAGCAGATGTCAGAGAAATGCAGCTGGGATCCTCCTCCCCAGAGAAACACTGGGTACAAATATTAGATTGGACAGTAGAACTCACCACCATAATAACAAATGACTGTCAACAAGCAAGGCTTCCTTGTACTAGCATAGAATTTATTAAAAAAACAAACAAACAAAAAACAACACCTTTGATTAAAGACCTGAAAGAGCCACTGAACTTTAATAACTGGCATCTTATAATCTTCTGTTTTCAGTTATCAAAGTTTCTTCCCATTAGAACTTTTAAGAAGATGAATACACAGGAAATTATTCCTTGGTTCAGCTTGCACGTTTTTTCTTCTGAGAGGCCAAACGTATCCACTTAATGCACTGTGTAGACTCAAGAGCACCCTCCTCCCGGACAACATGATTTCCGTAAAAGTTGCACGGAAGGAAGCAGAGATCTTTTCCTTTGTTTATGAAGGAGATGCAAAAACAAAAACCGACTTCTGCTCAATAACAAAATTAAATAGAAGCCTGGCTGCCTAACATGCCTAATGTTCCCACACAACATTTTCCCACCCACCTGGTATCCTTGAGCGGAAGGTCTAAGCAAGGACAGAGGGATCCAGTGTACATTTCCTGCCATTAACTGTGGGGCAGGGGGGTGTTACTGATGAGAGAGGGAGAGAATAGAAAACAAGTATCACCCTCTCCCCTCCCAAAAAAGAGAATGGGCCAAGCGTGTATTCTTAGAACACCATTTGAGACTTACAGTTTTATGTAGAAATGTGCTTTTCAATTGTTAAGCAAAGAAACTCCATCCCACTCTATTCTGTAACCATAAATATATGTGTTTTTTTTTTCATTTTAAGAAAGAAAATGGAAGGAACTGGGAGTTGAGCATCAGGTTTACGCATTCTTTGTTCAAGGCAACCAAACTTGCAGGTATCATCAATTTATTTTATTAGCTGAATGAAACACGCACACACACACACATACTCACACACATGCACGCACGCATGCACACGCCAAGCATATAATAGTAAATCACCACACACCTATATAAAGAGCTAGAATCTTTTCTTTAAGTCATGGAGAGTTACACAACCTGCCAAAAGGCAGCACTATTATCAACCCAACAGTCACTGCTTGCAACAGTGATTAAAGGGGGGAAAACTTTACCTATAATAATGAAATTTGAGTGCAGATCTTTAGAGATCATTTTTTCTAACCCTTCACTGTACATACAAAGAAGCTCAGGCCAAGAGGGATAAAGTGACTTATTCACAGTTATACAGCAAAATAAAAGCAAAATTGGGACTAGGATGATAATAAGAGGTCTGTACAGTATTTCAATTTTTACAAAGTACTTTCCCCAGAGCAATTCAGTAAGGGTGAAAGTTACAGCTATGCTTTTTCAGATGATGAAAATAAGACCTACAAAGGTTTAACAACTTACCTTAGCTTGGACACTTATGAAGGGGAGGAGAGGAGAACAGTATGTACTAAGCACCTACTAGGGGTCAGGCACTCATTTTCTCATTTAATTTTCACAACAACCCTGTGAGGTAGGCGCTATTACATTATTATCCCCATTTTACAGCTGAGGAAACCAAGACATAGGGAAATTAAGTGACTTATCCAGGGTCACACAGCTGGTGGGTGTCTAGTAAGGTCAAATTTGAACTCAGATCTTTCAGGTCCAGCGCTCTATCTACTGTACCCTGTAAGTATAAGAGTCAGGATTTGGATCCAGGTCTCTTCTGACTCCAAATCTAATACTCTTTCTACTAGACTATTCTAGCTCTCTATTTTTTTACTTACTTTTTCAATTAACAGTTACAATATACCAAATTTCTATATTGTTACAGTTTCTCATGCCTCTCTTTAAAGGTAAAGACCTTGTCCTGGATAGAGTCACTGCTTTGCAAGATGACCCCTTCTTATAGCAGCACAAGTAATGAAGGTTGTTCTTAAGCCCTACTGGGCAATCCTACCTCAACTCTACTGTTTCAGGGCACTGCAGATGGAAACCTGCTCATTTTGGACAGCTCCAATTCTGACAGATGTGTTTGAACACTTCAGTGTTTTAACTCCAAATGATTTTTAAGTGTCCTGCCAACAAATGGCCCCTGTTTAATGTTACTTGTGTCACAGATGGAAAAGCTCTCTCTCACCATCAAATTTCCCTGCCTTCAATCTGCCTCCTGCAGGCAGTGAATGAAGCACAACATAGTGGATGGACTACTGGGCATGGAGTTGGATTCCAATTGCCTTTGTGAGACTTAAAAGTTGTATGAGGGAGAGCAAATAACTCAGTTACCCTTTCTGAGCCTGTTACTTCATCTGCAAAATGGGCATTATAGGTATGTTAATGAACTTTTGGTGGAGTAGTGAAGTGGTCTAACCATTCTGTAGAACAACCTGGAACTATGCCCAAAGGGCTATAAAACTGTGCATGTGCCCTTTGATTCATAAATATCTCTCCTAGGTCTGTACTTCCAAACAGATCAAAGAAAAAGAAAAGACCTAAGGGTACAAAAAAACTTATAGTAGCTCTTTTTGTGGTGGCAAAGAATTGGAAATTGAAGGGATGTTTATCAATAGGGGAATGGATAAATAAGGTGTGTCATATGATTGCAATAAAGTGCTGTAAGAAATGACAAGGAAGATTGTTTCAGAAAAACATGGCAAGATCTATATGAACTGATGCAAAGGGAAATGAGTAAAATCAGGAGGACATTATATATAGTATTAGCAATACTGTAATATTATCAACTGTGAAAGACCGGCTACTTTGATCAATACAAGGTCCCAGACAATTCCAGAGCAGTCATGATGAAAAAATGCTATCCACCTCCAGAAAAAGAACTGAGGAATGCGGTGCAAATTGAAGTATAATTTCCTTACTTTGCTTTCTTTTGTTTTTGCTTTATTTTGTTGATATGTTTGATATGGTTAATATGGAAATGTTTTGCATGATTTCATATGAATAACTGATATACTGCTTATCTTCTCAACAGGTGGGGGAGAGGTAGGAGGGAGGGAGACATTCTGAAACTCAAAATTTAAAAAGAAAAAATGTTTAAAATAAATAATAAAAATTAAAAAGTTAACTCTTTCACAAATAATTTCTCCTTTACAAACTAATCACTTTTGGTTACAGTAAACCCTTTCAGTAATATTACTTGGTACAAAGTCATAAAGAAATAAGACTTCAAGGGAGGAGGTAAGGAAGTTTTTTTTTGTTGTTGTTTTTTGTAAAGACTTTACTGTTTTGATGAGTTCACCTTCGGGGTGCAGATCATGGAAAGTAATCAGGAATTCATTCCATCATAGATGATAGATTTAAAACTGTAGGGGACATTATAGACCACCTAATCCAACTCCCTCATATTACAGATAAAGAAATTGAGAGCTAGAGATATAAGTGACTAGCCTGAAATCACAGAAAGAGTAAATGGCAGAGCTGGGATCTGAACCCATGTCCTCTGACTTCAAATGTTTTCCTTTGTACCAGCTTTTACTAGCAGTTTGTTGAGTTGACTACACAAAAACAGAGTTTCAGGTCATTTGGCCTGGCAGTATAAGCAGTCCTGGGGTTGCTGGGAAAGGCAGGAGAGAATGACCACAAGAGAGGGAGTAGAGACCTCTGTTACCCACAGTGTGGAGTGCACCCATCTCGCCTTAATTTTGTTTGGGTGGTGGTGGCAGCTGTTTGTTTGAGGAGTCACCTGGCTCTATGGTATAGGCAGCACCTGCTTCAATGGGAATTTTCAACAATGTTTGGATTTCTTGTATCTCCTATGGTTCCAAGACTCTTCCCATGATTTTAGCATAGAATAGGAATCTGATTCCCAAGGTTCCTGAGGGAACAGGTTACAAGGTACCAAGATATGGTCATATGGCTAGAAAAAGCTGAACAGCATCTGTCCTAATTGGAAGCTAGGGAAGGGGTGGGCATTCCAAGAGATGACATACATGCAAATAAGGAATAAATGTCATTAGACAGAACCATTAAAATTCAGGGTTGCCCCTGTTATGGAGATACTTTAGGATGAAAAGAAAGGGGTGGGTAATTGGTCTGGTCTACTGAGGCCTCTGAGATGGTCAGGGAAGACCTATAGGACAAAAGTATAGAGAATGAGTGAGATGGGTTCTGACAGGCTCTTCCTACAAATATCCAAAAGCCCAGACAGAACAACAGATCCCGAGACAAGAAGGGACTTTTATAACTGCTAGTATATTTCCCTGTCACTGTAGCTATGAAGAAAGGAAAAAGGATATACGCACACATCCCACTCCAAAAGAAGGGAATCAGAGGGATCTATCACAGCCAGACACTCAGCAGAAGTACATATGACAAAACTTGAGGAATCTGGGTATGGAGGAAAGCACACTAAACTTAAAATCAGACTCAGGTTTACAGACTCTTCCCTGGCTAGCAGGGACCTCAAAAGCCATGCCTCACCGAAAAAAACAAAAGAAAACAAAGCAAAGCTTCTACAATTCCCAACAAGGGTTCCCTCTGCCTTTCCCTCCAAGGTCTCTCTGATCCGCAGTTTGTCTATCTGTAAAATGGGTGTATATAATACTGACATTATTTGCTTGGGTAGTTGTAAAGAAAGCACTTTGCAATCTACAAAGCAGCATCTAAATGTGGGCTATTATTATTTTATACTGAGTTCTTTGCTGCTGCTTCAATCACATTAAAAACAGAAGGAAAAAGTTGCCACAGAATGGAGAATGAATTCCAAAGGTAGCAATCAATTGAGAACAAAACGCTACTCTCTTTTCTGCACAGACTTAAGGACATATCAGGCTGGATTCCCAGATTCCTTAATCGACTAGAGGGTTCCATCTTGGCAAGCACTATGCCTCCCTAGGTAGAGGTAGTACACACCTGGGAGCTAAGGAGAGGCCAAGAAGCCCAAGCTGGCTTTAGAATGCAAGAGCTTAACTTACACAAATTTCCAGATGCTTCATAGATTGCTCATACCCAAAAGCATGCTACTCCCTCTTAACACAACATATGCGTGGGGTCTCATATTAGAAGATCAGGCAATGCCCCAAAACCAACTGCTGACTCACTAAACTATTAATGAGTCACGGGCCCCTACCTGGAGGGCTCAACTGGTTAGCAATCTAAAAGACAGCTTTTCATTTCATACACAGAATTACCTGGGCTATGAACCTTGGAATGATACATTTGGGGAAACTACAAAGACAGTAGGGGAAATGGAGAGTTGTTATGAATACCCCCCCACTTTCATTCTAAATACCTGAGCCAGTCCAGGAGAGGAGAGTAAACTTTTCATTTTGTCAATAAAATGAGCAATTTAATCTCTTCTCACAGGAAGGCTCAGATCTGCTATTTTTCTGACTTCTCATTTTGGAGTCGGGATGAAAGGCGACAAATTCTGGGATTGCTGGTGCCAGTCAATGCCCTTTTAATTGAAATTAAGCTGCGCCACCAGCTAAGTCAGCTTCCAACATGGCTGGGCTCACCGCCTTCATAGATTTCCTGGCTGCAATCACAGTGATTTGAGCAGACCACAAGCTGTTTATCCTGATATGTTAAAAAGTGCTTAGAGATGGAAGTTTAGCATTTAGAGTTCTGTCTTTACCTGAAATTGAGTAATGGAAATTCCACTGAGCAAACATCAGCAAAAGAAAAAGCAGTCAGGATAAAAGACACACAAGTACAATATAATTACTACAGGACAAGGTTCAACCTATAAGTAAATTTTCAAACCTTTCAGCAGGTTGTTTTTTTTTTTTGCCACAATATGCTTTGATAATGGCTAACACTAGGTAGCTGATCATAGAAAACAGCAAAGTAGTCATATCTGAAAAATTTAATAGGAGAAAAAACAAAAACTCTGTTTCCACCATTATATCTTCAATGGTTTCTCAACCTTTGCAAACTAAGAGCCATTGACATTATTCTCCTCATTAGCCAAAGGCTGTTAAACACACCTACAGAATATCAGTATTTCAAGACCTGACAATCCTTTGCCTCACTCAAGAATCACTTCTGCACACTGCTGCCTGCTTGCAACAAAAACAAACAAAAAAGACAAAAAAAATACAGCACATATCATGGAAAGTTACCTGGAAAGTTAAAGTTGCAGATGGACTGTATAAAACTTTTTTTTAGAGAAGTCACTGGCTCTTTAGTAATAATGTCCCAAGGCTTATCATGCTTCTATCCTAATTTTTAGTAGATTTTTATAAATACAAAAAGTACTGGAATTGCCCCATAAAGGACTTCTCTCTTTTGAATTAGATTAGTATATAAAAACAGGCACCTGAGAAAGAGTTACAAATGCCAGGTGAACTGTTTAGACTCTCGAAGGTTTATTTGTTTTCCCAGGATTTTTTTTTTTTTGGTCTATTTTAAATCATATCCCCTCCATCTCTACCATGAGTTTAAATTTCTCTGTTAGGCATTCATTAGGACTTTTGATTACCTACAACTCTGATTTAGTTTATTTTTTAAAAATAATCTCCTAAATTCTTATCCTAAGGTCAAAGAGAGTATTTTATTTTTCTAATTTTGAAGTTCTCAAATGGAACTCTTGTAAGCCTTATATAATTTCAAGAGTCTTACTGGAGATGTGATCACAATAATAAATACATAAGTAGAAGCAGGGTAGAGAAATCAATAAATATAAGTCAAGCATCTAACTGTGCAAAGCACTATGGGGTAAAACAAAAAATCAGTGAGGGGGAAGGGCTACAAAGATAAACATTCTAAGTAGGAAACCACCAGAAGAAGCAAAAATGGAATTTTTAAATTTAGAAAGCAAGCAGAGAGGAAAGAAGTTATATTTCCTTGTTTTCTGTTAATAATTAAAAACTATGTCTTTCTTATAAGAATATACCATTGAAATATTATCAGTAAGGATTATATATTTATACAAAGCACCATGGCAAACTGGGCTTATAGTCAAGCGGAAAAGGATTCAAATTCTGCCTCGGACCATGAACAGGTAGGTACCTAACCTAAAGCCTTTCCCTAGGATTTATCTAAGTCATGGTTGGGCTTCAATCTGCATAGGCAGATGGAGTTCCCACATAAGTTACCTACATTCATGAAATCCACAGATCTTTCACATATGTGTTTTCAGCATTTCTTTTCTACTAGAGTTCATAGATTTTTTCCTGTTCTATTCCATCACCTCCTTTTTCTCCAGGCTCTTTACGGTGCACATCTACAAAAGGCTTCAACCAGGATTAGAAGTACAATATAAAAACGGAGCAAACTGACGTGGCCTTTCACTCAGGTCTTATGAGCATTACACTTTAAGTTTACGAGATACCATCAATAATAGAATTTTTTTTAAAAAAAGCTTTTTAGATTACATACACACACAGTTAAAGAATTAAATTTTGTACAATATTTCTTCTTCCTTTGAAAAGTCCTACTGTGATGCTTCATTGCAGTGTGGAGTTAATCCTGGGAATAACCTTGGCAGGCTGAACCAGCACAGCATCAGCTCTGGCAGAATCCAACTAAACTGAGGAAACTTCAAATGTAAGCCCACAGATGAACCATGGGTCTACTGTCTGAAGACCAGTCCAGCCACCTCTGAAAAGGCTCATCAACAGAAAGCTAGCTATGGGGTGATAGGTGATGAGGTTTTAATTTGGGGTTCCTGATTGTGGTTTCTGTTATCGTTTTTTGTTGTGGTTTTGTTGCTTTTCCCAAGAGGGGACTAAAAATCAAGAACCTCAGTACTTCCTTTAATAAAAAATACTTCAAGCCTCCACTTATTTAAGAGTCACTTTTCCAGTACTTACATGCAGAAGATATGGCTAATGATAAGCAACAATTTTAAGTAATCTCTACAGTAACTTGGGTGCAGCGCCTTCCTCCCATTTCAATCAAACTTGGTTTATAAAGTGACGGATCTTGCAATAGGATCATCAGAATGCTTGCAGAACACACAATGATGCTTTAGATGTCAATCACAGTGTTTGAACACTGTAACTATATCTGTCTTATGTGGATCTTGCATTGTGCTCCTTCGGAGGCGAGCGGTCTTTCTGTACTTCTCAAACGAAGAATGTGCATGCACATATTCAGAGCCAAGGATCGACTAAGTCATCCTGGGGTGCAGAAACAACTTTAGATTTAAAAGGTATTATTTTCCCTGTTACAAGTGATATCAAAATGAGATCAAACCAACAGGTACCTTGTAGTTCAGATCATTTTCCCCTCCTTTTTCCACAGTTTATTTGAACTGCCTAATTGAGCATTCCTTTGTGGCTTGAAAATGGCAAGAACACAAAGGGGAAAATCTTCAATCTTTAACAGGACCAACCATGAGACATAGCTGATTACTTCCCTAATATGATTACTGGCAGGCAATATCCCCTTGGTCATTACCACTTAAACATCTGCTGAGAATAATCAACGTGATATTTTAACAACTCTGATCTGATTCCCATAGTTCTGATCATATTAAGGGGAGGATTACCTGTGACTAAGGAGAAAAGAAAGGGATTCTGGAACAGATCAACTGAAGACGTAAAAATACCATTCTACATGGTATGGCAAATTTCGCTTTCCAAATCTTCTACATAGAAGAGTTCTGACCAACAATCCGTGATATATGGTAGATAAATATTACAGATAAGGAAACTGAGGCCCCAGACAAAGTAAGTGACTTGCCAGAGTTATAGAGCTAATTTCGAGACAGAGTTTAAACTATAACCCAAATCTCCTGATTTCCAGTTTAGTCATCTCTAAGCTTAACTATACTGTTCAGACACACTCTGTCCTTGTGAAACCAGTCAATTATTCACTAAAAACCTTAAAAGTTGTGTGATCACCACCTTATATGTGGCAGAATTTAACCCTTCCAAATGGGTGTAGACTTAACTGCTAATTTTTTTTCCTTTTTTATGTAATATTTTGTGTTGAGTACTACAGCACTGTACTATATTATATTGACAACACAACTTTTCACCACAACCATCTGTTCCAACAACCAACAATGAACTTTAAGCAACTATTAAGTGTAAACACAGTACCATTTTTCTCATGTGGCATACAAAGTTTAAATAATATCATATGTCTGGCCCCCAGCACATGTATGTATATATGTTTGTGAATACATATATAGAGTCTAACAGGGTTGAACAGCAGTTGTAATCATCACATCCTTATATCACCAGGTCTAAGATGTGAAAAGAATTCCAATTGAGATCTACCCATTTAGGAAACTAAGCCTGAAATGGTAGCCCTACCAATTCATTAAATGAAACAGCCACCTGGATTATCAGAACTAGTTACTTTTACATAAAGAAAGAAGGCAGGGAAAGAAAAGGGGGAAAGGGGAGCAAGTAAAAGCAATTTATTTAACTCTTACTTTTCTGACAGTGGTTTGTGGTCCAGCAGCGGTAGTTGTACTCATTATTGATGGTTGTCTTTTCACACAATGGCTTCTCTTCCATTGTCCCTGGACAAAGGTCCCCACACTCCTTTGGAGATTTATTTCCCACAATATAGTTGTTAGACACAGCATCCAGAATCAAAGACCAGTCCACAGTGGAGAGGTAACAGAGGTCTGAATTCTTCTCAATCCTGATGGCCCCCCGCGTGATATTCCTAAGGTTATATAGCCCGATCTCTTTGAGATTTGTCATCTCAAAGATCACCAGGGCATAGTTATAAAAAAGGTTTCTCCCTCGAATGACCGTAAGGTTAGGGAAGAGGTCACTAAGGCTCTCCAAGCCCGCCACACGAAAAAGCAGCAAGTAGTCGGTGATGACTGTGAGCTTTGGGAATCGGAAGTTCCTGTAGTCCTCTGCCTTTGAGATCAGTAGAATTCGGAGGTAGCCCTCAATCACTGTGCAGTTTTCTAGTCGCTTCAACTCCTGGATTTCATTGCGAATGTCAATGTTTGGCCCACAAACTAGAAGTAAAAAAGAAAAGGAGGGGGGAAAAGGCAAGACACACTTTAGTTAAAGGAAATATTTTCTCTGAAAACATTACCAACCCTAGAATGTGGTCACTCTTTTCCAAGAAATCTATGTTTTCACTAAAGAAATAAAAATATAATTGTTGACCAACCTCAGACATGGAACTGAAAACTTACTCTTGCCGAGTTCCACAACTTAAGTTAGTAGTTGAATCCATGCTATATACTTCCCACTGATAATATAATATGTTGTTTCTTGAAGAGGAAAAAACCCAACTGGATTACAAATATTGTCAACTGTTATACAATACCAAGTAACCATCGAGGCCAATAAGTGATCAAAATGTCCTAGAAATAGGGTAATCTAGTGAGGGCTGAAAGTCTATTATTCTGTCTTCTTTTATCAATTAATTTGTATCCTGTAGTCCTGTCTCTCCCTGACCTTGTGTACCTACACATGCAGGCATGCCCTGCATAGAATTACCCAGAATGTGTTTTCATAACACCAAGAATACAGTATATCCAAATCCCATTGTAAAGGATTAAGACCCTAATATGCCATTCATCTGATCACTCATTTCTATAATATTACTTTTATGAAACTAAATGTCCCCTTCAATGATGCTTTACCTGACATCACGTTTTGTTAGATACAATTAAGGACATTAGGCAAAGTATACCTATTCTACAGCTAATTCAAAACTAGGCTCAAAGAAAACTTTTTGAGAAAGACTGTGATGTTTACAGCATATTTCTGGTACTTCTTAAGTGGAAAAAATCAACACCTTCCCCTTCAGCCCTCATATCTTCTCTTCTCAGTATTTTGAAAAGTGATGCTATCTTGTCATTTATACAACAATATCAACATTTATACAGTGCATAAAAACTAGCTGGGTAGGGGTAGATAAGGGGATACAGTACTGGGCTGGGAGTCAGGAGGATTTGAGTCTAAATCTAGCCTCAGACATTTGTTGTATAATTCTGGGCAAGTCACTTCATTTCTGTTTGCCTCAGTTTCCTCAACTGTAAATGGTGAATAATAATAGCACCTACCTCAACACAGGGTTGTTTGTGAAGTTCAAATGAGTTAACATTTGTAAAGTACTCATTGGCAGAATGTCTGGCACATAGTAGGTACTATGTAAATACTTATTCCCTTCCCCTTAAGATTTGCAAATCATTCTACATGTTACCTCATTTGACATTCGACAATTCCGTAAGGTAGACGTTACAGATATTGTACTCATTTATCAATATGGAAACTGAGGCTTGGTAAGGTTTTGTAGTTTGCCCCAGTCATATGGCTCTCAAGTTTCAAAAATGGGCTTTGCACCCAAATGCATAGATATTAGGTGGAAAGTCACATGAGTGGTAAAGCAGGAAAAAGCTATGAGAGTTCAAAGGAGGGAGAAAGCAAGTGGTCAAGGAAGGCCTGCCTTCCACAAGAAAGGCTTCACAGAGGCAGGAGTTTTTGATCTGGATCTTGAAAAAACAAGGAAAGAGAACTGGAGAGAAGGGACGTAGAGGCAGAGGAAAGAGCATGCGCAGGAAACACAAAGTTGGGGAAGTACAAGGACATGAGGCTGAAAGATAACCATAGGTCAGAATGAAGAGGACCCAAGTTCAGGTGAAGAGTGGGGACTTTTCATTTAGTAGACACCAAAAAGTCAGTGCATAGTTTTGTGTAAGGGAGTAACATAACCAAAATCTTAGATACTTCATTTCCCTGGCAGAGGACCTCTCTGAGTTGACATGGACTATTCTCAATATCTTCCATCTTCTTTTCCATAATTTTTCCAAGGGGGAAATATATGGGATGAGGTATAGGCCAAATTAGAAGAGGGGAAAGTTTGGAGGCTAGTTCAGATGTTATTACAATAGTCAGGTATAGTAGGGGTGGGAGGAAGAAACGGTGCATAAACAGGGAACTGAGTTAAGATGGTAGCATCAGGATGAAAAGGGAAGGGCGGGCATGAAAAGGGGGAAGAATCAATCCATTTTGACAAATACTAAGACCAAGGGAATCAGATAAACTATAATCGGAGGATTTTTTAAACTAGAGCCCCCCTTAAAGATCATTTAACACTACCCTTGCATTTTACAAATGAGAAAGCCGCAACATAAAAAAGGTGACACAGAAGTTGGGGCTCTTGACAGTCAGTCTGGTGTTTTATCATTCTACCAAGATTTCAAATCTATCTGGTATGTTTGTTGAAAAGGCTCTATTGCTGTGAGCAATAAACTGTGTTAGGCAATGAGGATGAAAAGATTTGAAAAGGAATGGATCTTATCTAAACTATGCATCTCCCCCAGCGTGTAGTATGGTGCTTTGCACACTGTAGGCACTCAATAAACATTTCTGATATTTTCTATTTGAAATAAGATTGAATTGTAGGGTTTGAAGATAGATCAACTTGTGGAATCATTTAATTGGGGTTTTCTTGGCAAAGATACTAGAATGGTTTGTTATTTCCTTCTCCAGCTCATTTTACAGATAAGGAAATTAAGGCAAGCAGGGTCACACAGTTAAATGTGTCTGAGGTCAGATTTGAACCACTGAGCTACCCAATGAACTAGATTAACCAGGCCTCCTAAGTTATGTTTTCTTCATGAGGCATGAGGGTTTTTGAGGAGGGGGACAATAAGACTTGTATTAGGACGGTTATGTTGTGGTAGTGTAATGGATATTTGGCAAGCAAAGAGATGATAGGCAAGATCAGCCAGGAGACTACTTAAGAGACTGAGACCTGAATTAGGATGGTCACAATAAGTACCACAACATCAATATGCCAAGTATTATATAGGTCTATGGTCCTTGCTAAAGGACCATAGAGTTTTGCATTAGAATCACGGAATTTCAGAGCAGAAGAGAACTGAAGTCATCTGGTCCAGTTCCATTCTACAGATGAAGGAACTGAGAGGTTTAATGGCTTCCTCACAATCACACAGTTTGTTACTTAGTTGAAAGAGCTGGAATTAAACCCCTGTACCTCAATTTTCTACCATACTACCTTAGCTGTACACTAAAGTTTATTTTTAAATCCTACTCAGAACACCCCCCCAAATTTAAGCCATTTCTGTTAGCATCGAGATCAGAAACATTCATCAGTCAAAAAAGAAAAGGAAAAAAAAATCCCCACCACACAAGCACGTTACTTATGCCAGAATACTTACTTATTTTTGTGTCATAGATCATGCTGAATCATGTTATAAAGTATAAGTATCTAAGTTAGTCAATGCATTTGAAATCATTACCAACAGATCATGAAAATCCACTATCTAGGCAGAGAACCTCAAGTCTAATTACTTATTTTCCTGATATTTTTATATCAGGAACAAAATGCTCACATGGAGAGAAGAATCTCCATCTCACTTCTTTCCCTCCCTTCTCTCCAACCCTTCAGAACTTGTATAAATCTCTATTAAGACAAAATATCAGAGTGGAGATCTCATTTAAGAGACCACATTATAAAGACTTAACTCTTGTCTATATAGAATGACATGAGCAAAATCTACAACTAACACTTTTTTTCCATTTAAAGAAAGAAAAAAATACCAACTCAATGTCAACCCCTTCCCTAAAAGGAAGAACCCAAACCACAAGGTACAAGGAACTGAGCCTAACATTTCAGTTGTTTTTGGATTCTGTGACATTGTAGGCCTTTAGGCTGTTTTGTGACATTGACAGAAAAAGGAAGCCCTGACCATGAGGAATAATTGGCAAACAGGAAAGAAAGCAAGGGATACAGCATTTTGCTTAAACAATCTAATGGAAGAATTAAAGAAACACTTCCCAAAGAATGCATTTATCATTCAGGGGAAACAGAATATTATAGCTTTCCCATACTTTTGAGGCAAAAAAAAAAAAGCATATAAATAAGTCAATATATGAAAAGTACTAGAATGTGAAATCCTCAAGTTGCCCTTTAAAGAAGGACAGATGCCCAGGGAAATACCAAAATTAGAAAACAGAGGTAAGAAAAACTGCCACTAAAAGAAATCTGCGACAGAGATCAGGGACCACATACACTACTCACAGTGTACAGTACTACACATACTCTACACACTGTGGGAGGTCAAGAAATAAAAGACAACAAAAGAGAAACAGATGGAGAAACTCTAGCTAAGTCTGACAACGGGGTAGGGGTAGAATGGATAAATGGTATCCTAAGGTCACCTCACAGGCTGAAGCTGGTCTACAGATTTAGACAATTTCTTTACTGCTGATGAAATTTTTATCAAAAACAATTAAGTTGAAAAGAAACTGTCACTGGAAAATTCTAAAGAATTATAAGGAGATCAAAGGGTTAGGCTGCTCTTGTCATACTTGAGGAAGGCTAAACAATATACACATAAACTATATTTATTTGGTTAATAAACCCACGGGAAATCACTAATTTGAAGGGCACTGACAGAAAACACTTGGTTGACAGCAAGGCTTATCCTGAAGAGACACAAGGAGTTTAAGAAAGGGTCATGGCCCAGAAAAGGGTAACAGACAGAAATACCTTGGAAGAGGTATAGGCCAGAAAATGGGCTAGAAGAGGCAAGGTAACTGATACCCTCCAGGAAAATTCTTCTACTTGCAAAAAGGAAAACTGAGGGCTGAGTTTCAAAAGAAAATGACCAAGGTCAGATTCCAATTCTCAGTCCATTCCTAGGGATCTGGGAAGCCAAACAGTGGGAAAGAGGGAAGGGATGGCACTGCTGCAGATGGAGAGATCAAGCCAAAGAACCAAGGACAATGAGAATAGTGGGTATTTACAAAAAAAAAAAAATAGAATTTCAAAATGCATTATATACACTATAACAAGACACTGTGGAGTTTATATACATTGTATCTCATTTGATTCTCATAAGAACTTTATGAAAGTATTAATTATACCCATTTTCATAGATGAGAAAAAACAGGAAGATACAAAGTTGTTAATGATTTCTTAACTGCCAGATCTAATGGCTTTTTCTCAATTCTCATCCTCACTGATCTGACTGCAGGCTTTGACACTGTTCATCACTTTCTTTTCCGGGGTTTTCCAAACTCAACTCTCTCCAGGTTCTCCTTCTGCTTGTCTTACTGCTCTCTCTTCTGTCTCCTTTGTTAGATTTTCATCCAGGTCTGGCCTTGGTATCAGGGATTTCTCTGTATTAAGGTTTCCCTTGTATTCCCAGCACTTAGCACAATGCTTGGCACATAGTATCCTCTTACTGTTTACTGACTGACTGCACTTAGGTATATTGTGTGCCCATGGTCATACAATAAATGTGTCAGAGTTAAGATTCACACTCAAGACTCTCCCGACTCAAGTCTGTATTCATCATACTATACTCCATAGCCTCACAAAGAGATAATTACAGAGCAAAGCCAGACCAGCAAAGAAGCCAGAGTGTTAGAGAATCCTAGGAGGCAGTTTAGTTTTGCTAGTGAGTTTATGGATACAGCCTAGTTATAAAAGGCATGGTTCTAAAAACAGCTTTGCTGTACATCTGTGCAGCTTCTGGCAAAGCAGTCCTGAATATCAGAGTGGTCTTAATCAGAAAAGGCATTCTAGAGTTAATTGACCAGTCTTAAGTCAAAATGTCATATAAATTCAATTAAAAAAACCCACTTTAGTAAGTAACCACTATATGCAAAGCATTAAGCTGAGTGCTAGGATTACAGGGGCAAACATGGAAGACTACTCTCAAGAAGTCCATGTCCTGTGTATTTTTTTTTAATGGTCAGGATTCACACCAACCAAACTTGCTTATTATTCTTTAAAAACATGACATCAGACTACACAATATTACAAGGGGGAGTTGGATCCATAGGAACAATGTTAGATGTCATAAATGGGTAACTGGTTAAGTGGCAAAACATCAGGACATTAACAGTCAACAAGTCAACAAGAATAGAAAAAGAGAGGGAGGAAGGATGAGAGAGAGAGGGAGGGGGGAGAGAGACAGAGACAGAGAGAGAGAAAGAGAAAGAGAGAGAGAGAGAAAGGCAGAGAGAGAGACAGAGAGAGAGAGAAAGAAAGGCAGAGAGAGACAGAGAGAGAGAGAGAGAGAATATTTTTTAAGCATTTACTATATATTAGGTACAAAGAAAGGCAAACACATGGCCTCTGCCCTCAAGGAGCTAACATTACAATTCTAATAGGAAGTGAGGAAGGGAAGGAAATGGAACAAACATTTCTTGCCTACTATGCTCCAAACAAGCATAAAGAAAGGCAAAATACAATTCCCACTCTCAAGGATCTCACAGTCTACTACAGGCTAACATACAGTTATGTACAAACAAGTCATATTTAGGATAAACTGGAAATAAGAAAGAGAAAATACTAGAAGTATCAAGGGGAATCAGATATCACCACATAAAAATATTAGTCTGACCACATATGTAATGTCTTGTGAAATCTAAACATTACTAAGGGTCTATAATCAAGATATAACCTCAATCAAAAAGCCCATGATGAAAAGGTAAAAAACCTATATTGAAAAAAGACAAAGGTTTTTGTATAACCATTTTCCATGTCTTTTGCACACATAATAACAAAACTTCCTTGATATGGTTAAAATTCATTTTTGATCACTTCTCATTTATGAATTCACTGTGAAAGTTAAATTGTAGTCTGATAGTGACTTCTTCATCCTGGTAGACATTTTCCTCTACAACAATTCATCTCCTTTTATTTCTTACTGCTTCAAACATCCTACAAGAATCTATCTATACTACAAGAATGAGGGGAGGAAACCAACCAAAACATACAAGGACCTATTATGTGCCCTGCGCAGTGCTAAGAGCAGGGGGTACAGAAAGACACAAAAGACAGTCCCGTACCCTCAAGGAGTTTATAATCTAAATCTTCCCAGCGTATTCAGTGATTTTTGTTTTCCCAACTACTATTCAGACAAAATGCCTGGGTATATTCTGGCACCAGGTCCTATTGACAGAGAATGCCTAACAAAAACATTCTTGATAACAAAAATTACAAATACAATGAAAAACGCAGAAGTCCCATGAAAATGATCAAAGCAGAATTTGATCTCCATAAGTGTACACAAATATAAATTCCTTAATTCAACACAGATTTGAAGTCTTTTTGCTTTGTCTGCTAAATGAGAATATGTTCGCATTTCACTAGTGTCTGAATTTCACATGAGGAAACAGTATCAATCAACATGTTCACTTACCAAGGACAAAGACCAAAAAATAAGGCTTTCCTTATATAGACAATTTCTTTTGCAAAGAGAAATATGAACTTGGCCACAATTCATCAAGTTCTCGATTTTTCTTCCCTGCTAACAGATAATAGCCATTTAGTCTTAGAAAGACACATATCCATAAAATGAAATTACCTTGAGGATGATGGTATATTAATATGAAATAGCTCCAAGTAGCAGACTCTTGCACTGAGCTCACATAACAATGGTAAAAGGTCTACATCCTGTCATTCCAATTAAGATAAGACTATTTGAAAGGGAATCCAAGGACCTGGGCCTTCCACTTAAAACATCTGCTGACTAGATGGCATGTTTTGGAATAAAGATTTTTAAATTTTTAACACGGTAGAGTAGAAAAACCATTTTCCTGGATGTATGTAAGAACCAACACTTCACATACTCTCCAGGCACGAAACAGTATTCAAAATCCTTTCCTGATTTTGAAATATCTTTGTCCAATATTCTTTACAATTCTATTTTTAAGTATGCCTCCTGAAAGCATTTTATCTTTTCTAATTTAATCACATTTATTTAAAATAGCTGATGATATTTCTGATGAGCATTAAAAATACATGAGAATTTTGTTTTGGATCGAACACAACCCATTAAATGAAACTCAGCATAAGATGGGCTCCTCTTAAAATTTTTTCAAAGCAGGTTTAGTTACCAAATGTACCAAAATGACCTCAAGATGATACAGTTTCAACAATAAATCAGCTTCAATGCACTGACTTTCTGAGGAGTATAAAAGACTCCAAAGCATCAGGTCAACTTACAATAATTTTTTCCACCCAACAAAAACCCAATTCATGACACCATCCATAGCATAGGATATGTTTTTGTAAAGTTGAAAAACTTCAAATGCCATCATACACATGACAAAGAGAAAGGATGTCATGAATGTTAACAGACAAAGAATGAGAGAAGGTATAAAATTGAACAGGCTATATGAAACTTATATAAATTACAGTTTGACTTGAAAGACTTACAAATTCTCAGCTTTTTCTCATAATTAGGCTAAGAATTAAATCTGGGTCTAACATATATTGTCCACTTTTGTTGTCTATCCAAGGTGTATGCAGTTATATATATATGTCCACACACATACACATATACAAACAAATAGGACAGAGAGAAATATTTCATCCACACCCCTCTGCATTCTTTATCATCAATCCACTGGAACCATAGCTGATCAATGAATGAGTTTCAATTATGACCTTCAAAATTACTTCTTTTTTACAGTATTATTCTACAAGTACAAATCATCCTCCTGATTCTGCTCACTTCACTGTCTCATTTAATATTAGTCTTTCCAAGTTTCTCTGAAACTGCCCCTTCCATTACACAATTTTTTTCTTATCCAACAAACAATTTTTTTAAATAATACCTAGAATTTAAATAGCACTTTAAAGTTTGCAAAACTCTTTAAGTATGTTAACTCATTCAAATATTGTAACAATTTCTATGTTAGATACTATCATTAGTCCCATTTGACAGATGAGGAAATTGAGGAACAGAGAGGTTAAATGACTTGCTAAAAATGTTTTAGGCAGAATTCAAACTCAGGTCTTCCTCAATCCAAGTCCTGAGTCCTATCCACTGTGCTAGCTAGTTGCCTATTTTAAATGGAGATGGGAAGTTGAAACAAGCCCTTGTCTCTCCTTTTCCATCATATTTTCCATTTTTCCTGCTGCTTTGAAAACAGCTTTATGGCATATGTTACATCTTCAAAAAGCTTTCACATCTATTATCTTGTGTGATTCCCTTCAACAAACAACTTTGACTAGACATTCTCCTGAGACCTGCTGCTTCCACACTTACAAATCCATTCCTTCTCTCAAGGAAATATTTCTCCCTCATCCTTACCTACTAGCATAAACATCTGGGAGTCTGGAGCCCCAGCTCCATTCCTCATTCTTCACTGACTTATTCTAAGCTTTCTACATAAGTCACTTATCCTTTTTTATACACTGGTTTTCTTCAGCTGCAAAACAAAAATCACACTGTAAAATATGAGAGCAACTCTGCTGGAATTATTTGCTGCCTTTTGTGTGGGAAACCCCAAGGGGTTCTCAGGACCCTTTGGTGCGGTGGGAGGGTATCCTGAGGTCAAAATTCTTTTTCATGATAATACTAAGACATTTGAATTTCTAATACAGAATCCAAACGGTCCCCAATAAGTAAGAGTATAAGGGCTCCATAAAAACCTAAGATTTGCTGATTTAAAGCATCCATCCAAGAGGAGGTCCAATATGACTCTCTTAGCCCCTACAGAAAGCTCATCTAATCATTATAACTCTTCACTCAGACAATTCAATTCAGTTCCATCTCTAGAAGGATACAATGGTTCATTTCTCAGCAGGGCTCCAGAATGACACTACAATCAAATGTAGAGCAAATATATCATTGGCAAACTGAAGGGAGGAGCCATAAAGATAAGCCCTAAGAGGGAATGATCAAGGACAGACCCTACACCTCAGGGATCCAAGTATCAACAACTGACCACAGATCTGAGATTACTTTCAGTAAATAAAGTATGATGAAATTTCTGCAGGTTTTTTTTTAATATACAAAATAGGAAGTGAGAAAAGGCAAACTTATTTCACTGCTTTCTTTATTTTACTCAAAAGTGAATACTGTTTATGCAAATTCATTGCAGGGTAAGGAGAATGGGGGGTGGGGGAGCACTGTAATGCACAGAGAGCTAAGGAGGTACAGCTGGTGCCTTGCACAATATGAAAAGGGTTCTTCGGGAACATTCAGCATTGCAGGGCTGCCCACAGGAAACTGCTTCCTTATAAGGCTGAATACACTGACTAGGCTGCTACTTTTATAATAATAACCTCAAGTCTATAGACCCCCTCTCCAAGGGTACACAGAATTTGAGGCTTGGGGGTGGGGGTGGTGGCCTATGAACTTGGATGGAAAAAAAAGGTTACACCCTTATTTCTACTGACTTCTAAATGAAACAACATTTCCTTCAATTATTTAAAAGACATTACGCGGAGTGGGGGATCCAGAGAGGCTTCCCTGCCAGAGGGGTTTCTTAGGACATTAATAAAGTTAGGAAGTATTTGGAGTATTGAGTATTTGGAGAAACCAGATAATGGGGAGAGGAGGGCATCATGGATCCAATTAGCCTCTACAAGCAAAACATGCTAACTGTAAGTGTAATAAGGGAATAGACACAAAAAGTCAGTCAAGCATTTATTAAGTGACTGCCGGGGCATCTATATGGTTAGTGGATACAACATTGAACTTGGAATCAGGAAGACTCACCTTCAAGAGTTCATCTCAGATCCTTACTGTGTGACCCTGGGAAGTCGCTTAATCCTGCTTGCCTCAGTTTCCTCATCTGTAAAATGAGCTGGAGAAGGAAATGGCAAACCACTCCAGTATCTTTGCCAAGAAACCCTCACACAGGGCCATGCCTGACCAACAAAAACAACGTCTGCTCCAGATCTAGTAACATCTTTCTGGCTCTCTGTGAATTTAAATAGGTTTCATGACGATTTTCCCTTTCCTGCCCTGTTCCAGCCCCCACAGCATCTTTGCCTTGACATTTCTTCCACCACCATAGAAGACCCAATCATCCGTTGTTCCACTCTTGGCAGAACCAGGAGAAACAGGCCAAGAAATAATTCAACTTCTAGTTTTTGTACACAGCCCAGAAAGAGAAGAAATGAAACAAAGATTAATCTAACTGCAAATACTGTTTCTGGCCATGCTGTGTTTTCTTTGGACCACATGTACACACACACACACACACACACACACACACACACAAATTTGGGATTACAAACCTTCAACATAAATAAAAGAGATAAAATGACATTCTCTACTGGGTTTACATTAAATCACACATCAGTCTTTATCTCCAGGAACAGTCATACAGAGTTCCTTCCAGGGTAAGGCCACCTATGGAGCTCAAGTCCAATACTATGAGAATATTTCCACTGGGAAATGGTTAAAACTTGTCATGTCCTTAACTCACCCATTGTTTCGCTGCTTAATGTGGAAGCTTTGGTATAAAATAAAAATCACCAAATTAGCAACTGCCATATCACCAGACAAAAATTATTTCACGATAGTGAAAAGACACTTGTTTTTCACCAATGAAGAGTGTTTAGACTTCTTCTTTGGGGGTTTATATCAGGTCAATTTAAAATTCTCAAGTGAGCCTTTAGAGAATGTAAGGACTCTTGGTTTTGAGGGCAGTTTTTCTTTTTTATATTCTTGATGTCTTCTGTTTCAACTTCCACATCTCCTGCAGCCAGCACACAGCAACAACCCTATTCAACCCCTCATCACCTCTTGCCTGAATTGGTCTCCCTGCCTTAAAGCCACTTTGATCCATTTTCCTCACAACTGCCAAAGTGATTTTCCCCAAGAGCAGGTCACTCCCCTATTCAAAGTCCAGTGGCTCCCTGTTTATCTCTAAGAACAGGTACAAACTGCTCTGTCTGCACTCCTTTTCAGCCAAACGGGCCTCTCACTCAGTGGGTCTCATGCATAGCACTCTGTATCCCACTTCCATGTCATTTTTAGTGGCTCTCTCTTGCCTGGAATGTCCTCCCTCTTCACCTCCACCTAGCTTCATTTAAGGCTCAATTCAAGCACCACATGAAGCCTTTCCCAATCTCCCCAGCCGCTCATGCCTTTCATTCAAAATTATTTTGTATCGGTTTGTATATGCCTGTATGTGTATATACATATATATATACACATATATATACATAAGTAATACATAAACATACATATACAATATGTAAGATAACACATATACACAAATATATATGGTGTGTGTATGGTATGTATGTATGTGTTCGCACACACACACACACACACTTGCTACGTGTCTCCTCCAGCTAAGCTGTAGGCTTCTCAAAGGGAGGCACCATTTCACTTTTGTCTTTTATCCCCAACATTTATCACAACTCCCAGCACATAAGAGGCATTTTAGACACTCCTGTTAATTGATTGCGTTGGATCATGTTTCTTTTAATGGGAGGGGAGGAGAAAGCTGGCCGTAATGGTAATGATTATAATAGTTAATAATAACTTTTATATAGTGTTTACTATGAGTCAGGCACTGCATTAAGCACTTGACAAATCTCTCCTCTGATCCTCACTGTAACCCTGTAAGGGAGTTGATATTACTATTATTCATAGTATTTCATTATTTTAGAATCATTATATATTTAATATTATTAGTATTTTATAATTAGTATATTATTATATGTTACTTCCCACATTTTACAGCTGAGGAAACTGCTGCAAACAGAGATTAAGTGACTTGCCCAGGGTTATACCTAGCTAGTAAATGTCTGAGCCCAGATTTGAACTTGCATCTTCTTGAGTCCTGCCCTACCACCTCTATCCAGTGTACCACCTAGCTGCCCTTAGCTGGTAGGAGGGAAAAGCAAAGAAGACACAACTGAAAGACAGAGAGCTGCTCTAACTCTATCTCTGCGCTACAAAACGGCAGAGTTCTCCGCCCAACTCACAAGCACTTATGAAGTGCCTACTATGTTCCAAGAACAGTGCTAGAGCAGGCACTTTATAAATACCTGATTATTGAGTGATAGGAAAACAAGTATTTTAATACTCATTTATTACACATTTATTCTTTTTTATTTATTAAGAAATAAATTAATATTTTATTTATTTATTGTTTAAATAAATTTACTTATTTAAAATAATAATTTATTTATTTAAATAAATGTATTTATTATTTAAAATAATTTATTTATTAATAAATTAATAATATATTATTATTTACTGCAGATTTCTTCTGAGGACAAACAGGGGAAATAAATGAGTGTGCCTCAGGGTGCATGGCAGATATTTTTCTAAGCATTGTTCTTGTTGTCCAGGCCTGTCTGACTTTTCATGAACCCGTGGACCAACTGTCTATGGGATTTTCTTGACAAAGATACTGGAGTAGTTTGTCATTTCCTACTACAGTTTTATGTAGGCAAGGGTTAAGTGACTTGCCCAGGGTCATACAGTCAGTAAGTATCTGAGGTCACATTTGAACTCTGATCTTTCTGACTCCAGGTCCAATGCTCTATCCACTACACCACCTAACGGCTCCATTTCTAAGCTGAGGGGAATATAAGGCAAACTTGAGCAGCAGTTTCATGGTTAGATTGGAGGGGTGCGGCTCTGTCATGTAAATCTACGTTACACCAAATATGTAGTTGCTTGGGCACTCCACAGAATCTGGATACAGACGTAAGGGAAAAACAGATAAACACATGAGCCCTAGGTCCTTTTGGTGCATTCAAGGAGCACATCACCACATTGAGTGATCTAATGCAGTCCCACTTCAATGTCCCATATCTATAATACACCAGCCTCCAGTTTAGTTCCTAAACTTTCTTATGACCCATGCATAAGTAAGCACTGTTGAACTGTGTTTCAAAAACTGAGTTATATACTATCTACCAAAAGGCTATGAACAATTAAGGCGATACATATTGAATACACAAAAGCATGGTAATTAAGTGAAATGGTTTAACATTAAAGGAAATTTTATGTTTAAGAGCAAGGGAAGTTTCTAAATAGTGAAAAGTCAGAGATCAGATTCATCACTGTGAGAAAGACAAACAAGAACCGACTGGAGAGAACCATCCCAAATTAGCCCTCAAGGACAGAAGCAATGAGTTAATAAGTCTCTTCCATCTCTGAAACCTAGACTAAAACGAATGAAGCTGTGAAGAATTCTCCTCTTGACAGGACAGGACATACAGAAAGGATTATCATTCTACCAGTGAACAAACAAATCTTCACCCGGTGGGGAATGTGAAGTTCTTTGACTTTCTTACAAGGTAAGCATGCCTTTGTTGCCACTGTATTGGGAAAAGGAACAGAACTCTGGAGAACAACCAACTGTTGTTTATCAAGTACACTGCATACTGCAGATCCAAGGCAGACCGTGCTGGACAGCAGCCAGATTCAGTAGCGATTTGGACCAAATTCTTCCTAAGGACCTGCCACAGAACAAAGCTGAAAACACATGACTAAAATGAAGTGACTCTCTGCAGGAGATAAATATCTCAACCAAAACCTAAAAACTCCACAAAAGAGGACAGCATATCTTATTCCCCACACGTGACCACAAGTGCCACAACATGTACCTTATGACTCATGTGGACAGCTGCTTAGGTCGTGGTAATGAAGCCACCATATTGCCCTGGGTGCTTCTCTCCTGGCCAGAGACTAATAAGTAAGACAGACAGGCTAGGAAGGGAAATTTCTCAAGGACGGACAAGTAGTAGGTCTGAAAGTGAATGGGGAAGGAGGTGGTCTCTTGTCCACTCCCTAAGGCCTGGGAAGCTCCCTGGGACAAGAAACTCACAATTTAGAATGGGAGAGCCCCCTACCTAAGTGGAAGCACTTGAGGCTTTCTAAGAAGTGGAGGAATGGAAGGGTCTAAATGTGATAAAATTCCATGAATCAAAATTATTCTCTTCTCCTCCAAGTCCCCACAACATCTCCCTAAGTGGCCAGTACCTCAAGCTATTTAAGCTTCCTATTATAGCATCCTAGCTAGGGCTGAACTCCCCAGTTGTATCACAGCACTCATACTCCAAATTACATTAACAGATTTATTAAGCAACTAGTGAATGCAAAGCTCTGTGCTAAGTACTAAACTATAAAAGATTAAAATGACTAAGTACCTGATGTCAAGGATCTTACATTAGACAACTAAGTGAAATGTAATTTGAGAAGGGAGATAACATTAACAAGGGGAATCAAAGAAGCCTTTAGAGTGAAGATGGCATCTGCAGAGTAAGGTTCCCAAGGTGAGTGATAATTCCCCCACTGTGGGGGTAGCACTGGAATGATCCAAGGAAGGCAGTAGTAGCCTTGCATTCAATGAGGGAGGCACAGAATAAAAATAAAGGGGTGGTAGAAGCATAAGAAAAGAAAAGAAGGTAAGAAAATTTTGAAAAACCGTTCATACTTGTTTCCTCTGTTGTGTAACAAAGTTAAAGTCATAATGATTACATTATTTCTCAAATAAACACACAAAGTGTAAGTTATAACTGATCAGTAGTCAAGTCTGCCAACAGGTCTTAACAAGAAAGTGTCGGCAGGCAAGCATGTTGCACATTATTGGAAGCCCAGCTTGCACCAGCAGGAATATATGTATGTAATGACTTGTGAACAATACAATACTATACAGTTACATGATGCAGTATTATATCATGAAAATTTCAATGCAGAAAAAAACCAAATCTATAATAAATTATTGAATTTAAGATGCACCTTTTTTTAAAGAAATTATATTTTTTTTGAAATGACACAAATTTTTAAAAAACGTTAAAGGTTAAAGAAAGTAGATTTCCAGGGAGGCACTGAGTAGTTTTGGGGTTTTTTTGAAAAGGGAAAGTGGATCAAGTAAGTTTAGGAACCTCTGGGTGTAGACCCTTTTAGAAAATTAAAATTAAATTAAAAGAAATGAAGAAAGAGTGTAGCACAGTAATGAGGGATGGGTGTGCAAAAGCACCAAGCTAATAAGATAGAAGTCTGAATATAGTCCAACCTACCTAGGAGTGTTTAAAGGAGAGTAATGAGACAATGAGAAAGAAGGAGAGAGGTTGGATTTGTTATGGAGGATAAATAGTGGGCATTTATACTGTGTTTTAAGATCATTTGATCTGTACAATAATCTTGTTAAAAATTTAATCCACTAAAAAACTAAAACCAAATTAGGAAACTCAAAGGTGAAGTGACTTGTCCCAGATTATAGAGTTAGCAAATTTCTGTGGAAGGTATACAACTCAAATCCCCTCCCTGGCTCCAAGTCTAGAACAATTAACATCTCCTCCCCTTCCTCTACCTATTAATTTACTAAACTCCTAATTTCATTGCAACAGATTTCACCTAGGTGTGAAATGAAAGCAGTCTTCTTAACAATTTATAATGAGGTGTGAATGGATGATTAAAAACCCCTTAATACTTCTATTTGGAATTTTCAAAAATAAATCATTTGCACACATTAAGCCAGATGACTCCAGGATCAATAGAACTTTAGGGGTAGAACAGTGGGAAAATAGGGGGTAATCTGGCTTTACCACTACCACACACACACACACAACACACACACACACACACACTTTGTTGGCAAAAGGAGGCCCAGGCTAGGTTCTACTGAATCATGAATCTACTGGTTGTATAAGCCTTCTAATGTACTCTTTCCACAGTTCTCTCTCCAGAATAACTCCAACTCCTCACCTGACTCCAGAAATATTCTCCAAAACACGAGTTCAGTGTCTCACCTGACTCCCTGGGCTCAGTTCCCATCCTTTTTCTTTGTTTCTTTTTCCTCTGGGGGCTGGGTTATTATTCCTTGGTTGACTCTGGCACCAGAGATTTGCTTCCTCAGATCACGGTATAGAAAAGTCATTTCCATCCTGCAGCCTACCTGGCATTTTCATACCAATATCCCACCAGTGCTGCTGTATGGATATGAGTAATGGTACAAGATATTGTGATGTACAGAAATACCACTGGTACCCTTATAGCTTCATTGGAAGAAAACTGCTGCTAAGCATATCCTAAGGTGCCTGCCTCACCATTATGGTCAAGAATAATCCAATAACTGTACAAAGAACACTGGTACTGGACTCCCATGTCCATAATTAATTTGCAATCGAGGACACTAAGTAAACAACGTACAATGGGCACAAAGAGACTTACTTAATCAATTGATGAGAATTTATTAAGCACCTGCTATGACATCATGCTGGGTAGACATTGAGGATACAAACATAAAATGCAAAAGTCCTTAGCCTCGAGGATCTTATATTCTATTATATATGTATGTATGTGAATATGTGTGTATATTGTGTATATATGAATATGTATATATGTATATATGTTCACATATATATATTTATGGGTGTGTATGTGTATGAATATAAAATAATTACTATGTAATTTGCAGAACAGATGGCAATAAGAACTAAAAGAATTTTTGGATAGCACTTACATAGGAATTGATACCAGATCCTTGTCTCCAAAGACACCAAGGATCTCCACGAAACAGAGGTGAAGAAGGAGTGAATTCTGGGATAGGGACAGTTTGCTCAAAGGCATGGAGAAGACAGTTGGGATGTCACAAATGGAGAACAGTCAGGACACCAGTTTGGTAGACCACAGAATATGTGAAAGAGAGAAATGAACATGAAGACGCCTGGAGATAAGCTGTGAAGGGCTTTATATGCCAAACAGGAGAGTTTGTAGTTTATCCTAAAGGGAAGAGGAGACCACTGGAGTTTCTTGACTGGAGGACTGTGACAGAGTTGGACCTGACATGCTTTAAGAATATCTCTTTGGCAACTGAGTGAAGATGAAATGGAGTGAGGAGAAGACAACGATTAGGTCACAAGAAAGCAGCCAGGGTTTTAGGGGTTTTTTTTAGATTTTTTGGGTTTTTACTGTGCACTATTCAGTCATGGATAATCAAAAGTTGAATGTCTCTCTTTTAACTTCTTACATGACCAAGACCAAATTTTCTCCCCTTTGAAAAAGGGGGAAAAAGGGAAAAAACTGTTCCCCTTACTCACCTGAGTAACTTTTAGTTATATTTACAATAAAAATAATTTCTAAGCCCATACACAAAAAGATCTTCATTGAGGGTGGTGTTAAATATTATTCAATAAAACCCAGCATGGGAGTTGTCAACTAAAGTGTAGTTGTACCCTGGAGAAATCATTTTAGTAACCTTTTTTTGCCATGAGGGAAAAAACAGTATCATCTGAATACATTTTGGTGCTGTTTCAGCTTCAAAGTATCATTTACATCCATGTACCCCTACAAAAGTGGGGAAGGGAGAGACCTGTTAAAACAAAATTTAATGTAGGTGGCATATTATGATAAACAAGCATGACAGTAAAACATTTTTCCAGCTGTGATAATCGTATTTAAGATCTATCATAGTAGCTGCTGTCTACAATGCATGCTGGAGCAAAAACTGAAAACTATGAAAATTACAAGTTGTTTATAACATAGAATTTACCTCTCAAAAAGCTTTTATATTTTAGGCAGAAGTTGCCTCACCAGGGGATCACTTCACCTTTTTTTTTTTTAAGTTGTGACTTTTTGTAGCTGTCAACACATCCAAAGTGATTTAGCAACTGGCTTGAGGGATGGGCAACTCAGTCTGAGGACAGAAACAATCACGTGGTTGAGCTCAGCAGCCGGCGTTTCGAGAGACGCTGCTTTCAGCAGCCCCACTAGCGTACACTCATCAGAGGAACTAGCTACTCCAACACAGTCCCCAGAGCTGGCCTTGCCAACAAAATCACAACATTCTTATTTCATTACAGAAACCATCCGAGCAGTCGTGCAATCCTCAGTCACCAGAGTCTTTTGATGATCACAAATGATAAATGAAAAGGAAGAAGAAATTATATTTAGATTTCCTGCCATTTCATGCCCTCAATGTCACTCTTCAACAGTTAACAAATCTGTCTTATATCCTTGGCACTGTAAGCACACCTAGATTTATTTGTCCTACCTTTTCAGGGTCAAACTTTGGCATAAGTTAATTTTTAGGAAAAAAAAATTTCCATTTAGAACTTGCCATTCAACTATAACTAATGAACATGTGGCATTAACCTTCCTGATGCTTTTATAAAAAGATACTTTCTGTATCTCAAATACTGAGTTTTGTAATTTCTTCAGCAATATGCCAGCAAGCAATAAATTCAATTTTCATCACAAACACCACTGTTATGTGAATATTCAATGAAGCTAAGGTAGGATTATTTTATTACTTAAAAAGCAGCTACAATAAACATGTTGTAACCAAGCAGCAGCACCCACACAAGTATATTTCCCTTTTCAAAACTTGGGGATTTCCCATCAATTTCATCTCTTCATGGTGCCAACAGTGTACAGACTTCCAATGAAGTAACTATGCTGGAAATTCAACAGAGATGGGCAATAATGGATTGCATAAGACTCATCCTACTCAACTAAATACAGAATACTTCTTGCATTGTAAAAGAATCATGCAACAGCTCTTCGGAGATACTCACTGATCTGTACTCATGAAAATGAGCATTTCCTTCAGATTAAAAACAAGGAAACCAATTAGCTACTCCTAGAACTTCCCCATAAGATTCTGTAAATATAGAGTTGCTTTAGAAATGCTCAACATAATACCAGGATGCACTCAATACTAAAGAAATCAAAGAATGATTTTTTTAAAGTAACAGAATAATAGTTATTTTTAAAGTAAAAGTTTAATGAAGTTCTTTGCCCCACATCCTATGCACTTTTAAGTAAGTTGTTTAGAGCCATGACTCTAAAAATATTTCATAGGTACAGAAGCCTTTATTTTAAGTCAAACTTTGTAGGAATACTAGCATTAAACTTAAAAAAAAAATCAAAAACCACTAATGGTACCAAATAATATAAGATTAATTGTAAAAGAATATATTCAGATCAGCTTCATTCCGCATCCAGCAATATTATGAACTATGAGAGAAGAGTGTAATTTTTGGCTATCAATAAAAGTTTTATATTTGGGGAAAAATTTGGCTGAGATGCGAATTGTATAAGGTCCTTCGGAACAGTTTCTATTTTCCCCTTTATCTACATAAGCCACTATTTTATCACCACTGCTTCAGCTCATGACATTTTTCTTCAAAACTTTTGAGAATTTTTAAAAAATGTTAAAACATTATTGTTTTTGTAATTGACTTTATCATATTCCCCAAACCATAAAACTTTTTTTTTAAATTTGGTAATATGTCAGTGTAATTTTTTTTAAAAAATTCAGTTCAGCAGGAAAAAAAAAAACCCTTGAAGGTTCTCCTTAAACAATCTGTCCTCAACACAGTCATTAAAATCAAACAAGTCCTCTGAGCAATATAACTACAAAGAGAAGGAAATAGAAATGGGGGAGGCAAGGCAGATAAAGAAATCTCCTATTGAGAGGAAAATTCAGTCTTTTTTTTATGTTAGAGTTCAGATTAAAATGGGGGAATGGAGAAGGGTAATTTCTACAATCCATTCCAGCTCTAGAATTCTATGAACTATAGCAAAAATATTTTTTTCTATTTTTAACAACTGAAGTCTAAAGTTATAGTATATTTTGTACATATTGTGATTCCTATCTATGAAAACCTGTTGAATCAAAGAATTTAGAGCAAGAAGGGACTTTACATATCTGCTTCAACCTCCTCCCCATTTTGCAGGTGAGTACAGTAAAGATCTAAAGAAAAATGACTTACTTGCCCAAGGTTGCTGACAGTAACCTTCAAGGCAGGATTCCAAACCTGGTCATCTGATTCCAGACCCAGTGGACATTCTAATAAACTATTCAACCATCAATTGTAACACTGTTGCTATAAGAAAGTCTGATACACTTTAAGATGGGGAATTTTATAATTCCAAAGACACAGTGCATCCAAAATGAAGAAAAAACTGTCAAACAAAAAAAAACCCCAAAATGAAGGATTTTGTTAAACTCAATAAATATAGAGAGATATTTAGATAGACACACACATGTGCAGGAGTAGCGCCCCCCCACCCAAAGTCCTACTCTGTGTCTCATCAAGGGGTGGAGAAAGATCCTGGGTTCTTGAAGGTTATGTTGGCATAACATAAGCTGTCTGGCAGGTGCTACCATGCTGGAAAGACTTCAAGTATGTTCTTGGCAACAGATCAAAAGTGTTCTCTGAGGATCAGCCTAGCTATATATGGGTAGGTTCATCACCAGTAAGCTGGCCATACCAACACAAAAACACAGAAAAATGCAAAATAGGTCATAGTCCTTTGTGGCAGCTTTCTGCTTTTGCAGTGATGGTCACAGAGTGGTCAAACAGGGGGCAGAAGGTGTAAGAATCACATGATTTTTCATCTGTCTATAACCTAGCTATTGATACTCTAAATGTAAGAGCCTTGTCTAATTTTCTGAGTAGACATATTAATGAAAGAAGTGAATCACGTCAATCCTGACATTCTTGTTTTAAACAAGACCATAAGAAGGAATCTGCAGCTAAACGGAAGGCTAGATCTCAATTACTTCTTGTTGTCTGTTGTCTGCCCTTGTACTCAAAGAGCAGCAAAATGATATCACGATGTTGGGGTAAGTTGATCGTAACATATGAGGTCAGAAGGCTCTACCACAGGTTGGACACAAATAGTTCATATGACCATTTCAAAGGAAGGTGTTAACAGAGCTGCTTTTATCACATGTTCAAAGATAAATAGAAATATTATTTCTATTATATTATGTATGGTTATTTCACAATATCAAACTCATAAGTGAAACCATAATGAAAAGACCATCATGAAAAGCCTGCAACTTAGGTAACACTATCAGCTGTGAAAAGATAAAGAAATCCTATGAAAAACTTGACAGGACCCTCTGAATTAACTCAAGATACACACTGATAATGGTGACTTCACTTCATTCACTGCAAAGCTAGGATTCAGAGAGAATGCCGAGAAGTATGATCAGAAAAATGGAATGTAAGAGGCCAAAGACATGTAGACCACACAGAAGCCTCTTTCCTTTGTATCATAAGACAAGAATCAGCAGATGCTTGACATGAACACCAAACAACACCATTAACAATGAAATTGAAAATATTTTGACAGGTGGAGATTCATTATTGATGTGGGAGTTACCTTTAAATCCACAATTTGTGTACAGTGAAACTACTGACTTGTGAGACCAAAGATCAGATTTAGCAAAAAGGTATGAGAAATAAAAATGAGAAAAAGATATGGCAGAAAATTTAAGTTACTCAATCCTCATTTATTTTAAAAAGTTATCAATGATGAAAAATGGATAACAAGGAAGATAACATCAACACTGATTAAATTTTTTTTACAGGCATTTAACTGATGTAAATATATTGCCATAACAAGGAGAACAAAAGGGCCTAAAAAGCACTTTAGTCAACAAACACTTGACTTGCCAAATGGAGAGAGATAGCAGCCAGCAGCAATAGTGGTTTAGAATATAAACTCATTTGTAAAATCTTACAAAAGAGAGTGATGGATAATTATGAGAAATATTACCTCATAAAGTTGAGAAAAACAGTGAAAAATAACACTAATTTGTAGAAAACTTGGTGAGAAATCCAACTTAAGTAAATAAAACAAGGATAACAATGGAAGGACTACAAAAGGAAGAAAAATGGAAAAAAGTGCAGACTTTGTAATAAATCTTTTACACCATCAGAGACAACAGAACAGTCATAATTAGACACCAACATCACAAATGTGTTTGTCAAAAATGAAGAAATGGCGCTAAAGAGAATAAAGATGGGGCAATGGATCAAATCTGAGTAAGTTTATGTAGAATAAATTCTAGAACTGACACAATTGTGAGGATACTGAAGTACTGATTCGCAAGGATGTTAATGTACCAAAGGTGAGGATGGGGAATTTCAGACTTTATTAATAACAAAAAAGCTGACAGATAATAATGACCTATTTTTTCATTTATGTTATGCCTATTTTTTCATTTACGTTAAAAGTTTTATGAAAACCATCGACACTGTGTTAACAGAATTACTGGGGAACAGATGACTTTTTGCAAGCAATATTCAAAAATGAACCATATCTTTACCATTACAAAATTGGCTGAAAGATACAATAAACACATGATTTCATCATGTTCACTTCTGGTGGATTATAAAAAACCATTTGATTTAATAAAGTAAAACTTCACCTTAAAAACTCTCTTCCAATAAGGCATTTTCCATCTATAAATTAATGGCATTAAAGATTTCTTGAAAGGTACACTGAAATAACCTTATAAAATGACCCTCTGATGATAAACATCATGCAAGGTGTAAAACAGGCTCATACGCTTGCCAAAGGTGTTTGCCTCTAAGAAAGAGAAGATCCAGGTTAGGATTCAAGTCAAAGAATTATTTCCTATAAAATGCTGAACTACAGATTCTATTTGTGGATATATTATATTTATTGATCAATCCCTGGAATGCTGCAGACTGTCTTAGAAAAGATGTGCAACCACTCCAAAGGGTCTGGTCTGATCATCTATACTAGAAAGCCCAGGTAGACAAACAATGTCTATTGCTCAGATTATGACAGTCAGGTAGATAACCTACAGATCTTATGTATGTATATCTAGGAGGGAGAGTATAAATTTACAAGGAGCTGTGTCTAGAATTAAAGAGAAGGGCTGTTTTGACTTTAGGAAATTACGAAATTCCCTTAATGATAAAAAGTTTCTCTTGGAAACAAGGACCCATTTTTAAAATATCAATATAATCACTGCTGTGTTATAGCTATAAGTCACGAGACACTAAAGTCTCTGAAGAATTAAAAAATTAATATAATATATATGTATACGTATCCACACACATAAATGAATTATGGAGAAACAGACCAAGAAGACAGGTAAACAAGCAACTGGTAGACAGAGAAGTTGAAGGCAGTGTAATACAGCGCAAAGAACACTAGGGTGGTGGAAGGGAGAAGCCTGTGGACAGATGAAAGGGTCTGAAAGAATTCTTGTGGTGAGGAGGACTAGCTATCCTAGGAGGTGCAAAAGGATTGCCTTGCAACAGTGAAAGCCCAGTAGAGGAGATGTAACGTAAATCCGTAGTGGAACCAGTCAGCACAATTTAGTGATTTTTCTCCAACTTTGTTCAGCACAGCATATGTAAGGGCAAAGACAGAGGATGGTAGAAGTGATTCATGGCTGAGGCTTGGCTCTTGGACCATCTCTTTTGCCTAGTCTTTCTTGGAGAATAAAACTTTAACTTACTCATATGTTCATAATACAGGCTATGGAAAACTCAGAACAATAAGTCTCTGTTTTTCTTGCAAATAAAATAAAGTACATTGTAATGAGTCATTTATGAGCAATTCAGCTCAATACAACAAGCAATTATTAAGTACCTATGATGTACAAGGCACTGGGCTAAGAAAGCCAAGACAACATATCCCACTTAGTAGTTAAAATATCAGTATCATCTATAGCTGCTGATTAAGCTCATATTTTAAGAAAGACATGTACAAACATACATAAATACACATACACACAGAGTAAATTTGGAGAATGGATGGGGTATATAATCTTGTCCTCTAATTTCAAGTCTCTGACTTCTAGGATTTCTGAACTACTATAAGGTCTCCCAGAAGTTGTTCTTAAAAATAGAAGAATTAAAACAACTAGGGAATCTATTGCTTTAACTTTAATCAACAGTCATCCTGTGACCTAGGAGTTTAGTCCTACAAATCACATTCATTAGCTAAAAGGCAATATAAAGTTAAATGGGAAAAGTGGTTCTGTGTGTGCATGTATACAGCATAGAAACCTACTGTCAGGGTCCTCTGTAAAACCTTCCAGCTTTTCAAATACAATCTAAAAATTCAGGAACTTCAGAGTAAACTAAACACCAGAATAAAATTAGAAAACAATTTCTGCTCTTCATGCAGTAATACCCAGCCAACCCACTGAATGGAGCACGCTAACAACAGTGGAATTGCCAAACAATTTAGTAAAACTCTAATTTTTTCTATGGCATTTACAGAGGATATTAGAAGTTGGCACATCAGAAATGATGCCGTTCTCATGCCCTTTGCCATAAGTGTTAATCAGCTAGTAAGCACAGTTCCTGTACCATAAAAAACCACAAGAACCATGACAATAAGCTACAAACCCTCTAAAGGTCCCTTACAAATTAAACGCGCAGAGAAAACAAGAAAGCAAAGAAACACCATATTAAGGCATTACCAGCTCACACTACAAATCCAGTTGCTCCAATTAAGTCATTGAACAGTGAAGACAATAGGACATATAAGGTATTTCAGTGGTGGTGATGGGGAGTGTTCCTTCCCCCCTTGCCTTCCTAACCAAATGTCTCTCATAAGATAAGTGAACTTCAACTTCTGGCAACTGACTTGAAGAGATGGGGAGGAAAAGGGGGGTGGCGGGAATCAGATAACCACAGACAAGGAGCTCTGGGATCAAAACTAGTATACCACAATTACTTTAGCCACAAAAGGCTTATTACCAAAGAGAAAAGACTCCAAAGACTTTCAGAGAATCTAACTTTTGTACTAAACTAAACCTGAGCTTTCAAATATGAAGGCTGTCATTTCCAGGACCAGAATTTACAGACACTTCCCAGCGGGTATATAATTTTACGTAGACTAATCTTATATCCCATAATCTTAGTTAATACAGTTGTTTTCTGTTATTTTCTTTATTACTTGGGAAATTCTCTCTTTCCTATATTCCTAATCATGCCAGAATAAGAACCAATATATTTTCACACCATTTAAAAAAAAAATTTAACCTAAACTGTAATTTCGAGATAAAGAATTTTTTATTTTAAGAGAACACTGGACATTGAGGAAAAGGGAACAACAAATGACTCAAAATTCCTTCATATACTAATGAAAGTATTGGCACCCATCTAGAGATATTATACAAAAAGATCAATACAGTGTGTGTATGCATATCTACATACAGAAAACACTAAGAATGATCTGAAATGAATGAAAGAAGATTAGCCCACAGAGTAATTCATTCCCTTCTCAACTCATAATGAGGTTCTTTCTTCAGGATATCAAAAGCAAAACATTTCCTCCAGAATTCCTTTGAAATATCCCACACAAGTGCCTGAACTTGCAAACCTGCCGTCTATACACGAAAAGTCCAAGAGGAGGAAGTAGTGTTTCTGGAATCTTACATTATGAAGTAGATCTCTACAGACAGATAGGTTTCAATGGCTGCTTTTACTGGTAGGGGAGGGGTGGGTGGAGAAGAGGAGAGGAAGCCTATGAGATGCATTAAAATTTGGGAAGTAGTGAATGAGAAAACAGGAAGCAGCTGATGCTGAGACAGGCTTGGAACCTAGGGGCTTTTATTCAACACAAGACCAAGAATTTCAGAAATCTTAAGTATTTTGCATTATTTTCTCAATCTTAAGAAAGCTGTGGCTAGGAGAAGAGTGCAGGGGAGAGAATTAACTACTAAACCCCCAAAATTCTGGGGATTTTTTCCTAACACCAATACAAATACAGCTTCTAACTTACCTCTCTCCCTCCCCTTCCCCACAAGAAGCAAGCACCATCCCCCTTCAATTGCAGATATGAGACATCAGCTTAATATAAGGTAAGTAATCCTAACAATTAAAAGATAACTAGAATGGGCTACCTCTAAAAGTAGTGAGCTCCCCATCACTGAAAAACCTTCAGTAAAGACTAGATGACCATTTGTTGGTATTATCACAGAAGGAATTCCTACTCTGGTGCCTGTGAAGTCCTCTTCAACTTAACCACACTATTCAAGCAGAGACCTTGGAATGGAAAGCAGACCCTAAGTGTGTCCCAAAGAGACTGGAAGAATAAAAGATGAAGAATATAGCTTGAAAAACTTGCCATGACGATCTATATACAGAACATTTTAAAATGTTCTGTTCCAGTAACATTTCTTTCTCAACATTGAGCAGAAAAAAAAAATCATTCTGCTGCTCAGAACATTCTGCTATTTAAGAAAAAACAGCAAGTCATTTTAGCTTTTACCACTGAATATAACTTTGCTGAGTTTGAAGAAAATGAAAAGTCTACTTCTTGGATTAAAGTTTTGAGATGTATCAACATTTTAAAAGACATTTTGTTAATGACTACTACCAAATTTTATCTTTGTTTTCAATAGTAAAAAAAAAAGCCTCTTTTTAGCATCTTCTGCCACATTGAAAGCACTGAAAAGGTTCATGTTCTAAGGATATCAAACAAATGTCTGTCACAGAAAGACAGTAAGATTTAATTTAGCAGGTCAGAGAAAAAATGTGCCCACGCACTGTCTCCTGTCCAAAAAAACAATTTCAGCACAATAGGAAACGCTGCTTCCCATACCCAAAACCTTAACAAATGCAACACCAAAAAAAGTATTGGTTTTTGCAAAATTTTCCCATGAAGTTCTCATGGATGGATACATATCTCTAAATATGTAACCCAAACATATCCCCTTTACAGACAGATCAAGTCATAATGCAGGTTTAGACATCTCAAACTGGGAAAAGAAACACAGAGAGGAGTGAAATGAAGAAAGATTTTGTCCAGGTACTTTATTTTAATTACAACTACTTTTCAAGTTATTAGAAAACCTATAGCAAGCATTTAGATTTTTATTTTGCTTTCTATTGATTCTAAACTCTGCATCTAACAAAACTGAATCCACGCCTAGTAAATTATGCACATTTTTGTTACCACTGTTTTAAAACTGTAGAGAAGAGTGGAGATAATATGCCTGGGATATACTGGGAATAGAGGACACTTTGGTCCTGGATTAAGGACTGACCATCCCTCCCACACATCATCTCTGAAACAGCATCCCTCACTGTATGCTGGGCCACTGAACAGTACATAAGAATCCCTGCTGGCTGCACTTTGACTTAGAAGACCACATGTTAACACTATCTATATTCTATTGTATTTTCATTTATTTCATTAAACATTTTTCAACTACATTTTAATCTGGTTCAGCAGCACTTAGGAGTGTTGTGGCAAAGAGTTTGACACCTCTGTTACAGATAGCACCTAGGTAAGTCATTAAACACAATCTAAAAGTCAGCTATTATTATTCACCACCACTTCTAATATGACTGAAAAAATGATTTCAGAAATGCCTGCCACCCTACACAAGAATAAAGTCGAAATGAACACATGATCTAGGTATAAAGATTAACACTATAAACAAATTAGGGGAGCAAGGAATAGTGTATTTGTCAGATTTATGGAGAATGGAGAAATTTTTGACCAAACAAGAGACAGAGAACATTATGAAGTGCAAAACGGATAATTTTGATTACATTAAATTGAAAAGTTTTTGCATAAACAAACACAGAGCAGCCAAGATTAGGAGGGAAGCAGAAAACTGGGAAAGAATTTTTGCAACTTGGTATCTGTGATAAAAGCCTCATTTCTAAAATTTATAGAGAACTGAGTCAAATTTACAAGAATACAAGCCATTCCCCAGTTAATAAATGGTCAAAGGATATGAAAAGGCAGTTTTCAGAGAAGAAATTAAAGCTATCTATAATTATAATCATATGAAAAAATGCTCTAAATCACTCTTAATCAGAGAAATGCAGATCAAAACTACTCTAAGGTACCACATCACACCTATCAGACTGGCCAACATGACAAAACAGGAAGATGATAAATGTTGGAGAAGATGTGGGACAGTTGGAACACTAATTCATTGTTGGTGGAGCTGTGAGCTGATCCAACCATTCTGGAGAGCAATTTGGAACTATATCCAAAGGGCCACAAAAATATGCACACCCTTTGACCCAGTAATGTTGCTTCTAGGACTGTATCCCCAAGAGATCATAAAAATGGGAAAGGGTCCCACATATACAAAAATATTTATAGCAGCTCTCTTTGTGGTAGCCAAAAACTGGAAATCAAGGAGATGCCCATCAATTGGGGAACGGCTGAACAAGTTGTGGTATATGAATGTAATGGAATACTATTGTGCTACAAGAAATGATGAACAGGAAGACTTCAGAGAAGCCTGGAAAGACGTATGAACTGATGCTGACAGAAAGGAGCAGAAGCAGGAGAACTTTGTATACAGCAACAACCACAGTCTTTGAAGAAGTTTTCTGGTAGACTTAATCCTTCACAGCAATGTAAGGACCTAAAAAATCCCCAATGGACTCGAGGCAAAACACCTTACACATCCAGAGAAAGAACCATGGGAATTGGATCACAGAATGAAACAGAGCATTTTCTCTTGTGTTATGTTTTGTTTTATGGTTTCTCCCATTCATTTTCATTCTTCTATGCAACATGACAAAGGTGAAAATGTATTTAATAGGAATGTATATGTAGAACCTATATAAAATTGCATGCCCTCCAGAGGAGGGAATGAAGAGGGAGGTGAAAAAAATCTAAGATATATGGAAGGGATTGTAGAAAATTGAAAATAAAATAACTTAAATAATGAATTTAGAAAAATGGACAACTGAGTTACAACACAAGAGGTAAGCTTTAACACAACGGACAGCAATTCTGGACTTTGAGTAAAGAAAAGCCTGGCCTCAAATCCCATGCCTAACATTTGTTAGCTGTGTAAATAGAAGAAGTTAAGTGGCATAGTAAATAGAGTGCCTGGACTGGAGTCAGGAAGACTCACTGTGACCCTGGGCAAGTCACTTACCCCTATTGGACTCAGTTTCCTCATCTGTAAAATGAGATGGAGAAGGAAATGGCAAACCACTCCAGGATCTTTGTCAAGAAAACCCCAAAAGAGGTCAAGGAGAGTTGTATGCAACTGAAAAGCAGCTAAATAATATTACTTTACACTAATAATTGTGTACATAATAAAACTCTCATAAAAATAAACATTTTAAAAGAATAGGATAAAAATGAAATATTTGGTCCTAGACCATAGAGTGTCACTAAAGTTTATTGAATAGGGGAGCAGCACGGTTAGACATGAAATTTAGGAAAGAGATAAGAGGCTTGAGGCAAAGAGGCTAATAGGAGGTTTCTGCAACAGTCTAGGCAAGAAATGATGAGGGCTCAACTAGGGCAGAGGCTGTGTGAGTCAATAGGAGTCATATGTGAGAGAAATGCTGTGGAAGTAGAAAACAAGATGTGGCAACTGACTGGATGTGTGGGATGAGAAAGAATTAGGAAGCACAGAGGTTTATGAACCAGGATGGCTGGAGAGATGGTGATGCCCTGGACAGTAATGGAAAACTTTGGAAGATGGCCAGTTTGGGGAGAAAGATAATGCAAGGAGATCTAAAATGCAGATTATAACCCAACTCATTCTGTCCCATCCAAAGTGAAAAGAAGGCTCTTATGCACTGGTCACACTGCACAGCCACATGGGGACCTCCCTCTCCTCAGGGTATCTGCTAAAATCAGGAGGTAAACTGGGCCACCAGTAGAGTTGCTGCTATGGATGCCAGGTAATAGTTAAGTTCTAACTGCCTTGGGATCCAAAGGGAGGTAGTTGAGAGCTCTCAAGGTGGAGGGAAGGGTGGAGTAGAGAAATAAACAAAAAAATAAGAGAAGACACGATTGTGTTAGAAATAAACCCCAAAATTGGCTGGTGTGTACAGACCGTGTAATCCAACTCATCTTCCCTCCAACTGGCTAACTATACACACCTTTGGAGACTGCTGATTTATAAGATTAAATCAAAATTTCTTGGCCTGACATGCAAATAACCTCAGGATTTGCTCCAAACCTACATTTCCAGCCTTTTCTGTCCCTACTCCTCTACATTACTTGTCTTGCCATAACCATTCCAAGTCACTACTCATGCAGTTCTTTTCCCTTTGTAAAGTGCTCCAGATGAAGACATTCCTCAGCTGAGATAAGGTCAAATCTCAACTCCTCCAATGACCTGTCCCTAATAGACCCACACAAAACTGATTTCTCCTTACACTGAACAGCTTAGTATTTATCAGTTGTCTGGTTAATTGTATACATAATTTATCTCTTTAACCAGATTGCAAATTCCTTCAGTAAACAATCACTTCTGGTATATCTTTTTATCCCTTTGTATCTAGGGGGCCATTTTATGTTTAGACACTTAAATTTTGCTTGTACGAGTATCATACATGACATCAAAACCTTCTCTTACATACAACTGTATACTTAGACCCTACAATGTCAGATCTACTTTCCCACTTCTGTTTTCTTTGGATATCTTCTTTTGGTTTAGTCTATTTAGAAAAACAAAGAACAAATAAACATGCAAGGATCCCTATAATCCAGGTAAAGAGGCTTTTTATGCTTATGCCACTGTCTGCTGGGTAGGACAATATCACTCCCACCAGGCAAAGCAGTCCTTCTCACCACCCTAGACAGTAATCTCTATCTCCCTTCATCAGATAACCTGACTGTTTCTGAACAACAGAATTCTTTGCCTGACTTCTCTTCCCAGGTATGCTGTCCCAAGCTGGTCTGCTCTGTGCTCTATAGATTTACTCACAACAACCCACTGGCTCTCACTCATAACCCTCCTTTAAACTACATTTTAAAATTATCACAAAAGTTGTTTCATTTAATATACTTACTGTTTTTACCACTGGACCACAGCACACATTTCACAGTGGAAATCAAAGAGAAAACATAATCTAATGGGAGGAAAACTTTGCTTTACATACATACTTAAGAGGCTTTCCCTGAAAATATTAGTAGATATCTACATTTATAAGCCTCCATTAGAGTTATCCCTTAAGTTCTAAAAACAATGAAGAACACAATCCATCACATATATTCAATCAAGGACAGAAAACAATGATCAGTAGGATGGAATATACAAATGAAAAAAAAAAAGGAAAGGGAATTCCAGAAAGTCAGTCAAAATAAGGGACTAAAGGGAAAGTAGATAAGTAAAAGATTTGGACAAGTAAAAGAAAGAACTGAGGAGGGAGGGAAAAGGGAAGAAATTTTTAAAGGCAGCATGGTGGCTTTGCAAGTCATTCATGCATCCTATGCTGGTGGACCTCAAGTGTATAGCTCCCCTTGTGCCCACCGCTGGCACCATCACAAAGAATTCGCATGAGGTCACATGCATGGTACCGCAGGGGCAACCATCTAACAACAAGAAGGGAGAAGTGGTGAACTAGTCTTCAATTCAGAGTTAGGTGTGGCAAAGAAAGATCCCACTGGTTTACTTCTTCACAAATGTAGTTTACACTCTTCCAGTGAAAATACAAACTGTGTAATTGAGGTGGGGGGGTGGAGCGGGGAGAGCTGAGAAGAGAGACAGACAGACAGAAAAGTATGCCAGGGTGCTCATCCTATAATTCAGTTATTGTACCAGCTTTGCAAATGATTATCAAAAGTACTAAAGGCAAAAAAATTCTATTTGAATTGCAAAATTTGCATTGGTCACGTCCACATTTAACACTCCCCTGGTCTCTTTAAACTCTTCTATGGTTCCAGTAAGCTAACACTTTTGAGCCTTTCCCTATAGGTGTTTTCTATTGTAAATAGCAATAAGCTGATAAGCTAATAACGCTTGGGACTTTCTCTATAGGTATAATAGGTTTTCTATTTGAAAACAGAAAAGAAAAGTAAAGTACAATTTTTAGATTTACCACTTTTCTTCAAGATCACTACCTGATTTCTCTACATTTGAGGCAATGGATTTTAAATTAAAAGACAACTTCTCTGAATCTCAGTTTCCTTATCTGTAAAATGAGAGGGGTTGGACTCAGTAGATAATTTCCAGGGTCCTCTCCAGCTCTACATCTTTTCCAGAAAACAGTTTTCAGAACAGAAAAGGGTATTCACAAATCCTAAAGAGCTTAGCCCTAAGCAGTCAAGTTATGCAAACCAGAAGTGCTAAAAAGCAGTAAAACAGTTGTGCTCTCATGCCTAAGTTCTTGACACTGCCTGAAACCCTAAGCCTGGGTCTTCTGTTTTCACAACTGTTTTAGGATCAACAGGAAGTCAGAATGATATTGATTTGACAATCTCCATAGTGATTCACCAAGAACACAAACAAAAACAGTAAAAATAGTCTGGTCATATTTTAAATACCAAGTCTAACTTGTAAACAATTAAAGCTTAAACAATTGACGATCATCCATCGATCTTGCCTTCTGGGTTTTCTGACACTAGAGTACCTGAGTGACTAACGCTCAGTACTTCCCGGTCTCAGAACCCATACCTCATCAATCTACGTGAACCTTCAATACCCAGACCCTCCTCACAACCCCACCATCACTTGTGTTCACTTTTTAGCTTTGTAAAAGAGAGCCTGAGTAAAAGGATGAAAATAAATGACATGTAACTAAATCTTCAGTATGAAAGCCTCACAACTACTTACATGCAGATCTGCAAAAGCGAAAGTAAGGGTCAAAATGAAAGAAATTCTCAATTTACTAGAAAATTAAGTTTTTACCCTATCCTTGGAGTAGAGTTTTATGTGTAGCTCCTACTACAGTCTAAAAGTAGCATGTGACATGTCATACCCAGCAGAGCATGGAATCACATCCAAATTTCCCGTAATATTGTGCGTTCACACACCAAGTCCATTTTAGGAAGGACCCTAGGATATGTGTCTTGAATGTAGGAAATATATTTTTAAAAATTTAAAGCATTTGACTAATGTTTATTAATGCAAAGTTAATCTCTTTCAAAAATATTTTAAGGAGCCGGATTCTCATTAATTCTTAGGCATCAACCTTGTCATCATCTTTCAAAAGTGGATGAGATTTGTCTTTAAAAAAAAAAAAAATACCTAAAAAGGCCAAGAATTTGCATGTTATGAACCAAGTTCCCACCATTATTTCCCCAAAACACATCATTCCACAAAGCTCTATCAGTCCAGGCAATGTTTTCAGAGTCACAAAATCTCATGGGTTAGAACAGCCCTCAGAAGCCACTGAGCTCATTCCTGAACAAAAATCCCCTCACAACATACCAGACAAGTGATCGTTCAGTCTGCCTGAACACCTCTAGTAAGGGGAAACCCACTCCCTGCTGAGGTAGTCCAAGACACTTTGTCCAGCTCTCATTTTTAGTTAAGTGTTGCCTTACACTGAGCAGAAGTATACTTCTTTATATCTTCTACCCAACTGCTATCAGTCCTGTTCTCTGAGGCCAAGAAGTGTAACTCTAGTATCTCTTCCACGAAAGTCCTTAAAATATCTGAAAATTTTCATTCATCACATTCCTCTAAAGTCTTCCTTTTTCCAGGTTAAACAACCCAACTTCTTCCAAAAAGTCCTTAAGTGGCACAATCAAGGTCCTTCACCACCCTTCTCTGGATACCTTCCAATGAATCAATGATTCTGCTAATTACGGTGCCCACAACTGAACCCAACACTTCTGATGTGGTCTGACCTGAGCAACGGTCCCAAGTTACTCCATGGTGCAAAGACACAATCCTTTTAACTCCAGTGTTTTTCGAAAGACGCTGTATGGAATCATGGACCACCATGATCTCTGATGCACCCAAATCTCAGGTGTGTGAAAGGGCGATGAAGATAGGCATGGTAAGGAGGTTGTGGCTTATTATTACCACAGAAACATTTTACACAAGTAGTTGAATGAAATGTACTCATTACTGACTGTAAGAAGAGAAAGTAGGCCAGTCAGGGAAGTTTCCTCTGAAATGGATTTTTTAAATTTTAACAAAGCCAGAGTTAGTAAAGAATTATAAAGGATTTCATGTTGGGAGGAACCTTGAAGGGTACCCAGCCCAAGCCCCTCACTTACTGTAAACCTAAATCACAAATGGAAATAGCACAGCACAGATTCAGACCCAGGCCATCTAACTCAAAATCCAGTGCTTTTTCAGGATACCAAACTGCCAAATAGTAATCCCATCAACCAAAATGCCATCTCCAATCAGAAAAGAATGCAGCCACATCTTCCAACCATCAGGTGACATGCCTGGAAAGGCCCCACTACCTCTGGACAAGCTGTAAAAGGGTCCCACCTTTAGTACAAAACAGATACTTCTTTCTTTTCTTTCTCATCCAACAGGTCCAGACTTGAAAACCAATTCAATAACTGAGTGTTCACTCTGTGAACAGCTAGAAGCTAGAGGGTTAACAGTGACACTCTATTAAGCCTTCAATATAATTAAGGGGGAGAGGGGAGACTACACTGAAAATAGTCCAACGGATCTAGCAATGATGGTGAGAAAATCAAATATTCAAACACGCTACCTGCGGATAGCCAAATGAAAAAGCCAAGTGTACAACACATGACTGATTCAAAGTAAATCTCATTTGTGACTAACATTCTAGATAACTTTTTGTGCCATATCTATTTACGTATTTTTATGGTCCAATGCATTGTATTGTGGGCAACCAAAGCATAAACATACGCAGTTTTGAAATTATAAGCTCAAAGGAATTCATTAATATATCTCATAAGGGACACCCTCAATGTAGCATATAAACAGCAGGCAGGTCCATAATGTATTTGTTAGAGCTCTTCAGCTTTTCTGGATAGTTCTCTCTCTCTACATAATTTTTGTCACAAAAGACTATACATACCCTAAGTATTTATAGGCAGTGTACAACTTGAAAAATGGGCTGTATTCCTAAGGTATGTTTTAAGTCATCTGTTTGAACTTAGAATTTATTTTCCCATAGAAATTTTATACATAGTGGCTAGGTTCCCAAGCAAGCCCACAAAAGCATATGTTAATTTATAAAGCATTATGCTTCTCTATATCGACATCTAAGTCCTAGAAGCAGGTCATCAGTAATTTTTTTAAAAAGTTGTCACTCATTTTAAAAGTGTCTTTCCTCCTTCCTCCCCGCAACATGACTCCTTGATCTTCTCCTTTGTAGGTCTGGTTTGGTTGTGTTCGATGACAATACTGGCTTCTATCCATGTAGTGTTTTAAAAAGTAGAATACTTTCATCTCCTCTTCTGAACCCTTTCTCACTTTCTAGTGACCTGGTCTCCAGCGTACCCCTCTTAGAATCTCCATATCTATGTCTACTTGACCGTTACTCCTAAATATGCAGCCTATGCCACAAAATTAACAACTCTCTCTCTGCCTAACCAAAACATCTATTCCCTCAAAGTAATTGCTATACTCTTCAGTGTATGCTACTCATTAATCTACTTTACTGAGTTCATCATAATATGAGAATCACCAATAGGCTCCTTTTAGAAGCATTTGAGTTTTCTGGTTTTGTTTTTCAAAGATAGGGCACTCTTGTTCATTAAAATGCATCTTTAGTTAGTAAAAATTTCAGTTAATTTCAAACATAAGCTGCAGGGTCTGGATCTCCTCTGCTCATTATCTCCCCTTCTGAAGTAGTAGCAAATGTTCCTATAGGGTTTCTTTATCTGTAGGGACTACTTATATAGGTGTTCCAAAAATCTTAGTGCAGTTTTAAGCAATTAAAGTTAAGAACTTCACTAAGACTTCTGGAACACCCTGTTGTTACTAACAAAAAAAGAAAATGCAGAAAAGCCAAGTACAACCTAATCCTAGTGAAGTTACTCCTGGAAAGGTGTTACATTTAGATAAAAACATATTTCAGTACTTTCTACCTAAGTCTGGAAGTTTTACACTCAATAATTTTTAGAAACGTATTAGTAATATTTATTCACATACTAGACAAAAAAAAATTTTAAGGGTAGATATAAATCCTCAATATCTTAGCGGAGATATCCACTGATACATCACTAAAAGCTATCTACTACTACCTCCTAGGCTTGTGCTCTCTCAACTTACTATGGGCCTTCTTAAACTATAATAGTTCTGTTACCAGAGCTATCACCAACAGTAAATAAGAAGGCAAAAAGTTTCCACTACCTTTGTTAACATAAACAGATGGAACAGACCAAGTGTATTTTTGCCTTTGTACTACAAAAACTTTTCCCCCAATTTTCTCCCACTTAAGGAAGATTGATACAAGACTAAACCCCAAAGGTGACAAAAGTAGGAGAACAGAGAGGGGAAAACTGAAGGAGACTGGCAGGTAATTGACAAGGTGGCTACATTTTATTGCAACTGAAAAAGGTCTTACTGGAAGATGTGTTGGTCTTCCTACCTAAAGGGCCAAGTGAAAATAAAAGACAAGGAACCTAATGAAAAGCAACTAAATTCTAAAGCTCTATGACTGGTCTTTTTAAAATCAGTAAACAAGCAATTGTTCTATAGTTTCTCCAGCTCAGTTTTGAAAATTTCAAGGCTTCCTACAGAATTCTTAGATATTTATCACTAGACACTGACTCAACAAAATCACCTGGATGGTCAAGGTTCATTCTATTTCCAAAGATAACTAGGGGAAAAGGAAAAGAACCTCTATGTTCTAAAATGTTTATAACAGCCCTCTTTGTGGTAGCAAAGAACCGGAAATTGGCAGGGATGCCTATCAATTAGGAAATGGCAGAACAAGTTGTGGTGTATGATTGTGATGGAATATTACTATGCTAAAAGAAGTGAGCTCAATGATCTTATAAAAATTAGAAAGATTTGCATGAAATAATGAAAGCAAAATGAACAGAATCAAGGAAATATTGTAGAAAGTAACAGTAATGTTTTAAGAATAAATTTAACAACAAATTTGAGCAGGTAAGTTATTTTAACTATTATAAATTATATTTACTATTATGATTTATTATAAATACTCATATTAACTATAAAGGACATATGAAGAAAGATGTTATCTGCATCCAGAGAACTGATAAATAGAAGTATGCATAGAATTATTTTACACACACACACACACACACCTATTTGTGATGAATGGTGGCCATGTCTAGGGCAGGGGAGAAGAAAAAAATGATATGACAACTTTGTTATATATTTAAAAGGATGAGCAAGTTCTCCATAGTAGATATGCAGTTTCATGTGCAATCTCTTTTTATTATGCTATATTATGGAAATACTTGTTTTATTCATAAATTAAAATACTTCTAAAAATAAATTTATTTTTTAATTTTAATTTAATTTGTAAAAAGAATGTAATATAAAAAAGAAGAAAGGGGAATTAGTACTAACTAAAAAGCCTAAAAGAGACAGAAGGGGTATTTTCCAACTGGAGAGATAGGAAAAAGAACACCCTCTGACACTTAAGATATCCTTCCTGGAACAGGTAAGAATGGAGTTAAATAAAGGATCACCAACAAATTAGAACTACACAGAGACCAACATACCAAGTGCAATTGGGACATCCCAAAATGTCTCTTCTTGTGCATTTTTGAAATGTAATTTGTTATGATGAAAACATGTATATATGTGTGCGTGTTGTTCCAGAGTAAACAGCATTATGCCAACACTGATTCAAGCATCTTCAATTGTTTCTCTTAAAGTACGTGAAACTGGCCTGGCCAACATAAAAAAAATAGTCAATAAAAATTCTATGTACCAGTAATAGAATTTCAAAGATAATGCTGACTTCTCTTTTGAAACAAGTTGTGTATGTGCATGTATTTGTGGTAGAAATTATGTTCACTGACTTCAGGCGTGTTGCTTTTTGTACAATATTCTCTTTCCATAAGCCCCATCCCCCAAAGCACTCTAAAAACCCAACATCAACATCAACATGAGCCCATACAAGTTCAACAGACCTCCCACCAAAAACACACAAGGAATATTACGTAATCTGTGTCTGAGACACCTTCAAAGCAGAAAGGAAAATAAAAGGCAGGTAAATACCTTACCAATTTCACGATCTATTTTTAAGTTGGAAACTTTATTTTTCATATTTTACATATGTAAATACATATGTATTTTTCATATTTTTCAAGGTATATAAACAAAGACAGAACAAAGATTTTGTTATTTATTAATCTCAGTCAACATATTTATCCAATGTACCTTCGAAATAACATTACAACTATGTTTTCTGTGTTTTCCCTTAACAGTTTTTCTGTGGGATTATAACAAGAAAGGAATGTTTTTGAAGAACTCACTGTGAACTATCTTTCAAAGTATTTCTCAAATACCCTATAGAATTGAAATTTCCTAACTCCTTAAAAAGTTTGGACATTAAATCACTCTCTAAAAAATGATAAATAAAAGAGGATCCATGGAAGAGATGAAAGAGACAATCTAGTCCAACCCTCTTATTTTAAAGAGAAGGAAAATGAGACTAGAGAGATAAAGCCAAGTTTCCCAAGGTCATACAATGGAAAAGTCAAAACTTAAAAACCCAATTCTTATTTTAATTCTCTTTTCCATATGCCAGGCTTTCTCCTTAAGATGATGGCTAACAATTTTTTTTCTTTTATTTACTTTCAGCATACTGCTAGCAATCAAGGAAGAACCAAATGGCTCCAGAGGACACAGTGAGGCTGGTGATGTTGCACAGCCCTCCCTCACTTAAATCCTAATTCACTTGCATGTCACAGCATCACCTCCCTGTTGTCAGGGTCCTCTTCGAGAAGGAAGGACAAACATCAGCTATGACCACCTTTTTAGACTTCTTGGGGAGAATGTTTATTATCCTGATTACTTTCTTCCCTAAAACTCCAGAATAAAGAATATGCCTATAATAATTATCTTTACTGAACACACTCTAATAACCTAGGAAGACAAAAGAGAAGCAAGGAAAGCCCCTAGAAGGAGCAAACCAATTATCTTAAGGTTGTATAGCAGCCTCATATGACAAAGTGTAGATTCAATCTCACCAAACCATGTCTTCACCGGTAATCTCATCCTTTCTTCCTGACCTCAGAAGTTCACCTTTCCACTTGCACTGTGATTCTACTTCTTCCTCCTTCCAGAGGAATAATCACTTACTTTTTGTTTCTCCTTCCCCCAAGTTTGCATCATCTTTCATCTTACACTTTCCACTGGCTCTTCCCATGCTATCAAACGTGGAAGAACTCCACCACTGTCATGAAGAAAATCACTTTTGGAACATGTTGAACTCTAGCAGTTTATTTCTGCCCATCTTTCACTGCTAAACTTCTAAAAAGAAGGGTCTACAATGTAGCCACTTTCACACCTTCCCAAAAACTCCTTCCTTACCCCCAGCCCCAGCTTCCCTCTCTACTGCTCTACTGAAACCAATAATTTCCTTCTTGCCACAGCCAGAATTATTTTTCTGTTCTCATTCTCTTGCACTTCCACAGTGCATAACTCTCTGTGGCCAATTAAAACTCTCTCCTCCTACAGCTTTCATGACAGTACACTGAGGTTTCCACTGATCATACTGTGCTGTGCTCCTATCACTCTCTAGTCTTCTACACAAGCATGCACGGAAGTTTCGGTCCCTGACATTCTGAATCTCTCAAACTGTATTCTCTCACTCAAATATCTTATCTATTCCTAATTTGGCTGCCAAATCTGTATCTCCATCTTTGTCCTCTCACCTGAGCTCCAGGACTGTATCTCCATCTGCCTATTAGACATTTTCACTTGAATGTCTTTTCAACTCAAACACAATACATGCCAAGCCAAGCTCACTCTCTCCCCCTGTCCACTTCATTGTTTCTATTAATAGTACCAGTTTTTTGATCACCCAAACCTGAGAGTCATCTTTAACAGCTCTTTCCTACATTTCCTATATCCAGCCAAGCAAAATGTTTTCTAAATTCCTCTTAATGTCTCTTTTGCATACTACCCAAACAAACTAGGAAAACGGGAGTCCATCAATTGGAGATCATCTAAATAAAGGGAAGAATATTCACATAATAAAATATTGTTGCATTACAAAGATGAATATGAGGAATTCAGAGAAACATGGGAAGACTGGCGTGAACTGATGCAGAGCAAAGCTAACAATATACCCAGACTACAAGAATGTAAATGAAAACTACACTGAAAGGCAATCAATCTCAGGTGAAGACCAGTTTTACTCCAGAGAACAAATGATGAGTTTCAAATGCTGAATGATGAGTATGCTGACAAACAGTCACTTTATCAAATAGATTTACTTAAACGTTTTTCCCCTCTGCCACAAAGGAGGAAGCTTACAGGGTAGAGGAGAGAAAACTGAGAAAAATCCCTATACCTGTTTCATTTTCTTGGTCGCCCTTCTTTACCACACCAAAGAAGCTTCACCATGGAAATTCACTCTATCCCTGAACTTCATAACTTGACCCTGCAGTCTCTCCCTATGAACTAGCTGGTAGTTCCCATAACCCCCGTTTCAGGGACACCCAAGTCACCCTCCAGAGCAGACTCTTGTCTCTCCAAACTTCCTTCACCAACTAAGAGGTACAGTGGCTAGAATGCTGGAGCTGGAGAAAGGAAGACGAGTTCAAATTTGACCTCAGACACTTACTAGCTGTATGACCCTGGGCATGTCACTTAACTTGTCTGCCTCAGTTTCACCGTCTTCCCAGAGTGGTTTTGAGGAATAAATGAGATATTGTAAAGTGCTTAGCATAGAGTCTGACATAGTAGGTGCTTAATAAATGCTTGAATCCTTCCTTTCCTCCCCTCAGGCTACTTTCATCTCCCTCCTCTGCCTTTTTCAGCTCCCTTTAATGCACTGTCTTCTCCATTAGAATGTAAGCTCTTGGTGGCAGGGATTATCTCAGTTTATATTTGTATTCTCTTTGCTTATCATAGTGCCTGGCACAAAATAAATGTTTAATAAATATTTGGACTTAAATTGAAAATGTGGAATTAAATTGAAATGACAGCTATTTTTTCCCTAAAGGTATCCATAAAAATTTAAACATCTCTTGTATCCATTCCTACCTCATCATTCCCACTATACTCACCTGAATCCAAGTAGAGAAAAGAAGGAAACATTTGCTAATCAACTGCAGCATACGACACTGTTAAAATGCCAAGTCCTCCAGGAGTTAACATCCTGCTAGTCCCAGCCCTCATCACCCCTTACTCATCTGTTTTGGTCATGATGATGCCAATCTCACATACCTCTAATCTAGTCTATAATCTTTTCTAAAATAATATTTTATTTTTCCCCAATTATATGTTAAAACATTTTTTAAACATTTGTGTTTTTTTTTAGGTTTTGAGTTCCAGATTCTACCCTTCTCTTCCCTCTTCCCTCCCTGAGACTGTAAGCAATCTGATAAGTTATACACATGCATAGATTAATATTTTTAAAATAACATTTTCATCATGGTATGTCCCTACTCAAAAAACTTCAATAGCTCCTTACTGGATCAAGACCAAACTCTTGCAAAGGGTTTTATAATTGGGCATCATACTTTTTGGTCCAGAACTGTGATTTCACCAGTGTGGGCATTTCCAGCATAGAAACTCCTGCCACAGATTTAGACCAGTCATTCATCTGTAACTCCTAGTCTTAAGAGACAGTGAGAAGTCAAGTGATTGATTTCATTTCCCACAACTCTTTAATACCCCTCCATTGAAGGAAAAATGGATTTCCTTCCTCCTCCTTCTCTCCCCCCATTTCCTTTCCTAAAGAGAGAGAAGTGAAGCCAAAATGTCTGTTGCAGAAAGAAATGTACTAAACATAAGAGTGCTTATCATTACCCTAAGCACTCATTCTGTCCTATTTCCCAAACCAACCCCTAATCGGGGAAGAAGAAATCAGAGAGAAGTTAAACAGAAGGGATTTTGGACAGTCTGGCTAGATAATATCAGTTATCACCATGCTTACTCAACTGGACATCTCTAGATGGAAGCTTCTTCCATCATACCAGGCAGTCCAGCCTTCTCATTTTAAAGATGAGAAAAACTGAGGCCCAGAAAAGGTAAATAGGTAAGTAGTAGAGCCATGATTTGAATCTGGACTCTTTTGACTCTTCTTTCCTTCTACTGAAACACACTAACTCTGATAGATGTTGGATTAACTAGTCCAACCATCTCATTTTACATGATTTTTTTCTTTAATTTACTTCTTACCTTGAGTCCTTAGTAGGGTAGTCCCTACACTACACATGAAATAAAAGGAGTTTTTCAACATCCAGTCCAGGGAGACGGGGGAAAAAAAATCTGCTTTCCTTGAGGGTCATAGTTTAAGGTTGACAAGAGAGAAGAGAAAGGGGAATTTTTTTTTTAGGAAAGAGGGATCCCCTAAGGACTTTTCTTCACATCCTTCATCCACTCAGTTCTTTGTCCTCCATACAACTGTTCAACTCAACCTTTGTAACTTCACTCATGCTGTGGAATTCATTCCCACTGTCCTATCCAAATTGTACCTACTCTTAAAAGCCCAAATCACAAGTCTCATCTCTTCCATGGGACAATTCTAGTCCATATAAATTACTCTATTTTCCAAAACTCCTATACAATTTTGGTCTGCAACGTACAACTTAGCACTTAATTACACCTACTGTTAACGATCCTCCCCAACTAGACCTCAGCTCCTTGAACACTATGTCTTCAAGCTCTTTCAAATCAACACCTTACCTATACACATAGTAGGTGCTCAAACATTTTAATGAAAAGTAGTCTTGGGCCTTCCTCTTCTCTATTATTTCAATTATTCCTCCCAGTTATTTGTTTATGAACAGAAGTCAAGTGGTTGGTTTCTCTGATGAAGCCCTCCATTGTCTGAGAAAGTCCTGATTACCTTAGAGATCATCTATCTTCTTACACAAATATATGGAAATATGCAACTAAAATGGCACAAAAGAAATGCCAATACATTCTTGTAGACAATTTCCCATTTCAAGCTTCTAGGGCTTTGGCAGACAGACATTTGAGGAAAACACGAAAAAAGAAATGGAATTAATGACTCGAAAATCCATTAGAAGTAAAAACAGATAGTTCATTTTCATTTTTTTGTGTGTATGCAAATCCCCTAAGTTAAGGGTAGCAAGAATACACACACACACACACACACACACACACACACACACACAATTATTATTGAAAAACATCAAGCACATGAAAAAAAGAGAAAAATGCTACCCAATCCTAAACTTGAAGATGACAAAAAATAACTGACAAGGAACAAGTAAACAAAACAAAATAAGTACATAAAGCAGACTCCGAGCAAGGAGCAGGATGCAGCCGACCCAAGCATCTTCAGTTGTTTCTCAGTAAGTACGTCAGTGTGCCCCAGTCAACGCAAACTGGATAATTCAATAAAAGTTACATTCACTAATAAAAGTGTTGACACACAAAACTGGCTCCTCTTGTGAAACAAGCTGTATATACATGTGTACATGGAAATTATCTGTGTTAAGAAAAAAACAAATTATCTGTGTAAGGTTAACAATCAACATTGACTTTAGGGTTCAATGTCACTTCTAAAATATACTCTCTCACTCCTCTCACTGTCACTCTTTCCATCCTCCTCTCTCCTTCTCCATCTCTCTTCCTCTCCCTCCCTCCCCCATATTCTCTCTCTCCCCTCCTTGCTCACAAATTGCACTAAAACCCAGAATCAGGGCCTCCATTTCTTCATCCATAAAATACACCAAACAAGCAACACAGAAAGGATCCAGTGTTTAAATCAAAAGCGTAAACAGGACAAAGGTAAAAGTACTGCAAGCATATAAATAAAATCCAGGTTCAAATAGTCTTATTTAAAATTTCTGCACAAAATACTGCATAATACAAGTTCCCTCAGGAGTATCCTAGCTTGGAAGGATTCTTTATTAGAAATGAAATGAGCTTCTAAATCCTCTTCAGGCTGTCCTAGACCAAGGAGTCTTAGGACTCCTTTACACTATTAAAAGTACTGAGATCCCCAGAAAAAACATTTTGTGTAGGTTATATCTATTAATATCTTATTAATTAATAATATCTTATTAGAAAGGAAAGCCGATAATTCTTGTTTATTCATTAATTCATTTACAATAATGAATCTATGGAATGTTAACATAACATTTTTGTGAAAAAAAAAACTATATTTTTCCAAACAAAAAAAAAATCAATGAAAAGAGTAGAATGGTTTTACATCTTTTTTTGCAAATCTCTTTATGTCTAGCTTAATAAAAGACAGCTGGATTCTTAGATCTGCTTCTGCATTCAATCTGTTGCAATATGTTGTTTTGGTTGAAATATATGAAGAAAATCCGGTCTCACACAGATATATAGTTGGAAAAAGAGTATTTTGGTGGGTACATAAGGTTTTATCATTATTATGAAAATAGTTTTGATTTCACAAACCTTGAAAGGATCTTGAAGACCCCAAGAAATTTGTAGACCATACTTTAAGAACTGCCAACCTAGACAAACAACTTTCCATTCCAAAGTAAGTGATGACCTTTTCACAACTAACCAATAATAAATATTTAATATGACTTCAACAACATCCCCAAAAGATGGAGAGTAGTCACAGATGTAATAGGCATAAGTGCAAAGTCCAGCCCTTTTTTTCCCATGATGCTTAGAACTTAGAGAGCACTGCTCATGAGGAGAAATTTCCCAGAAGGCTATATATTTGGTATCACCAGGTGAGGATTCTGATTAGCAGAGTCTTTAAAATTAGGAGATTTAAAAAGTGAGGCAAGAATGGCAATGACAGAATAGGGACCACATAGTTTTATATATTTCCATGCCATCCCCCAGGATTCCTGATTCCAGGACCAAAGCAGGAGGCTTTGGCAGCCCTGCAGGATGTCTGAAAAAGTCTAAGAGGTACAGAGCTTGGAACCTTATGTTTGTAAATCAAGGTTGTGAAATCTCAGCTGAGTATTTCCCTTTTCTGATGTTTTTCAGGGAGTAGATGTTTTTCTATCTGCTTATGGTTGCCAGAGAATGAGTATATTATCTGATTCCCACTTTTTATTTATATTACTTTTGTCTTTATTAAAAGTTTTAGCTACTGGATTGTTGACTCTCTCAGGGTCGATGTATATTGATGGAGACTTGGATCATAATTAGCACAAATCCTACTTAAAACAGCCACACTGAACCTAAGAAAAGTAGCAAAGGATTCCAGAGCCAAATTATTCAAAGATATTCAGACATTACAAAGAACACCTAAGCTATCCCAATGACATCTGTCAGAAGCAAGGTTCCATGAAGTAAGTATCTAAGTTTCTAAGTTTGATCTTACAGGGCTAACATTATATATATATATCTTATATATATACACACACACATACACATACACACACACACACACACACACATATATATATATATATATATATATATATATATATATATATATATATATAATTATGACATCCTTAGGATCCCCTTAATGCTCTGATATGTCCATTTAAAAAAAAAAAAAACATTTATTAGGTGCCTACCATACAAAAAAAATCAAGATTTTTAAATGTTAAGTCTCCAACTTCAGAAGCATTCCAGAGTTTCACTATCATTTCGATGCAGATATATCCAGTTTCAGTCTCTCTCCTGAGCTGCTCTCATCTTGCATCACCAACTGCCTATTTAGTATTTTGAAGTTCATATCCTAGAGCTATCTCAAATTCACCAGGTCCAAAAAAGAACTCATATCTTTACCCCAAAACTCACTCCTCTATCAAATTTCTCTTTTCTGCTGAAGTCACGACCTTTTTTATAGTCTCCCAAGTTGGTACCTCCTTGATCTCCCTCATCTCACAATAGCTGGCAAATCTTGCTATCTCTCCCTACTTACACAGCCCCCAGCCTCGTTCAGGCCCTTACCACCTCTCAAATGAACTATCGTTATGACCGCCTAATGGGTTTTTCCTTTCTTCAATTCATCCCCCAACAAATGCCAAAGTGATTTTCCTTAAGAGTAGATTCATGGCACTGTCATACTTATGACACTCTTCAATCCCCCTATTGCCTTTAGGATAAAATTTTAATTCTTCTCTTTGGCTTTTAAAACCCTTCATAACCTGTATACACATTCCTGTCCAAAAGTACAGATGGTTCTAGATAATAGAAACTTGTTTCATTTTTTTGTATCCCATTATGTATCCCAAGGACCTACCACAAGTCTGGCACACAGGAAGCCCTTAATAAAAACTTGATTGATACATATTACTCTAAAGAGGGGAAGGGTGTGTGACATGTTCACGTGTATGATACAATCTAAGTATGTGATGGCAATAAAGCAAGACATAGGAGTAAAGGGAAAATCATGCTAAATTTGGACTCAGAATCCTACACAGGACACATTACTTTTGTCACCTCACCTTCGGCTTCAATTGTAAAATGAGAAGGCTGAGTTCAAATTCTGTCTCAGACACTTACTAGCTATGTGACCCTGGGCAAGGCACTTAACCCTGTTTGCCTCAGTTTACTCATCTGTAAAATGAACTGGAGAAGAAAATGACAAACCACTCTGGTATCTCTGTCAAGAAAACCCCAAATGGGATCAAAACAATTGAAAAACCACTCCACAACAACATTCTCCTAGGGTTGCTAGGATGATCAGATGAGGTAACCGGAAAGCACTCAGCACAGTGCTTGGCACATAATAGGTGGTATATAAAGGCTAGCTATTATTATTACTAGTTATATGCCTCTGGGCCTCATTTTCTTCACCTCTAAAATGGAGATAATATTTGAATTCCCTATCTCCCTTGGTTGTTGTAGGTCAAGCCAGCTAAAACAGAGTTCATACAAGGCTTTTGATATAAAAATAGATTAAATATCCCTAGAAACAAAATTATTTGTGAAAAAAAAAGTCTAAGGAAGCATACACATGCCCATTAGGCTATCATAAATGTCCTAACAGCAGCTATAACGTGTCACCATTATGTGTTTAGAGTAGGTTTAGGTCTATTTAGGATTCCAAAATTCTGGTCAATCTAACCTCAGGGAGCACACATTAAAAACAATTCTAAAATATTTGCAAATATTACAATAAGTAAATGGAAGATAAGCATTGCCATATTTTCCAAAACCGAATGCATAGTTTCATCTCCAATCTTATCTTAAAGGTACTCATAATGTCCTAAAGTTCAGTCAAAAAATATATTAAAAGTTTAACTAAACTATCTAAGGGCATACTAGATAAATCAAATCAGAGGAGGGAGTACAATAAGTTGACTAGGAGTACTAACTTTAGAAGTTGCCTTACATTTTCTTCATTGCCACCAGACCTAGTACAGCAATGTTTAGCCAGAACTCTAAGGACTTTGTCAGGAGGTAGCAAAGACTCAGAAGGGCCCCGGTACCTGTGCCGAGAAGAAGGTCTCAGGATGAAAACATGTGACTGTTCCCAGGGTATGTAGAAATGTAAAGACACAAAGAGGCTGCTGGAGAGAGTGGTACAGTGGACACAGAGCCCATGGAACACTCATGGATGTCCTGGCTAAACAGAGTTCTTGGTTTAGACCGTTCTAATATTCTCACACAACACATATGGGGACAAATGATGATGAAGCACTGCCTTTTGTACTAGCAAGTGCAGCTTTTGGCTTCTTTGTTCTCTGAATAGGGTAGAAGAATCCACAGCATCAGAACAGGACAGGGGAAAGAAAAACTGGCTTTGGAGTCAAAGGGTCCAAGTTCAAAACCTGTCTCTCTTATTTCTGCAAGCCTGGGCAAATCACTTAATTCTTCTGGGCCTCAGTTTCCTTTTCTGCAAAATAAAGGATAGATATTATTCAGAGAAAGAGACTGTTTTCATTTTTGTGTTTCTATACATAATGCCTAACACACAGTAAGTACTTTTAAAAGGCTTGCTGAATTGAATTGAGAGATCCACTGCTAGACTATAGGCATGTCAAGAGATATGAGACTAAGCAAGACTGATCTCGTGAAGATTTTTAAGAAAAACTCAAGCAAGGAGGTTCAGGAGCCCTTGACAGAGCACCCCACTTCAAAATACCTACTATTGACAAATATATTCATCCAACTTAATGACTATAGGCCTCAGAAGACAGGATGATCAAAGGTCCAACAGGACTTGGGGAAGAAGCTGGCTAAGCCACAAAATCCTAGCAAAACTGAAAGCCAGTTGTCATTCATAGGACTTAGGAACCAGAAGGGACAACAGAAGTCATCACAGTCCAACCCTCTCATTTTACAAGTGAGGAAACTAAAACTCAGAAAAAACTTGCCCACAAACACAGAGTTCATGAAAGAGACAGGATTTTACAACCCTGGTCCTCTCATTTCAAATTCATCATATTGGGTGATGCTGCCAAACAAGCAGTTGGCAACCCAGTTCACAAGTGCATCTGACCACCATATCTGGTCTGCGAACAGGATAGGAAAAGCAATCCTATGGCAAGACAGAAGAGAGTTGGGAAGAGTCTCTTGGACTAACTCAAAGACATAGCAGTCCTAGACACAGCCAACCTCAAGCTTTGGTTGGGGGTTGTAGGGAGATGCCTAGTCACCACCTGGTGGAATAAGCAGCACTTGGCCTCTCTCAGTGGGCTGCTTAGACAATGTACTGTCTCCCCATTTAGACTCAGAAGTAGGTCGAAACTTGTTTTTCTTGACTCTGCATGTTTGTTCCAGAGGTTTTATTTTCCTTGCTTTCTCAAGTGAAATGGAGGGAAAGGAAAGGAGAAGGGAGAGAATTCAGGTCTAAAAATAAAATAAAATTTAATTAAAAAAAGAACTGGGTCCAAGACCTTCCCCATGATTTTACCACAGTAGTAGGAATCTTCATTCCAAAGTCATCTGAGGAAAAGGCAACAAAGGTATCAAAATGAAGACAGAGGCTAGAAGGGTTTACTAGGCATCCATCCCACCTAGAGGCCTGAGACAGAACATAAGAGGATATACTTATGGGAGTGAGAAAGAAACTCTAATAGAGAGGTCCTTTCAAATTCAGGGCCCTACCTCTGATGGAGAAACTTCAGGAGTAAAAAGGAAAGAGGGGAGAGAGAGAGAGAAAACTGGAGTTACCTTCAGTCTTTTAGCAAGACATACAGATATAGATTCATCCTCCGGGTCTGCCCTACAAAGATCTGCCAGTCCAATTAAAGACTTTAGACCCCACAGATTCCCAAATCCTTCAAAAAGTAGGAGACATTTTAAAGTGCTAGGTAGTTCCCCCTCCCTCTTGCACAGATGGGAATGGTGAAGCAGGGTCACTTCTCCTTCAGGAGAAAAAAAACAAGAGTCAAGATGAAATCTAGGTGGCAGTGTCTTGTAGGTTTCAAGGCAATGGGTCTGGGAGGTACAGAGGGTCACAACTCATACTGTTCACTGAGCAGAGAAGTTTCCTCTAGCATTCTCACTCAAGCAAGAATAGTGAATAAAAAGATTTTTTGCATCTGCAATTTGGCCAGGGCATTTAGGGATACCAGGAAGCAATGAGGCTCCTGGTGCAGAAATAGTTTGGAAGAGACAAAAACTGGTAGCCTAGAGTCTGTGAGCAGATAATGTGTTATTTGGAAAGATTAGAGAGAGATCAAGAGAGAGGATAAGAGCTTTGAAGGGTGGGTGGTCATCACGAGTTTTCTTCCTTTTGCTGCTGCCCCCCTTGTGGCATACAGACGATGTTCCCATGCAGAATTTCTGTTTCTCATAGAGCTCATGCCAGAAAGGGAAGCAAGCAAACTATGATGCAGGATTAAATCAGATGCAGTCTATCACTGCTCAGATGAACTGTACCAACTAAATTTGCTCCTATTTTCCATCTTGAGTCAGGGGTAATAGGCAGTTTTAACTTGCGATGTCATACAAAAGGTGAATTAAATTAAAAAGATATCTCTTTCCACTCACCTATTTTGCAAAGGAAGGGGGTCACAGAAGTTGAATATTGCACATGGCGTATAAATATGGTAATAATGTCCAAAAAAATCAGTATGTTGGTTAACTTTATTGAGCAATTTCTCCTTCCTTTTAAAAATCTTTTTTTAAAAATTTGATTTATTTATTTTTCAGTTTTCAACAATCACTTCCATCAGTTTTAAATTTTTTCCGCCTCCCTTCTCCACAGAAAGCCAAAATTCTTTAATATAAGGGAGAAGTGATAAGGGGGCAGGACACAGTGAGCAAGGTAGACTGTTCATGTCTTCAAACAACCAGTGTCTGGCTTTTTTACAAACAATGGTAATCCACTCCTGAAAAGCCCAACGGCAAAGTGAAAGAGGACAGCAGATCTTGGGCTTTCCTTACTCCACCCCCTCCCCCAGAGCAGAGCTTGAGCTCTTAAAGAACTTACTCTTTTAATTTAACCACTAGGTGGCACTTTGTTAAGGTGAAATGCTAAATAAAAATTCTGGTCATTGATGAAAACTTGTGAATAAGTAGATGAGGGCCTGAGAAGAAAAATATAGGTATTTTAGGTACTTTCCAATTAGCAAGTAAACAAAATATGAAGCAAAACACAGGGACTACCTGTGGTTTAATGCAAAAAAATAAAAATATCACATTGTATTTAAGCAAAACAGCTTATTCAACATTTTTTCAACCAGCATTATTAAGTACCTATTATTAGCAAAGTCGAGACAAGATGTGGTATGGCATGGTAGACAGAACTTTGAGGTTAGGAAGACCTGGGTTCAAGTCCTGCTTGTGACACATACTAGCTATGTATCCCTCTCAGCCCCACAGATAATTCTTTAAGCATAAGTTACAGAGGAGTTGCTAATATGTGTCAGAAAGGAGTTTTCACACTACAGAATTCTTTTTACCCATAAAATCCCTGGTCTGGGGATTGTACAGGATGGAGAAGAAAGCACTATGCTAGGTGACAGAGAAAAAATAAAGATAATAAAGCCCAAGTTCCTTGCCACATAGAGCTTAAAATCTAGAAAGAAGATATAGCATACAAAAAGTTCCATTTTTTTACCTCACTGAAGTGATATCACTATTAAGCCAATACCAAACCAGATCAAAGGACTAGGAAATGGACCCACATGTACAAAAATATTTAGAGCCATTCTTTTTGTGGTAACAAATAACTGAAAACTAAGGAGGTTGCCTATCGATTAGAGAATGGTTGAACAAATTATGGGATATGAATGCAATGGAATACTGTTGTGGCCTAAGAAATGGCAGGAATTTAAGAGAAGCCTTGGAAGACTTGTATCAAATGACACAGAGTGAAGTGAGTGGAACCAGGACAATTCATACAAAAACACTGTAAACAGGAAAAACTTGTAAGATTTCAGGTCTCTGATCAATGCACTCAGTGACTAATTAACAATGATTCCAGAGAGAAATGTTACTCATTTCCTGCAGAGAGGTGATAGACTCAGTACCCAGAAGGAAACACACATTTTGGGGCATGATCAATGAGGGGTTTTGTTTGATCATGCATATTTATTATAAGGGTTTTGTTTTGCTTTCTGAGGAAAGGGGGAAGTAGGAGAAGAGAAAATAAATATTTTTTAATCTAGGTAGCTAGATGGCACCATGGATAGAACTCTCGACATGTAGTCAGGAAGACCTGAATTCAAGTCCAGTATCAGGTAATCACTAGCTTCTGCGTCCCTTGGCAAATCGCTTAGCTTCCCTTAGCCTTAGCTTCTTTGTAGGTAAAATGGAAATAATAATAGCATCTACCTCCAAGGGTGGTTGTGAAGATCAAGTATTTCTAGTAAAAGCACTTTGCAAACCTTTAAGTGTTATCTAACAGTTAGCTATTATTATTCATTAAAAAGCAGGATCAAGCATTTGAAGAACGTAAAAGAGGTGCAAAGCATTATGTAATTTCAGTGAAAGTTAAGAATGGTGGTGGGGGGAATCATGGAACAAATACCATTTGAGACATTTGAAGGATTGGTAGGATTTCAAAAAGCAAACACCAGGGGACAGGTACTGCATTTTCTACTGTGGACAAGGCATAGGGATGAGATAGATGAGTGGTGGACATAACAAAGAGGTCAAACATCTACATAACTAGATCACATAGCAGATCCCACAGCACAACCATCAAATATTGGCTCCCTGTAGCTGTAGTTCTATTTAGCACATAATGGGAAATAGAAAAAATGTAAGGGACTAAGTCTTACACTATGAAGTTTCCTGTATATTATCATATTTGTACTTGTACAACCTTATGAGTTAAGCAGGGATCTGGAAGAGAGCTAGATGTGGGATCATCTCTAATCCAACTGCATTTTTCATCTTAAGATGGGAAAACTGAGGTTTTCAGAGCAAATCTTTGGAGAGATTAAATGATTTGTCCAAGGTCCCACAGACTAACCCAAGACTAAAACCCTAATTTCTTGATTTTTTTAGTCTACACAATGAAACTACAAATTGGGAAAATGAGATTCTTAAATTTAGAAAACAATAACTTGCTAAATGTTAAAGTACATAATACTGACTTCATAACAAGTGTAGAACAAGAGTTCCAAGAAGAGAGGAAGCTTCCTGAAGGAGATGAGACTTAGGGTTTTAGAATTTGGGTACTCAGGGGAAATATATAGCCGAAACAAAGGAAGTAAGGCTGCATCTGGGAGACAATTATGCCAACCTATACCAAAAAGAAGGGGATTAGACAAACGTACATGCTCATATAGAATACAAATTGACTTTAAGATATTGCCTGGCCCAGGTTCCTACTTTTAGGTAGGTAAGGTACTGTCATTGCCCAGTCTGAATACCCAGATGAGGCAAATGGGACTAGTGACAGGAAGGCCTAGATAAGTACTGATGATTAGTGGGAAATAAGTTGAAAAGGTAGAATGAGTCCAGGTAGAGGGGTCTGGGCTTGCCTGAACAGGAACCATGCAAGTTCTGGGACAGGGAAGGGTCATAACGAAAATAACGCTGTGGGATGATGAGCTCATCGGAGGTGCATGAAAGATTGGAGGCAAGAGTCAGCAAAGTCAGAAAGATCAGCTAGAAAGCTAATGCAATAACCCAAACATGCGGTAACAAGGCATTGATGAGGACACTAAAAACAAAGACTATGGCAAATCCAAAAGCTTTCCAATGAAGAAATGACAGCACTTGGTGACATAGAGATTACAAATTCAATAATAGAACTTCTCAGGAAAAGTGATATTGTGGTTAAGAAAAAAATCATTTTTTCAATCATAAAATTTTAAAAATCATAGAACAGTCAGTAGGAGTCTTACAGGTAACAGTACAAATCCTGACCAAGGTAGAAATTTCATCTATAATTTACTCCAATAAGTGGTTATCCATCCCCTTAAAGCTCTCAGTGACAAGAAACTCACCACTACGGTGGAGGGCATGGGTGGGGAGGCAGGAGTGGAAGTATCCCATTTAAAATCAGCAGACCTTGGTTTGAGTCCCAACTCAGCCACTTAACTAACTCTGTGACCTTGTGCAAGTCAATTAACCTCTTTGGTCCCTAATTTCCTTATGTGTAAAATGAAGAGTTTAACTAAGGGTCCTTGGTTTCCTTATGTGTAAAATGGCCTCTTATGTTTACTCATTCCATTTTCAAACCAACACATTGTTACAGAGTTTTTCTCGTATTAATGCAAAAACTACCCACCCCTACCTCATTTTCACCCATGTGCCCATGTTCTGCCATCCAGGGCCAAGCACAGCATGTTTAATTCCTCTTCTCTAGAACAACCCTACAGATATTTTAAGACAGTTATCCTACATCTCTCCCAACTCTTTTCAAGTAGTATATTCTCCAGACTTAACATTCCCAATTCCATCAAACCATCATTCTATGGCATGATTTTAAGCGCCCTCAGAGTCCTCGCCATCTTTCTATCATCTTTTAGTTCTCAAATTTAGTACCCATCAAATTACTAAGGATGAAAAAGAGATAGAGAAATAATAATGCTGGAGTGGTCATGAAAAAAGAAAGAAAAGAGGAGGGAAAGAAGGAAGTAGAAAGGAGGGGAAAAAGAGAGAAAGGAAAAAGAAAAAAAAACACATTAATACATCTGGGAAAATTGTGAATTGCCCCAACCATTCCAAAATTATACAAAGGAAATAACCAAATCAACCCTTTGATTGTATGATACCACACAATATCCCCAAGGAGGTTTAAAAAATAACAAAATTTCAAAGTCCAATACATGCAAAAATATTTATACCAGCATTTTTTATAATAGAAAAAAAATTTTAAAGTGGATGCCCATCAACTGAATGAATAATATGAGTATAACAGAAAAGTCTTTTAGGATAAGATAGTCAAAACACCCCATTTTACAGATGGGGAAACTGAAGCCCAAGAGAGAAAAAGACATTTGTTCATGTCACAAGGAGTAACGAGGAGAGGAAGATTCTGAACCCAGTTACTACAAATCTATTTCTTTGTCTCTTCTACACCCCAAGTAGTGGGACTTCAGGAAATCATCTATAACATTTATTTTAAGTTTACTCTTTCTGGGTTTCATGAGAACCTGTACTGATAGGGAAAAGTACCAGTCATATCAGTTTTCTATCTATCCCAGCATCACAGGGGAGAGTCTGGAGGAGAAGGAGCAGAACCTGGCTGACCATGATAAACGTAGACTCAGCCAATAAAAATTTTGTGATTCAGATAGAGCTTTGCATCTAATGATTTTGAGAAACATTTGCAAGGCTGGTGCTAGGGCCCTGAAAGCTCCTGCCATTTTTCCTGTCTGAATTTCACCTGCAAACTTTCTACCTATTTCTCACTATATCTTGCTCATATGCCTCCCTGAATTCTTAAACCTTCAGCAAAACTTCCCACATAAACTCATCCATTACTCAGCAACTAGAACTTGCATTATTTGAAGCTCTTTATTGAAATGAGTGTGGCTAAAAGAGTTTCCCTTGCTTACTTGATCTCCTTCCAATAATTCACAGATAAAATACTAAGAGCATTCTAAATAAAATGAAACATTTAAGACAGCCCAGTAAAATGTTTAAATGTTTTATTATAAAATTGTGTTTTTGAAAGCTGAACAACATGCCTAAACTTCAATATTTCAAGGATCACAATTTCATCAGTGTGGGTGATCCCAGCACCAACGCATGTAGCATTGCTGCCTCGGCAGAAGGTCTTCATGGACTGAAGTGTCTGAGAGTTTTTAGCACCCGGCCGCCAACCCTCCAGAGATTCTCTCTACATTTTGTTAGGTTTCTCAGGAGGCAAAGTTATAGTTTGTAGCTAGGCCCATACTCAAAGTCCTTTCCAACTTGGTAGATAGGACTTTCTAGAGATGGCAGCCCACAGACATGAGACTTCAAGAACCCAGGGGCACCTCCATGATATAATATGTTCGGGCCCCCAAAAAGGACTTGAGTGAAGGAGTGATTTACTAAGTCTTAAATAATTTAAAAGCCAAGTTATGCGACTTTAGTTACAAAGCTAACACAGTTCTTAAATCATCATCCAAAAAAGTTATCTAATAAATTTTAAATGGTCAACTTTTACTCAAGTCCTACATCAAGGTCTCAACATGGTGTAGCGGGAAAGATGAAATGAACATGGAGGCAGGAGAGATCTGCTTTTTTAATTTCCATGCCTCTCTATACGCTCCAACACACATTCACTTGCTTTAAGACGATTGCACAAAGACCAAATGAGACAATATATGTTAACTGTTTTGTACATCCTAAAGCACTACATAAATGTCAGTTATTGTTATCATTAATATTATGATGGTGTCATGACAGTGACCTTGGGTTCTCCAAATTTATGTCAACAAAGCAAATACTCTGCCTGGTCTTAACAAAATGGAAAAGCTTTAAGGATGGGCCTACTGACAGTCAAGCTTTTCATCCTAGGACCAGACTAGCAAAATTCAAGGGCTAGCTTTTCACTACAGTTGGACCAAGGGCACGATCATCATTGAAAGAAGTTCCTTCACAGACAGAGAAAACACAAATCCTTTAAGTACTGAAGTCATGTTGCAAACAGAACAGCAACATTGGAATAGGAAAACTTCCATTTTGAAAACTACTAGACTTGGCCTTTGATGGATATACCTTGAGTTGAACAAATGCACTTACTGCATAACTTACTCATTAATTTATTATCTATTTGTATTGTTTTGGGGATAGCAGATTGGAAAGAAATGATGTCCACGCTTTGATCAAGATAATAGAGTGCTTGACTTTTACTCCTGAATTGTAAACCCCAAAGAAATTTCAACTTCTCACACCTTAAAAAAGAAGTTTTTGGAATAGTCATTTTCCCTAAAATATCTGAATCTATAAAGACAAAAAATGGAGATAACATATGACAAATATACTATTTCAGGAAAACAGAACTGTCTTTACAGTATGTAATGACACCAATAACAGGTTTGCACAAGATAACATATTCCTTGGCCAGGCACAGAAATATTTCAATAAAAAAGTATGTGCTTCACTGCCATCACATGGGAGATGAAGTCACTGTATTCAATTGTACTTGTGCAGAAACAAGCGTCTTAAGCAACAAAAGAGCTATCACTAGTATTAAAAGTTGCAAAGGAAAACAAAAGGGAAAGACTTTAAAACTTCTTTCCCTCATTATTCACATTTTTCAACCACAAGTAACAGTAACTATGATACACAAACTATACAAGTTATTTCAATAGCATGTATTCATCCCATAATGTAAACAGAGTACTTTCTCCTGAATCTTAGCAAATATGAATACCAACTGACAAATATTAGAAGGTTCTAGTTGGTCAGACCAGAGAAAAACATATAATTTGCTAACAAGTTTGACTTTCTTGTTTTTAATAAATTACATTATTTGTTATCGTTCTTGATTCAGTTCTCTAAAACTTCCCACAAAAGCGTCTTACAACAACATAAACCATTTTTGAAAACATAAGTAAAAATTAATTTATTTGGGAAGGAAAATGAGAAAATTTTCCCCAAGAGAAATTCAAACTTGTCATTAGAAAGCATAAAACTGCTCAACTTAGTGCTCACATGCATGCATGGCACATGTAGTTTATTTTGACAATGAAAAAGATCACCCTCAGAATTTGAGTCCTTAATGATCCAATCCCAAGCAGGAAAGACTATAAGGATATTTCTTTGAGCCAAAAGTTGTTATTTTTAATTAAGATAAATCACTTGATGAAGTAGGATTCTCTAAAAATATGCTTTTACTGCTGTAACCTCCTTATGCCCTTTGTTTACTCAATATTTTAGGTAAAATGTATGCCTTGCTTCAAAGATGCCATTTCAACAATAAGGAAAAATTGGGAACAAGTCTGTTCTCTAACAGATCTTGAGAGATCTTATACTTATTAAAGTTTATCTACCCAAATGTTACTTGTTAAAAGCATGTTCAAAACAAGTTAACATGTCTAAATGCCACAAGGTTTAATTGCTAAAGTGGGTTTCCCCTTCTTTTCAAAGTTTTTATGGGGCTTACATTTCCACAAACAATTGTAATTCCTCATTTGTAATTATAATGTAATTCCACACTTTAATTCTTCATTTTATTATGGGTGCTTCTGCACCCATAATATTTGCATGTTATATAGCCGATTTGGAAAGGAGTTCGGAGAAATCTTTCTTGCCTTCAAAGTTTGTTTTGGAATTTTCCTTTAGAATGCTTCAGACACAGAAGTCAAGCAACTACAATCTGAGAATGTGAGTGTGTGTTTGAGTGTGAGTGTGTATTATATATTTAGTACAATTGAGATGAGTTCATCTCTTGAACTCAGAAAGCACCTGTTAGGACTTGGCTAAGAAAGACAGTATCAAAGCAAGCTGGCTCAACAGTACACATGCCTCTTCTATGAACTATGGGGTTTTTAATGTTTTGAAAACAAAACATGGAAAAGATCTGCACTTAAAGAAAAGCTGCCCATACATTTTAAGATGTGACACTGGAGATTTCATTAATGTAACTTTGCCTTTCATGATGTCATTCTCATCCTTCAAATTACTTTAAATGCTGACTTATTCAAAATGTGCTATACACAACCATACAATTTACTAGATCTCCTGAGTAATTCCAGAAAACCAAGCAATATTTAAGATCAGAAAACATCTGAAAATTGCCCTATCTTTCTTACAGTTCCCACATATTATGAAATATTCACACAAGTACCTGTGATTTCTAGAGTTCTGGCAAAAGATAAACCATACCACTACAATTTTTTTTTCATTTTTCATCACAATTGCCAAAACCAAGTAACAAAATAAATGTCTCTGACCTAGATCAATAAATGTTTTCATGTCTGCCATGACCTGCAGTAAGGCTCCAAAATGAGGGAAAATATGAATAAGGTATAAAGGATATAAGCATATGCATTCAGTACATTAGCGTTTTCTCTTTGCTTCTACACTCGAAGATATTAAAGAGAAAAACCTTAAAAACATTTAAAATACACCGTTCATAAGTGGTTTGTGAGAAATGCATAAACGTATCCTGTTCTAATTTAAAACCCACCAAGTATTTTGGAAAATACTTGATATTTTTATTCAAGTAGCTTCATTACATGCAAGAGCTCATAAAGTACTTTGCCACACATATTATATTCTTACAAAACCAATGAAGCAGGATAAAAGAAAAATTGTTGTCCCTGAAGCACCTGTCTTGGCAATTGCAAATTATGCTGCAACAAGTGAAAATGATAGTTGATTTTCACTTACTATGTTGATCTTGCAACAGTAGGAAGACAAGGAAACATTTTTTATCACTGATCAGACAGAAAGTCAAAGATCAAAAGCAAATATATACAATATAAATGATTATCCCTATATGTGTTTCAAAACAACTGTCTCCCTTAAATTTGGTAGAAAATTCTAGTAATAGCAATTGATATCAAAGCATCTCATTATGATTTTAATAGCTGAAGCTTTCAAATCACTCATTTGACTATATGAGAATTGATCTTTGCCTTAAATCTAACCTCAATTTTGCTTCCTGAGTATATTTCACAAAACGTACAATTTTAAACACCACATAAGAACTGGATTAAGTGAGATAACTAAAGACAAGATTTTTCCTTTTTAATGTTCTTTCTTATAATCTGTACCACCTATTTCGGGGGTTACAAGTTCAAAGGGGCAAATAGAAATTCCTTACGTTACTGTCTCAAAACTTTTTTTTAAAAGCAGGAATAAAAATCAATCTTATCTTTTAACCCAAAAGAGATTTCCCTAGCAAGATGGTATTAATTTCAAAGCAAGCTATTTTATGCAACAAATTTAACTTTCATTAAGTTGCTGGATAAAAAAAAAAGGCAAAAGCTCTCATCCTGAACTGACCATTCTCTTTGTCCCCTATCTGAACTCTAAATGCGTACAAGAATCAATCTCTATTTCTCTGCAGGTGCCTTTTCCTCCGAATGCCATAAGTTCAATCACCAGTTTAAGTTTTTTGGTTGTTTTTGAAATGAAAGTTCTCAGACTCTAAAACCCAGTAATGAGAGGGATTGGTTAAAATTGTCAAGCAAATTTACCCAGTTGGTTTTTGTAACTCCTGGGTTCAAGAGGCATTCTTTTCAACTTTAACATATTTCTCAAGGCTCTTTTGAGAACTCAAACATATGACATTTTAAACTTCAAATAATGACCTATGCTCAGCTCCTCCTCAAAATAGTGTTTGCTGTTTCCTCCTTGGAAGCCTAAAATCTCCTATTTGAGATTTTTTGTTTGAATGTTTTACTCCAAGTTACTTCTAGCATACCTAAAAGAGCAACCCATTTAAACATCTAAATTTCTTATATCTAGTTTTCTTCAGCAATAAAATTTTGAGGGAAAAGAGATAGGAAGCTCAGTGCAAATGAGGGAAAATATGTATATCACATTAGGCCTCCTTATTTAAACAGAGTACAGTAACCACCACCGTTCCCTGCCCCAAATCTCGACATACAGCAACTTGCCTATTACTGTAATACTTAAACCTTAACAAGTTACAAGGCCTGCTTATGTGAGGGTATAAAATACTCAAACATTATTTCCATTATGCATTGTCTGTTTTGAGACCTTCTTTATCCTTCTAAATTAAGAAATATTTACATTATTACAGTCACATACTTTATCCTTAAGCATTCCTTCTTTTCCAAGTACCTTAACACAATACTTGCAACTCAGTACAAATACCGAAATCTTTACCCCACAGATCAAAGATAACAGCTAAAATATTAGTCTCTGATACAACTTTTTAACCTTACTATTATGGTGAAGATTGATAACTTGACTTTAAATTCATTTACACCTCTCTTGCAAAGATTTTAAAGTATTTTCATATCTATTCCTTATGTCTCGAAATCTTACTGTGCAGTAGGGAAAAGAAGGTATTTAAATTCTGTTTTATAATCAGGATTTGAGGAAACTTTTGCCTATTTGTCAACCTGAAAATTGCCAACCATTTTTAATGGGTCCTTGGGAAATACTTCATCTTTCCCTATAATACTTTCTTGTCCCTGAAACATAAGCAACACATATGAAATATTATTCCTTTTTTGTTTATGCATTATCTCCCAGGACAAAACATTTTATAAATAAGCATTCCTAGAAAAGTCATATTTTTTACCTAAACAAGAAAAAATAACATCTGACTTTTCAGGAAATAAAAACATTTAGGTCCAAGACTGGCCATCAAAAAGTGAAGAAACTATACAGCTCTATTACATGCCATGTTCAAATTTAAAATACGTGTATGTTCTGTGACGGATTCACCCTTCCAACTCCGAGAACCTTCTCTATGTTTAAAATAAAATCTAAAATTCTGGGCAACAGAGGGAATGAAAGCCTCCCTCTAATCCGGTGATCTGAAACTTTGGAAAACAAGTTGTTTTGTTTTAATTAAGGTTACAGCAGGTTCCAATTTGATCATACAACCTCCAAATATCTGTCTAGTAAATATTTTAATTCTGTAAAGATTTTCTCCTATTAAGGTATGCTCATTTTTTTACAATTAAGAATGTTTACTCTCCTTATGTCTTATTTTTAATTACCACCGTACTTGATTCTAATCTTCCACCCCCCCATTCAAGAGATCTAGGTAAAAGGTTTAAGAGCCAATACTCGGTTCCTATTTGCAAGGAGTTAATTGGCACCAGCTGTATACACTCAAGTACCACACACAAGATCCTTTGGACTTGTCTTATCCCTATTTCTACTACTTAGCTTAAACTTTTCAACGTGTCCGAAAAACATCCGCCATCTCAAATTTACTATAATGCCACCGGGGCTTTTTGCTTTTTTAAAGGAATCCCCGCCCCTAATTTTCCCCAGAAGTGCAACGAAACTCTCATTCCCTTCTCCCCCATCCACCCAGACAAGACCAAAACAAAGTATATCAGATTACAAGTGATAGCATTTGTAGAAATATATTGCTTATTAACGATGTGCAAAGGAAGTGCTACAATAATAACCAATGGGGGCGACGCGGGGGGGCGAGACGAGAAGAGAACTGGTTCAAAACAAACACAGGGAGGGCGCGCTCGGAGGTTTAAACACACTCACACGTTGTCCTACTTTTTAAGTAGCACATAAGCTGGGTGTCTGTGCACTTCTCAATGTTGAGACGCAGATTTCGCATGCACGTGTGTAACGTGCATCTACACACCCACAAACACACACACACCCAGCATTCGCATTCTCCCTCTCCACCTTGGGAGCAGAGGCAGAGTGGAGAGGTCCTGAGGCCCGCATGGGAAGGCTCGGGGAAACCCCACGCCAGAAGGCGCTAGCCCGTGGGCCCCAGGTCACGGCGTGGATCGGTCTTTCCCGCAGCGCTGCGCTGGGCCCCGCCACTTCCTCGGGCATCGACAGAGGCGGGGGAGGGAGGAGGAGGAGGCCGGGGGAAGGGGAGCATGGAACGACGCAGAAAAACAATTCCATCTTAGAGACGCCGACAGCAAGAGCAGAGCTTTTCTGCAATTGTGGGCAACAAAGGCAGATTCCGGGAAAGCAAACGCTGGATTAAGGGGGGGAGGGAGGGTGGGCAGACAGAAGGAGGATTATATAATATTTTTTAATAAAAGAAGTCTAAATATCTTCCGAGGATGGGGGGGCACCTATTTGTGGGATTAAACACAGAGGGAGACCACGTTTTCACAACGTATCCGGGGAAAACCCACCCACCTCCTAAACTCCCTCCTCCTCCTTCCCCCTCAGGAAAAAAAAAAAAGGATGTTTTGAAACGTGTCCTGGAGCTGCAGCACAGTATTTCTAGGGCAGATCGTTCAAGTGTTCTAACTTCTCTTTTTCTGATACTATTCAAAAGGTTTGTTACATTTCAGGACTCTTTCCCAACTCCTCCACCACCCCAAGGCCATCCAGCAACGCCCCCCCCCCCCCCCAGCCTCCAGGCACCCCGCCTGCCTCCACTTAATACACAGTGGAAGATCGTGGCCCTTTCCCATTTGCACTGCCTAACCCACCAAGGGGGTTTATCTTGATAAAGTAGGGAGGGATGTGTGTCTATGGGGAAACCTTCGGTTCCGGGGTAACTGTCAGTGCATAAGGGTCCCCTAAGAAAGGAAACTGCCCCCTTGCAAAGCGGTCCCAAATGAAATGTAACCAACCACAACAAACAGGCTGGCACACTGCTTCCGTGTGGTTCCGGGGAAGAGAGTATTGCTTTTTTATCAAATGGCTTGGAAAAACACGAAGCTCCCGGCCTCCTCCAAATGTCCGTTCCCCGCCACCCGTCAGACAACGGGGGGGGCGGGGGGGGGGAGCTTTGGTCTTTGCCGGAGAGCAGGTACTTCTGGAAAAGAAAAGTGGCCTTTGACTGTTGTTTACAATCCCCTAGGTACAAGTTCGAACCTTCCAAGAATGGGAACTTTTAGCAAAGCTAAGCAGACAAACTTGATACAAATGTTAATTACCAAATTGAGTCGAGTGAGTGTCTGGGTTTTGTTTTGGAGAAAGAAACAAAAAGTAAAGCTATTTCACTTAGATGAAAGCGCTTAACCTTGGTGGGGGTAGGGGGAAGCCACCGTCTCCCCCCACCCACTCAACTTGCTCCTCCCTTCCCCAACTTCATAGACTCCCCCCCCCCCACATACACAGCACCAAATTAAGCGAAAAAAGAGACCAGCCCTGAACTCTAAATTCTAAATAGACTTGAAGATGAAATTCTTGAACAGAAAAATAGGACAGCGGCCCCTTAAACTAAAAGTTACCGCAGTGCAAGACATACTTCACAGTAGAAACATTGATGAGAGAGATACTCACTTTCTCCATTTGTTGGCCAAAGGCAAAGTGTAGAAAAGAGAAACAGAAGCCCCCAAAGTGAGGTCGGGGACCCTCTTCCGGCGCCAGACTTCATTCCTTTTATTTAGGACGAAATTCCCCTTTCTCCAAAAAAAAAGGGGGAAAGGGGGAGTCCGAAACTCACACTGCCGCCCCCACACCCCTTCCAGAAACAAGGGAGGAAAAAAAAAAACAATAATCCAGATGAGAAAACAGATCCTTCGAAAATTGCAATTTTTTAAAAAATGATTTCTTTCCTCGTGGTGAGTCGATGGGTTGTCGATGCTGAGGCTGTCGAAGCTGACACACACACTCCCCAAACAACGCTATTTTGATGCTTTAGATATGTAGGTATTTGTGGTGTTTGCTACAGAAAAGGTAACAAACCCCCCTCAGCGCTGGCTGCAGTGATACAATGGACACAGAAGTAGCAAACATGAAGCACATTGAGACTGGCAGTCTGCATCTTCAACCTCCATTTTCAAACACACACACAGAAAGGCAGTAGGGGAAAAAAACTGCAAAGAAAGGGGAAAAAAAATCCAAATCAATCCTTGCAAGGAAAAACAAGCCCAACCAAAAATAGAGGGAAAGGCTTCCAAACGCCGCAAAGTATCCACGTCGGAACGATGCGACGCAGTTTTAAATATCCCCCAAAGTCCAGGTTGCTGGAGAGGCTGAAAATGGGTAAAAATGCGGAATAAAAATGAATGAAGAGGCTTCCCCCTCCTCCTCCTCTCCTCTCCCTCCTCCTCTCTCACTGCTGCTGCTGCTACAGGCGCCTTCCAAAAAATCCAGGACACACACAAAGCCCCAGCAGCAACACTTAAGCTGTTCAGCACTCCTGCTGCTCCGGGGCTGGGGCTCCGCGTTGCATCCCCTCTCGCGGCGACTGCTTTCCCATAGCAAACGTTTGTAATTCCCTTTTTGCACACACGCACACACGCACACACCCCACACAAACACACACACCGCCCCCCACCTTCCTCTCTCCGGAACGTAGGGGGGGATCCGGTTTGCTGAAGGTCAAAGCCGAAGAGGTGTTGCAAGGGTTTGTAATTCCTCTGGAAAGGGGTGTGGAAGGAGAAAGGTGGGGAGGGGGGGAGAGAAACGAGCGGGATAAGAGGGTCTGGCAAGGATCTGACTAAACTGCTGTTGCAAAGGGGGCAGTTTGCTCGCAGCTCCGCTCTCCCTCTCTCTCTAGTTCGCCTGGTGCGCTCCTCTGCTCGCTTTTTTTTTTTTTTTTTTTTTTTTTTTTTTGCTCAGCGGAGTTAATGCTGGTAAACAAGAGCCTCGCTTTGCCGCTGCTGCTGCTGCCGCCGCTGCTGCTGCTGCCACACACTGGGGGCTCGCGCACGCGCTCCCGGAGGCACGCACGCACACACACACTCACACACACACTAGCCGCCGCAGCAGCGGCGCGCGGCGGGCCCCAGCCCAGACAGGCGCGCGCCAAAAGCAGGAGCCTGGGATTCCCGGGAACGTTCGGAACGGAGCCGCAGCGTGAGCCCGTAGTCTGCAAAAAGCTGACTCCACACGCACCCCTTCTCTTCCGTCCCCTCCCCCTCGCCCCCACCCTCACACAGACGCGCGCACACACCCTCCCCTCCGACTTGCTTCCAAAAACAATGCCCCTAGCTTCGGGTCTCACCGAGATGGAGGAGATATATGTTATGTATCCCTATAGAACTGGTATTTATACGCATTTTTGTCCGTAGGGAGGGAAGGGTAGAAAATTGAGAGATCCCTAAAAAAAAAAACAACTGGAAAGCGCATTCACCCCCCATTTCTTGAAAAGCTTCATTGTTTCTTGCAGCTGTTGCAAAAAAAAATGCATGCCGCATTTTTTCGCAGCGTGCTTTAAGAAGTCAACGTGAAGGGAGGGGGTGAGCGGCGAAATACACCTTGGCTAAAAAGGGAAGCCCCGCAGTCCTCCCCTGGCTCTCCTTGAAGACATTTTTGAGGGACGGATGGAAATGTTAGGGTTTTAGGAAGCCAGAGTTTCGAGTGCTCACGGTGGAGGAGAGCGCGGGCGGGGGCGGGGGCGGGGGGCCGCCGAAGGGGGAGTTCCGAGCCGAGGATGTGAAGAACTGCCGCCTTGCCCAAGAGACAAGAAGGGGGTGGAAAGAGCCCAGAAAGGCAGCAGAGACCTCCACCTACGCCCAAGGGAGTCGTTTCCACGTCGGCCGCTAGAGGGCATTGGAAGGCGCCAGGAAATTGTTTGCAGCCCCAATAACATTGCCTTCAGGGAGAGGAAACGCGGTGGCCGTGATGAAAGCAAGATTTTCAAAATAGCCGCTGACCGTGTCCATCCCCCAATGCCTCTCGGAACCCGAGGCAACGAATCTAAAGCTCGGGCGTGTTTACTGTATGAGCAGCTTTGTGCCCGCATCCTGGGACCACCGCGCGGGGATGCTGGGGGGGCGGGGATGAGTTGAGAGATGCAACTGTTTCCATTTGCTTGTCATCTTTACTGGAGATATTGCAGGAGGCTACTTTGTATTTATTTGAGATTCTATAACTCTTTACGGGGAGATTTACCTTTCTACCAGGCTCTTTTACCAGCCAGTATCAATCTGTGGTATTAGCATGGGGCAGTACTGAGGTTTATTGACCAGTTTTCTTTGATCTCATTGCCCACACTGATAAGAGGTTGCTTTGCTTTGTCCCCCTTCTGGTTCTTAGAACACTGAATCTGAGTTTGGAATCCACTGCATAAACTGATTTTCACCTGTTCTGGTTCCTTCTTGGTAAATCTCCTGCCTTTTCAAAACCTACCAATCCCTCTTTCCTTCCATGCCCTTCAAGATGATCAATTTTCTAATTTGTACATGCCACCTAAATGACATGGAAACCAAATCCAACCCACACGATTGTCATCTACCATTTTAAACAGCCTTGTTGACTGCTAACCAGAGGGTATTTCACAGAGGCTGGTCAGAGCAGGAGGGCTGTCAGCAAAGGAATGAATTTATGACAAATACCTGAAACTGGTAACAACTCAGGCAGGAGAGGTGAGCTCTAAATTCATGAATTGATTAATATTGAATCTGTGCTTTGGAAGTTGTCTGGGGTTTATGATTCAGACTAATTGATATCAATAATAAATTTTAAAAAGTAGATTGCATAGAACTATAAAAAAAATCACAGGTATCTATAGTCCAAAAGAAATGATTTATCTCATAAACAGTAGTATTCTCTGATAATAATGATGATCAGTCTACCAAAAAAGACTTATTTAAAATAAATTATATTTCTTTTATCATTATTTTATGTATCATTTATCATTATATTATTTCATATATCATTCTAGAAAATTCAGGAAATGTCATTATTACAGTGGTCCTACATTTATAAGTGATAAAAATTTAATGCCTACGTGCAAAACAAAAAGCTCTTGAAAATAAAATGTTATATCTTTTCAGATGTTTATTTTCTGTATTCTTTTTATCTTGGAAAATGAGTTAAATTTATTAGTAAATTTTACAAAAGGGAAATCAGCCTTTTCATCTTTAGTTGTTTTTTTCTTTAAAAAGTACTAGTTTGAAATTGTTTAACTACTGAAAGAGAGATGACTATTTTTGTAGGTTCCTAGCCTTCAGCAAAGAATAAAATACTTGGAAATATTTAAAAGATTTCTAAAATTCACATTTATTTCAAAATGAAGAACTGAGTATGAGTAATTAAAAATAAATTGTACAATTTTAAAATTGTGTACTTAGTTTGCCTATCATTTTATTTTTACATATTTAAGAAACATCAAATTGAATAATAAATGAACAATTTTATTATGTCCTAATTGTATTTTTTCAGAGTTTTTTTCTTTTAGAAATAAACTAGGGAAGAAAGTCTAAAATTTAGAACTTACAAGTGAAAGTTGCCAAACGAAAATGTAATTTTTTCTTAATGCTGTGGAATAAATATTTGCCATGCAAATTAGCTTTTTGTGGTCATCTCTAGTGACCAGCAGAACATGGAATAGCCAAAGAAGTGTATAAAAATTAAGGTTTTTCAATAAAAAAAATTATTTTAAAGTTTCTTTAAGTACCTGTGTGTCTTTTAAAAATGAAAAATCAGCAAGATGTAAAGTTATTTCACCCACTGAGATTATTTGTTGTTTCTGACATTTTTGGAAGGGGAATTTAAAACAGAAGTTTTGTCATTAGAATGAAAGTTGGTTATATGGACAAAAACCTAATGTGCAGCTTTCTTTATTGGTCACACATGAAATGCCCAAGTGAGATCACTGTTTAAGAAGTAGGGAAACAATTCATGTCAGAAGAAATCATTCTGTGTTGTTTGTTTTTCATGCACCCTTTGCAGCAACTCCCTCACAGTTAAAATAGTAACACATAACATCTTGTTTGTTAGTATTTTATCAAGTGCCTCTACAATTTATTTTGGAAGAATAGTATGTCCCTGTTTGCTTTTTATAAAACTGGTTGCCTTAATGCTTTATAAATCTCTCAGACCACAACCAGGTAATCTATACAAAGTGAAAATGGACTAAGATGCATCCAAAGGATGAAAAGTCAAAACAAGATAGGTTCCTTTAAACTAAACCTCCCCCTCTTCAAACATCAACCCTCCAGACTCTTAGCTATGCATACATCAAACATCCACCAACTGTTCGAGCTGAAACAACAATATATGCTTAATCAGAACCAAATACTCAAAAACTCAAATCAGAACCATATCCCCCAAACAACATTCCAGAGGAACAGAGTGTGCACATACCACATTCACTTTAAGACAAAAACAAAAGAATCATGAAACTAAAAATGTCAAGGAGTGTTATATGATCTTCCACTCTGTAGGTCTTAAATTAATTAAACAGCATAACCATGAACTAAATAATTTTAAAATATAGCAGCATTTTAGTTGAAACACCTCATAACAATGTAGACTATTAATAGAACTGGCAATAATCCTGGAACCTAACTATAGCATAATTTGCTAGAAAGTAGAATTTAGTGATACAAGGTAAGGTTGTCTATAATCCCTTTCAAGAGGAGTTAATTACTGAAGTCATAGAAAACTGGATAAGTTAGTCTCAGACCTAATATAATCCTTCAACATGGAGAACAGCATTCAAATCCTCCTCATTTTTCTTTAGTATCTGAGGATAAAGCCTTCTCTTTCTCAACCCCTATATTCTCTCTTTGGGCAGCATTCACAATGAGTAGAAAAACCTTTCGATCACAGCCATATATTCTGACACTTTTATGCCAACACCAAAACAAAACATGAAGAATTTGTCCAATTCCATTTCCAACAGTTACCCTATATGGTGTGTGGGTAGGAATGGTACCCTGAGGAATCACAGAAGTGGCACACCCTAGGTATAGCATTACTCCTTCATGCTTCCAGAGTTTGGAAAAGGGGTATATTTTAGTCAATGTGAGTAGACTCCTACCTAGAGACTTTTCTCTCTTGTTTTACAGGAACCCATGCTCCAAGTGATGAGTTAGAAGCTCTTGGGCAAGTAGGTCGAGTATAAGACATTATATTGTTTCAATAAAAAAAAAAACTTTATTTTTATATAAGATCATAGATTTCGAGTTGGGAAAAACAGGCTTTTAAATAGGTATTTCTCATTCATGAAGTAATGGAGTTGGCTCTAGAATGGACTGATTACTTGGATGATCTGAAAGCAATAAACCAAAATTCACTTTATCTTTACTCCTGAGATATATTTCAGTGGTACATACATCATTGTATACAATAAGCATGCTCTGTAAAAATGTCATTAGATTCAATTAGATTGTGAGATTCTTGAGGGCAGAGGCAGTCTTTTGCCTCTTTCTATATTCCTAATAATTAGTATATTGCTTTTATCATAGTAGGAGCTTAATAAATGTTTATCAACTGACAAGTCAAAATTCTAAGTTCTCTTTAGTTAACCTTATAATTTTAGAAATGCCTTAAAAGACAGGAAATAGGACACCTGGGTTCAAATCACAAGTCTTCCAACAGATAGGTAACTTTTGGCAAATCACTCTTTGCCTCAGTTCCCTTTTCTGTAAAATTAAGGCATTGCATTAGACCTAAAATTTTATGATCTTTATTTCTGGTTGATCTTTAATTGTTAATACCTTAACTTTTAAGTTTCTTTGCCCTCCCTTTACAAAGTGATAAAAAGTCTATGAATTATTACATTTACACAGGCCTTAGTAGAGAGAGGCTAAGAGCAAACTGTGGGTGAAGACAACATCCTTCTATAAAAACCTGTGAGCAGGGTCAACTGGACAAATAGAGGAGGAAGGAAAGAAGTAATTAGGTGGGGAGGCAGGTGGAAGAAAATGGCTTTGGAGTCAGAAGTTCCAAGTTCAAATACTGGCTTTGCCACTTTCTATCTATATGAAATTGCAAGTCGCTTAACATTTCAGGGCCATAGTTTCCTGATCCACAGAAGGCATTAGTCTAAACCTCTAAGGTACATCCCAGCCCCAGATCTATCATTTCAGGGATAGCTTCCAACCCAAAAATATATCTTCTACTAATACCTGAAACAAAATTAGGAATGATCCATCACATTTAATTCATACTCTCTCTCTCTCTCTCTCTCTCTCTCTCTCTCTCTCTCTCTCTCTCTCTCTCTCTCTCTCTCTCTCTCTCTCTCTCTCTCTCCCTCTCCCCCTCCTCTCCCTCTCCCTCTCTCTTCTCACCCTGTAAGTCCTTAACACTTTAGTAAGAATGAAGTCATTAGATCATTTGCTGAATGATAAAGGAAACTAGCCATATGAAAGTATATTGGGAGCAAGTGGAAAAGTCAGAAAAATTTGAAGAAGTAGGAGATATATTTTGCTTATGGAAAGCCCTGCAGATGGGGTGTGTTGTAACTAATACAGCTGTAGGTTGAAGAGAGAGGTAACTCATTTTAGAAGCAAAAATTATTACAGAATGCTGAAATGTTTGATGTTTGGAAAAAGTTATGAAGTTTTTGCTCCATTTAAAAATGTCCTTTTCTTTTTTGAGCTGGTGGCAAAGATAGGTCAGAATTTCAGGGGAGGGGAGGAGAAAGATATATAAAAAAGGTCCATTTGACCACTACAGTAATCAGATGCTCCATATTACCACTGATTGTAACCACAGTTGAATTTTTCTTCCTGACCCTGATAGGAAAGGGGAGAGAACACGGATATTCCCCCCATAAGAACAAGTGAAAAGAATAAATTTCTCCAAGTGCCTATTGCTACAGAAGCAAACGAGATTCAATGAAAAAGTTTCCAGGGATGACATAGCCAAGGGAAAGATAAAGAAAATAATTATAGCCAGGCCAGTGTGGAGTAGATGATAGTACAACACATTCTTTTTTGTCATTGGAGCACCAGTCCATGAAGAGGAGGGAACATGGAAAAGTGGGAAATCTTTATGATGGGATATAATTCTAGGAGAAATGTATTACTTCAAGAATAAAGATAGAAAGTTTCTCCAGCTATCAAAATGTTGGTATTTGTATTGGGTATATTATAGCCTTCAACCAAATTTCTTTCTCTAGAATTTAAAAGGGATAATAAAAATAAGAGAGAAAAATTAATAGTCTGTGTGGGATATTTTTTAAAAGTTTATTGTATTTGTTTTATCTTGTCTATTGAGATTTCTATTGGTAATAGCTTCTGTTGTGATAGAAAGAAGTCTTGTATAAAGCATTATCTTTAGAATGTAATTTATTACTTAATTATATACTGTATTGTATTATTATCTGATCATTTCCAATACCTATGTCTTATTTTCCCAACTACGTAATAAACTCCCCCTCTTTCTGCTCCTTCATCCCCTTTTTTAAATAACTTCTTTGTATCCAATACAGAGTTGGATACATATTAGGCATTGAAAAAATACTTGTTACACTATCAAAGAATGTCGCAGCACAAAATAGGATGTCTTGAGACCTCTTACATATATTGTAACCATTCGCCCACCTACCCAGGGTAAGTTTAAGTTGAGGGTTTAATTTGTTTCAATAGTTTTGAGGGCAGACTGTTTAAATTTTGGTATATATTTATAGGGTTTGGTGAAACTAAAAGAAACATTTATATTTCTATCATTGGTCTTGCCTAGATCAGGACAATTTAACATAGCAAAAAGAAAACTTCCAAAATTCAGATTAACCAGTAAAGGTCATTTACTTAGAAGAAATAATTTTACTAGAAAAAAAATAATAAATGTCCCCAAGTAAAGAAATAATTAAGCAAGTTGTGGTATGTGAATATAATGAAATATTAAAATTTACCTAAGAATGACAAGTATTATAAAATGTTCAAATCTAGAACAATACAAAGAAAGCTGAACTGGAAAAATGAAGTGCAATGTAACTCTGGTCACATAAGTGAGAAAGAGGGAAAGGGAAAAAGTGAAGGGACATGTCTAGTCAAAGGATATGGATAAAAACTGAGAGGGAAAGACTGAGCAGTTATTATTGTACTCTATGCATTAAATTAATTGAAATGTAAAAGCTTGCTAAACAAACAGATTTTATTGATATTCAATGCTTAGATTTTAATAAAACATTTGAAATTTTTTTTAAAAAAGGTCTTGTTAAAACATAAAAATAACTCCAATTGGGTCAACAAAATGTTGTAAAATAGAGGTACTGCTTTATAAGGGCTAGGTTAAGAATAATTTATAATACACATATCAGTTGTTTGTATATAAATGGATGTCCTAAAGTTTCCAATTATAAACATTTGGAAGTAGAAGTAATCTTAAAATCTAAATTTGAATTTTAATCATGAGGAAATGGGGGTCTGGAGTGGTTAAATGACCTATCCTAATTTACAAAGCTTACTTTGCAATGCTTGAAAAGAGTGTGTTGTCTTAAATAGAGTAAATATTTATGTACAGTATTAAAATAATTTGTTTAGACAAATAGTTTAACATTTATAAGAGAAAATTTTTACTACCCATTCTACTGCCCATTTTTAATTGTTGGGGATTCTAGATTAGTACAAAATAAAGTTTTACTGTCATTTAAGGCTCCATAATGTCCTTTGGGTGGGGGGAATTCTCAATTTCCCTATTTATAAAAATAACACAAACTACTTTTTAATAATGATAATCATAACATCATGCTTTGTGTAGTATTTCACAGCTTTTAAAGTAAATATGTACAGTATGAAAATACATACATAGATACATAAGTACAATCTCATTTTATTCTCACAGCACTGTAAGTTACTTGAAACTCATTAAGGTCATTAGATATATAGTATCCAGGCCATGAATTAGCAATATCATTAATGGAATGAAATTCTGAGCCATTATTTTTTTATTCTATCATTATATTCAACTCTAATGTAAAATCTAATTTTACCCAAACAAAAATAGACTAGATTGATTTCCCTTTCCTTTGGAATCATATCATAAATTGCATGTGATTTTAGATTGCGCAATTAGGTTGTAGAACCAGAAAAATTAGAATCAGAAACTCTGTAAGGACAGTTGTTTCCCTACCCTTCCCTTCTTAGATTATACTATTTATGGAACATTCTTTATGTACATAGGAGTTTTCCAACAGACACAAATGGAAGTACCCTGCCCTGAAAAATTTCATCCAAATTTACTTCTTTTGCTAGTTTAATATGGAAAAGATTCCTATGGAAGAAAGCAGAGGTTATATGTTTTATTTGGATTGGATCTTTTTTAGATACCTTGAATTCATGAGAAAACAAGAATACATTTTTTAAGCCTGTGAGATTATTTTTGCATGTAAGGCAAGAGAAATGAATCCAGCTTGTCTGACAAGCTACCTAAAAGTTCCTAAACTAATCAGGATTGAATTTCAAACCAGGATTGAACCTCAAATTTTAAATGTGCTATTCTTAATTTTTTTTAAAAAAAATCTTAAACCAAGGGCATATATAAATAATAAATGAAAACATTTGGAGCTACCTGCAACTGAAAACCTAGTTTGTCTGAATAAAAACATTGGGTAAATGTCTCATTCAGGCCAATGATATTACTGTCCTAGAAGTGATTTTAAAAGGAACAATGAACTCTAAAAAGAGCAACTGATGAGCAAGTTCTTGAGGTTTTTGCCCTGAAATATTTAATATATGGAAAATATGCAGGGAAGACTGGATAAACAAAATATTCATATTATCTGAAAACAACTAAAAAAACCAAATATTTTCCAATAAGCATAGAATGTACCCAAAATATCTTAATATTTTGAAGCATTTTTAAAATGCTATTTAAAAACTGATAGATATTCACATCAATAACTAACTTCATTTTTTCTGCCTTCCCCAAAGTTTTCAGAATAACTGACTATCATTGAAATTACATGGTAATAGATTGGTATTTGCATTAGCACCTGAGAGGAGGAAATTACTTCTAAGGTCAAAAGTAATTTGGAAGAGATGACATGGAACCTACAAAAAATGGAACTTTTAGATATCAAAAACTGTTAGGCATTTAAATGGAGCCAAGTCTAATATGAAGCACTTTGAGAGTAAAAAAATATTTTAAGTATGGAAATTATAGTCACATTTTGTATTATATATAAGAAATATTCACTTTTCAGATTTTCTTCCCTCTGATGATACTTTAGTAGCATATAACACACTTTCCTAGAAAAAATGAACACCTTCCAGTAAGAAATCCAAACACATATTTATTGGATGCTTGTGTGTGGAAAAGCCCCACCAGAACTGTCAGCAGGATACATATTTAGTCTTTTATTTTTATACCAGCTTGTAGAAATATATGCAAAGAGCAAAGACCTATATTCAAATACTGTTTCTTCAAAAAGTTTCAGGGGAAAATATCTTATTTTCCCTTTTTGAAAAATAAGACTTAAAAAGAAAGTGTTGCAACTGTAAGCTTTTTTTTCAGATGTTCCAGCAATAAAGAGTAATAATACAGATATAAATACTGATTTAATATGGAACTTCTTTTAAAGATAGTAATAATACGTCTTTGATATTTTGGTGATTTTTAAACTAGCAAAGTAATTGGTTATATTACTTTTTACAATTAGTGCCTTAAAAAAAAAATAATCAGTGTTTTTACAGCATGGAGCACACCATTGCAGATGACCAGTGATTCTTAGCATATTTTGGAGTACCAGTTTCATGATTTTCTGTGAGCTTGGGCCATGTGAAAAAGACCACAAAGCTATAGTTTACACTTTAATATGCCAGATGAGGAGGAACCATTGACTTGAAGTTTCTTGATGTCCACAGATCCCATGAACTGTGGATAGAAATCAGGGGATCAATGAGCCTGGGAAATAATTATATTTAAATTTTAATTTAACCTTTGGTTTTCTTTGTATTCCACACATTATTTTACGCATTTAAAAACATTGCTCTTAAGAGTTCATATGCTTCATTAGACTGCCAAAGAAGTCCATGATGCAAAAAAAAAGTTTGACTTCATTAAATAATCTTAAGGAAGACTTATATGATCAAAAATGACTTTTATTGAAGGAATCATTATACATCCTCAACTATGAAAAGTTATAAGGAGGAAGAAGGTCATTGCTTTACTCTAGGCAAGTGGTCCTCAAACTTTTTTTTTTTATCTGTAGAACAATTCAGCTGAACAAAAAACCAAATCATTCTACTGGTATCTGTGGTTCACAAAATCACAGTCTTGACATATTTGAAATATTAATATCTAAAGATTGTCATTTTAATGGTTGTGGACACTGCACCCACCCCAAATCATAGATCCTCTCCAACTTACTACATAGTCCTTGGGGTTTACTCTGAAAAATTCAGCCACTTCTTACCTGTGTGGCCTTGGAAATCATTACTTACCTCTCTGGGTCTCAGTTTCTTCTTTTGTAAAGTGAAAGGTTCAGACTAGATAAACTTGTAGGTTTCTTCCAGTTGCAAATCTACTACGCTAAATGAAACATGATCATCCTGTTGCCAACCTGTTGATGGCCCTCTCCACCCTTAGCTAGTCCCAGTTGCTGCCAGTGAGGTTCTGGTAAGCCTCTGATCAGCTTGCAGTAAACACAAGACACCAGGACAGCTTGCAAGTCAGATTTTAATAGATGTAAAGAAATTTTTACATAACCAACCAAAGAAAAACTCAGAGCTAGTTGGGCATAGGCAGAGGTTGTTCTATTCTTTTTCCCTGTGAAATAGTTCTCTTCCCTAAAATTTTTGTATTCCAAGGTTTAGGGTTGTTATTGAAAATTTATAAATAATACTGCTGTTCCCTTAGCAACCTCCTATTAATCTCTTATAGAAAACAATTCATTGTATCATACAATTTAAAGGGCATTCATTTTATTAAGATCCTTAAAGATTTTAAATAGTTTTATCACACCCCCATACCCTAATTCCAACAGAATTTTTCCTTTAGCATTTTGGTGAGATGTCTAAACATAGCACCTGTGCTGGAAGATTATGGTTGGCCATGGAAGGAGCTTTTTATCCAAAGTCTGAGCTCTTACAAGGCCTACCCTCTATGTTTGCACATTGCTTCATATTCTTTGCACTGGGTAAGACTAAGTAGAGAAGCCACATCCAGTTCTGGTACCGAGAGAACAGACCTCTCTCTGCAATGAAATTTTGTTTGGAGAGGGAAATTCTTCCTCATAGACTAGGGCTCCCCATGATGCTGCTAAGACCCAGGGAATTGTCCAATGCCAAAAAACCAGTGACAAAAAAGAAGGGGAAAAGTAATCCATGTCTCCTAAATGTGAAATATCCAACATTTTGGATAAAATATCCAAGTGGATATTTATTCCACCATACTGTTCTGACAGTGACAGGGGGAAGAAAATCTGAAAGGGAAGCACTTAGAAATATTCATGATCCACCAGAACAACGGTTCTCAAATTATGATCTTCAGACCCACTGGGAATCCCTGAGTCCTTTTTAGTCCTTTATAATGAGGTCAAAACTAAGATGTTTTGAATTTCTAATATTGTGAATATTTATAGATATAACTTATATAAATAAAAGCTCTTTAAGAGTGCTTAATGATAAAATATTGAGAACCAATACATTAGAACATGAGCTCCTTGAGGGCAGGGACTATCTTATCAATATTTGTAGCTCAGTGCTTTGCAAAGTAGATATTTTATCTGTCTGTCTATATGTCAGTATCTATCTACCTAGGGTGTATGGGATATTCAGAGAGGATTAGGACATCTGGTGTGAGGGCTTGCTGAACCCTTTTCAGGGCTACTCATCTACCATAGGTATCCACCTGTTACCCAACTCTCATCTGTTGCTCCAAGAAATCGCGTTTATGTGCAGCAGTTACACCTCAATAAAATCCTTCCACAGACTAAACCAGGTTGAGGGTAATCAATAAGTTTTCAACCCATTGGTGAGTTAGAGAAATGTCTACCTCACACATGTGAAGATTTCCCCTGTGGAATTTGCAGATGAGAATAGTTTGTTCCAACTGCCATAAAGGCAGCTGAAGCAGATATGGTGGAGGTCTTAGAGCTTGGTCAGACATTAAAATTGTCAACATCATTCACTACATCCTGGGCCTTTGCATCATCTTGGCTTTGTTCTGCCACTGGACTTCAATGACTCTGGAAGAGAGAGTGAGGCTTGATAAATTTGTGCAACTCTGCCCCACCTTAATCCAATTTACACACAAGTAAAGACAACACATTGTGATGTCAAAAACAAAGGCTGAACATCTATCTGTCTATCTATCTATCTATCTATCTATCTATCTATCTATCTAATCTATCTATCTAATCTATCTATCTATCTATCTATCTATCTATCTATCTATCTATCTATCTATCTATCTATCTATCTATCTATCGGTCTGTCTGTCTGTCTATCCAATCTATCCTCTATCCAGATAGGCAATATAGTCTTAAGACAATAGCCCAAAGAAATTGTATGTGTATTAAATAATGAACCATTTATTCCATATGTTTAGCCTCAGAGTTTTGCTACTGGTAAACTGGTTAAGTGGGCTACATTTCATTTCAGTGAATCATGTAATCTGAGACATTTAGAACTAGAACAGACTTTTTTTTATTTAGAGATTTTTATTCTTAGAGCTAACTCCGCACAATAGTGTGCTCTCTTTTAATAAAGATTATTGGGTATTTTATCTTTACATTACCTTTATCTACAAATATATCTGACCTTCCTTTCCCCCAAGTGCCATCCATACAACAAAATAAAAAAGTGAGGGAAGGGAAGTACTTTAGTAAAACTAACCAACACATCTACCATGTCTGATAATACATACAATACATCCATAATCCCCTAACCCCCCCCCACCCCACCTCTATAAAGAAGTAATGTTAGTAAATTTAGGAAAGATTTTTACAGAATTCAATATTCATTTAACAATGACTTATTAAGCACCTTCTAAAGGCATTAATTGTACTGTATTGTGTTAAATGTTGTAAGAAATACTATTCATCAATATTTATTGAATATATATTACTGTGCTAAGTATACTATGAGGAATGTAAAAGAAATCTAAGATAACTCTTAAGGAGCTTGCTGCTTGTCCTTCATTTTCAAAGACCAATGACACTACAATATTGGAGTCAGGATATGGTGGATTGGCTGTGGTTGATCTGTTCAGAAAGTACTGCCATAATACAAGCACAAGTGATCCAGTAGAACATTGAGAGTGGAAGTGGCTCTGGATTTGTGCAGCTCACATTTCCTGTGTGCTTCTACTATTTGTTTTGCTTATCGAGTACAGTACCTTCTTTGGCCCATGCTGGTCAATCCTGTGCCAGCATTTCCATTGTCTCACAGTCAATATTAAAGTTCTTTAGAGGTAATTTGAGAGTGTCCTCATGCTGTTTCTTCTGACTACCATGTGAGAGCTTACCTTGTTACAACCTGTCTTGAGGTAAGTAATTAATAACAGAAAATAATCCAAAAACAAGTGCTAAGTTTTGTGACAAGGAAGAAATAAATGAATGAATGAAAGTGTTCTTATTAAGCACTTATTATGTACCAAGTACTGTGCCTGAGGAACTGGGGATACAAATATACGAGTAAGACAGTCTCTACCTTCAAGAAGCTTACATTCTAATTTGGGGACACAATCCTAATATGGGACTGATAGGGAAAGAACTGTCTATGGAATCAAAGGGATGGTAGATTGACCCACAAGGCACCAAATTGACTAGCCTTTCCAGCAACAATAGAAGTATGATAGTATTTATTTTCCAGTGCAAGAGATGGAAAGGGGTGGGAAGAGGGTGGCTACGTTTAAGCAGCAGAGAAGATATCAAGATGGCTAGCATGGATAACTGAATGGGATGTGAAACATGGTTTCATCTGATGATCATGGGACTGGCTACATATAGTAGACTAATTGAGTTTGTGCTTATTCACCAGTGAGTTTAGTTTATCGCAGTAGTTCAAAGGATGAGCATATTACCTCCCCTAGGGACAGAGGGAATTTTTTGGCCAATCTGATCCACTGGGGAAATATAAAGAAAGAGGGAAAGATTTTAGATAGATAAAGAGAAACTGGTATAGCTAGACCCAATGGGAGAATCTTTTGGGATAGGTAGACCTTGAGAAGATTTTGGAGGTGACAGAGATGAAATGAATCTAGTGGTTCAGGATGCAATGGAAGCAGGAAAGAGGAATCCTAAATGAACTTTTCCTTGCTCTGGGAGCTGTTTTAAGGTTCCAAAACGTGATTTAGTTGAGTTGGTTGAAAGCATTTGGAAAAACCAGAAATCATCTAGATGTCATCTAATTATCATTCTTTATGGAAAATTTAGATTCTTGTGAGCCAGACTATTTGAATGAATGGAACATTATGATTTTGCCTCCTATAGGAGGTTTTTGGTCAGAGAAAGTAATAAAGAAGCCACATGGCCTCCTTTCATCTCTACCAGACTGAACAGCACTAAAGAAAGAACCCTAAAAGACAGAAATAAAGGAGAATAACAGCCAGTTTATATCATATAACCTCAGAGCTGGAAGGAAACTTTAAAGATTATCTCTGCCAACTCCCTCATCTTAGATGGAAACTGAGGCTTACAATTGCTCAGGGCAAAGTCAGGTTTCTGAAGTCCAGGGTTCCTTCCCTTATAACACGCTAATACATGGTGATACTGGAGCCCCTTGATCCATGGGACCCTTGTATAAGTAAGACCAATTTATTATAACATCCTTTGGTTATCTCAGGGATTGAATTAATTCACTGAGAATAGGTTTAATATTAATGCTAACTTATGGATTTGGTACAAGAAATGGAAAGGTATTTCTAGATTTCTCTGTGACAGGGACAAATAGTGAGAGGGACAAATTCTGAGAAATATCCAAAGAATTTCATCATCTTTTCTGTCATTACTTAAGCGTTTTGAAATCCACAATTCAAGTTACCAAATATATATTAAATGCCTACTATGTACAAAGCAAAGTACTAGGACAAAGTGAATAAGGCTATGCCCTAGATCCAGGGCATTCACTAACATATGAGGTTGGGGATACTTATTTCCCATAGTAACTCTCAGGATCTTACAGTTTGTAGTGGCCTGTACTATGTAGTATGACTACCCCATGCCATTTCCCTGCCAGTTGTATCTCTAGAATTCCTCTCCTCTGATATGTACACCCTCTGTTCATGTGCCTTGGGCAAAATATGTTGAGTTGAAGGTGAGAGGAGCAAAGAGGGAAACCCAGAGGAAAATAAGTGCATCTTTCTTACCCAATGGAGAAATTGATTATAGACTGGAAATTTGGTATGCAAACTATTAGTAACAAGAGTTGTTCTCAATTAATTAGAGAAATAAATAGCATATTACTTGGATTCACATCATGATACCCTCTGCCAGAAAGTAGACCTGACTGGTGCTTGGTTTACAAATCCTTTCCAACCTTTCCATACCTCTGCCATTACTCAAATGGATCTGCCCTGTGTGCAAGACTTCCTAATTATGGCTCTTGTGTTAAGCATCAAGGATACAAAGAAAGATTTGACACCGAATACTCTAGAGTAATTTACAGTATAATTAGGGGAAAGATATGTAAAAAGGTAAGTATGATATTAGAGTGTGATAAGTGCAGAGGAAAGGTACAGGCAAAGTGCTAAGAGAAATCTGAGCAAGCAGCGATCACTTTCAAGTGGGTGTGAAGATGGAGGGGGAAGGGTCAAAGGAGAATTGGAGGAGAAATTGGAATCAGAGCTAGGAATTGAAGGAAGGGAGAAACTTCAGCAGATGAAGATGGGAAGCAGCTGGAGGGATGGCATTCTTGGTATGGAAGATATTGTTAACGAAGTCAAAGGTAGGAAAGGTACGAACAAGAACAGGAGACAAAAATGAACTAGTAGAATGACTAGACTCAAAAAATTATTGTTAAGAGTTTGATGTCACCAACATGTTTGATGTAGAGGGTCTCTGCCCTAGGGATCCGTGGCTGACCCTGAGATATTCAATATTTTTATCAATGACTTAGATAAAGGCAGAGATCTCTTGCTTATCAAAGTTGCAGGGGAAACACAGCTGGGAAGGATAGCTAATACTTCATGTGACAATCACGTAAATGGAAATAGTACTGTCTAGAATGTGTGAAAAATTACATAATACACAATTTGATACTTATAAATTTAAATCTTATACTTTCTCTCCTTAAATCACCTTTATACAGATAAGATAGAGGAGGCACTGTTACACAAAAGTTTGAAAAGAAATTGGAGGATTTTCTGGAGTGCGATCTCAAGAAGTTAGCAGTGTGATCAAAAAACTATAAAACAAACTAATGTGATCTTGGACCATGTTAAAAGCAGCATGACTTCCAAGGAAAAGGAGATAATAGCCCTACTACACTCCATCCTAATCAAACCAGATGCTGAGTGTTGTGATTAGTTCTAGGTGCCTCAGTTTAAGGATGTTGATGTACTGGACGGTTATTAGTGTCTAGTAAAGGATAACCAGAACAGTGAGGAGTGTTGCTCTAGACCACAAGAAGATCACTTGAAGGGTGCTAATTCTTGAGAAGAGAAGGCTGAAGGGGAGTAAAAGAGGCTTCAAGTATTTGAGAGATAATGAAGAAGCAGGATTCAATTTGTACTGTTTGTCTCCAGAGTTGAGAACCAGGAGTAAAGGTTGAAAGGTACAAAGAGGAACATTTGGGCTTGTCATCTGGAAGACTCAGCTAGCCATCAAAGCTTTTCAAAGGAGGGAGTAGTGTGTCCCTTAAGTGGAGATTTTCCAAGCAGAGGCTATATGACACTTTTGGTGGGGGATGTAGTAGAGGGAATCCCTTTTCCTATATGGGTGGGAACAAATGACCAGTGAGGTCATCTCTAAAATTCTGTGATCCCATTATCCTATGAGTAACCCAGTTTGGTCTGAATGTAGAATATAAAATGAGATAATGCTAGAAAGACTACAGGAGGCCTTGAAAGACAAAATGAATAAATACTTTATTCCAAAGGCAAAGGGGAGTTGGTAGAAGATTTTGAGAAGGATCACACCTTTGGGGTCATACATTAGTAATTATATTGGGCATTTTTGGATAGGATTGATTGGAAGGAAGATAGGCTAAGGATAAGAAGACCAGTTAGTGGACAATTGGTACATTGCAGGCTAGAGGTAATGAGGACCTAAACTGAGGTGATCTCATGATTCCAGATTTTTAATCCATGAGGAGTAGGGAGTCTACTTTTACTTATCAAATTTTCTGTTATTCACCTTAGAAAGACTAAGCACACCAAAAACTACAGTATAAAACAGTCTCTTCAGAAGGGAAAATTATTGTTTCCTGCAATATCCTGAAATCTGCTTACTAGTGCTCTATGGTTAGAATGGCATTAAAAATTTTGAATCCCAGAAACCCTGGAAGTATTTTTTTCTTTCCTATTTCAGTAGTCTGTTTAAAATATCAGTTCTCCCTTAGAAAAATGTGAAAGTTTTTTTCTTCTTCCTATAAATGTAAAACTGTCTTTGGTAATCAAATACTTGGCAAATATATACCAGGGAAATCTGGAAAATTGAGATATACCATGGTATTCTGAAAAAAAAAATTGGTCCCTTTCAGGAGGGATTAAATTGATGATTTATAATAGACATTACAAACAATAATGTAGTACTCTGCACCTGAAAATTAGGAAGTGAACAATACTACAAAATGCTGTTAATGTGACTATTTGTATCTGTACAAGAAAATGTGTTATTCTTGTAAACCTGAGCAGGCATGGCATTTCTGACTGTCTCTCTCTTTACAACCATGAAGCTATAAATAAGTGTCTGGGAAGCTTTTGAGCATTTCAAAGCATCACATTGTTGCTAACACAAATGTGTGATCAGAGCTGTTGACTTCAGGAAATGTTTCTTCTTGAATTTTCTTCTTCTTCATCTTCATATTTCGAAGCAATATGATGTGGTACAAGGAGCATCGGCCTTAGAGTCAAAAGACCTGAGGTACTATCCCAGCTTTGGCACTAATTAGTAGCTCAGTGTCCATGGAGAAGACATTTTGTTTATCTGAAGCTAAGTTTCTTCTTCTGTAGAATGGGGACAAAAATATCTGTGCTGCCTACCATCCAGTTTTGTTGAGAAAAAAGCATTTTGTCCATTTTAACACCTTCTATAAGTATTGTTGTCAACAACAAACATTTAAGTGTGTCCATTGTACTGGTTGCTGCTGTTGCAAGCAGGTCCATGACAAGCCCCTTACCTCCTTTGTGGGTTTTACAATCCAGCTGAGCAGACAGGATGTATATACAAAATGATAAGGCAAGATAGAATAAGCCACATCCTTGAGAAGCAGCACAGACAATGAATACAACAAGGTCCAGAGAAGGAAGATTATGTTTGAAATAAGTCAACAATGTGATATGGTGAACATATACACACACATACACACATACATACACATATAAAGCTAATGTGGTCTTAGACTGTATTATGAGAAGTCTAGGCTCCACAATCAGGAGGGTGATAATACTGTTGTCATCTGCTCTAGTTATGTCACATCTGGTATCTTACGTTCAGTTCCGAGTACCATGTTTTTTAGGGAGAGCATTGTTAAGATGGAGAGGTTCAGATGAAAAATGCTCAGGGTGGTAAAACTCGTAGTGCATGAACATCAGTTGAAGAAATGTGATGTTTGACCTAGAGGGGAAGATTTAGGGGGGATCTTAGAATATTTGAAGGGCTAGTTTATGAATCAAGAGAAATTACATTTTTTTCTGTTTGGCTTCACAGGCCAGAACTAGGAGCCCTGGGTCAAAGTTTCACACAGGCACATATACATTTTTGGTAAGGAAAGTCTTGCTAGCAATTAAAGGTCTCCAAAAGTGGAATGGATTGCCTTTAGATATTTTTAATGAAGTTCTGAGTGACAAGTTGTTGGCTATATTATAAAGAATATTTATGTTCAACCATGACCAGATGGCTGCTGAGGTTCATTTTAGCATCAACAAGAATAAACTACCTACTCTGTGAAGGGTACTGTGCAAGGTACTGAGGATACAAAAATAAAAATGAAAAAAGAAATCCCTGCCCACAACTCTGAAATTCTGTGAAATGAGTTGGTTGGGGAAAACTTCTCAAAAATGGAAGGACTTGGGCTGTGTTGTGAGAAAACATTTAAGCTAGGCAAGTGCAAATGAATGGAGTTCTAGAAGGAAATGATCCTACAAAGGAAGGAGGGAATGCTCATGACATTGACGAATAATGAGTAAATTGGGCTAATTGAAACCAAATAATCTGACTCCCAAACCAATGCTCTTTCTACAAACCATGATAAGAATATTTACATGATATGTTTTAAAGTATTGAATAATGCCAGATCCACAAGATTCTAAGTTCATGTTTTAAAATAAGAGAAATAGAGTTGATATATTAAAAAGCTTTTGTACACATTTTAAACTTTCCCTTGGTCTGTATCAGTTTTGTGTAGAGGCAGCTAGCATAATAAATATCCAGTTTTAGGAGTGAATAGCAAAAAAAATCGACAAACTCTACTATTGATACCATAATGACATTTGTTTTCTATCTACTTCGAATCATTAATTCAGTTACTGAGACTGTGCCAATTTCTCCTTATAACCAAGGATTGCTCTCTTATATGATCTTTAAAAGGTGCTGGATGAGAAGGGCACTTGAGATTTGTTTCTTAACCCGAGCCCCCAATTTGAGTTATGCATATGAAATAGGCAAACAACACATGCAGTCATCATATGACAGGATAAGGGAATTTCTCACACATTTCCTAGGATATTATGCACAATTATACTGGTAAGCATGGCATTTGAAACTATTGTTGACACAGCTGTGCAAAGTTCTCCCTGTAATCAGGATCTGGTCACTGTTTGCATGGCAATAACATGCTTGTTATATGAGTTCCCAAGAAATATTGATATATACTGTGCTTTCTTCTTCTTTTTCTTTTTCTCCAATCCAGTTGCCAATAATGCATTCAAATTAAAGGATTCCCCTGCATTTTTTTTTTCTAACCATGATGATCACTGCAATATATTTTCTCTTTCAACTCTTTAATGCACTCAAATTACACCAATAATGTGGAAACATCTGTTGTTCTCCCTTAACAGGGGAATTTAAAGGGGGGTACAGAAAGGAGGAGAAATTAATCTTAGGCTCATGTGTTAAACTATATCAATTCCAGGAAGTTCAAGCACACAGTTGGTATAGTTTCAATAGCACACAGTTGATGGCAACATTCTGTTTCTGCCTACAACTGAACTTAACCTTCTTACTAACTACTTCACCCTAAAATAAGACAATCTTTCAGAATGCCTAGACATTTACAAACTAGTAGTTTCATTGATGTGCTTATTGATTAACACTCTTAGTGTAAAATAGATACAAATTCATTACATTTACAAAGCATTCCAGTATGGCCTGTGATGTGTCAGAGAATTCTGGAGATAAATACTAGGGACCTGGCCTCTGGGTGACTGGCATTTAAAGGCACGAAATCTTGCTCCTAGTGAACTGGGGTATAAAAACAGGAACCAAATCATTTGGAAGTGTCAAAGAAAGGAAGAAAGGAACCAAGTCATTGGGGTACCAAGGTCAGAGGAGCAATAAGGCTGACTCTCGATTAAGTTGTTAAGCTCCTAAAATACTGTTTCTCATCATCTCCTATCAGGATGAAGGGACTGGTGTAAATAGGTAGAATTGATATTCCCCAGTGAAGACCCTGTTTCTTAAGAGACATATGACTTTTGTAGAGAAGAGCTTCAGAGTAAGTGGAAGCCTGGATGATAGCAGTTACCTCTCTATAAATACATAGAAAGGAATGAAGAATTAAAGAACAGTTGCATAACTTTTTTAATTATAGTAAAATAAAAAAATGACCAGAATTCTGTGGAAGAATCTATGGTGGATGATAAACCTGAAAAGTTCACTTATTGATTGATTGTTCATTTATATTGAAATGTAATGAAAAGTAATGTTTAGTTTACTCATTAGAAAAAATAAAATTAGGCATGAAGCTATATGAGCTCAAGAGGGTACGTTGGAATATCCCTCCCCAAATGAAAGAGCTGTGGAGGGGAAGGGGAGAATTGTGTCAGCACTTCATGTTCTGGGTTCCATGTCCCTAGTATTCATTCCTAGAAGTGTCCCCAAAGAGTCTGAATGGACATTTTTGCCTAATGATCTCTATACCTGGTTTAAGAAGCAGAGGAGAAATCTACCAAGAAGAGTATATTTGAGATATTGATTATAAAGGGACCAACATGGCTCCTAGAAACCCTGATATAATCACTGGTTAATGATCTCCATGCAAGAGTGTCATGTAAGTATCTAGAACGGCTGGAATATATCTACGATGAATCCTCATAGGGTATGAGAACTAGAGCCCAACACATCAGGAATATATTATTGTTTGAACAAACAATAACTGTCCTCTGAGACAATGTGAACTTGTTTAACACTCAGTTTCATTCCTGTGTGCAATTCAGACTTGTTATTCCTCCCAGGAAGCCTTAGCTAAAAAAGCTAGTAAGATGCTGTCCCATAACTTCTGCTTTTGCACACTGAGCTGAGTCATAGCTAGCATAATAGCAATGAACTCTGAAATCAGTACATTTCTCAGATGAAATATAAATCTGAGTCTTGGCCAGTACTGGGCACTGGAAAACTGCATGGTACTCTTTCCAGGTGTAAGGGATATTAGTCACAAGTTCTATACCTAATTGTTTCCTCATCAGTAAAAATGAAGAGATTGGACTACATGACCGTTAAAGTAGCGTTTAACTCTTTAATTCTATCATTTTCAGTATATTTTATAAGGAATATGATTTAATTTGATAAGTGTTATCAGAACCATAACTAAGAAAGGATATCCAGGACATTGCCCAAGGCTGCCAAATACAAATGACTTTAACAGCATTTGTAGCTTTCCAGAAGCATAAAAATTACATAGCTTTTCACTTAGCAAGAATAATTACTTAAAACAAAAAAAAAATCAGTCATAAGGTGAAATGAGCAATTCATCCCTACTCCCCTATTTGAGGGTTTACATTCCACTTCTGCTAGAAACCCTGGGTAAAAAGAAAATTGTAGTGATGACTCTGGACCTTCATCAAGTCATCAACTAGCATTTATTAAGTCATATTATATGCCAGGCACTGCATACAGGTAGAAAGTATACAAGTATAAAGAATGAAACAATCCTTACTCACAAAGAGCTTACTTTCTTATAGATCCCTTGCTTATACACAAGGCATAAGCCATATAAAAGAATTATCTTTCTTGATGATAGAGAAGTGAATATTCTCTTTGAGGAAATGGCAAGCAGGAGTTTGCTGGAAGTTCCTCTGATTTAGAAATGTCTGAAGTTCCCTTGGAATGCAAGGAGAACAGTTGACTCTGTGGGAAATCCTACTCTTTTCATATTTTCTACTTCACCTATATTTTCCTTGTTTCCCTTCAAAGTATTAGAAAAATTTCCATTACCAGAGTTTTACAAGAAGTGTCCCATGGTTTAGTGAATTCTGACAGGGTAGTCCTGGCTATGGGGATGGGTAGATTGGAAGAGCATAAGGATCCCCTATCATGAGTACGGTAAGAAAGAAGGGAATTTGGGAGACACAAAACAAGAGATGGAATCTTTAATGACCTCATTTTAAAATTTTCTGATTTGATAATATCCATTGGCACTTTCCTTTATAAGATGACTAGAACAGGTCTGAGAGAGCCCTCTGCCAGCTCTAGGTAGAGTTTAGATTTGTTCTTAAACATTGCAAGGCTAAATGATGAATTCACAGTTACATTCAGTTTTTCCCCAATTCTCTTCTGACTTTCAAAATAAATACTATATAATCCTTTACTCCCTTCAATGGACTGGGAAGTAATATTTTTAGCATGTCATTTAAGGGCTGTGACCTTACATCCTTGTTAGTCAAATATAATTAGTGATGATCAGTTAGAAAATGTCAATTAGCTTTCAAAGACTCTGAATGCTTTGGCATACTAGATGAAAGGTGAACGCAAAATTCACATGACATTCAACAGTGTAACAGGAGTGAGAATCAATAATGGAAAAAGAGATCAAAAGTTCACATAGGCATTCTGAAAGTACCGAAAGCTCACCCAAAGGACTGACCTTAAGAGCCGGAATCATCATGCTCAAAAACTCCCAATCTATCCCTACTATTACTTGCTCTCTCTTCTGAGTGCCTTCATAATTTGTGTTGTCTGTCAAGTGACGACTACTCTTACAGTATGGATGAACAGCTTCACATTTAATCCCAGCTGGAGATGGAAGACAAGCAGTTTATTAAAATGAAAACATCATTTCCAAGCTAACTTTACTACCACGTCTAATTTCACATTTACCTATTTTTAACATATCCAAAAGAAAAGAGACTCTCATCATTCAAAGCACATTTTGTTACATTTTTTTCTTTGATTTTTTTTTTTGCTCAAGATATTTTTTTTCCCCTACTACCATAAGAAATTGTCTTTACTTTCTTCCAGTAGGGATGGGTTTTAAAACATTTGGAATATCTGATTCTGGTGAGTCCTCATACAGGAACAGTAATGTTACCAGAGGAATGTCTTGTCTTGCCTGATCTTTCAGGGGATGTGGAAAGCTATGACAATAAATGTACAAGGATGCAGGCAGCCTAGGTTAGTGGATAACATGATGCCTTCCTTGGTTCAAATTTTCTCTTAGACATATACCAGCTGTGTGAATCTAGACAAATTACCTGAATCTCTGTGAACTTCAATTTATTTTTCTTTTTTTAAAATTTATTTATTTAAGTTTTCAACATTCATTTCCACAAAATTTTGAGTTCCAAATTTTCTCCCCATTTCTCCCCTCCCTCTACCGCAAAACACCAAGCATTCTAATTACCCCTATCACCAATCTGCCCTCCCTTCTAACATCCCTCCCTTCCCTTATCCCCATCTTCTCTTTTGTCCTGTAGGGCAAGATAAATTTCTATACCCTATTACCTGTGTTTCTTATTTCCTAGTTGTATGTAAGAACAATACTCAACAGTTGTTCCTAAAACTTTGACTTCCAACTTCTCTTCCTTCCTCCCTCCCCACCCATCTCTATTGGGAAGGCAGGCAATTCAATATAGGCCATATCTGTGTAGTTTTGCAAATAACTTCAATAATAGTCGTATTGTGTAAGACTAACTATATTTCCCTCCATCCTATCCTGCCCCCCATTTCTTCTATTCTCTCTTTTAACCCTGTCCCTCCCCAAGAGTGTTGACTTCTAATTGCTCCCTCCTCCCATTGCCCTCTCTTCCATCACCCCTCCAGCCTGCTTATCCTCTTCTCCCCCACTTTCCTGTATTGTAAGATAGGTTTTCATACCAAAATGAGTGTGCATTTTATTCCTTCCTTTGGTCAAATGTGATGAGAGTAAGCTTCATGTTTTTTCTCTCACCTCCCTCCTTTTTCCCTCCACTGAAAAGTCTTTTTCTTGCCTCTTTTATGACAGATAATTTGCCCCATTCCATTTCTCCCTTTCTCCTCCCAATATATTTCTCTCTCACCCCTTAATTTCATTTTTTAAGATATGATCCCATCCTATTCAACTCACCCTGTACTGGGTGTGAGTGTGTGTGTGTGTGTGTGTGTGTGTGTGTGTGTGTGTGTGTGTGTGTGTGTAATCCCACCAACTACCCAGACACTGAAAAAAGTTTCAAGAGTTACAAATATTGTCTTTCCATGCAGGAATATAAACACTTCAACTTTAGTAAGTCCCTTATGATTTTTCTTTGCTGTTTACCTTTTTGTACTTCTCTTGATTTTTGTGTTTGAAAGTCAAATTTTCTTTTCAGCTCTGGTCTTTTCATCAAGAATGCTTGAAAGTCCTCTATTTCATTGAAAGACCATTTTTCCCCCTGAAGTATTATACTCAGTTTTGCTGGGTAGGTGATTCTTGGTTTTAGTCCTACTTCCTTTGATTTCTGGAAAATCATACTCCAAGCCCTTTAACCCCGTAAAGTAGAAGCTGCTAGTTCTTGTGTTATCCTGATTATATTTCCACAATACTTGAATTGTTTCTTTCTAGCTGCTTGCAATATTTTCTCCTTGACCAGGGAACTCTGGAATTTGGCCACAATGTTCCTAGGAGTTTCTTGTTTTGGATCTCTTTCAGGAGGTGATCAGTGGATTCTTTCAATATTTATTTTGTCCCCTGTTTCTAGAATATCAGGGCAGTTTTCCTTGATAATTTCATGAAAGATGATGTCTAGGCTCTTTTTTTGATCATGGCTTTCAGGTAGTCCCATAATTTTTAAATTGTCTCTCCTGGATCTATTTTCCAGGTCAGTTGTTTTTCTTTCTTTTTTTTTTTTGCATTCTTATTTATTCATTTATTTATTTATTTGTTTGTTTGTTTGTTTGTTTATTTAATTTTCTTACATTCATTTTCACAAATTTTTGGGTTCCAAATTTTCTCCCCTTTTATCCCCTCCCCCCACCCCAATACCCCAAGCAATCTAATTTTCCCTCTCTCCAATCTGCCCTCTCTTCTGTCATCTCTCCCTTCTCTTGTCTCCATCTTCTCTTTTCTCCTGTAGGGCCAGATGACTTTCTATTCCTCATTAACTGTATGTCTTCTTTCCTAGTTGCAACAACAATACTAATCAGTTGTTCCTAAAACTTTGAGTTCCAAATTCTCCCCATCCCTCCCTCCCCACCCATTCCCTTTGGGACGGCAGGCAATTCAATATAGGCCATATCTGTGTAGTTTTGCCAATGACCTCCCTGATAGTCGTGTTGTGTAAGACTAACTGGATTACCATCCCTCCTAACCTGCCCCTCCTTGTTTCTCTTCTGTCTTTTGATCCTGTCCCTCCCCAAGTGTTGACTTCAAATTGCTCCCTCCTCCCTTTGCCCTCCCTTCCATCACCCCCCCTTGCAATATCTCTTTCTCCCCCACTTTCTTATACTGTAAGATAGGTTTTCATACCAAAATGAGTGTGCATTTCACTCCTTCGTTTAGTCAGATGTGATGAGGGTAAAGCTTCTTGTTTTGTTTTTTTTTTTTCTCAGCTCTCCTCTTTTTCCCTCCACTAAACTCCTACCTGCCTCTTAAATGACATATAGTTACCCCCTTCCATTTCCCTCTCTTTCCTCCCCCTACATTTCTCTCTCACCATTTACCCTAGTTTCTTTTAAGGTATGGTCCCATCCTATTCAGTTCAATCTGTGCTCTCTATCTCTGTATGTGTGTGCATGTGTGTATGTGTGTGCATGCGTGTACATGTGTGTGTGTGGTCCCACCAACTACCCAGATACTGAAAAGTTTTAAGAGTTAGAAATATTGTCTTTCCCTGTAGGAATGTAAACAGTTCACTTCTAGTAAGTCCCTTAAGACTTCTCTTTGCTGTTTACTTTTTCATGCTTCTTCTCATTCTTGTGTTTGAAAGTCAAATTTTCTTTTCAGCTCTGGTTTTTCCATCAAGAATGATTGAAAGTCCTCTGTTTCATTGAAAGACCATATTTTCCCTTGAAGTATTATACTCAGTTTAGCTGGGTAGGTGATTCTTGGTTTGAGTCCTAGTTCTTTTGCCTTCTGGAATATCCTATTCCATGCCCTTCGATCCCTTAATGTAGAAGCTGCTAGATCTTGGGTTATCCTGATTGTATTTCCACAGTACTGGAATTGTTTCTTTCTAGCTGCTTGCAAGATTTTTTCCTTGAGCTGGGAGTTCTGGAATTTGGCCACAATGTTCCTAGGAGTTTCTCTTTTTGGATCTCTTTCAGGTGGTGATCGATGGATTCTTTCAATACTTATTTTGCCCTCTGGTTCTAGAATGTCAGGGCAGTTTTCCTTGATAATTTCATGGAAGATGATGTCTATGCTCTTTTTTTGATCATGAGTTTCAGGTAGTCCCATAATTTTTAGATTGTCTCTCCTGGATCTATTTTCCAGGTCAGTTGTTTTTCCCATGAGATATTTCACATTCTCTTCCATTTTTTCGTTCTTTTGGTTTTGTTTGGTGATTTCTTGGTTTCTCATAAAGTCATTAGCCCTCCATTTGTTCTATTCTAATTTTGAAAGAATTATTTTCTTCAGTGAGCTTTTGAAACTCCTTTTCCATTTGGCTAATTCTGCTTTTTAAAGCATTCTTCTCCTCATTGGCTTTTTGGACCTCTTTTGCTAATTGAGTAAGCCTATTTTTCAAGGTGTTATTTTCTTTAGCATTTTTTGGGTCTCCCTTAGCAAGGTGTTGACCTGCTTTTCTTGCATCTCTCTCATTTCTCTTCCCAGTTTTTCCTCTACCTCTCTCTCAATTTATTTTTCTATAAAATAGGGATAACAGTAACACTTGCTTTCTATAGTTGTTCTGAGGACACAAGAGAATATATGAAGTGCTTTGTGAATCTTGAACCCTTCAATGAGTGAGTTATTATCATGAATAGTAATAACTCACATTTATATAGCACTTACTATGAGTCTGGCACTGTGCTAAGTGCTTTATAATTATTATGCCATTTGATCCTCATGACAACTCTGAGAAGCCATTTCACAGGAAGGGAAACTGAGGCAAACAGGAGTTAAATGATTTGTCCAGGGTGTTTGAGGCCAGAATTGAATTCAGATCTTCCTTACTCAAAGCCTAGTACCCAATCCAATGCATCATGTGGCTGCCTTTATTATTACGGTGGTAGCGCCATCCCTGAGTCTTAGAGTAAAGAATCAGAAGGAATAAGAACAAAAATAAAATGCATTGTCAGTCTAACATATTAAAAAAAGATATGTAAAAGAATCCAACATTTTCCTCCCTTTCTCTGTGATTTTATCAATGTAGGGAACAGCTGGTCTTAAAGTAGATGCACCTTCCCTATAACTTTGAAGATAAATCCTAAAGAATGGCCTGAAGAAAATAGAGGTTAAGTAAATAATTTGCCCTAGGGTCACATAGCTGCCAAATTTCGTGGGATTTGAAATCAGGTGATTTTGATTCCAAGTCTAGCATTCAATTCATTACTCCATGCTGCTTTCAGAAAGACAGACAGATAGATGACAGATGTGTATGTGCATATATCTATCTCTCCATAAACAAATATATGCGTATATCTATACATTGTGCACACATTTGCATATGCACATATGTGCGTATAGACATATATGCACAAAGGATACACCTGGAGTCTTGGTGTTGTGGGAATCAGTCTGTGATTTCAATCGTTTGGGGAACTTCTGGAAAGGAGACTCCATCTTAGAAATGCTAAATTACACCTGGTGTCTGGAAAGAGCACTGAGCAGTTAAGTCATTTGTCCAAGAACAAATGGTCAGTATTTGCTCAAAGGCAGGACATAATTCAGGTCTTTTTGATTTCAAGGTTAGGTTTCTATCTACTTCATCTTACTATCTCCCTGTTGATGAAGTAGGGATGGACTTGTGATTTCAATGTTCTCATTATTAATCTAATTAGATTACAATTTTTAAAAAGATTATAATTGGCACTATAGTTCATTGCATGGTACTCTTTGGTATCTCTACTAGATCTACAAACTCTAATGCAGATGTGAACTCATTCTTTGACAGCCCTCTCTATCACCTAGGACATAGTACTTTTCACTCCTTGAATATTTGTTGAATGAATGAACGGACAAATGAACATAATATTTAGTTTTCTCTAATCAAATATCATAATATTACTTGGACAGCCCCCACCCCCCCATTCATTTAATATACTTACTGAAGGTCTACTATGTGTAAGGCAGTGTACTGGATATATTAAGTTCTTCTGATTAGGGTGCAGTAATGTCCCTGTTTAAAATTTACAGCTGGTGCCAGTAGAAGTACGGTAATTGCTAGAAGATGTTATTAGAAAGCTCTTTAAAATATATTTAAAGGGTTGGCTTTTTCTGATTTTCAAAAGAATTTATCTTTACTAACTCCAGTATTCATGAGCTGAATAGAACTTGATAAATATAGCCTTTGTTCCTTTCAAAAGAAAGTGAATTCTGTTGTTTGTGTGGGTTTTTTTTTCTTCCCTAGTATTTAGAATATTAGTGAAAAAAAGAGGAAAAGTTTGGGTTAAATGTTGTGATTTCCATCAGCATATTAATACTGAAACATTTTCCTCCACTCAACAGGCACATAAACAGCCTTAACAGGTGTGCGAAGCATGGTTATAAACACAATAGTCAATTATGATTTTTAGTGTGTGAAGGCAGAAATGTTAAGAAAATACTTTAAAATGAAGAAAATAGAAATATTGGAAAAGGCTAAAAACAATACTAATTATCTAGATGTTTTGGTACAAGTTTCAGCTTAGTTTATTTATAGCTTCATGAAGATTTCTCAGTAATTACAAACTAGCTGTTTTGAAGATGAGAGCTTTGTAAAGAGACAAAAATATTCACGGTGAGGACAATTTTTACATGCAATTACTTTAGTTTTTATTAAACTTTTTCCCTAGATGTTTGGCTATTTCATATTGGAAGTTATGGCCAAATTCCTCTTAAATAAATTTCAAAATAAATATTATCTGACATGAAAGTATTCCTTAAATCCTTTACCATGAACATAGGAAAAGAGTTTAAAATTCAGATAATTTCAGACTGACTGCAAACATTCCTAAAGGTTTTTATCTTGGGAAAGAAAGAGAGAAGGGGAAGGGGAGAGAAAGAGAGAGTGAATGTGTATGTATGTGGGGGTGGGGGTGGCAGGGAAGAGAGCAGATCCCCATTGGGAAGTGGAGCTTAAATATGCACATTCCTTTTGGAATGACCACCCATATCAGAAGTCAGCTCTAAGAAAGGGATTTTCCTCCCACTGCATCCTGGGTCTGTGTTTCTTTTACAAGGACAATCTCTGCCCTCTCTATTTTTTTGAAAGTCTTAAAAAATATCTTCAGCGATTCAGTTTTTATAAACATACCTGTGTGCCCAATTCTGCCTGACTCTAGGAATACAGAGGCTAACTTGTTTTTAGGTATTTTATTTACTGTTTGAAAAGAGGCCTCCGATGGGCTTCATTCTTAAAGGTTTCCACAGTACATGTTTGCTTATTGTATGTAATCTAGGCACTGAGTTACTAACTCAAGGTCCTGATCCTTTTCAAATTAAATTCCATCCCAGTTTTTTGAGCTCCACATATTTTGCTCATGACATATGGACCATCCAAATGTTAAATCTAAAACTTGGTATGGATTTTCATTAAAAACTTGCTGTTGTGATTGAGAACCCCATTCATCCAGAGCAACATGAGGGAAAGACAGTCACAATGCCTGCAGACTGTCTATTCTAAGCTATAAATAGGCTTGGTTTGTTTTTACGGTGCTGCAGCAGTTTAGGCACAGAGTATTTTCCAACTCGCAGGCTGTTATATTCTTCCTGTGACATTCATGCTGATGTAGTGCAAGCTGTGGTCTTTGTTTTCTTTGGGCAAGCACAATTATTATCTGATAAGAATGTTTATCTCGATAACAAGAAAATAAAAATCCATATTCTCTTAAGTGTTATAAAATATGACATCAGAGACTTTGATTCTAAACGTTAAGATTAAAAAGGCAGAGTCAACATCTTAGCAGTTTATAACCTATATTACCATAGCTGGCCCCATACAGAATTGGAAATTGCCTTCAGAGACACAGCCTCAATTTCTTCCCCTTCTTTTCTTCCTTTTTCCCCTCACCTCCGCCACTCCCCAGGAATCAGTTCAGGCATCCTAGTCCCTCCTCACCCCTTCCTTTTTTAAACCCTGAGCCAAGGAAACATCCTTTCCACTTCTTCACACAAAGAGGTGTGAATGGCATTTCCCACCTGGCGCTGAGGCTCTGGGTTGGGGAGGGGCGCGAGCTGACAGTACCCACCCCCTATTCGGGCTCCCACCTTACTCAACAAACAGCTGATAAGGTTTTCCAGGTTTCTCCCCCAGTCATTATTTACATTTCAATGGAGACTGAAATTTAAGCTATGGAATCGCTAATGAAAGAATTGAAGTTATTAGTGAGCTTTGGAGGGAGGGGGAGAGTGGCATCCCTGTAGCTCCTGATCTCTCCCCACAGAGGTGACTGCCTATTCATAGCTTTGCAAAGGGGCAGTGTGGTATAGTTAGGAAACAGTCAGGAAGATCTGAGTGAGTTCAAGTCCCTCTGGAACGTACTGGATGTGTGACCCTGGGCAAGTATTTTGGTGATTAAGTCTAGGAAACTCTCTAAGACCAAGTTGTCCAGAAGATGTCAACCTGTGTTTCTAGTTCCCTAAACCAGTAAAGTCATAAATCAAGTTCCTATCCTTGTGATTTTAATGAAGGTTGTGTGCTGCTTTTTACATTTTCTAAATTTCCCCTAAAATGTTTTTACTTTAACTGAGCTGTTGCTGAAATGAAATTACATGTCATCTATTTCTATAAATCTGCTCCTATACCCATATAGATACATATATAGGATATATTAAATGTATATTTAAATATACTCATACACAATTTGTTGACAAATACTGCTTATATAAGTTGTAGTTAAAAACTATACATTTAATGCAATGTTTTTCACACCAAACTGATATTTTAGTCATTAAAAAATTACTACAAAAGCCAACCAGATTTTTTTTTGGAGCAGAGTGTCATTTTAATGAGAATTTAAGATTTGATACTATATGATAGATGTTTGGATAAAAATAAAATGGGTTTGGTTTAGAGAAAGTATGTAAGATTCCACAGTGTGACCTAATCATTCTAATAATGTGTTCCCTTGTGATGCCTCTCTCTCACATCAAAGCCTCGCATCACACTGACACATGCCATGATGAATGCCTCAGAGAATTCTGTCTGGACACTTGCATGCCAGAGGCTAGCCTTGCTCTCACTTATCCACCAGAGGGTGCATTCAATTCGGAATGTGTTGAGTGACCCTGACCCGGTCATCACTGGCTTGAACAATTCTATGAAGCAGGTTCCATACTTCACATGAGGATTGGATTCTGTTCTAGTTTGTACCAATGTGAACATGGGAGGCCTACAAGAAAGTAGTTAGACCCCTAAATTGATCAAGTATAGAGTGCTCCAGGGCTGGTACACCAGGCCAAAACCTGCTCAAATCTGGATTGTATGCCATATGATTGCTCTAGGTTAAGGCACTTATTAAGTGACTGTGTATGCTTACCTAAAAGATTATTTTACAGAGAACTCTCACACAGCATTCAGAAGAAGGCAGTACAAGGACACTCTCAGTCTCCCTAAAGAACTTTAGTTTTGATTATGAGTTGTGAGAGGGACTGGCACAAGGTTTCCTAACAAGGAATGCCTATGTCAAAGAAGGTGCCGCAAAGCAGAATCAGAATAGCACAAAGGAAACATCACATGCACAAATCTAAAGGCATTTCCATCCCAAACGTTCAAATGGATTATTTATGCCTGACCCGTAGCAGAGCCTTCTGAGCTCAAGCTCGTATTGGACTGATCAGTCACAGTCAAACATACCAAACCTTGACCCCAACATCATGATGTCATTGGTACATTCAAGTACAAGGGAACCACAACATTCTACTATTTACTAGGCACTGTGTTAAAGCCCTGGGGATGCAAAGAAAGGCAAAAAACAAAACCTGCTCTCAAGGAGCTCACAGTCTAATGGAGAGACAAAATGCAAACAACTATGTACAAACAAGCTATGTACAGGATAAACTGGACATAATCTCAGAAGAAGACAGTGAGAACTCAGGAGATTTGGAATGGCTTACTGTGGAAGGTTGTGATTTCAGTTTGGATTAAAAGGAGGCCAGGGAAACTCGAAGGCAGAGGTGAGGAGGGAGAGAATTCCAGGCACGAGGGATAATGATGAAAAGTTCCAAATTTCGTGGGGTGGAATATCTTGTTCAAAGAATGAGAAGGACAGTGTCACTGAATCAGAGTAAGTGGCGGGGTAGGAAGGTGAAAGAAGACTGGAAAAGTAGGGAAGGGTCAGAACATGAAGGACTTTGAATGACAGAGGATTTTCTATCTGAGACTGGAGGTGATAAGGAGCCACTGGAGTTAATTGAGTTGGGAGCGGGGTGACATGATCAGAACTGTGCTTTAGGGAGATCACTCTGAATGCTGAGAAGAGGATGGGCTACTGAGCACAGGCAGAGCCAGATTAAAGGCACTGAGACCAACCAGCAGGTTATTGCAACAGTACAAACATGAGGTGATTGGGGCCAGCACAGGGTGGTGACGGTGACAGATGAGAGAAGAGGGCATAAGTGAGAGATGTTAGGAAGCTAAAATCGACAGGATTTGACAACAGACTAGATATGGGGGTTGCGAGTGAGGAGAAAAAGTTGGGCTTTTGGTAGAAGAGTTTGTGTAAAACTCTTGCCAAGTTGCTAAGAACTTTTTTGGGTCCAAAACTCTGATTTCTTTGATGTTTGGAGCAACTGTTCTGTGGTTTATAGTCTGAAAGAGTTGCCTAGGGAGTTTTGAGGTGATGCTCAGGATGTCGTAGCCAGAATGTGTCAGAAGCAGGGCTACCGTAAACCTTTTCCAGACTCCAAGAACAACTCTCTAAATACAAGCCAAGTTTATCAAATTAGCTTCTGTACTTGATAGAAGCAAGGAACCCTTAACTCCATGGCATTTGGTGATTTGTTAACAAATCAGTAAGAACTGTAAGTGCCTATGAAGACCTAGGTACTTTGTTCAGTGGTAGGGATAGAAAAACAAAAATGAAAAATTCTCTGCCCTCAAGCAACTGAAAACAACATGTACAAATATAAATACAAAGTTCTGTTATAATGTGGCATATATATGTGTGTATGTATATGTGTATATACATATGTGTGTATATGTGTATGTGTGTTTTTCTCTAAAGCACCTCACTGTGAAAAATGAGTCAACAAAAACTACAGTTCATGGGTAAATGGGGCTGGCGTACGAGTCTCAAAAACTTCACCATTGATCACATACAAGAGATAATAATAAAATAATGAAATCAGTAGAACTGTTTTATATATTAAATGATAAAGAAATACATAAATACTACAATAAATAGTTGACATGTCCCCTACTAGGGGTTATACCCCAGGCTGTAACTAGCAAGCTGGGCAGACCAGAACTTCCATCTTCTGAACTGGACACCAGAGTGGAAGGGGACAGGGGTGAGATTTGGGGCATGGATCAGTCTTTCTTCACTCCAAGCTCCTTTTACACAAGAACATAGACAAGGGCACTTTCTTTTAACAAAGACATGAACTTTACTTTTGGAAGGTGGCCTCAGAAGGGCTGCTTGTGAAGTTATTGTAAAGTAGTACAGTTTTCTGTCTTCTTACTGTTCCTTGAAGAAGAAATATTAAAGAAACAAGCTGGAAATTTGAGTTATACTCAAAATGTTTAAAACAAATTTGCATTTTGAACAACTATTATAGCAGAACTGACTGTAAATACAAAATCATTGATGGCAGGTGAAGGGACTAGCAGCTGGGTAGGTTAGAAAAGGTCTCATGGACACAATACTGCTTGAGTTGAATTTTCTAGATAACTAAACATTATAAAAGACACAGGTAAGGAAGGAGGTCAGCAAAGAATGAAGTCAGTCTCCACAAAAAGTCCCAGAATTGGGAGATGGAATGTTGTATGTGTGAAGGACAACAAATTGCCAGTTTTGTTAGACCTTAGAATGTGTGAAGGGGAATAGTAATAGACTGGAAGCAGATTGTGAAGAGTTTTTGTTACCAAATAGGGGAGTTTATATTTGATCTTATAAGTAATAGGGAACCACTAGAGCTTTTCAAGAAGGGAAATGACAGTCCAGCTTTAGCAGTATTTGGGAGCTCTGAGTAAGATGCATCGGAGAGGGAAGAGACTTGAAGTGGGAAGATCAGTCAGGAGACTATTCGAATAATCCAGTTAAGAAATGATAAGTCCTTAGATTAAGGTGTTAGTTATATGAATGGAGAGAAGGGGGTAGGTGGAAGACATGTTGTTGAGGTAGGACCAAGAAGACTTAGTGATTGATTGGATAAGGAAAGTGAGGATGACTTCAACTTCCTGGATGACTGTGAGGATGAGAATTCTCTAGACAGAAAAAGGGACATTAGGAAAATGAATGGGGATTTTTGGAGAAAGAGAATGTGTTTTGCTGTGGACACGTTGAATTTGAGCGACCTCCAGAACATCCATTTGGAAAGGGCCAATAAACTTTTTGTGATTTGGGAATGGAGCTCAGAAGAGAGATTAGGATAGATATATAGATGTGGGAGTTATTTGCATTGATATGATCATTGCACCTATGGGAGCTGATGTGATCATTGAGAAAGTGTAAGTAGAGTAATGTAGAGAGCGCAGATAAAAGTCTTGGGGTGCACTCACACATGGAGACAGGAAATGATGATATCTGGCAAAGGAGACTTAGAAGCAATGGTGATGTATGTAGGGAGTGCAGTGTTGTGAAAACTCAGAACTAAGAAGACACTGTCCAAAGATATTCAATGCTTCAGAGACATCAAAGAGGATGTGCCATTGGATTTGGCAATTAAGAACTCACTAGTAATTTTGGAGAGCAGTTTCAGATGAGGGATGAGATCAGAAGCCAAACTGGAAGAGCAAGACAAGTGAGCAAGAAGAGAAAGTAATAAGTAAAAACAGGGTTTTTTTGTAGGAATTTGACAGAGAAAGAGAAGAGAGGTGCAGGACAAGACCTAGAGGGAATGGTAGTGTCAAGCAAGAGTTTTTATGGATGGGAGAGACCTGTGCATGTTTGGAGACAAATGAGAAGCCAGTAAGTAATATCAAGAAAAGTAAATTTATATTTGGAAGGAAACTTAAAGGTCATCGAGACCAACCTCCTCATTTTCCAGATGAAAAAACTGAGGTCTACAGAAGTTCAATGACTTGCTTAGGATCACAGAGCTAGGGAGAGAAAAAAAGAGGGTTAATGTGAGGGCTGCCTGGGGAATGAAGACAGGAGTTTAGAAATTCAGAGTAATAGACAGGAGTTGGCTATGGGGAGAAGGGTCATTTCCATCAGAAACTGTAATGTCAAGGAGAGATATTAGGGGATGCTGTCTGGGGATTTTGAGATGCAGAGTGGAAAAGAGGGAGCTCACTGCAAATAGTCTCTCCATTTTCAGTAAAGTATGAAGTAGACTTCTGCTGAGGTAAGGGATAGTCGAGAAGTCTTGAGAAGAGAAAAGAAGGTTCATCCTCAAATGCATATATAGTCCTTATCACCCATAGGACAATGAATCAAATTCTTTCCTGCTTTATAGGAACAGTTATATACCAACAACTATTCTGTGTGATTATAACTACTTTTAATCATGGTCTCCAAAACAGCTTCTAGTCTTTGTCTTCTCCAATCTATCTTCCACACTGATAACAAATTGATAGTCCCAAAACACAGGTTGTACTGAATCGAAAAGAATTCGGTGGCTCCCTATTGACTCTATGATAAAACACAAAATTCTCAGACTGGCATTGAGGGCTTTATATAATCTTTCCCCCTATTTCTAGTCAGTTTATATGTGTACTCCCTTTTAAGCATGAATGGGATGATCTCAGCCATAAAATGGAAGCAAATAGCAGAATGAATTGAAAACCAGAGCCCAACAATAGATTGTGTACAAGAGATGTTGGGACAGAAAGACACACACAGAGTTGACATGAAGGGACTGAGCAGAGTCTGTTATGCTTCAGCTGAAGGAAAGAGAGGAAGGGTGGCAAAGACAAAGAGAAAACAAAAATAGACCTAATTAAAAGGGATAATCAGGGAAACTACATTTTGCTAAAAGGTACCATAGATGATGAAGTAATATAAAAATTATAGCAATTTTCTCTGATAAAGGCCTTGTTTCTCAAATATGTAGGGAACTGAGTCAAGTTTATAAAAAAAAGCCATTCCCTGATTGATATATAGTCAAAGGATGTGAACAGGTAGTTTTCAGAAGGAGAAATCAAAACTCTCTACAGTCATATGAAGAAATGCTCTAAATCTCTATTGATTACACAGAGGAAAATTAAAACAACTCTGAGATACCACCCCACATCTAACAGAAATGACAAATATTGGAGGGGAGGAAGAAAAATAGATATATTAATGAACGATTGGTAGAATAGTGAACTGGTTCAAACATTTTGGAAACCAATCTGGAACTATGCCCAGAGTGATAAAACTGTCCATATCCTTTTAACCCAGCAATACAACTATTTGGTTTGTATCCCAAAGAGATCAATGAAAAAAGGAAAAAGACTTATATGTATAAAAATATTTATAGCAGCTATTTTTGTGATGGAAAAGAATTGGACATTGAGGCAATACCCATCAATTGAGAAATGGCTTCACAGGTTGTGGGATATGATTGTGATGGAATACTACTATGCTATATGAAATGATGAGGGGGTGGTTTCAAAAAATATAGCAAGACTTATATGAATTGATGCAAAGTGAAGTGAGAAGAACCAGGAGATCACTGTGTGCAGTAACAGCAACATTGTAATGACTAAATATGAAAGACTTGGCTACTCTGATCAATACAGTAAGCCAAGACAATTCCAAAGGACTCATGATAAAAAAAAATTTCTATCCACCTTCAGAAAGAAAATTAATGAACTCAATACAAATTGAAATATGATTTTCCTCTCTTTAGTTTCTTTTGTAATATGACTAGTATGGAAATATGTTTACATGATTTCACATGTATAATTGATATCCTATTATTTGCTTTCTCAGTGAGTGGAGGAGAGGGGGGCAAGAGGAGAGAGAGAATTTAAAACTCAAAATTTCAAAAGAAAAGAATGTAAAAATAATCAGTCTAAGAAATACATTTTATTGATATCTTTTGTTTTTACATTGCCTAAATTTTTCCTTGTATCCCTCCCCAAACCTTTCTCAGAAACCCATGCCATATAAAAAAGGATTTTTTTATTAAAAAGAAAAAGAGAAAGAAGAAAAAAGAATCCGCAAAACCAATCAAACATTAAAAAAATCTGTCAATATATATGACGTTCATAGCCTTTGTAAAATAGTGGGGGAAGTGTATTCTCATAGCTCTTTTTGGCCCAGTTTGATTTTTGTAATTTTGCAACATTCATTTTTAATCTTTTTGTGGTGGTTGTTCTTTCCATTTACATAATTGAAATCAATTGAAAATCATATATTTTCTCGGTTATGTTTGCTTTGCTTTTCATCAGTTCATGTAAATCTTTCTGTGCTTCTCCATATTCACCATATTCATTGTTTCTTAAGCACTCACATGCAAACTTTGATATACTCTCTGGTTCAGTACTAGGTGTTCCTTGTATATGACACTTAGTTGCCCACCGCTATCTTGCCTTTGCAAGTCTGGATTGCCTCCTCTTCTTCTGCCTCATAGAATTCCTAGCTTCTGTCAAAGCACAACCAAGGCGGAGCATTCTACATGTGACCTTTCTTGAGTATACCCTCACTCAGTTATTATTTCTCTCCTTTAAACTGTTTTATGTTACTTTGTATTTACTTCTTTGTGTACCAGTTGTATCATCTCACTCCTGTTCTCCTCTTCTGTCTCTCCACCTTCACCCTTAAGGCTCATCTAAGCAGAGACTTTTGGTTTTATTTTTGCATTCCTAATTCCTTGTGCTATTTCTTGCTAATAGTAGGAGCTTAATAAATGTTTGTTGAATTTTCTGCTCATTCATATTACATAAATATAGTAGTGTTACTCATATTCTAATCTTAAGAGATATTTTGTGTGTTCCTTCCATTTGGCTCTGCTTTCCCCTGTTTGTATCACTTAGATTTTTCAGTCCATCTGGCAATGACTGTATTTCTCTGTACACAAATATATTAAGTAAAGGTTAAGCAGTGAGAGTTATTTAGTAGCAGTGATCCTCCAGTCAACATACTGTGGAGTTACCCAGCTTAGATGGCATTCTTTAACTCATTATAATTGGAATATATGTATACTTCCACAGGGACAAAAACGTCTTCTGCCCTGGCCCATCTGTGATGGATCCTGAAGTCTCTTGGCAAAGGTTAAAGTTCTGCAACAGAAAGATTTATTTTAGAACATTCTTTATGAGCTATCTATAATAACATGAAAAATAGTCTAAATCACTATTGATTACAAATTAAAACAACTCTGAGGTAGCACCTCATACTTATCAGATTGGAGAATGTGACAGAAAAGAAAAATGATTAAATATTTTGGGTTTTTTTGTCACAAAAATATTATTTTTTATTTTTTTTACTTTTATTTTTAATGTTCTACACTCACTACAAGTGATAAATGTTTAAAAGGATGTGGGAAAATTGGAACACTAATGCACTGTTGATGGAGTTGTGAACTGATTCAACTATTCTGGAGAGCAATTTGGAACTATGCCCAAAGGACTATCAAACTGTGCATACCCTTTGATACAGAAATACCACTACTAGGTGTGTATCTCAAAGAGATCATAAAAAAGGGAAAAGGATTTACATGAACAAAAATATTCATAGCAGCTCTTTGTGTAGTCGCAAAGAATTGGAAATTGAGGGAATACCCATCAGTTGAAATCAATGAACAAGTTGTGGTATATGAATGTAATGGAATACTATTTTGCTATAAGAAATGACAACCAGGATAGTTTCAGAAAAACCTAGAAAAGCTCACATGCACTGATGCGAAGTGAAATGAACAGAGCCAGGAGAATATCGTACACAGTCCCAGCAAAATTACATGGCAGTAATCAGCTATGATCAACTTATCTATTCTCAGCAACAGAATGGTTCAAGACAATTCCAAAAGACTCATGATGGTAAATGCTGTCCACATCCAGAGAAAGAACTGATGGTGTCTGAATGCAGATCAAAACAGACTATTTTCACTTCATTTTTTTGTTTTTCCTTTTTGTTCTGTTTCTTCTTTCGCAGCACAACATATAAAAATATGTTTTACATGATTGCATATATATATAGCTTACATCGAATTGCTTACCATTTTTATGGAGGGAGAAGGAAAAGAAAGGAGAAAATTTGGAACTCAAAATTTTATTTTAAAGTGAATATCAAAAATTATCTTTATATGTAATTGGAAAAATAAAATACATTTTTTTTTAAAAAAAGAACATGCTTTATGGCAAATGTCTAGTTGGGCAGTGACAAACCTATAAATGGGCCAAAGGATGATAAAAGTTGCTCAAAACATTAAGCAGCTTTCTACATGGACAAACAGAATCTGAGTCATCCAAAACATTTGGATAATGAACTTCTTTTCCTATATTCATCTGTATTTTAAATATCATCAAGGAAAAAAAACTTTCAAAAAAAGTTACAAAATTATCACAGTAGCCAAACCAATTGTCACAATAAAGAATAAACTACAGAATTATTTTACAGTCTGTCAGCAGAAGTCTGCCGTAGTGTGCCTGATAAAATGCTGACCCTATTGGTAGATAATATAGTAGGAATATCCATCAGAGAATAGACTGTAGTTTCAAAAAGATGAAAACATCAAAATTTCTTGAGTCAACTTGCCTACAAAGAGCTTGGCAACCTTCTTCCTTTCTATAGCATCTGTGGCTCATCGCTTACAGTAAAAACAGTCATTAAAATTTTCTGGGCTTTGTTTATGACAAGGTGGATGAGATTGAATCCTCCCTGGAGAAATGAGTTGAATCAGTAACTATGGAGAGGAATGGGCTGAATAGATTTGTAGGTAGAAAAAAGATGAAGGGAACCAGACATTTCTTCTATGAGATAAAGGTACAAGAAAGTAATCAAAGAACACAAGGAGATGACAGAAAATTAGTTGTAGGCCAAGAATTGGACAGATCCTGGCACAAGGAGAGATGAATTAATAGGACTTTTAAACACAGTGCTGGCCAAAGTATTTGACTTTGGAAAGCAAAACGGGTTTTCTTCTAAAGCAAGTTGCTAACAGATTTCCTAATGGACCAGTTAGTTTGGAGACAAGAACTTTGTAGAAGGGCAGAAGACTTGGGCTAGAACCCCATTTCTGCTACTGTTACCTGTATAACCTTGGCCAACTCATCAGTCCTCAGTTTCCCCATCTGCAAAATTATGCAGATAACACTTACCAGCCCTTCTAACACTAAATTCTGTGATTCTAGCAACTATGATAAGAAACTGAAAAAGGAGTGACAACATACTTAGGATAAAAGTCATATATAATATTCTATAAGGCATTTACAAAAGGTAGTTTCCTGACTGCCACAAAATAGAAGAAAAATTTACATAAGATATAAGATATGTAATATAAAATTTATATAATACAAATTTTATATAAAATAAAACAAATTTATGGTAAGAAGGGCTCTAGAGCCTCACTCGTTGTATACCGATGAAAATTCTTTTTTTATCACATATTTTAAAGAATCCTCACACATACTGGTGGTGGAACCCTGACTAAGTGACTGAAACTCTTGATACTTCAGTCAATTAAGACTATAATTTACAAAGAAGTCCTGACTTTCATTGATTGAGGGAGTATCATATAAAAATGAAATCACAGGATCAATCCTTATCCTTTCCTAATGAAAGAAGGAAAACCAACACAATCATTGCATTTCCTGTACCTGAAGAGCCCAAGAGACCCAAAAGATCACAGAATTCCACAAGCTGTGGAACAATGAGTTATAACAACAACTGACGTTTATAGAGGATTGAGGGTTTATAAAATTCTTTTTGTGATTTTACAACCCTTTCCTACTTTGTTCTTCATAACAACACTGTGAGTTAGGTAATGCATATATTATAATAAATCCTTTTTTATTTAGTTTAAGAAACATTATGAAGTGCCTACCATGTACCAGGAAAAGCTCATCCACCTTTGGTGTCCACCTGTCACCCAATTCTCACCCCTCCGGCTCAAAGAAGTTGTAGCATGCACAATGGTCATATTCCTGTAAACCATCTCAGCAGATGGGCTCAACCAAGTGCAGGGTAATCAACAGGTTTCAGATCTGTTGGTGAGTTAAGGGGATATTTACCCCAAGAATGTGACATTATATCCTGGTAGAATTGGCAGATTTGTTCCCATGGCCATGAAGGTGGCTGAGGCAGGCACTGTGTGGTGTTTAGAGCTTGTTCAGAAATCAAAGAAGCCAAGGTCATCCATTACATGCTGAGCCATCACTAGTTGTTTTGACTTTTGTTTTTCTGCTGGACTTTGATGACTCTGGAAGAGAGAGTAAGACTGAGGACTTTGTGCAAATCTGCCTCACTTAAATCCAATTCATGCACAAGTCAAGGTATCACCTGTTTTTCATTATTTATGATGGCATTGGTGTTCTTCAAAAATGAAGGATGAACATTAACATCATGTAAAGGGCACTATGCAAAGTATTGGGTATGCAAGCACAACACTGAAAAGAGAACCTGCCCCTAAAGAGCTTACATTACATTGGGGGACGGTGTGTGTGTATGTGTGTGGGAGAGATACAACATGAAAAAAATAGACACTATATGCAAAGTAATAAAATGTAACTTAAAGGAGTAGAGGGCATCAAAGTTAGGGGCACAGTGGTCAGAAAAGGCTTGGAATAGGAAATAGTATCTATGCTGACCAATGCTTGAGGGAAGCTAGGGATTTGATGAGGCAGAGGTAAAGAGGGAGTAAATTTCAGACATGAGAGATGATATATGCGAATGGATCTAGGCAGGGGATGAAATTATCCTCACTTTGCAGATGAGGAAATTGAGATCCAAGGATGTTGAATGACATAGCAGGGTAAGTCTTTTGACTCAACCCATAATTCTTTCTACTGTACCACAATGATTTCCGTTCTAAGGAATGTGTATTGCTGATAACCATTCCTTGCTTTATCTATTACCCTAATTATCTTATAGGGCAAATATATCCAAGTGGACAGACTTATACTTGCTGCAGAAAGAGGCTCTTGTAGCCTTGATACAATAGGAGTGGGAGAGAATCTATTTTAGAAAAGATGATAAGATTTCTTAGATTTTATATCTTGTGTAGAAATGTTTAGAACTTTATGACAGTATCCTTGGAAATCTTTCTCTGGATGTTTATGATGCAAAATATTTACTACCATGTGGAGATTCTGAGGGTTCTGAAACTTTGATTCTGATTTATTTAAAAAAAATTGTACTATAATATGGGTAACAGTCTTATATAGATAAAATTAGAGCAACAGTTCTAAACTCGGAACAGACTTCAGGGGATTTGTACCTGAATGGGAAAAAAGCCATTTTCATTAACCCTAAGTGAAATTTAACATTTTCTTAAATTCTTTAAAAACAGTATTTTGAAAAGGATTCCATAGTCTTCATCAGACTTCAAATCAGCAAATATATATATGTGTGTGTGTATACATTTGGGGAATTACATGCATCTGTTACATTAGTACTATCAGTGTTCATATTCCTAAATCATATAACTTTATCCTAGAAATTATGCACAATTCTAGCACTCTTGGTAGATTAAAATATCTATTTGGTTTTAGAACAATGTATTTTAGAATGCAAATGAATTTTACAAAGTTCCATATAGGACAATTAAATTTCTTTGCTACAAAATTTTAAAAATTGAAAGAAAATTTCTACTTGAAGCTGCAGTACGATATTCTTTTTTTTCAAACTTGGGAGCTTGAAAAAAAATTGTTCCCCTCTTATTGCAGAATTGTAGCATTTCCAGTGTCCATATTAAAACTCATATGCTCTTAATGTTCTACTCAACATGGCTTGCAGGGAACAGCTTTCTTGTACCATGTGGCAGGATTATGAATGGTATTCAATATTTAAAGTATTAACCATTAATGCATTTTCCTTTATCTTTTTTCAACATTCCAGAATTCAGATGATCATTCTCACAAATAAAATATTCTCTTCCCTTCCTCTGTGTTTTAGCCATCATTAAAAATAAATCCAGTTGACCTTGGGATGTAATAGATTTAAAAGTTATGATATTATTGTGATAATCATGACATTTTTAATAATAAAGTTTTAAAATAAATTGAATACTTCCTTTTAAAATATGAGGATATTTTCTCTCTGCAAAGTGTCTGCAGATGGGATATGTCATTATATAATTAATTTTCAAATATGGGCACTGATAACCATTTCTTCTCTGTCTTAGAGAAAAATAATTTTGTATATTTTCATAAACATTTTAATAACAAAATAAAACAGACATCTTTGTATCCTTACTGACATATAATTACATGATTGCCTACTTTTAACCAACTGTAAATCATTACCTTTGTTCTTGCAAGAAAAGCATTGACTTTGGAAATGGAAAGAGCACCTAAGAAATGGAGTTACAAAAAAGTAATGAAAAGCATGCTGACAAAAAGCACCCCCTAAACATTTCTGGAAAGAACATTAGCAAATCCAAGTCATTTTCTGTCTCGGTTTTTCTATATCTGTGTCAGTTTCCTTTATTATTCTGATGAACTTAATTCTAGTTTTTCCTTAATCTTCCAATTTTATTACACTTTCCAATTTTGCTCTTGTTTTCATAATCAGAGGAGTGATATATCTTCCAGCTGTTTTTTCCATTTTCTACATCAACTGAAATCAATAAAAATTATGTCACTCAAGTCTCTCTATTCATCTAAAAAAATTTACAGAATTGATTTTTACAATGTTTCCACTTTTTTCTTTACCTTTACTGAATCATATTTTTACTTAATTTTTTCTTATTGATTTGTTGTTTTTACATAACTAGAATATCCAAACGTATTTCTTCTCTTTCCCCTTCACTAAAACCAGAGAATTTTAAAGGGAGGCAGGGGGAGGGGGGAGGGAGTTCACTGAAACTAACACATCAACAGTATGACTGTACATGCAATATTCCATACCCACAGTCCCCTACCTCTGTAAAGAAAGGAAAGAGGCATATTTTCTCCTGTACTGAGGCATTATTTTACAAACCATTTTCCTATAAGAAGAGGAATTGAATGAAATTCATGCTGGTTTTTGAAAAGCACTACTTTTCTTCTTAAGTCCAAAATATTCCAAAATAAAAAATATTTCTCAATTATTTATATCCTGATCCGAGGTAGAAAGTATCAGAATGCTCAGGAGCATTTCTTTTTCATAAAATTTCCTGCCTTTTGTTTTGTACATTTGAGAGGTTTGTAGAAGAGCTGGTTAAACACCTAAATTTGAGGATTCTTCCCTAATCTTCATATGAAAGTTCAATTCATTTCAACCATCTTCCTTTTCATAACTTTTTTGTCTTTCCTTTAAGCAAATCCTTCATTTTAAAACATAGATTTTTTTTTATTAATAGTTTTTGTTTTCCCACAAAAAAGATTTCCTTTTCTATCCTTCTCATTCCCTGCTGCTAGATAAGCAACTCTTATGAAAAGAGAAAATTTTAAGCTAGGAAGATTTTAAAAAATCAGCAAACCTAATTAATACAGTAATAACAAAATTGATGCTCTCTGCAATATTACATACCCATGACCCTGATTTCCAAAAGGAGCAAGAAGAGGTGTCTTTTTATATTTCTTTTTTGGGGCCAAACTTTCTTGGTCTATAATTTTGCAACATTCATATTAGTCAGAGTTGTGAAAGAAGAAAGAGATCAAAAGAAAATAAACACAAAAAAGTAAGTGAAAAAAGTATTTTTCAAACTGCATTTAAAGTCCATCAGTTCTTTATCTGGATGTGGATGGTGTTTCCTTTATGAGTCCTTGTACTTGGCTTAGACCACTGTGTCTCTGAGAAGAGCTCAGTCATTCATAGTTGATCATCTCTAATGTTGCTGATACTATGTACAACTTTTTCCCAATTCTTCTCATTTCACTTTGTGTCAGTTCATGTAAATCTTTCCAGGTGTTTCTGAAATTTACCTGCTCATCATTTCTTACAGGGTAACAATATTTCATTACATTCATATATCACAATTTGTTCAGCCACTCCCCAATTGATGGGCATCCCCTCAATTTCCTATTCTTTGCCATCACAAAGAGAACTGATATATACATATATATTAGAACATTTATATGTATATATATATATATATATAAATATTAGAACATTTAAATTCTTTTTGTCTTTTCCCCAATCATTTTGGGGAACAGACATAACAATGGCTTTGCTGAGTCAAAGGGTATACGCAGTTTCATAACTCTTTGGGAATAATTCCAGATTGTTCTCCACAATGCTTGGGTCGGTTCCCAGTCCCACCAATAGTGAATTGGTGTCCCAATCTTTCCACGGTAACATTCAGTTTGAATTCTTTTGTGGTGATGTTGTTTCCATTTACTCTGTTGTCATTGCACTTACTGTTTTCCTCGCTCTGTTCATTGCATTCTGCACCTCTATATTCATCCAATATTCCATTGCTTTCATGTGCCACATTTTGTTTTACAATTTTGTAACACAATTTGTGTTTTCGTTTGACATTTCTTTAACAACTCCCCATTCAATGGGCGTCTTCTGTTTCATGCTACCATGAAAAATACTGCTAATATAATACTTGTAGTTGCACAGTTAAAAAGCTTAGATGACTGGAGGTTAAAGGTCCTATATTCACCAAAATACTCACATTAGCATTTTTTGTAGTAGCAAGCGATTGGAAACAAATTAGAGGCCTGTTAACTAGGGAACAGCTAAACAAGTTAAGTTATGAGTCTGATAAAGAGAATATAAACCTTTGATTCTCACAAAGATGCTCTATGAAGTGAGCAGGCAAGAATGTAATGGAGTGTTACTATGTTATGAGAAATAAGGAATATAGTGAACATAGAGAAGTATGGAATGACTTTTCTGAACTGATATAAAGTCCAGTGCGCAGAACCAGGAAAATAAATGTATACTGTGGCTACAATGATATAAAAAAAGAACAAAAAGAAAACAATAGAAACTAAATACTGTGGAATTTGAATGACTAATATTAGTCTCAAAGAAGACACATTAAAAAGGCACCTTTTTCTCTTTAAAGATGGTGGGGACATAAGCAAAGAAAACTGCTGATAATGTCAGACATTTTCTGCATGTAGATTAGATTGGCTGAATATTATTCTCTCTTTTTTTAATTCTTTGTTACAAGGGGTGTTCTGAGTAGTGAGCAAAGGAATATGTATTGGGAAATGTAGGTCATGTAGAAGCAAAAGATATAGTAAAACTTAGATTCTTATTGTGAAACTCAATCTCTTTGTAAGACAGCTTCTCTGTTGTAGAAAAACAAAAATTTATGAAAAACATCCTTCATTTTTAAAGATTCCAGGCTCAGTAAAACACATTTTGTATATTTATTTGTTTATGATTTCTATTCCATCTACTTCCAAAAAGATATGAGATGGCATCACATGAACTGAATGAAATAAAAGTGAATAGAGGCAATTTGAAGGAAGCAGAAAGAGTAGATGTTTTTAGGCATCCAAGTTGAATATAGATTATAGGAATTTGAACAACGGAGCTAAGTTGTCTATCAGGGTTAAAAAGGGGTGGGGAAGCTAAGTCTGGATAAATAGTACTGGATTACAAAGTTCTTTTATGTAGAAAGAAAATACACAAATTCATCAACAAAGACAAAGATTTTGCTAAAATTAAACAACCAGGAATTTATCATGTGGAACTTTGTATAAAGAAAATTGAGCAATATCGTAGGTAGTTTTTCTCAACCATAATTTTTCAAAAGACACAGAAATTTCGTTTAAATAAATTATTCTTATAAAGATACTCTATAAAGTTGGAGATCAGAATATTAAATCTCTACTTATTAAAGATATTTTTGCCAAAGGCTGTAATAATTCAGGAATGATGACAAAGCAAAATTTTTTAAAGCACTTAATAGTAAATTATCACAGACCTCAAAAGCATCTGTTTGGTTACAACATTTAATGCAATCCTAAATGTGAATGAGCATATTGCTGTTGCTTTTTAATGTCAGTGTTCTGCATAGAGACAAATCTCAGTTTTCCATACATGAATTATCCATGGCCAAATTCTTATCTCTGAGTCAGTTTCCTTATTCCACACAATGACTTTCTCAGTTGCTTCTCTGTAATGATCTATAATCAGGGAATGCAAACTAATTTTTGTTTGCTAAATAAAACCATTTTGAAGCTAAGTTTGGTGCCACCGCCCTTCCCCACAAAGTACTACATTTTGATGGCAAATATAAATGACTTTTTGTATTATCTGGAGAAACAGGGTTAAATAAAATGGCTCCAAACCTGTGGACACCAGATCCTCATTTCAGGTTATGCCTCAATCTCTAAGAACATCAACTATCTCATTAAATGTCTCAGTCTAATAAATGAGCTAACATACCTTCTGTAGGCTTTATAATGTCTCATATTTCTTTACTTTTAAAAAGGGTACATTTATGTTTGTGATTAAATGAAATAGTAATTCATTTAAAATATTATTGAATTCATACTAACTTTTCATCATTACATACTTTTTCAATCAATGCTAATAGTGTAAATGCCATCACACAAGAGTCCACAATATTTATTGCATTAAAAGGGGTCTTTAAGCTGAAAAATTTGGGGGACCAGTCACTGCTCTAGTACAATGGCATGAAAGATTGACTGGATTTTAATCTGAATGCTGCTGTCAACCATACCTCACCTCAGTCTCCTCATATATAAGAATGATAAGTCCTATGGACTTTTTTAGGATAAAATTATATAATAAATATGAAAGTACTTTGAAAAAAGTTTAATTTATTCTAAAATTCATATAATAGTAATAGCAAAAAACAATAAATATAATAACAAATATAATTACCCCGCTATATTACTATAGACAATTGTATCATAGAATTTTAGAATCAAAAAAATATTAGAGATCATATGTTACAATATCATCATTTTGGTTTCATTTCTTAAAAAAAATGTGAATGCAAAAGATGAATGTGTTTTTCTACTACTTTCTACTGTTTTTCTACATACTATCTTTAGTCATGCCCTAAAAACGAAAGACAATTCTATTACATTTAGCATTGCATTGAATAAAATGACAAAAGATATTTGGAGGGAGTGGGGTGAGATAAGTAGCGTGTGCTACATTTACAGCAATGTTCTACAAGTATATTACTCAAAATACCTGGCTTAGATAGTTTGTTCAAGAGTATTTAGATAACATATCTGTTTATTTCTTAAAGAAAGGCACAAAGAGAAAATTTTCCTATTTTAGGAAGTCCATAAGTAATATAAAATATAGAGCAGTCAGTATACCCTACAAACAATTCAAGTTAACTCTTGTGGCTGAATGTAGATGAGAAGAAACTGTCTGCCTTTGCTCAGGAAATCTGTATAAATTGTAACTTGGAACTTTCCTTCCTTCGTTCCTTTTTTCCTTCCTTCTTTCTTTCCTTCCATACTTCTTCCTGTTTTCTTTTTCTTGTTTTGTTTCATTCCTCCCTTTTTCTGAATATCATGACCAACTTATGTAGGTAAAAAAGTTCTAAATTTTCTTTTTTTCCCTTTCTTAATGAACAGTATTTGAGAACTCTAAACAAAGAAAATTATTTCCCAGAAACTCAATGAAGGGCTCTTTTTAGATTTCATGCCATATATTCATGCTTACAATATAAAATAAATATTCTCATTCAAACAAAATGATATATATGTATGTATATAGCGACATATATATATATATATATTAGAAATTGCATTTTTTTGCATTACAGAAACAATTATGTGGCTTAAGTGCCAGAAGAGTTCATCTGTTATCCTGGTGACTACTTTTATACTTACTGTGAGAGTCTGGAGAAAGGATTTTTTTATAGAAAAAAAAATGGAGTAATCCTAGATCAGGAAGGGACCTCAGAGATCATCTAACCCAACCCATTAATTTTTTTAATATTTACTTAGAAGCAAACGAAAGAGGTCTTACTCTGTCAGACAGTTTCCCATATCACAACTGCAGTAATAAGACATAGTTTTCTTTACCTACTCATGTAATTATTTCTGGATTTAGAGAATTCTGTTAATGGCACTGTAATTATAGATCTTTTAAAAATAATTCCCATTTTCTACAATGTCATTTATTTTGTCATTTGTGGAAGCTGCTGGTTGAAGTCAATGGGGAGAGTTGACTATGTCAGAGAATAATAATAGTTTGCTTCTGTGGTTTGTATTTTTTCTTTAATGACACATTGGATCTCATGCAGTTAAAAAAAAACCCTTTTTAAAAATTGAGCCAAGTAGATAGAAAATAGCTATTAATTTGCTACCATGTGGTTTAGCTAATGTAACTTGTTATTCCATTAACATTATGTTATTAGCTGCCAGGAAAAAGAAAAGGAATTAGGCTATGCTGCTCTGTAAATTAGTATGAATTATTTTTTTTTAAAAGAGAGTCTTCATTTGGTCTTCTCATTTTTACAGTATACAGTACGTGAAAGAATATAGACTATTGTTGGAAAAAATTGAAACCAGTTTCTCATAACTTAGAGGAGAACTGAAACTCAGATAATCTCAAAAGTTTTAAAAAATGATTACATATATACACATATGCCTGTAGGTATATAAGCATATTCATATATATGTGTGTATGTATCTATATAACTATGAATGAAGCAAAGTTCTAACATTTTTTCCATCAACATTAAATAAAGTTCACAAAGAACTACAAACAATTTCTAACACTTTTCAAACAACTAAATTTAGATGAATTTCATATAGGCTTCAGTTGTCACAGTCTTTATTGCTATGACAACAGGATACAATTATTTATTGCCATGACAATCTGCTGTAGCTTTTAAAAATATATTATCTATTTTTATTTATGTTTCAATTGTGCCAGAGAAGGGATACCACCATTTCTTGTTAGGGAAAGAAACTCTTATTCAGGGACAAATAGAAATCAACAAGTCACATGGGAGAGGGGTAACTGTATTTACTCTAACGATCCTCATAAAAGTGAAAATTCCTTTGAATTTGAAATGACATTCAAAACCACTTTATCCATTCATACCTTGAATGTTACATTTCTTTATGCTATGTGGGGCCATCAGATTTATGCTCAACATGAGAAGAGGCTCATTTGAGGTCAGTGTTATGATTTATAATGGTAATAAATAGAATTAGATTTGAAGGGTGGTGCAAGCAATTCAGAGGTCTGGATCCAAGAATTGTGTATCTGTGGTTAAATCATTTAGTCTTCAAGTTCCTTCACTGTCTTCTTGAAGTTTCTCAAACAGATACTAGACATCCACTTATTGGGAATGTGATAGTAGGAATTCCTTTCACATATGGGTTAGACTAGATGGCTATTGGGGTATTTACCACCTCTCAAATTCCTTGGTTCCATAATTCCTCTAGTCTGTTTCCTAACTTGAAAACTGAAGAGTTGAGATACATGGCTTCTAAGGTTGTTTGCCACAGTAAGTCCAATGATCTTATATCCAAATGATAATGAGTCATTTTTTGGATGGACATATTTTGCACTTTTCTAAATGAGAGTATGATCATTGTTTTTGGAGTAGGATGGAACATTAGAGGCCATCTTGTCCAAGACTGTCATTTTATAAATGAGGAAGCTGAGGAATAGGGAGGTTGTGACTTATACAAAATAGTTAGGTAGTTAGAGTCCAAGATAAAATTTAATCTCAGGTTCTTTGAACACAGAGCTTCACCACTCTGCCACTTGTATGAATTCTATCTGGTGGATTGAAACGATAGGAATTTGTCTGCCCTGTCCATATGTGGAGGTCATCCAAACCTGGCCCTACAAGCAGTGCCTCTCCCATCCTGTGGTTAAAAAAGAAGCCTAAAAAATTCCTACTTGAAAGAAGCTCCTACTTTCACGTACACCAGAATAAGCTCCAGAGAAAATGTTCCCCACTGTATGTACCTAACTGACCATGACCACCAACAAGGCTTTTGACTTTTGGAAGTGTTGTGGATTCTTGAATGACTGGTTATTCCTTGCTAAAATATGTCATGCAAGAGATGGTATGTCTGGATAGGGAGGAGGGGTTTATACATCCTGTTGTGTCTATCATTGTGTTTAGACTCCATATAAATGCACAGTGTTATGATTAGATTTGTGTTTTTAATGGCAGTTTACTCAATATATTTATATTCTGTATTCAGTGAGTATTCTGCCTGAGAAATAGTAGTAATTGCCTTTTAACCAATAATCGGCAAACAAACAACCAAGCTGTATGGAAAATTCATTTTTATGTTTTCTTTTTGAAAAACAAATTGCTTGGAGTAAAAAAGGTCTAGAATTTCAAGGGAAATAATAGAGTGGAATAGGGAGAGGGGAAGGAAGTAGCAAAGGAGCACAGCATTACCAGACTTTAAACTATTTTGTAAAACCATTATACCCCAAAGATGCAATACAGAGTAGTGACCAGAGAGCTGACTTTGTACTCAAGATACATAGGCTCAAGGCCTGGCAGCTAGATGGCAGAGTGCGGGTCCTGGAGTAAGAGGTCTCTTCTTGAGTTCAAATCTGGCCTCAGATACTTACTAATTGTATGATCCTGGGAAAATCACTTAACTTCTGTTTGCCTCAGTTTCCTCATCTGTAAAATGAACTGGAGAAGGAAATGGCAAAGCACTCCAGTATCTTTGCCAAGAAAATCCCAAATGGGGCCAAAAAGAGCTGGACATGACTGAACCACAACCTCTGCCACATGCTATAGATGTGACCTTGAATAAATCACAACCTCTCTATGCCTCAGGCAGCTAGTTCTCTAAATATGCTGCAGAGCAATTATCATGTGTATGGGTAGAAGGAATGTCTCCATCTGGGAGTTTCTATGCCAAGGAAAACTCAGTTCCAATCCTTATCTAATGAACCTCATCACTTTTACTGAATATAGGGAGTGTTGCCCATGATGCTCAAAGGTTAAGAGACTCGTTTAGGGTCTGGCTTTAAGACCACCACTTTACACAAATGAAATCTCAGATCTAATAAAATAATAATGATCAATCCACCTGGTACCATTTGAAAAGTAGACCAGTAGAATCAATCAGAAGAGCAGGAAACAACAGCAACTAAAAATAGTTGCTCAGTGTTTTAACTTCACCCAATTTGTCAGCAATGGCTGGAGAAAGTGGAAAACAGTTTGATCAAAACTAGGTATGGACCTGCATACTACACCATTCCCCACAGTAAGCCCCCAAATGAATCTGTAACCCAAACACAAAAGGTCATATGATTTTTAAAAATTTATAGGAGAATGTAAAGAAATACCTTTTACAACTTGGGATAAGGAGAAAATTCTTAACCAAACAAAGCATAGAAGTGATCATAAAATAGTCATTAGATAATTTTGTAAAGATTTATAAAGACTAAAAGTCTCTTTATAAACAAAAACCGGGGGCGGAGTCAAGATGGTGGAGTAGAAAGACGCACGTATGCGAGCTCCAAACCTACAGCCCATAGATTTAATGTAAGAAGAGCTCCCCACAAGTTCTGGATCGCTGCAGGGTGTGCAGAAACACAGTGGAAGAGATTTCCGTTCCAGAGAGCCCTGGAGAGCCATCCCCAGGGTCTGTCGCGCCCCGGAAAGTGGACCCCACCCCAGCGCTGCCCTGGCCAGGCGTCCACAGAGGAGCTGATCCGAGCAGGCTTCAGGGACGGAACCTCCGGCGGCCTGGAAGGTCACTCCGCCCACAGAAGCTACAGGTCACTGAGAGAGACGGCTGGGCTGGCCGAGAGGGGAGCAGGGTGTCTCCGTGGCTCGGGCCCCCTCGGGAGGAAGCGGCAGAGGCAGAGGCAGGGGCGGTGGCCCGGGACTCCCCCAGCAGCAGGCAGGATCTTCATTACTGAAAGTCTCTGCATAAACCACCTGAAGGAGCTGAGCCTGGGAGACAGCCCTGCACCACCCCCTCCGTTACTGAAGGTCTCTGCATAAAGACCCTGAGGGGGCTGAGCCTGGGAGATGGCCCTGCCCCCACCCCAGCACCAGAACTAAAGCTCACATTGAATAGCAGCTGCGCCTGCCGCGGAAAGCCCATTTGAATTTCAGACCCCAAGCACTAGCTGGGCGGATCTAGGCAGGGGTGGACAGGAATCTCAGAAGTCAAGTAACTGGCTGGGAAAATGCCCAGAAAAGGGAAGAAAAATAAGACTTTAGAAAGCTTCTTTGAGGGGGTGCAAATGTTCCCGCCATTCAGTTCTGACGACGAGGAAATATTCTTACCATCAGGGAAAGATGTGGAGGGCGGGGCCTCAGTACCCCAGACATCCCAGGGGGATGTCGGGTGGGCTCAGGCCTTGGAAGAGCTCAAAAAGGATTTTGAAAAGCAAGTAAGACAGGTGGAGGAAAAACTGGGAAGAGAAATTAGAGAGATGCAAGAAAAGTATGAAAAACGGGTCAATATCTTGGTAAAGGAGACCCAAAAAAATGCTGAAGAAAATAACACCTTGAAAAATAGGCTCACTCAATTGGCAAAAGAGGTTCAAAAAGCCAATGAGGAGAAGAATGCTTTCAAAAGCAGAATGAGCCAAATGGAAAAAGAGGTTCAAAAACTCACTGAATTTAATAATTCTCTCAAAATTAGAATGGAACAGATGGAGTCTAATGACTTTATGAGAAACCAAGAAATCATAAAACAATACCAAAAGAATGAAAAAATGGAAGAGAATGTGAAATATCTCATGGGAAAAACAACTGACCTGGAAAATAGATCCAGGAGAGACAATTTAAAAATTATGGGACTACCTGAAAGTCATGATCAAAAAAAGAGCCTAGACATCATCTTCCATGAAATTATTGAGGAAAACTGCCCTGACATTCTACAACCAGAGGGCAAAATAAGTATTGAAAGAATCCATCGATCACCACCTGAAAGAGATCCAAAAAGAGAAACTCCTAGGAACATTGTGGCCAAATTCCAGAACTCCCAGCTCAAGGAGAAAATCTTGCAAGCAGCTAGAAAGAAACAATTCCAGTATTGTGGAAATAAAATCAGGATAACTCAAGATCTAGCAGCTTCTACATTAAGGGATGGAAGGGTGTGGAATAAGATATTCCAGAAGTCAAAGGAACTAGGACTCAAACCAAGAATCACCTACCCAGCAAAACTGAGTATAATACTTAAAGGGAAAATATGGTCTTTCAATGAAACAGAGGACTTTCAATCATTCTTGATGAAAAGACCAGAGCTGAAAAGAAAATTTGATTTTCAAACACAAGAATGAGAAGAAACATGAAAAAGTAAACAGCAAAGAGAAGTCATAAGGGACTTACCATAAGTGAACTGTTTACATTCCTACATGGAAAGACAATATTTGTAACTCTTAAAACTTTTCAGTATCTGGGTAGTTGGTGGGACCACACACACACATGTACATGCATGCATGCACACACACATACACACATGCACACACATACAGAGACAGAGAGCACAGAGTGAATTGAATAGGATGGGACCATATCTTAAAAGAAATTAAGGTAAATGGTGAGAGAGAAAGGTAGGGGGAGGAAAGAGGGTGAAATGGAATGGGGTAATTATATGTCAGTTAAGAGGCAAGTAGGAGACTTTTTAGTGGAGGGAAAAAGAGGGGAGCTGAGAAAAAAAAACCAAGAAGTTTGCCCTCATCACATTTGACTAAAGGAAGGAATAAAATGCACACTCATTTTGGTATGAAAACCTATCTTACAGTATAGGAAAGTGGGGGAGAAGGAGATAAGCAAGGGGGGGATGATGGAAAGGAGGGCAAAGGGAGGAGGGAGCAATTTGAAGTCAACACTTGGGGAGGGACAGGATCAAAAGACAGAAGAGAAACAATGAGGGGCAGGATAGGATGGAGGGTAATTCAGTTAGTCGTACACAACACGACTATCATGGAAGTCATTTGCAAAACTACACAGATATGGCCTATATTGAATTGCCTGCCTTCCGAAAGGGAATGGGAGGGATGGGGAGAATTTGGAACTCAAAGTTTTAGGAACAACTGTTTAGTATTGTTCTTGCTACTAGGAAAGAAGACATACAGTTAATGAGGAATAGAAAGTCATCTGGCCCTACAGAAGAAAAGAGAAGATGGGGACAAGAGAAGGGAGGGATGACAGAAGAGAGGGCAGATTGGAGATAGGGAAAATTAGATTGCTCGGTGTATGGGGGTGGGGGGAGGAGATAAAAGGGGAGAAAAATTGAAAATGAATGTAAAAAGTTAAATAAATAAAGAAAGAAAGAAAGAAAGAAAAGAATCCATAGTGTTGTGTGTGAGTACTTCTTTCACTTATGTGCAAATCATTGTAATAGGGGCTAGGAAAACAAAGACGAAAAGAAAAATAGCCTTTGCCCTCGAAGAGTTTTTATTTTATTGAATGAAAGTCTCTAAGTATAGGTCATGTAAAACTCTGGGGATCCTCATCCCCACTTGCACTCATTCTCACAGTGATGAATCAGGTTCCCCAGAGAAAAGCTCGTTATGTTTCCTCCTTCAGGGTCCTAGGGATACCTCTGAGGGGTTGGAATGATTCTTCTATATTGTTATTAGCTTGAACCCCTATTCTAGTATGTTCTTCTCAATGTTAACCAACAGTGATTGGCACTCCAGTTTCATTTAAACATTTAAAAAAAATTAGCTTTTACAAAGGGATATTTACTGTAAAGAATTTACAAAGTATTCTTTTCAGCTGAGGGGTAATACTCTCCCATCTATCTAGGAAGAATGGGCTCAGACTTAAAATAGTTTCCACAAAGCATTTTCTCCATCAGGTTTACCTCTGAGTTCAGCACTACTGATGGACAGAGCATACTGGTTTCAAGTGGGTCAGTCCACTTCTGAGTTGTGCTGGACTTACATCCACTGACTGCAAACTCCAGCTTCCAGGCCTCTGATGGTTTACTATTCTGTCTCTTTGAAGCTCTCAAGGTCATAGCCATCTGAAGTACTCCACTTAAAATCAGGAAAGAATAGATACAAGAGACAAAAGTTACAGAAGAGCAATGCCCTCATGGGCCTCATGATAGTAGCCCTAATGCAGAGATGAATACTTGAGGTCTTCTTTCCTCCCAAGGATTTATAATATCCCTTGCCTACTTGCTCAAGTATAACCAGACAGGAAAAATAAAAAGACTTTATTGCCTTTTGAATGTGTCCCAATTCTGGTTCAGCAGTCAATCAAAAGTCTTTTCACTCTACAGTTAGTAGATTGGACTCAGTGATAGGATGCCCCATGCCTCCTCCAAAGCTCATGTGGGGATTGAATCAGCAGAGCATACTGCACATGCTCATGGGACTGTGCTCCTTGACTGTTCTGTTAAGTAAATTTCAAGGCAATTTGAGGAAGGAGAAATGACTAACAGCTAGGGAGAATCAGGAAAATCTTCCCCTAGGAGATGGCATGTTGCCTGAGCCTTGAAGAAAGTTAGAGACCTTAAGAAGAGAAAATTAGAAGGGAGTGTGCTGTGGGCATGGGGGCCAGTCTGTGTAAAGGCAGAGATAAAAAGATGCAATTCCAAAATTCAAGGAGGAATAAACTTGCTAAGTAGAACCTGAACTCCTTAATTGCAAGGATGATTTTGTTTTCTTCGTTGTAACCCCAGTGCTGAGCAGAGTGAGTTGCATGCAATAGTTATTTAATAAGTGGCTGCGGAATTGAAGTGTCTTCTAGCTATCAAGTCTGTGTTAAAGGGCATGAAGAGTGTATAAATATAAATATATGTGTGTGTGTATGTGTGAAACAACCTCTGACTTACGCTAAGACAAAAATTCAACCTACAGAACAGAGAAAAGTGTAAGACAGTGTTTAATAAAGGGCTCAATTGAATATGATCAATGCCAAAACTTATGATTCAGAGAGGAAGTGCCCTGGACTGTCAGGAAAGGGGAGAAATCAAATCCAGAATGCTTCAGGCTGCCTCATGGAAACCACACACACTCACTGTGGGATGCTCTGACTGAAATCTGGGCTTGTTTGCCCTTGGAGGTGGCTTTAGTCTGTGGTTGCACCAAGGCTAGTTGACATGGAGCCCGTGAAGTCCTTTTTTGATTCCAGCATGAAAAGCCCCCATATAAATGTAACCCTCATTCACTTGTGTTGTGGGTTGGTCTATCAAGTTGTGGGTGGAGTTTGTAGCTTGGTTATTGCTGTGGTGAAAAGGATCCTACACATGTTTAGCAGCATCTTTCTAAATCACTGTTGACTTTACTTTCCGTTCTTCTTCAAGGCTATGTTTAGACTATGCTTTCGAGTCCTCTCAACTGAGATCGTTTAAAAATGCAGCCACATTTAGCAATTCTTTGTGCCTTTTGAGAGCCATGGAGAGAGCTGCTGCAGACAGGTTTCTCTCATGCAACTTCAACGTTGAGTGTGGTTTTTAACCCTCTTGAAAAATATGAAAAATACAACATGCATGCATGTTTTCTTTTAGTGTAAGTTTAAAATAATTTATTTGGGAATGATCAAAATTCAATTTGTCCCAATAAGGGGAGGAAAAAGGAAGGGAAGGGACATTTGGTAAGTGCCTATTATGTGCCAGACAGGGAAGCTAGGTGACACAGTGAATGGAGTGCCAGGCCTGGATTCAGAAAGACTCATCTTCCTGAGTTCAGATCTGGTTTCAGATACTTTCTTGCTGTATGACCCTGGGTAAGTCACTTAACTTCACCTGTAAAGTGACCTGGAGAAGAAAACGTCAAACCACTACCCTATCTTTGCCAAGAAAATCCCAAGTGGGGCCACTAAGAGTTAGACATAACTGAATACCATTGCGAACAAAAATGTGCCAGATGCTATGCTAAGTGCTTTACAAATGTTGTCTCATTTGATTCTCATAACAACCCTGTGAAGTAGATTGTAAAATGATCTCCTCAGGTCTTCCTGACATCAAAGTGACTTAACCCTGTTTGCCTTAGTTTCGTCATCTGTAAAATGAACCAGTGAAGGAAATGGCAAATTACTTCAGTATTTTTGCCCAGAAAACCCTAAATGGGGTCATGAAGAGCCAGACACAACTGAAAAATGACCAAACTACAGCAACTTCCTGGCCCTGGGCTTAACAGTCTGTCCACTGAACCACCTTGCTGCCTCTGCATGGGTAAGAATCCCATATGATGAAAAAGCCTTCTAATTAATTTTTGTATATACAGTCTCTCCCCTCCATAATTTACCATTCACAAACTGATATTCCTAAAATGCAGGTCTGACTATGTCATGCCTTTTGAGCTCAAGTCTTCCTGAATGCAGGCCCAGTTTTCTGTCCACTGTGGCATATAGCTTTCATAAAATGCATTTTTCATTTGTCTACAGATCTGTGGGCATTCTTTCTACTAATGCAGACCATAAACCATCCGTTTGGCCCCACCGTTATGCTGAACCTTAGTGGATGAGTTTTACAAGTGGTGTATCCAAAACATTGATCACCTGGTGGATGACCTTCCAGATTGGAATTTTGTAGACTTATTTTTGTGGGGCGATCTATCAACAGACCCATTATTGAAGCCTTTCTGATTTGGGAGGATCTACAAAGCTTGTGGCAACTGGCCCAGCTTTCAGGAATGCAGGGTCACTTCCATGTCACCCTGATGCACCTGAATGGACTCCTACTCTGTGGAGTAGGGCAAAGGAAGTGGGAAAAAGTAACAATAAATAATTTTGTAATTACAATTTATTTTAAAATATAGAACCATTTTAAAGAAAATATCAGATTAGGATGGTACAAGTGGAAGGAACATTGTGTTAAGAAGTAGAAGCTCTGAATTCTGCCTCTTCCTGCCTGGGCGACCTTTGGTAAGTTATTTTAACCCTGATCTCAGTTTCTTCATCTGTAAAATAAGGGTGTTGGACTAGATATTCTCCAAATTTTCTCTAGCTCTAAGTCTATGATACTGTCATCATAAAAAATATAGTCAGATGAAGTAAAATACATGTTCCCTCAGTGAACTATAACAATTCTCAAGTCAATCATGATTTTTTTTTCAAGGCAGTGATGAGAAAAATCTAGACTTGTGATTTCATCAGTGTGGGGAACTCTTAAGATGTATTATATGATTAATTTAGAGTTGGAAGGGACCTTATCCATTCCAACCTCTTTCTTTTATAAATAAGAAAACTGAAGCTCACAAAGGTTGTTAGAGGCCCACAATCACAACAGCTTCTATATGACAGAGGCTGGACTTGAACCCATCTTCCTGATGATAAGGTCAGCCCTCTAAACAATTATGAGGAAACCAATGCCTTGCTTTCTTTCAGAATGACAATAAATATAACATCTTGTGTTTAGAAGGCATCTAATAAATGTTTATTGAAGTGAATAGTTATCTTTTCAAGGATCAATATATTTTTTCAAAGAAATGAATTTCCTCAATCTGAAATGTCAAAGAGTTTCATGTGTATAATCATAAAGGGAAAATTAGCTTACACAAAAGTATTGGGATATTTTATTTTAACTGAAATCAGCAGCTGGAATATAAAAAATAATTAAGTCAAATGAAAGTCCAAGTACTCACACATGAAAGGAAGAAACCTGGTGGGGTATTATTGGAACCATCAACTTACATTTAAACCAAACCTATTTCAACATTTCCAGAGGTATTTGCTAGGTTGAGTTTTCAAATTTCAGGAACTCATCAGGGAAATAATTTCTTACACAGTTATCTGTGCTTGAGAAAATCAAAACAAGCATGTAGGGAGCCTCAATACAAGAAATTGGTAAATAACCTTGACTGGCAGGTATAAAAACTGAATAAGTATGAGTCCAAGAAAAAAACAAACCAACCACCTACTGTTCAACCTACAATCATTTTTAAGTAAGGTCTTAAGAACTTAAGTGAGGCCTTAAATTGAAATATCTATAAAGCTTAACTTGTTGGTCACCATGTGATTATGTATATGCATACTAGACTGGAAGAATCTAAGAACGTTCATTAGCTGGTGGTTCAGCCAATGTCCTTGCTAAGCCCCCAGGAGACTGAAACTCAGAGCTGCCATCTGACTTGATCAAACTTCCACCATCTCTGACCATCTGTGGTCCATCCTTGGTAATACTTATAGCAAAGAGCTAAGAAGCAAATAATTGGGTTTGTGTTCAGATAATTTTGTTTGTGTCCCAAACAAGTGATTCCTTCTACAGTAAACAGGTAAAGGATGAAAGCTAATACTGTTCCTGTCCATTATAGATGTACATATCTGTACCTTATTGGCTAAGTTAAGGACTTTTGTCTCTAGGTCTTATTCTGACTCTTCACTAGAATGACATTTACGTCTTGTGTAATTTAAAAGACAAGGACAAAAACCTCTCCTGTCCTCTTTTTTTCTTTCTTCACCTCTGCCCCCAAACACAAAGCAAGAACAGAAAATTCTAGGTGTTCCATCACTGGTCAGTGTTTATACCCAAGTTATTACTAAATATTTCCATTTCTGACTTTCACTGCTCTAACATGGAAAAAGAAGTTTCATAAATCCTATGTGAAGTTTTGGTTAAAGTTTTACTATAATAATGTACTCTTTAATAAAAACTTACTGACTCTGAAAAAGTCTGGACTTGGAGTCAGAAAACCCCAGAGTTCAAATAAGAGCTCCATCATCTTTTCATCATATGACCTGGACAAAAAGTCATTCTCTGATCTGCAGTTTTCACATCTGTAAAATGGGCATAGTGATACTACATACTACATGGTTTGGCAGGCTTTGTGACCAAAAACTCTATGGCAGTAACAGAAATTGTTGGTACCATAATTCAGCTGCAAAGGAGGCTCTCTCCAGAATAATCAATGTGCTTAATCCCAATGTGTACCACAACAAGTATTTCCATAAATGGCTCCAGTCTCCCAAAGAAACATTACTTTTGCTTAGTTGAAGTGGCCAGTTTCCTGGAAGCCACTTTGACTAATTGCTACCATCTACTTAGTGTGACCTCTTCTACCTCTATCCTTCACTTCATATTTTCTCAGCACCAAACTTTCCATTCCTTCCAAGATGGCAACCAGATAACTAGATGAATAAATCTGTCTTTATGAAAGGAGGCTCGTGCTGACCCCCAATGGGAGCAGGTTCAAGGAGGCACCCAGGACTTGCCCTTCTCCCCTAGGTGACACGTAAACATTTTAACAGTAGTTTATAGACAATGCCTCTGCTTTTGATCCTTAACTCAGGTGACTACCTGTAGTGATGATAAATTCAGGCCAGTTAGATGAGTGGATGGCAAAGCTATTTTGGGACAGGGAACCTTCAAATCACAGTATATGAGTGGCTGCCTAGTACACCTCTAAGTGGCGGCAATACTAAGCTATAACAAAATTGTTTTTCAGTCGTGTCTGACTCATCATGACCCCATTTGGGGTTTTCTGGGCAAAAATAGGTGGTGGTTTACCATTTCCTTCTCCGGACCATTCTACAGATGAGGAAACTGAGGCAAATAGGATTAAATGACTTGCCTAGGGTCACATAGCTAATAAGTATCTGAAGTGACTTCCAGGGCGATGCTCCATCTATTGTGCCATCTAGCTACCCACAATTTCTATATTAAAACAGATGATAGTATTAGGAGTCACGCCATTTTGGAAGATTGCGGAGCAGCAGAGGAGTGAGGATATGTGCTTGCTTTGCCTGCTGATGCTTACTTAGTGATCTATATGTGTATCTGAGTGTACAGACAGAAAGAAAGGCAAGGTAGAACAGGAAAAGCTCAGATTTTTTAAAGTAGGTAACACATATGCAAAATAGTATTTGGAAGTTAGTGCAAATCGGGAAGGCTGAAGTCAAGAAGTGAGATATTGGGGAGGAGGGCGTAAAAGCCACAGTGCGGTAGAACCATGACTGAATTTTGTATCCGATAATTTGGATTTACTTCCATGGTCTGTCATTATTGCTGCTTATTGGTATTGCAGGTTGTTTCCTTCTCTGGACTTCAGTTTCCTGCCTTGTGATTATAAGGACAGACATGCGGAGACTGGCCAACAGGCATTTACAACATGCCTTGCTTGCCTCAATCCACTGGAGTGAAGACTTGGTAAGTCTGCTTCAAGTGAGGCATGATGGAGAGGTGTCCTTTTCCTGCTTCAGTTCATGCCTGTGTTTCGTCCAACCATTTCATTCTAGCTTCCTTCATGGGAATGGAGAGCTTTTCATTGACCTGCCAAGTCAAAACTGAGTTTGCATACAAACGATCCAGACAGATGAAAGTTCTTTCTCTGTCTTGTCAGCTTTTGAGTGAAAAGGAAAAAAGTGCTGTGAGCTGAGGGGGCCAGAAGGGAAGGTCCCTTGCCCTCTCTTTCTCATCCATCTTCCATGTGACCATAAACCCAAAGGGCTACTGTTTTTCTCTCAATTGTGTTTATACTTTCCTGATTTTAAATGAATGAGTACTACAAGTAAAATGGAACAGATTACAATCCTGCATGCTTTGAAAGGTGAGAAGAGCCTCTAGAGGTCCAAGAACTTTAATCCATAGACAAATATGATGAACAGGCAGGCCTAGTAAGGTGCCATCCCCAAGGAGTGATCTATTTGACCTAATACAGCAGTGGATTGACCCAGTAGCCAAGAAGACATCCTGTTTGACAGAGTAGTGACTTGTCCATGGACTGTGGACTGCGCCACATCCAGAAGAGAACTTAGTAGTAGTAGTTGGGGAGAATGTAGTAGTCCTTGGCTCCAGGAATAAGGCACTAGAGGAGAGTGGACTCCCATTTGGGAGATTTGTGCACTTTAATTCTTGCTATGTCATCTCAATAAATATCCCTTTATAAAAGCTAATTGATATTAATTGATATTGATGAGAGATCAAGTAGTGAATTGACATTCACGTTAACTAGATAAATTATGAGACACACACTCATGGGGTTCAAGAACCATTGTCATTTGTCATTAAAACCCTGGACATTTTGAGGAGAGAAGTAATGACCTTGCTCTAGTCACCTATCCTGCCAAAGTGAGTTGGGGCTAGAAGAGGGAACCATAGAGCCTATTCACCATAGAAGGTAAAAGGATTGGTCTTTATTATTGCTAAAATCCCTTCTAGCTCTTAAGTTATCATTTTATGATTTATATAACATTATGATAGGCATGCTTCAGTGTAAGTATATCCTTAGGATTGCTTTGCAGTATTCCAGACTTAAAGAAGGGTATAACATGATATTGATTCACTTTATATAAACTTGTTCTCAAATTTGAGAGCTTTAAAAATTAGAGATCATTATACATTAAATGGGAGCATTTACCAAGAAGTATAATATTATAGCCCAGGTGAATTAATAATGATCACCAGAATTTTAATAGCATTGAAAGGTTTATAAAGCATTTTACATTATCCCATTCAATCCTTAAAATAATCCCATGATGTATCTAATACAAGTATTATTTTCCCCATTTTACAAAAGTAAGGTTCAGAAAGGTAATTGGCTTACTCTCAGGAAATGTCAGAGGCAGGATCAAGACTCAGGTCTTTCCAACTAAAAACCTAACACTCTTGTAACTATGCCTTATTACATCCCATTATATTATTACTTTAATTATTATTTTCATCCACAACTGTAATTTTGTCAAAATAGGGAATCCTGATGTGGATCAGTGGCTTCTGTAATTGGTTTTGCAGAACTGTTTGAAGCACGAAAAGGTTAAAGTAACTACCCAAGGTCACATGGCTAGTATGTGTAGGAAGCAAGGTTTGAACTCATGACTTCCTGACTCCAGAAACAACCCTCTATTCATCTTACCTAGCTCTATCTCCTCTGTCACTATTGAATTCTGGAGATACACAGATCAAGGGAAACTCTTTTCTTCCTCTGGGAGAATTTGGGATGGCTGATGCAATATTTTTCTAAAGGGGAATATATCTTTGAGCATAGAGTCAGGAATGAGAGGAATTCATATGATTTGGGGTGTGGGTACAGGGGGCATATCATATTAATTAAAAACAGAAGAAAGAACCCAGACTCTGGGAAATATTACAGTTTTCTATGGAGGAAAAATGGACTGATAGAATTGATGGGGAAGGATAACACTGCGAGGATATGTCATATAGCTAGAACACTGCCTATAATCTCACCCAAAATTTTCAACTTAGTCTCCAAGTCTGGCCACACGTGGTTATTTAGAAATCAAATATAAAACAGAAGTTACTTAGAAAGTAGGATTTGCTTTATAAATATTTAATTTACAAATTTTGCTACTGGAATATAATGAATAAGAGATGCCCACACTCATTTAAGGAGGGTGAGAGGCACGGTATATGCCATAAAATTATGTTACCCACCATGTTGGAAGGTTACATAGGTAATAGTTATTTAAGCATTCTAGTGAAACAAGAGTCAATTACTCCCTTTCTCTACTCAACTCATTCTTAGAGAGATCCTTTAGTGTTATAACAGCAGGAGGATCTGATGCATCCAAGGAAGGATGTGACTGGTAGAACTTTCTAACGCTAATGAAAACATGTTTCTGTTAGCACAATTAGAGAACCAAGACAACTGACCTATAAGGGCAAAAAGACCTATCAGGGCTGATAGTCCTGAGAATTATACTAGCTTCTCTCTTTCTGGGTCTGCATGAAGCCAACTCATAGAGGCTAAAATAAGCAGGGCTTTGGTGTTTTATAGTCTGACCCATTACAGTATTGTAGCAAATCTGGATGTTTTTAAAGAGAGAGAACCAAGTGAATGCCATTTTTCCCCCTTATATGGTCATGTTCAAAAAACATATGTCTTATTCTGTATCCTGAATCTATCACATCTCTGTTAGGAAGCAGATAGCATGTATCATCATAAATCCTCTGGAATAAGAGAGAGTTGTTTAAGTTACCATAGTTTATAAGCTTTAAAAACAGCTTTCAAAGTTGTTTTTTTATGATGTGATTTTTATCGTATAATCATTTTTCTGTGTTCTTCTCTTTTCGTTCTTCATCCATGAACAAAAATCTTCAAATTTGTTTTTATACATATCATAGTATCAACTTTTTCTGGTTCCACTCATTTCACCCTACAACATGTCATACAACACTTTCCATGTAACTTTGAAAGCATCTATTTTCTCATTTCTTACAGCATCATAGTATCCTGTCATATTCATAAACCACAATTTTTTCAGTCTTTTTCTAATTGATGGATGAAACTTTCATTTTCAGTTTTGCTACTACAAGAAGAGCTGTTATAAATATTTTTGTGCATAAAGGATATTTTTCTATTTCTTTGATCTCTTTTGGGGATAGACCTTTGCAGTGGTATAATTGGGTCAAAAGGAATGTATTATTTAGTAACTTTTCCAAAAATGAGAGTACCCGTTCTCAAGCCCACTAGCAGGGCATCAACATACCTGGTCTCCCAGAGAGCCTCCAACATTTGTCATCTTTTCCAACCTGATGGGTGTGAAGTGAAACATCAGAGTGACTTTAACTTATATGTCTCTAATTATTACTGACTTGGAACATTTTTCATATGACTATTGATAGCTTGGCTTGCTTTCTTTGAGAAGTGCCTGCCTGTTCATATCCTTAAACCATTTATCAATTGAGGAATGTCTCTTGTTCTTACACAGTTGAGTTAGTTCCTTATATGTCTTCTAAATGAGACATTTATCACAGAAACTTGTTGCAAATATTTTGTTTCTTTTCCTGTTTCTCTTTTAATTTTAGTTTTATTAGATTTGATTGTGCAAAAACCTTTTACATTCTATGTAATCAAAATTACCCATTTTATCTTGTGTGATCCTTTCTATTTCATTTGGTTATGAATTCTTCTTCTATTTGTACCTCTAATACATAGTTTTCCACATTTCTCTAATGACCTTCTGTGTCTAGACCAGAGATCCACTTGGAGCTTATTTTGGTGAATGGTGTGAGGTGTTGGTCCAAATCTAATTTCTTATGTAATTTTCTTTCCAATTTTCCCAGCAGTTTTTGTCAAATAGTGATAGAATAAGGCTTCCAGTAGCCAGCGTCTTTTTATTTATCAAATACTAAGCTACTAGATTCTTTTTTTTCTGCATGTTGTGTACTAATCTGTTCTACTGGTTGACCTCTCTGTTTTTTAAGCAGTCCTAAATTCTTCTACAGATTACTACTTCATAGCCATTTGAGATCTGAGACTGGTAGGTCTCCTTCATTCCCACTCATTTTTTTTCATTATTCCCATTGCAATTCTTGACCTTCTTTTGACTCCACATAAATTTAATTATTATTTGTTTCTAGTTTCATAAAATAATTCTTTAGTTGTTTGGCATTAAATAAGCAAATTAATTTAAGTAATAATGTGATTTTTATTATTTTGACTCCTCTTTCCCATGAGCAATTAATATCTTTCCAGTTATTTAGGTCTGTCTTTATTTCTGTAAACTGAAAAAAAGTGTTTTGTAATTGTATTTGTTAGTGCTTAAATATATCTTGTTAAAGAGTTTCCCAAATATTCTATACATTCTTTATATTTTAAATGGAATTTCTTTTGCTTTTTTTCCGCTGGGTTTTATTGTTATATAGAAATGTTGACAATTTATGTTTATCTAGTTTATGTCCTACAATTTTGCCAAAGTTGTTGTTTCAATTAATTTTTCATTGATTCTCTAGGGGTCTTTAAGTATCCTATCATATCATCTGCACAAAGTCATAATTTTGTTTCTTCTTTACCTTTTTGTATTCCCCCAATTTCTTTTTCTTGTCTCATTGCAATAGTCAGCATTTCTAGTACTATTTCAAACAGAACTGTGTGTGTCTGTTTGTTTTCCTTTATGTTGAGTCTCTGGGAAAGTTTTGTCTTCTGAGCTAGACTGAAAGTAGTCTCAAGTCTTAGACACAAAGACCACTAATACACTCTCTCTGCAAAGACCCCGACCGTGTACCTAAATAGATTCTGAACCCTTCACTGATTGTCTGATGCTCGTTGATGCCTTCCCAGTTTGGAAGAGCTGTGAAGTTCTAGCTAGTGCTCATTGTACAGGTAAGGGTCAGAACTGATTTGCCTACTGGGCTCCAGGCCTGGGAGCTGATGGTCTAGAGGCAGAAAGAGATGTCTTGGACAGAGACAGAATCAAAACCAGAATCCACAAAGTCTGAGGGGGCTAGCAAGATGTGATTTATGGAATAAACCTCCATTGGTTTGGGAAAGGATAAGCAACAGGAATTCAAGGTTGGAAAGAGTTCTATCAATTTGTGGCACTCAGGCTCTGTTCAGCAGTCAGCCCTGTCCACCAGATGTTGTTTCCCATTTCTTTGTATAGTTCATGGCCCAGAATCAAAGTGCTTACCATATACAGAGAAAATTTAACTATAGTTGACTTCTCACATATCACTCTCTTTGGCTCATTTTTCCCTTCAAATGTAGTCCAGCTAGATCACACTAGAATAAAACATGTGGAAGTAATAGGAAGGAAAAGAAATTTAATCAAAAAAGGAAAGCAAGGTAAATCAGAAACAAAGAATTAAGTAGCAATACTCAGCCCCCTTTCCAAATGGCAAATCACCTCCAAATGTCTCCTGGGAGCAGGAATCTCCTCTCCCCAACTACATCTTTCAGCTCTCCCCCCATCCCATACACATATTCCTAGCAGAAAGCAGGGCTCTGTACACAAAACTCACAGCACTTCCTAGTTCTATAGTGAGTAGAGTTCTGGATTTGGAATCAGGAAGATCTGGGTTCAAATCACACCTCAGATACTTATTAGCTGTGGGATACTATATCACTTAATTTCTCTGTGTCTCAATTTTCTGATCTGTAAAATAAGAGCAATAAAAACACCTTCCCTACAGGACTGTTATGAGTATCAAATGAGAATACATGCATTTCTTAAAAGAATTACGACATATTAACAACAATGTCAAAGAATATTGCAAATTACCAGTAATAAGAGAAATATAAATCAATCAAAACCAAACCCCAAAGTTCTGCCTCTCTCCCAGCGAATTGTAAAAGATGACAAGATATAGGAATAGTCAATGCTGAGAGGCTGTGGGAAAGGTGACACACTAATGCATTGCTGGTAGAGCTATGAATAGGTAAAAGCCATTCTGGAAAGCAATGTGAAATTATGCAAATAAAGTGACTAAAACATCCATATCCCTTGACCCAGAGATCCCAAGGAGGATGTTTAGAAAAAAGTATCCCTATATGCCAAAAAATTATAGTAGCGCTGTTTGTGCTAGCAACAACTGGAAAGAAAAAAAAATTAGATACCCATCTTTAAGGGAACGTCTAAAGATGTTATACTACATGAATGCAGTGGATTAATAAAATGGAATGTGCTATATGAAACAACAAAAATTATGAATACAAAGAAATGTAGAAAGACTTACATGAATGAATAGAAAGTGAAGTAAGCAGAGCCAAGGAAACAATATACATAATGACTACAACAAAATATATGGGATTAAAAAAAAGAAAACCAACCACCACAAAACAATTGAAAGTGAATGCTGCAAAATTGCAAAGAACAAGTATGGCCCCCCAAAACAGATATGACAAAACCCTTCTCCTTCTCCTTTGCAGAGATGGAGGGTCCAAGGGTATGGGATATTACCATGTATTGATGACTTTTTCTGATTTTCTTTCTCTTCTTCCTATTTGTCTTTAAAAAATATTCTTTTTATATGGGACAATTCTTTGTGAGGGAAAAAAGCAGGAATACTGGGAGAAATTTAATTGATGTAGAAGTAAAATATATCAATAAAAATATCTTAAAAATTAGAATGCATGCAGAACCCTTTGGAAATGTTAAAGCCCTACATAAATGTATTATTGTTACTGTTATTAGTACTACTATCTCATTCTTCTGATTTTTTGATAGAACAGATACAGAGTCCATGAATAAATGACTATCCAGCTGTTACCCTCTTATATTTAATGTTCTATGGACAATTGCGAAAGTGGGAAAAATAGTTGCTTTTTCTAGTTGAATAAAAGTATTAGGCTATAAATTCAGTCTCTTTAGACCCATTGAAAGTGTACTTGGAAGAACTCCTGTTACAGGATATATTCCTAAGCTTATACATGATTTGCTCTTCTCCTAGGTATCTATATTCTTTTTTTAATTTTATTTATTTTTTTTAATGTTCTACAATCACTACTATAAAACTTAGATTTTTACCCCCCCTCCCTCCTTCCCTCCCCAAGATGGCATACAGTTCTATACAGGATCTACATATGCTTTCCTATTGAATACGTTTTCACTATAGTCATGCTATGTAGATGAACTAAAATAAATAGAAGAAATCATATAAGAAATCAAAACATAATACACACACACGCGCACACACACACATACACACATGCATGCACACACACACACACACACACAAACATGATCTGCTACATTCTGTGAATGAATTCCATAGTTCTTTCTCTGAGTGTGGAAGGCATTTTGTCTTAGAAAACCATTGGGAATTTTTTTTAAGTTCTTGCATTATTACAAAGTCTACCAGAAGAAACTCTTGCACACTGTGGTCATTGCTGTGCACAAAGTTCTCCTGGTTCTGCTCCTTTCGCTCAGCATCAGATCATATAAGTCCTTTCAGGCCTCCCTGAAGTCTTCTTGTTCATCATTTCTTATGGAGCAATAGTACTCCATTACATTCAAATACCATAATTTATTCAGCCATTCCCCAATTGATGGGCATCCCCTTGATTTCCAGTTTTTGGCAACTACAAAGAGTGCTGCTATAAATACTTTTGTACGTGTGGGACCCTTTCCCATTTTTATGATCTCCTGGGGATACCATCCTAGTAGAGATATTACTGGATCAAAGGGTATGCACATTTTTGTAGCCCTTTGGGCATAGCTCCAGCTGCTCTCCAAAATGGTTGGATGAACTCACAACTCCACCAACAACGAATTAGTGTTCCAACTGTCCCACATCCTCTCCAACATTTATCATTTTCCTGTTCTGTCTTGTTTGCCAATCTTATAGGTGTGATGTGGTACCTCAGAGTTGTTTTGATTTGCATCTCTCTAATCAAAAGTGATGTAGAGCATTTTTTCATATGATTATAGATATCTTTAATTTCTTCCTCTTAAAATTGCCTGTTCATATCCTTTGATCATTTATCAATTGGGAAATGACTTGTATAGTTATACATTTGAGTCAATTCTCTATATATTCTAGAAATAAGGCCTTTATCCCTGAGATTAGCTGTAAAAATTCTTTCCCGATTTACTATATCCCTCAGAATTTTGGTCACATTGGGTTTGGTTGTGCAAAAACTTTTCAGTTTAATGTAATCAAAATTATCCATCTTGTATTTCATAATGTTTTCTATCTCTTCTTTTGTAAAAATTCTTTCCTTCTCCATATATCTGATAAATACACTATTCCTTGCTCCTCCAGTTTGTCCATGGTATCAATCTTTATACCTAGATCATGTACCCATTTGGACTTTATTCCTGTGTGTGGTGTCAGGTATGGGTATATTTTTTATAGGTTGGAGATTAGGAGTATTTGGTGTTGTCACATCTTTCAAAAAATTGTTTTTATATTTTTGCATATCAATGTTACCTGTAAATGATTGTGGGAGAGGAGAAATTGGGGGAAAGAAATTGGAACTTCTTTCAGTCCTTGAGTGGGTGAATTCAGTTGGTGGCATCAGCCCCAACCTTCTGCTCAGAGATTTCTAGAGGGCCAGTGGTCCTCCTCAGTATCTTCCTTCCCTGTCACAATACCGTTATCTTCCTTCTTTCACTGGTTGTCCCTGAAGTGCTAGTTCTTTACATATCTTTCCAGCTCCAGTTAGCCCAGCCCCATGCTGTCTCCTGCCAGTATCTCAGCTTCTCTCTCTGATTTTCTCCCAACTTCTCTCTGAGTGCCTATCAAAAAATATATTAATGTAATCTGATGCTTTATTGCCAGATATTTCTAGTAACCTGAATTTTGCTTCAACCACAAAGAGGCTGAAGGTTAAATAGAAATGGATGTAAATATAAATTAAGGCAGAGAGCCAAACCTCTGCCTAAATGTTAGGAATTTTCCTAACTGGAGGCTTGGAGCAATTGTAATTTTGTTCCTAACTGTCTGAAATAAACTCCCTAAAGCAGTAGAGGAGGGGACCATGTGGACCTAAGGGACCACTAAATTGCATCTAGACTTAAAATAATCTAATTATTGTAACAGGGTATTACATGGGGGCCCTAGTACAGAAGGTGAAAAGAGATGTACTCCATATGCATCTTTTTCTATAGGAAGTATAAAACTCATTCTTCTAGACTTTAGGTAATGAAAAAAATGTAGCTTGAGGAGATGGGGATCCAAGGAATCAAATTAGTTGCATGGTCACTGGGTCTGAATGGAGGCAATATCTTTGTCCCTGATAGTCCTGAGTAGTCATGGGACTTATAGTGGTGAAATGGTTTCTGGAGAGTCAGGTTGTCATGTGGTTCCTCACCTGAAGTTCTGCCAGCAATATTTGTAGTGCTTTCCAAGAATGAATGGGATTATGCTTCTGATCCCCAAGACAATCAGGAATACAAAGGACTGGGTTTATGTCTAGGGTAAGGCACTTCTCACATTTTTCAACTTCGTACACAAGGCTATATTTTCCTGAGTTACCAGCGCCAGTCATAAAAGCCAACCATCAGTGGTCACTACTCCCATCTGGTTTGTCCAGGATATTTGGGACACTTGTTCCCATTTGGCTGTTTCCATGTTTAAAAAAAAAGTCTGAGCCTCCTAAGCCTGCAGAAGTCTGGACATAAAATACTCAGTTTCCTGGAAATTCCAGTTGGAAGGGTAGAAACAAAGTGGCATCACATGATGGATTTGGGGGAGAAGAGAAAAGGGCAGATTAGGAAGTTTCCATCATCACAGAACCTTTACATATATGTATGTGTGTCTGTGTCTCTGTGTGTGTGTTTGTATATGTGTGCACACACATACATATACCTTTAATCTCTTGGTCAGGCTCTCTCCTGAATAGTTCCCTAGTAGCAAGCAGCACAAGAATGCATTTTCTGCAATGTGATGGTCCTGTTCAGCTGTTGTCTTTTGGGCTAAAACTCAACATGCATGAATTCTGGAGTGAACTGTGGGTAGGGGATGAGATCGGTTTGATCCATTGAGAGGAAGGAGTGAGTCCCACTGTTGGTTGAGGTTTGTCTCTATTTGGGCTCACTGGCTGGTGAGAACCAAGAGGGTTTCTGTTGGATCTTTTAGTTTTTGACTATTGGTTGTCTTGGACTGCATCACAGAATCCCTGCACAAACTGGTTTATCAAGCCTAGCGAGTTGCACCAGAAGTCCTAGGCAGGTAGCAGAAGGTACTGGCAAATTCTATGAGTGTTCCTCCTCCTTAGAAGGCAACAGATATTGTGGTTGGAAGATTAGGCCAAAAGAAAGTAGGTCATAAAAGGCTTCTCCGAATTCTTGAAGGGAAATGTTGGTCAATCATATAGCATGGAAGGTGTGACTGAGTAGGCAACCTGTCTTATAGCTTGGGAGACTAGAAGTCATTCAAAGCAGCATTCCCAAAGAGAGGCTAGTTTAAAAAAAGGGAGAGGGGGGAAAATGCTTCATCTGGGTAATTAACCCAGGAAGATAGTGTCTTGGCTAAAAATCTTGTGGAAGCACAATAAACTGCTACATGATGCCATAGGGATGTCCAAGTGGGCCAAAAGCCAGGCATTCTCTGTGTAGGGGAGCTAGCTTTCCCAGAAGTGCCTCATTCTTGGTTGTTTGGCTTGGCTCTTACTGAGGATTTCGAGCAGGTAGTTTGAATGGCTACTTTGAGAGCATGCCCTTCCGCAGCTGCCAGATACTTGATAGTTGGGTAGAGGGCCTTGACTGGAGTGTTTTTCTTCCCAGCCTGCTTTATCACAGGTGATAAATTATGATAGCTGGACAAGTTCCAAAGACTTATTCAAGTCTCCTTATTTTGGGGCCCTGAAGAAAAAAGATGAAACTAGGAAGTCTCTGCTTATCCGCAGATCAAATCATTGTGCAAAGAAGTCACTTTTGGTCATTAGAATATTGACTGAGGAGTTGAAAGATGAGAAGTAGAAAATGGTGTCTCTGTCTGTTTATCATCAGGATGAACAAAGTCTAAAGGGGTTATGGCCATGTGAGGTCCAGAGTTAGACTGCAAGAATTCTCCCAATACATTGCACTCAACCTCATATAGATTCTTGAGTAGCTTTATGTATAGCAAGCCCTCCTCATCAGCTTTTTCCAGATTTGTCTCAGTTGAAAAGCTTCTATTGCTACCAGCTTCCCTGCTGTCCATGGTAATGACGGTGTTCAGTCATTGAATAATCATCATGTTTGTCATTGATGAAACTGTGTCACAAGGTTAGTTACAGCTGAATCTTTGACAACACCCTCTGATCCTTTCCTATTCTCTTGTGTCAGAAGCTAAAGGACCCTTGCAGTTAGATGTGATGAAACCATGACTTCCTGGGCTTCTCCTTTTAGGAAGAGGACAGAGTTCTATGGCTACCATCACTGCAGTGGGAACAGCTTTCCTGGAAAACCCAGTCAGTGGTGACCTCTTTGTGTTACTTCTCTGAGAGGAGAACATCAATTATGTCCATTCTGTTTAGCTAAGATTGAATAGTCTTAGGAAAGAGTGAAGCTTTTCATTAGAAGAATATCTTAACATCTGGCTTCTAAAACTTTCAGGTTCCTGAAGTACAGGGCAACTGTTTGAGCAATAAGGAAAGTGACCTGAGAGAATGAAGTGGCTAAAAATAAATAGATAGATAAATAAATAAAGAATGAGTGAATAAATGAATGGATAAAAGTAGCAATTTCAAAGATAGAAACATTTAGAATGACTGTCCTCTTCAAAGGACACCTTGAATGAGTAATAGCTGGAGGAAAAAAGTAATGAAAAATGAGAACTTAAATAACCCATTTCTAAAACAGTAGCTTTAGACAGTACATTATTGACAGTATCAGCAGCTAATTAAGAAGACTTGACACTACTCAAGATAGATATAATTGACATAGGCAGAACCCGAGAGGAACATCTGATACCTATAATAAGCTTCAAGTAAAATGCTGGGGAAAATATATTCCTGACTTTGCAGATCAAATTATATATCCATGAAAATTGAGTAGATTCAATTGATGGAGAATTAAACCACCCAGTGGATTTGCATTATAGTTTTTAAAAATCATCTAGACAAATTTACAGGTGGGATTTATTTACAAGTAAAAAAAATATGGTTACTGTAAGGCCTCACCATGATATGGAGAGGAAAGTGACCCTGGATTCTCCAAGGCTATGTCAACAAAACCCAAGAAAGAGTGGAGTGTGTGTGTGTGTGTGTGTGTGTATCTATATCGATGTGTGTGATCTGAGGACCAGTGTTGATGACTTTTAAAACTCTCACAATCAAAAAGTTGGACTTTAGGTGATGGTGAGGCATTTTTTGCAGGGGTTGGAGGGGAGACATCACAGAAACTCATGAAAAGAATAGACTAAATAATGAAAGGTTACCAAAACCAGTGAAATCATGAAACTATAGAAATATAGAATTTGGTAACAGATAGAATAGGAGAATCAAAAGAGATTATGCCACTTTCTAACTTTGTAAATTGCTAAACTATAGTAGGATATTTGAGATTAACAATGAGACACTATCAATGACTTTTTAAAAACCATAAATAATGCATTTTTTTTTTAAAAAAAGGAAACTGTTGATTTGTAGGAACTGATGCAAAATGAAGTAAGAAGAACCAGGGGAACAATTTGTATGATACTTATAAAATTGTAAAGACAAACTACTTTGAAAGATTAAGAACTCTAATCAATATAAAGACCAAACACAATTCCAGAAGACAGGTGATGAAACATGTGACTTGCCTTGAAAGTGAGTTAATGGACTCCAGATGTGGAATGAGACACAATTTTTTTTTTTGGACATGGTCAATGTGGGATTTTTATTTCCTTAACTATGCATAGTTGTTACAAGGGTCTTGTTTTTTTCCCCTTTTCCAATAGGAGGGAGAAATAGATAGATTGTTTTTAAATTTTTTAAATTAAATTAAAATGGGTAAAAGATGGTAGTCTTAAGAGGTAGCTTAAACATATTGAATATTTAAAGTATCTTCTGATTAATTGCTCATAACAATATGTAGATATGTCTACATGAAACCAAAATAAGTGTTTGAAAAAAATGAAAATTTCAAAGTAGTTTTTTGGCATCGTATAACTTTTTAAAGTAGAAATCAAATAAAAACCCACTACCTCCTGGAAAATCTACTGTATTGCTTTTATCAAATTTAAATAGTTTTACAAATTGAATTAGTCAAACCAGTTTGAATATGTAACCCATCACCCATAACCAAAGAATCTGGGAGACCCAGAGCTAAATCCAATCTTGGACATTTCTCAGTAACTTAATAATTCCTCTTAGGATCATACCCATATCCAAAGGTTTCTCTGGAACCATAAGAATCTGACTGTTTCAATTTTCCCCAGGACATTTCAATGATCTCTTCTACAAGCAAACCAACACTTCCAATAACATTCGAACTTATTATATGTATATGTATATGTATATATATATACACACACGTATGTGTATATGTATGTATACTATGTATATATGACATATGTATATATGTACATATATGTATAATATGTATATATGTGTATATATGTATAATGTACATGTATATATGCTATATAAATATATATAATATAATATATGTATATATATATATTATACACAGCAAAGAATTCAGAAAAAATTCATACCTAAGCCTATAGACAATTAAAGTGTTTCCCCTTGATGAGTCTCTAGAGATCTTTCCCCAGAGCTTATATGGTTTTTCCCAACCCATCATGATACTCTGAAATTTAGCTCCTAATCAAATGGGAAGAACTTGGAGTAATTAGAGAGTCAAGAAATCTACCTTCTTGGTTCTCATAACTTGCCCACTGATGGGAAAATTCTGCTGTTTTTTTTCTTTCATACTGTGGTTTTGTGCCTCATGGCTTCTTATTTCTTGCTCCTGAAGTCTGAACCAGGTTTCCTTCTGGGTTATAGATGGAGATAACTGAAAGGATGGTGGTACCATGAGCAGAAATGGCAATGTTTGGTGGAAGGATGGATGTGGAGAAAGGATTAAGACTGTTCCAGACATATTGCTATGTCTATCCAGAAGTTGGTAATAATGGCCTGGAATTAGAGGAATGATAAGTTTGGATATATAGATGTAATTGTTGTCAGCATCGTTAGTATCTGAACCCATAGGAAGTGATGAAGTGACCAAGGAACAGACTATAGAGTATGGATCTTTGAGTGGTGCCCATGTGAGAAGAAGGGGGAGGAAAGATGGTAGTGATCTAGCAAGAGAGACTGAGGAGTCGTCAACAAGGTAGGACACTAACGAGAGAACAGTGTCATAAAAGCCAAGAAAGAAGAGAATGTCCAGGGAGAGGGAGTAGTTGGTTCAAAAACTATAAAAATGGTAAGTAGCACAAGGACCGAAAAAAGATCGCTGTGTTTCATAGAGACTGTTGGTAATCCGAGAGAGAGAAGTTTCAGTAGAGTGGTGGGGTTGGAATTCAGACTGCAAGAGACCAAGAAATGAAGAAATAAAGGCACTGAGCTAAGGTTACTTTTAAAAGAAGTTTAAAGGGGAAAAAAAGCTATGAATGAGAGAAGGGAGAGTTTGAGGAAATAGCAAGATACAGAGAAAGGTTTGTTTTTAACTTGCTTTTTAAAGGTTAGAGGATGTTTGTAGATAGTGGAGAAGGATCCAGAGGAGGAGCAGGGGTTGAACATGAGAGAAAAAAGGGAAAAGATTGAGTTAGCAATCTTATAGCAGAGAGGGCAAGGGATGAAATTAAGAGTACAAGAAGAGATATTAGCCTTCACCTGGAGATTTACCAGAAAATGGAGTAAAGGAGAAAATGGGCACTTACAAGGAAGCTTTTTGAGATGAACTCTCTCATCTCATTAAAGCAAGAGGGAAGGTCCTCAGTTTTTAAAAATTATTTATTTTTAGTTTTCAACATTCACTTCCATAAGATTTTGAGTTCCAAATTTTCCCTTCTTCCTCTCCTACCCACACCCCAAGATGGCTTGCAATCTAATATAGGCTGTACATATACATTCATGTTAAACATACTTTCACATTAGTTGTGTCGTGAAGAATTAGAATGGGAGGGACAATGAGAAAAAAGAAACAAAAAAAAGAGAGAGAACAAATAGTGTGCTTTGATCTGCATTCAGACTCCATGGTTCTTTTTCTGGATGTGGACAGCATTTTCCATCATGAGTCTTTTGAAGTTGTCTTAGATGCTTGCATTGTTAAGAAGAGGTAAGTCTATCGAAGATAGTCATCATACAATGTTGCTGTTACTGTTTACAATGGTCTCCTGGTTCTGCTCACTTCACTCAGCATCAGCTCATATAAGTCTTTCCAGGTTTTTCTGAAATCTGCCTGCTCATCATTTCTTATAGAACAATAGTATTCCACTACATTCATATACCCACAACTTGTTCAATCATCCCCCCAATTGAGAGATATCCCCTAAACTTCCAGTTCTTGGATACCACAAAAAAGAGCTGCTATAAATATTTTGTATATGGAGGTCCTTTTCCCATTTTTATGATCATTTTAAGGAAGGTCCTCAGTTTTGAGGAAGAAGGAGGAGGTAGTCTAGTAGGGCTGAGGAAAGAGTAAGGATTTGGGAATACATGCTATGGAGAGTGTTTGAAAGGGTCAGTCATGGAAAACTAAAAGGCTTTGCATGCATCATTGAGAGTCTAACTGAGATTAAAAACAAAAAAGATTAGCTAAAAGATATCTTTAGAATTAGAAGGACTTATGAGATGCAAAAGGAGATTGTCATAAATTATTCGAATGCTAAGAAGACTTGCATTATCAAGAAAGGGCACAATTTCCATAAATAAAAATACTTGCTCTTTGTTCTTTGCTACTATAATACTTCTAAAATCACATATTTCATAGCTTTCTTTGGAGGAGAGGAAGGGAATAAACACTTATAGAGCACCTACTATATTCCTGCCACTATACTAAGCACTTATTATAAATTTTGTTAACAACACCTGCAAGGTAGATGCTATTATTATCCTTATTTTAGAGTGGAAGAAATTAAATTATCTATTGGTAACCTGATAATTCATCACTTCTAAAATCCCTAAACTTCTGCTTGAAATAGAAAACCATCTTTGTAACAGTAATATTCTTGCAGTGATGCTATATAACATTGAATCCCGAAATACCATCGTCTCTAAGGAGTAACAATTGCAGGTTATCCAAAAGGCTATAAAGAAACACATGGCACCAATAAATAGGTAGTGCCCTATTGCCAAAAATTAATTGTACCCCAAAAGACATATGCAAGATATCATCATATGTAATCATGCTCAGTTGGAATTATGTGAGAAAACTTACAGAATTGTTGATTCATTTGACCCAGCAACACCATTCTTGGGAATAATACTTTCAAGGAAACAAAAGACTAAAAGCATTCAAAGAAGTACTTTCTGTTCTAGTGAAAAACCTGGAAACAAAGTGAGTGTACATCGATTGGGAAATAGTTGAAGAAATTGTGGTATGTGGATGTAATAAGATGTTATTTATGTAAGAAAAACAAATATGTGAAATTCAGAGAAATATGGTATGACTCATGAATTGATGCAAAGTAAAGTAGGCAGAACCAAGGGAACAATGCACACAATGACTATACTAATGTAAATTCACATGTAAAATCACATAAAAAGAAAACTGAACTCAGAAAAAAACAATAAAGAAATGACCAATATTGAATTTCGAGGTTGGATGAACACATGGCAATCAATCGGTGAGCAAACATTTAATAAAACCCACTATGTTCCAGGTGCTGTGCTAAGCACCGGAAACACAGATTTGGAAAAAGAAAAGGGAAGGAAGGAAGGAATGGAGGGAGGGAGGGAGAGAAAGAATTCTCTTTTAAGGAGCTTACATCCTTTCAAGAGGACACAGTGTGTACACACAGAAGAAGTTAAACAAAATAAAAACCAACTAAATATAAGGCAGTTGAGGGAGGGAGGTAAAGTGCACCGTAGGCATCAAAGATGGCTAGTGCAAGGGCGAGAAGACAGGTGTGGTCAACTAGGAGTTAGGCAAGACCTGGAGTCAGGAGGGCTGAGCTCAAATGAGCCCTCAGGTACTTACTAGCTAAGTGATCATGGGCAAATCACTTAACCTGTGTTTAATTCAGTTTCCTCATCTATAGTATGCGGATAATAATAATGACTACCCCAAGGGATGTTGGGAACTTCAAATGAGATGATACTTGGAAAGTGCTTTGGAAACCTAAAAGTGCTACAGAAATGTTGTTGCCAATATTATTAGCTGGAATGTTATGTGTGAGGAACAGAGGGAAGGTCAGTTTGGTGGGATCAGAGTAGCGTTTGAGGGGAGTGATATATAACAAGAATGGGAAGATTGGTTCGAACCATACAGTTAAAGCTCTTTTTTGGGGTTCTCAACCTCAAATAAAGGAATTTATGTTTTATCTTAGAGGCAGTAAGGTGTTACTGAAGTTTTTTGAGCAGGGGAGTGATGTAGTCGAGTCTACATTTAAGGAGCATCACTTGGACACTTTGTCTGGAGAATGGATTGGGGTGAAAAGAATCTCAACTTCAGTGCATGGAGATACCCACATTTGCGGTGGCGGTTGGTTTTACTTTACTGTTTTTGCAGTGGAAGGTTAGAGCAGATATAGGGCAGAAAGAGTGTACAGGGGAACAATTGCAGTGTGAAAACCAACAGCGAAGGCTAATGTAAATAAAAATAAATGAAAACCAAAAAGAAATGCATCCCATTGAAGGAAAGAAGGACATGCATGACCAGAAAAGCAGGTGGACTTGTCCTGTGATGAGGGCTAGTGACTGCAGATGAATATCTCATGTATAACATTTATATCCACATTATATCCATATTATAATCATATATCAATATATCAAGAGATTTGAAAGAAACCCCCTCATGGAGGATGGAGTTCCTGTGTAACAGTTATTGGAGGACATGGATAAGGGTTACACAGATTAAGAAGGCATGAATGCGTTCAGACTACTCAGGTGGTGAAAGAACTCACATTAATGAGACTTTGGTAAGCATCTGGTAAGTATTTACAATCTTTACTCCAATAAAATGAAAGTTTTTCCGCTCAGCAGAATTTTATCATTGGTCTTGGGAAGATACTCCTGAAGAACAATCTGGGTGTTACACAACTATAAGCACAAACTGATTTTTTAATATGCCTGAACTCTGATAAAAATCACAAAAGGATCATAGCAAGTAGCAAAACCCAAGGGAGGTTATTAGCAATTTAATATTTCATTTCATGTGGGAATGTAAGTTCCACTTACCAAGAAGTTCAGAAGTGCTACTCATTCTGATGTCATATAACACATTTAGTCATATATTTTACTCTCACTCACCCACACATTCCTGACTCTCCTTAAGTTTTTAAAAAAGTTGTATTGATGTTCTTTCTTTCATATAACTGTTATTTCCCAATGACTCTACTTCTCCCACATTAGATCTGCACTTAAAAGAAACAAGAACAATCATCCCATACAAATAAATACATTAATGGCCATATCTGAAAATGCATGCCTCATCCTTAGCCTAGTGTCTATCTGTCATCTCTTTGCCAATAGTCATAAGACATAGTTCATCATCAAGTCTCCTGAAGTCATTATCAGTCATTGCATTCACCACAGTTCTGAATATTGTTCTCCTTGACATTATTATGGTCACTATATAAATCACTGTTGAAGTTCTAATTCATTTAGCTTTATTTCATAAAGTCTCCCTGAGTTTCTCTGAATTCTTATTGTGTTTTATAGCACAGTGATATTGCGTTATACTAATACACTTCTTCAGTCTTTACCCAGCCAATGGGCACCCATTTCCTTCTAGTTCTATTACAAAAAGTAGTGCTATAAATACTTTATTTTACTTCCTTCAAATATATACCTGGGCTGAAGGGCATATGCCATAGGATAATTTGTTTTAGTATGATTCCAAGAATCATTTTTCTAGAACAGTTGGGCTCATCCACAGCTCTATTAATAGCGAATTAGTGTGCATGTCTTCCCATATCCCCTCCAATATTTGTTATTTTTCTCTTTTTATCATCTTTGCCAATCTGGTGGGTGTAATTTGAAACTTCAGAATTATTTCAGTTTCTCTTATTATTGGGCATTCTTTCATATAGATTTTGAATGCTTACATTATTTCTTTTGAAAAGTACCTATTCTTTGAACCACTGAAGAATGGCTCTGGTTCTTACATATTTGATTGAATTCCCTTTGTGTCTTGAATGTCATTCCTATGTAAAATACTTAGCATAGTGCCTGGCATATAGTAGGTACTATATAAATGCTTATTCTCTCCACACCCCCAACCAATTGTTTTCTAAATAAATATTCATTTAATAGATATTATTTAATAAATTTAATAGATATTTAATAGATATTAATTATTATCTCACTTGGTAGGTACCACAGTTATTTGGCAGATGCTATTACCTTTATCAGAAATATTTTCTTCAAAAAGTTTTTCTGAATTAACTGTTTCCTAATTCTGGAAACATGTATTAGTTTTTATTAACATAAAGCTTTTCCATATAATCAGAACTGTCTATTTAATATATTATAATCATCTTTATCTTTTGTTTGGTCAAGAATTCCTTCCCTAGCCATAATTATTCAAGGTGCTTTTTTCAGTTTCCTCTTTTTCATGATATAATCTTTGATATTTAGGTCACATATCTGGGGCAGCTAGGTGGTACAGTGGATAGAACACCAGTGCAGGAGTCAGGAGGACCTGAGTTCAAATCTCACCTCAGACACTTGACACTTGCTTGCTGTGTGACCTTGGGCAAGTCACTTAATTTCAATTGCCTCATCCTGGGTCATCTCTAGTCATCCTGATGAGTATCTGGTCACTGGATTCAGATGACTCTGGAGGAGAAGTGAGGCTGGTCACCTGCACAGCCCTCCCTCACTCAAAACAAAGTCAAGTGCAAGTCATGTCATCATTTATCTGATGGCATGATCTTCTTTGGTAACGAAGGATGAACACACACAAGAACACACACACATCTATTTGGTGTTTGTACTTTCTCTAAATTTGAGGTGGAAATGTAACACATGATTTCGTATCTTCTTTTCCCCCAATAATTCCCACTCTTTAGCTATCAGTTGTAAGAGGTCCTTAAAGGCCTTGCAAGAATAGTCTTTGAAAAGTGTGAAGACGCTGTGTGTTGAAAATAAAAGGAAAGGTAACTCTCCAACACAGTTTACATCTCTTCCTCGATCACTGGTCCAATGTTCTAGGAAATTCAGTCTGTGAATGATGGCAAAAAAACATTTTACTTGACATGCCCTTTTTTTCTAATTCTGGAGGTAGCATACCCATTAAAAGTGGATAGAATTATATTATTAGATTTCTTATAAGTACTCTTAAGTAGTGTCTTGGTTTGGGGGAGTTATTTCATTTTAACTGGCCTCATTCATTAGCAGAAAATATGGCAAACCACTCATTTGGACGAATTAGGAGGAAGGCCTACCTGAATCAATGGAAAACTTGAATTAAATAATAGTGTTTTTAAAAAGACAGTTTTAATTATCATAGTAAAGTGAAAAGAGCCTTGGACTTCAAATCCAGTCCTGGTTTTGTTGATAACTAGCTATGTGACCTTAGGAAAGTCATTGGACATCTCTGGCTATCAGTTTCCCAATGGGTGAAATGAGGAGGTTGGATTAGATCACCTCTCTTAGGTGCATGCTGGCTCTAGAACTCTGTGATTTTTTGGAAAATACAGTAACTATTAGATATGTAAGTCTAGGCAAGTCACTTAACCCCTTTATCTGCCTTAGTTTCCTCAACTGTAGAAAGGGGATAATAATAGTGCCTACCAAATGAGATAATAGCACCTATCAAATGAAAAATATTTGTAAAAAATAAAAAAAATTAAAAGCACTGAGTAAGGGGGGACAAATAAGCATTTGCATAGCACCTACTCTGTGAGAGGCACTGTGCTCAGTGTTTTACAAATACCTCATTTGATGCTCACAACAACTCTGAGAGGCAGATGCTATTAGTATCTCCATGTTGTAGTTGGGGTAACAGAGACAAGGGTTAAATGACTTACCCAGGGTCACATAGCTGGTAAGTGACAGATGGTGAATTTAACTTCAGGTCTTCCTCAATCCATTGCATTGACTAGCTGCTTAATACAGGGCATGACACAAAGTAGGTAGGTAAAAATGCTTGTTTCCTTTTTTCTTTCCTCTTAGGTTAATGACATTTGCAAAAGTTTGGATAAATTACTTCAATGAATGGATGAATTAGTTACAAATAACATTTAAATTGTGTGTATGTAAGTGGTTGTAAAATGCTTAAATACTGAGAAAAAATTTGTCCTCAGGTAAAATCATTCCTTAATTTTTTTATATTATTATTTGTTGGGTTTTTTTTAAAGAGAAACCTTTTGAAGCGTAGAAAATGGAGAAGTATATTTTAGCCCATTTGTTTTCTGATTTATCACAGAGAGTCAGAAAAAGTACAGTATTCATTACTGTATCAAGGCTCACAACTCTTCAAGGTAGGTGCTTAGGATTTCTCATCCCAAGGAGAAGTTGTCCAAACTGCTGAGTTACAACCCATCTCCTTTACAAAGAATATTGGAAGTCTTGGTATTTGGACTCTAGAAAATCTCATTGAATATTGCCTCTGGTCATGAACCCAGAGAAGTGCCTCAGTTCTATTTTCTGGGACTACCCATATCATGCCCTGGGGGCCTGGTAGCTGGTGGGGAGACATTTTCCACTGTTTTTTCAGGCTAGTGCAGTGTGAACTTGGTAGTGTTTATATAACTCGTGCCCTTCAAAGAGGATTATATGATACACTGAATCTTTGACTATATTGGGGGGAGTGAGAGGGATGGCTCCTGGGGGAGAACAGGAGCATGTGATCTGTCATATGATTGTGTTCTAAGTTTGCACCGGCTCGTTTACAGTAATGCTGAGGGCATCTAATCAAAATCTGCTATTACTCATCCCTGAATGACATCTGAGATGAGCAATAACTCAAATGCTAGACAAAGCAGTGGGGATGATGATGTAGACAAGGAAAAAGATTCAAACCATGCTCTGATTTTTTTTTTGTCCTGTGTTGGTTTGTTTTTTGTATTTGCGTGTGTGTGTGTGTGTGTGTGTGTGTGTGTTGATGAATCAAGGAAACTTACGACAGCAATGACAGGGAGGGAAGGTCACACTAAGAGCTTTGTGCCCTGAGCCTTCACTGGGCTGGAGACCGGAAGCAAAGAATCCAGAAGTTGTTTACGTGGGGCTGAGCACGTGTTTGGCTGCTCAATGGCTATTTGTGGACTACTTTCCGTTCAGTGTTCCCCTGACTCCTCTCCTGATTTAACTAGCATATGTAATTAGCATATGAATTATTCTTCCCAAATACCCAAGAAAAGTCTGTTCATGTCCCTGAGATCCAAGTTAAGAAATCGGCCAACAAAGAGTAGCCAGGACGATTGCAGTAGAAAGGGACCTAACTTTCGGTCATGACTCTGCTTGAGGACCCCATCTGGCATGAAGGCTATCCTGATCCCTCCCAGTGTCTTCCTTGTATTTATTGATATGTGCACATGCCTTGCCCGGAGAGAACAGAGGCTCCCAAAGGGCAGGGACCACATGTTTCATTTTGGTCTTTGTTCCTGTCTAAGTGCCTGGCACACAGTAGCTATAAATGCTTTCAAAATGATTATTGATTGCTTGATCTTAAGCATGGACAGAACCTACGAGGTATTTTATAGCATTCTAGGCCTCAGGAGGGGATGTAAGTCAGGGTCCCTGCTCTCAAGGAGCTTTCAAATAGCTTCAGAGATGAAACTCACCCATGTGAAATAAAGTACAAATAGCATACAATGGGAGGCATGTGGAAAGAATACTCACTAAGTAAGGGGACTCGGGGGTTAGTATTCTGACTCTATAATCTACTAACTGTATGACCTTGAAGAAGTCATTTGGCTGTCCTAGGTCTCATCTTCCTCATTTAAAAAAGGAGATTGAACAAGATGACCCTATGATCCCTCCTATCATTTTATGAATTTTATTCTTCTAAGGTAGTATTTCTCAAACTTTTTGGACTCAGAACTCTTTTATACTCTTAAAAATTACTGAAGACCCTCCCTAGAGAGCTTTTTCTTATGTGGGTTAGATCTATTGATATTTACCATATTAGAAATTTAAATTTTGGGGGGTTATTATGAAAATAGTATTTTCCACAAGGACTCCTTTAAAGAGTCCAAAGGATACTTTGAGAACTGCCACTCTAAGGAATGCTGGAAGATCTTACCCTATCAACAGTAAAGAGAATAAGATGTCAAGGGAGTTAAGTAAAACATAAGGTTCTTCAGGGCAGGGACTTGATTTATTTTTGTCTTTGCATACATATGGTACAACCATGTGATGAAGTGGATGAAGTATCTGACTCGAAGTCAGGAAGACTCATCTTCCTGAGTTCAAATCTAGCCTCTGATACTTACTTACTGAGTGACCCTGGGTAAGTCACTTAACTCTATTTACCCCAGTTTTCTTACCTATAAAATGAAACAGAAAAGGAAATGGTGAACCATTTCAGTATCTCTGCCAAGAAAACCTGTCATCAAGAGTTGGACATAACTCAACAACAAGGGCCTAGCAAGCAATTGCCTGACAGATAAGCAGTGCTCACTGTGTGGGGCTGAGTCTTTCTTGACAATGATAAAAACACAGTCATTTAAAGAAATTTGTTTTCCAAAGCTCCCAAACCCACATTTGGACATACAGTTAACATATACACCCACGAAAAGGCAGACTATCTCTGTAGTAATAAGTGCACCCCATAAGTAATTTCCTCAATAACCAGAAAACAAATGAGAGGAGGAGAAAGGAGATGGTTGGCCTCTGAGTGTAGGAGAGAGAAAGATGTGTGGGAGCCTTGCTTTGTTTACCTGAAGGGCCTTGTAAGACATCACTACCTTGAGATAAAAGGTTTTCTGCTGGGACAATCCCAACATGGCTTTGCTTGCCTCAATTACATAAATCCTAATGAGATAGAATTTCAGTTTAGAGATATACGCATCATCTCACCAGGTGAGTTTTAAATACATTCTGACCAGGTTTAAGAGTAAGGCTCTTGAAAATTTAATCTATTTTAAAAATGCATATGCTTGCCACAAATTGCTTTGAAGAAGATTGGTGTGCTGATTGCATGCTGAGATAATTATCCTGTATCACCACTTAGGGAACAAGATTTTTTTGATAAAGAGTACAGTGTCAGTCTTTGTTAATGACTTGGGGAGGGGGAGGGATGAATTAGAGACAACTGGGGTTACATTAGTTCTTTCGCCTCCCATTATATGAACTCTTCCCTCCCAGGATCCGAAGGTGAGCGAGCTTGTTGGGACTGCTGGCTCTCTCTCGGTGCCACTGTTCTCTTGTAAAACTCCAATTTTATAGGTTGAAATGTTGTGGGGTTTTTTTCCTGTAAGAATCACGCAGTCCAGAAGTCTGGGTCAAACCTGAAGAATAATTGATGCTTACACAAAATAGCCTTACCTTCTTTCACTTTGCGACCACCGTGCTCCTCCAGAGTTTGTCACTCAACACCTTACAACCAGTCTACGCTCTGGACTTTTCTCCTCCTTATCGGTTGTTCAGTTGTTTGTCATGTTTGACATTTGTGATCCCATTTGGAGTTTTCTTGGTAAGCATACTGGAGTGGTTTGCCATTTCCTTCTCTGGTTCATTTTACAGGTGAGGAAACTGAAGCCAACAGGGTGAAGTGACTTGCTCAGGGTCACACCAGCTAGTGTCTGAGACCAGATTTGAACTCAGAAAGATGGCCTTCCTGACTCCAGGCCTGACATTCAATCTACTGTGCCACCTACCTGTTTTATACTTTCTCTCCTAAGAGTGGAGTGCTGCCATTCACTTAGAAGCTCCTATTTCACCTTGGCACCAAGAGGTGAAGATGGGGCTGGAAAGCTACTCAGGATGAAAGCTCTGGGTTGGTCAGCAGGCAGCACTCCAAGTTCAAGCTCCTCCAGCTCTGAACAAGACTTTGCAGGGCTAAGTACAGATCCCGTTTCTGTGTCTTTTCTCATATATGGACAGAACCTACCTTTCCTCTGTTAGCACTTCAGATTCAGTTCTAGTCTAGCCTGAGAGGTATGGATATTTCCAACAATAACTTTGAACCTACTGGGCTCATGGGAAACCCTAACCTATTGAATTTCTCATGTCGCCCAACTTCACTTGACCTGAATATATTACACATAGGGTTCTGTGCTGGGCCTTCTTTTCTCTATATATATTACTTCACTTGGGGATCTCATCAGCTCCCATGGATTGAGATCTCATTTTCAGATCTATTTATCTAGCCCTTACCTCTCTCCTGACCTCTAGTCTCACAGCTCCACCTGCCTATCACACAGCTCAAACTCAAAATACCATAAACATCTTAAACTAACGTCCAAAACTGAACTCATTCTCTCTTTCCCCAAACCCTCTCCTCCTTCCTAATTTCTCCATTACTGTTGAGGGTAGTACCATCCTCTCAGTCACCCAGGCTCACAGTCTAGGGGCCATCTTCAACTCCTCACTCTTTCTCTCAGCCCTTCCTCCTCCATATCTAATCAACCTTATTAGTGCTACCTTTGTAACATCTCTCAGATATCCACTTTTCTCTTCTGACAATGCTATCAGCCTGGTGCAATCCCTTATCACCATATTTCTGGAGTATTTTAGCTATTTATTTACTTTTAGCTTTTATTTAGAATTTTATTTTTCTCCATTTACATTCGTGGAGTATTTTAACAGCCTGCTGGTTAGTCTACTTACCACAGATCTTTTCCCCACTCCAGCCCATCTTCCACTTAGCTGTCAGTGAGCTTTCTAAAGCACAGGTCTGACCATGTCACCCTCCTCCTTTATAGATTCCAGGTGTTCCCTATTTCCTCTAACATCAAATATAAAATCTTCAGTTTGGGACACCAAGCCCTTCACAACTTGCCCTCCCCCATCTTTTTAGGCTTCTTACATTTTACTCTCCACCACGTACTCTGCAAATGGTCGTTGGACCATGAGCTCCATAAGAACAGAAACTATCTTTTGACTTTCCCCAGAGAAAGTCTGGATAGACTGGGCATTAGGATTAAGATGATAAGATCATTGGTTTAGAGTTGGACGAGACTTTGGAGACCATCTTGTAGAACAAAGCCCTGTAATGGCAAGTAAAATAGGATCTTTTGCTGTTTTTGTTTCAGTATAATCAAGAAGTATAATCCCTCTATTTGAATATGTTTAAGGAGGATCTTTCCCACCTGTTGTTGGGTCTGGGAAGATTTGTAGGAAGGTCCACACCTTTTGTTAATGAGGCACTGGTTCTCAATCCCCAGAGATTAGTAAGTACCTGGCAGTAGTAGAAGCTTAATGAATATCTCTTGACTAAGTTAGTGAGAGGTATAGCATTACTTATATTGAGTGGCTATATCCTCTCCCTCTCCCTCTCCCCCTCCCCCTCCCCTCCCCCTCCCCCTCTCTCCCTCTCCCTCTCCCTCTCCCTCTCCCTCTCCCTCCCTCTCTCCTTCCCTCTCTCCCTCCCTCTCCCTCTCCCTCCCTCTCTCCCTCTCCCTCTCCCTCCCTCTCTCCCTCCCCCTCCCCCTCTCTCCCTCTCCCTCTCCCTCTCCCTCTCCCTCTCCCTCCCTCTCTCCCTCCCTCTCTCCCTCCCTCTCCCTCTCCCTCCCTCCCCCTCCTCCCTCTCCCTCCCCCTCTCTCCCTCCCTCCCTCTCTCCCTCTCTTCCTCCCTGTCTCCCTCCCTCCCTCTCTCCCTCTCCCTCCCTCCCTCCCTCTCTCTGCCTGCTTGCCCCCAAGATTTCAACTGATTGTTATCTCACATCTCATTGCACGTCTCAACCATGCTGCTGGGTCTGACTCATGGATTTGAGAGTCCCTATAGAGTCCAGGGGTGCGGAGACTGCAGCCTTGAGGCCACACGTGGCCCTCTAGAGCCTTAAGTGCAGTCCTTTGACCGAATCCAAACTTCACAGAGCAAAGTTTGTTAAATTCAGTCAAAGAGCTGCACTTGAGGACCTAGAGGGCTGCATGTGGCCTCCAGGCAGCAGGTTCCCCACCCCTGCTAGATAGACTGAGGTAAACGAAAAGTCTGCTTGTCTCTTTTAAACTCCTGTCAGAGTTTGTCACCTGTTATAACCCTCTGCCTTGGTCCCCTTTGATATCTGAGCATATTCCTCAACCCCAAATTCATCTTATGTTGACAACTAATGAAAAATGAAGGGGAAAATACAGAGCCACAATCATGAGTTCTAACTTTTTTTGTACTGTTAGGGTATCAATGATATGTTTATTGCAAATGATACAATGCTGGTAGGTACAGCCAGTGAATAAGAGACTCAGGAAACAAAAAGATCTTGACAGGTTAGAAATTGGGGTCAAATCCAATACTATGCAATTTGATAAAGATGAACCCAAGTCTTATACTTAGGCTCTGAAATTTTAATATTTACAAGTATAAGATGCAGGGATTTCATGTCTAGACAGGTGCTTTCTTCTTCCAAGGTGACAGCATGCTCATCAGATTAACTTCCTCATCCTAGTGTGCAGATATATTAATGTAACATGGGTATGACATTCATTGTTCAGAAACTGGAGTAAAAGTGGAATGGTTTTAATGGCAGAATTTTCAGGCCAAGTAAGAGAGGAGGGTGACATTGTAGCAGTCTGATAAAGATATTCTGATTCTGGGATACTCCTTAAATCAAACTATGTATCTGATCTGTTCTGTCCATCATTAAGCTAAATGAACCCATGAGTTCATCATAATACTAGCATTTATATAGTGATTTAAGGTTTGTGAAGTCTTTGCATTATGCATTTGTTTTATAGATATTTTCTCATCTGATCAACAAAACAAGTCTTGGAGGTTGATATTATTAGTGTCCCTATTTTGCCCATGAGGAAACTGAGACAGAGGACTTGCTGAAGGTTACAAAGAAAATAAGTGTCTGAAGGCACATTTAAACTCAAGTCTTGATCCCAGGTCCAGCACTCCCTCCAATGAATGCCATAGCTCAGTATTTTTAGTCACAGTTTCAAGTTAAAGTTGCTGCTGTTCTACTAACAGATATTGTCTGGATAGACTGGGCATTAGGATTAAGATGATAAGATCATTGGTTTAGAGTTGGACAAGACTTTGGAGACCATCTTGTAGAACAAGGCCCGGTAATGGCAAATAAAATATGACCTTTTGCTATTTTTGTTTTAGTATAATCAAGAAGTATAACATCTCTATTTGCATGTGTTTAAGGAGGATCTTTCTCACCCATGGTTGGGCCTGGGAAGATTTGTGGAAAGGTCCACACCTTTGTTAATGAGGCACTGGTTCTCAAAGGATGTGATCTCTGACTGTAAAAATCGTGTATAAATACTCTGAGAGTGAGGTTTTATTTTGGGGCTTACTGACTGGAAGTGTTGTTTGGTTATATGAGGACTCTGGGAAGTCACTTTAAGCAGCTGCCAGGCTTTGAAAACCTAGATGTCAGTGCTTCCCTCTGTGGTCGCTATGGTCAGACAATTGGGGTCCAACTGTCTGTTGAATTCAGGCAGAGGAAGCCATGTCTGTGACTTTTTGATTCCTCTGTATTTTCTTTGAAATTCAGGGTTCTGACTCCCCTGAACTAGGTGAATGACATATGTGCTGGGTTAAAGGAATGATACATGTGCTTAATTAAAGTGATTGTTAACCCCTCAAAAATTGCCTTTCCTATTATTAATGCAAATCTAAGAACCTGTGACAGCAGGTTCCCCATGTATGTTGGGTGCTCACTGTTACAGGCCCAGAGAGGTCCAAGGTCACACAGGTAGTTACTATCACAGTCTGGATTGAAATATATGTTCCTGACTCCAAAGCTAGCATGCTTTGTACCTACATCCAGTGTACCTACCCTGTTGTTTCCATGTCCTCTTTCATCCCCTTGAATTCTGACAGGTATTTTTATTGACTATTTGCTGGGTCAGAGGTTTCAAAGGACATAGGTAGGGCTCTTTGATTAGGTTCTACTTTTCTCACACCTGACTCTTTACTAGAATCAGAGCTTTATCAGGCATATCTTCCTTTCTTAGATTCCATTGTAAACAGGACTGTCATAGGCTGGGACCTCATTACCTCTTGGGTCAGAATAATTGTATTCCACTTCCCTGCAAGTGAAATAAAGACCTTTCCAAAAGAAGCCACAAGTCTTTCATTTTAGGGGGATGTAGGGCATAGCAGGTTAATGAACAGCATTTCTTCCAATAACAGCTATCTTTAAGGGCAGATCATTCTGAAAAACTTTCTCACAGAGAAGCTTTTAAAAGATTTTGAAGAAATGTAAGATATTATATTAGTTGAAGGGCCAAGCCAGAGAAAAAATAATAGAAAAGGGTAAAAGGTCCATCTTTACATTGTTTCTCCTTGTTCTTTCTCCAGCTGTATGTGCTGTTTCAGAAGACTTCTTTTTTTAAAAGATCCAATCCTCATTATCTTGTCATCGCAGTGGAAAATAGTCCATAGAGGACTGGACCCAGAATCAGTAGATCTGAGTTCAGATCCCTCCTAAGACACAAGTTGTGTGATCCCAGGCAAGTCTCCTGGACTCTAGGCATCTCAGTTTCTTTATTTGTAAAAGGATAATAATATGTGTCTGTACTACTTTTCTCACAGGATTGATTATTGTGAGCAAACTGCTTTACAAATCTTGAAGTGCTATGTACATGTAAAGTATTATTATGTCTTCCTAGAAATGAGTCTCTGAATAGTAGGAATATTGGGAAAGGGGCTGAGTAGTTGAAACTGTTCTCTGAGAGTCCAGATTTGGAATTCTAATTTCTTCTCTAACTTACTGACAAAACTGGAACATTGAATGTGGCATAGTAGATTGAGTGTTGGATATGGAACCAGGAAGATCTGTGTTTTAATCTCACTTCTAAGCCTTGGTTTCCTCATCTATAAAATGGGAACAAAAATACTTGTTCTAGTTATCTCACTAGGTTAATGTATAGCTTAAATGAGATTATATATAAATGAGATTATATTTTGCAAACTTTTAGAGCACTACCTAAATGTAGGGAATTATCTTCCCCTGGAAATGAATCTTGACATAGTGGCAGTAGGGGAAAATGGTTCAGCAGTAGGAGAGTCTAGATTTGGAATCTGGTTACTCTTATAATTTACTGATGAAATTGGGGCTTATGACTCTTAAATCTGGAGGAATAATATATATATATATACATGCATATATATATTTGTATGTATATAATGACTTGGGAACCTTGAAATGTTATTTATCTGAGCATTATATTATTACTAGACCTTCAGGGGAAAGTAACATCCTTAGAAGATGGCTTTTTCACAACTGTTATTATTTTCATATATTTACTCAGGGTCATGATGGGACAATAGAATACATGATGGCTTGATTGGTAGTGGCTGAGAGAATCTATACAACTTAGAATTTGATTCTGTTATTTCTGGAGTCATGCTGTTTGGTCTTGTTTTTCCTTAACTATTTCCAGCATACACAAATTTTTCTCCCCAACTAGACTATAAGGTCCTGAAGAGGAAGAATTTGTCTTCTACTTCTATTGTAGTCCAATGGCTTCAAGGCATTGTGCTAGGCATACAGTAGGAGCTCAAGAGATACTTCTCAATTAAATCATTAGAACCCATTTTGAGTAGATGTTTTCTTAAGTTAGGGGAGCTCATTTATAGAAGATCCTGTGGTCAGTCAGTCATAATTCACCTTGAAGTCTTCCTCCAACAACTTGTGCTCTTAAACAAATACTGAGAGATCGGCAGTAAATTAACTGAGGTTTTGGCATGGGCCTCAAGATTGGATTGACATTCTTCTTCTGGTGACTTTTTTACCTGTAAAGGAAACTTCAGGTACTTCTTTCCACACTTTTCCTTGTCTTTTCCTCCTAGCAAAAGAAAAGATATCATTTTAAGAAGCTAAGTACCTCCCCTGTATCAAGTTTGAGTTCTTCCTGGGAGCGGTCACTCAAGGAGCCATGGGCTGTCTGCCAAAGACTGAGCTGTGCACTTCAGGACAGGGATATGCAAGCCCACAGTAACCCTTAACAGGTGTTTTTCTTCCATTATGGAGACACATTGGGATGATGAGGAAAGCAGTGGTGAGACATTATAATTATCACTTGTAGTTTTAATCGCACAGTTTTCTGGAAGGTGGGATGTTCACATGGATTATTATTTATATTAACCTCATGTTCTTGGGTCATCTCAGCAGCATCCATGAGCTGGAGTGCAAGTAAAAAGTCCTGGTGTGATAGCCACACGTTGTTCTGTCTTTTGCAGGAGAGAGGATAAAACAGCTGACATCTGTTTAGGGCGTGGGAATCCCACTACACTAAGAGTCTCAGATAAAGTAAACCAAAACATTTCATTAAAATTCATTTCCTTTTCTCACATCTTACTGAAAACAGGAAAATATTTCAACCTTGGCATAGCCACTGAATTATTCATTTAAAAAAATCCAAATCCAAAGTGTATGCTGTTTCCCTCTGCTCCCTGTTCTTTGTAATCCACTCCCCCCTAAAAATGATGCCAAGGTCTCTCTTTCTCATTGCCATCCGTGCCAGTTAGGCTAGGAGTTCTATTAATTGTATTAATAGAATGGATCAGTTGGAAAATAATAGAAAACAAAGGATAATATGAATATGGAGGTAAACCAAATCTGGTGATCTTGTCTGCCTAGGTAAGAACAGGCTCAGAAATAAGTTGAGGAGAGAGAAAGGACATAGCCCATAGAGTTGGCTAGTTACAATTAGGAAACAACCAAAAGGGGTCATGGGGTAGGAGACGAAGATAGACAGGGAAGATATCTATACCATCTACAAAGTAATTAATTCCTACCCAGAAAAAACTGATAATTTCTTCTCATGTCACTGTATATCAGTCTGTATGTCTTTCCGTGTTTCTCAGAAACTATACTTTCTTATGGGCACAATAGTTTCCATTACATTCATATATCATACTTTGTTCAACCATTCCCCAACTGATGGGTACTGTCGTATTTTCCTGTTCTTTTCCACTAAAAAAAGCAACTATAAATATTGTTCTTCAATTCTGCCCATAGTGTTCATTTTAACAAAGCATCACTATCTAAAATAGAAATGGGAATGAACATAGAACTTGATTTGCCCCACACCCAAAGCCCTCCTAGAGCTGGCCTGGATTGTCAAATCTGGTTAGTTGGGGCCAGGAAATTCTTTCTTCAGTTCTCACTGCTATTTACTCAGGGCCATGCTGAGAGCCTCCCCTGATGCTAAATGGCTTTTGTGCCTGAGAAGGTTCTTGGTTCTAGGCATCCTTCTTCGGTGGTTGGCAATGCATTTGTTTTCTCCATTTCCCTTGATGTATGCAGATGGGTTCAATGGCTTTTCATTTTACTTTTCTGTACATTCCTCAATCAAAAACATACATCATTCAGTCATCTGGTAAAGTGAAGGAAAGAACATGATTTTGGATCCTGGCTCTGTCACATACTAGCCATTGTGATCCTGAAGACATTAGTGAATTGTTCTGGATCTGTTGCAAAATGAGGAGGTAGAACGAGGTGACTCTAGGGTCCTTTCAGCTCTAGATTCAGGATTCTATTATCCCAAAGGTGTTAAGCCTTGTAGCTACAACATACCCATGACAAACAAACAAAAGCCTAAGAATTGTTGAATCCTTTGAAAGACAGAATTAACTAGGACATCCAGAGACAAAAGTAACATCTACATATTTGAAGCAAAGTAGAGCATGGAGAACATTTTCTATTTTACTCAAATACATAAAGAAAATGTATTAGCTCAAATACCTACTATGGCTCTATATTGACAAAGTTGCTGAGAACATTAGTCTAACATCTGCTTAATTTTTGCCTGCATAAGATACTCCTTGATCCTCTGGAATCTGGCATCTCCCTTGAGCCTTTTCAGGCACCAAACTGGGTTTCCTTGCTGAGGAAAGGTCATCTGTAGCTTCCTAAATGCCCAACCCAATGACTTTACCTCCCCTGATTTCTTTTGAGTACTTTCCTGGTTTTTCCCCTACCTTTTCTGACTATTCTTCCTCGGTTTTGTTCCTCTTTCCCTGCCCTAAGAATGTCCTTGTACCTCTAAGACTGTCCTTCATGGTCTTCTCTTAGTTTTATGAATTCTCTCCCTTGGCAAGCTTGTCTACTCCCATGGTTTCCTCTGTTTTCTCTGTTCAGATCTCTTGTCTATATATCCATTCAGATCTTTCCCCAGAACTTTAGTCTCACACTTTAAATTGCCCATATGACATCCAATTTACTTCAACAAATGTTTGAGAGGTGACATGGTGAAAACACAAGACATTGGTTTTGGAGACAAGAAAAGTTGGATTCAAATCCCACTTAAGGCACGTACTAGCTTTGTGACTGGGCAGGATCACTTAACCCTTATATGCTTCAGTTTCCTTATATGTGAAAGAAAGGGTTTGACTTGATGGCCTTAATGATTTGTTCTAGCTCTAAATATATGCTCCTATTAGGCACCTATGCTACATACTAGGGACACAAAGACAAAACAAGAAAAACAATCCCTCCCCTCAAAGAGTTTACATTCTGCTTAGGCAGGGGAGAGGTAAGAATACAAAACATTAACTGATGTGATTACTGAAGGCAAAAAAAAATAAGTAACAACTGGGCTACCAGGAAAGGCATCTCAATAGATGTGACCCAGAAATTGAGACTTAGAGGAAGCTATACATTCCAAGAAGTGGGGGTGAGGTGACAATACACGGGGAGACAGGCTATAAAAAGCTATGGAGACAGGCAATGGAATGCCAGATTTGGGTAACAGCAAGTAGGCCAGTTGGGCAACTAGGTAGCACAGTGGATAGAGTGCCAGACCTGGAGTCAGGAAGGCTCTTCTTTATGAGTTCAAATTTGGTCTCAGACCCTGGGGAAATCACTTAACCTTATTTGCCTCAGTTTCCTCATCTATAAAATGAGCTGGAAAATGAAATAGCAAATCATTCTAGCATCTTTGCCAAGAAAATCCCAAATGAGGTCACAAACTCAGATGCAACTGAAAAACAACTGAACAACACACAATGACAAATAAAAAGTAGTCCAGTTGGACTAAAATGTAGAATATATAAGGAGCAATAATGTAAAATAAGACTAGAAATGTAAACTGGTGCCATTTTGGATGGAGAGGTTTGAAGGGAAATGTAAGTTTAATTTGAAACAGATTGAATTCAAGAGGCATATGCCTCTTAGAGATATCCAATAGGTAGTTAGTGATATTGGACTAAGGCACTGGATACAGTAGAAATAAAATTAGATAGATGGATAGATAGATGGATAGATGGATAGATAGATGGATGGATAGATGGATAAATGGATGGATAGATGGATGGATGGATAGATGGATGGATAGATGGACAGATGGATAAATAGATGGATGGATGGATGGACAGATGGATGGATCTAAGAATCATCTGCATGGAGATAACTGAACCCATGGCAATTGGTGAGATCACTAAGAAAAAGATTGTAGAGGAAGAAGAGTTCAGAGCCTAAGACAGAACCTTGGGAGAACATCCACACCTAGGGGAAGCAGACCTGGATAATGTATATTAAAGATGATCAAGAGGGAGTAGCCAGACAGGTAGGAGGAGCAGGAGAGAGTACTATCACAACAACACATGGCAGATTGTAGGATAGGGTGTTCAACAGTCTCAAAGGCTATAGGGAGGTCAAAATGTATGAAGATGGAGAAAAGACCTTTGGATATTTCTTCCAATAACTTAAACTGAACATGTTCAAAATTGATCTAGTTGTCTTCTTTCCAAAACCTTCCCCTTCTAATTTCCCTCTTTTAGTTGATGCCACCTAATTACCCAGATTGTGGAGTAATCCTTAATCCTTTACATACATAAATCACAGCCAACTGATCAATAAGTGTTTATTAAATACTTACCATGTGCTAGGTCAGGGGTAGGGAACTTGCAGGCTTGAGGCTACATGAGGTCTTCTAGGTCCTTGGGTGTGGACTTTTGACTGAGTCTAAGTTTTACAGTACAAATCCTTTTATTAAGGGGATTTGTTCTGTGAAGTTTGAATTCAGTCAAAAGGCCACACTTGAGGACCTAAAGGGCCCCATGTGGCCTTGAGGCTGCAGGTTTCCTACCGCTATACTAGGCATTGCTTAATAAAATGATTTGCATGCAAGATCGAACCTTTGTTTCCTCATTTCATCAGTCACCTACCATCTTTTCACCTGATGAACCCTGTTTCAATCAATCTCTGACACATACTGGCTGTTCTGGCTCCATTAAGTCACTTAATCTCTCAGTACCAATGGTGTCAAACTCAAATAGAGGGAGGGGTCACTAATTGACCTAGAAAACCATATATTTATATTATCTATGCTCAATTTTAGGTCATTTTTGTAAAATATTTCCTAATTACATTTTAGTCCCATTCAGGCTACACTTGTAAATGTTCCACATGGCTACACCTTCGACACCTCTGTTCTAGAAAACTCTCTAAGACTGAGTTACAGAGAAGGTGTTGGCCTACTTTAATAGAGGAACTTTCCCTACGTGGAAGTTTCTTATACAAGTGAAATGATAACTCTATCTGTATTCCCTCATTTCCTTAGTATCTGATGATACATTGTACATACTGGATGTTTAGTAAATATTTGTTGAATATAACTGAGTGGTTTTCCAGGATTAGGAGTCTTTCTTCATTGGTCTAACCTAGTGATTCATAATTTTTTTAGAAAGAAGTAGATCCCTTTACATTTTTGAGTACTATTGATGCCTTTTAAAAATGTCATCATGATATCCATGCCCCAAGTCACTATATTCTTCTTTTTGACAAAGGATGGTTCAGCAAAACTCAATAACAAAATGAAGTAGGAAAACATATGCAACTATCAAAGGAACCAATAAAAAAATTTGAAGGAAAGAAGCTTAGTAGTACCATATTTCAAACTATATTGCAAAGTGGTAATGATGAAAACAATCTGGCACTGGCTAACAATAGAATGTTAGATCAGTGGAATGGATTTGGTACACAATATACAGTAATAAATGACCATAATATTATTGTAATAATTTAGTGTTTCATAAGCCCAAAGATCTAAGCTTTTGGGGCAAGAACTCACTATTTGACAAAAATTGCTGGGAAAATTTGGAAAGCATTTTGGCAGAAACTAGGTATAGACCAACATCTTATACCATATTCCCAGATAAGAATAAAATGGGTTCATGATTTAGGCATAAAGAGTGATGTCATAATCAAATTAAGGGAATATGGAGAATTTGACCTGTTGAATCTATGGATATGAGAAGAATTTATGACCAAAGAAGAAATAGAGAGGATCTCCAGAAAAAAAATAGATAATTTTGCTGATATTACATTAAAAAGGATTTCACAAACAAAACCAATGCAGCGAAGATTAGAAGGAAACTGGGGAGAAATTTTTATAGTAAGTTTTTCTGATAAAGTCCTCATTTCTCAAATAGATAGGGAACTGAGTTAAACTTACAAAAACTACTAGTCATTCCACAGTTGATAAATGGTCAAAGAATATGGAGAAATAATTTCCAGAAAAAGAAATCAAAGCTATCTATAGTCATATAAAAAAATGCTCTAAATCACTAATGATTAGAGAAATGCAAATTAATAACTCTAAGACATCAACTTATACCTATCAAATTGACTCTCATGACAGAAATGGTAAATGACAGGGAGGGAATGTGAAAAAATTGGAACACTAATGCACTGTTGGTGGAATTGTGAACTAATTAAACCATTCTGGAGAACAATTTGGAACTACCCCTAAAGGACTATAAAAGTGTGCATACCCTTTGATCTATCAGTACCACTACTAAATTTGTATCCCAAAGAGATTAAAAAAATAAAGAAGAAAAAGGAGCCAAGATGACAGAGAGAAGCCAGGAAGCTGCCTAAGCTCTCCCTGGCTTCCCTCAGAAACATTGTTAAATCAAGCCTCCAATGAGATTCTGAAACAATAAAACCTACAAAAAGACAGTGAAACAATTTTCCATTTTAAGATAACTTAGACTTCAGCAAAGGTCTGACTCACTCAGGTAAAAGGGGAATACAGCCTGGTGCAACGATGTCTGGGCAAGTCACTGGGAAGCCCTTAGCCCCAGCACAGATCAGCAACTCAGACACCTTGGTCCTGGCTCAGCAGGCCAGTGGAACAGCAGACCAGCTGTGAGGCACCAGCCACAGCACAGAGGACAAATTGCCATCCCTAGAACCCAGGCAACAACAGGTACAATTAGAATGAATCACCACAGTACAGGAAGCAAGCCACCAAAACCTGAGGCCCTAGTACATAAAGCTACTGACCAGACCCTTGGCCCCCAGTATGATAAACTTCAAACAGTGACCCCCCACCCCCGCCATGTCCCAGGAAGAGAGCTCAACTTAAAAAGCAATAAAATAGGTCCCCAAATGAGCAAGAAACAAAAAAGAGCCTTGACCACAAAAAGCTACTATGGTGATAGGGAAAATCAAAGCACAAACTCAGAAGAGGATGACATTTTCAAAATGCCTACATATGAAAACTCAAAGGAAATATGGATTGGTCTCAAACCCCAAAAGCCTTCTTGAAACAGCCAATAAAGGATTTTAAAAGTCAAATAAGAGAGATAGAAGAAAAATTGGGAAAAGAAATGAAAAGTATGCAAGAAAGAGTCAACAACTTAGAAAGGGAAGGACAACAATTGACTGTAGAAAACAATTCCTTAAAAAATATAATTGACTATATAGAAAAAAAATTTACTAAAGAAAGCAATTTCTTAAAAAGTAGAAATAGCCAGATGGAAAAGATGTACAAAAGCTTCTTTTCCTTAATAATTAGAATCAGGCAAGTAGAAGATAATGACTGTTTGAGACATCAAGAATTAGTCAAACAAAATCAAAAGAATGAAAAAATAGAAGAAAATGTTAAATACATCATTGGAAAAGTAACTGACCTGGAAAATAGATTCAGCAGAGATAATTTAAGAATTATCAGACTACATGAAAGCCAAGATTTTATAAAAATATCCTGGACAGCATCTTTCAAGATATTATTGAGGAAAACTACTCTGACATCCTAGTATCAAGGGGTAAAATAGTCATTGAAAGAATCCACTGATTATCTCCTGAAAGAGATCACGAAATGAAAACTCCAAGGAATACTGTAGCCAAATTTCAGAATTATAAGGTCAAGGAGAAAATACTACAAACAGCCAAAAAGAAACAATTCAAATATTGTGGAATCCAATCAGGATTACACAGGATTTATTAGCTTCTACATTAAAGGACTGGAAGGCTTTGAATATGATATTACAGAAGGCAAAGGAGTTTAGATTACAACCAAGAATCAACTACCCAACAAAACTGAGCATAATTTTTCAGGGGAAAAGATGGGTATTCAATGAAATAGAAGACTTTCAAACTTTCCTGATGAAAAGACCAGACCTGAACAGAAAATTCAATCTTCAAATACAAGACTTGAAAGAAGCACAAAAAGGAGAGGGCAGAGTCAAGATGGTGAAATAGAAAGATGGAGCTGCTAGGGCAGCAGAAGCCACAAAACAACAGAGTAAAAGAGATTTCCAGCCCAAGACAGCCTGGAAGGCCAACAGGAAGGATTTATCACACTGGGCTAAAAGTGGAGCACAGCTCAGCCTGGGCCTTGAGGGAGGAACAGGACTGGAGTAGGTTTAAGGATGTGGAATCATGGTTAGCAGCTACAGTTCCCAGATTTCTCACCCCACAAATGCCAAAGACAGATTCAAAGGTCATTAAGAAAGCTCTTTCACCTGGGTGAGAAGAGAGCACAGTCTAGCCCCAGCCCTAGCCCCAGAGTGGCAGCAGTCAAGGCAGAAGCAGCCACTGAGGCAGCAACATCCATTTTTGGAGTCTTCAGCATAAAGATCCTTGGGGAATTGAGTGGCCAATATAGGTCTCAGTCCTGAGTGGCAGTCCTGGAGTGAGGAGAAGCACTGGCATGGTGGAACTGGTAGAGGCTCCGAAGAGGGAATCCTACTCACAGATCCTGGGAAGAAAAGAATGCTTTGTGGTTGCTCCCAGACCAGAGCACAGGCCAGGAGAGGAGTAAGCTCCTCTCCCTTGATTGTGCCACCTTTGAAGAACTGAAAACTTACAGGTCTCAGTGTATACCTTCCACTTGACAAAAGACTCAAAAGTCAAGTAACTGGCTGGAAAAGTGCCCCCCCCAAAATAGGACAATATAGAAGGTTACTTTCTTGATGATAAAGTACTTTTTTCCATTGTTTCAGATGAGGAAGAACAAAGTATACCATCAGACAAAGACATCAGACTCAAAGCTTCTGCATTCAAAACCTCCAAAAAATATGCAATGGTCTCAGGCCACAGAAGAACTCAAAAAGGATTTTGAAAATCAAGTAAGAGAGATGGAGGAATAATTGGGAAGATAATGAAAGCAATGCAAGAAAATCATGAAAAGTAAGTCAACAACTTGCTAAAGGAGCCCCCAAAAATGCTGAAGAAAATAACACCTTTAAAAATAGAGTAACCCAAATGGCAAAAGAGGTCCAAAAAGCCAATGAGGAGAAGAATGCTCTTTTTAGAATGTAGAATTAGCCAAATGGAAAAGGAGGTTCAAAAGCTCACTGAAGAAAATAGTTCTTTAAAAATTAGGATGGAGTAGATGGAAGCTAATGACTTTATGAGAAACCAAGAAATTATAAAACAAGATCAAAAGAATGAAAAAATAGAAGACAATGTGAAATATCTCACTGGAAAAATAACTGACCTGGAATATAGATCCAGGAGAGATAATTTAAAAATTATTGGTCTGCCTGAAAACCATGATGAAACAAGGAGCCTAGACATCATCTTCCAAGAAATTATCAAAGAAAATTGCCCTGATATTCTAGAACCAGAGGGTAAAATAGAAATGTAAAGAATTCACCACTCACCTCCTGAAAGAGATCCCCAAAGGAAAACTCCTAGGAATATTGTACCCAAATTCCAGAGTTCCTAGGTCAAGGAGAAAGTATTATGAGCAGCAAGAAAGAAACAATCTAGTATTGGGGAAATACAATCAGGATAACACAGGATTTAGCAGCTTCTACACTAAGGGATTGAAGGACTTGTAATATGATATTCCAGAGGCCAAAGGAGACAGGAATAAAACCAAGAATCACCTACTCAGCAAAACTGAGTATAATACTTCAAGAGAAAAAATAGAATTTCAATTTGTTGAAAAGACCAAAGCTGAATAGAAAATTTTACTTTCAAATACAAGAATCAAGAGAAACATGAAAAGGTAAACAGGAAATAGAAGCCTTAAGGAACTCAGTAAAGTTGAACTGTTTATATTTCTACATGAAAAGATGTTATTTGTAACTCATGAGACCTTTTCAGTATTAGAGTACTTAGAGGGAATATATATATGTAGATGTGTATGGGTATGTATGTATGTATGTGTATATTATATATGTGAAAGTATGTATATGTATATGTGTGTATGTATGTGTGTGTATACAAACATATATGTATATATATACATACATAGACAGAGGGCACAGGGTGAACTGAATATGAAGAGAGAATACCTAAAAAAAATAAAATTTACTGTTGAATGGAATGTACTAGGAATAAGAGAAAGACAGAGGTAAAATGTAGCAAATCATCTAACATACAAGAGGGAAGAAAGAGCTTCTACAATGGAGGGGAAGGGGGGGAGATAAAAGGAAATAATTGAGTCTTACTCTCATGGAATTTGACTTAAGGAGGGAATAACACAAACTCAGTTGAATATGGAAATCTATTTTTTACCCTGCAGGAAAGCAAGGGGGAAGAGGAAGATAATAGAAGAAACACCAAATTGGAGAAAGGGATAATCAGAAGTAAATACCATTGTGGGAGGACAGGTCAAGGGAATGAATGGAATAAATGAAGGGCAAGATAGGACAGAGGGAAATGTAATTAGTCTTTTACAACATAAATATTATGGAAGTTTATTACAGTGTTACACATTTATAACCTATACTAAATTGCTTGTTTTCTCAAGGAGGGTGGGTGAGGAGGGAGGGAGAGAATATGGAACTCATGCAACTGGAAATTAAGCTATACAAGCAATGGAGTATAGAAATTTATTTTGCCCTATAGGAAATTAGAGGGAAAGGGGGATGGAAGAAACAGGGGTGGTAATAGAAGGAAGGACAGGCTGGAGGAAAGGGTGGATGGGGTGCATGCTGTCCTGGAATGGGGTGTGAGGAGAGATGGGGATAAAATTTTGAATTCAAATTCTTGTGGAAGTGAATGTTAAGAACTGAAAAAAAATTATATACTAAACATTAAAAAAAGAGAGAAGCATGAAAAGGTAAACAGGAAAGAAAAAAGTCAAACATCTTATTCAATTAGATTAAACCGTTTGCATCCCTACATGGGAAAATGACACTGTATTAAGGCACTTAGAAGGGGTATGCATAGACACAGGTAGGCATACAAACTGACTTTGATGTGATGATATAAAATAATAAGGGGTGAAAAAAAGGATTATGCTAGAAGAAGAGGAAAGAGGGAGGCAGAATAGGGTAAATTACATCACATGAAGGGGTGCAAAAGACCTGTTACAGTAGAGGGAAAGAAGGGAGGAGATGAGCATTGTTTGAATCTTACTCTTATTGGATTTAGTTCAAAGAGGGAATAACATACACATACAGTTGGGTACAGAAATTTGTCTTCCCCTATAGGGAAGTAGGAGGGGGAGAGAAAAGGGGTGACAGAAATAGGAAGGGAAAGGGGAAAGAAGAGTGAAAGGGACTGATAGAAGGAAGGGCAGATTGAGGAAGGTGGTAGTCAGAAGCAAAACACTGCTGAGAAGGTATAGAGTGAAAGCGGAGAGAAAAGGGAAGAGAAATAGGATGGAGGGAAATACAGTTAGTAATCATAACTGTGAATGTGAATGGTATGAACTTTCCCATAAAATGGAAGCTGATAGAAGAGAGGATTAAAAAGCATATTCCTACAACATGTTGTTTACAAGAAACACATTTGAATCAGAGAGATACACACAGATTAAAGGTAAAAGGCTGGAGCAGAATCTATTATGCCTCAGCTTAAGTTAAAAAAATAAAAAGCAGGGGTAGAAATCCTGATCTCAAACAAAGCCAAAATAAAAATAGATCTAATTAAAAGAGATAAGGAAGGAACCTATATCTTGCTAAAAAGGTACCATAAGCAATGAAGTAATATTATCACTAAGCACTAGGTGGTATGGTATCCACATTCTTAGAGGAGAAGTTAAGTGAGTTTCAGGAAGAAATAGAAAGCAAAAAAGAGGAAAAGGACTTACATATAGAAAAATATTTATAGCAGCTCTTTTTGTGGTGGCAAAGAAATGGAAATTGAGGCCATACTCACCAGCTGTGGAATGACTGAATAAGTTGTAGTATATGATTGTGGTGGAATACTATTCTGCTATAAGAAATGATAAACAGGATAGTTTCAGAAAAACCTGGGAAGACTTACATGAAGTGATATAAAGTGAAGTGAGCAGAATCAGAAGGCCATTGGTCACAGTAACAACAATACTATACAATGGTCAACCATGCTTGACTCAGCTATTCTTATCAGTACAATAATCCAAGACAATTCTGAAGCACTCATTATAGAAAATGCTATACATCTCCAGGGAGGGAACTGATAAACTCTGAGTACAGATTGAAGCATACCTTTTTCGCTTTCCTTATTTTTCTTGCTTTTTGTAACATGGCTGATATGGAAATATGTCTTGCATGATTTCACATGTATAACTGATTTCACATTGTTGTTCATTTTTGAAGAGAATCAGGGGTGATGTCTTGACTTGCATGTGAAATGGATTTGTAAGGCAAAGCTGCACAAAGTCATCAGCCTTACTCTCTCTTCCAGAGTCATCAAAGTCCAGTGGTAAGACAAAAGTCAAGATGACTGGCAATCACCTGGGATACGCTAGATAACCATCATGTCTTTGATGTCTGACCAAGGTCTTAAGGCTCTCCAAAGCACCTGCTTCAGCTGCCTTCATGGCCATTGGGACAAACTGTTCTCATCTGCCCATTCTAACAGGGGGGATCTTGACATGCTTTGGGCAGACATCCCCCTAACTCACTAAAGGGTTTGAACTCTCAACCTGGTTTAGCCCATCTGCCTCAACGGTTTTACCAGGGTGTGGCCACTGCATGCTACAGCTTCTTGGAGTCACAGGTGAGTGTTGAGTGACAGGTGAACACCAAAGATGGATGAGTAGCCCTTAAAAGGGCATGGCAAGCCCTCATGTCAGACATACTAGCCCTCACTGAATACCCCATATACCCTATATCATGTTACTTTGCCTTCTCAGTAGATTGTGGAAGGGCAGGAGGGAGGGAGAGATTTGGAACTCAACAGTTTTTGAAAACGAATGTTAATAAGTAAATGTTTTTTTTTGAAAGATGCAGTCTTCTGCTCCCTTATTTCTCTTTGCAAACAAAAACGTATTTCACTATGTCCATCATCAGTGACAAAAATGGTAGCTTCAAACATTTTGGTGCTGATGAGACTTTTCTGTCTTTTTAATTGCTCAATCAACAAACGTTTATTAAACACCTACTGCATGACAGGTACTATGTTAGACAATGGGGATATGAAGATAAAAAAGTAATCATCCCTGACATCGAGGATCTTAAGATCCATTCACCGAGGGGAAATAACAAGGACGCAAATATGTAAATTAACATCCATTACTCCTGTACAAAGCTATTTCCTTTTTATCCTAAACATTTATGAAGTGCAGAATTTTAGGTGACTTTGATTCACAATTGTGCTGTGAATTTTGCAAAAATTATTTTCATTTTTGATGATTTATTATATTGGGGGAAAATAATACAAACACATATAAATAAATGAAAATAGATATTAAAATAAATACCAAATAACTTGGGTGACAGAAAGAAGCACTAGCTAGCCACTAGGGAGATTTCTGAAAAGTAGTGAGAATTGAGCTGAGCCCTGAAGGAGGCTGAGAGGTGAGGAGGGTTCCAGGCATGTTGGACCCAGTGTGCAAAAGGCTGAGAAGAGGCAAATAAGGCAGTGTGGCTGGGCCGTAGAGAGTGAAAAGGAGAATAATGGGCCCTATGCCTGGAAAGGCCGAATTGCAAAGGGCTTTAAAAGCCTGACAAAGAAGATTCTATTTTATCCAAGAAACAATATTTTAGTCTCTGGACCTTCTTGGACTGGGTAATGACATGGTTAAACTCATGCCTTATGACACAGGCTCTTAACCTGGAGTTTGTAAATGTGGTTTTTTTTGATAACTGTATTTCAATATAGTGGGTTTCTTTTATAATCTTGTATGTTTCATTTTATGCATATAAAAACATTATCCTAAGAAGGTGTCTAGCTTCACCAGACTGCCAATAGAGTCCATGATATAAAAAGGCTAAGAACCCCAGTTTTAAGAGTATTATTTTGGGAAAAAACCAATATTACTTTGGACTATGGATCAGAGAAATTCAAATTAAAACAACTCTGAGGTACTACCTCACACCTATCAGAGTGGCTAATATGACCAAAAAGGAAAACGTTGGATGTTGAAGGGAATGTGGGAAAACTTTAGCACTAATTCACTGTTAGTGAAGTTGTGAACTGTTCTAACCATTCTGGAGAGCAATTTGGAACTATGTCCAAAAATACTATACTCTTTAATCCAGTAATACCACTGCTAGGTCTGCATCCCAAAGACATCCAAAAAAGGGAAAAGGATCTATTTGTATGAAAATATTTATAGCAGCTCTTTTTGTGGTAGCTAAAAATTAGAAATCAAAGAGATACCCATCAATTCGGAAAAGACTAGACAAGCTATGTTATATCCTTGTAATGGAATATAATTGTGCTCTGAGAAATGACAAGCAGGATGATTCCAGAAAAACCTGGAAAGATCTACATGAACTAATGTGTAATGAAGTGAACAGAACCAGAACGTTGTATGTAGGTTGTACATGGTAACAGTAATATTCTTGGATGAAGAAATGTGAATGACTTAACTATTCTCTGCAATACAAGGATCCAAGCCAATCCTAAAAACCTTCAAGGAAAGAACTGGTATTGATTGAATACAGACTGAAGCATGCTATCTTTCACTTTCTTTATTTCATTTTTTCTTTAATTCAAGTTTTCTTGTACAAAATGACTACTATGAAAATGTTTTACATAATTGTACGTGTATAATCTATAGTTGATCGCTTACCATTCCAGGGAGTGGGGAGAGGAGGAAGGGAAGGGGAAGAGAATCTGAAACTCAAAATTTTAAATAAAAATGTTTTTAAAACTTTTTGAAAGAATGTTGCTTTGGCAGCTGCATAGGGGATGGACTAGAGAGGAGAAGGACCTGTGTCAGGGAGGCTAATTAGGAGGCAATTATAATTGTCCAGATGATGGAAATTTAAAGTAGGTATGAGCAGGGAGAAAGGGACAGATGAGAGAGATGTGGTAGAAGTGGAATACTTAAGAATATGTTCCCAGTAGTGGAATAGTTAAGTTAAAGGGCATGAAGAGGTTAGTGACTTTTCTTAGAGTATTCCTAATTGTTTCCCAGAATGGCTGAACTAAGTCATACTTCCATCAATATTATATTAATTGCTTACCTTCCCGCGACCCTTCTAACACCAATAATTTCTGCCTTTCATCATTAGCAGTTTGATGGATCTCTTCACTTTAAATGAAACTTTGACAAAATTCTTATTGTAAAAATCATTTGAAATGCCTTTTAAAGAGTCTATTACTGATGGTCTCAAATTACAGGATACAAAATTAAAGACTTCTAAATATTAGGGCCTTTTTGACCTGATTGCAGATAATAATATTTGAAAGGATCAGTCAGGGTTATCATATTTTATGAACCCAAAATCAGGACATGTGGTCTAACAAAGGATTATTTTCTGATTCATGAAAGAAACATTGGGTGGCAGAATAAATTATTGGGGGAAATTAAGAAACACTTTATGTAGGAGGTGGAATGTGATTTGAACTTTGAAAAGAGTGAAGGATTCCAAGAGGGAGAGATGAGGATGGGGAATGTCTAATCATGGGAGCAGCCTATGCAAAATAACAAAAGTGAGGGAAGGAAAGTACTTGGAGAACATCAAGCAGGCCAGGTCAGATGGAACATAGTAGTTCAATGGGAAATAAGTGTGAAAAGATCTGGATTGGATCTAGATTACAAAATGCTTTAAATGCTAAACTAAGGAATATATATTTTATCCTAGAGGAAATATGGAGTCACTGGCACTTCCTGAGATCAGGAGTGACTTGTGCTTTAGGAATATTGGTTTAGCAGCTATTCAGATAATGGTCTGTAGAGAGGAGAGACTGGAGTTCAGGGAACACAATGAGGAAGCGAAGAATGTGTAATGAAATTGTTTCTTAAAATAAAAGGAGAAGCCAGCAACAACAGACAATCACCTGTTGCCTTTATGATTTCCCTAAATTTAACATAAAGATAAGAAAGAATGAGATTAAAAAAAAAAGATGAAGATAAAAAAACAGCAAAAGTCTGGTAAACAGACTGAAACAAATAGAAGTCTATGCCAGGGATGTTATCATGGTATACAAAAATCTGAACTAACCACAACATGCACTTTAGGGATGGTTGTTTATGTTATAAATAATAATAGCTGATGCCGTTGAAATGTTTGCAAATATCCTCTCCTACTTGATCCTTACCCACAGTCCTGAGGGGTTTCTACCACATGTATCATTATCCCCATTTTACAGAAAAGAAAACTGAGGCTCAAAAGACGTGAAGTGACTTCACTCTCTTCACATAGCTGGTGAGTGCCTGAAACAGTGCCTTCCTAAGTACAAGTCTGGTTCTTCTTCCAAAATGCCAGACAATCCCCTTTAAATAGTGAGCTCTCCTACTGTAGAAAGTGTGTAATTCTTTCAATAAAAATTTAGGGCACAGCTTTTCAGAAACAAACACATCTATTGCATAAAATAAGGTGCATATGGATTCAACCAAAAGTCAGACCAAAGCTTCCACCTGGCTTTAAAAAAATTCCAGACAAATGCTGAAAGCATTTGTCTGTGGCAACATGACCCTGAAACTTGATTATGGTCATGGGTATTGTTCATATATCCAGATCCAGTCCTTAAAATCTCTTAGTCTCTTTGATATAGCCACAGAAGGGCTTGGAAAGGACCCCTGGAGTTAACAGCCTGGGACTGAATGAGCATTGCATCCAGGAACAGCCATGTCTGGGTATGTGATGAACATTTTATTCCACACAGGCAACTGCTACAATTTTTTTATCCTCTGAGTTGCCTGCATGAGCAGACATTTAGTCTGGAGAACTCTAACTCTCCCTACAAGTGGGAGTATTCCTGACCCAAGAAAGATGAAAGGAGTGGGGGAAATTATTTGGTTTCTTCATACTCCTTTGCTTTTTTCCCAGAACCATGAATGTAAAGTCTTTGGGAGGGCTATAGAAGTCATGTTCTCTTCTAAATCATGACTCAAAGCTCCCCTTCTCCAAAAAGCTTTTCCCAGCTTGATTCAAGATTCTAATGAAACCCGTAGTACATTCTCCCCACCACGTTCAGGGATTTTATTTATTTCTACATTATGCTGATTACTTGTGGTTAACTCTTGTCTTTGTCTTGTCTTTCCCTTCCCTTGCCCACCCCCTCCCCCCAAACCTAATTCCCCTTTTCCAAGCTCCTCATACCATGACCTGGGAGTATTTAAGATATTCTTTAATCAGGCAACAAATATTATTAAGTGTGTACTATGGGTCAGACTCTCAGGATACAAATACAGTAGGTGAAACAATCTATTCACAAGAAGCTTACCTTCTAAAAGGGGAAACAATAGAGATATATACAGAGTATCCCAAAAACTTTAGTAACATTGAATTGCACCAAGGCTTTTGGAATACCCTGTATAAGGAGATACAAAATAAACAAAAAGAGATTAAATATAAATAAATACAGTTCTTTTAGAGAGACTGACTTTCTTGTGAATTCATGAAAGAATATTAGATAGTGGGCATCTTCTGTTGGACATTGGTACAAATAATAGGCCTGAGAAATGGTATCATTACCATCAGGGGAGTTTTGTCCATAAATGGAGGAGAAAGCTACTGATATAGTATAATTTGAGGGGCAACAGATAATCTCTTTTGCCACTCAGACATTTCCCTTTTCTTGTAGTGTCTGAAATCCCCATTATTACTCTCCTACAAAAGTTGCCTGAAACATATTGCCAATAATGTCTTATGTGGAAGAAATGCCATCAAGCTATCACCTGGAAAATAGATGATTGGAGAAGGAGAAGGAAATGAAGTCAGAAGGAGGGATAAGAGAGAGCTAGTTCTGACCACTGAGCTATACCCAAGCCACACAAATCCAGGTTTCTTGTGCCACTTTCAGCAGCTCAAACATTGCTGTCAAATGAAAGTGATTCGGTTGGAAGGCAAAGTCAAGCAAATGAAGAACCCCAGACTGGGAGTTCCTTCTTAAAGTGACCCTTTGGCTCGTGTGATTTTTATTTTTAAGTCTTGCCTCACACTTCCTTTTATTTGTGTCAGGTTAAAAATTCAAATTTCCCTGTGTGACATTGTGTGGTTTTGCTTCCTTGACCTGTCTCTTCTCTGTCTCTCTCCCCCAATATCTTCTCCTTTGTAAAACAAGTAGCTCTATTCTCCTCTGTATTCTCCTCTGTTGGCCCACTTCTGCTAAAGGCATTTATGTTAGAGTCCTTGGGACTTTTCAAGTTTTGGCTGTTGTTTTGCATAAATTCTAGCAATCATCTTTCCTAATGTATTTTTAAACTAGTTTTTTTTTAATTCGCAAAAGTCTATTTTCTTTATCTCTCATCTCCTATAACTCATTGGGAAAAAGAGAAAAAAAATCCTTGTAACAAATTCTTATATTGACCATGTACAAAAACTGTACTGTTTTTGGTAGTATTCTATACTCTGAGCCCATTACCTCTCTGTCAGAGCATCCAGAAAAGTTTTTTTAAAAGCCTAGAGGAAAGCCTATAATGCCTTAGGTATATCCTCAATGGAAGTATGTAGGAGGGCATGAAAGAGAAGGGAATACATATTTTAATAAGCACTTACTTTGCTAAGTGTCATCCTCACAACAACCCTGAGAGGTTGGTGCTGCTATTATCCCCACTTTACTGAAGCAAACTGAGGTGAAGGTTAAGTGACTTGCCCAGGGTCAAACAACTAGCACATATCTGAGTCTGGATTTGAACTCAGGACTTCCTGATTCCAGGTAATTTATCCACTGCCTGTGCAGGGATAAAAATCATACAAGATGAGAAACTTTTTAAATTGATTTTCCTTCATTCCTCGCTAATCTATCCTATACATAGCTGCTAAAATTATAATCCTAAAATACATATCTGACCATGTCATTCCTCAATTCAAGGTATACTACATAGTTCGGCCATGTAGAAATAACCTTTGGGCAATGGTTTACTATTATATTATACCAGAAAGAAATAAAGAGTATAGCTTTGCATGATTTTCTTAAACCTTAGTTCCCTCTGTGAGCGGAACTCTATAATTTAATAACCATTACCTACTTGTATGTGTTCCACAAGGACACCATCTCTCATCTCAGTGCCTGGAATGGTATTTCCCCAATGCCTGGAATGCTCTGACCCTTCACTTGTACCTCTTACTTTTCTTGGCTTTCTGCAAGACTGAATTCAAAGCTCACTTTCTATACTGGGCTTTTTCCAGTCTCCCCCAGCCGTTCATGTCTTCCACTTTGAGATTCTTTTTCTCCTTCTCTGTATATATCTTGTATATACCTAGCCATCTACATGTCATCTCCCACATTAGGGTGTATGCTACTTGAGGGCAGGGACAGTGTGTTTTGCTTTTCTTTGTATCTGCAGTTCTTAGCTCAGTGTCTGGCACTAGGCGGCACTTAATAAATATTTGCTAAATATTTGACTAATGTTTAAAATCAGGTCCTACCATTTTACTTAATGCTCCTGTCTTAAGATGGTGGAGCATGATAGGGAACAAATATGGATAGGCTGGGGGAGCCCCAACCAATATTATGAAGTTGGTCTCTGAATAATAAATTCATGGTCCTCTCCATCTTCATGGCAGAGGTGAAGGATTTAGAGAGCATAGCAATGTATATACTGTCAGCTATGGAGGATGTGCCATTGGTTTTATTAAACTGCTTAGGCAGATCTCCCTAAGGCTTCAAGGTAGGAGAGCCTCCTGTCTCCTCTTTCAGACTTTCTCACCTCATCTTAGTACCTTATGGCCTCTTGCCCCAGATGACTTGAATTGGGTTCTTGCTACCATGGTAGACTCATGGGAAGGGTCTTGGACCCACTTCTGAGACTGATCTGGGGAAGATGAATTGGCCATATCTGCAAATCAGGCAGGAATAGTGCTGCCTGTACTCTCTGGGCAGGTGAGCAGAGCCCCCCACAAGAAAAAAAAATTAGTCAAGTTGGATTATTACAGTCAAACCATAAAGGGCTAAAGTTCTGGCTGACCCCGAGTACTCTTTCAAGAATGTTAGGGGTGGGAGAAGCAGAGAGAGAGAGACAGAGAGAGACAAATACAGAGAGAGACAGAGACAGAGAGCAACACATATACACACAGAGAGAGCACACACACATACACAGAATGGTACAGTAGAAAACACACTAGATTTAGAGTCATAAGATCTGAGTTCAAATTCTTCACTATCACAGTCTATTGGATCTTGGGTAAATAACTTGGTCTCTCTGAGTCTTGGGCTCCTCATCTGGAAAAATGATTGGGTCGAACTGATGATTTTTAAAGCCTCTTTAGGTTCTAAATCTATTATTCCTGACTCTAAGACTAGACCTCTATTCAGGGAACCTCATTGCATCTCTTGGATATGTTATTTTTATAGTTGCATTAGGATAAAGGGTTGTTTAAGTATTAGAAGAATAACTAGGTTCTGCGATCAGTATTTTTGAACTGCATTCGCAACTCTGCCCCATTTTATTAGTTCAGTGAAAGGATACTTTGAATGATGGTAGCAGTGGAAGATCTCATTCACATGTACTTTTGTTTATAAGATATCTTCCCTTATTTCTTGGCTTTAGATACTAAACTTCATAGTAGTGACTTGGCCTTTTCCCCTCTTCTTTTGTTGTAGTACAGTAGATCTTTGCTAATTGGTAAACAAAATCTTTCCTTTTTCTTTTTTAGTTTCCCTAGCCTTTTAAAAAAATGTTTCATTTTTGTTTTTATATCACACTTATTTCTGGCTATGCACTGTTCCCCCTCCCCTGTATACACGTACTCCCTGAAGTTGAACCCTGCCTTTAAACAAGAAAAATAGTCACATAAAAGCAAAGGCTATAGTGTATGTAGCATTCCACCCCTGTAACCCTCCTCCCCTTCCCTTCCTCTGCCAAGAGGAGGGAGGTATGTTCCATTATCTATTCTCTAGGACCAATGTTTCCTAATATCAAAGAGGGAAACAAGTTCAGAGGTTTCATGTAAGATTGTAAACTCCTTGAAGGCAGGGAATTATATTTTGCCTCTTTTGGTATGCCCAAGGCTTAGCTCATACTCAGTGCTAGTACATAGGAGGTATATGATAAATGTTTATTAACTCAGTGATTTTTATTTGCTGCTTTCCCATGTAACCACTACCTCACTCCCCAAAACTAGATAATCATTTGAAATATCTTTCTCACATAAAGCAAAAAGAGCACTTGATTTGTGAACAGAAGTGCAAAGGTCAAATTCGAGCTCAGTTGTGATCTTGGTCAAGAGATTTAACCTTTCTGGATCAATTTCCTTTAAAAAAGGGAGGAGTTGGACTAGGAAAATCCCAAGGTACCTTTCAGTTCTGCATCTATAGTCCTGGCCTGTCTTGCAAGTTATACCAGTATCATCCTGTCATCAAACATATTTTTTCCAGTTGGTCATGCACAGTAGGTGTGAGGGAGATGTTCTCTCCTTGCATAGATCCAAATTATCCAGTGCATATAGCCATTGCAAGGAGAGCAGTCACAAGGGGTTAAGAAAGGACGCTAGCAGGAGAAAAAAGCATATATCATTAAATAAAAATGTGACCATCCCTGATTACAAGTGTTGCGTCCCACGTGCAACAAGTACAAACACCCCACTTGCATTAACCCGCTTCCTTGAATAGCCGCTTGTCTAACCGAGTTCCCAGTGATTTTGTAAAAGCTGGCCTTAATGAAAAAAGCAGGACCACCTACCACGAACTTTTCTCTATGACTTATTCTTTAGCAGTGCTCAAGTGTAAATAAACTTGTTTACCAGCATCAGAAAGGCGATGTTAATGAAGCCTTATTTGTTTTTACCACAATGACGAGTAATTGGTGCGCTGTTGAACTGACTGAGGGGAGAAAGCGAGAGAATGCATTTAGATTGGAAAGTTTCAGCACTGATGTCACATGCCAAGGTCGGGCCAGTCAATATTCTCTTTTTCCTTTGATTATGTGTCCTTGGTGCAGAAAAACCTTGTTACTCCGACTGATGTGGTGGCCAAAATTATACTGTGCACAACAAGAAAAGGCACCCCTAACAGGAAGCGTTGCTGAATGGACCAGGGAGCTTAACCTCACTGACCAGTGTGTGTCGCTTCTCATAAAGCGACTGAATGAATAAGAAAAACATCTTCCTCCTTAATTACTACTTAGAGTCCTAGATTTAGGAGTAGAAGGAACTCTAGAGGACATCTAAGTCAGTTCTTTCCTTTGACAGATGAGGAAACCGAGCCCCATGGAGATGAATGACTTGTGCAAGGTAACACAGGAAGTAAGTGGCAGGGCTAACACTGGAATCCAGGTATTCTGCTTTGTATTTAGTCCTTTGTAAACTATACCTTGGGGGTTCTTTCAATTTATGAACTATCATGAGGATAGAGAATATTAAAGTTAGAACTGTTATGTCCCAAAGCAGTTCTTAGAATTGAAAGGAGTTCTTAAAATTGAAATGCTGTTGTTTAAAGAAGGAGGAAGAAGAAAGAGAGAAAGAAAGAAGGAAAGAAGAAGCCCGGCATAGTATCCTGGAAACTATACTGGCTTATGAGTCAGGAGATTTTGGTTCTAATATTGTGGCCTCAGGCAAATCACTTCTCAGTGCCTCGGTGCCTCAGTTTTTTTCATCTGCAAAATGACAGAATGGGAACTAGATGCTCTAAAGGGTCCCTTTCAGCTCTAAAATTCTATAATTCTTTCATAATGGTTATCTTGTCTAATACATAGGAGAGTATTTTACAATTTCAAAATACTTCCTGATACATATGATTTCATTAGATTATAAACCCTATGTTGAAATTGCATCAAGGAAACATAATTTTATAAAGCGAAGTCCTTTTAAAAAATGTGTTCAAAGGGAGCACTGGCTCTGGAGTCAGGAGGACCTGAGTTCAAATCCAGCCTCAAATGCTTGGCACTTACTAGCTGTGTGACCCTGAGCAGGTCATTTAACTCCAATTGCCTCAGCAAAAAAAAAAAAAAAAAATGTATTAAAAGGGACCAAGATAAGGATTTAAGATTTACTGCTAGATCATGAGTTTGCATTTAAAACTTCAAAAGTTCCATAAATTTGTCTTGAACTGAACCTTGAAAATAATTTTGTTCATTTGACAGAGAGAGCATTTATTAAGAGCTTACGATGTGTCCGGCAAGGTGCTAAAGCTGAGAGGAAAGAGTTTAATGCGTTGAAGGGATTTTGCCAAAATCTCAGAAACTAGCAGAGCTAGGATTTGAACCATGATGTTCAGACTTGAAATCCAGTGCTTTTCCCACTACTACCCATAGTCCCTAGTCATCGTAAGTACTTCCTTTTACTGACATAGTAAATGCCTTGATAAAGTAATCTTAGTAAGTTGCTGCCTCACCAAACTACCACCACCAATTCCATTGCCTGGTGGGCCATCTTCTGATGGTAGACTTCCCTGGATTTAGCTAAACTGGACCTCAGCTGACAGATATATATCTGTGACAATTAATTAAAACTTTTCAAGCTTTGTATTACCTATCAGAGTTTTTCTTCTGGTATATCCTCTAAGAATCCAAGGTCACCTGAGCCCAGGGAATGGCATTTCAGTGGAGAAGAAAGCTCAAATATTGTTTAGATGACAACTGCAGGGAGTTGGGGAAAATGAGGTAAAGCCAAAAGGAAGCCACATCTAAATAGACAAAGATAGTGGAAAAGATGGGGGGAAGAGAAAATGACACTAGGAAGTTAGCTAGGCATAAGAGAGGAATAGGGATTGGATCTAATTAGATGATTGATATAGAACTCCCAAACAGAAAAACTCTATCAATGCAGGTTAATTTTTCTTTGAAAATTCTAGTATTAATGAATTGCCTCAAGCACTAAGACATTAAGTGACTTGCCCAAGGTCACACAGTCAGTATTTACCAGAAGTAGGACTTGAACTAGGTCTTCTTGGCTCTGAAATCAATTCTGTAGATTTTAGGGTGAATATTTTCCTGCTAGGGTTAACCAGATGGAGAGGATTTTATTCTTTTGTGGACAGGATACATGATTTAAATCTAAATGAAAGGGCCCAAGATTGAGGACATTTGTCATATTGATTATCTTATCTCAATCTTTCAATCGAGTATCGTTAAGCATCACTATGGGACAGCTAGGTGGTGGTTAGAGAACTGCACCTGGAGTCAGGAAGACTCCACTTCCTGAATTCAAATCCAGCCTCAGATAACTACCATCTGTGTGACTCCGGGAAAGCCACTTAACCCTGTTTGCCTCAGTTTCCTCATGCATAAAATGAGCTAGAGAAAGAAATGGCAAACCACTTCAGTATCTTTGCCAAGAATGAGATCATGAAGGGTCAGATACTACTGAAAATGACTGAACAAATATGCCAAGCACTGCACTAGGTTCCTGGATTAAAAAGACAAAAAAGGTGAAGCATCAGACAGCATTTTATCCCCTCACATAATAACCAATATATAAGTATTACATGTTGACAGTTGTAACTCGGTGAGAGTAAAAGATCACATTGTTAGCTGGAATTTTGGAAAGTGACTTTCTTTTCCAGGCTTGTGATGATATTTAGGGCAGTTTGGCCTCCTTTGTTTTTCAGGATTCTGTAAGAAAGCCATCATCTAAATACACAGTGTTGAGATGTAGCAAATGGTATCATTTCACAATTTCCAGATTTCCACAGGCCAAAGCTCCCTACTGCTCAGTGAGCACCATTAGGCTAGGCAAGTACAAGCCTGTTTAATGATTCTGTGGATAGGTTCAATAGTCTAAAGGTGGAAGAGGAGGTGCTGACCATAAATTTTACTGGAGACAGGAATCTTTGAAAACCAAAAGGTGGGTGTGGGATTGCTATGACGAGACATTAAATAGCATGTCTATCTTAAATTAGTAAGAACTTATTAGCCTATAAAGCCTAATGTCTGGGCCTTCTAAGTCATGAAGGAGGTGATGTCCAGTTCAGAAAGCTTTAGTAAAACTTTTACTGCTCTGTCCTTTTCTTGTTCATTTGGTGAGACTTTAGCCTCTCCACCATTGCTTAGGAAGGGAGCATATAGTCATCATTGCAGATGCTCTGTTGACTGGTGATAATATGTACAGTGGCAACTATGTAACAGCAATACCATTTTAATAAAGACTTTGAGGGAATAAGTTCTTTTGACTACTATAAATACCAAATTAATTATGGATGTATAAAGAAATGTGCTATCTGCATCCAGAGAAAGAACTGATAAATAGAAGTATGTGTAGAACCATTTTACATATATGTACATGGCAGCCATCATGGGTGGGGAGGGAAGGAAAAAAAGAAATTTACCTGATAACTTTGGTGTATATTTAAAACGATTATCAAGTTATACATAGTAGATGTGCATTTTCATGTGCAATCATCTTCTATATTGTGCTATGTTACAGAAATGTTTCTTTTATGCCATAAATTAAAAATAAAATAAATTAAGCTAGAAAAAGAAACAAGTACACATTGCTATCATGAAATTTCTCATTTTTAGGTTGAGAGAACTTAGGATAAAGGTTTGTTATGAGAGCAAAAGCAGATCTAACTGAAGCTCTAGTCTAATAGTAATCATACATGGGTGTTGAGGTATCATCGAGTGTCTGCACAGTGTATGATTCCCAAATAAAGAGATCTGAGTACAACAGGTCCAATTAAGGAGCAGCACTTGCTCTGGGAATTTCATTGCTCCTCATAGCTTGGCCCAGGCATAGTGTGTAGTAGTTCAGTAAACATTTGTTGAATGGATGAAACTATGACTATAACCTAGAAGGCAATAATCAAGTCCTTGCGATTACTTGAACATACTTATCTTTGCTTGATTCACCACTAGCTTCCATGTCAAGTTAACTTCTTACATTCCTAAGCTGAAAAGCCATTTAACAGATGGTGGCTGACACCCTTCTCAGCAATCCTGGAAACCCACCATGGAATGAAATCAAAAAGGGTGTTGAAAATGTACTTTAGAAAAGAAACTGAGAATGGACTACGAGAGGATGGGAAAGAGAAGAAAACTGAACGCTATGTTACGGATTGATGAAAAACCACCAAGGTTGAGAAGATAGGATTCACAGGGTGTGGGGAGGAACAACCTGTGCGCTTGAGGCTAAGACAAACAAACGACTATGAGAAAGTACAATTCTAAAATTGTAAGCAATAACTTTCATGACAAGCTTATTATTATAATCTCATTCACTTGAAAGTCCCATGGTATAGTAGATAAAAACTGGCCTTGGAGTCAGAAAAACCTGGGTTTATGTCTTACCTGATATCTTAGCTAGGTGATCCTGGTTAAGTCATTAACCTCAGCATTCTAGACAACTCTCTAAAATTATGAAGTTACAGAGAAGGTGCTGGCCTCCATTTATAGAGGGAGTTTCCGTATCTGGGAGTTTACTTTACCAATGAAATCATAGGTCTTATTAAAAAAATTTTAATACATTAACCAAAAATGATCCCATACACAGAGAGAAGATTTTGATGGACAAATGGAAAGAGAGTCATGAGACTAAAGAATGGGTTCAGAATGGAAAAATCAAAGATTAGTTTCAGTGACTTCACAGCTTTGCCAGGGTGAGCCCTAAATAACTGAACTGGAGACAGAAAGCTGAAACCCCTGATTACAGGTAAACCTAATAGTGTGGCTCATACTTGGCCCCTAGCAACACTTGTCCAACAACTTTGTTGGACTTGCTTACTAAACTGTAGCCACATCTCCTGACCCAGAGACTTTAAGTGGTACTGTGGCAAGCACATCATTAAATAAAAAAAAACACCTAAAATTCACTTAGACAAAATAAAGACTAGATCAAGCTATTTTATTCAAAATGACATGAGCTATCACTCAGCTGACTGTTTGAATTATGGTTGTCATAATTTTGGTAACTTTGTTCAATAATGCTCATTCTCTATAGTTTCTGAAGATACCTTGAGCTACAACCTGACCTTTATTTAGAGTATGGAAAACCAGAGTCGTCATCGTAAGCCAAGGTTGCATTGCAAGCCATGCAACCCAAGGCCACATGTGACCTTCTGGATCTTTGGGTGTGATCTTTTGACCGAGTCCACATTTTACAGAATAAATCCTTTTATTGAGGGGATTTGTTCTGTGAAGTTTGGATTCAGTCACAGGGCAGCCCTTGAGGAACTCGAGGGGCCACAGATGGCCTGGAGGCCACAGGGTCCCCACCCCTGCCCTAGGCCCTGTACTTTCCTGTGCTACTTGTAAGGACAGGTATATGAGTAGTGATGGATGGAGGGAGACAGGTAGTAGTGATGCAGGACAAGAGCCTCTATCTAGCTGGTCTTTTGACACAGCAGAGTCATAACTTGAACTCAAGTGGAAAGGGAGGGAGAAAGAAAGGGAATAAACATTTATTCAACACCTATGTGCCAAGTACAGTGCTATATACTTTGCAAATGTTACCTCATTTGACCCTCACACCAACTCTGGGAGGTAGGTGCTGCTTATTACACCCATTTTACAGTTGAAATTTTGGCAGAGAATGGTTAAGTGACTTGCCTAGAGTCACACATGTAGTATGTATCTGAGATTGGATTTGAACTCGGGTCTTCTTGATTCCAGGTCTAGCTCTCTATCCACTGAGCCATCTAGCTGCCTCTGCATACATAAAAATCACATAAGAGGAGAAACCCTTTTAATTAGTTTTCCTACATCCAGTCTTTCCCCTTTTCTAATCTATCCTACACACTTCTGTTACAATTATGTTCCTAACATACAGGTCTGACCATGTCATTCCTTAGCTCAAGGTATACCATAGATATGGCTTAGGCATGTAGACAGTCTTTGGGCAACAGTTTACTGTTACATTACATTGGAAAGAAAAAAAAGAGTATGGCTTTGTATTATCTTCTTTACTTTAATCCCCTCCATGAACAGAACTCTACAATTCAATAACAACGGTCTACTTGCATTTACTCCAACAAGGTGCCATCCCATGGTACATCTCTAGTTTAATATGGTTCATTTCTTTGTTATAGCTTGACTTCTGTCCTGGGTTATGTGGAGAGTTAGTATCACTCTCTCTATTTGTAGCTAGGATGATAGATACCTCCCCCACAACCCTTGCAAATTCCTAGCAACATTTAGCCATTTATTCTCTAAGAGATTTCTACCCACCTATCCAGAAGCTGATGAGGAATCCCTGTGCCTCCCTCTGACCTACTCCCCCATGCCCTGATCTCTACCTGATAATTAATTCTCATTAACCATTGGGGGAAGGGGTAAATAAACAGAGATATAACTGTGGTGGGACACCTGGAGTTTTGCCACAGGGCACAAAATTTAGAGGACACTAACAGCACTTATACTCCTTCATCATCATTAGAAGTGGTAGAACACCTAGCCAGCAAGAACAGTTAGTTAAAACAGGGATCTACGAAAAGGCTGGTTTGGATGAGTTACTTCCCTTCTTTCTCCTTCCTCCTTCCTTCCTTTATCCTTACTCATCTGTCTCAACTGAGGGCATTCTTTAGGCTCTTACCCTAGTTGTCCCTTCAAAAATTCCTAGATACAGCTGTGCACCTAGGACCGTCAACAATATAAACTCTATCTCAGGGGAAACTGTGTTTTCAGTAGCTCTTAAGCAATCCATCTTCTGGTGGTCAGCCTTCAGTCAGCTTGGAAAGGGAAGAGGGTAGAATTCCAAGCTCTAAATTTTTTTCTCAAGTTAAACAGGGCAACAGTAGGAAAGGCAGCCAGCCCTGCTGCCACATTCCATACCTTCATGGAGTCTCTCTGGCATGAGGCATGGGACCTAGAATTCTGGAATGTAAGGGCAAATAACAACCACGTGGCAATCCTAGATTCATATTGACAGCCTTGGCTTCTTATTAAAACACTTGTTTTCTCTGCTTAATATAATGCATTTTGAATAAAATGTGAAGAACTAGTGTCCCAAAGTCTTTCATTTTTGCATTGTACTGGGCAAATCTCAGAGCAAACTTGACATAAGATAACCACGAAGCATCAAGCAAGCCTAAGTCCTGTACGAGATTGCTTATTGTCATGGCTTCTCAGGTTGTTCCAATTGTGGAGATGATTATAGCATCAATGACTGAAAAATAATGATCCGTAAGATATTCTTGTATATGTTCTCCATGAAATATATTACATAACAAGATAAATCCTCCACAAGATAAACAAATCCCTAAAAACGTTTAGAAGAAAAATAAATTTTATTTTATTTTGTTCTTCCAAAATTTTTTCTTGGAGGAATAAAAAAATTGCATTTCTTGGGTTTAATTTTTTATGCAATCATTTTATTTGGGGGGGAAGTGAAATTAGCAACACTAAGCCAAAGGTAAGCATGAATCTCTAACTCCTTTTTTTAAAAGTTGGCAACAATTGTGTCACTTGGAAAATGAGTTTCTTTCCAGAGGAAGAAACTTGAAACATGTCTTGTGTGTGAAAATTATTGGTACTCTCTTAGAGAACAGATGGGACAATAAGAGGGGGTGGAAGGGGATGTTGTATGGGTGTGTGGGTTGCACAGTTGAACAAAAAGACTGCCTTTAACGCACTGAAAATAGAAAATACAAGTTTACCATAGCATTCTGCCTGGGAAGAAATTCTTTTGGAATATTCTAGAGTATAACAGGTATGTTCATAAAATGCTGGAGAGTAGAACCTCTTTGGAGGTATCTCCAAAATATCTCTTGGGCAGAACCAGAGCAAAATACTTATAAGCACTAAGCAAGACTTGGCAATTACACTCTTACCCTCACCCTTGATGAAAGAATGAACACTGTTTTACCTCATTGGGAGCAACTCAATTCAGTCTCACCCTCACCCTTGATGAAAGAATGAACACTGTTTTACCTCATTGGGAGCAACTCAATTCAGTCTAACGAAATAGCAATAGTAGCCCTACTACATCACAGTTACTTAGATACAAGCATAATAGCAAGTCTTAAAATAAATGTTTGTATGCCACAGAGGGTAGAATTGTCATTTTCAACACTTACACACAATTATAAAGCAAGTGTGCTTTACTTTCTCCTCTGGAATATCGCCCTTGAGAGGTGCTGTCTCTAGTCCCGGATCTGAGACTTGTCCAATGTGATATATTGCTCACCCCCATCTTCTTATAGTGATTAGATCTTAGGTATAAAGCTGGAAGGGGCCATTGAAGCCATCAAGTCAAAATCCTTCATTTTACATAGGGGGAAACTGAGACCCAGAAAGACTGAATGACTTAAGGACATAGAGGTAGTAATTAGCACATCTCAATATGGACCCTAGTTTTCTGACTCCTAATCTAGCACAGTGCTATATGCCTAAAAGATGCTTCCTGGAAGCAATCCAGGAGGTTCTAGTGCTATATCTAGGGCTTTTGGCTTTCATTTATCTGAGAATTTCCAATCACTTTCCTACATTAATCCTTTGTGGTCCCTGGCCAATGGGGTAGGCTCTTCATATTATGTAGATAACAGATGGTTGTCCTGAGACCTGCACTGATACCTACAAGGATGTAAAAAAGACCTAGAGGAAATGCTCCACTACATTGGGAAGGTGTGATATAGAAATATTGTGGGACAACATGGATAAATATCACATATGATGAAAAGAGGGATAGGCTGCTGTCTGCACCGGTGCAAGGAATATTCATATCAATAAATGTACAAGATACGTTTCACCCCAAATCACAAGGTTTATTTCAGGTCCCCTCAGTGACTTTCCTATCCTCCAAAAAGCTATTGCTTACATTTTCATTACTCTCCGGCCCTCATTCTCTGTAAAGAACTAGAATAACAATCAGAATTAACTTGAAACTCACATTTTCATCTCAGTTTTTAACATTCATATTTAAATCAACATTTAAAAAAAGCCACTAAAAATTTTTTCCTAAAAATAAATTTAAAAATTTTTTATTATTAAAATAATCAACTAGGCTGTTTCTTGTCCCTGCTTTACTTAGCTCCCCCCTCTCTCCCCGCCACAAAAAAAAACCTCCTAAAAACAAATCATTTGTTTATCCATCCTTACTGTATGAACAGGTGCCATTTTCCAGAGATGTTGATAAGCATCGCCACCTAGTGGTTTGAAAAGGAATCACTAACTTTGTGTTCTGAGCAAACAATTGTACTGCTATGATGACCACATGCCACAGGCATCTGAGGATAACCTTTCCTTCCCCTTTCTTTCCAATACCAAATAAGGGGGCTCTCCCCTCTCCCTTCTGCCGGGCCTCCGGGGGTTAGGCCAAGAGGAGTGGAAAGGATAGAGCTTAGAAAATGTGTGTATAAATCCATGTTCGGGGTTTATATAACTGATGAATACCATGAAGCAGGGAAGCTGGTCTCCAGAATTCCTCACCTCCTCTATTCGCAGTCTCCTGGAGGCCCAGGAATCCCTGCAAGGGAAATTCTTCCACCAGCCTCCTTTTAGTCTATTGAAAGCCTGTGTAAGAGCCAAGGCTGAGCCTACATGCCCTCCTCTTCCAGGCAGTTTTGTTGCTTCCTTACCCCCAGAAGCTTTTCCAAATCACCGCAACTAGAAATACTTATCTCTCCTTTGGACTCCTTTGAAATTGATTACCTGTATCAATCATTTGGCAGTTATCATATATTGTCTATACTACATGTTATTCATGTAGATACCCTACCCTAGGCACCTAGGTGGTACAGTGAAGAAAGTGCTGAACTGGAGTCAGGAAAATCTAAATTTAAATCCAGAATCAGATCCTTCTTAGCTATGTGACCTGGACAAGTCATCTGATCTCTCTTTCCCTCAGTTTTTTTTTATCTTTAAAATAGGGATAATAAAAGCACCTGCTTCCCAGGATTGTTGTGAAGATCAAATTAGATAATATTTGTAAGGTGTTTTGCAACTTTTAAAGCACTATATAAATGCAAGCTAGTATCATTATCCTGAATTAGACTTTCATGTAATCTCCTAGACCTTCAGAGTGGGTTGCAGACGATCATCCATTGTTGTTGAGGAAGAAAACCTTAGAATGTCTGCTAATACAACATATACTCATATACGTATTCAATTTGACTCCTTTTTTAATGTTAGAGACCATTCATCATGTACAATATGATATATTTTTAAGAAAAGGTGAGAACTTTATGGCAGAGTTTGACAGTGGTGCCCTCATTTTATAGTTTACTTTCAGCCTTTTGTAATCTATTACAATTCGCTTGTGCATAGTAAAGTAGTTTTATGGATTGTATGATGTAACTTTAACTAAACCAAATCTCACAAAATGGAAAAGCAACTCAAAAGATTCCTGCAAAGTAACCACTGTTTGAAAGAGATAGTCACAAGGAGAGCACAAATGAACGATTAAGAAATGAAAGAATGGGGCTGTTTACTCTTACGGTACCCACCCCGTTAAAAGGTTCAAAATAAAGATGTTACCAAAAAAAAAAAATTCAAAACCATCAAGTTTATCTTAATTATAGATTTACCTTTCTTACTATTAATGGGGAACCTCACCCTCTCTGCAGATTGTTCCTTGATAATATTAGTTTATGACAGTATAAAGACACCATAATATTCAAAAATTTTAAAAACTAAGCTATTATTAACAAAAATGACATACTTATTACAAAAAACACATATCTGCATACTTAAAAAACTAGATTTGGTTTACTAATGTAGAAATCTTCCGATGAAGCGTTTCAGACCATTTGTTAAAAATATAAACATGTAATGCCTTCCAATTAGGTTGCAAGAAAAACGGCCTGAAATTCACTGAGACTTATTAGCTGTGTGACACTGAATGTCACTTAACCCCTCAGTTTCCTCATTTCTAAAATGAAGGGTTGGATTGTGGACCTCCAAAGTCCTTTCTATCAGTCAGTCTAAGATTCTGTAAACACTGAAGAAGATAGAATTTTACTACTTAAATCTCAAAAAAAAAAAAAAAAAAAAAACCAACAAAACCCTTCCCAGTGCAAAGCATTGAAAAATAAGTATGATTTGGTAAGCACAGTCAGAGATGCATTTCTCCCCATTTGGATCCATATGTCTTTGTGAAGTATTTTTTTTCAATAATTGAAGACATTAAAACCGTAAACTGAACTTAGAACCCCACCTTCAGATGATTGTATCCCAAAGTTTAAACTAAGCTTTTAAAAACTAACACAGCCTATTCAATCATGCTCATACAAAAATATTATATTTTAATAAAAACAAAAAAGAGGCTTCTGTAAATTAATGAATAAAATAAAATTATTTTTAAAATATTTATTTCATTTTTTTTTTTAGCTCATCGTTAAGTTAACTAGGTCATATAGTGAATGGAGCACTTAACTTGGAGCCTGGAAGACCAGAGTTCAAATTGTGCAACAGAAACATCTTTATCCTGGAAGTTCACTTGCCTCTGGACTCCTCACACTCACTACAAGTACTTTCCACTCCTGTTGCCTCTTCCTATAATTGGCTGCTTCCTTCCAGAATTTCCATTTTTAAAGAGGAGGTCATGTCTTCATTCCTCTCTAGGCTATAGCCCTGATTTTTTGGACTTCCTCCAACTACGTCAGTAACCACTTTCCCTACTAGTTCAGCTTTTCAGTTTATCTTCATATATTGTCTTCCCTCATTAGCCTATAAGCTCTTTGAGGGCAAGCACTGCCTTTCAGCTGATATTTGTATTCCCATCATTAAGCAAAGTGCCTGACCCATAATAAGCTCTTAATAATAAACACTTGTTGACTTGACCAGCTGTGGTACTCGGAAAGTCACAATCTCAGTCTCAATTTCTCCATCTGCAAAATGGAAAAAATAATGCTAGCTGTCTCATACAGTTGTGATGATCAAATGAGATACTATATGTAAAGTACATTGCAAACTTTCAAGTACTATATAAATAAATGCTGTTATATAATGCTAGTTATCCTAAATTTTTATATATTAAAATAATGTTAGTACATTATTAGAAATAAATATATGTAGCATAGATTAAGGTCATGTGCTTAAAATTTTTTCAGTCATGAGGATTTGTAATCAAAAAGTTCAAAGACCACTGTCCTAGAGGATGAGAACCCTGTGTTATATTCCTCTGTATCTCTTTCAGTACAGGTCTTGCACTGAATATTGATTGATTCCACCTGTGCCTCTAGGCCTCAGTTTCCTCATTTGTAAAATTAAAGGGCTGGACTAAGTCTCCTCTTGCTTTGACATTGCATAGTTCTAGCCAGCCAGTCAGTCAATAAATATGTATTAAGTGCCTCCTGTGTGCCTGGTACAGTGGTAGTCACTAGGCATACAAAAACAAGTAAATCAATTCAATCTCTGCCTTCAGTCTGCTCAGAACCCTCCTCTGGGTACCCACCTACCAAAATGTACCTTATCTGTCTCCCGCTCCCTCAGGGTTCAGCACCCTGCTAGGTGATCAAAGAAACAATAAGGTATTGGTACATGCTTCTGGCTCATCTGCTACCCCTATGTGCACTAGGAGCCTTCTAGGGAAAATTGATTAGCCCACATAGAGTAACAAAGCAACCCTGAGATCATTTGTTAGACGTCACAGAATCTCAGATTTAGAAGGGACCTCCAGAGGCTGCCAAATCCAATCTTTAGAGGAATCCCCTCTATAACAGTACGCCAGAATTGCCTCTCTGTGCTTTGCTGAAGAGGCAACATGGTATAAGGGATAGACCACTGACACTGAGATGAGTTCAAATACTACCTCGTTAGTTCTATGACTCTGGATAAGACATTTAACCTTTCGGGGCCTTAGTTTCTATATCTGTAAATTGAGAGAGCTGGATGAGATGGCCTCTTGGATCCCTCCCAGCCCTAAATCTATGACCCATTACCTCCCAAACTGGTTCAGTCTGTACAACGGCCATCAGTCCTGTTCAAATCCGTAAGGAAACAATGAGGGTTACTTAAAAGCAGTAAGATTGTTGACTTTGGGACTGCTAACATGGGATAAATCAAACTCTGTGATCTATATGAGCTTAAGAAAGTTACTTCATCCCTGTGAGCATAGTTTCCTCATCTATAAAATGAGGAGGGCAGACCAGGTTAGACTGAGGGTCCTTTCTGCCCTTAAATCTATGATCCTGAGTGGTATGAGCCTGGGATCTACCAAATACATTTTTCTCTTTTCCAGACAATGCCACTAAGTTTAATCCACTCATTCCAAAGGGATGCATTTATTCAAACTTTGTTTCCATCGTGAAAGAAACATTTACCAGCTTCCTGGGTGTCTGTCAGAGAATCCCCAAGCTCTCACTGTTATGTATTATCTTCTTCCATTTGAAGGACAGGGACTGTTTCTTTTTGCTTGTGTTAATATTGCCAGCACTTCCTGCCTCATAGTAAGCATTCCATAAATGTTTCTTGACTTGTTGAAAAGGGAAGAAATGCTGGCTCTTGGTCAGATGTCAGAAGAAATAATGAGATAAGATTTAATCATGGCTGGTACTCTTAAGATATCCTGGAAATGTCATCATGAGATTATATGAGTGGACTATATACTGAGGGCTTCCTCATCCCACCTAGCTCCTCTTGGCCAGTACTGCAGTGGAGAAGGATGACTTGAGAAGAACGAGGGACTTTCTTTAGAAACTGAAACTCCAAAGAAGAGGTCATTATCCAGAAGGGTCAAAGGTCAGGGTGTGTATGCTGTGTGAGAGGGATGAGATCAGGGAGAATTGGGAGAAGAAAGAGGATGCCTCTAAGAACGGTTTCAGTAGCATCCTTGCAACTTTGCCGGCTTCTTTGATTGGCTGAGCATGTTCCTCTTGGGCACCTAGCAGCTGGCTCTTTTTTGCTTAGGTATACAGAAGACAGTGCTTCCTTGGACACCAACAACCCTGCCTTCTTCCTCTCTTTTGTAACTTCAAGCAATGAGCTCTAGCTCTTTCCTTCCCCTTAGGAAGAATATCTACTGCCATACATTTTCCATCACGTTATTATTGTTACAGTAACTCATAATATCATTAAAGTTTTATAGCTAACTTTACCTTTCCTATTGGGCATCTCAATGTGCTCAAGGATTTGAAATATAATCCTGCCTAATCAATAGGGGGAAAATAGAAGGGGCCATAGCCAAAGAGCAAACCACTGGCAACGTCGCAAATAGAAGTCTTGGGAGTCCATACTTGGTTTCCAGGAGAAATAATAGACTCACCCTCTCCCTGATTCCTTACTATGCGCCTCCCTTCTGCCCCGCCCCTCCATCCTGTAAGCGTCCAGAGCTGTAGTCCAAGTTCCATTCACAATATCCAGGCTCCAGCCCACGCCAGCATTGCCTGCCAGGAGCAGCAGCAGGATTTGCCCAGAGCTACTTCCACCCCCAGTCCTTTGCACAATCCCCTTCTGCAAGCTCCGGGACTTAATCTTTCCACTTCCTGGGAGATAAGGGGCCAATACAACTTGCCAGTAAGCCAAATAGTACAAGTTGACCCCAGCTCCTTTTCATCCAAGCTGCCATTGAGCCGGCAGGAACCTTGCAGTGTGACTTCAGCTGCAGGTGCATCTGTTGCTGTTGGCAGCAGACCATTAAAGGGGAAGCTGTCATAATTAAAAGCTAAAACCAAATGGTCATTTAGGCTGGAAGCTTACCTTGCCTGCCAGCCCCATCAGAATCAAGTGAGCTCTAGTGAAATCAAAGGACACTGCTCTTGCTAGCACTTTGAGCCATAATGTTCAGCCTCAGCAAGCTTGGTCTGTTGGAATGGTCTGAGCAGAGGACTGGTAAGGTCAAAGGTAGGGGTCATCTAGCCTTATTCTATCATAGTCACTGACTACATCCTTCACCCTGACAGCTGAGTTATGATGTCTGCAACATATAACAAATAAGGAACTTCTAAGTAGAAGTGGACAAAGGGATGCCATCAGAGACACATAAATGTGTTCACTCGATTCCCAGGAGGCTAAGGCAAAAGAATTTGAATAGAAAGTTTGTACCCCGCTGCTGGTGTGTCCGTAATCTTTGAATATAAAGGGTGCCATCTATCTCTATCTATCTATCTATCTGTCTGTCAGTCTCTCTGTCTGTCTGTCTGTATTATCTATTTACTTATCTCTACCATGCATTTCAGCATATGCCAGTCCTGGGCAATTCACCCTCTCAGTGTCAAGGCAACTCTCTTGTATAAGAGTTGTGCACTCATAAAGGGAGTTCTCAATACCAGTAAAAAGGTAGGCTTAGTCAAAATAAGACACTTCAGGATAAATGTATATAAATCTATGCATATATGTGTATCTGAAATATTTCACGGGAGCTATGATTTCATCAACGTGCATGTGCCCTCCAATGGCTGATGCAGATCAGAACTCATCCATATCTGTCTATCCTAAGTGACCCTTGTCCAGGTCCTCCTCCAAATTCAGCATGGTGGGGATAGGGTGGGGTTGTTCATAAAACCTACTGGAAAACTTCCTTGCCTTCTCCTGATATCATGAGGATAAGAGTGGAGTATACGTTGTCCAACAGGTTATACCTCATTCTCACCTTCCTGATCAATCTATCTTTTTGAGCGTGTATCTCTCTGTTAATAACCTTTAATCTGGTTCTTCTTAGAAGTTCTTTATTATATGTTATAGCCTTCTCACACCTACAATGACCTCCATTGCCTTCTATGTGTTATTCAAGTTATTTCTATGTAGATTGGCTGTTCCACAACTCTCAGGTATTCTGTACCATTAGAATACTGACATTAAAAGTACAGTCTTTTGTTTCTGGAAAAAGTTTGGGATCACTTCGTAAGCCTTGTAATTTCCCAAAGGCAATTCTGCCTGCTTTCTTCCTTTTACTTAATTTTAGGCCCACTTTGTCCATTTCCACTCTCTGTCCAAAATATACAAGGTATTCCAAAAGTCTTAGAGCACTTTTAAGCTTTAATAGCTTATTGAATAGAGTTATTAGTTATTAAATAGATTAGGTGGCTCCGTGGAAGTCAGGAAGACTCATCTTCCTGAGTTCAAATCTGGCCTCAAATACTTACTAGTTATGTGGCCCTAAACAAGTCACTTTTAACCCTGTTTGCCTCAGTTTCTTCATCTGTAAAATGAGTTGGAGAAGGAAATGACAAAGTATTCCAGTGCCTTTGCGCTGAAAACCCCAAATAGGGTCATGAAGAGTCAGACATAACTGAACAAAATGGTAATTAAAGCTTAAAACTGCTTGAAGTCTTTTGGGACACCCTGTATAGACTGTTTAACTAACTGCTTGGCTGAATATAGACGATAAATATTCTTCATGCACTTGATTTTTCCTGTGCGGAGAGTTAGGCCAAATTCTTTCAAATGGTTGCAGTGGTGACAGATTTTTCCCAATACATTCTATACATTCTGGGGCTTGATTTAGCCTTCAAGGTGTAATCTGCAAAGAGAAGCATCTGGAATATCTCACCATATATGTGGATTTCCTTTACAACTTGGATATTGCTGTAGGTCTCCTCCGTGACAGTAGTAAACATTTTTGGGAAATCTACTCCATCCCCCAGTTTTAAACTTGTTCTGTTAATTGTAATAATTAAATAAGATTGTTTCTGTTGCTATATATTTAGCAATTTTGATGAGAAATTTTGATGTATGGGTGGGAGACTCCTTTGTAGAAGAGAACCTTTAAGCTGATGTTTTGCTTTAAGTTCAATATTGGTTTTTTTAAGTGCATATAATCAAACATATTGGGTTCTTGCATTTTCTACTTCTTTTAGCCAGTTGTATGATGATAAAGATAATGAACCACTATGGAATATCCTTTGAAAATATATGTATAAATATGTAATTTCATCAAAATAAATAACTCCCAGTATAAAATATCCTTCCACTGACTCAGATCAGCAAATCACTGGTAACATACAGCACTATAGAGACACCTGAGGCACTGTAATATTAAGTGATCTGTCCCTGGTCACATAGCTACTATGCATCCCAAGTAGGACATAGGTTCAAAAATTATCTATATGATATATATATAGAAATATATTATGCATGTATACATATATATGTATAAACACACATGCATGAGCAGCTAGGTGATACAGTGGATAGAGCACCAGGTCTGGGGTCTTCATGAGTTCAAATCTGGTCTCAGATACTTACTTACTTACTGTGTGATTCTGAGCAAGTCTCTTAACTCTGCCTCATTTTCCTCAACTATAAAATGAGCTAGAGAAGAAAATGGCAAACTACTCCAGTACCTTTGTCAAGAAAATCCCAAATGGGGTTATGACGAGTCAAACATAAATGAAATGACTAAATAACAACACGTACATATGTGTAAGTATATTGTGTGTATACATTTGTTATATTCAATTCTGATCTTTCTTTTCTATGCTAAGGAGAGATCAGCAAAACACTTGTCACTTTTTCTCCACATAAACTTTCCCTTTCCTCAAGGAATTACATGATTGTAAAAATAAGATCCTTCTTTTGGTTCCTGGGTGAATGCTAGAATAGTCATTCTGTTCCATTTAGCTTATATGGTTTCAAACTATCTGGCATGCACTATCTAATTTGTTCTTCACAATAACCATACGAGATTGGCAGCGGGGTATTATTATCTCTGTTTTACCAATGAGGAAACTTCCTGTCTTTCAGAGAGGTTGAGACTTAGCCAACATCATACACTTTGTATCATTTTCTGATTTGTAAGCCCTTGCTCTACTGCTGTTCATAGGATGAATGAATGAATGAACATTTATTAAATACTTACTATGGGGCAAGCATTGTACTAAGTAATGAGATACAAATTAAAAAGTGAGACAGTTCCTATTTTCAAGAAGCTCACACTCTAATTAGGGGAGAGAATACATATATGATCATAGACTTGACTTAGATCCAGATAACATTTCAGGGGCCCCCTCATTTTACAGATGAGGAAACTAAGGCCCAAGGCAGTTAAGTGTCTTGTTCAAGGTCACAAAGGTTGGTGGCATTAGTAGTGGAATTTGAATTTGGGTCATATCCAATCTAATATTTTCTTCCTGCCTACCTATATGAATTCTTCTGGAAAAAAAAATGCTTGGGGTCCTGACTGAAGACTTTTACTGAGCAACATATTTTAAAGTTGTTGCAAATTCCATGTAGATTATCGTTTGGTGCTAGAAGAGACCTTTTTTGTTTTTGTTCAGTCGTTCCTGTTGGGTCTGACTCGTTATGACTCCATTTGGGGTTTTCTGGACGAAGATACTGGAGCAATTTGCCATTTCCTTCATTTTACAGATGAGGCAACTGACGTAAACATGGTTAAGTGACTTGGCCAGGCTCACACAGCTAGTAATTGTCTGAGGCTGGGTTTGAACTCAGATCTTCCTGATTCTAGACCAAAGCTCTGTCTACTGTGACACCTCAGAGATCGGCATCATTAGCATCCTCTCCGGTTTTACAGATGAAGGAACTCAGGCTTAGGTTTTATGACTTGCCCGAGGTCATATAATAAACAGAAAAAGCTGAGATTTGAAGCCAGGTCTTCTGATTCTAAATTTAGCATATTTTCCACACTATACTGACACTCTCTATGGATATGATTCTGAAGAATGCCTTTTAAAAGGTTCTTTGTCCTTTAGACTTTTTAGTTATCATCATCCTCTTTTTCTGCTCCCCCCCCCCCGCCATTATCAGAAAGCATGTTATTCCTGTGTTAATTCCAGGACAGCTGGGTGGTTCAGTGTATAGAGAGCTGAGCCTGAAATCAGGAATACACATCTTCCTGAGTTTAAATCCAGCCTCAGACACTTATTAGCTGTATGACCCTGGGCCAGTCACTCAACCCTGTTTGCCTCTGTTTCCTCATCTATAAAATGAGCAGGAGAAGGAAATGGTAAAGCACTCCAGTATCTTTGCCAAGAAAAGCTCAAATGGGGTCATGAAGAGTCAGACATGACTGAAATGACTCAACAACTTTTTAAAAGTCCTTTGCTCTTTCTATTTTTTAGGTTAACATTATCCTCCTCCTCTTTTTCTGCCCCCTCATTATCAAAAAGCATGTTTTTCCTATGCTGATTTATGCATCGCACCGTGCTAGGCACCATACAAGAAACTTAAACTTTTCACAGTAATTAGACTCAGAAATCAAGCAGAGTAATATTCATCTAGCAACCTTCTGATAAATTCATATGAAAAGATAAATTGTAGTTGGGAATCTACTTATGTGAAGAAACTGTGACAGTAGTGTGGGTTACTGTAAAATATTTGGGGTCACCTTTTCTGAAACTGACTTTCTCCATTCAGCTATTCCCAGAAATAGAGATATTCTAGTATATGATAATATAGAATGTGCAAGTGTATTCTGCCTTTCATCTGGGGGAACTCAAAGAACTTGGAAAATGCTAATGATTTAAGTAACACGTGAAGAAGCTATTATTATACCAGATAGAGATAGAGAATCTAAATCACAAAAAGGGATTTGCCTTGAGTTACCTCCTAAGTCCATGGCAGCAGATTTTCAAACTCCACTTTTTCAACTGATCTGTCTCTCTCCTTGCCAAGGTTCCCTGTGGGTCCCCCATCTATACTCCATATCCCTCAGTTGATGGGGGGGGGGAGCATTAAGAGGGACAGTAAACTACATGTTCATACACGGTCTAGGACGTTTGCATGCTAACACCTCACTGCCCCTTTCTTTGGTTTAGCTACAGAGAGGTTTCACTAGGGCAGGTCAAACTGAAAAGTGACAATGGAGGAAGTGATAGGAGGCTCTACACAGATATAAGATCAATAAATGTTGTTGACTATTGATAAGAAGAAACCGAAGAGGAAAATAGCTGTCCAGCAGCTGCTGTGTGATAACCCTGAAGTACTGCCTTCTGTCTCAGAATTATCTCTGTCCTCCCAAAGTCCAGCCAGGTTCTCTGCGAACTACCTCTGGGTCAGGTCAGGACAGATCCCTGGGGACAGGTGATAATTTCATCCTGGCATCTAGCTTTTGAGGTAGTCCTGCCCCAAACTACAGAGTGAACTTGGAGATGATCTTTAGATTTTACTATCACTGTAACTTGGAGAAAAGCCAAGCAGCAAGTGGAGATTCCGTTCCCACTGGACCTGCTCCAGTCAGGTTGTATTCTTTGAGATTCTGCCCACTGTAGGCACTTATGAAAGTGAGGAAGTCAGGAAAATCACAAATGCTTGGATATTTCCTAATTGTGTCTGTTGAGGGGGAGGAGCACATAGTTGCATGTGAGGTTCAACAAAGTCACATCAATCAATCAGGCAGCAAATATTTATTAAGTACCAGCTTTGTGCCAAGCATTGTGTTGGCACGGGAGAGATAGATATCAAAATTAAACAACCTTTATTCTCAAAGAATTTATGTTCTATCAGCAAGAGACAACATGGGCACATACAAGTGTGTACAGAATAAATATATAAAGAATAAATACAAAATAAATATAAGGTAGTTAAGTACAAGGTAATAAGCAAAGGAGGGCTCTTGTCTTTAGTCTTTCTAGAGATGCTTTGAAACTCCTATATAGAGTCAGTTGTTGTTCAGTAGTGTCCAACTCTCCATGACCCTATTTGGGCAAAAATACTGAAGTGGTTTGCCATTTTCTTCTTCAGCTCATTTTATAGATGAGGAAAGTGAGGCAAATAAGGTTGACACACACACATATACATATGTATATAGTTAGAGTAACTCCCTAATTAGAGATTAGAGGGGTTGGAAATTAATGTTGATTTATCCCAACATGCTCTTTCTTTCTTCTCTCCTCTCTTTCCCCTGCCTCTTCCTGTCGGGGGTAAAGGAAGGTATGGTCATCCAGATTTCTTTGAAATCTGAAATTTGTGTGTGCTTCCTGAATTTCTGGATTGCTTTCTAAAGACAAATGAAACTTGTAGAGCCCTGTTTGAAGTGGTTATCAGACTGACCTCCTGTGGTATTAATAATTGTAATATGGCCATATCTGTAACTTCTTTTTTTGTTTCTGGCATGAATAAACCAAATTTTATGCCATTCTGATTAATATCTTTTAAATGCCCTCCAAAGGCCTGCTATGACACATCATCCTGACATGTAGGTTGACCGAGGATCTTGACAGTTATGCCAACAGTGTTCGAGCCCTGATAGGTCCAACCAATCTTGGAAAGGCTTCAACTAACCCCTGACAAGGGAATTCAAGGGCCAGCCCAGCGAAGTTGAGAAAGACTCATCATCACAGGGTTTGCCACTAGACTATAAATCTTTTTTTTTTTCTTTTTTGGCCAGAAGTCATAAAACTGTTTCTTGTTGCAATGCAATCTGGTTTTTGGCAGAAGGAGTACTCACAGTGATAAAGTTACAGATCCTTAGAATACTGAAGTATTTCAATACAGATCTTTGAAGTTAGAAGACCACAGAGAGCAGTAGCCTCATTTACTTATCTGTTGTTTTCTCCTCCAATAGAATGCGCTCCTTGAGAATAGAGACTATTTTGCCTTGACTCTGTGCCCTGGAGCAGCGAGGTGGTGGGGAGTGGCCTGGAGTCAGGAAGACTCATCTTCCTGAGTTCAAATCTGCCGTCCGACACTTACTAGCTGTGTGATCCTAGGTAAGTCACTTAACATTGCCCCACTTTCCTCATCTGTAAAATAAGATGGAGAAGGAAAAAAATGGCAAGAAAACCTCAGATGGGGTCACAGAGTCAGACGTAACTAGAAAACAACTGAATATCAACTCTATCTCCAGCTCTTAGAGTGTTTGACATGTATCCTTAATAAATGCTTGTTGATTTCAATTGCATTTCAACTAGTCAAAAACAAGTCCTGGTTTCCCTATTAATCCAGGTGAAATGTGTTTTGCCATGTCAAGATGATCAAGCAGGGTAGGTGGTCCACAGATTGAAAAAAAGCCTAAGAAAGCTGCCTTGTGGCAAAGGAAACTTCAATTTCCTCATTTTCAATTCTCTGCTCTAAGAAATGGACAGTCTTTAAGAAGGAGTCTTAAGGAGTCTGCCCATTTCTCAGTGGGGTTGGAGTTCTTTGTTCTATGAAATATAAATAGGTCTTTAAGAGGTCTTTAAGTGATTACAGGAAATCCGCATACGGTTCTTTAATGAATCAATGAATCAACAACATGGCATGACCAGGGAATGTGGAGGTTGTCGTCCTTTATTTTGAGTTCAGAGAAGAAAAAAAAAACAAAACAGCACCGAGGTCCTTGTTTTTCTAGAAGAATCACACACTTCTGAGGGGGAAAAGGGGGAAGAAAAAGGCCCCTTCTTTTTTTTAATCTAACAGTTTTCTTCATGATCTCTCTAGTTACCGTTCACTATTAAAAGAAAAACAGCCAGAGTTTATAAATAGTAAGTGTATAAATATTGTACCCAAGGATTATTTACTACAGCAGCCCCAGACAGTTGGACTGTTAATTAAGAGGAGATTTCCAAAGAGGCTATTTTCATTTTCCCCTTGTAGGTAATCTAGCGGAGGGTGGGGCATTTCCACAGAATTAAACTTGATGTAATTTGAATCTAAGATAAGAAGCAAACATAGGAAGCGACTAATAACCCTGAGTTCACTTGTGTGTGTTACTGCAGGTCTGCCTTCTGCAAACTCAAGTTTAAAAAAAAAAAGACAAGAATTTATCCCTAAAATTGATCTATGTCTGCAAACTACAGACTGTGTTGAGTGGGAACCAAACAATAGCTCTGTACTCAGATCTGTTCCGTTCAATTTTGCAGGGTTTTCTGCATGCCTCTGTGGTCCAGCTGCCAAAAAGAGTTATGTAAAGAGCAGGAGGAGGTAGTGTGTGTGTAAAACCCTCCATCTAGAGGCCAGCAGAACAATTGCAAAAATATCTCCATCCAACATCCTCCCTCCTTCCTCCATCCCTCGCTCCCTCCTGTCTCTGTCTCTTCCTCTCTCCCTTCCCAATCTCCCCTCCCCAATTTCAAAGCTGTTCTGGAAAACTGAAACTGAACTCACATAACCAAAAACAATCTATTGTATAATAGCACCAAAAATAACAAGAGATGACAGTGCAGATTTGCAAAGCGATTTACATCCATTTCCTTATCCGATTCTCATACCAACCCCACAAAAGTAGATACTGTTATAGTCCCCATTTTACAGAGAGAAAACTGGAGTTTAGAATAAGGATAAAGAGACTTGTCCATGGTCACAGAGCTAGCGAGGGTCAAAATCACTCAGGCTTCTCTTGAACTCTAGTCCAGAGCTATTTCTGCTACTCTGCTGTTGGTTCTCAGTTGTTTCAGTAATGTTGGACTGTTCGTGACCCCTTTGGGGTTTTCTTTACAAAGATACTGGAGTAGTTTGCCATTTCCTTCTGCAGTTCATTTTACAGATGAGGAAACTGAGGCAAACAGGGTTAAGTGACTTGCCCAGGGTCACATAGCTAGGAAGAGCCTGAAATCTGATGGGAACTCAGGTCTTCCTGACTCTGGGCACTGGTGCTCTATCCTCTGTGCCACCTAGCTGCCCTTGAGAGCTCTCCAATACAGGGTGGAAGATGGGTAATGAAAAAAACTTCCTTCAATTTGGTGCAAGTTAAACCACATAAGTTATTATTAATTTTTTTAAAGTAAATGTATTAAATACTTTTCTGAATATATTTAGCCTAAAGGAAGACAGTAAGATTGCCTTTAAGATGAACAAGAGAATGTCTTGTGCATTAACGATATATCAGAATTTGCTGTTATGATCATTTAATAAAAAATATACATATACATATTAAATATAGTTAAATAACTTTATTGACAGAAAGAATGTTTGTTGTTTGGGGTTTTTTTTTTTTAGTAAAGCGAGGCACTGTGCTAGGCATAATTGGGTGATTAACAAATCATGGTGTTATCATGTATTTATTTCATTCTCTGTTTTTGTTTTGTAAATCTGGTTGTAAATCTATTTAAATTAGTAAAATAGCAAAGTTTTGGATTAATTTTGGATTAATACAGATAGATGTAATGCAGTGGCCGCTGGTATCTGAAGGAGATCATTTTATCATATTCCTAACATAGTGACCATTCCTTTAGTTTTTGTGGAATAGTGAGAAAAGCATCTCTGTCACTATTTCTGAGGGTCTTTGGGTAAGTTGTGCTACTTTTTTTGGCCTCAGTTTGCTCATCCAGAAAATGGGAACAATAATTGTATAATCTTCTTCAAATCACTGTTTCAAGAATGAACTAAGATAATGCCTGCAAAGCACTATACAAACGAAATAAGTTATTGTTATCTTGCTCTTTTTTTCCTGTTTATTTGGTGGGTTTGTAAACCTACAATTTACCATTGGCCTTGTAATATTTACACTAGTATTTGCAAATTTAGTTTGTTATTGTAATTATAGACTCTTCTTTCATAGCAGAGTTCCCATAATTTCTTTCTCCACATTTAATTGCATGGCACTACCTTCCTGTTTCATTTCTCGTTTAACTGCTTCATTGCTGTCCTATCACAGCAGCTCTGAACCGGAAGGCTAAAGTTATAACCATAGTTTAACATTTTAGAGAATTTATAGCAGTACACTTTGGGAAAATCTTGATTTCGTGACCAAAGAAACATCTTGTCCCTCACAACTGAAACATTAGGTGTACATTATAAATTTTCGATTATAAGAAACAAAAGAAAAAAATCAAGCATTAAGAAATAGCAGTTTTATATGGAAAAATCAATTCTATCTTATTATCTTATATGTTTGTTTATAGCTTTCACTACTTTCAGGAGAAAAGATGGTTATTCAGATGGTGATTCAAAATATTTCCTGACATAGCCAAATCTCTACTATTTACATGTGGGATATTCATTTTTTGGATTATCCCTAAAGGTAATGTGTTTTCCTTTCTTTTGGAGTGTTCCTTTCTATGATTCCTTTTCTTCTTCCCTGTAAGCTGCTATCTTCTCTGGAAGTACAAAATAATTTTAATACAAGCAAATGAAACAAAATGATCATTACAAATGATACAAAATGAGGAATTTCAGAATTAAATATGATAATTATTTGTTTTTAATATAAGGAAAAACTATTAATGATTAGAGCTAGTCAGAAGAGAAATGAGCTTAGTAAAAGGTTGGATGATCTCTTGTTGGAAATGCTAATAGAAGGAATCGATTTTCAGGTGTTTATTAAACACATTGAAATTTGGTCTTCAGGTCTGAAAGATCTTTTTGAACTGAAATTCTATAAATATAAATTTGTATGAGATGATATATTGATTTGGATTTACCTGTTGATTGACTGTCTCCAATTTAAACTATATATAGCTGATTTGTACATAGTTATTTTCATGTTGTCACCTTTATTGTAATGTATAAAAGGTCCCTGAGGGTAGAGACTGTCTTTTGGCTTTTCTTTGCATCCCCAGTTTTAGCACATAGTAGGCACTTAATAAAGGCTTATTGTCTATCTTTATTAATGTTCTCTTTCCTAAGCTCTCTTCATCAGCTAGAACTGACTGTAGTCTCAATTTTTAACAATGTGCTGGGACGCATGTGAATTTAGGCCTAATTATATTGTCTTTTTTAACAAAATAAGAGAGCTAGAAATAAACCTACTACTTCTCTATAGCTATGATCTCTATTTGAACAGTAATGTGGGTCCTACTGGAAAAAGCTCATTACTTAGGATTCAAGAGATCTCATTTGTACTTTATTACACCCTGACTCATTCTGACTCACTGTTACACTGAGCAAGTTGTTCAACCTCTAAGTGGTTCCGTGTTCCTGCCTGTAACATGTGGATGACATTTGCTTCCTTCCTTCCCGACATTTATGTTGGAATGATAAATAAAATGCCATACTACCACCACAATATATTTATATCGAGTATCACTTTTCTTCTGCAGAACTCAAGGCATTTTAATTGTCATTACTTCATCCAATACAATCCAATGAGTACTTACTAAACATCCACTAAGTGAAAGGTATTGTATTAAGTACTGGGGACGCACAGACAAAACAAAATAGTCTCCATCCTCAGGAAATTTATATTTCAGACAATTAACTTTTATTTAGTAACTATTACGTGTTAGGCCCTGTGCTAAGTTCTGGGGCTACAAAAAGAGGTAAAAGACAGTCATTTCCCTTAAGAAACTTACGTCTTACAATGTCTCCCTCTAATGAGGGACACAACATGTAAACAATTACATACAAAGCAAGCTATATACAGGATAAATACAAAATAATTAAAAGAGGGAAGACAGTGGAATTAAGAGGGGCAGAAGAACGTTCCCAGTAGAAGGTGGAATTTTAGCTGGGATGTAAGTGATGCCAGGGAAGTCACAGTGAAGGAGGGAGAGGGTTCCAGGCATGAGGAGCAGCCAAAGAAAATGCCCACGCCTGAGAGATGGAGTGTCTTGTTTGTGGAACAGCTAGGAATCCAGTGTAACTAGATCGAAGAGTGCATGAATCAATAAACATTTATTAAGTGCCTACTAGATGCCAGGCACTGTGCTAGACAGCATATAAATAGAAAAGCCTAAATAAGCTGGTATGAGAGGGAGAAAGCACTGTTAACTAGTGACAGTACTATTAACTATTTACTCCCATAGGAAGTAGTTGATGCACTGAGCAGTGAAATGTGGAGTTTTATGAGTCAAAGGAGAGCAGGGGAGTGCATTGAAGGAGTGGGAGATAGCTGTGCAAAGGTATGAATGTGGGAAATTGAATAATGCCTCATAAACCTGGAAAGGTAAGCTACCACTAGATGCTAAAAGATCCTTAATGCAAAGCATTTATTTTATTTATACTCAAATTTCTTTCTAGAGGGAAAAATCGCATGCATTATTTATATCTCACCTAATAGGTAGAAGTTTTTCCTAATAAACATTAGACCAGGGGATGCCAGCCCTACCCTTCTTTCCATAGTTCTTATCTGACACCTCGTCCCTGTGGGCAAGTCACTTAATCTCGATAAGTCTTAGTATGTAAAATGGAGATAATGATACCTGGAACAATACCTGTCTTGTAGGGTTATTATGATGCTTAAGAGATCATAAAATGGCAAACTTTAAAGTGCTATATCAATGTCAGTTTTTATTAAATTAGTCTCATCACTCTCCAGTCAGCCAGGTGCCACAGTGGATAGAATGCTGGACTCATCTTCCTGAATTCAAATCTGGCCTCAGACACTTACTAGTCATGTGACCCTGGGCAAATCACTCAACTCTGCCTCAGTTCCCTCATTTGTAAAATGAGCTGGAGTAGGAAATGGCAAACCATTCCAGTATCTCTGCCAAGAAAATCCCAAATGAGGTCATGGAGAGTTGGACGTAACTGAAATGACAGAACGACAAATTGCCTCTGCAAGCCCACATGTTCACTTAGAAATCCATGGACTTCTGGTTACCTTTTCTACCTTATGTTTCTTTTACTGAGAATTGGTGCCTGAGTACCAATCCTGAGTGATGGATCTTTGGGGAATGGCTACCTCAGGAATTCAGGAATTTCTGGTTTCCTCAGTGGTGGAAAGAATCTCCTGTAATTGTTACAAGGTACTTTGGAGAATGTGACCATGGACAGGAAGAAGCACCCAGTCCCTGGCCTGGTTTGCCCAAAGACATTTATCCTGAGGAAATAATCCAGAAGGTGTAGAGCTAAAGGAGAAGGTGAAATGCTTATTCACCAGTTCCACAAAATCATTTCATGTTTGGATGCTTTAGGTATTCTGTAGCTGTCAGGAGTTGCTACATCACTGCTTTATTTTAAAGTTTTTGTTAATGCACCTGTGTGTTGTTTCTGTTTTAAGCATTTCTTTTGTGTGTAGCAAATACATAGTCATTCTCTGCCTGATCTACAATGTCCACTCACTACCTTTGTGCTTCCTTTTGGGGAGGAACCTAAGTTTCCAGGGATTCTCCTCAGGGCTCTGGGGTAGGGCTTTAAAAATCTAGAGAATTAGAGAGAAAAGACTGGTTCACTATTCAGAGGTCAGTTTCCTCCAGAACTGGTTCCAGAGAAAGAAAGCAAATAGCACAACTTCTATGGACTCAGTAGCATTTTGTGGTTCAGTGTGTTACTCGTGTTCAAGTCTTCATGACCCCGTTTGGGGTTTTCTTGGCAAAGATACTGGAGTGGTTTGCCATTTCCTTGTTCAGATCATTTTACAGATGAGGAAACTGAGGCAAACGGTTGAGTGACTTGCCCAGGATCACACAGCTAGCACATGTCTGAGGCTGGATTTGAACTCAGAACATGAGTGTCTTCCTGATGTCAGGCCTGGCACTATCCCACCTAGCTGCCCTCAGTAGCACTTTGGGTTGTCACATTTCCATATTGGTATTTATTGCTAGTGCGTACAGCAAGGGATCCATGGGCAGTTTTTCCAAATGCGTCTTATGCCCTTTACTTCTTTTCCAATCTATCAATTCATTATTGGAATAGTAGCCTTCTTAGTCCATGGCATTCTCATATGACTCCTAAGCTTGAGTGGTGACACATACACTTATATCCTCTAAAACAGAAAATCATGTCTTGTCCTGTCAAATGTCTCCTTTAATCCAGGCTCACTAGGTAATCCAATCATCTGGCCTCTTCTTTAGAATGTTTCAGTATTTCTCTTAAGGTGACTAAGTAGATTGTCATGTCTATTTCTTTTCTTGCAATGTCTTGGGCTCTGCTGAGATTTCCCCGTGCTGATGGACTTCCTGGCAAGACATACTCCAAGTATCATTTCACAAAACTCATTTTCCTCCTGCTACAGCTTGGTTGGGGGTGGGGGGACAGGGACGCGGGTAAAGAATCAGCTTCTCACTTGTATTCTCTACTAAAGTAATATATGATGAAAATGAATAAGCTTTAACTATTCCAGTCTTCTAATTTCTTTGGTATCCTACATTTTCGTTTTTGAAACTGAGAATACAGCAAAGATTAAGTGATTGTTTGAGTTTCTTATTAAAAATGGCAGTTTAATTTAAGATTATAGTTGAATTTCTTTTTATTACAGTGGCTGGGGATGTAGGGATAGCTAATTTAGATCCAAAAGTCAGCTGTTCAGTTCTGAGTCATGAATGGTTTGAATAGCTTACCTGTAAGTACAAGTGACCACCCTTGTTCCAGAAACTCATTTTTAAATTCCTAAATACTTGTTAGTAAGCATTCTACTTTACCTAGCAATTTAAGAAAGCTTTGATGTGCCAGAAATAATCACAAAGGTAAAATCTCCATTTTTCAGGGCCTCCTGCTCCCAGTGAAAGAAATATGTGTGTACATTTGTATAGCTTTTGTTTACTCACCACCATTTCCAACATATCTGCTTATATATATGCAACCTAAGCTTATGTGACCTTGAAATAAAATTACATTTCAAGGTCACATAAGCTTAGATTGCATATCAAGGGACTATCCTTAAAGCAAGGTTATGATTAGTTTTAAAAGCTAAATGACTTCAAACAGGGAACTAGGGAATGGTTAGCTTCTCATCTCCTCACCTGTTAAAATATTGAAAAGTCCAAACCAAAGATGGAGACACAAGGTTTGGAGATACTGGCCCAGAAGGAAGTATAAAAAGAAAAGTAGGGGAAGGTTAGCCTTGCACTTCCTTTATCTGGTGCCATGTATGAGCATGCAGCTGAAGAGGTACCCCTGGGGCATTGAACTAGGTAGGACATATTAAAGGATCAAAGGTAGCCATCTGCTTCCATTTTCATGGGACCAACTGACTATGGAATCTGTATACATTACTTAAGGCAGGGTTATGCTGGTAAATGTTTAACAATCAACTCCCTGGGAAAAAAAAATTATTTAACATAAATTTAAGTGTAATATGCATTATCAACACTTTCTCACATCTATACAAGCAACAAAATAATATCAAGCCTTGACTTGTAGTCTTTTCTGATTCCTGAAGTGCAAATGCTCACACTGAAAATTTAACAATCAGCTCAGATTTAACAATCAGTTAGATCTAGCTCCAGCACACTTCTGCTCTGCAGATATTACTGAATAAAAATACAGGTTAGGGCATGTAAGTGTATGTGTGTGCCCCGAAAGTGTGAGGGACTGATCCCTCTACCTTTCTTGGCAGAGTTTAACACAACACTTGCCCATTCCCAGGTGCTATGATCTAGGCTTTCACTATCCCCAAACTGAATTAGTGCAAGGGAAGAGAACACGACCAAAAAATTGGACCAGGTGAATTAGAATAGCAATTCAAGTTGCACATTCTATGATTTTCTGATGAATAAATAACCAGAGATGAAACCAGTCAACTTAATATTATAAAATGAGGTAGAATTACTTTTATGGGACTAAAAAAAAACTTTTTCTGCTTCAATTCCTTAATTAAGACATGAGGGAGCAGACCCCACTTTTACCACAGCAAGAGAGCAGCTATCTAGAACCAGGAGTGTTCTGTGAAATGTTCAAAAACTGGTTTGCCGGGGGAAAAAGTAGGCATGATGCACTTTTAAATATAATCTGCATTATTAACATTTTTTCCATCAATTTAAGTCTAGAAATCAACAAAGCAATAAATCAAACCTTGATTTACTATTTGCTGATTTCTAAGGTACAAATGCTGAGAGTGAACTGGCTGTAACCCATCCCTGCTCAGGATGTACCTTGTGCAAGGAGCAGGGAGAAAGGAGGGATATTTTAAAATATTGGTGTGTGTTGGTTTTTTAAATTTACTTATGTGAATGCCAGAGATGAGACTTGATCTGACTGATCTTTCTGAATTGGACTAATCCATTATACCAAACAACTTCCTTTATCTTTGATACACTCTAGCTGTTGACACTTGAAATCTAAGATTTTAGGTTTCAGAGCAGGTATAGTTCTACATTACTAAAAAGTTTTTTTCATATGGATTCATGATAGAAAATGCTATCTACATACAGATAAAGAACTAAGGGACTCTGAATACAGACTGAATCAGATTTTTTTCACTCATTTTATTTTGTGTGTGTGTGTGTGTGTTTTCTTTTGGTCTATTTCGTCTTTCACAACTGTGACTAAGATGGAAGTATGTTTTACATGATTGCATATATATATAACCTATACCAAATTGTTTACCATTTTAAGAAGAGGGAAGGGGAGGCAGGGAAAAAATTAGAACTCAAAACCTTGTAAAAATGAGTACTAAAAATTGTCTTTACATATAATTGGGGAAAAAAATACAATGCAAAAAGTTTCCTCATTTGGAGTTTGCTTTACCAATTGAAAAAAAAAGAACTGGTAAAAAATGTTAATGCCATAAAATTCCACTATTGATAATAACATATGGTATTTATTTTATGTTATAGTGGAGGATCAAAGCTTTGGTATTTAGCAACAAATACCTTGTCCCAGCTATGTGAACTACTGCCTACTGTATTGGTATATGACTCATTTCTGGCAGATTTCAGAGGACACGGAACATTAGAATGTTGGAGTTGGTAGGGAACTGAGAGATCTCGAGATCCAATCCCTTCTGTTTGCAGGTGAGAAGTAGTATGTGTTCACACAGTGAGTTAATGGCCAAACCACAATAAGAACCCAGTTCTTCCATGTCCAGGGCTCATCTGGTTAAATTTGTAGACTTATATAAGATGCTTAGAGAATTATAAGTTTTGTGGCTATCTATAGGGAGGTTATTTTGGGTTTTTTTTTCCCATCTTGCTTCTAGGATCACGTTCTACTGAGGGGAAGGACATATACAGACAGATAAATACAAGGTAAATTTCCTTTGCAAGTTTAGAATTCACAAACTCAAGCACAAAATCAAAAGATTATTTACAGGTCAGGTTGCTCATGAGTCAGGAACACACCCTTTTCTCTCTCATCCAAGCTGGTCTTCATCACAGGCTAAGGTTCTGTCTTCTTTAGTTTCTGCCTATATCAATACTTCCTCTAAGTTTAGAAATTTGACAAAGCCCCCCAGATCCCCTCCCCGCAACAACACTCTGCCTCTACAAATTAACGTGCTGACTAGGAATATTTTCAGAAATATTTGACAACCATCTCAAGCAAACCTGACTCAAAAGAAGGAAAGATTTTCTTTCTTTAACCAACACCTCTCTGAAAAAAAATATGCAGGACACATTTTAAAGTTTAATTTACGTTAACATTTCCTTCATCACTTACTTCTAGACAATCAACACAATAATAAATCAAGCCCTGATTTTTTTTAACAGGGCCTTTGCTTTTTCCAAGGTATAAATGCACACATTGAAAATTTAACCATTGACTGTCTTGAGTCAATCTGGACTGGCTCCAAGACACCTCTGGTCTTGACTTCAGCAAGCCTCTGGGGAGGAGTTACTCAAATTACATGGGGCTGCTTCCCACCACATCCTGGGTAAATGAATAAGCAGAAAAAGACACGTGATTAGATCAAGTCTGATCCTTCTACCCAGCCCCAGTAAAGCATCCAGATTTTTTCCACAGGAAATACTACCTAACTATCCCCCTTCCCACCTCCATTCTGTACTTGTGAATCTTTGATTTTTCCCTGGCAACTTTCAGTCTATTAGATTTAATCAGTCTTTCCACGCTTGGGGGATTTTCATGGTTCATGACTGTGCTATCTCTTCAGACTTTGTATCATCTCCAGATTTTACAGCCATGACATCTATGTAAGAATAATGGGGAAGGGTAGGTGGAACTAGCCAAGAAGGGCCCCAAAAGTTCTTAGAGCATGTACAATATCTGCTTGCTGCCAAGCCACATGAAGGCCTGGTGATTCCATTTCAGGAAATTTGTGATGGAAGGGCCTTTTCCCCTCTCTAATTTAGAGCTCAAGAAAATATTTTCTAATTTCTTAGGGATGAAAATCCTTATGGCTACTGAGCCAGAAGTAAGTACTGTATTTTTTCGTACAAGACTTGAATAGAGAAAATCTGACTCTCTCTTTTCTCTGTGGTTTTTTTTTTTTTTTTGGTTAGGAAGTAGAAGAAATGCTATGAGTTGCTAGGTGAGGGGAGAGGTGGTATGAAAGGTGCCTCATCTCTTCACCTAAGTTGTTCTGTTAATCAAGCAATCAATTAAAATTTATTAAATACTGACTGTGTGCCTGGCACCATGCTAAGCTCTGGGGATACAAAGAAAGAAGGGGAAAACTCTGAATCTCAAGGAGCTCACAGCATAATGGGGGTCATTCACTTACATAAGATTCTCATCTATATAAGATTCTAAAAGGAGTATGGGAAGTAAAAATTACTCAACTGAAATAAATCACTCTAAGGCAGTATGGACAGATTTATGGAGGAGATTTTGAGCAAGGGTATTGAAAATTTAGGCAATCTTTCCCTCCTTTCTTGCTTGGAAGTGATAAGATCTGAGGTCTGAAGGTAAAAGAATTGAAGGTTTGAGAACGTCAAAGAGAAGGAGATTCTGTCATTCCTAAAGTAAAGGATGAAAGATCTTTGTAGCATTTTAACTAAAGGAGCTCTGTAACACTGCAGCTGAAAAGAGCACAATACCCCTCAGTCTAGTCATTGGTTAAAACAGGAAAAAATTATAACCGCCCATTGAAGAGTGAACCCTGAGATCTGCAGAATCAACCCATCTAGCAGAGACATCATGCCCAATAAAGTGCCCAGGAGTTCAACCAACTGCCAAACCACTGCCCAGCCTAGTCTAGCAGCAGAGAACCTAGAAATGCATTGGCACAGTCCTTAAGTAACTTTCGTGACCTAATTAAGCAGCAGATTGACCTATCTAACTGAGATGCTGTACCCTAGGAATCAGTTAGTGAGCAAACATGTATTAAATTTTTACTATATGCCAAGCACTGTGCTAATCACTTTACAGATATTATCTCCTTTGGGTCCTCATAACAATTCTGTTTTAATTCCCACTTTACAGCTGAAACTGAGGCAGACAGAGGTTAAGTGACTTCTCCAGGGTTATGAAACTAGTATCTGAAGATGGATTTGAACTCAGATCTTCCTGACTCCACACCCAGAACTCTATTAACTGTTATTTACCTGCCTTGAGAGGTAACAAGACCTGCTGAAGTCATAAGACCAACAGAGATAGCCTAGCTTCAAAGAGCCCTTCATAGATCCAGCCCATCAGCCCATCCGAACAGAAATGACTCAGAAAACTTCTTGAAAGAAGAAAGGATATTGATGTCCTATAGTTTCTAAACTGTGAGTTGTCCAAGCTGTGTATGTCCCCTACAACTATGCAAGTACCTAGAATCTTATATATACATGGACAATGGTGGCAGGATGAAAAGAAATGCCAGGTGGGTGAGGATGAGTGTTAGACTTACTCTCAACACTTGCTGTCCTTGAGTTCCTGGAATTAGCAACACGTGATCATGGAATATCGCATGCCCTATGACTCCAAAACTTTATCAGTCTGTCCCATACACTGCAGGGTTAACACACAGGGTGGTGGTTTTTCATTTCTTGTCTCTTTCTTCTGGGGGAAACGCTGAGCTAGTTGCTGCCACAAGTTTTTTTTTCAATGTCCTCTTAATTTTGCACTATGTGACAAAGTTCCGAATGCCCTCCCCTAGTTATGTCTCTGTCAAGATGGCATATAGTAACATAGTACATAACTCTTCACTTTTCATGGATTGTATAGATGTACCAAACAGCTCTATAGTAGATAAGCACTTAATAAATGCTTGTCACTTTTCCATTCCTCCTAAGGCTGGTCAGTCTGTATGTCTGCTCTCCAACTAATTTTCCATATCCATGTATTCTGACAAGTCCAAAGTGGTATCACAATGGGAAAAGACGCTATTGAAATAAAGAGACGGTAAGAAGAACTCCGCATGCACTTTATTGTACAAATGTTATTGACTGACTCATAGACTAAATATGTAGATCTGGTTGTTCTCCTCATTTATTTTAAGGCTGTGAGTAAATCGTCTCCCTAAGGGAATTGGTGTAAACAGAGAAGAACAGGGGGTTCAGGATGGAGCCTTACAGGACTCTCTCTCTCTCTCTCTCTCTCTCTCTCTCTCTCTCTCTCTCTCTCTCTCTCTCTCTCTCTCTCTTTTTCCAATATGCCTCAGGTTTTCCATCTATCAATGGGACAGGTCAGCACTTCTCATATTGGAACTCCCCTGCAACTTCCTTTCCCTGATCCCAAACCTCTCCCTCTTGAAAAATGTTGCTGTAGCTTGATGAGATGCCATGGATTTCCTTCATCCCTTTGGGAAGATGATGAGTAAAAACATTCCACAGAATTGGGAAGGGTATAAGGCATGAAATTACTATCAGCTGAGTCTATCAAAGGTGGAGTTGGGCAGAGACATATTGCATGTAAAACCTTGCCTGACATGTGGAGGTGCTGGCACCTCACTTTCCTCTCTCCTTTGCTCCTTTTGTGGGAAGGTGAAATGAATGGAATAGTTAAAATTTACCTCTTGGTTTCTCTTTCTAAAATGTTCTGTCTCCACAGCTCCTCCCTCCTCCCTAGCGCACCCTAACAACTCCCCCATATATAGACACTCAAGCACGTAATATCATGCGTTCTCTTCAGCCCAATTAAATCCTCTTCTCCAGAAAGGAGCCCATAAATGTACTTACATTAAGGTGTAAATAACTAATAAGGTTTGAAGTGCTACCCATCCCAGGAGAATTTGCATGTTAACAGGAGATTAAACCTTAACACCCCAAATTCACACTCCCCACTGTTAGCGGTGGAGTGGAGTGATTCCCACCCATGGACCACCAACCTTTGGCAAGATTGAGGTTGGGAGTGAATCCATTAATAACCGAACTAACTTTCTGTAGAGTTAATACATAATTATGTCTTAAAAAATTCAATGTTAATATTTTCAAAGACATGTAAATACTGTTGTGATTAAGAAAATTGAATATAAATTCATTTAAAAGTCTGAATTCACAGTAGCTCGTCATCATTATGTATTTTCTCAATCAATGAATTTTAATAGCACAATCAGTGTGATGTGGTGGGGGAGTGTCTAAAAAGGAGTGCATATTTCAGTCAGGTTCAACATTTAGGAGGATAAATTCAATCTTACTCACTCCTTATATCTAGTCTGTCACCAAGTCCTGTTCATTCTACCATAGCAACATCTCCCCTTCTTACCTCTGAAACAGCCACTCCCCTGGTGCAGCCCTTTATCAATCCTTATCACCTAGAACTGCGCTATAATGATAACTTTCTTGTTTGTTCCTGCCTCAAGGCTCTGGTCCATCCTTCGCTCCATTCATCCTCCCAAAGTTGTTTCCCTAAAAAGCAAGTCTGACCATGTCACCTTCCTCCCTCTTCCCCACTCATAAACTCTACTGGCTCCAGTTATCTGCAGGATCAAGGTATAAAATCCTCTGGCATTCAAAGCACTTGATAACTGGCCCCTCCCCTTCTAGTCTTCTTACATCTTAAAAGTCCCTATTACATGGTCAGTGATCCACTGATACTGGCCTTCTGATTATTGCTCTTTGTCCTTCATTCTGGAAGGGAACCATGACATCAGGGAGATGATGCCATGGCTCAAAGTGAATTGGATTTAAGTGAGGGAGGGTTGTGCAAAGTCACAGGTCTCACTTTCTCCTCTGGAGCCATCTGGGTCCAGTGGCAAGATATAAATCAGGACGACTGAAGATAGCTCTCAGCCTCCTGATTGTTCCTCTGACAAGACACACCATTTCTGGACTCTGGCAGGCATTTTCATTGGCAATCCCCCATGCCTGGAATTCTCTAGCTCCTCATCGCCCCCTCCTGGCTTCCGTAGCTCCCTTCGAGTCCTTGCTAAAAAAAATTGCACCTTCCACAAGAATCTTTCCCAATTCTTCTTAAATTTAGTGCCTTCCCTCTGTTGATCGTTTCCAATTTATCCTTACTATATCTTCTATGTAACATCAACTGTTAGTGGGTAGGACACGTTAATATAATAAAAATGACAATTCTACCTACCTACTTATTCAGTGCCATACCAATCAAACTACCAGATAATTATTTTCTAGAGCTAGAAAAATACATCTTGTATGTTCATAGTTGTTTGCATGTTGCCTCCCCCTTTAGAATGTGGGCTCCTTGAGGGAAGGAGCTGTTTTGACCTTTCTTTGTAACCCCAGAACCTAGCATGATATCTGGCACATAGTGAAAGAGCATTTAATTAATCCTTGTTGACTAGACTTGATTTGAAACAGGGAGTTTATCTATTATTTATGAATAATTTTATTTATTTATTTATATTATTTATAAATGAATTATTTATTGATCACACAATGGTTTTTTGCAGATGGTAATACAATCTGTGATTCCATTCCTTTGATATCATTTTCTTCCTGAGATAGTTATTATAACATATTATTCTTTAAAAAAAAATAGAGTGAGGGCATATGCTAATCTGTGACATACCCATGCAAGCAAGGGCCCTTGGTCCTGCTTTGGGAAATGACACAGTATGTATGAGTTCCAGTGAGGAATTGATCAACTCTGCTGAAATTGTATAGTAACCTGAGTGGTTTTTGAACATCTGCACTTAATTTGTTTTGTACTCAGAAGTAAACAAAGAGAGCAGAGCAGGAGCCCTTTAAAAATCTGGGCATATAAGGTAAGCATACCTTCCTCTCTTTAGGCTGTCATTTATGTATGTCCCTTCTTCTCTCTGAAAGAAGGTACCTAGTCTGACCAGATGACTCAGAAAAGATGGGAAACTACTGGTACAAGAGGAAAAATCTTGGATTTGGAGTCAGAAGACTGGGTTTGAGTCCCAGCAAAGTGTTCCACTGGCTCTTTGACCTCAAGGCAAATACTTTTATCTCCCTGAACCTCAGTTGCCTTGTGCATTAATGGGGAGTAAAAGGGAACAGGGAATTTTTGAGGAACAGGTAAGATAATGTCCTTAAAACATTTTTTAAATATTGTCTATTATAAAGGGAGCATTAATTCTATCATTTCTTCTTCTCTGCCATTCTTTTCTTTAGCTGACTAATAATTTTGAAATTTTATTATTTTCCCTCAGAGCCAAAAGATGATGGAGACTTAATGGCATCAATTTATGACTTGGGGTCCTCTTATTAAGAATTGAGTTTCTATGCCAAGGGAGGTGGTAGTTGTGTTCAGCCATTTTCAGTCATGTCTGACTCTTCATGACAGACTTTAGGAATTGAGACAATTGAGCTGTGGCAGTCTCTGTAGTGGAGACACATCTCTCTGTCTGAGGGAGATCTTTTAGCAGTCACTGATGGCTACAGTGGATATCAAGTGCTAGGCTTGGAGTCAGGAAGTTGGGAAGACTCCTCTTCCTGACTTCAAATCTGGCTGCCGACAGTTACTTACTATGTGACCGTGGTCAAGTCACTTGACCTTATTTGCCTTAGTTTCCTCATCTGTAAAATGAACTGGAGAAGGAAATCGCTGCTGCCAGGATGCATTCCTGGCTGCAGAAACAAGGAATGGCAGCAGGAGAGATGGATGGGTTTGGGAGCTAGAGCTGACTATCAGGAACCAATGTACAGAGCAGAATCTAGACCAGGGGTGAGGAACTTGCAACCTCGAGGCCATGTGTGACCTTCTAGGTCCTTAGGTGTGGTCTTTGACAGAGTCCAAGTTTTACAGAACAAGTCCTTTTATTAGGGGGATTTCTTCTGTAAAGTTTGGACTTTCAAAGGGCCACACTTGAGGACATAGAGGGCCACATGTAGCCTCGAGGTCACAGATTCCCTGCCCCTGATCTAGCCCTAGTAAAGAGCCAAAGTCTCTGAAACCCTCAGCAGCTGGTGCAAATGCAGGGAGACAATGGTGCCATCAAAGTTCCTTAACACTTCTAGATAGATAATTAACATCGCCGATCACTTTCTTCCTTAGTCTTTGAAAAGTATCTGGTGTCCTTGGGATGCCTCAGGGCATTTGCTCAACTGGATAAAATCTGGCTGGGCAGATGAAAACAGTCTTTTCCTTGTTTTCGTTGGGTATAGGACTCTGGTAATATTCACTATGCAAATCCAAAACTGAAAACCACTGGCATCTTGCACCCAGGGCATAGTATACTTGCCCATGTTAGTCCTTTTACTCAAAGTTTGGTAATCAAAATACATGCATATCTTTCCATTTTCCTTAGGCACCACCATGATGGTGATGTATAAGGATTGCTGGATTCTCTGATGGCGCCACTAACCAACATTTCTTTGAAATGATTTCCTAGAGCTTCTATCACAGACAAAGGGAATCTTCCTAGATTTTTCTCTGAATGGTTAGGAATCAAGTGAGCTGGATTCTGCGGAATGCACCTCAAGTATATCCCAATGAGAACATACCTGCCCTCTTGCTGGGTCCAGCCTCAGTCTATCCTTCTACTGTTATGGTGTTGGGGAGTCCCCAAGTCTAATACCTTAAGATACAGTGCAAAGGCTGAAAGATTGAGGCTCCTGTAGTATGCTTGGGACAGTCTACATGGATGGTCAAAGTGTAAAAGTATTGGATGCCAGCTTGTCCCTAACAGTATCCTTCTAGAATTTTGAACAGATTAGCATTAATTGTAATTAGTGCTGGCACTCCAATGAGTGTTGGAGGATTTGGGCATACCAGAGCCAGAGTTTTCACTTTTCTGTTGACACTAATAACTTTCTTAGGAAATTTCAAGCTCACCAGGATGTATCCCAGCATTGATTACTATTTATCACACAAGCTACCAAGTCTAAGTTCTAATATAGCATTTAAAGGTATTTTGTCCAAATACTTGACATAAGTATTTGGAAAATACTTTGGAAAATTACGGTAACCTGAAATGCACTGTCCATGATAGCATTGCAGTTCAGATTCTCAATTTTGTCATCACTCAAGCATGAGATCCTACGAATCTAGGTGGAATAGATCCATAAGGAGTTGGTTATGAGGTCAATTTGACTGTCCTTGGTGCTAAATTGACCCTCCCTGGCTTCACTCTGGTTTTCTGAAGCAACTGAAAGTTTCAAGGAGACTCCAAGTGTCAGGTTTTACCAGCATTCCTCCCTATACTTCCCTTGCTTTCAAGTGTTTATAGTACCTGATACCAAGAGGGGTTCTCAAACAGAAAACCCCTTTTCTAAATTCCTTCCATGCTGTGGAATATTCCCACAAGCTGGGGAGCTGTTTCTAGGTACCCCAAAGAAACAAGAGATTAAGGGGAAAGGTTTGGAGAGGACTACACTTGTGACATGCTTTATGATTTGGAGGCAGTTTTATTTTATCACTTTTAATAAACCATGGGCCCAAAGAGAAGTTGATTACCTGGGAATCATCAATATAGACAGCTGGCAGAGACCAGAACTTTTCCCAGATGCAGGGTTGGAGCTAGTGCCATAGAAATTTACATATTTTAGTAATGTCGAACCATATTTTATATCATACCCTAGATTCATTCAAGACCAAGAGATTCCCTTTGCGCAGCTCTTTGTAGCAGGGCGGCTGCTTGTGCATGTGTCCCAGAGGGAAGACTGTGTTTGTGATAAAACTGACAAAACACCAGAGCAGTGGATGGAGCCGCTCGCCACCTGGTGGTCAAAACTACAAACTGCACTATCTTGTTTGTTAATGGTATGGTGAAACCCCATCTGCCTGGAAGCCTCCAGGAAAGGAGCCAGGTGTGAACTGTGTTTGCTCCTATAGGACTTAAAATGTCACCCAATATTCCCACCAAGCGCATAGGCAGTTTACTCCAAATGTTACAATTAGCAGAAATTAATTTAACAGATCATTCATGTATATTTAATACTTCCGTGGATCTGTGAACTCATAGTTCACCCACAATTGGTAGGTCCTCCATAATTCTTTGGAGGTTGTGTTATTTTTCCATGATTCATAATCATACAGCATTACCAAGAGTATAGTGATGTTGATAAAATGGGGTTTTGTGTCACAGATAGCTTAGAATTTCTGAAAGCACTGTGTAATTTACCAGAGGCAATTCAATCCGTATTCATCCTCCATTTCACTTCTGGGACCAGATCATTGCACGATCAGTGCTTGTCACTTATTATATAATACATGCACACATATAAGTAACATAATAATTTCCGAGTAATTGTAACCTTTAATAATGTGTGTGTAGTTTCAGTACATTGTAACTATTTTCCCTATCACTATTCATTTATGGGGCTGGATTGAATCTGAGAAATTCTATAGTGCTTTTAAGAATTCTAAGATGTCTCTGAAACAAAAACTGACTTTATTAATGAAATTGTACTCCTGGTAAAATTGTGTTTATAAATCATGAAATACCACAATATCTAAAGAACTGAAATTATAATCTGTATTATACATATATGCAATATACTATATATAATATATATTATAATCTACATTGTACATATATGTGTATATATATACATATACACAGGTGTAGAGACTATTCAACTATATATGTATCATTATCTAGACAAAAAAGTATTTTTCATCTAAGAGTCATTGGAGTACTTGGGCTAACTTCAGTTTTGGGAGCTTCTCTCTAGTAATAATCTCTATGGATCATTGACGCAACCCAGAAGTATTCCCTGTAAACAACAGAATCTTTTTGTCTCTTCATTGGTTTTCCAACACCCCACAAGCACCAAAATCCCAAAGCATTTATGCTGAGAGGTTCACTAAAAGTATGGAAATTACAGTGAGAGGACTCATGTCTGAGTCCCTTTCACAAAGTATAAGTTAATAGCTGTAGAGTTAGCTTCTCTCTTTATCTAGGATTCAGTCATAGCCCTTGCAAAACTTACTCCAGCAATGAGTGAAGATGTAGCAGTAAGTGATTTGGTAAAAGGCCTCATCTAAGTATGACCATTTCTCTGGCTTCCTTCCAAGGTGTATACTTGCTTCCTGAACCCAGTCTCACTCTTGTGGCAATTATTCTTGGCTACCATCTAACATCGTTTTTCCTGGTGTAGTATGTGAGTAAACAGAAATTTCATTTTAGAAGCTGAAGATAGAAAAAATGAGTACACTAGACTGAGTACACACAGAGGAAATCTGTGCTGGAGGCTACACAAATTTGAAAGGATTAAGTGATCTTTTTACAGTATAACTGTATGTCAGGAAGAAAATGATACCAACAGAATGGAATCACAGATTACTGTCCATAAAAAGGCATTGTGTGAACCTCAGTAATAGCCTATCTATGCCTCCTTTCACATCTTTACAAAATCTTTATGAGCAAAGATATAATCAACAATATATCTTTATATATTATTAAAGATATATATCTTGTGGATACAATAAATGCTTGTTGATGGAATGAGAATGATATTACTTATAAAAAGGGATGAGATTTCACTGGCATTCCTGAGTGAAGGAGCTCCCTTTTTGCATGAAAGTTGACACTTTCTCTATACTTATAGTCAGAGTTGCAGAAAGCATTGAGAGATTAAGTGATATGTCCAGGACCAAACATCCACTATGTGTCAAAGGTAGGCCTTGAAGGCAGGTCATCCTGGTTTTGAGGCCTGCTCTTTGTTTACCCTACCAGGCCACCTTACATTTAGTGGTGCATAAAGGCAGGAAATTGGAATTGAGTAAAAATGATAGTCTTTGCTTACTTCTCAATGTTGGATTATTAGAAAAGGGATGCCTATCTAGTTATACTAAAGATGAAAGACTTCTCTGAAGTGAACTTCTCAAATTAAAAAAAAAAGTCTCGCAAATACAAATATGATAGTTCTCATAGAGAAGTGGAAATAATATTAGAGAAGAAGTCCGAAGAGTGGATTCCATTCCCAACTTTGCCAATTATTACCTGGATGATTTTAGGAGAGTCTTTAACTTATTGAAGCCTCATTTTCTCATACTAGAAAATGCATAAAACACCCGCCCCATTCACAGAATTGTTGTGAGAATCAAATGAGATAACATCAAAAGATAAAGGGCACTTTCTAAATTATAAAGAGTCACACACATGTAAGTTGCTGTTATTATGCAGAATGAAGGTAGGTGAGGGTTTGTCCTCTATCGATTCATCTCACTTCAGAAGAGGTTGTATTCCATGGACTATGCGTGGGAATGGGACTGCAGAGGCCATCCCATTGTATCTAGGAAATTTCTGGGGATGCCTGGGCTTACTTCTGTAAGATTTGTGGCATTGGGATGACATAGTAAATGCTGAGAAGTCTGGTCCCTCATTGCTGATGGGTGAAGGCAGAGGAGACTTCATCAAAATTCCATTAGATAGGACTGAATACTGAACCAGGAGCGGGCTACTCAGTCACTACACCTTAAAAAGGCAGCAACTCTATCCTCTGTCTCTCCCATCTTCTGACTCGCTAGGACACATGGCTAGAAACTCTACTATAATATAGGGGTAGGGTGCAGACATATGATAACTGTAAGAAAATTACAACCAAAGCCTGTATATCGAATGGGTGTACTTGAAACTGAATCTTGGGGCCCCAGCTGCCTCTTTTGTTTTGTGTTTCTTTGTCTAAGTGACCAAGAAGTGATCCTAAGATGGACATTTACAGCCTTGGAGGCCCTCTTGTTAGATGGAGAGACTCAGAAGTCCTCAGTCGTTGCAGGAATGCCTTCTCTTCATTTATGTAGCATTTCTTGGGAGAGAAGACTATTAGCTAGATTCTAGGTGCTAGAGGATATGCCCAAACCTTAGGCTGATTTTCCAGAATACATAGAACTGGCAGGAATTATTTGGACAGTACAAAGTCAAGGTGAAATAGAAAATGACAAAAACCATAATCCAACAATATGTTGTTTACAAGAAACACATTTGAAACAGGGGGATACACACAGGGTAAAGGTAAAAGGTTAGAGCAGAATATATTATGCTTTAGCTGATGTAAAAAGAAAAAGCAGGGGTAGCCAATCAATGTCAGACAAAGCAAAAGCAGATCTAATCAAAAAGAGATAAGGAAGGAAACTATATCCTGCTAAAAGGCACCATAGATAATGAAGTAATATCATTACTAAACATATATGCTCCAAGTGGTGTAGCACCCAGATTCCTAGAGGAGAAGTTAAGGGAATTACAGGAAAAGACAGACAGCAAAACTATACTATTAGAGGACCTGAACCTTCTCTTTTCTGAACTTCATAAATCTAACCTCAAAATAAACAAGAAAGAAGTTAAGGAGGTGAATAAGACTCTGGATAAGTAGATATGATAGCTCTCTGGAGAAAAGTGAATGGGGATGGGAAGGAATACACCTTTTTCTCAGAGGTACGTGGCACATATACAAAAACTGACCTAGTACAGGGCATAAAAACCTCAAAATCCAGTGCAGATGTGCAGAGACAGCCAACGCATCCTCCATAGTTCCAAACTGTTCTCCAGAATGGCTGGGTTAGTTCACAATTCCACCACAACTTCATTCAAGAGAATGACAATAATTGAGACAACCTACCAAAACTTATGAAATACTGAAAAGGTAGTTCTTATGGAAAGTTTTATATCGTTGAATACTTACATGAATAAAATAGATAAAGAGGAGATCAATGAATTGGGCATGCAGCTGAAAAAGTTAGTAAAAGAACAAATTGAAAATCCCCAAAATACCAAATTAGAAATACTGAAAACCAAAGGAGAGATTAATAAAATTGAAATTAAGAAAACTATTGAACTAATAAATAAAACTAAGAGTTGGTTTTATGAAAAAACCAATAAAATTGATAAACCTTTGGTCAATTTGATTAGAAATAGAAAATACCTATTTGACTGTCTAAAACCTCTTCATGTTTAGATAAGTCCTGTCCTCTTGGGAGATTATGCAGTTTTATAATAGTTACTGTATGATTATAAAGTTTTGCTTCCTGTTTCAAGTCTCTGTCAATATTTGCCTTGAGTTTGTGTTTCCTAATTATTTCTTTTGTGTGGAGAAAAATAAATAGCTGTCCTATATGTTGTCTACATTATCCCTTCCACTTTGGGGAGACCCTATCCATCATTCAAAACCTAAGATTTAAGTCATTTCCCCCAGGACTCAAGAGTAGAGATGTACAGAGCCAAAGAGTTCTAAATAAAAGAGCCTGAATCTTCTATGTGATCAGGATTCCAAACCTGATCCGAGAGCTGAGATAGGTCCCTTAGAGGAAGAGAGGGCAAACCACCTCAGCTCTCTTGGGCTTAACAGTGGTTGTTATTTTTGCATTAGGAAAAACAAGAAGGAACCCAAAGGGAAGAAAAAGTAGAGGCTTTAAAGGTTAGGGATTAGGGAATAAATTAAATAAAGCATTTATTAAGCTTTTACTACGTATGAGGCACTGAGAATACAAAATTGTCGTTTGTCCTTTGTTTTCGAAGAGTACTAATGACACTGTAGGGTGATAATCTTGACACGTATGTGAACTGGACTTAAGTGAGACAGAATTGCTCAAGTCATTACCCTCACTCTGCCTTCCAGTGTTATCAAAATCCAATGACAGAACAAAAGCCAGGACAACTGGCTATGACCCAGGATGCAGTAACCTTTGTGTCTTTCATGTCTGACCAAACTCTTAATGTTATATGGTGCCTACTTCAGTTTGCCTTCATGGCTGTTGGAACAAATTATCCTCATTAATCTATTCCTCTGGGAAAAGTCTTCACATGCTTAGGGTAGATATCACTGAAGGTTTGGTGCCTGTCAGTTACCCTCAAACTGGTTTAGTTTGTCTACCAAGATGCTCTTACCTGGGTAGTCGCTTCTTGGAGCCACAAGGGAGAGTTGGGTGACAGGTGGACACCAAAGGTGGATAAGCAGCACTGACAAGGGTTCAGCAAACCCTCACACCAATGGTGCTAGTCCTTCCTGGAGACCCCACACACCCCAGGAATGCAAAATATAAGCAAAAAGACAATTCTTGTCCTTGAGGAGCTTACATTTTAATAGATGGTGTCAGAGAGGCAGAAAAAACACAAAAAAGGGAACTGAAAAGTGTGGGCAAGGTACAAAAGTCTGGAAAGTTAAGACTGAGCCAGGTTAGAAGCATGGTTGGCATGGGTCTTTCTTTAAATGGAGGTTCCAGGGAAGAACTCATCAATCAGAGGAAGCAATTATAAGGATGGAGGCATCTCCAACCTGTGAAGGTAGTTGGGGCAGACGTAGAAAATTACCCTGGGGAGTCAGGGGCTGAGTTGTTTTAGAAAGAGACAAGACAAACAGAGAAGTAGGGAAAAGGGAGAAGAAGGGAAAAAATAGAAAAGACAGCAGATAAAAGAGAGGGAAAGGAGATAACTCTGGTTACCTCTTTAGTTGATCAAAATGTTGAAAATAAGACCAAATACAAGCTTTCAAAACCAGAAAAATTTCCCCTAACAATAGCTATACAGAGGTATGGATAGGATAGAATGGTGTGGTGGGAGGAGAGAGATGGCTGTCAAAACAGCAACTTTGTTTTCACAGAATATCTTCCAGTATATAATGACCCTCCGTACTTACAGGTAGTTAGGACACTAAACCTCCTAGGTAAGGAGGCTGTCAGGTGAGCTAACGTGGAAAATGTTCCCTTCTCCCTAGACTGGGGCTATTTGTGTTTCATAAGAATGTCTCTGGAAATGAAAATGGACATTTTAAATAGTCATGTCACAATGTTTCCAAAAGTTTCCTTGGACCATCTTGGGCTGGGATGCAACAAGATGACACTACTATTCCATTTTGTATTCCAGGGGTTCAGAAAGGGGTTCAGCAAGGACCAGATATCCATCACCAGGAAAGTAGAACTTTGGGAACAAGCTAGAAGCAGCTGTTACCAACACGCAAAACCAAGGCACTACTAGACTTTCTCCCACTCTGAGGCTGCCTATAGGAAGCTGGGCCTCTGGGCTAGCGTTCTTACAGAGATCTGCTCCGTACTGCCTGTACTACCTTGAGCAAGTTACTTGATCTTACTGGGCCCTCAGTCTTTTCATTTACAAAATGAGAAAGGGGGCTTAGAGGACTTCTAAGATTGCATCTAACTCTAATGCTATGATCTAATAATGAGTATTATATTTATAATGGTAGTATTTATAGAAGGTTTACATATCACTTCATGCAAATTATCTCTCTTTATTTTTACAGCAACCTCTAGAGGTAGATGCTATTATTAGATGAGGAAACTAGGGCAGACTTAATCAGGGTCACATAGTTAATGAGTGTCTGAGGTCAGATTTGAACTCATATCTTCCTGACTCCAAGGCCAGTGCTTTATCCACTTTACCATCAGGTTGCACATCATATGACCCTTAAGATTTGTTTTATTCTAAATCCTATGATCTTATATAGAAGCTATAGAAACTTTTGCTGAAAGGAGGCAAAGAGAGGTAGGTGAGAACTTTTTCAGGGTAGAGCACTGGTGCTCTTGGGACTCGTCACCATAGAGGTTTATCCTGTGCTGTATGTGGGTATCAGATATTGCTGAAAACTACCTAAAGTCTTAGAAACAGAGGATAATAAAAGACAAGATGATAATGAACTCTGGATCCAAGGTCAGCAACAGCTTATGTCGTTGATAATACCTTCTGGTCTTTTCTGTATTCTCTTGGGCATGTCAGGGACTGTAGGGCCCTGATGACCAACGTTCATGGGATCTTATGTCAGAGTGTAAAAAGTAATATTATTGGAATTCTCCACCATTCTAAGTGCTCATCATTATCTCACTTGATCCTATAAAAATCCTTGTAAGAAATACAGTGTTAATGGGGTGGAGCCAAGATGGCAGAGTAGAAAGACTCACGTATGCTAGCTCTGAATCCACAGCCCATATATTTCCTACAAGAAGAACTCCCCACAAATTCTGGAGCACTGCAAGGCGCACAGAAACACAGTGGAAAAGATTTCTGTTCCAGAGAGCCCTGGAGAGCCGTCCCCAGGGATCCATCGCTCCGGACAGCGGGGTCCACCCCTGTGCTGCCCTGGCCACGCGACCCCAGAGGAGCAGATCCGAGCAGGCTTCAGGGACGGAATCTCCAGCATCCGGGAAGGTCCCTCCGCCCACAGGCGCCACAGGTCAGTAAGAGAGACTTCTGGGCTTGCCGAGAGGGGAGCAGGGTGTCTCTGTGACTTGGGCCCCCTCAGGAGGCAGTGGCAGAGGGAGCGGCAGAGGAAGAGGCAGCAGCAGAGGCCTGGGACTCCCAGAGCAAGCAGGAGCTCCATTACCAAAGGTCTCTGCATAAACCCCCTGAGGGAACTGAGCCTGGGAGGCGGCCCTGCCCCTACCCAAGCACCAGAACTTAATCTCACATTGAATAGCAGCCATGACTGCTGCGGAAAGCCCATTTGAATCTCAGACCCCAAGCACTAGCTGGGCGGATCTAGGTGGGGGTACAGAGGAATCTCAGAAGTCAAGTAACTGGCTGGAAAATGCCCAGAAAAAGGAAGCAAAATAAGACCACAGAGAGCTACTTTGATGGGGTGCAGATGTCCCACCTTTCAATTCTGGTGACGACGAACTATTCTTACCATCAGGGAAAGACGTGGAGGTCGGGGCCTCTGTATCCCAGACATCCGAGGTGGATGTCCGGTGGGCTCAGGACATGGAAGAGCTCAAAAAGGATTTGGAAAATCAAGTTAGACAGGTGGAGGAAAAACTGGGAAGAGAAATGTCAGAGATGCAAGAAAAGCATGAAAAACGGGTCAATACCTTGGTAAAGGAGACCCTAAAAAATGCTGAAGAAAATAACACCTTGAAAAATAGGCTCACTCAATTGGCAAAAGAGGTTCAAAAAGCCAATGAGGAGAAGAATGCTTTCAAAAGCAGAATTAGCCAAATGGAAAAAGAGGTTCAAAAGCTCACTGAAGATAATAATTCTCTCAAAATTAGAATGGAACAGATGGAGTCTAATGACTTTATGAGAAACCAAGAAATCATAAAACAAAACCAAAAGAATGAAAAAATGGAAGAGAATGTGAAATATCTCATGGGAAAAACAACTGACCTGGAAAATAGATCCAGGAGAGACAATTTAAAAATTATGGGACTACCTGAAAGTCATGATCAAAAAAAGAGCCTAGACATCATCTTCCATGAAATTATCGAGGAAAACTGCCCTGATATTCTACAATCAAAGGGCAAAATAAGTATTGAAAGAATCCATCGATCACCACCTGAAAGAGATCCAAAAAGAGAAACTCCTAGGAACATTGTGGCCAAATTCCAGAATTCCCAGGTCAAGGAGAAAATCTTGCAAGCAGCTAGAAAGAAACAATTCCAGTATTGTGGAAATACAATCAGGATAACTCAAGATCTAGCAGCTTCTACATTAAGGGATCAAAGGGCATGGAATAGGATATTCCAGAAGTCAAAGGAACTAGGACTCAAACCAAGAATCACTTACCCAGCAAAACTGAGTATAAGACTTCAGGGGAAAATATGGTCTTTCAATGAAACAGAGGACTTTCAAGCATTCCTGATGAAAAGACCAGAGCTGAAAAGAAAATTTGACTTTCAAACACAAGAATGAGAAGAAGCATGAAAAAGTAAACAGCAAAGAGAAGTCATAAGGGACTTACCAAAAGTGTACTGTTTACATTCCTACATGGAAAGACAATATTTGTAACTCTTAAAATTTTTCAGTATCTGGGTAGTTGGTGGGACCACACACACACATACACACACACACACATACACACACACGTACACACATGCATGCACACACACATACACACATGCACACACACAGAGACAGAGAGCGCAGAGTGAATTGAATAGGATGGGACCATATCTTAAAAGAAATTAAGGTAAATGGTGAGAGAAATGTAGTGGGAAGAAAGAGGGTGAAATGGAATGGGGTAAATTATATCTCATTCAAGAGGCAAGCAGGAGACTTTTTAGTGGAGGGAAAAAGAGAAGAGCTGAGAAAAAAACAAGAAGTTTACCCTCATCACATTCGACTAAAGGAAGGAATAAAATGCACACTCATTTTGGTATGAAAACCTATCTTACAATACAGGAAAGTAGGGGAGAAGGAGATAAGCAAGGGGGGGGATGATGGTAGGGAGGGCAATGGGAGGATGGAGCAATTTGAAGTCAACACTCGGGGAGGGACAGGATCAAAAGACAGAATAGAAACAATGGGGGGCAGGATAGGATGGAGGGAAATAGAGTTAGTCTTACACAACAGGACTATTATCGAAGTCATTTGCAAAACTACACAGATAGGACCTATATTGAATTGCCTGCCTTCCCAAAGGGAATGGGTGGGGAGGGAGGGATGGGGAGAATTTGGAACCCAAAGTTTTAGGAACAACTGTTGAGTATTGTTGTTGCTACTAGGAAATAAGAAATATAGTTAATGGGGAATAGAAACTCATCTGGCCCTACAGGACAAAAGAGAATATGGGGACAAGAGAAGGGAGGGATGATAGAAGAGAGGGCAGATTGGTGATAGGGAAAATTAGATTGCTTGGTGTATTGGGGTGGGGGAGGGGATAAAAGGGAAGAAAATTTGGAACCCAAAATTTTGTGAAAATGAATGTAAAAAGTTAAATAAATAAATTTTTATAAAAAAAAGAAAAAAAAGAAATTCAGAGTTAAGTATTAATATTCATATTTTACAGATAAAGAAACTGGGATTCAGAGAAGCTAAATGAGTTTCCCAAGAAAATCTATTCAGTAAAACGCCAAGTTAGAACTCAAACCCAAGTCTTTTGAGACCAAGTCCAGAGTTCTTTCTATTAGGTCACATTGTGTTTTGGGATTAGCATAGGAAGTATCAGCAAAGGAGGAAAGGAAGTTTGGTTAATTGAATGAGAAGATAAGGAAAGTTGTGGAAATGGTTATGTTTTTGTCAGATGCTTTCTTCTAGTTTTGGAATATTCGAGAAACTAAGAGTAGGATAATGTGACATTCTAGAACAACAAAAAAGGCAGCTCAGCAGCCGCAGACACCAGAAGGGACCAGGAATAATCATTTATACTGGGTGCTCATCCTGATGCAGGTTGCCTGCAGTAAGAGAGACAATCAACCCTTACAAGTGTAGGTAAAGCTGAGCCTTTGTAATATGGCAGACATAGACACAGAAGCAAGGGAAATAAAGGAAAGGGGTTAAGTGGAAGCTTGCAAGAGAGAGAAATAGTATGGCCTCATTCCAGTCCCCAGGAAATATTTTCCAGTGTCTTTGAGTTACTACTGTGCTTGCTAGGACTTTTCCCATTTAGGGAAAATGGTCAAGCAAGGGAAATGATAAAGCAAGTTTTATAAGCCATGGCCATGTTGTCAAATGCCTCAATGTCTGTACCATAAGAATCTATCATGGATCTGTATTACAGGTTCAGTGAAAGTTGTATCTCTAACAATATATCTTAGGACTATTGCTTCTTTCTTCAGGTGTGATTGTTAAGGAGATTAAGGAACTCTGATGTTGTGCAAGCAAGTAGGATAAGTGAAAGGAGTCTTTAATTCTACTGAAGCATGATGGTACAATGGTATGGACAGGGACAAGGGCCAGACTTTTTATTTCATTTGTAAAGAGAATTCCTAGATGAGGACACTCCCTCTACTAATTCAGGTTAACACCCTCTCTGTAACTTTCAGTCTTTTAAAAAATTCAATCTTCTTTTAATTTTTGCTCCCAATTCTCTCCATCCCTTAACCTCCCCATCCATTAAGAAGGCAAGAAAAACAAAATCCAAAACAAATATGTATAGCCATGCAAAACAAATTTCTGTTTTAATTATGTCCAAAAAATAAGACGAAGAAAGGAAGGAAAGAACAGAGAAAAGAAAAAAAGAAAGAAAAAGAAAGGAGGGGAGGAGGAAGGGAGAAAGGAAGAAAGGAAAGAGAATAAACTATACTTCAGCCTCCACTGTGTATAAATTATTATACTTCACTGTATAAATTATTCTCCTGGTTCTTCTCCCTTCAGTTTGCATCAGTTCATACAATTCTTTCTATATTTCTCCAAAACCATTACTTTCAAAATTTCTTACAGCACAAGAGCATTCCATTATATTCATTGTAATTTATATTCTTAAAGAATTATCTAGAACACGGAAAGGTCAAATGATTAGTCCAGGGTTGCATATCCAGTATATGTCAGGAAAAATTAGAATTCAGATTTTCCTGAGAGTCAATCAACCAGACTTTATTAACCATTATTATATTACCAACTAGTGTCTATTATGTATATGGCAGTCACTGGACTAAATATTGGGGATACAACAAAAGATGAACAAAAACAGCCTTTGCTCTAAAATACCTTTCAGTCTGATGTTAGAGACAACATGCAAACAACTGTCTACAGTCAAGGGGTAATCTCAGAGAGAAAGCACTAAGATTAAGAAGGAAATGGAAATGAGGGAGAATCTTCTAGGCTTAGAGGACCGCCAGTGAAAATTTCCAGGGTGGGCAGACCGATGTCTTTTTTGAGGAATACTGACGACATAAGCATCACTGGATCACAGAGTGCATGGAAAAGATGTAGGAAGACTGGAGAAGTAGAAATTGGCTAGGTTATGAAGGGCTTGGGAAGCCCCAAAGAGGATTTTACATTTTACCAGAGAGGTGATAGGAAGTCACAGGAGCTTACTGAGTAGGTGAGTGATATGATCAGATTTGTATTTTAAGAAGATGGATTTAACAGATGAGTGAAGGATGGATTGGAGTGGAGAGAAGCTTGAGGCAGATATACAACCAGCAGACTATTGTAACGATCCTGGTAATGAGGTCTTGCACCAGGGTTGTGACACTGTGTAAGGAGAGTAGAAGGCATATAAAAGAGGTAATATAAAGGTAGGAACAGCAGAACTTGACCACTGATTGGATATGGGAGTGGGGTGGGTGGGTGGAGAAAGGGGATGTAAGAGAGGGAAGAATCAAAACTGATACCTAGGTTGCAAGCCTGGGGTGACTTGGAGGATGGTGGCACATTGCACAGTAATAAGGAATTTAGGAAGAGGGGAGGATTTGGGGAAAAGATAATGAACTGAATTTAAGATGTCTATGGTACATCCAATAGGAGAATGTTTAAAAAGCAGTTGAAGAGGTGAGACTGGAGATCAGTAGAGAATTGAGGGCTGTTTAAGTAGCTCAGAATCAGCAGAATAGAGGTGACCATTGACACCTTGGGAGTCCACGAGATTACTAAGTGCATGCAATAAAGGACAAAGGGAGAAAAGGGCCAGGACAGAGTCTTGGGGAACCTCCACTGTTACAGGTCTGATGAGGATGAAGATCCACCAAGAGACAGAGGAGAGCTGAGACAGGTAGGGAGAAAACAAGGAGATCGGGGACATGAAAATCTAGAGAGAAGAGAATGTCAAGAAGAACGGAATGATTTACATATCAGAGGCTGCAGAGAAGTCAAGACGGATACAGATTGAGAAGAAGCCTTTAGATTTGGCGATTAAGAGATCGTTAGTAATTTAGGAGAGCAGTGCTTTATGGAATGATGAGGTCAGAAGCTAGACTGCATGGAGTTAAGTAAGAGAGGGAAGGAAGTCTCTTCACCATCCTTCACTGTTTCAGCTGGTGTAGGTGTAAGAGTACTAAAGCTGTATGCAAAGTATTTGAATTTTGGCTCTGCTACTTAATACCTGAGTCTTCCTGATTCCCAAGTCCAGAATTAGACTGAGCCAGTGTGGGGTAATGGGTCAGCCTTAAAGACCAACCCATTTAGGTAGATGGGATGGTTGTTCTTGATGTGTTTATATGTGCCGCCAACAGGAGGCCAGTTTCCCCTCGCCCCCCAACCTTCTTTCACCCTCCACTACTTAGTGGGGTTTTGTTCTGGATTGAAACCTGTTCCACTGCTTACAGATGTTAGAAATAAAAAGTTCTGAAGCGGGGCTCCTAGTCTTGGTGGTGGGTCATTCCCGCAGAGGGCGCTGTTCGGCCAGAGTGGTCGGGGTTCGTCCGCAGCTGCTATTGGCTGGAGACCCTGGCCAAGGAGACAGCTCCCTGCCGGCCCCTCACCGAACCCCACCCCGTCCTCCGTTATGTCATGCTGCTTTCCCAGCCATCGTCCCAGAGTCGCTAGGACTCCGGAGCTGCAGGATCGTCACCTCCGCTGCCCGGGGAGAAGTGAGGGGAGGGGTCAAGTCTTGGACAGGAGGGGGACAGTTCTCATCCCATAATTCCACCGCCCCCCAAAAACGAAGCCGCGATGCTGCACTGGAGGCTGCTGGGGGGAGATGAGAAAGCTCAGCTGCAGGAGCTCAACGGCCGCCTCTACGAGTATGTGGCCCGCGTGAGGCAGCTGGAGCTGGAGAACCAGCAGCTGCTGGACGAGCTGCACAGCCGGAGAGGGGAGGAGGACTGGTGGGCGGCGTGGCAGGGGCGCTACCAGGCGGAGGTGGGCAGCCTGCGGCGGCAGCTGGAGGAGCTGAGCTGGGACACGTCCCTGGCCGAGGGGGAGCGGGACAGCCTGTGGCGGGAGCTGCAGGAGCTGCGGAGGCTGAGCGGGGAGGCGCGCGCGGTCCGGGGCCAGCTGGACGCGGAGCTGGGCGCGCAGCGGCAGCAGCTGGACGAGGCCCTGGGCGCCCGGGCCGGCCTGGAAGCGCTGCTGGGCCGCCTGCAGGACGAGCACCGGCGCCTGCTGGAGGGCCACGCGCGGGACGTGCGGGAGCTGCGGGAGCGGGTGGCCACCTTCTCCATGCGATTCCGCGCGCGCCAGCCGCCCCGGGAGCTCGATCTGCGGGAGGTGCACGACAGCTACGCCCTCCTGGTGGCCGAGTCCTGGCAGGAGACTTGCCTGCTGTACCAGGACAAGCTGCGCGAGCTGGAGGAGAAGGTGAGGCTGGGGCAGGAGAGCCGGCAGGAGGCCGAGGAGGAGAAGCGGCTCTGCCAGCTCCAGGTGGAGTCCCTGCACCGGGAGGTCGGAGAGCTGGACCAGCTGCGCCAGAGGCTGGAGGAGGAGCTCCTGAGGATGAGGGCGAAGTACGACCTGGAGATGCAAGAGAACCAGGTGTGTAATAAAGCTCCGCGATGTCGCGCCTCGTAAGGAGGGCGTGGCAGTGGGATTAGCCCCATTTTACAGACGCAGAAAGTGAAGGGATCCTACAACTAGGAAATGTCAGGCAGAACTCGAATTCAGATCCCTTGACACCCACATCCAGCACTCATTCCATTATCCCACAGTTTGAATTACGTGGCCACGGAACGGTTTGGGGATAACCTCTCTGCTTTTTGTGATTCTTCTGCATCTCCATCCCAACATGGAAAGTCAAGCAGTTCCCCATCATGAGTCGGCGACTTTTCTGGCCGCCCTGGGGCGGGGTCAATGCCCCAACGGTTCAGGGGAGTGGAACTTCGATTTGATCTCCTACTTTGGGGAATGGGATTCTTTAGAGGGAAATGTGTAGCGATCCCTTTCTCTGCTTTGAAGGGTATTCTTTCAGTGGCAAAAGTGCCTAATAACCGGAGAGTGTTCACACTAGGGAACGATCCCAGAAGAGATCCAATTAGGGACAAATGTTGGGAAGTTCTCTCCTCCGCCCTTGCACGCATGTCTGTGTTTGGAGGCGGAGAAAAGGGGAACGTATGAGAAACTGCACTGGGCAATGGCCCTAAGCATTTCCATCCAGCAAATGGGGGTGGGGCTCTCCCTGCTGTGTCAGGGTCGGCATTTGGAAGCCATGAATCTTTCATATAGGGATGCATCTCTCCTATGTTAATTCGTAAGAAAAGAAAAATTTGGTTCATCTCTTGGTTGTAGATAGTGAGGATCTCCCTTCTTTGTCCTGGGAAATGACAGGAATGACAGGAATATGTGATAAATAGCTTAATCACATATGATATCGGATAATATTACAGATTTGTCAGATTTTACTTCTACTCAGCTCTAAGGAATCATGAAAAATAATAACTAGGTATGACATTTTACAAGATCACACCCTACCGCTTGCATTGGATTAACATAAACAGTGAATATCTAGGAAAAGCAAAAGTCATACTTTCTTAAAAGCAAATAATAACGTCTGGAGTTATATAGTATTTAGCAAAGGATGCAGTTGGCACAGCCCTCCTTCAGTTTCCACCAGACCTTACTGGAACTAACCCTAATTGTTTGGGCAGTGGTTCTCTGAGGTGATAATTTTAAAATTATGTAACTGCATACTTTAGCGGATCAGTTTGCTGCAAACTGTTTGTACGGTTGTGAATTTGTAGCCTTTTTAGGTAAGGCAGAAATGAAACTGAATATTCTGAGGAGGCAGGAGATCTGGGATCCTTTCTTAAAACATCAACTTGAACTAGCTTCATCATTTTGGGCAAAGCAGCTAACTTCTCTATGTCTCAGTATCTCCATTTCTATTTTGGAGATAACAGTATGTTCTTTTTTTAATCTCACAGAATTCTTGCGAATAAATGATAAATGTAAAAATACTTCAAACATAGATATGAAATATATTATTATAATTACTGTTGTATTACTAAGATTAACCTTTCTTAAAAACATTTTAGTTTTTTTTAGTTTCGTAAGCCAAGTAGTCTTTTGCTTAAATGATAACAAACCTTATATAACACCTCCAATCTAGTGTCAGTCAAAATAGCAAATATCTATTTTCTTTTGTGTGCCCAATGCTGTGAGGTATTCCCTGAGGCATGCAGAAGTTTAATACAGGGTACCTCCTCTCAGTTTGTAATCTAGTTGGGTGCTCCAACCCTAAACTTTCAATATAATGATTTTGACAATCATTAAGAATCAGGCTGGGATGCTGTCTCTGAAACAAATCTCCTGTTGCCTAAGACCCTCTGAGTTAGTGAAACCTCTATTGTCATAAGGCTGATAGGACAAAACCTTGATTAACAGGAGTGCTGACGAGCTGGGTTTTTTACTTGTCACTGTTAACCAGAAAATCCTGTATGCATAAAATAGAAAATCTTTCCAAAATGTGCTAATCCACTTAGTCGTGTTGAATAAATTCTTTGATTATGGGTGTTAAAGTATGTCTGGAAAAATTTTTCTGATCAATTTTCTTGAATGGCTCATGATGTATGCATAGAGAATATGAACACAAATATCTCATTTGTGTGCTTTTGGCATTTTTGCAATGCCCATCAGCAACAGAGTGCTGAATCAATCAGTACTGTGAAAAGGGAGTTCATTCTTTTTGGATTAACACAACATAATCTCTATAGAACAGATCCAAGATTTCCTTTTTTATTTTCTGACCTGACCTTTAAATTTCTATGAAAAACAAGAGGGAGGGGCATTGAAGGGATGTGAAGGCATGCAAAATCTCCATAGAGTGTGGTTTCTTTACGTTCCTGAATAGGAGTGATGTAATTCGACAATTTGAAGAGAATTTTTTCACTTAGGAAGGGACCTTATAGATCTTTAATCCAAAGCCCCTCATTTTAAAGATGAGGAAATTGAGATTCCTACCTTCATTTATTCATGTTGGACTTGTTAACTCATGACCCTGCACTCTTCTGGAGATGATATATCAATGTTGCAGTAGAAAGAGAAAAGTATATAGAATATACTTTGAGCGAATAAGTTATTTTGCCTATTATAAATACCTAAAGTAACTATAAAGGATGTATGAAAAAAGCCATCTGCATTCAGAAAAAGAACTGATAAATAGAAGTGTATATATAATAATTTTGCACAAAGAATACCTATTTGTGTCTATGGTAGCCATCTCTAGGACAAGGAAGAGAAGTGAAAAAAAAGAAAGGAGAGAGACGAAGAAAGGGAAAAAAGAAATTTACATGATAATTTTGTTGTATATTTGAAAGGAATAGCAAGTTATGCATAGTAGATGTGCAGTTTCATGTACAATCATTTTGTATTGTACTATGTAATAGAAATGCTTGTTTTATTCCAAAAATTAAAAATAAAATTTAAAAAAGAGAGAGAGGTATATAGAATCATACGAACTGGGCTCAAGTTCCAGCTCTATCATTTATTAGTTGTATGACCTTGGGCAAGTCATTTAACCTCTTTGAGTGGGCCTTAGTTTCCTCATCTGTAAAATAAAGTGATTCAATTAGATGACAGATCTAAGACTGTGTTACTAAAAACAACAACACTGTAAATTGTGTTTGTGTCTTTTGAAGTGATTAAAATAATATAACTATCAGTAAAACAGTATGCTTTTGTTACATGGTTTAAGAGATACTATAACTGCTTATCTGATTATCATCTTTGGAATTGACTCTTGGATTCGTAATAGTAAATCATCATTCTGTTTTGAAGAACCAATTTAGTAAGCCCCTTTTATTAGCAACTATAGCATCATAGAGAAGGAAACCTAATTCAGACCTTTAACAAATGTCTGATTGAAGACTACAAAAGGAAGTGATTAAAAGAGCAATTTTATGTCATTTAGAATGAGGAAACAATGATATCTTTTAATTTTAAAAAGAAGCTGTTGAATGCCAAATTAATTTATTTCTATCTATGAAATCTTACCTTTGTCACTCTTTTCTCCGAGTAGAAAGTCAATTTAAGATTCATTAAGAAGCACAAAATCATAAAATATCTGAAATAAAACTGTCGTAATGTTTACATTTGAGTTAAAGGACATCAATTTTGCAAATGCAAGAGATAAGTTTTTCAGTTTTCAGGAATGTTAATTTGTATATTTAAATCTTCAAAATTTAAAATTTAATTTTAATCAGTTGCTAAATATATTACTTGGACTGGGACCTTAAAATATGATAGGATTTTTAGTACAAATGTTTTTATATGTGCATAACTAAGGAATAGCATGTTTTTGTTTTCCATATAGGAATTCTTGATTTAGATTTGAGGACTTGTTAAAATTTTTAACTTTTACAAATATTTTTTTAAAAATGGTTTTTAATCTCTCAATTCTAGTCTGGACTTTATTCTCTGGATTTTGATTGACTCGTTAAATTAATTTCATTTTTTAGTATAGTATCCTAGAAAAAATGATATTGATGAAAACATAATGCTGGCAGAAAATTGCTGTATACTCAGTGGTATATAACATTTAAACCAATTGAAATACACTTTATTTCAGATTTTTATCTCAACCTTATTAAAATATTTGTATGTGTATAGTATGCCATGTTCAAAATCAGGCTGGCCTGCATCTTTAACAAACTCTGATAGTGACTGAAATTTGTCAACATGAGTTTTTGATTCAATAAAACATTTTTCTACCAAAAACCTTTCTTTCCGTTTAGAGAGTAATTGACTTCCTGGAAGATGAAAAGCAGAATTTGACCATGACCCTCACAGATCGACTAAAGGACTATCAGGATCTATTACAAGTGAAAACAGGCCTAAATCTTGAAGTTGCAACCTACCGGTAAGGAAAAAGTGTTATATTTTCTTCTTTGAAGATAGAAATATGAAATCCATCTAGACATTTTTCTTCCAAAGAAAACATCATTGTTATTATCACTGCTTGAAAGGTAGAAAGCATCTCTTTGAATTTCAAGGCCAGAGCTACATAGTCAAAATGAAACAATGCCAAGTAAACCATCCATCAGATTCACTATGTTCATATCGGAAAATTGGTTTTAATTTGGTTTTTTTCTCCTTCGTTAATATTGATTACAAATTTTATCCACTGGATAGATTTAACCCATTCCTCTACTTTGTTTCATCTCTGAAGATTTGGCTTGTTACAACATATCTTCAGAGTTTACAGAAGGCAAATGTTTTGGATTTCTAAGCAGATGTCTTAAATTTAGAGTAACTAAAAATGAATGAAAAATTGTGGAATCCTAGTTTTCTTTCCTACTTGAAATGTAAGTCAGTGGGCTATCATAAGGACAGGTACCTTCACATGGAGCATAGTTAGAAAGGAAGAACTATTCTCTGTTCTGTGTATGTGATTAAGGAGTCAGAGGGAGAGAAAGGAGGAGACATGATATGATGGATAGCAAGCTGGTTATAGAAAATCTGATTCAAATCCTGCCTCTATCAGTACTGGCTTTGTTGATCCTGGGAAATCTGCTTAATCTCTCAGTGCTCCAGACAACTCTCTAAGACAGTAAGTCTAAGAGAATATGTTAACCTGAACTGATGGGAGTTTCTTTACCTGGGAGTTCTCTAGTTCCATGAAATCATAGGTCCAGTCCCTATTCTTCCCCTCCCCCAGTAAGAAGTTTGAAGACGGCTTCTAGTCTAGTCATTAGCCATGTGATCTTGCCACAGCATCTAGGAACCTACCTTTCTTCATCTTTTGCAGGTTACATGACAGATTTGTTATGAGGAGCAAAAGGGATGTATCTGAAAGGGATATGTAACCTGTAGAACATTATGCATATTATAGTTATCTGCAATAAAAATGTTATCAACCATGACAATAGCCATCATAATGATGGATTTGAGAAGTCAGGATGGGACCGCAGGCATAGGTATGTCATATATGCTGCAAGTGTTGCACTAATGTATCATGCACTTGTATAATGGAGATATACTTCTCTGTTGGCTGTTATAGGGACCATAGGTAAAGCTAGAGTTGAGCTTTTCAGGTGGGTAGAGAGAGCTTTTGATAAAGCTTTCATGGCTCATAGGAAAAAATCAGAGAATCCTAGATTCCTTTAACATTAGAGACTGATGAGCCACAAACTTCCATTTTACGTATGACTGATGTGACAGAGGCTATTTCTGAACACACAAAAAACATGGTTATACTTTAGAGGTCCTTAAACTCATCTGTCTCATTTACCCCACCCAGAGGGAAAGCATAAAAATATCAAGATCTAACTCTCCCCAGTGACAGTCCTAGTTGCTCTTATAAGCCACTGAAGCTTGAAAGGGTTCATATAGAATGAGTCTTATTTATGTGGTAAAGGATATAGGAATCCCATAAGGTCAGGAGAATTGTTTTGCCCCTTTGGGTGGAATAGGGAGATGCTTCATTCCAATATGCGGGGAGATATCTGTACACTTCCTGTGACTCAGTATGGGCTCCAGTGAGAGGGGAGGTTGCATTGTTCATTTGTTTACCTCTCAACTCCCAGTCAACTTTTTACTGATATCACTGGATCTCTTTTGTGCCTCTGAAGCCAAAATGTTTCTAGTCTACTTAATTCTTTTCTTTTTTAATAACTGAATATCTTAACCACATTTCATAAACAAAGTATTCTTCAGATGCTGTGGGAACTGCCTTCTGCTGCCCTCTGTTAAATCTCCATTTCCCACTTCCCAATTAAGGTGAATCTGCCTTATTTATCTCTTCCTTCTCCCAGTGTCAAAGTACTGATGTACCTTTCATGTAATCTTAGCAACCTTGAAGGGAGTAAGCCCACTCCCTTTACATTTTTTCCACTCTCATCTTCTCCCAGGGCAGCTGGTCTGGGTCATGCAAATTTTCCCAGGGCTGCTTTGGGAAAGTACTGGGAATGAAAAGGAGACAAACACCCTGCTCATGAGAAGCTGGCAACGATTCATGCCCCCACTGCATACAGATGATAAAAGCAAGGTCCAGAGGCATAAAGTGACTGGTTCATGATTGTATAACTGTTTGCTGCTGGAATCAGCAATGAAACCAAAGCCTTTGGACTCCAGAGCCCAGTCATTGTTTCCTTCCACACCATCTTATTAATCTTACTGTCATTTCGATTATTGAGGTCTGTTTGGTTGCTCTGATGTTTGTAAAAAGCAAAACTGGTTAAAAATGTATTAGTTGAGTTGAAATTTTAGAGTTTTGATCTCTTTCCCATTTCCTTCTCTCAGACAGGGTTCTAAGTTAGACTTTAATTAATTCTTTTCATTTACTAAATGGAAAAGCTAGGTTGTAATTTTGGTCAGCTTTATGAACCCTTATAGAGAGTATTCAGGATGGGGAATTTTCCCTTGGGCATAGTGTCCACATAGAATCCATGGAGTTTTCAAAAACAAAATTATTCAGGATGACCCAGGGTAGAGATGCTATGCTATGGCTTTATCAAGTCTACCACCTGATGGCTTTGCTGTGGTCAACTTTTAAAGTGAAATGTTACCGGTGTTACCAAGTCCTCTGTTAGAGACTCTAATGTCAGATCATATTCTTTAAGGAATTTTCTCATTGTCTTTCCTGAAGCTTCTACCTAGGAGACCCGGTATGCTTATGTGTGGTGCCATACCATTCCCTACACAGTACACTGAGGCTGAATTTCCACTTGCAAAAATGCAGGTCACAGTATTACGAAATAAAGTTTTATTAATAGGAGAAAAGCAAAACCAAAATCCTTGAATGAGTGCCACTTAGTCCCAAACTTATATGCAAATTTCCTAAATAATTTACAGTCCCAAATCGAAGGGCTTCTCTAGAATAGGGTTCTGCCTTCCCTTAGGTTCTCTTGGTCCTTTCTTGGTGCTGATTTAGAGTTGGGGGCTTTGAAGGTATCTCTTTCTAACTTCTAGCATTCCTTATAATGTTTCTAGGTCCTTAACATGGCTATGTGTCCCACCAATTGATCAAGCCAGGAGAATGAGAGTTTTGAGTGTTCTCCCATCTTTCTGGGCCCTTTCCCTGTATGAAGTGAGGACAAAAACCTCTGAAATTCTCTTCCTCTGCCACATTCGTTCCCTTTTGACTCTTCTATCCGTTTCTTTCTCTTCTCCAATATCTCCTAGTTAGCAGCCCCATCCATTGCTATGCACATCGTAGGGGAAATATACCTCATTAAATTCACATTCAAATGTCAGAAATGGGGAAAATGTCCCAGCACTCCCTACAAGGACTTTAAAATAACCTCTACTCCTTTTGTAGCAGGCAGCCCTGGTAGTGCTCTAGTGCGGAGGTAAGATACAGTGTAGGAGAGAGACTAAGGAGTATAAGACTGTTTCTTTTTCTTTGTTCCCAAGCAGGGCACCCGTTGTACCTTTGAAAACTCCTTAAATTGCTCGTTTTAAAGTGTGCTGACAAATTAATTGGTAAAACTCCAAAAGGTCAGATTATATTTTTATTTTCAATAGTTGATGAGGATTTGGTATTTGACGTATTGTTCATTGGGTAAGGCAGATCATTTGATGGATGCATTTCACTACAAATGTATTTGAATTTTACCATTTGCTAGTGGTAGGTTGCTAGGATCGAGTCAGGAGACCTACATACTCTGTGTTTGCTGGGGCTTTGGGCTATTTGTTTCCATCTCCAGGGAATACTGAGACTACACAGGCAGTGTCTACAAGAAGAACTCTAGAGTGTGGAGCACATCAGCCGGGCTATTTTTGAAGGCATTTATCATTAGCCACTGTTGCTAAAACAACAAACAGCTGACACAGGATGCCAGAGTTTATTTCATCTTAGTATTGATGATCTTTCATAACTCAATTATCTGCTGACTTTGCTCTTTGATAAATAAATTAGGAAGCCATCAGCATTTTCAGGAAAATGAATGATTAGTATGACTGATTGTACGTTCTTCATTTTTTCCACAAGGTTTACAAAAGGGACATCTAATCTCCATACTTTAGAGCCTGGTACAAATATAAGCCTACTTATTTATATGCCATCAGCTTTATCAGGAGTATTGGCCCTGCACTAAGTGTTCAGTACTTACAGCTTAAGATAGAAAACACTGATATAGAACAAGTAATGACATGAATACAAATGAACACAAATTAAATAGTAATGGGTTGCTATCATACCCAAGGAAATAATTAAAGGTATTTAAAATGCTTTATGTGCTGATGATAAGTCCCTGTTTTCACCTATGACTACCTGATTGCAGTATACCTTCTCCACTACCTCCACCCCCACCTCCTCATTTTGTATTACATTCTGGAAGACAGAATGGTGAGGTAGAAAATATCATCCTATGAGATGGATTCTTGACCTCACTCTGCCATTAAATTGCACTGTGGCCTTGAGCAAATAACTTCTCTCCTTTTCTGGAGAATATGGATCTCAGGATCTCAGAAGTCCCTTCTAGCTCTAAATCTTATGTTTCAAGGCCCTGAAAGCATTCTTTCCTGTGAGTCTGCTAAAACTTCATAACAAGAGATGAATATTCAGGTTTGTGCCTAAGTCCATTTTAATTAGCTCTGACTTTTTATTTTCATATTTCAAGGTGGTATTTGTTCTTCAGAAATCTTGATTCACAATCTCCCTAAACTATGTCTAAAGTGTGAGGTTTCTGGTTTTTCTACAGCTCTGCTTTACAAAGAGCAGGGCTAATGTATGTAAGATTCCCATGGAAGGCACAGCTCAGTGAATTCTGACAGTTTTGCAATTCTCAGGGGTCTAACTCTTTAAGATTCTTGACAGTTACTGATAATGAGACTACAATCTTTTTTTTCATTATCTCATTCTAATTTGCCTCAAATTTTCCCCATTGTGGCAACTTCACCTAAAATGCCTAATTGAAAGTACTTATCCTGCTGAAAATTTTCTATAAGAAGTCTTTCACTAATGTGGTACATTTCAGACCTTGGCATCACTCTAAATTCCGACCTTGTAGCAAAACTTGGCAAGGTTGACTCTTCAGTCAACAACTTCCAGAAATAGTCTTACTGTGTTTCTGGGGAGCAGTTGAGAAAAGAAGAGAGAAAAGATAGTAAATCATTCATTTGTGGATCTCCAGGCATTTTAGGAGTTAGGAGCAACTATGTTTCTCTGGATATCCAGTCTAGAGGAGATTTTATTGTTCGTAATTAAAAGGGATAAGTGTATTTTTTTAATTTCAAATTCACATCTACTGTCTATATTATATGATTCAGAATATGGGTGTATCTCTTTTATTCAGGGCTTATATATAAAGATATATACAATAAAATTTCCTTTACCTAGGAATCAGCCTTATATCAACTTCAAGTATAGAACAGTGCAAAGAACATTGTGTTTGGAGTTGGAGGACCTGAATTCGATTCCCAGTTCTTCTACTTACCACTTGGGTGATCTTAGATAATTCCGTTATTCTCTCTCAATTTCTTTATCTGCAAAATAAGAGGAATTGGGTTAGATTATCTCTAAAGTCCATCCCATTTCTTGCATTTTGTGTATATCCTGTCTTTGTGTATATCCTGTCAAACATTTGAACTAGGAAAGAGTTTTAAAAATACTCCTAAATACAGTTGGGGATGTTAGTATGTTTTCTAATGAATTTTTGTTTATTTATCCTGTCCTGTTTTTCTGAGATGTATTTTTAATTTATTTGCTCTCATTTCCTTTGGAGTTTGTGAGTGACGCATTCATCACTTGGTTTAGTAGACCCTGCCAAATTCCAGTTATCACATGGGCACTTATTTTCCTGATAAGTAATCTAAATCTGCCCCTTCTCAACTTCCATTAAGACCTAAATATAACTGCACTTAGTCCTCTTCCCTCTAGGTACTATTTCCTTGAAAGATATCTTGGATATCTTGGGGTTTACTGGCTAAATTTTTTTCTTAAGGACCACGCCTTAAACCCAAATCACTCTGGCTCTTATTGACTAGTCAACAATCTACACCATCCCAAGGCTCACTTGGTTATTGTTTGGGCTCTGATGGCTCTGAGTAAGTATAAACAGCAATTGTTTCTGTTTTGGCCAGAAACCCTGAGGGTCCTACTCTCCCAGAATGATTTTTTTTTGGCCATTCTTTGCCTCATTTCTTACCTAGCCTTAATCATTGAATGGAGTTGCTTCAGTCAAACTCAGACCTGGGCCAAGGCTCCGCCACTGCATCCAGGACTTGTCCTGATCTGTCTCTTGCTGCTGGACCCAGATGACTCTGGAGGAGACAGTGATTTTGCACAGCCCTCCCTCACTTAAATCCAATTTACTTGCAAGTCCTGGCATCACCTCCCTGATGTCATGGTCCTCTTTGAGAAGGAAGGACAAACCATAACAATCATTGCAGCAAAGTGACAGTCTGGAGTTCCTTGTGGTGGTTTTTTGCCAACATTGCATTACATGGTGGAATATAGAATGACTCAGAAATATTTCTCCCCTTTGAATATAAGATATAACAATTATAAGATATGTTCCTTAACCTTGTGTAAACTCTCATTACGCTATTCAGGTTTTAGGTGAGCAAGTAATACAAGATAGCTAATTAAGCAGAACATACTTCTATTGAACACTGCTTCATAAAGTGGCTGGGCTTATACCAAAGTGGAAGGGACTTTAGAGGTCACCTAGACCAATTTTATTTTACAGATTAGGAAATTAAGATTCAAAGGAAGTGATATGATGTCAAGATTATTATTATATGATTACTCAAGATTATCTCGTTAGTTAAGGACAGAAATAAAGAGTATTCAAATAAACCTTAAGGATAAATCCAAGTCATCTGAAGACGAGGTTAAAAGATATAAAGACAGGTAAGAGGAAGAGTTGAAAGGTCAGAAATATTCACACCCAAAGATGAAAACTCACTCATTTCCATCTAGGTATACTAAATGATCAGAGGGACCCTTGTTAGGTTTATTGTGTCTTAGAGAGGTATTGAAGTATCCCAGACTCATAGAACATTACAGCTAGAAGGGTCTTCAGTTTCTAGTTCAACCTCCTCATTTTCTAGGTGGGGAAACCGAGACCCAGAGAAACTGAATAATGTCCACAAGATGGCAAAATTAGTGGCAGAGTCAAGAGTAGACCCTTACCTGCTCACAGGTCTCTTGATTCCCAGGTCAGTATTTTTTCCACTATGAGGTAACCAACAGTAATAGCCATCTTTAAATGAATCCTATGTCAAAGGAAGGAATCCATGGAGAGACTTTCAAAGAACTGAAGAAATATAGGACATGACATTAAGGAGCTAAGTACTAAAAAATAATTGAATACAACTTACAGAAATGCAAATATGGTTAATGCTTATTTGTCATAGTTTGTTCAATAGAATACTGGGGCCATTAGTGGCTTTAAGAACATTGCTTTTATTTCTTTGAAAGCCAGACAAAAGTATTAGAATTTGTTCATTCTTCCTAGCTCTTGTCAGAACTTACAGTCTACAGGGTTTTTGATGGACCTAAGTATTCTTAATCTTGGCTATAGAGATGTAGCCATTTACTTCTTTATCCATTGGCAGATGATAGCATGTGGTTCATAAGGCACATTTTACCAAAAAACCAAGCTGAACAAAAAATATAGTAATGGCCTATTAATAACTACTCTAAGTAGTAAGCCAAGTAAAATCAACAAATATTTAGTGCCAAATATGTATGACACTAAAGTAAGCACTCAATACATATCATATCACAGTAGTAGGCTCTATACACTGTAGTATATACAGACAAGTTTGCTGTCTTAAAGGAGCTTATAGCATAGTTGAAGAGACAAGTAGAGTTAATAATTTAAGATTTAAATGACAGTTTTAGAAAAGTAGCTGATATTTACACAGTCCTTTACATTTTGAAAGTATTTTACATGCATTATCTCATTTGATCCTAACATCAGCCCTATGCAACACATAATGTAATTGTTATTCTTCACATTCTACAGATGAGTAAACTGAAGTCCAGTACAATTAAGGGATTTGCCCTAGGTCACTGGATAATAGATGAAATGTTACAAGCCAGGGCATAATTAATTACCAGACTAATGGTAGAGAGTTGCCACAGGAATTGAGAGGAGGCAACATTATTGTTAGGTAGTTATAGAGACATTGGAATTTGACTTAGTTCTTTTTTTTAAAGGAGGATTTAAACACGCAGAAAGGAGGGCATAAGAAAAGTGGTATGAGCAAAATGGACAGTCGGAAGCATAAAACACGTTTGGGAAAACAGAGAATAAGTTAGGATAGCTTTAGCAGAGGTTTTAGGTAAATGGGAATGAGTGTGCAAAGGAAGGTTGAGGCTAGTGGCAAAGACCCTTGAATTCCAGACTGAGTGTTTTGGATTATGTGCTGTCAGCTACAGGAAATCATTGATGGTTCCACTTTTGGTTTTGATGGGGCGAGGAAAGATTGGAGCCAGAGAGACCAGTTAGAAGTAGCTGGTAAGAATATAAAGGCTTAGACTAAGGAGTAAATAAAACGAAGAGTGAGAGGAAAGGATGTCTCAATAAGATACAGACTAAAGAAAAATACTAGAAATTTTCTGATAGTCTAGGAAAGATGCATTACAAGTAAAGATCACATTAAAAGCTCACATTATATAGAAAAATAACTACTCTCTCTTGTAATCTGAAAACAGTAGAATAGTTAACAGAATACCCATCACAGTAAATGACCTGAATCTGGAAGACCAGCGGCATCAAATTGAGGACATTAAACCTTATGTAAGAATTCTTGTGGGCTGTATATTGATTTAGAAAATCACATACTAACATTTTCTGTTTTCTATTGTATTTTTGTTTATTTTGTTAAATACTTCCCAATAACATGGGCTGTACTAGCAATCAGATTGCATATTTACACGACTGTGGTAGACTTGTAGTTCACAAAACTTAGTAATTGTGGATGATGCTGAAGTGTTCCTGAGAAGGAAACAGAGTAGCATCTTGGTTCAGTAGTGAGATGGGCTCCTGGGGTAGTTGGCAGTTTGACTAATTTGAAGAGGTAACCACATGGCATGGTGGAAAGCCTGACAGCCACAGAAACTCAGTTTGAATCCCAGCTCAGCCATTTACTACCTGGGTAGTCTCAAGTTATTCACTTAACATCTCTGGGCCATGATTTCTCTACTTGTAAAATGAAAAGTTTAGAGTCTAAACTTTAGACTGAGTGACCTCTAAGGTCTCTTCCAGATCTAAGTCTGTGATCCTAAATCAGAGAGACTAATGCAGCCCCCAAAGATTTGAGGACCTGTACACAAAAAAACCTTCAGGATTCACTTTGAAGGATATTCATATACTATTTACAGCTACCAAGGGTCATAAAGTAAGGTTCTTAAAATTGTGGCTAATACTGGAAAATCTATATCATCTCTGGTTTGCAGATTAGGTAACAAACCATTTATTGATCATTTTTTAGTTTCCTGAAAACTTCTTAAGCTTTCTACTTTCTGCTCCTGCTCTTGACCTATGAAAAGCTCGGTTTTGATCAGAGGGGAAAATTGTTTCATTGTCTACATTAGATTCATTTTTCTAAATAAAAGATCATCTTGCAACAAGTTGGTGTTTATTTACATTTTCTATCATCTCTTTTTAGTTACCCCATTGTCTTTTAGAACTATCCCTAATGTTATAATTTAAACTTAAAAATTTTTATCAGCTTTCATTTTTTAGCTGGATAAAATCTGAAGAAAGATATTGTTTTCCCCTTTAGGTTTATGTTTAGATAAAGCCATAAAACACATCCTTAATTTCATATTTTAAAGAGGTCTTTTTCAAAATATATTGAGCTTGAGATTGATGGTATCTACTAGATAGAAAATTCGCAAAGTGTTATATTACTAAAAAATGTAATTGAAAGATTTCTTTTAAAAACAGAGTCTCAGATGTAGGTCCCTATATTCTTGCCCTTGCAATTTGATTGCATCAATGGCCTACCTAACCCCTAACAGAACAGTTAGTTAGAGTCACCCATTCACCAACTGTCCCTGTTCATCAATATATTATTGGAATTCTCTCTTTCTCCTTCTCTGTCTCTTTCCATATATATACACATATAGCTATATCTATATATTTATACTTTTTCTACCAAGAAGATAATTTGAAACTTTTGTTTTCTCTTTCCTAGTATTTACATTTTTAAGGTTTTAATATTTATCATACTTGGTTTAGGAAGTTCTAGAGAAAACAGCTAAGAAGACAAAGCACCATTACATCATGAGTAACAAACATAAATATGCAATTAGAATTAGCTGTTAGAATAGAGTTTATGCAATTAGAATTAGCTGTTAGAATAGAGTTTTTATTAGTTCAATACTTCCCAGCTATCTGTGATCTCTTCAATGTGGTCATTCCCTTTGTAAGTGCAGGTATTTATGCTTTCTCATGTTCTACATACTGTACCCAGAGCATCCATTCAAGATTCTAGAAGCTTTTCCACAGATCTT